>JAPJYX010000030.1:27535170-28889006 GCA_030503985.1 Himalopsyche tibetana
CATGTCTGTTCCCAATGTGGTGTCTCAACAGAAGTTTTTCTGCGAGAACTGCGTGTTTCTCAGTCTCTCAACTTCTCTCATTCAAAAAGAGTAGAAGGGATAAGGCCAGGACAGGACTAGTGGTTAACTGCTCAGTTATTAAAGGATTGGAAAGGGGGTAACATATGTCTATTTTCATTGAATTCAAACAAAAACCAAAATGTAAACAAGTAATAAGCCTACCGATGTGACCTCATTTATCAACTTCCATCACTTCAAAAATAATAGGCGATAACAAAGTGCCAATCTTTCTTTGTTACCGCTATAAAAATAGTAATTGATTCTAATAAATTGTTTTTTTTTGGATATTAAATTTATGGAGCTTTAAGTACCAAGACACGTCAGCGTCAAAGTTCTTCAAAGAGTCTCCTTCATCGCTAATGTTTAGAAAAGTTGTAATCTCTTACCATGGTTGCAGACGGGAGGGCGTGATCGCTACAGAGGTAAGAAGCCCCTAGTGAAGCCAGTTCACAGGGATTCCATATGCATTGATTTTCAAATCACATTCTATATACTTCCCCTCATACTACATCCGTACACACATGCGCATAGATATAATACATATACACATATAGTACACAAAGAAGTCAACCAAGGAGAGTCATTTTCATAATGCTAAGTTTGTTTTTAAATAGTAATGATACTTTTATGTATTCATATTATTCTTTTATTTAAACTTGATGTTGTAGAAATATAAAAAACGCTATTCAGTTTGACATATATTTCACGCTTTTATTTAGCTGTTTAAAATACAATGGCCCTGTTAAATAAATTTCAACAATGCGAGCCAAGTGTATGAAAACGCATTCATTCTGAAAACATCTGATTCCGCCTGTCATGAGAACCGAGCATTTCCACTAAAACATTGTGGAATCATTGATTTAGTGGATCACTCGCTGACACTACTGTATAATAGAAGGATATTTTCACAAAGCATCATAGAATAACGAAGGTGATTTATCATGCAAGTTGTTTTAAATATGTTAGCCTAATTATCAAGACTAGCTGTAAGCCCGTTGCCCAGCAACGTGAGATTTTTGTTGCATAGTATTTAATTTTATTTAATTTAATTTAATTTAATTTTATTTTATTTTATTTTATTTTATTTTATTTTATTTTATTTTATTAAATTAAATTTAATATAATTTTATTTAATTTTATTTTATTTAATTTTATTTAATTTAATTTAATTTAATTTAATTTTATTTAATTTAATTTAATTTAATTTAATTTAATTTTATTTTATTTTATTTTATTTTATTTTATTTTATTTTATTTTATTTTATTTTATTTTATTTTATTTTATTTTATTTCATTTTATTTTATTTTATTTTTATTTATTTTATTTTATTTTTATAGTTAGCAGAAATTTCGTAAATTATTTAATTTTTGGAATAATGTTTATGTTTGCTAACAACCATTTTTCGTAGTAGCAGAAATTTCGTAAATTAATGAATTTTTGGAATAATGTTTAAGTTTGCTAACAACCATTTTTCGTAGTAGCAGAAATTTTGTAAATTATTGAATTTTTGGAATAATGTTCAAGTTTGCTAACAACCATTTTTCGTAGAAGCAGAAATTTCGTAAATTATTTAATATTTGGAATAATGTTCAAGTTTGCTAACAACCATTTTTCGTAGGAGCAGAAATTTCGTAAATTATTTAATATTTGGAATAATGTTCAAGTTTGCTAACAACCATTTTTCGTAGGAGCAGAAATTTCGTAAATTATGTAATATTTGGAATAATGTTCAAGTTTGCTAACAACCATTTTTCGTAGTAGCATAAATTTCGTAAAATATTTAATTTTTGGAATAATTTTTAAGTTTGCTAACAACCATTTTTCGTAGTAGCATAAATTTCGTAAAATATTCAATTTTTGGAATAAAGTTTAAGTTTGCTAACAACCATTTTTCGTAGGAGCAGAAATTTCGTAAATTATTTGATATTTGGAATAATTTTCAAGTTTGCTAACAACCATTTTTCGTAGTAGCAGAAATTTCGTAAATTATTTAATATTTGGAATAATGTCCAAGTTTGCTAACAACCATTTTTCGTAGGAGCAGAAATTTCGTAAATTATTTAATTTTCGGAATAATGTTGAAGTTTGCTAACAACCATTTTTCGTAGTAGCAGAAATTTCGTAAATTATTGAATTTTTGGAATAATGTTCAAGTTTGCTAACAACCATTTTTCGTAGGAGCAGAAATTTCGTAAATTATTTAATTTTGCGCATATATCGACAGCCCTGCAGTTTTTTAATTGTAAATTATTAAATCTTGGGAATAATGTTCAAGTTTGCTAACAATCATTTTTCATAGTAGCAGAAATTTCGTAAATTATTTAATATTTGGAATAATGTTTAAGTTTGCTAACAACCATTTTTCGTAATAGCAGAAATTTCGTAAATTATTATATTTTGGAATAACTTTTAGGTTTGCTAACAACCATTTTTCGTAGAAGCAGAGATTTCGTAAATTATTTAATATTTGAAATAATGTTCAAGTTTGCTAACAATCATTTTTCATAGTAGCAGAAATTACGTAAATTATTTAATTTTTGGAATAATGTTTAAGTTTGCTAACAACCATTTTTCGTAGAAGCAGAAATTTCGTAAATTATTTTATATTTGGAATAATGTTCAAGTTTGCTAACAACCATTTTTTGTTGTAGCAGAAATTTCGTAAATTATTGAATTTTTGGAATAATGTTCAAGTTTGCTAACAACCATTTTTCGTAGTAGCAGAAATTTCGTAAATTATTGAAATTATTGAATTTTTGGAATAATGTTTAAATTTGCTAACAACCATTTTTCGTAGTAGCAGAAATTTCGTAAATTATTGATTTTTTGGAATAATGTTTAAGTTTGCTAACAACCATTTTTCGTAGTAGCAGAAATTTCGTAAATTATTGAATTTTTGGAATATAGTTTATGTTTGCTAACAACCATTTTTCGTAGTAGCAGAAATTACGTAAATTATTTAATTGTTGGAATAATGATTAAGTTTGCTAACAACCATTTTTCGTAGTAGCAGAAATTTCGTAAATTATTTAATTTTTGGAATAATGTTAAAGTTTGCTAACAATCATCTTTCGTAGTAGCAGAAATTTTGTAAATTACTTAATTTTTGGAATAATGTTTAAGTTTGCCAACAATTATTTTTCGGATTTTAAATTATTTAACAATTATTTCCAATAAAAATCAAAAGATCAAATCCAATTTTTCAATAAAAAATCAGTTGCACATTTTGTCCAAGTGTATGAAAAAAGCAAAATATTATTCTATGATATATCCATATATCATAGAATAATCATAATCATAACAGATTTTCAAGGTCAGACGTGAAAAGATTCATCATTATGATTCAATTGATCAAATCCGCTCCAAAAAATATTAGTCTCACATCGACTCACACGATCAAACGATTCATTTCGATAGCCCTATAATCATAGTTTGCAATAGTCGAATTAAAGTCTTTGATTATTCGAATATTATGATCTATGATGATACTATACTTTAGCTCTACACCAAGAAATATCGAATTTTCAAACGTGGCGATATCAGAACATTCACGTGCTGTTTAAAATAAGCCGCTTCCATTGGATAGAACAAAATTTCAAAAATGTGCTGCCCAAAATAAATCGTCATCATTGGTCTGTACCTTATTACTGCGGACGTTTTACAAACATTATCGGCTATTAATGTTAAGATTAACTTACTATGGAGTCAAAATTCGCCTAGAAAAATTGATTTAAATCCTGTTTTCATTTATCAATACAGTGGAATACCTATCTACTGTTCTCGCATAGGTCGTTAATTTTTCATAGTTCCTGGCCAAACACCCACCAAAAAAATGTTAAATAATCCCGCATTGATCGTCCCCGATTAATCGATTTCCTAGATCTATCGTCTAAATATTATGGTCCCGTCACAAATATTATCCCGATTGAATGTTTTTGTTGAATATTTCTCATTTCGCTCATAAATAGTCTTACTTCACATCTCGTTTCACCATTTTTTCTAACTGAAATGTCTAAATGAATTAAACTAGAAATCTATCTAAGAAACAGAAAAGAAATCAAGCCTTTAAAAAAAAAAACCAAGAGAAATTTAACTTACAAAAGTACGCGGGCTTCAAGTGTCTGTTAAAATTTAGGTGCCAAACTGCAAATAAACTCCTTAGTTTGTATTAAATAATTTATATATACATATATTCTTTAATAAAAAAGTCTAGATAAATAGGTTGTTTATGAATAAAACATTCTTAAACATTTTATGCATCGTTCGTTTGTTTTATTTGTTTATTATTCCCTTGAAAAATTTAGAATCGGGGTTTTACTGTTTTATATTATTTCAAAGACATATAATTTAGTATGTTATGAATTAACTGGATACATACGCGATTGAATTGCCGCCGGATTGAAGGTTTAAATCTTCAGTTAGTCGCACAAGTCGCAAACTGAGTCCTACAAGTTTCTATGTGAAAAAATTGACGAAACAAAAGTACCAATGCAGCAGTCTTCTAAGTACCATTATTGGTATACATTGTTATTTTTGTTTCCTCATAAATTTTCACATAGAACCTTGTAGTATTCGGGTCGTGAAGTGTGCAAACTTTTGTATTTGAGGGTGTATGGATATTACCCATAACTTAAGCCCACTGGTTTTCTCTTAGACATGCTCAAGATCGATTGTTAGAAAACGCAAAAGGAATGTACATGACCATATTTCTTTTGAATCATACGAACCCGAAATGAGAATTTTGCCATTTTAAAAAATGTGATCATTTTTTTTTGAGATATCAAGGATTTAATGTTGAAATATTTCACCTAGGGAAGATTGAGCAAAGACGAGTTCCATTTTTGAAACTTTACAGTAGACAAATTTTTAATGATTCGTCACATTAATAATGCAATAAACGTATGATTTATTATTTTTTATAATGTATACAACTATATATTTAAATTGAATCATTTACTTTATGATACTTAAAATAAAGATGAATGAGTAACACGGCTATTTTTTTGTTATAAGTCAGAGCTGAAGTCAAGTAGATTAATAGCAGAAGTCAGTATTATTTTCCTCATCCACAGCAGCTCTTCCAAATAGTATTATAGTCAATAAAATTTGTTTAATGCTTCCTTTTATAACGTTTACTATTACGAAGTGCTCATTAAAATACGCCATAAATCATAAAATTCATTTATGTCAGTCCCGAGCTCTTAAACGAGTTAATTAGAATTTAACCAACAATTCGATTTAATGTTTCTAGTCGACACCAGTACAATGGCAATATATGTTATTATAGAAACGAAAGCAGCATTACATTTCCCTCATTACTAAGTAAAAAAAAAACGATTTCGGTGGATTCGCTCGCTATTTGGCGTCACTCATTTTCAATATATATAACTTTGTAAATACCATCCTGTATATCGGCAAATGTTTTTTTACAACGTTCCTGTCAATGATAAAATTAAGAATGTTAAATAATATACTTGTATAATACTATTCCACTATTCTTTTATCGCATAAAGCGCAAATATAATACATTTACTTATTTAAAATGCACAAAAAATATTTAAATGTTATCAAAACGTTTTTGAATATTTTGTCCTTAGTTATATAAAATGATATCAATGCCAATGTTTCATATTGTAACCTCTTCGCTTACCATTACACGAATGAACCTAACAAGTATTAAACATTTTTGATGGATTTATTGACAACTTTGTGGAAGTTCTTTTTTTAATGTAAATTAGTTTATTTTCAAAAATTAATTTAATTTGACAGCTTTGTTGAATCGTCAGTCTGATAATTCTTCTTCTTCGAAACATGTATCACAATTTGTCACACAAAAAGTGGAGTAACAAAGTTATCAAATTCAATTTGGTATATATTAAGTGCTTAGCAATTATTTCATTTATATTGTGTGTGCAGTATGTACTGTTATTTTTATTGCTGTTGAAATTACCATAACAGCTTAACTTTAAAAATTGAAAAAATCGTGTTTAATTATTAGTATGTACATACAGTACATTTTAAGTTTGAATAAAATCTTAAATTAAAGATGCAAAATTCAGTTTCAATAACATTACAGATTTTATATATTTTTTTTTGTATAAAATCACACATAAAACGATTTTTAATACAATTTAGTATAATTGGCAATTATTTGAATGATCATAATACAATAACTTTTCTATATTTTATATTGCACAGGTAGGATCTGAACATAAACAATGGTAATACAAAAAATGTTTCGTATTGATAAATAAAAGTTTTTTTCCAATATTTTTCTACAGATGAATTATCATGACAGCTTTTATAAAATGGCGTTCGATAGAATGCAACCACATTTCTGATGCGCTGCCATTTAAAATAATTTTCAGTCTCCTCTTGTCTGTTACGTCATGTCATGTCAGAGCGGTGAAAGCAATTTAATTTTAAATAACGAGTTTTTCTAGCACCCTTTTTTATTGATTTTATTGAATCATGTTTGCTGGTTAAAGATATTTGTACATGCAAAGCTGAATGAAGTTAATTCATTAAAAAAAATAAGAAAAAATCTTATTTATTTGTTACGATTGCAATTAATAAAAGTAAATTCTTTTTAATGTTAGTTTATTTTATTTGAAATATTCATATAAATTAACTTTAACTTTAAGAAAAATATTAAAAAACAATCATTACATTAATGTCTGCACAAAATAGCTTCTTAAGGTTTATTTTACAAAATTATGTTTCTACATTAAATAATCCCACTTTTTAGATTAAACAGCAAAAACAAATTCGATTATAAATACGAAATAACATTTTTTTATCCACGTCTTCTCCCAACGTGAAGCATGTGGCCACCAAATGGAGGTATCTCAACAAAAGTTTTTCAACAAAAACTGTTTGTTACTCAGTCGCTCAACCTCTGTTTTTCTAGATTAGTAGGGATAAAAAGACAAGGCTAAAAAAGGGATCGTGGATAATTAATCGCTCTTCACGCCCAATTATTAAAGGATCGGAAAGGTGAGAGGTAATTTTTAGACATCACAAACACCCATGCCTTCGAACAGAAATCGAAAAAAATAGCTCGAGCCCATGAGATCCAGCAAGGAATCCAACAACGCTGCGCCATAGAACTGACACAACACAAAATAAATGTTTCGTTTCTTGACGGATAATATTTTGTATAAAACATCATTCGCAGACATTATGCTTACAATACAATGCGACAGTTAAATATGTTTGGTTTAAATCGCGGTATTTTGTCACCGTGTTAAAATATTGCGAATATCAATCAAAAGGCAGCTCTTTACGTACACTGGATGGCATTTTTATTTCAGCAATATATTTCAAATCGCAATCCACTTTGACTTATTTCTCCGATTTAAAAACCCATTCAATTTAAACCGAGTGACTTAACCTTTTGATAATGTAAGTAAAGGGAGATATCTATTTTTCAATTTACAAAATGCAAGGATTACCTTGTAAGTAATACACTTTATATATACATTAACAGATTAAATTTATGTGCAGCATCAAAACAAATATTTTAGCTTAAATCTCACCAGCAAAGGTTAATATGAGACTATAGAGCGGGGTTTCTCAACGGGGGACCACAGATATCTATTTTTGTTTTGGAGAGCCACATCACAGCTTACAGGGGCCACGGGCCAATTTCCCGAAATCCCTAAATTTCTGTGATGGTTTTGAAATTCTTGAAAGAGCTAAAAAAATGTCACACGCTGTTCATTTGGGCAAATCTGTAAATTCCTGAGATTTTGGATTCGAATTTTTATGGGAAGACTAAACAATAGTATGGGAGCCACAGAAAAATAAAGACACTCAAAAAGAGCCACGGCCCCAAAAAGGTTGAAAAAAACTGCTATAGAGCATAGTTTCTTAACTTTTTTTAGGCCCGTATTTTGTCGCTGCTCGATTTTCAAAACCTACAAGTTTATGGCACGTGGCTCCCTAAAACTGTACTGTGGCTCGCCTAAAAAAAATCTCTTTGGCACCCTGTTGAGAAAAACTGCTATAGAGGTATTATTTTTTTCTTATAAGATAATGTAAGCTGGAAGAAATCAATGGTCTAGCAGTAGGTAGTCTACTGAACCACCAGATGACTGATTATTGTTTTCTATAATATCATCTATGTATGTTGAGTTCGGCCATTTTTTAATTTGATTTAAGTTGCATTTTGAGTGACTTAGGTAGGTAAATTTGAAGTATATTACCCCTTTTGACTTATACTACCCTAAGTTGCGTGACAGATCTCACGGGCTCAAGTCGAAGTACGAACAGAATTTCTTCAATTCTTCCCAATTTTCCAATTCTAAAATAACATGGCGTTGCAAGAGTGATTAGCTTATCAGTAGTCCCGATTCAGCCCTTTCATTTTTATCTATTGGACATTGATAAGTATTGGAAAATATTTTTAAAAATTCAAAAGCATATTAATGGCTTAAATTTTCCTAATGAAATTTTACTAAATTACACTGTAGGGAGTGTTTTTTATAATCCGGGCACTACACAATTCAATCCGTAATACGATAATTTACTTGAATAATAATTTCATTGAGTAGAGATGATTTAAGGGTATAGAATGGCCATTACAATCATACAATTTTTAACTTTTATAGATTTGAGTGGTAGTTAAAAATACATAAACGAAAGTCAAGACCCACGGTGGTGATTTGGAATCAAAAACAGATTTTTCCTTTGATTTAATGACGTAACAGGTATTTCTATACGAGATAAAACATAAATCCAAAAGCAAAAGTTGTTTTTTATTATCCCGCTGGGTAAAAGCGATGCCATGATTTCTCTGTGTTCTGTTATTATTGTGGAGATATTACAGTCGTATTTTTTATATGCCCTAAAAAGGTGCCAGAATATAACTCACTTATACTTTATTTGTTTTATCCTTAAAGGTTAAGGCTGTAAAATCAGTTGTATTTTGTATACATTTTATTTGCCACTACATATTTCAATTATTTATTTTGCGATCAAGCTTTTGTTTTATACAGATGTGAATCAGTTGAGTTTAATTGCTAAATTGTGACCAACGAACTATATAATTCTAAATGCAGATTTTGGCTGAAACAAAAGTAGCGATGAGACAGTCTTACAAGTTCCATTATGAAATTTATTGTTACTTGTTTCCCTTAAAATTTACACTTATAACTTTATAATCCCAGGATCCCGTTCAATTTTCTGATACCAAAATCCCGGGATTGACATGGCCGCGATCCCGGGATTTCGGGATTGAGAAATTTTGAGCAAATCCCGAAAATTGGCAAATTGAAGATTTCAAATTCCTCGGTGAGCTAAAAAAAACTAGTTTCTGTGACAAATTGAGGGAAAAGTATACCAAATCGAAAATTTCAAATTCCCCGGTGAACTAAAAAAAAAGCAAGGTTTGGAGATAATTCGGGGAAAAAGTATAGCAAATTGAGGATTTCAAATTCCTCGGTGAGCTAACCCCGGGATTGGATACCCTAGCAGCGACGGAACGGTTATAAAAGTAAATACATTTAACTGTAGTAGATATAAAGATGTTACTTACATCGATCATATATTAACCACATATTGCGTCAGGAGAAGTATAAACTATTTATTAAAATTTACTTCAAATGAAAAGTCCAATTTAAATAAACATAAAAAGTGAGAATAAATGAATCATTGAGAAACACTTTTTCAAGATTTGAGCAAATGACGAAAAACTGCTCTGCGCACTTACCTTACAATGAATGTATTATTTTTTTGTTACTGTTGTTAAATTAGTTAGCAAATGTAATATAACTTTTAATTTTTTTTACAGATAACACGTATCATAAGTTTGAATATTTTTTGAAACTCAGTTCTTAAACAGTATTTTTTTTGTAAACGAACTGAGTTTTAAAAATGATTTCCATACCAGATAGGATAGAATTTCAAGCTCTGACCCACATACATTTCTAAATAGAATTTAAACTTAGGAAAAAGATAGCGTTTCCAGATTATTTTCATAGAAAATCATCCTGAATGGTTTTTTCAACACAATGATGAAATTTTTAATTATAAACGCTTCGCATACAGCCTAAGAATGGTCTTATAAAAAACGTAATTAATTTACACGATAAATATAAAATATTTCTATATAATACAAGATTTATTTAAAAGGGTTTCTTAAACCAGAACAATAATGGCAAAAACATCAGCCATGTACGGGCATTATCAGTCTGCGTTTGCAAGAAAATAAATTCAAACAAAAAAATAAAATACTTTAATTTTAAAAGACAAAAAATATATTTCACTAAAGCATACTTCTGCTAACTATTTTGCACATTTTTTTTAGTATCAAATTCGACATAAGATTTTATGTTTTTTTACGACTGTTCTCGTAACATAATAAATCAGAACCAGACTTATTGCTTCAGCAGAATGTAACTAACATTAAAAGTGTGGCAAGTTCCCATCCCTGAGTTACAGTAACTTAGAATTGCATATTATAATTGTATTAATCATACTATACATTGTGATGATAAATAGTGTTTTATTAAAAACTATTTAGCCATACAAAAAACTCGATTTTTAAAAGTATAGCGGCTACTCTACAACATGAAAGGTTACCCACATAAAATGACCAAGTGTGTGATAAATAATTTAATGAATTCATCTCTCATTTTTAATCCCATTGTTTGCAGTAACCAGATTAAGAAATCAAATATTTATTTTACCGAGATAAAGCTTGATTGCCTATGAATATTCAATAAATGAAAACAAAATTTTATTTTAATATTTTCAGGCGTAGATGCGCGTTTATTATTTTAAATTTGACTTTTAGAATTGCAACAAACAATACACAGGCTATTGTGTATTTTTACAATTGTCGCTCAAACATCGTATCTTTTGTAAAGCTATTGAGAGTTTCAATCCAACATAACGTAATGTTATCAAGACAATAAGAATTGAGAGTGATTAGCTTACTAATTATCCTGTCCTAGCCTTATCCTTCCTATCAAGCAGTTATTATAGAAGAACTTCTGTTGAGATAAACTCTATAAGAATTCCACATACTCTACATTGGAAGCAAACACGGTAAAAAAAACGTGTAGGATCCTGAGGCCTTCTTTGTCTAGCAGAAATATTCAATTTCGACTGCCGTTTTGTTTAAACTATTATCTGCGCTATTTATTATCGCAAGGCAGTT
The DNA here is from genome assembly GCA_030503985.1 of Himalopsyche tibetana. Lineage (NCBI taxonomy): Eukaryota > Metazoa > Arthropoda > Insecta > Trichoptera > Rhyacophilidae > Himalopsyche > Himalopsyche tibetana. The sequence continues at coordinate 27,546,396 of JAPJYX010000030.1, forward strand.
CGTCGCGACCTTCACCCTCCAGGATCATTACCGCCTTAATTTTGATAATTATATAAAGGAAATTTGTTTCAATTTGCGTTTAAATTAATCCTGCGTCGGACCCCTTTTCACATCTGTCGCGAATAGGATTTTGGGACTGCAGACTGTCAAATACTTTTACTCGCAAATTTAAATTCTTTCGCACGCATTTTGTGCGCCCCATGGCGAAGTTACACAGGAAAGGTTGTGGAAATTGTATACTTCACGCATGGAAATTAATTACAATCGACCTTTTCACGCAGAACGCCTCTAAATGACCGAAGTGCGAAGGCCAAATGGATTTTATAAAGTATTTACATATCGATTTTACAAAATTAAAACCGAATTAAACGAGGTTTATTTGTTTCATATAAGTTAACACTTTCCGATAGATAATTAATTTTGTTGCAATAAAGTTCTGCTACGCACTTTGACAAATATTGACTGTTTGATTGTTTTCTTTGGTAAAAATCGTACACAATTGGACGACCATATTCAAAAGTTGATCATTATAACTATAAAAAATATCATATCGGTCTACTTTCACTAATTATGAATTCTCCATGTGATATTTCAATCTCAATCTAGCGGTGCTATTCCCGTGTACGAATAAATAGTTCGAAAGGTCTGAAATACGCCACAGGGCACTTATTTTTTCTTTTTGGTCGATAGTTTTTTTTAAAAACCATTTACATTGCATATTTATTATACATATTTTTTCCCACTTAAAAGCACAACTACGCTTGATATATATATTTTTAATGAAACGTTTTGATCGTTATTATACTGACAAAAGGCGTAAAGTCAAAAACTGACTGTTTTGAGTAATGAATGTAGATTGACACAATATGTATTTTCACATAATACATGTTGTGTCAATTCCGTTAAAGGTTATTTTAGATCGAATTTGTATAGAATTTTTTTTTTCAAATATTAGTTTTTGGAACGTTAAGATATAGTGCATAAATAGAGATGTTAAAATTTCATGATAAACGAAAAGGACGATTATCTCAAAACAAGGTTTTTTGACGTATTGCCTTCTACCTGTATACCGACGATATGAAATAGTTATTTTTTACATACAATTAAACTGTCTTTCAAGCCACCTTATCAGATTTATTGGAAATAATCTGAATATTAAATTATGCATGTCGAAAATAATTTATGGGTCTGTCAATTATGTAGATTTCGATAAAAAGAATTTTCCGTTAATAAATGTAAATGTTTTGTAAATTGTATTTCACACAGGGTTTAATTTTGTATAATAATCGTGTAAGATATTTAAAATTCTTTGGTATCGCTAATGTGAAAATCTTGTTTTTTTATTGGTAAATCTGTAGACGTGATTTCGTATTTTATACCATTGCAGAGAGAAAAATGGATGTCAAAGAAGTGGATGAAATTTCATGACAGATAGTGAGGGATAAAATATTTTGCTTTTTTGATGCATTAAACTTACACTGGAAATAGTATACAATAGAAATACATTCATGACTAAATTGAGTGCTAAAATCAGTTTTAATAATATTATAGGTTCCCAATTTGTAGGCGGTGTTTTACTTTATTTTCATCTAATCTGCTTTCATGATAACGACTCCCTTACTTTATGCCACGTTATTTAATTTATTATAATGTTACTTAAGATTAATTAATATAAAAGTTCGACTCTTTGTAGACGTTAAAGTAAATTTTAAAAAAAATGTATTATATAATAGTTTAACCGACTTGTTTGCAAAGCTGTAACAAAACTTACAAAATATATTTTAAAAATCATGAATACTCTTCGCTTTATATCAATTTTACAAAAGGGACGTTTTTATTATCTTGTGTTTTGATAGTCCATCACCGTAATCGAGATGTCTTTCTTTCTTATGATTTGCTCTTTCGAGGGATCGAAATTTCAAATGGTCATATTCACAATAGATTTATGAATTTGTATCCGAAGATATGTAAAGTAAGAATACATATTCAATTTGATTTTAAAACGGTGATCAAATAATTTTTCCTACTACATTAAATATTTATTCTCTCCGATAAGGTGCTTAAGCTAATAATTAGTAGTCTTTTTTTGTTTTATCTAAATTGATTAAGTGCAGCATTTAATCCATACTGTAAGCGGCTTAAGTTGAAAAAGATTGTTAGTATAAATTTAATCTTATCTCATAACATTTGAATCTAAATTCGTTTTGTCGACTTAGCACCGCGTATTGATACGTCATAAAATATTATATATTTATGACAGTTTATTGTTTTATTGTACTGATGCATTAAAACAATAAAATCTCCACTTAACTTGTATTATATATAAAGTATGCAATTTTTATGATTCACTTTGTACATTATGAACATATTCGATGACAAATTTAGTATTGTATTACTTTTTACAAGCTATGAAGTTGTACAACGTATCAATCTGAATATGCAGCTGAATAATGTACACACTTTAATATTGATACTTTACCATACTGACCGTTTTTTTTTTAATGGAAACAAAATAAAGGATTAATTTTGTGCTTTTAAAGATAGAGACAACTGAATGATATTTTTTTACATGAATTTAGTAGCGAGTCGTAATAAATCGACGTTTCTTTTTAAATTAATTATAATCGAAATGATTGCTTTTTTTCTATAAATGTTCTATGAATTAATGATATATATTGAGAAAACGTAATCTCTTTTATATAAGATAAGTTTAAATCACTTTCAAGGTGTTCACTTTCAATACTTGGTGGAAAAGCATTATATTAAAAAACACAATATTCTTTTGCACCATGTACTTCCACTTTTATTTAAAAATATCAGGACCGGTTTCACTCTTGACGAGCTCAGTTGATAACGCTTGTCATGAGTAACACCGGTAATGATTTTTAAAAATAAAAGTGGAAGTAGTACAAAAGAATATTGCGTTTTTTTTTTAAATATATTTGAATATTTAAAATTTCAAAATTATAACTGGGCTTAGTTTGGTTTCATGGAATTTCCTAGTCTTACTTTTCTCACCATAAACTGGCTATCCGTAGAGTTGATTTAACCCAAGATTTTTATTTCAATTACATGTTATATTCAGTTAAAAAAAATGCACTACGATAGATAAATACAATAGAGCAAAAACCACTTTTTTGTGGTTCTACAAAAAATATTATCAGTATTTATAGCTCAGTACCTCATGATTGTTATTTATTAAACTCTATGACAGGATTTTGTTACAAATCTAAAAAAATACAACATAATAAATGAAAAGATAATTAAACGGCCGCAATTTATGAATAATGTTAAAATTGTTTGCTTTATGTGTAAAGGATATTAGTGAAAATGTAATAAATAAACTTCATACCACACTCGTCACTTTCGCCAAGTGTGGCGCTTGGCAGTATCTAAAATATGTTAAATTTAACTAAGTACAGATTATTTATCATACAATGAGCTCATGACACTTTACGTTATTCATATTGTTATCCAGACTTTTGTCAAATGGTATAAAACAACAGAAATAATTTATATATAAATAAAAGTAGCAAAAACTTTCACTAAATCATTTTTTATAAATCAACTGTCTAAACGTGTGTCGCTTGTGCGAATTTCAATTTTATATTAGTGTTAGTGCATTTAATTATTTACCGACAGCGTAAAATTGATTAATGTCAACAAGAAAACATTTTCATTTGAAGACACTTTTCTTTCATTCAATTAATTATGACAAGCTTCTTAAAGCAGGAAATGCATCTCTGAAACAGGATGTAAGCCACAATTCTCAACTGATTGAGTATTTCAAATATATATATCTCTTTGGAAATCTTTTAAATCAAATTGGAAGCGCATTTTTTCTATAAATATAAAATTGCCATAAAAGTATAATACTAACAATACAATATAAAATATAATTTTATTTTAAGCCTAAATTTAAAAGTTTGTACTTATAGCCATTGATTTAACTACTGTGTTAAATTGATTAAACTAGCATTGGTTTGATATAGCCCCATCATGCAAAGGTTAATAATATAAGGTTGATATCTATTTTAGCTTCATGCCATCGTCAAAACTATTTTTTTACGACTCTTTTGTTCTGTCCGTAGCTTGAATCTGACAAAGATTTTGTAAATCAATTTCTATAATAACTATAGAACTAAATATAGTTCAAAAAAATCATTTGACTTAATAGTTTAAATAAGATTTCTTTCAAGTTGACTAGGTAGAAATATAATTTTCTTCGTGGTTAGCTAACAGATTTTTAACGAATTAAATACAATACAAATCTAAGTGGTAGCTATCTTTTGTCCTGCTTACGACGCTATAACGAATTCACGAACTAACGAAAAAGTATCTGATAAAAATTATACAGCGTTTTATTTAAACTAATAATAAAAAAGAATGACATATTTAATTTAAAATTTATTAACTAACTTTGATAATGAAAGAAGCTTTACACTATAATACGTCGGTAGATGTTTGCTAAAATAATTAATTCATTTTTTTTTCTGATCCAGATTTAATAGTAAAAATGAAACCATTTTTCAATTCTGTTCACTTATCAAATATGTATGGTATATCACCAGCTGTGAATCAGTTTTTTTATGCTTTTTAAGTGGTAAATTCGTTGGATTCACATATTTTTCTATACATTTTATTTAGAAACCGAATTATTTTTGGTTAAGCTTTGGGTTTCCTCAGCTGTTTAATTAGGCTGTGCTCTACGACAATTGATATAATTGCATAAAACATTTATTTAATTATTTATAGATGTAAATTTTAACATGTTTAAGTTATTAAATTGTTGAAAATCGTAAAAGGATTTTGGAGCATTTCAAATAAAGTCAAAACGATACACAATATTCACGGCAATCGAAATAAAATACAAAAAATACATCATATTTAAAATTATCCATTTTTAAAACTGTGACGTGGCGCATATGTGCTCATAATTTGTTATATTTTATCCGACGGTAAAAGATCCCATACTCTTGCTATAGCATGCAATATAAAATTATTTCTACAAACAAATGATAAAAATCATAGATATTATTTTCTCAAATGAAGATTTCTATCATAAGTACTGATGCAGATTTTTTTATCATTCGATACTATTTTACAATCACGTTTATCCATACGAATTAGGATTTTTAATGGTAATCTCTTAATTATTTTAACTATAAACCACATTTAAACGATCAAATACGGGTATGTATTAATTTTAATTGATTATAAAACTGAATATAGTTTTTTTACAAAAAATTGACATTATACTGTTACAAAAAACTGAATGACTTGCGATTCTTTCAATTATCATAATTCATTGAAGCGATTTTCTACAATAACCAACAATTTAAACAAGAATATTATTAAATGTAAGTGGAAATACTTTTCATTGTAAGGATATTAATTAAAATCTTACTCACATATAATTTTTATTTTGTGTGTTGTAAAAATATGATATGAATTTAAAATAAAAAAATCTCATTAAAATATATATGACGGCTTATGAAAAAAATATTTACTTCCTTACAAGACTATAATATTCATATTTTATTTAGTTAAATTTTAAATTGAAATGAATGAAAAAATATTTTTACACGAAATTCTCATTTTATACCATCAAATATGAAAATTTAGTTATCCATATGGTGGAAAAAAAAATGCTATGCTTAAATTTTCAGTTAAAAAATTATAATTACTTTTTAAAAAACTAAGATTGATCAACATTATTTACAAATTTAACGTGTTTCTACTGAAATAATGATTGGACTTGGTAATATATAATATAAAATAAATTCATTGTAATATTTAATTTTATTAGCAACTATGTCAATAACTGCAATATTTGCCAAATCTATTTGTTATTGTTGTCAGGAATAAATCTGCTAAGGTAAGAAAAACAGGCGAGGATTAAGGCCCTAATTAATACTCACGTACAGATTTACAATAAATTATATGCAATGTGTTTAATGCTGTTGTTTATAGTTTAAAAAGGTAATGCTTTCATATGAGCTTTTATGAAAATTTTACGACCAAATTAAGTTTTGTTGTCTATTACTCACTAAACAAAACAAAAAGCTCTGAAAACATTTTAAGTTGATAATGCCATATTAAATCGTTGGATGACAAAAGCTTAGCAAATAGGGGCTGTGAATTCCAGGTGAGTGTAAAACACAGCTTAAAATCTAATGGTCCATGAATATTTATTTATTCAGCAGTTATCATGTTTTGTTACATTTTATTAAGTATTAACTCTTTTGTCTTTAATATCTTTGCACTTTGCCGAGATCTTTAAACAAAATTATCTGAGTTTTGTTCATTTTGCTAATGGGATAATTCCTAACTAAATCGAGATAAGCTGTTCTTAAATATAACTCATCTTCTTTGGAAAAAAACCATTTGACTTTATTGTTTTCGAGTTCAAGACATGGTGGTTTTTTTAAATATTTATGAATTTGTCCACTATAATGGGATTTATTTTAATATTTACAAAAAATTAAATACTGTTGTAACGAAAAAAAAACCAAAAAGTGTAAGAATAAGAAATTAAAAATGATTTTTTAACAATTCTTTCATTTTTACCACATCGCCTAGTTTTTGTAGTAAAAAACACTAAAATTGTTTCCAATAAATATAAAAACAATAAATCCGTTTTTTGTTCTTAAATAAACGTAGTTTGAATTCTTAAGATGATTTATTGAATCTGATGTGTTTGGCCTTTTAATTTTAATCAATCAATTACCCTTAAATGAACGATGTTAGTTCGTTGTGATAAAATTTTAATCTTAGGCCCGTAGTCCTTTCAGGTAAAAAGCCAAAAAGAATGCACCATATTGTAAGGTTTTTCGCATATTTCAAATGAGTATTTGGTTGTTTATCATGTTTAGCATTTCGAAGCAATGAATAGACGGAATAAAACTTAAAATAGTCGCTCGTAATAAAAAAACTGTAATGCTTATAATATTGATTTTTACAAATACTTTAATACAAAATTCTTACATCTAGGAATGTGAAATATGATATAATTGATAATCTTAAGCTACGGATTAAAGTTATTTCAAATATTCTTCCACGTTATTTGATCCATATGATAAGTGCAGGGAGTTTTTAAAAGTTTCTAAAGTTAAAAAACTTTTTTTAAATGACTTACCGATTTTTAAAGGTGAGTGTCGTTCGCAGTGCAGGAAAACAGCTTTCAAAATCGCGAAATATTCTAACTTTAAAAATATTCAAACGAAAAGTTTTAAAAAGCTTCACTTCGTCAGTAGGGTCCAAAAGCTGCCGCGTTGAAAAATGTCCAGTGGAGTTTTATGTATGATCGACGTCAATTTTACTTGTGGATTGCATCGATGCAGAAGTAGTTAGAGAGTTCTATGCGAATTGTTCTCGACAGTTGAAGGTCTACGTCGGTGTGTACGGTTTTGTTACCACTGGCACCGCGAAGCCGTCCCGCGTCTATTTAAGCGCCAAAAGACTCCGAGGGTGGGGGTGTTTGCCGCTTGTTGCGCCATCTCAAACCCCTGAAAGCCTACATTCTGAACCGAGCGAAGAGGGGTAGAACCTTTCGAATCACGGCTTGCGTGGGATGTGTGATTTTTGCAGGACGTCTCAAAACGGTTTTCCGCAAAGATTTTGATAATCATGTCATTAAATGGGTCGTTTGGTAAATCGATAATAAGGTAATGATGTCGTTTAGAGAGCGAGTCAAAGGAAATTTTTAAGGATGCCTTTGAGCGAAGCTACTTTGATAGACTTAAAGCTAATAGTAAAGGGTTACCTTTGATACTTTATTTAATGATATTATATTGTATTAAAACCATTGATAGATAAACCTTTATTTCTTTGATATCTATAATAATAATATTTTAAAATAGATTTAAGTATACATTTAAAAAATAAATCTTAATCTCGTCTGCGACATATCACAATAGTATTCAATACTTACATGAAATATGTATGGAATTGATAAGTTTAAAGATCAATGAATAAAATAAATAAGTATTTTCAAAAGTACTACTTTATCTACATTTAATTTGAAAACTTTTTACTGTACTTATCTAATAATAAATAATAAAATCTATTTTTATCGACCGTAACAGTATTCCATGTACCCATCAACATTACGCTGGCCTATCGGAGATATTAATTCAATTAATGCATTCATGGAATATACCATATGCGATTATTCTGACAATTAATACTAAACAAATTTCTATTCGTATTATGTTAAATATCTTTTATTCATTTTACCACTTTATAGAATCAAAAATGCCAACGATGTAGCGCTGAGTAAATAAATAAAAAAAATATTTTAAAAAGCAAAATACAAAGTTTTGTTTCAAATAGATCCTTGAATAAGGTAGTCTGGTAAAAAAAATAAATGCTTCCTATTATAAAATGCTCCGAATATATTTTTTTTAACTTCTAACAAGCATTTTATACTAGCGCTTAAATGCTCGCAGAAATTTCGTGAACTTTATCAAAACTATAATTTTTCTAACCATATTCACTTCATATTATACTCTGTCAAAATATTCGTATGACCGTAATACTTGTATGTATTAACTAGTATTAGCAATCTAAGCATTTGGGTAAGTTTTATCTGTTTTCAAAATAGTCGACTGTAAGTGGTTGTTGAAACTTAAATTTGGTACTTGAATTATTAGTCGCTAACCCTCATCAAAAATCCCAACTAAGGACTCCATAGTAAATTTGGACGATTTAAATATACTTATATTTCTTTAAAATCATTGAATATTCATTTGGCCATGTAATAGTTTACGATTCATAAAGTTTTAACATAAAGGAAATCTTATATTGTTTCTTGGGAAGATTCCAATTGATTGATATTTTTCAAAGAAATATGTTAATCTTCAAATTCAATAAAAAAACTAAGACTATTAAAAAACTTTAAGCAATCTTCGTTTCGAGTTTTTAAATTAACGTTTTAAAGGCTGCTTCGGTAGATCAGATTACAATAATATAGGTATGTATTCATATGTTAATTTTCTCAGAGAAAAAAACATTTTACTAAATTTCAATTAATAATTGTAGATACATGTCATAAAAAAATGTTTACCTGACAATCTCTTTCCATTATTTTAATATAGTATCAAGCCATTGCGACTCCTTAAAAAATCAGACAATCTATTATAATTAAACTAAAAATTATAAATGTGCATGTAAATATAAAAAATCTCATGACCGAAAAAAACCATGTTATATTTCTTGACGGTTTGTTTAAAATTGTAATAATAAATTGAGACGTTTTCAGAAGTACATATAGAGAGAGTTTATCAACGCCATTAATATTATTGTAGTAAAATCATTCTACCATAGTTCTCAATAGTAGTTTCCAATGTCTAAAAATCTGTACTTTTTCACTCATTCTCAAAAAAATCGTGAGGAAGGTTAAACGTAAAAACACGATTGAAAATTGTTTTTTATTGCATCAATTGAAGATATCGTATGTTTTGGGGTACTTTGTAAACGGTTGTTTGATTATTGATAAATTTAAAAAAAAATACCAATGTCTTAAAAAATTACAAATTGCAGCCAATAATGAATACAAAATTAATTTGAAATATAGATAGTTTTGTCAGCTTCTGTGGTCTAATGGAAAGAGCTTTATCTTAGCGATCAGGTGAGGTCGGGTTCAAGTCACAGGAAACTCAACATCAAATAAGATTTCCTCAATTTTAATTTGAGATCTTGAACTTGTTTATTTGTAATGTTTTTCTCCTCGATTTGATAAAAGCAAGTTGGCCGTTAGCTATAATGTCAGATATTTTATTGAATTGAACAAAGAGATATTAGAAAAATGCAACATGAAATTATAGTGTGAATCTGATGTAATTCCCAAAATTCAAATTCCAAAAAGGGTCCAGGATTGGATACCTTACCTGCAATGTCTTAAATTCCCGCCAATCATCCGATCATAATAACGAAAAGTAATGAAAACGACTAACTACCTACTAGTTCTCACAATACCCTGTCTTTCTATCATTACTCTCTTAAAAAACGAGATATTGGGCAACTGAGTAACATGCGGTTCTTGTAGGAAAATATCTGCTGAGAAAAACTCCATATGGTTCATATTGGAAGCAAATATTTTTAAAAAAGCAACATATTCAATAGTCATCGGATAGCTAATTGATTTTACTTATGCGATCAGTATAAATAATTAATTTTACAATTTATTTAATTTATCATACTTTACCTTCCAAGAACTCAAGCTTTATTAAAAAATATATTTAATTAATTACTAATTCTCAATGAAAATGAAACTTTGTTAAAAAAATAAAGGTGCGTCAAAACTTTCAAATTAAATTCAGGAAAAACATAAGTTTTTTTTCATTCAGTGATTGGCAGACAACCTGAAAGCAGTTTGCTGCAAAGTTTGCCTGTTTATAGTTTTCTTAATTTAATTTATCAGAGACAAAGCGAATCCAAGAAATGAGCTCATATATTAAAAAAGTACTATGCTTTTTATTACTGAGAAAGTCACTTTAATAGAGTTAATAAAATAAATTATATTTTTCATTAAATTTCTTTATTTTATATCTGAGGCTGTTGCCGTCTACATTTTTCCTTGGCAATTAAAGAAATGCATCTTTTAGATGCATACTAAAAACAATCCAATTCGATGCTCGTTTATATTCTTTATGAAAAATGATACTAAGCGAATATTGTTTTTGATTTATACTGGAAGGAATGAATGGCCAGTTGACGTAGCTTATTTATTCATGAAAAGATGAATAAATAAGCTAAAATAAATAATACATAAAAGTTGAAGTGGAAAAATAAATAAGAGGTCATATTCAAACCAATAATATATCTAGAATGGCATTCATAAATAAATAATTTGCAGTTTCTCATTAGAAGGAGTGGTAGAAGGGTAAGGCTAGGACATAACTAATGGTAAAATAATTGAACTTGTTACGCCCAGTTATTAAACGATCGGAATGATGAAAAGGATTTTGTAGACGTTACAAACATCCATGCTATCGTACAGAAATCGAAAAAACGACCAAAAATGCTGTTCGTACTCGGACTTGAACCCGTGAGATCCGGCACGGAAGCCAACAACATTAACCGCTGCGCCATAGACCCGAAAATTGATTATTATATTGGTTTCTAACAATCCATATTGTGCGCTCGTGTTCTATATGAGCGAAACTATAAATTAAATACATATTTAAAGATTTACATGAAACATGGCATCAGTGTACAGTTCAGTGTTTAAAAATGAGTACAAAATAAAATGTAAACATTATTTGAAATGTGGCAGTATGTATTTGCTCTATTACAGTTTTGTTTCAGTAATTTAAATTTTCATGTACATTGCGCATAGACATCCAACTAATTTAAATATAACAGCAGATGAATAGGTCTAACATTATTTACCACCTTAAATAATATTGATAAATCTTTGTATTATTTATTTCGAATAATTTTACTAATGAATTTATTCCAGATTATAAGAAATTGGCTTTACAATTTTGCAAATTCCCTGCGGTAACCATAGTATATTGCCATGTACGATGAATTTAAATAAATATGAATGAAATTATTAAAAATAAGCTCGTTAATGATATGTCACAGAAAAACAAAAGTTATTTAACTATAGTCGACATTTAATAAATTCTTAAAACTCTTTAAAGAAAAAGTTTTACAATGCAAAACTTATACTTGATATTAGTTTGTCAATTTTCACATAGGGAATTACAAAATTACTAGTTTCAGTAGTATATTACATTGTTTGAAAAGTTCCAATCATCACACGCCTTTTTTTACATATTTAATCCATACACTCGTACTTATACATTGAATTATATCAACTAATAGCTAGAGTAAAACCTACTATTATTGGCCAGCTTCAATTAATGGCCACTTGCAGATAAAATCTAGTTTTATAAGATATGAAATATCTCCACTATATAATATTTCAACTCGTTGACTTAATAAGGAAGTTCATTAAGTATTCCTCCATTGGTATAGCAGATAACTGTCAGTTAAACCATTGTCAAATAACCTAAAATCTGATTTTAAACTTACGGTTGAAGCGTTGCCGTGAAACAAGTGATATTTGTTGTAAAAATCACAAGGATTTGACTTCCATGTAAAGGTAAATTAAACGTTTATATTTTCATTAAATGAATTGAAAATTGATTTGAATAGTTTGTCTTTAGTGTATTTATAAATCAATCACTGACTGAATTGGATAATTTTTCGTAAAAAGATATAATGGTGGTGGCCAATAATTAGTTCCATTTTTTTGCAGAATTTCTATTATTGGCCTGGCTGGCCAATAGTACAATATGTGACTTATAAGTAAAATGTTCAATTTTATTTAGAAAATAGTATTTTGAGAATACTATTAGTCACCTATGTATTTATTAGATTTTTTCGACAATCCTATATAAATGTTGTACACTTGGCCAATAATTGTGGTTTTGATGGCCAATAATCAAAACTTTTTTCACGCAATAGAGTAAACATCATCAAAAGGAAACACTACTGTTATGTTTACCTTTTCAGCAAGCGCAACAGTTTTTGATCCTCTAATTGTGTTTGCCGCCTATGTGGTCGAGTGGTCAACGTTGTTGGATTCGGCTACGGAGGGCCCGGGGTCAAATCCCGGTACGGACAGTTTTTATAAATTGATTTTTCAATCGATTTATGAATTTCTGTTCAAAGGCATGGGTGTATGTGATGTCTTGAATTCCCCCCTTTCACTCATCCTATCCTATGAACAGGCCGTATCGAGAGCGACTAACTTACCACTAATCCTGTCCTAGCCCTATCTTTCTGTCCCTACTCTCTTTGGAAAAAGAGAGGTTGAGCAACTGAGTAACAAACAGTTCTCGTAGAAACACCTCTGTTGAGATAAACTCCATTAGGAGTCCATATGCTCCACATTGGGAGCGGACATGGTTTAAAAAAAAAAAAAAAATGTGTTTGAGTATCAAACATTAGAAATGGAAAAACAAAATCTTTTTATAATCAAGTGATTATTGATTAAATAAAGACTGAATCAAAGTTGAAAGCAAAAAGCAATTGTAAGGAGTTGACGAGAAAACCAATGTATCTGCATTATCATTAAATACAGAAAAAAATATTAGTAATGACGAAACATATTTTTGGATAATTGAGAGAACATTGATTACAAAATTTCTGAACCATATGACATCAGTTATTCAGACTCGTCATTAGATGAATTGATTAAGCACTTCAATGATAATGACGAACTTGCATTATTAAATATTGATAAAATAGATTTTTTATCGGGTATTTCGGATTTTGAAATTGATGTCCATCGATTTAATGAAAACATATGATTTTTAATGAAAATATATGATTTTAATCAAAAAATATGATTTTTACATTAAAATTACATTAAATTTACATTAGTCACTTAATTTTATGCTTTAAAGCAACATAAAATTACATCGTTAGCTATTATTTTATTTTTGAATAATTTTTTACTGCAATTTTTGGTATGGTTAATAATTGTATCTCTTGGTGGCCGATAATTGAAAAAAAGTGGCCAATAATTATAGATTTCTGCCTTTTTTTTGGTTTATTTTTTTTCAAGTACAAAATGTATTTTTTTACATGTTTCGATAATTGATTATCATCAACAAATAAGCGATTAAACGCATAATATTTTTTTATTTCACCTTTCTAATGATACGTGTCCACAAATCAAGAACATAGTTGAAAAAATCCTTAAGTGGCCAATAATTGTATGTTTTGCCCTATCTAAAAGCTTAGTCTCTCTTTTCAAAGAAACAAGGGACATAATTGTACAAAAAGGGTGTTAATAGGCCAATTTTTTTACTATCGATTTGCTTAAAATATTTATATTTGATATAAAACAGCAAAGGAGTGATATACATATAACAGTAATAAGTATAATATACAGTAAACGATGCTTTAACTCCAAAGCTCTTTGTGTTTGTTTAGATACAATACAAGCATTAGTAAAAAGGTGTTATTTCAATGCAATAAGGTGTCAGCGAATGTATCATAAACAAAAAAATAATAAATAAATACAATGAAGAGAAATATTTAAAACTCTCACAAGCAGTCAGTGTACATTTTTGCGGGCACTATAAGATCTTATCTCAAGTGAAGACATTCGATATTCATCAATTCAGGTAGAGTCAAAATAACTAACCCTGAACGCAATTAAATACGAATATTAGAAGGATTATAACTTTCCGAGAGGGTGTAGGCGGGAAAGGTAGCCGACGGGAACTGATTGTGAGATTCATTACATCACGTGTAAGCAAATACCAACATGGAAGTATCGAATTATTACTACAAACTATAACAATGCATTTTTCAGTAAATAATTGTAGTCAACAATAAAATAAAGTGGAGCTACATACTAAAATAGAATTGTTTTATTTTATCTTACAATGCTGACAAGCTTGTTTCTTCTTGTAAAAAAATAATAAGCTATGTCCATTCGAGTTTATCTCAACCAAGAATTTTCTACGAGAACAGCTTGTTACTCAGTTGCTTAACCCCTCTTTTTCTTCAAAGAGAGTATGGATAGAAGGATATGGCTAGGAAAGGACTAGTGGTTAACTAATCTCTCTCGCTACGCCCCATTTTCTAGGATATTATGGATGGGAGGAGGGACAAGACATCACATACATCTATGTATTCGAACAAAAATCCATAAATCGGTTGAAAAATCAATTTATAAAAACTGTCCATACTAGGATTCGACTCGTAACTTTCTTCCAATCACGTTGACCATACCCGTTCTCGGAAAATATTATTATTACAATAAAACATAATAAATTCCATATTGCAATACTTCAATTTAATAACTTGATTTATGCCAAAGATTTTAGTGAAATAATTGGTAGCTTAAACGTTTGAAAACAGTGAAGTCAACAGAAAACACAAGATTAATGCAACCACGTGATGAATAATACTATAAAATAAAAGTTAATCAAATCTGGTTATTAAAATATGAAATAAGATATCGGTTTTTCGAATCAAATCTGACAGGGTGTAATAAAAATAAAATAGTTTTGAAGAATAATACTGCAACGATTGTCTGTGATAGTACAAGTGCATGGCGAATTGGCGTCAGCTGTTATGTCATGTACTGTAATTTTGATTTTTAACAATAAATAAATATTTTTCTACGTAAATTTATAGTCCACTACTTTGAGTTTGCACGAGATCATTTTAACATGACGCTGAAGGGTAGAAAACTTTTTATTGGTTAAACTTTTATTGTTTCACTTATGTGTAAAGATAAGTAAATACTTGATAAACAAAATCAATGCCATACATCAATTGTATTTTCTTACAAACTGATTGATGACGGATTGAAGGATTACGGGTGTGTCTTGTAGGATATTTTTAATGTTCAATAAGGCTTACTTCCAGCTATCAATTTGAAAGGCTTAAATCAGTATCTGTATATTATCAGTGACACACAATCTTTGACCTACGCATGCAGCCTGTTTTAAATTTTTCGCGGCCTTCGAATGTTTTTTCTCAAAAAAAATAATTAAATAAAATATATATCTTTTCAAGTAAATCATTGAATTTATTAAATGTGAGCAAGCTTTTTCGTTATTGAAGGAGAATAAATCGTCTCGTAGAAATTAACGATTAAAATAAATTCTCGCTTACTGATAACAATTTGGATTTAATTCTGCGGCTTAATAGTATAAATATTAAAAAGTTAGCTTAAATATTAAGAAGGTCACAGATCACATTAATTTTTAAATAAGATATAAATAAAACATGTATACCTAAGTTTTTCAAAATAAATCATTTTATAACACATAATCCTCTTTTTGCACGGCTTATTTAAAAAAAGATTTCGAAAAAACATGGTCAAATGTAATATAACCTATCATTCATATATCTAACAATATATTCACTTGATGTTTTTTGTACGGTTTTTTTGCACGACTGTTTTTCATGGAACTCATCCCCTGCATAAATGAGGATTCAGTGTACTTTAATTTTAATTTTTCCTTGCGGCCCTAACACATGCTAATTTGTTTTTATGCGACCGACGAGAAGAAATAGGTTGTGCGTGTCTGCTGTATATGAACTTTTATCTGTTTTACGTTGTAAAGTATGTTTATTCTTTATTTTCCAGTGCGTTTTTGAAATTAAAGAAAACACCGTGTGCTGTAAATTTATTATATTCAATTTTCCACACGAAAACTTGTTACGCAGACTCTCGTTCAGTTACGCGAATACTAAACTAGTGGCGACGTATTTTCAGTTTATTTGTTATGAACTTATATTATTTTTTATTTTTTTTAACCATGTCCGCTACCGATGTGGAGCATATGGACTCCTAATGGAGTTTATCTCAACAGATGTGTTTCTACGAAAACTGCTTGTTACTCAGTTGCTCAACCTCTCTTTTTCCAAAGAGAAAAGGAATAAAAGTATAGGTTTAGGACAGGACTAGTGGTTAGCTAATGCTGTAATGTTAGTGGTTAGCTAATTACGCCCCGTAAAATGATATTTATGTTTATTTTTCAAGTGAAGTGAATTTTTACTTAACTCGCATTGTGCGCTTATATTTTACACCAATAATCTATCGTCAAAATTCTAAGAGGCATTCTTAAGAAAATTTCACTTTAATTATTAGATAAATGGTATTTTTAAGCCATATTTGGTTGAAATATTTCAAATATGAATTTATAATGAAGCTTACTTAACAGAAGTTTTTTACAATAACTCAGTTGTTAAACCTGTATTTTACAAACAAAGAAGGGGATACAATGATCAGACTTGAATAAGAATATTGGTAAGCTTATTGCTCTCTCTATTTCTAGTTTTAACGGTCGGGTGGATGAAAGAAAATACATGAATTCTATCAGAAATTCATAAATCGATTAAAAATCAATTACAAATACTAGCCGTACTGGGATTCGAACATGTGAAAGCTGTAACCGTAGCCAACAAAGTTGACCACCCGCCCACAGACACCACATATAAACAAATAATTAAGGCGCCCGTTGCGGTCAAGTTATTTAGAGCTTGTTCTACCGATCAGGCAGGTCTGGACTCAATTCCGGTAAGGTAAATGTCAAATTTAAATTTGAGACATTTTTTTTATATAATTCAATTCAATGTAATTATCCGGGTCCTATGGCGCAGCGGTTAGCGTTGTGAGCTTCCGTGCCGGATTTCACGGGTTTGAGTCCCAGTACGACCAGCATTTTTTCGATTTCTGCAAGGGTATTTGTGATGTCTAAAATTTCCCTTCCACTCTTTCCGATCTTTTAATAACTGGGCGTAGTGAAAGTGATTAGTTAACCACTAGTCGTGTCTTGGCCGTATCCTTATATTCCTCTGTGAAAAAGAGAAGCTGGGCGACTAAGTAACAAAAATTTATCTTATTCCAAAGGCCATTAAGGCCATATGCTCTACATTGGGAGCGGAAATGGATAAAAAAAATAATTCAATAAAAAAACCTCCCTAGAGTCTAGATCAGTGGTTCTTAACCTTTTAAAAGTCACGGTGCATTTTTGATCATGGGAAAAGTGGCGGTGCACCAGAATTAAGAGATCGAAAAAATTGGTGGACATATTTTTTTTTGACTTTTTCTCTTTTCACTATTTTGCGGATTTTTCGGTTTTTACTATTTTGCTGATTTTTTCATTTTTCACGGTGCATTTGCAATAAGCTCGCGGTGCACCGGTTAAGAACCACTGGTCTAGATTCTTAGACAATAAAAGATAATCTGGCACATCTTTGTTTGCTTGTTCACATATTATATATTTTTTTTCAACTACCCTAAATTCAGAAATAAAACCAATATCTTTGTGTGTTCGGCTATATATCTAACTTGAGAGCCGTAAACATATACTAAATGATCATTTAATCCAAAAATATTAATTAATATATATTATATATTTATAAACTTTTATATTTACGTGTAAACGTTTACGTCTTAAATGATATTTGAAACTCAATGCACTTATAAAAACCATATGAAATAAATATTAAAATACTGACTAAAACGAATATCATAAATAGCAGCTAACCAGGCGATAAAAGAAAATCTCGATTAAATAATATACCTACTTTGATTAGCATTAAGAATTATAGTTTAACGGTTTAATTTTTTTTCTTTTGTTTTTAGATTTTCCGGTAAATTCTGATTATATTTCTTATTATAAGAACACTAGTGCGTGGATCAAAGTAATCAGTGTCACGAAATTGCATTCGAGCCAAGAATGTATACAGTATAGTGTTTATTTTTGATGTCCTGGCAATATTAAGCGTAAATCACAAAAACTCATAAGCTATAAATAAAAAATACATATTGTATATTAAAAACTATTTTATAATATCTATCATAGAAACACTTTAAAACAGTCCTTAACAAAAATTTAAAACTGAAAAAAAACTCAATTAATATTTATGTTGGATAAATAATATATCGCATACTTAATAATATACGTATAATACATATAACGTATGAAGGTTTACGTATTTTGTTGAAAATAAAGTAAAAATGCATTTACGAAAATTTTACATTATTTTAAAAAATTCTTGTACCTAAAGATGTATATTTCATAAAATACGATATCTCATAGCTGTAAAAATTTAGATACGTCCGTATTTTACTAAACATGCGATGTTATGTTGAACCACAGTTATTATTTGTAAACTAATATTTATCTTATTGTACTATTTTTAAACTATTAATTTGTAAGTAACAACTAATAAATGAAGTAAGAAATATTGTTTTTATTTTAATTCAAGCAAACAAAAAGTTCGGGTCGATATTTTTTTATCCATGTCCGCTCCTAATGTGGATACTGTACTGTGGTACTTACTCAGGCGCTCAACCTTACTTTTTTCAAAGTGAGTAGTAGGGAAAGAAGGATAATGCTAAAACAGGACTAGTGGTTGACTGATCGCTTTTGCTACACCATGTTATTAAAGGATTGAATGAATGGAATGAAAGGAAATAATGTGAATTGACATCACAAATACCCAGTTTTTGATCACAACTTTGAACTGAATAATTCACTGTGTCTTCTTACCGGGAATCGAACCCAGACCTGCGTGATCGGTAGAGCAAGGTCTAAAAAACTGGGTTACAGCAGGCGACATTATTAAATTATAAAATATTCTGCTAAGACTAAACTAAATAGCCGTTAAAACTGATTCACAAAAGAAAATTTTAGAAATATAAATAATATTAATTTAAAAATTTCAATGCCTAAATAGATAAATTATTTACTAACAAATTTAAAGACATTGTAGCAACCCTTTTATGAAAAAGAATGTTGAAACCACGACGAAATATCAAACGAAGGCATTCCAAATTCCAATGTTGTAGACATGAATTGTCTGATCGTAGTTATTTGATGGTTAATTTGACGTGTACCCTTATTTAGGCATTTATATGTTTAGTTTTAATAGCCAGAATTAAAAAAAAAATATATGCGAATTTTTGAAAAATACTAATTTCTCTTCTTAAACGGTTTTGTATATCTAAGTTTAAAATTATAAGTAAACAACATTATAGCATTAAATCAGATCTAAAACAAAGTATAATTTTATTGTAGCATATATAAATTGTCAATTTATCATGGTACATATATCGCATTTATATTCTAGTACAAACTTATAAAAATGTTTTTTTTTTAAATAATGTATTTGAACTGCTTTTAACAAGAGACACTGTTTATAATAGTAATACACTATACATGTAGTAGGTCAGTGGTGTAGTAGTAAATAAATAGGTACGAGGTCGGTCATTGATTTCTACCCTATTGTTTTTGTTTTTTTCTTTTATATCAGTTCGAAGTTAAAAAACCACAAGACTTATCAATTAAATCAATAAAAATACTAACAATTGTACCTGTTTTGTAAATACCTCATTTAAAAATTTTTCATATAATGATTTTAAATTTTATGAACCGTATTTTGAATGAATGTACTTGAAAATTGAGTTACAAGTCAAAGAAGTGGCAGGGCTGCGCCCTGGCTTATTTTCAGGTGCCAGGTCGCCGACCTGGTTCGACCTGGGCCCACTACACCACTGAGTATAGTACCATAAAAGATGTACAATGTATGATACAATGTAGTACCATAACAATATAAAGTTAAAATTAAAATTAATTTAAAAAAATTAAAATAGATTTAATTTTATAAATATAGAATTTATTTCAAAGCTTAGGTAGTTTTTTAATTATTTTATCAATCAAACACAACAGTATGCTATATCTAAAGACGACCTCCTTGGCGTATTGTGTATACTTTTTTATCCACTGCTGAAATTCGTTCATAAATAATTAATTAAAAATGGTAAGTATGTATATCACTGTTGGTTTCGAGCACAAAGTATTTCATTTTGGATTATACACATCATTATTTTGTTGTCAACCATAATATTTTATATTCTATCTACTAAAAAATCACTATATTTTTTATTCGTATTTTCTTTGAAAAGGTTAGTTTGATATGTTGTTTCACAACGGTGAACACAAGCTTATGACAAACCTGAAATACAAAAATCCATGCACATTTTGAAAATGCGTTATATGTATTTCGGTAAATTTGTTTATTAAAATCCATGGAAAGGTAAAGAATATAATTTTTAAATCATCCAAATTCTAAATGAACTCTTGCTAATTTTATTCTGTATGAAATGGTAAAATTATACATTCTCGGTATCAGTTCACATGCCTTAAGACCTTTTTTGGAGGAGAACGATTTGAAATTGATATCATTTAGCTTGCCCATCCGATAAGTTCTTCCTATCTTGTTGATGGTTCCAAAATGTACGTGTTTCGTTTTTGAAGCCCCCTAAGGGAGCATGCGTAGAATATAAATACAAAATAACAATTCGAAAACATTGCTAAATGGCAAATAATAATAAATAAATTCTATTGTCGGTATGTTTACAGTAACGTTTAGGTACTTAAAAAAATGAAAAATTTGTTTGTTGTAGAGAACAAGATTTTCTTTTATATTTCTGGTCAAAAAGTAAACTTCGAAATAAAAAAGAAGATGTTTGTCAGAAATTGTGCATTTTTAGAAATTTCCAGAACTGGTGAAAAGTTTTTTTTCTGGTATTGATCATTCACCATAAATTCGGAATGTGGGTGTTCGAGACCCTTGCGATCGATCATTGGTAAAGGTCAAAATTTAGGTGATTTTAAAATAAAATAATGTACGAAAGGAGGTGAAAATTCTTTTTTTAGCTCACTGGCGGATTTTAACATTTTTTGCTGGTTTCAAAAGCTTTTCGAGAAATGTTCACTTCTCTTACTCAATCCCGAAATCCCAAGATTAGTACTACTGGACTGGAGATAATAGTCAAAACCGGTCATCGTAGGCGAATTAAAATAAATTTAATACACTCAACTATTTTTTACACAGTAAAAACGTTGCACTAAACACCATATAAAAAATGAGAATTGATTCTCTAAATAAAATAAACCATTTTATTTGAAAAAAAAAATGTTGCATTGAAAATCGTGTAAAAAAGGGTAATTGTGGAAACCCAATAAAAAAAATCTTCATACGTATGAATTTTATTTAAGAAAAAATTATACTATTCATCGCTATTTGATAACATACGTGCATGTTTATGAGAGACTGGACGTTAATTGCTTTCTTCTGACGCGTCTTACGTGCTTAAATCTAATGAAGCCTTTTGTTTGTTATTACTGTTTTGTGTTGTTGAATTTATGGTTATTAGGAAATCGTGTTAGAAGAAATAATTCGTGCAAAAATATTGTAATCGTTCTTTTAGTGCACTCTGTTATTTCAAAACCGTGTAAAAAAAGGATGTTCTCTATAAAACTGTATTGATTAGTGGTGGGTACAAAAAATACTGTACGCTTTTTTCACTAAATTTGAACATGAATCCGTTTTTTGTGCTATCGTCATGTGTGCATTTTCCTCGTGCGCATGACACCATAAAATAATATAACATGTCTAGACTCGAGAAAAATGATTGCAATGCTCATTTTTTTCGTATTTTCGAGTATACAATTTTTGTAAATGAAAAGTCATTATAACAATTTCTTATTTATTATATTATGCATAGTTTCCGCTAGTAGAATTCGCATACAGAAGATGTTATATATTTTACATTGAGCTGAACTGACTTAATACGCTACTGCTAGATAAGTTGTCCCATTTGATTATGATGCTTTTATTTTTTCATTACTTACTTTAGCGTAATTGCAAAATAACTACATTTTTTGTCGTAAGCCAGTAAACCATCAAAGAGTACCGAAGAATCAACAAAAACTGCCATAATTAAACGAAAATATGTTGACTTGAATCGAGAAATACTATTTTTTGATTTGTATTTCGGTTGCGTTAATGTAAGAGTGGGTGTTGTAAAGAATTCAATGCTTTAGAGAAACATCTTATACTTTATTGCTCTAATAAATTCTTTTTAGTCTCTTTATAGAAAAAACAGTTTGTGATATAATATACCTTGCAAGTATTCTTTTATATTACGCTTTAGTCAAAAGAAGAGCAAAAAATATCTGAAAAATGTAATCCTACGATTACCAAACGTATTCATCTTATTCTTTGATAATATTCACTCCATGTGTGGAGCATATGGCCACCACGTTTGTCTCCCGCCGATTGGTTTACTTCCTCCCATGACATACCGGTATCCTTCAGTTCCGCCGAATACATACTATGGATAGTACCCGATGGTCGTTCGGGATGCCAGAATCCCACCGTTCGAAAGAAGAAATAGGCATGATTAAGGCTTTCCGGAAGCAGCTGCAGCACGTGACCTAGCCAGTTCCAACGTCTCTCCATAACCACTGACGTGACGGGGCGCTGTCTTGTACGTTTCCTTATCTCCGAATTACTCAAAAAATCAAACCACCTCACCCCCATTATCCAACGCAAACATCAATTCTTGTTTGCCAGGTGCCATGATTCGCCACCCTAACGCAGTACTGGTAGAATGCAAGCGTTGAACAAATGACATTAGGTTTTAATCGTGTACAGCTGCGTGTTCCAGACAGTCGGCATTGAGTTAAATGTGGCTCCGACCATTCCTAAACGAATGGCAAGCTTCTTTTTTGTACTACAGTCTTTCATGATATGTAAGTTGATGATCTTTCCCGCGCTGGTCAGGGTCCTATCACAGTCATAACAGTTTTGGTTGGATACACATCACATTGGTCTTACTTGTATTAATCTTTAGACCAATGCGACCTGAGTTAGCTTCTAACCTGTCGATAATCTCTTAGTTGCCCTTAACAGATTTGTCGAATACGACGGCATATACCAAATATATATTTATGTATTCATTTTTTTATACTTACTAGTTCCTCAGCACCGTATTATGGTATTAAATTTAATCGTTTACATGGTATGGATAACACATGCAAAAGAAAACTTTTCTTTTGAATGCCGAGACTAAAATTTTCTACTCGTCTTCAATATTTCTAAAAAATATGACTAAGTAGAAAAAAATCTAAATATAAAGTTTTCGTCTTTCTAGTGATTACGCCTCAGAGAGTTGGCTGGCTGCTTTGCCACACAAAACTTTTTGTTATTTAGATAAGCGATATGCAAACTGTTTTAAATTATATATTTTCTTAATTATGAAATAAAATGTTTATATGTACTCATTCCACTTTTATTTAATATGAGCAGGACTGGTTTTGCTTATGGCGAGTATTATCAATTGATAAGAGAATGCAATTTTACAGTGATATACAATTATAAGGGTGTAACAAACAGTAGGTAATAAAATTAATTTAAAGATAAGAGTACAAGCTTTGAATAAGTGAAAGTGAGTTTGAATTGAAATATGTTATCAAAATGTCTATTGACTTAATAATACCAAAAACGAAAGGTAAAATTTCTTTTCAAGTTATTAACAACGGAAGATAAGTTATATTTACACACAAATATATTCGTCACTTTTTGTTTTGGCAACTCTGCTTTCTTGCAAATTAAATTGCGTATCGAACGGGTGGATGACGCCAGCAAAAGTTTAAAGTTTTTTAATCTACTCAAGGTGGCTGAATGATGAAAATACGAGAGCGGGAGAAAGGCAGAACACATCAGGTAAGAGAATATTGGCTGCCACATAAATATTTCAAACTTTCCATCAGATCCAGGTGGTCCCCAGTGTGTCATTTTTATGTACTCATCCAGATAAATCACCTTGTTTTAAAAGGAAAGTGTCTTTTTAATAAAATAAAATGACAAAATCATTACAGCCATATTAAAAAAATCGTCCACGCTCATAGACTATTACTAAGTTACAATATACGGTAGATAAAATCCACGTACGAAAAAAAGCATTTTTTATATCAAATTAATGGACCTTTAAGTTGTAGGGCGTCAGTATCAAATTTATTCTAGTCACTTGTTATGTTGTCTCTTGTATCTTTGAGATTTGTTGCTTGTATTATATCTCCATCATTTCCGATAGAATAATGTGCTCGTTTCACAGGTGAAAAATACATGGTGAAGCCAGTTCACGTGGAAACTATATGCATACATATTCAAATATTATAATATATACCTCTTTATATACTATACTCAGATATATATTTTATATAAAAAAGTAATCTGAAGAGAGCCGTTTTTTATGATGATAAGCAGCGTGTTTTTCGAAGTTAAAAGAAAAGTCTTATCTATGAAAAGTCTTCAAGAAAAACTTTTCTATTTTTTTGTCATGTCATAAATGTAACGGTAAGAGATCATTGCGTTATAATGTTTGCCCGCCTCGCTGTGAAACTTTTGAGAGATTTCACGAACGAACTCGCTGATAGTAGCTTATTTTGCAGGCACCACAGGGCATTACACGTCTGTCTAAGTGACTAATTTTGTAGATTATATAGAGTCTTCAAAAGAGAAAGCCGTAAACTAGTTTATTGATCGTTTGTTGGATTTTTGTTTAAAATTTTTCAAATCGTACTTTTTTCAATGATTGCATTAATTGATTACTACGTAAAACTCATCTCTTATTGGTTTTGTACAAAATTTTAATATATTTTTTTTTACGTTTCTTGCAAATATTACTTGGCATAGTATTATCAATATGAATTAACCTGTGATCTATGGAAACAGGAAGGTATGTAAAATATTGTATACTTGACAGTTTTTTTTAAATATATTTTTTACCTTATGTATTATATTTGCATGTCTCTGTATTTTCCATTTTGTATTATTATTTTTAAATTGTATGTAAATAAGTTATATTATAATGAATGAATATCAAAAGCCAGCGAAATTGATGCTAAATTGATTGGTTAAAAATTTTCATGCTATAAAGCGTTAAAATATATGGTAAATACGGGTCTACACTAATTTTCAGTCTTTCCTATTAAATTCCATA
Source organism: Himalopsyche tibetana (assembly GCA_030503985.1). NCBI lineage: Eukaryota > Metazoa > Arthropoda > Insecta > Trichoptera > Rhyacophilidae > Himalopsyche > Himalopsyche tibetana. Next base: position 27,571,744 of record JAPJYX010000030.1, read on the forward strand.
AGATTTTTAATATTTAAAAAAAAATATTTTGTACATTTAAATCTTATAATTGCCAAAAATAAAAATTGCTACTGCAATATTTACATTAATAAATATTTTATTTTTTTACTAGATAAAGAATACACTTTATATTATTCCAGCGATAAGAGATATACATATTTGTAATTAAATCGTATGCAAAGTTTACATTGTTAATAATATTATACATGAGTCATATTTTTTTTATGACGAACCAATTGTTTTGTAAAACTATCACATTATTATTACCGAAATTTTTGCTAACAATAAATCGTGTAAAAAAATAATTTCGTTTCATTAATGCAGGCATAATAATTTTAGAAAAGAATTTTACTAGTATAATATAGGCATTCAAACAGAATTGTTTACGTAAAATAAAGGAATGCACATTAATGATTTTATTACATTATTTGTAATAAATATTTTGAAGTTAAACTTATTTAATGCGTCTTCTTGCTTATCGTCGTGCATACTAAAATTTAAATCACAGTTTGATCAAATTATATTCGGATAGAAAAGAAATTGTAATATCTTCATCCGCAAATTCCACAAGTAATCACAGATATGAAAGATCTTTTTGATGATTCACCTTCTTGGCTTGTCTCTGCATTAGCTTTTTTCTTATCGTACTTTCTTTCTGACTGAAAACGAACAAACATTATTAGGAACGTAATTTAATCTATACTAAGTAACATAAACACTCATCTTACATAGAAATACATGTATGTATAATATTATAAAAAAAGTCATAATGCTACATTGCTGTTAAGCATATATTAGTATCTGAAAATGTGTTGTTTTTTAAAATATACCTCACCTACTATTTCCTGAATTTAATTTAAATTTATTTTTTTATTTATTTCTTGGGGTATATAATCTTTCTATTATTTTGGTAAATCTATCTATTCTAGCTAGCTAAGTATTATCACAGTTGACAGCATTAAATTAGAGAAAAGTAAAAATCCCTAAACGAAAACTAATTGTGGGTATTTAAATAAAAAAATGGATAATAATTCTTGTCATAAATGAATTTTCATTTCAGTAATGTCTAGAAAATATATGATTTGACAAAACTCAAACGCTCATTTTATCAATAAACAATACATAACAATTAAATGGCGTCAGAAACTTCTCTATGCTTAAATATGTTTCGACTCTTTGGTTTTAGCGAATTAAAAAAAAAATGCTACAAAATAAATAAATCTACCGAAAAAGTTATCTACGAGAAATCTCGTGACATTCATGCATATGACAAAGGACTTTTTTTAAATAAGTAACTAAAAGGTGGGTAGACAGTCATCATAAGCCCCATTCAAAAATAGGGTGACGAAACATTTCCATAAGTCCTTTCTTACTCAGCCATGAAACTCGATTTGCTGATGGTATCAAAAATTGATCGAACTTTTAACGTTTTAAAATATTGATTTGATTAATGTACTCTTTGAATTAGTATTGTTAGTGTTAAGTATATTTATAGTTTTCTCAATGGTCAAACTCTTAATAACTGTGCTGTAGGGTAGGTGCGTAAAATTTATATAACCATTTCTTACCAAAAGATAATTTTGTTATATCTTCTATCCAAAATTATTTCGCACTTAAAGGTATATATTTACATTTATTTGTATTGATTTTTGATACAAACTTTATTCGTTTAAAGGTAGAGTATTACTTGATGCCTTTACAACTTTTTTATGGCCCTAACATAATATGTCATTAAAACTGAACTTACCTACGTCAGGTATTTAAACTGTTATCGAAGTCGCGTTACGTACATATAGTGATACCATCTAATAAATACGTGAATTTTAATACGCATTAAAGATGACTTTATCACAGACACGATAACGACTGACGTCAAGACATTCAAGAGAATTTTAATGCAGTTATTAAGAGAAGATGTACTGTACGACGATTGAGCTTTCACCGAAGCACAGGTTTACGCATTGTATATATTGTATTAAAAATCAAAAATTTACCCATTGTATATTATCAGTCTTACAATATTTCTTGAAATAAAAAATAAATCTTTGTTCTCGAGTTGCAATCAAATGGAAAAAAAGAATTAGCAATCACGAAGGGACTATTTTTAAGCAACCATAAATAATTTCAAAGAACACTTAATTATTTTGTACTAAATTCACATTAATTTAATGTGATCAAAACCGGTTTTGCCCATGACAAGCATTTTAATATAATACAACAATATACATGTATACGAGACCAAATAAAATAATTAAAGGTATGAAAGACACATACACTCTTAATAATTTTATTCGACTGTATTTAATAGCACTAGATTTTAGTATATTTTTGTCAGTTTATAATGCTCGTCTTGAGCGAAACTGGTCATATCCTGATTATATTCAATAAACGTGGAATTAGTAAAAAAGAGTATTTTATTTTTTAAAAAGAATGCTTTTCCACTAAATATTGACAGGAAACACCTGTGTTTTAAAATATTATTAAATTTATCAATGGAATAATATTTTTACGAGACTAAGTAAAATAGATTTTCTTATGTTATTTGTGATGATATTCTATAATGTATATGTCATACCGATTCACAATTATTTTACTGTTAAAACACAATGATTTCAATTTGAACAAATGTGACAAATTTTATCAAAATTAATTGAAACAATCATACTTATTGTCGGCAATAATGGACTCTGAAGGCGACGCCCATTTGAAAAAGTTATAATATTATGTTTATCAAGAGTGAAATATTTACCTCGACTAATATGCCAATTTTAAGTTTTTTAAGTATACTTCTTGCATCGCTAGAATGTCCTACATCTTCGAAATCTTTTGTCGCATCTTTTCCTCCAACCTCCAAAATTAGGTCTGCTCCTGCAGGATGCTGCAAAAAGTAATTGGCTAGCTTAGCTTTGCATGGAATTACATATTGTGATGGTAATAAAAACAGGGTATGGTTTTTTTTACCACAGTGCAAGTTAAGTAAACGTTGAATAAGCTTTAAAAAAATCTAATATATATTAATAAAAACACAATAATCCTTTGTACTTCATTCCACTTTATTTAATATGTCAGGACCGGTTTAGCTCATTGCGAGCATTGTCAACTGATAAGAAATATAATTTAACAATGCTATTTATACAAAATTGAAAAGTTATACACAACAATTGCATTAAAAAGAAATTGCCAATTACATTAAAGTGATTCTAAAATAACACAAAATTAAAATGTTCAACACATCTAACATATAATTAAAAAGTCATCCCAGATTAATAAATTCAGAATGGCAATTGAAAGTAATTACAAACATAATTAAAATTTGGGATTTTTTTTTTTTCAAATTTTTTTTAAAATTAAGTTTTTTTTTAAATTAGTGTTAGACCAGTGTTCTTCAACCTTTTTACATTCGCAGACCGGTATAAAATGGAAAAAAATATTTCGCGAACCAGCTTCAACCTGATACACATATTTACACATAACCAGTTTTCGACTATTTGGACTAACAATAGAATATGAATTAATACTACTATGACCACTTCGGCTTACGTCCAATGTGGCGTGGCGGAACTTAATTAGAAGAATTAACTGTACAACTGTACATGTTTACGAAGGATAATATATTCAAATAGTAAAAATTGAAAAGTCAAGTCAATGTTACATAGAATTGTATTCACGAAAGCTAATAACATTTTTTTGTGAAAAATTTGTTGCTGGTTTTTTGTAATCAAATTTTCTCATTTTTAGTACAAAAGAGACCTTCGAGTCGAAAATTTTTCGATAAATAAAAGTTATCGTGGACCTGCTATTAGCTCTTGAGGACCATAGCTTGGGGAAAACTGTGTTAGACAACCCTAGCAACGTATTAAATAAAACCATAGTAACTTAGTTCGACTCAAAAATTGCTAGCCCGAGAGGTTTGATGGACATGGGTTACCCCAGCTGTCATAATTTCATGTAGTTTATTATGCAAGAAATAACACATACAATTTAACAAACAAAAATATTTACACAGCATCATCTTTTAGGTAAATAATGGCTAAACCACGGCAGTGAACTTTTAATCTATAGTCTGATTATTTTTCATTAATAAAACTTTAAAACGGTACATTATTTTTACGAGGCGAAAAAATATCAAAATATTTTAGTTCTACAAATACTATTTACAGCTTTAATATTTCGGCTTATGGTTTCACTAGAACTATAGTTCTATGGAAGCAGAAAAACATGTAAAATATTGTACATTTTATAATGCAAAAAGTTACAAATACTTAATTCTTTTAATATATGTTAGAATAGATAACAAGATGTTTCAAGTATCTCTTTGAAACTATTATATATAGCTTAATTAACGTAAATATTAACATCAACCGTGAAAAAGAAAAAAAGCGTAAACCACACATAACAAATTGGAGATACAAAAAAACGTATTTCGATGATTTTGGGCCAAAGGCAAATTATAAAATATACACAACCTTAAAGTGCATGGTGACCTTATTACAATGGAGTTCTACCAATTATATGCCAATTCAATCAATGATACATCGATTTGTAAATTATTAAAAACAACGAAATAAAGTGCCAAAAAGGCGTAACTATAAATTTAAAACATGTTTTTTTATCCTTTTATCAATTTATAGTTTTTTTAATTTGATGTTTGTGACATATATGTAGGTTCATAACATGTTTATAGCATACATCATATTGAAACTTACCTCTTGAGCAAACTTCGTGACATCGTATATATGATCTTTGATTACAACCCATAAGTCTTTGCCATCTCTTCCATTATTTTCTGCAACTTCCACCAACGTGTATTCCTTAAGTTCCACAGTCGCCATCTTGGATCTCTCTTTTTAACAAACGATAACAATTATTGTCAATTTTAAATAATTTTTAAAACCACAATTTTTAACTTTTAAAATTATGCGATCGTACACAAATCGTATAAAATACTGACTAGACGATAATATTGATTGATGTATTAAAGAATTTATATTGTTATTTGTAATATTTTGATAGTGCTTGTCAACCATATTTACTTATTATTAATTTATATTTAACAATACTTTTTATAAGATAATTATTAACCTAAATATCCTTAATTATAATAGTGTTCGATACATTTTTATTTGATGAAACATCTGAAAAAATAATACAAAATATAATAAAAAGAAAACTGTCCTTACATGCTTCAAAATTACTTATTGTAGGAAAACCGTATAAGCAGCTGTAGCTGAAACCATACAGATATTATTTTTGACAAAAAATAGTTTATTGATTGTTTTTTTTTATAAAAAAAAATATATTCGCTATCTGATTTGCATTTGGTAAATAAAATAATTAGATCCTATAGTATAAACAAAAGTAACCAAGATTTAATTTTATATCGAAATCAATCAGAGCTGGTAAGAATACAATTAAGACAAATTCTTTAGATTTGATATTTATTTGACAACATATAATATTAACTTAAATTGCATGGAAATATGCTACGGGTAAACTTACAGAAAAGAGCTCAACAAAAGAGTCTTTCACGTACAGGTGAATGAGGAAATGAAACGGACAAATAAATATGTTTTAGTAGCACTAGTAAAATTGTTATATGTTATACTTTTTTCCATGACGCCGTGGATAATTTCATGAATGTGTTTTTTCACTGTTTGTTACTTCTGCATATTTTTTTATCAGTGCGTTAATTCGTACGTGCTTGGAATACCAAGATAAGGTTGATTATACTGGAAGATGTCGGTATTTATATTTTGCGTGAATCGACGTATTTACCGATTGATTTGATATATCGTGGAAAAATTGTGATAATTGTGATTAGAGATTGCCAAACTATTTTAAGACAATCGATTAGTAACAATAAATATGCATATTATCCACACCCATATACAGAAAGATTGATCGAAAGTCATTATCATTGAAATTAAATAAAATTGAATTCTTGTTTTAAATACAATATGATTACTTTATTAATTCCGCTTCTGTAATAAGCATCTTCAGACAAACTAAGGCTATTTACGAATAAACTTAATATTGATTCTATTTCTTAACACACAAGTAACAGGTATGGATGCTTTTATCCTGTATGGGAGCCGGTAAATTGCTCGAATGGAAATTGCTCGAATTACAAATTATTCGAATTGCTTGGTTATTTAAACGATTTTTCACGACTTTTTCTACGAATTTCATTTTTATCTTGTGCGAGACTTGTTTAGAGAGTGAAATATAAAAATAATTTTCGTAAGTATTTATTTTAACCGTGTTCGCTCCAGATACGGAACATATGTTCTTTTAATGAAGTTTATCTCAACAGAAGTGTTTCTACGAGAACTGCTTATTAATTAGTTACTCAAACTGTTTCTATATATTTCCAGAAAACATAGAAGACTATGGCTATGACAGAACAAACGGAAACAAATTGATTATCTTGTTATTCGAGCAATTTACCGGGAACCATCCTGTATCTATCATTTTTCTCCACGAAAAACAAAACTTAATTAATGATGTCAAAGTTACAATATTATTTAGAACTTTTGCCGCGGACTTTATTTTTTTAATGAAGAAAACTGTTAAATTATTCGAAATCTTTACTTTTAGATAATAAAAAAAATTGTTGATTATGTATAAAATAGCTTGTTAGTTGTCTAGTAACAGAAATGTTATCTTTGATGGTGTCTCCAGAATAAATAATTTTAGTCTAGTTATTAATGCTTTGATTTGTTTGTTCCCTACCCGAGTAAGCACCATCTACAGTTATTTTATGAAATTGTTGACGTTCAAGTAAACTTCTAACAAAATCGGTGTTTTAACCGTTATTTCATACTATATGCGTAATATTATTTTGTTCTGTATGGAAAAGGGGAATATTATGTTATTTACAAGTCTGTTTAGCATTAAGTAAAATGTAAAAAGTTTTTGTTTAAAATATGATTTTATATGTTCAAATATTTTCATTGATATTTAAATAAACTTCCACAAAGTTACCGCGTAATTCGTCGAAAATATTAAATTTTAATTCGTTTAACGACGTCGAATAAATTTAATAAACGTCGCTCATTTGTTCAGCTTCTTTTTTAAAAAAGACTAGTAAAAAGTAAGTTTTAGGATCGATTGAGTCGGAAGTTTTTTTTTATAACTCATAGAGATCCATGTCTTTGAACAGTTATCCATAAACTGATTTTCCGATTGTCCTGACTGGGATTCAAATCCGTGTACATACTGCAACTCTTAAACAAAAAAGACTAGCGATTATCACTAATTGAAATGTGATATCTTTCCAAAATAACGTTTCTCATACCATAGTTATATAGCGCATAGAATATGGTTAAAAACTGAAGCGTGACTTTTGGCCGACATGTTAAAATGTGCAGAATAAAACTTCTACGAAACTGTATTAATTTACAAAGACAAATTTTATCAGAAGTATGTGCCTGATAAACAGAATTTTCGACCATTGCACTCGAGATAAACAAGCGGGAATCTCTTTGAAATATAAAAAATAAATAAATGCTATTCTATTCTATATGTATGTAGTTCTATTTTTCTTCTTATTTGAGTCTCAGTATCCAGTTATAAGAACATCTTAGTGAACAAGAGATGTTTAGCCATTTTGTCAACAATGAACATCGATTAACTATTTGAAAATATGGATTTGATACGCGAAAAATAAGATGATATTCTTTTAGTTATCTGTAAAACAATTTTAAGATTCTCAGGAGTATATTGTTTTATTATCTTGACTCAAAAATACATGTACAAAATATAAGATCATATTTCAAGATTTATTACGTGATAAGATTGATTCAAATTTTAATTGTCAATAATATTTAATTATCACTTTTAGGGTGTTCACTGTCAATACTTGGTGGAAAGGCATTATATTAATAAAAACAATAATCCTTTGTACTTCATTCCACTTTATTTGATATGTCAGGACCGGTTTCGCTCATTGCGAGCATTGTCAACTGATCAGTTGACAATGCTCGCAATGAGCGAAACCGGTCCTGACATATTAAATAAAGTGGAATGAAGTACAAAGGATTATTGTTTTTATTAAATATTTAATTAAGTTGGTCTGATTGTGTCATTCGAAATATCTTTATAATACAATTTTGTCTTCATTGATAATTTAGGCTATGATCATATTATAATTTTCTCTTACTGAAATTTTTGGCATAATGCCGATTTCACACAATTGTTTTCAATCTATTTTTTTTAAAAATTAACTGTCTCTGAAGATTGAGGAAATAAGGATTACCATATCAGGAAAAAACAAAAACATTTAAATACATGGTACATACAAGTGTCTTTTAATGAATGTATATGTAAATCATTTTTTTGTTTATTGTAAACGACCATTAAAACATTATAACAAAGCACAACAAAATATAAACAATAAAAACTCTACAAGTTTTCACATATTTTTCATCTGACTTTTAATTAAATGATTATACACTTTATGTAGATTTTGATTCGTGACCAATTTCAACGAAATGATTGGTGGTTCAGGACAAAATAGTTTAAGCAACAACAATCAGCTTAGAGTAAATTTGACGTCGTAAAATCAAAATAGAGCTCGTATTTACTAAGCGTAAACAGTGAAAACTATTTCTTTTCGGCTTTTATTTCTCTTTCGAGAATGACATAAATGTTGAACATTTATTTAAATAACGCGCCTACGCCGAGTGTGCGAATCATTAATTAAAAGCTTTCATTATATTCCTAGTTACTGCTTTTCTACTAGACACTTCTCGGTCATTTTCTTGCAAATTTATGTTAACATTAAGAATTATATTGCTACTTGGCTAAATATCAAACCTGTCTGGATTAACCTATTCGTTAAACAATACGGCAAACAGTCGATTGTAAAAACTGTCAGTCTTAAGATCAGGTAACTCTAATATATCTGGTAAATAATATGTATTAGGACATCTCATATTATCTTTAAATAAAATCACGAGTAGTTTTTTTAGATTATGGTTATACTTGATAACGAAAACGAATGTCTGCTTTCATCATAAAAAAATGTTAAATTTGAATCGTTCAATTTATGTACTGACTGTCAGTTTAAGTTCATCCGTGCACTCGAACGCCTGAAGAAGCCGAAAGGCGAATCCCAGGTCGTTAGTGACAAAATCTATGTGAATGTACATAATTTGAACGATTCAAATTTAATATTGAAATTCCACCAAGCGCCTTCGGTCGAAATCTTAAATTAAAAAAAATGTGTTTTAAGTTAAGCTATTGTTACTCCATTACAGTTTAAGAGACTTATTTTCTCGCAATAAAGACTGGATGAAAGATTGAAAACAATTTTCTCCGATACAAAATTAATTTGGACCCTTTTATGAACTAACTGCAAGTATACATACAAAACCAAATCGCATTACGTTTGACTAATATACCATTGTTAAAATACAGTACCTACTTTTTGGATGGATGTGAAAAAAATAAAGCAAACTGAGACTTGAACAGTATTACTCTATCAATGATTTATTTTAATTAATATTTTTTAGTAATAATGTTAATATGTATTGGTCGCAAAATAACTAAATATATCAAAGAATGAAATGAAATGAAGAGTGAAATGCGGAACATTATGTATAATGGCTAGCGTTATTGCATATACATAGATTTTAAGCTATTTACCTTCATATAAAATCAGAAGCTGATTAGACAGGCAGTGCCCAGAGTATACTGGAGTCACAGAGATGAAAAAGTTTTTGAATGGAACTCTAGAAGAAGAAACAATTTCAGTAGCAAGGGTCTGGAAGGTAAAAGAGTCTAGAATTTATCTGAAAACCTTCCACTGGCGAAAAGACGTGCTGAGGATGTAGTTTAATCGATTTAAAGTGTGGAGGAATATTGGGCTCAACATAAGCTGCAGCGTCATTGAAGAATTAAAAAAATCGTAAAACGTATGAGTTAAAATGAAGACAATAAATAAAAAAGCATTAGTTCTGCAACCATTGTGGTTTATTCTCATCACGCAATGGTCAGATAATCGATAAAAAAGTTTTGTTATCTTTTACTGCCTTAAAGCTTTTAGAATTCGTTACAGATTCGGTTAGAAGCTTATTGATTGACAGAATACTTCAATTAAACGAAAATAAAGCTTGAATTGAAAGAACACGAGACTTTAGAAGACGAAGAAATGTGTAGATTGGAAATGTGGATCAGGTACAAGCAATTATCTTTTCTTTATTGTTCAACTGAATGAAATTTCATTTTAAATTTCTTTCTTGTTTACCACGTACTCTGAATAGCATTAAACATTCTTTTTATCGTGTGAAGTTATTTGCATGTACATAAATGACATAATAAAAGTAATTTTATATTATGTTAATGCTCCCTTTAACGAAAAGCAGTCATTCGTTGATTTTTAAATTTGTTTTAAAGAATTTTCGCTTATAATTAAATTTTAACAAATGCTTTGTTTTTCAGCTGTTCTGCATCTTTTGTGCTGCACATGAATTTATATTGGCAGAGTTTTAATTTCAGGTCGCTTTACGGGAGTCTAAAGCAAAATGACTCACAGATCATCGATATACTATCAGTGAAGGTTAAATTCGAATAATATAAATATTGTCTATCATTTTTAATGTTTACTTTACTTCCAACACTCGCTTAGAGAAAAGATATTATATTTAAAAAAATAAAAACGCTCTTTTGTACTTATTTCACATTTACCTGTTCTGATCAGAGACGGTTCCGCTCAACGCAAGCATTTTATATTGATGAGAGTATACATTAATACACGGCCTAGCCAAAAAAGACAAATAAAGGTGTAACTATTCGTAACAGAAGTATAAAAATTCAAATACTTATGATATCGCAACAACAGTTTTTGTTAAATATAATAATTGTAAAATATAAAATAATGTTCTTTTCTATATATTATATAAAATAGATAAAGTTTCTAGATAAAAATGAAATATGTGTGAATAAAATTGATTTAAAATATAAAATAGTTTTGTTCATATACCTAATATATATATTTTTTGTGACTTGTTATTGTTATCCAAAAATTGGATCTTTTAGTTATATTGAGCCTGGGGCCATCTTTATGCTTAATTTGCTTCTGTCTACATCGATTAAGAATATAAAAAAGCCGAATAAATATTATAAAAATAAACAGAATTCAACTGACCAGTAATTACGTGTAGATAGAAAATAATATTTTGGTAAATAAATGGCTCGACAGATGGCGTTGTTGAGTGATGTGAGCCGGAAATTAAACATACGTTACCCATTTCATACTTTAAACTTTACCCTTCTGCCACTGCCCCCATGAATCAATGACAATTCATTCAATTGTTTAATATAATAAATATGTATTTTTTAAATACAGCCCAACTTTTTTCGTACCAATTTGACATATTTTAATAATTATCAAGACTGGATTCGTGACCAGTAGACTAATCCTATACGGTCGTAGTTTCTTTGTCCCAAAAAAGGACTAGGGCTACAATTTCAATTAAAATAAAACGACACACCCGACAGTGCACTTTGATCAACAATGGAAATAATTCTTGTAATGATCGAAGCCTCAGTCAATCTTTTCGATACTTGTTTAAGAGCTTCCGACTATAAAAAGACATACTAAGAACTGTGAACAATTATTTCATTAAACGACCTTTATTAAAAAAAAACTTTATAATGAGTCTAAATACTCACATTTTCGCCTGCGTGGTCGAGTGGTCAACGTTGTTGGCTTCGGTTGCGGAGGTCACGGGTTCGAATCCCAGTGCGGACAGTTTTATAAATTGATTTTTCCATTAATTCATGAATTTTTGTTCGAATGCATGGATGTATGTGATGTCTTGAATTCCCCCTTCCTACCCATCCTATCATATGAATGAGGCGTATCGAGAGCGATTATCTAATCACTAGTCCTGTCTTAGCCCTATCCTTATTCTTTTACTCTCTTTGAAAAAAAGAGTGGTTGAGCGACTGAGTAACAAACAGTTCTCGTAGAAAAAACTTCTGTTGAGATACCTCCATTGGGAGGCCATATGCTCCACATTGGGAGCGGACATGGATAAAAAATATACTCCACATTTGGAATCGGATATACTATAAAAATATCAACATAATTGAGGTGAACTGTTTGAAGCAGATTTTAACTCCTTCGCGAACTCTACAATAATATAATATGATATTAAATGTTTTGTGCGTGCGCAAGTGTTTTACTTATTCACAGCACAGTTCCACGCACTTATCAAGTTATTTCTATCTACACAACATTAACATGTAATTCGTGACACATTTAATTAAAATATAGTTTTTTAATAGTGATACCGTCTACTATTATTAATTCGTTGATTTCCACTAAAAAAATAGTTGTACATTATAATTTTTTTCCATGTAAGTGTGCTTAAAAAGTATTAAAAAAAAATGGGCATGGGTGTATGTGATGTCTTGAATTCCCCCCTTTCACTCATCCTATCCTATGAACGGGGCGTATCGAGAGCGACTAGCTTACCACTAATCCTGTCCTAGCCCTATCCTTCTGTCCCAACTCTCTTTGGAAAAAGAGAGGTTGAGCAACTGAGTAACAAACAGTTCTCGTAGAAACACTTCTGTTGAGATAAACTCCATTAGGAGTCCATATGCTCCACATTGGGAGCGGACATGGTTTTAAAAAAAATATATAAATATTTTCTAATAATAACTTTTTCTTTTCACTCGATACTAAAAACGAAACAAAGATAGAGCAAGTAATCAGCTATTACTAGGGCATCCAATCCCGGGATCCCGTTCAATTTTCTGATCCCGAAATTCCGGGATTGAGATGGCCGCGATCCCGGGAATTCGGGATTGAGAAATTTTGAGCAAATTCTCGAAATTTACACGAAATTGGCAAATCGGTGATTTCAAATTCCTCGGTGAGCTAAAAAAAAAAAAAACGAGTTTCTGTGAGGTTCTGGGCTAAAAGTATACCAAATCGGAGATTTCAAATTCTTCGGTGACCTAAAAAAAAAAAAAAAAACGAGTTTCCGTGAGATTCCGGGAAAAAGTATAGCAAATTGAGGATTTCAAATTCCTCGGTGAGAAAATCTCAATTCAAAATAAATCAATCCCGAAATCCCGGGATTGAAAAAGGCTTCGGGATTGGACACTCTAGCTATTACTGCCTTTCTAACCATTTATTTGAAAGCAAATTTGTTGAGATGATTTATTGAAGGTTTGCTTGCTAACTGAGAGTTGAAATTCCAGGGCTAAATAAGGTCGAGATGTCTAGAACTGTTTGTTACTCAGTTGTTCATTCTCTCTTTTTTGAAGATAGTAGAAATGGAAAGATAGTGCTAGGACAGTGCTTGTGGTAAACTTATTTCTCTCGCTTCGTCCTTTTATTTGAGGATTAGAATGGTGGAAGGGAATATATAAACATCACAAACACCCATGGCTTTGAACAGAAACCGATTGAAAAAAAAATGCTGTTTTTACCGGGACTCAAACTAGATCCGTCACATTTCCGTTCATTTATGTAGCGATTTGTTATTGTATAATAATATTGACACAAAAATAGTGTTCACAAATATTAAACTATGTTTTAGAAATGATGATGATAACATTATAAAGAAATATCTGAAATGACAAAGTTGAGTGCACAACAAAATCATGTTAAATTGTGTATTTCCAATAAAAAACAGCACAAATTATACTTTATTTAATTTGCAATCTTAAAAGCCGCTTTTCAAGCAATTTTTGAAAGTTCAGTGAAAAATTATGATATAATGCTTCATTAAATGTAACAATTAATCCCCTATTTAAAAAACCGTTATTCTGTGTTTAAGGAAGCGTGAAATAATTTTCTAAATAGCGTTTTTTAAAAGAAATTAATTAAGGAGCTGTGAAAATGCCCGGTTAACACTTTAATAACGAATATAAACATAAAAATGTTTTTTAGTATGGCGTCATACTTTTTTAAATGTCTGTACTTTAAGTAACATTAAATGAGTTTTGAATTGATTTATCCACTGAATTATAAACGTAATAAACAATTTGCATAACATAATTTTAAGCAATAACCTAATCACCTAATAGAAAAAAACGACTATGTAAACCGTATTATTATGTAATTAGCAAGAAAGAACTGTTTTTATAAAGAAAAAATAAGATAACTTCTATTCATAACAAAACTCAATTTAGGAAAAAAACTGTTTTCCTAAAAACTAACGTTCACAGCGTCCCATTAAAAAATATATCGAAACATTCACAGAGTGAACTCAGCGTATGAAACAAAATCATTTTGGTCAAAACGTCAAAATTTATTAAGGAAAGTATGTCTTCAAACGTACTGCCGATAATTTTAGATAAGTAGTTGGTGTAGATTTTGTTTTGTCATTGGTTTTTTTGTTTGGGGAAAACAATTATAGTTAGTATTACTTTCACTGCTTTGAAATCAAAATTTTAATAAGCAATAGTATTTCAAATAATAAAATTTATTGACATATCGTATCGTCTTCTATATCACATACGTTTTCATTTAAAAAAAGCTAGACGATGCTCAAACTATAAAAGATTTTTATTTTTCAAAAGGCTTCAATATACCCGGTGCAAAAAAGCGATACAATAAAAATGCCTCCGCGCACCGGGTTATTCGATAAAAAGAAAAACCCTCTGACACCTTCACAAGAGACTAAATGAGCCGTTTTGCAGATAAGCGAAGAAAATTTCTTTATTGGAAAATGTATTGAGGAAAAATCTCCCACTCTTTCAGGTTTTGTTTGCTGGAGCGGAGCTAATCAACTCAACACTGGCAAACAAGCAAAAGGCCTTATCTGTTTTGATGTTTGCAATCGGATAGCAATGTTTCGGTCGTAGACGTGTATGCGCAATTATTATTTAATATTTGCGTTATTTCGTAGAAATTGATAAGTGCAAATAATCCAACACACGTATCTGAATAGGATACATGGTTGGTTCTATTTTATCAGTGCTTTGAATTGGTTAAATTGAATTTAACCAATTCTCTTTTTATTCTGTTGTCTTACAAAAAAAAATATTATGCTTTTTCTTCTTTAGTATCATTTGGACTAATTATCAGCAACCGAAATTCATTTTTAATACAGATTTTCTCACAGTTATAATATGTACATCATCCAAATGGTAACAAAAATATCTGTTTTTTTCCCAGATGTGTCTTAGAGAAAATCCCAAACCTGGACGGTCATAGAAAATTGAATGTAAACGTTTTTACACTACAAGTTCTATAGGACTGCCCGGAGATGAATTTCAGATAAATATAACTATTTCCTGCGGTCCTGTCACAGATCCAATAGATCATGATGACTTGATTCAATTAAAATCAAGACTCACTTATAAAAAAAATAGCTGATTAACACTGGATATCACTGTTAAATGTCTCGGTTGCTTAAATCAGTGTTACTTGATCAGGGGTCACAGCGTGTTCCAAGTGGGCCACATAGAAAGAATAATTTTAGGGTAGCTACGACAGCAGAGTCACGGGAAAATATTCCTGGTTTTGAAAATCGGGCAGTGACAAAATATTTAGAATTTTTTGGGAAATCCGTATATTCTTGGGTTTTATAAATTGGAAATTCCGGTAAGACCCAAAAAAGGGTCTTGTGTCTTTTCGTTTCGGGAAATCCCAAAAATCCTGGGTATAGGAAATTGCCCATTTTTTTCCCTAAAAAGCAGGTATGAGAGCCACGGGTCTTAAAATCTTGAGAAGCCATGTCTTAGAATCTAAGCCTTAGATCATCCAAAACTGAAGAAGATACTGAGAAAAAGTCTCGGTGTGTAGCGGAAGTCGATACTTCTCAAGGCATTCAATATATTTTTTATAGCTGTATAGCCACAAAATTGATTTTCTTTTCTTAAAAAATATTGTCTAAAAAATCGCCACTATGTGAACTTTGCTCTTTTATCTATGTACATGCATACTTAAAGAAATACATTATGGCATTTTCTCATTACATTATGCATTGCATTAAAAATATAATCGATTCCGACCGATTTTCCAGCTACGTCTCATCTTTTTTATATGCTTTATGAATAAAATTACAATCAAAGTCGTGCAATTTCAATATGCATATGCAATTAAAAAATGTCTCGGAAGTGTTCGTTCACAAAATTGACAAACTAATAAAATATTGTAATTATATCATATCAGTAGCGTACTCGAAATAGGCAAGGCATACAAAAACACAGTCACTTTACTAGTATTCAAGTCGTTTAAAAAAACTCAATTGAGTAGTGAAAAAAAAAAAATTTACCATATCCATTCTCAATGTAGAGCATATTGACTCTGATAGAGTTTATTTTAACAGATGTGTTTCTACGAGAACTACTACTTGTTACTCAGTTGCTCAATGTCTCTTTTTTCCAAAGAGAGTAGGATTATAAGAATATGGCTAGAACAGGACTAGTTGTTAGCTTATCACTTTCGCTATGCCTCGTTTTTAGGATAGGATGGGTGGGAAGGAGGAATTCAAGACATCACAAAAATCCATGCCTTTAAGCAGAAATTTACAAATCGATTGTAAAATCAAATTTATAAAACTGTCCGTACTGGGATTCGACCTAGTGATTTCCATGTTTTAAGCCAACGGAGTTGACTACTCGACCACGCAGGCGTCTAAATGCAAGTGGAAATAACACTTCAATTTAATTGAAATATACATATGTACGTCAGATTTACCAAATATTTTTTATTCGAAATTTTTTACCGTATAATTATTGATAGAATTGTCATTAACTTGATCCAGTAGAACATAATAATTCAAAACATATAACTATTTAGTGTAACAGGAATTATAAAATACCGTTAATTGCTTCTTCGTTATTACACTATCCTTGTATATATATTGCTATGATAGTTACCTTGTAATTCTAATCGTTGATGCAATTAAGAAATAAACTAATAAAAATACAACAAAGTGTACCATTTGCAAACTTGCTTTGAATTAAATTTGTGAACTATTTATTATATAGTCGAATACGCATATTAGGGAGTACTAAAAAAACTAAATGGCATGATTAAAATTTACACTAAAATGTAAAAACAAATGGATAATAATTACACTTATGAAATTGCTATTTATTTAGTCAAGCAAGAATAAACAAAAAACGTAACAAAACTAGTAAACTATTAAATGACACATCTATTTTTTATTTTTTTTACCCAGCTTCAGTGTAAATCGTGGCTGCCATTGTATGTCTAAAAAAATGGCCGACGCGTCTACGTCATAACACAATCTGATTGTTTTGTCTAATAAACGCTTGGCGCTTACATATTGGATAAATTGTTTTGACATAACCGTTTGAGCCAAATTAATTAATATGCTAATTCTGTGATGAATATACGAAACTTGATTTCTGGCGTGCGTAAGCACCACCACTACACGTAACAAGCTGTAAATTTCAAACATTATTAATAATTATTATAAAAATAAAGTTCTTCTCGTACTAATTCTAATAAATGTATTAAAAGTGTTGTATTTTTAAAGATGCATTTCTACCAATAATTGGACCCTCGAAAGGTGAATCAACCTAACTAGTAAAATGTAAAAAATATTAGACATTTATGTACAATCACGTTTTTAAATTTGAATCGTTCAAACTATGTATAATACATTCTCACAGATTTTGTCAGTAACGACCCGGGTTTCGCCTTTCGGCATCTTCAGGCATTCAAGTGCACGGATGAACCTGAACTGACGCTTAGCAAATGAAAGTTTCGTGCTTATATAAGATATCATAAAACCTTTGCCGACAGACAAATAATATAATTCTTGAAACTACTTACTACTCAAATCTGTTGGCATTACCATGAGCTCATCCTTTTCGCCAGCAATGGCTTTGGACTCAGTGATGCATTTATATGTCAAAGAGTCATTCACTTGCAGTACTTATCCATAGCTGTAGTAATTTAAAATTAAGTTGTGACATACATACAAGAATATATTATTCTGAATTATCCTCACTTACTGGAAATGAAAAATGCCATGAACTTAGACTTGCATAAAATGATCGCTTAAACATTTTAAAATGTTGGGGGTTGGTACTTTGTATTGTATTTGATTTGTTACGAGTGCAATCCTACGCAAAACAACATAAAAAGGCGTGGAAAAAATATTTAAAAAAGTAATATTTTGAAACAAGATGAAATATAAAGATATCTATAGTTACAAATTTGAATTGTTCAAATTATGTACATTTATATATGTTTTCTCACTAACAATATGGGTTTTGCCTTTCGGCATCTTCAAGCGTTCAAGCGTTCAAAGTGGCAATTCAAATTCAATATTGAAATTTTACCAAGCACCTTAAATTATATCTATAGTAATACAAATATTTTTTTTGATTATAGTACATCCATCGGCATCGTTTTTTAGGCTTCTGTAAGTGATATTAGTACAAGCCGTCACCCACAATCAATATTCGTGAAGAGTTTTTCTCAACCATTTTCACGAGTCAACGCCTTCAGAACTTTTGATAATACTAAACTATATTTTTTGGGAAATGGCAATTAAAACAACAGCTGACAGTCAATTTTGCCGTCTCCTTTTATATTCAGTTGATAAATACAGGAAAAATATTATGTTAATTCTTTAATCACTTGGAATATCTCGTATATCTGTGATAAAAACTATTTTTATTTTCGTGCACAATCATTGTAAAAACAAAAAAAAACAAATTGTTTAAATGTGAAACTCTTTTCATTTTTTGCCACTGCTTGTTATGTATTCCCGCCTTTCGTTTGTTTCAAAATTTTTGTTTGAGAAAAACGTTGCTTTTTAGAATTGTGATGCGGGCGTATGACTTTTTGAACATGATGCATGTGGGTTAGGGTTGTCATAGGTTTGGATTACGGGGAAAGTATCTCGACAAAGAGACTGATATCCCAAACTACGACTTTGATGCGCTGTTTATTACTTCTGATATACACAGAATTTTTTCATAGAGCAACATTGAATTCAAATTCAAATAATTAAGTGAATTATTCAATATGGAGTTTGTGTCAGCGGAGATGTTTGAAACCGAGAAATGTTTTTTTATAAAATGAGTAATCTAACCTGGTGTCATAAGTATCTTAAAAATATAGATAAATTAAAACCATTAAATCAATGACTGACGTTTTTAGAATTTAATAAATTATTTTTTAAGATTAATTAAGATCGGATGAACAACTCATCGCTTACGTTATATATTATATAGATTTTTAATGTTATTAAAAAATGAGAGAATAATGTAGGTAATTGGGACCGTGCTTAAACTTTGCATTGATAAAAATTGATTGGAAAAACTAATAAACTACTCTTTTTTTATTTAAAAAAAAAACACAGAAGAAGTCGGAGTAGTCCGTTTTTTACGAGGCCGACTCAACCAAAACACCACGACTCCACAGCCTTGTAAATTAAGAACGTTTTTGCTAAGCTAACCCTAAAAACATTTTTTTACATATTGCTTACACGCGATTTTTTTTTTATTGTGTATTTGATAAAAGGAAGATTAAAATACCTTTTACGTATTCTCAAAAATAATCCTACGATGAAATGGAAATGCATCACAAATGATAAATCATTAAAATGAAAAACAAGTATTTTAATCGCTATGACATTTTCATTAAAAGCCTTCGGCGAAATACTATTTTCCGATTCTCTTTGTAACATAATCCGAAGTTTTGTTAAATATCATTTCTTCATACAAAAACGATACTTAGTATTAATTTTTTCTTCTTTCAATGTTTTTAAATAGCAACATTTTATTCTGATTGCCAATTTTCATCCCGTAGAGTTTATATATCTTAAAAGTATTTCTAATAACAAAAATAGTTTGGTATAATGGATTTCTTCCAAGTAAATTCCAATCCAATAAAAAAAACAAGTATTTTAAATTCCGTTCGTGCTTGTTATTCTAATTTCGAGATGTTGGGCTACTGAATTTGAACCATTTCCCTTAAAAACCATTTCTTCCAATATCATCGTTAATTTTCTACAAGCTCGTATCCCAAATTTTGTCAATTTCGAGTTTATTAATGTTATGAATTGAGAATTTCAAAACACAAATATATTCCTTAAACTCGTATCCCAAAAACAAAAATATTACATGCTTTATTTAATCTTATACCAAAACGATGGTAAAACAAATAATTTGGCAAATAATATAGTTAAATATACTATGCTCTGGCATGGAGGAGAAGATTACATAAATGGAAACGTCTTTGCTTCTTTCCTTGCTAAATTACTCAAAGATATTGACGACAAAATTATTCTATTGGTGTTTTATCGATGATAAAAAGCGATAGCAGTAAAATAAAATACATATATGTGTCTCTTTTAAACCTGTATTTTTTAAAATACGAAGTTGTAGTAAATTACAGATGATATGCTATATGAGGGTATTACTTGCAAGCTAGACTCATTCTAAAGTTGTTGAAACATAAACCATGAATGTAATTTACTAGATCAAAATAAATTTTGAAAGTATTTTTAGAAATCAGTCTCAAACATGGTTTGACAACATCCAAAATACCATTTCTAAAATACTTTTAAAATATACAATTTTTTTCAAAATGAAATTTAAGTTTCATTTTTAACCATTTTGGAATAAGCCGTGTTTGCAAGTAATACCCTCACATGTTTCATATTGGTAGCGGACAATGATCAAAACGTGTAAATTTTCAGTATTAATATCACTATTATAAATACAAAATTAGTGTTTAAAGAAATATTTTCGTAAAATATCTTTAATCAGAAATACCTTTTTTTACAGAGGTAGACAATAAATTAATAGGCTTTTGTTTGTCGGTATAATTGGAAAGGAATTGATTGATAACTATTTTCTTGGAATTAAAAACAAAAAAAGTTCACCATAAAACCGTTGTGATGTTTTTATTTTACATTTTGAGGCTCATATCAAAGGATAATAAATCTATTCAGCGTTGTTCCAAAAAGGACATTAGGTTAAAAATGATATTATACCCACCAGTGTTTTTAAAATATAATATAATATTAAATGAAAATGCTTGAGTTCACCATCAAAATTAGAATGAGGGTTAATGTTTTTTATTGGCATTATAATGAATTAATGCAACATTAATCAGTTTTTCTCTTGAAAAGTTGCATACCATATCAAAAATGTTATGTACCAATTTATTGTTATATTTTTCATTACATATTTAAACAATTAAAAAGTCACGATGTAAAACAAAAATACTTAGAATGGTGCCATTCCAAGTATTTTATTTTGTTAACCTCTGCTGTAGTCATATAATGTTATTAAATAGAAACTTTAAACATGATTAATATATAAGAAAAATATCGACCGAAAAATATCGAAGAAAGAAAATACCTAAATATTCTATTATCCGATTCTACCAATAATTTCAATACTCTACAGTAAAAAACGTAAAACGTATTGTTTAATTAACATTTAACATAAGCTTCTTAATATTTAGTGAATTCATATCATGCGAGAAGAACATATTTATATACAAGAGAAGAAAATTATAATAAATTGATGCAATGTCTTTGAAAATTTTATGAAAACCAATTCAAAATTTATTTAAACTATAACGTAATTAACACGTATCTAATGCAGTTTTGTAATCAGAAACTAAAAAAAATATCAATTTTCCAAATAATTTATTGTAGAATTAAGTTTTATGCAGATATCGTTACAGGTTTTTAGCGTTATATCGTTTTATCATGCATTCATTTTGTTAGTAGTGGAATTTTCAATAGCAGCGTACAATCATAATAAATTCTTCCGCCAGATGTCGCTAGCGTGTGTTAGCAAATAGCCTCTAATAAATCATGCAATTTTTGACCGACAAAATGCATTAGCGACAGCTTTTATGGGTTTTCGGAAAATAAAAAGTGGGAAAATAGATCTTATATTTTCTCTTCAAAATTTCATACAATATATAAATATATTTACACAGCATATTGTATAACTATTTGATATTGATAAAAACTTTAAGTGACGTGTGGTTTTGAAATTTAAATATAGATGTACAACTTATTTTTTAGTTCAACCTAATATCTAAGTTTGCATTTGCTTTAGTTAAAAGTAAAACAATCATTTACAGTGGAATATAGTATAGATAATTCACAAAATAATTTGAGTGAACATTATGATGCGACTGTTGTCTTTATTTGGTCGCTTACAATGCCTTACGTGTATTTATGTACATTTATATTTTTGCTGTTAGTAACAGCTAATAAACTACCTTGTGTTTGGTTAACAGCAAGTATCAAAGTCAATTTATGAACTACGATAATAAAACTATATCTTTTAGATTAACCGCTATATAAGTTTTATTTTTTTATTAAATAATAAATTAAATCGAAACTTAATTTTCTTTATCATTACATTAATTAAAAAAATCATTTATCGCGTCCCAAAATATTTTCATAAAACAATAATATATGATGGTGTATGTAGAAATATAATAAAATTGTTTTTTTTCTCACTAGTTTTGCGGTAAAAAAAACCGAATATCGGTATTTTTCTTCAGTTGGTGGGTACAAAAAAGAAAAAAATATTAATGCTTTCACAAATCACACTTTTATTGTGCTAGTAATACACCTGAGATTTGGGCTAACACCTGTTTTACGTACATGCGCAATTATTCTGGTATAAAATTTAAGTTGTCTATATTTTTTAGGTTGTGGAAATGTAATCGCAATTCACCCTGCCTATCCAATCACTTTTTTACCCATTTTCATATTTGTAAAGTGTAGAATATTTCAATATAAAATCAAGAAGTTTTTGTGCTTTATGACATTTAATTACACTTACAATTTACCACCACATCTTTCATATATCGACATGTTTATTTTCAGAAAAATAATATAGGATAATCAATATTACAGTTTGTATTTGCAGTTACTTCAGATATTATATTATTTAAAACTGAAACGAAAAACAAATATGGACCTAAAATATTTATTTTGTAAGTTATCTAATATATAAAAATGAATGTTTGTTTGTTCGTACCTTATGCGTTGCCACATCGCTCATCCGATTGCAATAAAACTTTGACAAAATTGTTGCTTTTATTATTATTTATTTAATAAGATTAACGATTAAGATTAAAGATTAAGTAATATTAATTTACTGATTTTTTACTGAGGGGATATAAAATGTTTCTGACGAAATCTTAGATCGAAAAATAAAATAAAACATTTGAATTGATATTTGAAAATCGTCAACTATCCAATGAGACTTTTTTTTAAATATGAAATGCACAAAAAATATCAATATGAAACTGGTTGCATTAAAAAGGTATCATATTATTTATATATTTAAATAGAAGATAACGAAGGACCCTTGAAAATTTTCACACTGTGACCGCGCATAAATTTTATATTAATGTCTTTACCGAAAGGTTTATTTGAAAACATTTTAGTAATGGATAAAGTTCCTATTTATAGCCGGGATTTTTGTGGTCTGCTGTGATGAATGTGTTTGCCGTTCTTCCATGAATGGTGCCAAAACATTACCAATAAAATAAAACATTACAACTATTAATATTTTTTTACTGTTGGCTTTGATTCAGATACCAATTACGTGAGCACCTTTTCAGTATTTTTAAATGGGGGGAGAAAACCTAGGGTATCTGATGTAGTTTTTTACAATTGATTATGTATCTATTATATTTTGATATTACAATAAATCACATATGTCAAACCATGTGCGATACCCACGTTAATTTCTTAGCGTTTGTGTATCCGAATCCTTCTGTATTAAATCAGTCTATTATAAACTATCACTTATTTCGAAAAATCTATAGAAAAAAATATTATAAAAATAAAAGAGCGTGCATTAATTGATTATCTTAAATTTAATGTCTTATGCACATGGATTTCATAATGTAAGTAGCTATGTCTAAATAATTGTGAAAAGCTAGGCACTTTGATCGTCACTACAAACAGCGCTTTTAAAGAACGAAAGAAGGAACTTTCAAAAAGTTCCTTTTTAATATACCTAAGCTTTCACTTTTTATCGGTAGGTGCTTTGGAATTACTTACCTTGGTTTTCAATATATTCTAATTATCGCACATAGATATTATTTTCAGTATCACTTTAAATGTGTTAACAGTCAATAATTGGTGAAAAAAAAAGTATTTATATTAAAAAAATACAACACTCATTATTGTACTAATTACACTAATCATTTTTTGTATGTTTTCTGTATGTACATATGATGTTGGTAGTGTCGTATTAAATTATAAATATGAAGAAAACGATTTAATATGTAGATGCACTTGTGTTAGTGGTTTGTGACTTTCGTTTAGTTTAGACAATACGTTTTGAATAATCGCATAGCAGCAAAACTTTGTCAGCAGTAGATAAATTATTGATAAATGGAACATAGAGACATTAAAAGCAGACTACTTTCATTCGGAACTAATATTGATATTTGAAGACCGAATAACTTGCCATTAATTAATGTTTTTGTGGTAGACTAGACAAATAGGCAGTCTCTGGTTATATCGTTACATCTATGCATCAAATTGATATTTGGCATGGAAGGTTGGAAATATTGAAAAATAGGTGGGAGTTGTTTGCCGGCCGCAAACAAATAAACGTAAGCTTTCTCATTCTAATACTGTAATGGATGGATTTGTATCGAAAACCTTTTCCACGCAGTCGTGTTCACGAATAATTTAACAAAAATTCAATAACCGCCGATGACGACGTAAAAAATCTAAAATATTTTGTTTTCGTATATTCAGCTACCAGTTTTAAGTTAGTAGTTAGTTAAACATTCTTAATATATTAAATTTAATCGAGTTTCCATAACTATTGTGTTTAAGCAAATTCATAATATGTTGTTGTATGCATACATGCTAGGCCAAAGAAACAATTTACAATTTCAAAATCAATTCATTAGATGCCAATACAAGACAGATTATTTTTTCATATAACGCGGTGGAAGGACGTTTTGGCACCCTTTTCTCGACATTTTTAATGTTTCAAATCAATTGATTTTCATTTCGTTATAAAAAATGTTGCCGTCTAAGGTTCATTTTGAATATTTAATAGTTATAAGTTAATATCTTAACACCAAACAATATGCCATATCCATCAACTTACTCTGTGTGTGACCAGAACCAAGGGTCTAATACTTGATATATTGTTGTATAAATAAAAGAGATTGACTAATAAGCAGTTATCGTAAAAAAATAGAAATCCACATTGAAACGGTCATGGAATAAAAAAAATTAGAACTTTTTACTTGAAAAAAAGTGAGTTCCGTCACTTTTAATGTGGGAATTATTTACCGGTAATTGAAAATTGATGGTAAATTGCAAGCCCTAGTTACTGCTCATGCACCTTTACTTATTTTTGATTTTTTTATTGAAATATTTTAAAAATAAATTGAATTAGCACTGTTATCACTTTTAGGGTGTTCACTGTTAATATTAAGCCTTATATTTCATAAAAAGAACGTTTGTTCAAATTCCCTTTTATTCACTAAGATCAGAACCGGTGTCTATAAACAACTGATAAGATAATACACGTCATGAGCGAAGCCGGTCCTGATCTTAATGAATAAAAGCAGGAATTTTTACAAGTGTATAGTAAATAATTTGAGGTACTGAGTTTTCTTAGCAGTGTTAAGGTTATATTAAGGTAGAAGACATTTTTGTATACTCATTTACTAGTTTCATACAAACAACAAAAGCCCTACAGTGACCCTTGAGAAAATTCTAAAAATATATTATTATACTGTAATATTATTTTGGTCACGCGCCTGTTTCTGTCTCATTGTCGAGCTTTTTTCTTCTCCCTTTTTGTTTTCGGCCATATTTTCTCCACTCATATAAGCAGGCTGCGCACGTTTAGCATATTTAAGGACATAGCAAAATGTTTCCGCAATAATGTGCCTACTTGTGATTGAATATAACATTAGTCTCTATACGATTTATAACTGCACAATGTATTGTTGTGAAGTCGCTTCTCTACCCAAACCAAGAAATAAAGTAACCAAGTTTAAAGCGAATATTTTATCAACCTATCAACATTTATATATATAATATGTACATATGTTGTTAGAAATATTATCATAGAAAGGCACCATATTATGTGATGATAATCCTTGCGCGTTTCTTAAATTTACAGGATTTTTATAACCAGGTATAAAGATTTAAGCAAAGTATAAATGGTACATGATGTCAAACGCTGCTCTTAGAAAAGAGGACACTTTTAAAATTTGCTGTCGTATTTATTGATTTTAGGATTTAATTAATATGGTGCGAGTAAATACGTTTTATTAAACAAAATAACTCAGATGGTTACTATATGTACGTAATACATTTTTATATCGACTATGGAAAGGATAAAGGACGTAACCCACAGTTTTTTCATAACAGCTTTTTGTCGATAATCATAATATATACTAATTGATACACGAGTTATCAAAAGGATGTTTCCCGGAAATATCAAATTAGTATCTTAATTTAGCTGTTAGCACTTCCCCTACGGTGCTAAAAAATATGTTGCTGGCTTTTTAGGAACCAAGTAAAAACATGCGACATGCAAACTTCTAAGTAAATAAATCACTTCAAATATTATAAAAAGAAAGCCCAGAAAAGGGTAACAGTGATTAAATAAGATTTAACTCTTGAAAAACATTTATGCTGCTCCAAATGTACTCTACATTTATTCACTGTGGAAATGATATTATTCTTTATTTTCAATAGATGCATTTTCCGATTTCTTACGTTTAAAATGCTTTTACAGTGTGAGATTAAGGTCGATAGAAGGTCTGAAATATGAAAAGGTAATGAGGCAATGGGAAGAATCTACGAACTACTTTCGAAGCAAATGACGCAACGAATGGGTTAAGCATGTCGCGAAAGGCCCCCTGGATTTTATACTAAACAGAGTCGGATTAGATTATTACTTACGGACTTAATTTCTTTTTGTATAAATATTTATGCTCATATAATTCCCAAAATGAATCCTGATCATTATTATTTATTTATGCATGAAAAAATACGATTTTCTTATTATAGGATTTAAAACCGTTTTAGCTATTTGTTTACTTAATGAGGTAGGATTGTAGCCAAGTGGTCGATGTCATTGTCTTTGGTTGCGGTCCAAAAGGGTTTAAACGCAATACCATTACGTACTTTCGGTAATTTAAATTATTTTCGCCCGCTGTGGTCTAGTTGGTAAAGGCTTGGCTTTACCAATCAGGCAGTTTTGGGTTCAAATTTTAGTAAGATCAATGTCAAATACCCTTTTTTGAGTACGCACCTTTTGACAATGGTGTTTGTGATGTCAATTTTCCTCGAGTTAATCCTAAGTGACCTTTCAATTTCGAAATATTTGACGCATTGGTAGCTGTAGTGCCAAATATTTAAAAAATATTAATAAAAAAACAAAAAAAAATAAAAGATTTTATAATAAATATATATGTATATTGACTTTCAAATGCATGGATCTCTGTGATGCTTAAATTCCGTCCCTTCCATCTGATCCTAAGTGGGACGATCAAGAGTTAGATTAGCTAGCCGCTAGTCTTGTCATAGTCATATCCTTCTACCATTACAGTTGACAAGAAGTTCTCGAATAACAAGATTTCCTCTATTAGATGTCTTAATGCTTCAAGTGGTAACGGTGAAATGTTTATCTTATCATATTTGCGCAATATATATTATAAATCACATATTATTAACCCTTTATTGGCTGTTTTTTTCGACTATCAATTTATTTTTAAATTATTGCAATTACTTTTGCTTTTAAGTATATCTGTAAATTTTTTGAAAAGAAAATCAGTTGAAAATACCTACCCATATAAATTACTGTTGAAATGTAATATTATTCTGGTATCTTAATTTTCCTGATCCTTCCCTATATGTCCAACATTACCCCACCCAGTATGTGGTTAAACTGACCAGCGCATATTGTGAACTGCACACCCTTAGAACTACTAATGGCGTCATACAGTCTGATGGGGCTAACTAACCTTAAGTAAACCTTCATGCGAGTGGCGTGCATTGCTTTAGCTAATATATAATATACACAATAACTTAACACGGCCTGATTTGTATGAATCAATAAATTGACCGATTCACTTTTATTTTTAAAAAAAAAAAGAGATCAATTAAATGTTGCATCTTAATATATCAAGGGTTTCAGGATATCTCAATTGAATTATTACTTTTTAGATCACTTTTTTTATCACTGTCAATACTTGGTGGAAAGGCATTATATTAATAAAAACACAATATTCCTTTGTACTTTATTTAAAAGGTCAGGACCGGTTTCGCTCATTGTGATCATTGTCAACTTTTAAATAAAGTGGAATAAAGTACAAAGGAATATTGTGTTTTTATAAATATTACCTTTTAGGTTTGAAGAAGATGAAGGTAATAACTTCGTTTTTTGTTTACACTTTCAACGTTGGGAAATACCCATCCAAAAAAAACAGAAGTCAGTTAAGACGATAAAAATGTATTGCATTCGTTTTCCATGTAGCGCGCTTGTCTACAATATACGCTGTAGGTGGCGTATAGTGTGACACCATACCCGACTGAATGCTTACTATGAAAATGAACTAGTGTGGTCTCGTTACTACGACGTACGCGGCGCAGGACGTGGCATTAGCGTCTGGATGCCAAACACAGTGTCTTTAGTTATTTAATTAGAAATTGGACAAATCTAACAAAGAAAATAAGAAGTTTTTAGGGTGTTCACTGTCAATACTTGGTGGAAAGGCATTATATTAATAAAAACAATAATCCTTTGTACTTCATTCCACTTTATTTAATATGTCAGGACCGGTTTCGCTCATTGCGAGCATTGTCAACTGATAAGAAATATAATTTAACAATGCTATTTATACAAAATTGAAAAGTTATACACAACAGTTGGCATTGAAAAGAAATTGCCAATTACATTAAAGTGATTCTAAAATAACACAAAATTAAAATGTTCAACACAACTAACATATAATTAAAAAGTCATCCCAGATTCATAAATTCAGAATGCGATTGAAAGTAATTACAAACATAATTAAAATTTGGGAAATTTTTGACAAAGTGATAAAATGTTACAATAATAAAGTGAATATGCTTAATGATATGAATATGCTTAATGATAGTTTTATGTTTTCCCCGCTTCCAAGTAGTTGGTGTGTTCATTCATTACTTAAACAAAATCGACAGCCAGGAAGATTCTGAAAAACAAATTTTTCAAAGACCATATCAATTCTAACAAAAGAAATCTATATTTATTTTATTTTATTTTTTAATTTATATAAAAGAATAGTTAACAAGGGCTAATGCAATGGATAAAGTAACGGGGAACTAGCAAAAATTATTTGATCGTTTAAAAGATCTGAATCAGGTAAAAATTTGAATCTATTGATTTCTAGGATTTCTTGCTTGTCTAGTTTGACAGACTTGTTATTTAAATGTAGAACTTTAAAGTTTCTACCAATATCGAAAGTGTGTTTATTTTGAAACAGATGGTTTCCAAATGAAGACTGTTCATCCCCTTTCTTAGCACAATTCAAATGCTCTTTGATTCTAATATTAAACGATCTACCTGTTTGACCAATATATTTGGCGTTACAGGAGTCGCAATTGAGTAAATAAATACCGCTTTGGTTCAAAAAGTTTAATTTATCTTTAGAATTAACTAAAACACGACTCAAGTTGAGTGTGTTATAAAAGGTTACATTAAATTTATTTCTATCAATTTTCCTAGCGATTTTTTCTGTAACTCTACCCAAGTAATTTAATTTAACCCACTGTTTTATAACAACAGGTTTATCCAACACCAGGCCAGAGCTAACATTTAAGAGTGCAAGTTTTTTAGTTTTTTTAAATAAAAGACGATCTATTATATCCGTAGCATAACCATTGTTAACTGCTATTTGTTTAATGGTCTCTAATTCTAAATCAAAATTTGATTTAGTCATCGGAATCATTAGAAGTCGATGAATAAAACAATGGAAGGAGGCTAATTTATGTGAAATATGGTGTCTAGAAGAACTACTAATAATATTGTCGCAAAAATGGCGAACCAACTTTTTAGACATAAATTAGATTTCAGTCCTAAATTTAGTATTAAAAACTCAATTGAATTAGTAGAAAAAATTAAAGACATTAAAGTGCCAGTAAATTCAAAACTTGTTTCTTTCGACATAGTTAGTTTATTTACGAGTGTCCCAATACCGGATTTAAAAATAGCATTTTTAGATTTCATAGATGGAAAAAAATTTAAATCCCTTACTAACTAGAGATATTAAATCTATAGTGAACTGTTGTATCGATCAAAACTTTTTTAAATTTAACGATAAAATCTATCAACAGTTGAATGGACTAGCAATGGGAAGTCCGCTGTCTCCCATTTTAGCTGATTTTTTCATGGATTTTTTAGAATCTAAAATTTGCAATTTAGATCTTTTTAGTAATGTCATCTACTGGTACAGGTACGTAGATGATATTTTAGTTCTTTGGGGTGGCACTGAGAGACAACTCTCCCAGTTTTTAAATAATATCAATAACATTAATCAATATATCCAATTCACCATGGAGTTGGGTGTAAATAAAATCAACTTTTTAGATTTAACAATTGAAATAGTAAATAATCGTCATACTTTCAAAATTTTTAGAAAAACGACTTACAGCGACAATATTATTAGTAGTTCTTCTAGACACCATATTTCACATAAATTAGCCTCCTTCCATTGTTTTATTCATCGACTTCTAATGATTCCGATGACTAAATCAAATTTTGATTTAGAATTAGAGACCATTAAACAAATAGCAGTTAACAATGGTTATGCTACGGATATAATAGATCGTCTTTTATTTAAAAAAACTAAAAAACTTGCACTCTTAAATGTTAGCTCTGGCCTGGTGTTGGATAAACCTGTTGTTATAAAACAGTGGGTTAAATTAAATTACTTGGGTAGAGTTACAGAAAAAATCGCTAGGAAAATTGATAGAAATAAATTTAATGTAACCTTTTATAACACACTCAACTTGAGTCGTGTTTTAGTTAATTCTAAAGATAAATTAAACTTTTTGAACCAAAGCGGTATTTATTTACTCAATTGCGACTCCTGTAACGCCAAATATATTGGTCAAACAGGTAGATCGTTTAATATTAGAATCAAAGAGCATTTGAATTGTGCTAAGAAAGGGGATGAACAGTCTTCATTTGGAAACCATCTGTTTCAAAATAAACACACTTTCGATATTGGTAGAAACTTTAAAGTTCTACATTTAAATAACAAGTCTGTCAAACTAGACAAGCAAGAAATCCTAGAAATCAATAGATTCAAATTTTTACCTGATTCAGATCTTTTAAACGATCAAATAATTTTTGCTAGTTCCCCGTTACTTTATCCATTGCATTAGCCCTTGTTAACTATTCTTTTATATAAATTAAAAAATAAAATAAAATAAATATAGATTTCTTTTGTTAGAATTGATATGGTCTTTGAAAAATTTGTTTTTCAGAATCTTCCTGGCTGTCGATTTTGTTTAAGTAATGAATGAACACACCAACTACTTGGAAGCGGGGAAAACATAAAACTATCATTAAGCATATTCATATCATTAAGCATATTCACTTTATTATTGTAACATTTTATCACTTTGTCAAAAATTTCCCAAATTTTAATTATGTTTGTAATTACTTTCAATCGCATTCTGAATTTATGAATCTGGGATGACTTTTTAATTATATGTTAGTTGTGTTGAACATTTTAATTTTGTGTTATTTTAGAATCACTTTAATGTAATTGGCAATTTCTTTTCAATGCCAACTGTTGTGTATAACTTTTCAATTTTGTATAAATAGCATTGTTAAATTATATTTCTTATCAGTTGACAATGCTCGCAATGAGCGAAACCGGTCCTGACATATTAAATAAAGTGGAATGAAGTACAAAGGATTATTGTTTTTATTAATAAAATAAGAAGTTATCAATTAAATCAGATAGAACAAACAAAGTTTTATTTTGATGGCACTTGCATAAGATCGTCTTTGAGTATGATCAAAATAGTCAAAAACTGATTATGTATGAGTCTCAAATACTATTCAAACTTCATAGTGCAACCAAATACATGTTTTGTGACTTATTTAATAGATCAACCATCAATCCGCCAAGTCACAAATACTGTCGCGCTACATCCAAGAAAGACCATAAACATCGGCGACGGCCGCTGCATCTAGCGTCAGGTAATGCTGTGCACAACTTAGGCACAGTAGACCAGTGCCTAAGTTGTCGGTGAACAGTGACAAATTTGACTGGATTCAGCAGTTTAATTCTAAAAAATACACCAGAAGAAGAAATAGAATATATGTTCAAGTAACGAACGCAGAACACTTATTGTGAGGCAATTTCTTTTTTATTTGAAAATGAATATCCATTTTTCAAATGCAGGATCTGTCGCGAAGCCTGTTGTCATATTATTCGATATGAAATCAAATAATTTCAGACAAATGAAGAACATTGAAAAGCATTCCTCATAAAATAGTCCCTATATTTTTTTGGCAGATACGCCACTGATATGCTCTTGTTTCGTATTCAAAATACGGAAGTCCAAGGTTCAAGGCTGTTTATAGTGTTAACCGCAATGGTAAGCACTTTTTCGAATGGACAGTCATTTCAAATAAGTGCTGAATGGGTTAAGAATTAATGCTGTATCAAGGGCATCGTCGACTAAGAGGTTTTAGAAATAATTGCACCGATTCGACCATAAGTACTATTGAACAACATATCGAAGCAATCTTATGGTGCATTCTTTGGATGGTTAGATTTTGTCATCATGTAAACGTAAACAGTCGCATTAGCGTTGTAAGTAAATTAACTGAATTCACTATCTATGCAAAATACAGGTAAATATTGCCATCTCTGATATTAAATCAGAAGCAATTATTATTTTATATTTTTAAAAATCGTATTCGAAATAAATCATTCTAATTATTGTCAGTGAATACGTAATTTTTACTTTCGAGACATATGTTGTTTACACAATAAAAGCGTAGAAATCTGTATATCGATTGTGGAAAGGAAAAAGGACGTAACCCACACATATCAAATTTTACAGGAAGCGCTAAAAACGTGTTTTGATGATTTTGGGACATATGCAAATTATGAATTATGCACAACCTTAAAGTGCACGGAGACTTCTAAGCTGGTGTTTAATTGACATAATCTAATATTAATAAAAGAAGTTGTCTAGAGAAAACCTTTATTTCAGTCTTTTTTCTTGGTTTAAATTTTTTACGAGGACATATTTTTCATACTTAAAGCTAAATTTAGATACTAATTCGGCATTTGCAGCTTGCATCCTTTTGATAGAACCTGCATCAAGTTTGATAGATTGTGATTATCGAAAAAAAAGCTGTTTTGACAAACATGTGAGTTACGTCCTTTTTCCTTTCCACAGTTGATATGTGAAAAATAAAAATACCATAAAGTAATTTATGGAGTATAAATTTTTGGCAGTGCGTCAAAAAAACACAAATAATTAAAAAAAAGTGAATCTTTTCACTGTTATATTAATTGATATATCGATCGTCAAGTCCAGAAATATTGTAATTGTATTCAGTATAGTTATTGCATATTTTGAGAACATCGAATCCAAACAACTTCCTTGTGTGCCAACTGTTGAAATAGGCATATTGCATTTAAGAGTGATACATTATCTAATAATGGCTTTTTTAAAATGTCTTAATTATTTTACAATATATAGATATGTATAATACATGATAATTTTATGTGTAAAACAGAAAATACAATATATTTGCTAAGCCATTGATATGAGATTTAAGAATATTTTTTTATTACATGTTTAGAAATTTTCACAACAATTTTATTTAGATAAAAAAACAAGAAACTATGGCATACAAACTGTTAATAAGACCATTTTTTTTATCTTCGATTTCTTTGGATAGTATTTCACATTTATTTTCTAAAGTAAATACAATCTTTATATGTATGTATTATATATCCAAATAACATATGGTATATAATTCACATTCATTTGTGTGACGTGCAAGGATTGGGTCTTGGTAGTGATTAAAAGATTAATCAAGTAATGTGATACTGGGCCTGCTTTTGTAACTGTTTAATGTTCAGTTTGAACTTAAACATCATTTTTTTTTATTTTATCCATTCAAAATTGAATGTCTTTTAGACCTGTCAAAATACTTGGTAAATTGCACTCCTACTTATTTACTTTATTATTTTTTTTGTAAACTATGATTTTACGATCTAAGGTAAAGTAATATTTATTATTAAGTACATATATTTTACAAGTGGTAAGCGAAACCAGTCCTGATCATAATAAATAAATGTGTAATTAGTTCAAGAAAGTGTTTTGTTTTTTAATTCAATGCCTTTCGATCAAGTATTGACTGAACTCCTCAAAAGCGAATTTATAACGTATCAATATTGAATATTTCTTTGACTTTGACTTTCGATTCATGTGTTATTGTATGTCACAGAAAAGCATTGTTGAAGATAATGTAAAAAAAGGGTCGACTCGAGGCGTGTGCAAAGTGTGGGGCGTACACAGACGCATGGACACCGCACTAAAGTTTTACCACTATCCATTTATTTAGTTCTAGTTTTTCGCACCCAGGCACTGTAATCCTAAAAGAGTGTTATCGATTTTTTTTCTTTTTTTGGATATCAAATTTATGAAGCTTTAAGTACCAGGACGCGCTAGCGTCAAGGCTCTTCCAGTCTCCTTCATCGATAATTTTTTTTGAAGAATTGTAAATTGTATTCCCTTACCATCGTTTGCAGACGGAAGGGCGTGATCACTACAGAGATAAGAAGTTCACGGGAACTCCATATGCATTATTTTGCAAATCACATTCTATATGCTTCCCATACTGTATCCTTACATGTACAGGCACATACGCATATATACATACACACAAAAAGTCAAACAAAGAGATTCATTTTCATGATGCTAAGTTCGTTCTAAAATTGCCAATTTTAGACGACATAAGATCTATGGAGGGTCATCGAGCAGAACTGCTCTCGGTCTAAAACGATTCTCAGGCAGTGTCTCGTCATAGTTGTGGAGATTAGATATCGTTGGGTTAAAATGTTTTCCTACTTCGCTGTGAAACTTTTGAGATATCTTACGAACGAGCTCGCGGGTGGTAGGTATTTTCAAGTTTCTGTAAAGCAGCGTGTTACGAGTGTTATCGATAATAATTATGCTAAAAAAGATAATACATTTTTTTGGAATAAGAAGTCAATAAATTAACGAACACGGTAAATTTAATACCAACATTCACGTCGTGTTTTTGATTACACAACCCGTATTTCTGAAGTATTTGTTTTATCAATCTAACCATAAATTTTAAAAAGGATCGAACATATAGCTCAATTATTATTAAACAATGTCATTTTTTTTTATTCATTTGCATGTGTTTATTTACTTAAACATGTTTTACTTAACTAAAAATAAGTATCAGAGACGATACACAGCGAATAATACAAAATAGAATTTTACAGTGAAAATACCAAGAGGCATCTAATCTTCAAAAACAAAAGCTGTCTTCTTTTAAAATCTGTTTTAATACTTTATACTTTTTTCGCTAGATGACTAACTGAAAAATCACTAGAGGTCACAACCGTTTTTCCACGAAAAGGAAATCTTGTAGTTTCAGAGCTGCTTCATAGATGGTTAAAATTTATAACTTGGATAAATTATATCGCAAATTCAACAGCAATATTTTTTTTTTGCAGATTACAAAAGATGGCGGGGTATTAGTACAATGTGCATAGTGACATTAATACGTATAAAAAGTAAAAGTAATTTATAATTAAGTTGCGGTAGACGGAACGTGTTTCACTAAATATATATTTCAGATATCTCAAATTTCTTTATTACAGAGAACAAATTTAATTAAGCGTGTAAAATAATATCGACGATACCATTTCCGTATTATACAGACATCCACTTTGATATATCCTTACTCAATGATTGATCTTTCAAGACGATGAAATTAATTTGTAATATTTAAAATAAATAAATTTTATAAAATCATTTCAATTAAACTTTTTCTCGAGCTAATTTATAAATAAAATGTAATTGAAGTCTTTCAAAATACTTTGATCGATACCGAAAACATCCATGTTTTTTTATATACAAGTAATTATTGAGTATCGAATACATATTTTATTAATATAATTGACGAAAAAAAACAGATTTCGTAAAAAGAATGTTATATTAAATTAAGATCGGGAGTCCATATACTCAACGTCAGGAGCAGGCATGGCTGTTAAAGAATTTAATATTTTTTATTGTTCGTTCTAATATATTAAACCTAAGATAAAAATAAAAAAAAAAAAATAACCTTCTTTTCTCTCTGTATCAATTTTATAATAACATCAACGTCGTTGGCTTTTGTGTCAAACTCCAAGCATTTTTCAAAAAAAATAATAGATTTCTCTTTATGATGTGGGTATTTATGATGTTTTGAAAGTCCCTGCCACTTTGCCATTACTAAAATAACGGAGCTTAGCGAGAGCGATAAGCTAACCACTAGTTATATTCTAGGCTAAGCCTCTACGTTCTTAATCTTTTCGAAAAAAGGAGATTGAGCAACTATGTAACAAGCAGTTATCTTGGAAAAATTTCCATTCAGATACCTACATTAAAAGGTTATATGCTTCACATAAGAAGAGGAGACATATTAAAAAAAATGGTGCAAGAGTTACTGTTTCTACATCAGGATAGTCAGCATTTGTGTCATGAAAAATGCGGAATCAGTTATACCCTGCTATTATATGGGTTATTGGTGGTGTAACCATCATACAAGGGGTTATGTGCACAAAGCTATAATCATATTTAAATTTTGAAAAAAATGGGGGATATTTAATGTTTGAAGGGAAATTATTATTTTTTTATTGTCAAAGACTTGGTATAACAAGACTTTCAGCATTAGTCAATTACATTAATATTTCTTTGCATAAATCCTACTTTGGGGATCTTACAAGATTTTTTAAAATATATTAATCAAGTAACGTGGCAAAAAATAAAACGCTACCCAATTGACGATTCGTGCGAAAGCCACCCACGTAATGTGTGTAAATATGTAGAGTAGTTACTAAAAATATATTTAACTGTGTTTAAAGATGTAAAATATATTCTTTAAACTATTCCAATAATAACTACGCTATTTAGGGAGGATATTACAACATTTTTAAATGATTTCAATAAAATCGATTACCAACTCATAAAAGCTTATCAATAAAACAAATTGTATTTATTTCAGCAAGTTTGAACGCATAGCATCTAAGTCGTCGGCAACCTCTAGTAATTATTTGAAAGCGCTTAAAGTTGCTGTGTTATACATAGATAAGCTTAGTGAGGGATGAACATCGTTAGCAGGTGGTGGCGACTGGTGAGTAGATTAAGTTCCTTAGAGAGAAAGAAGATTCAGTGATTTTTCTGCACCACGTCATTGGTTCACACAGTGGCGGTTTCTGAACTAAAATCTTTGGTGGGCTAGAGGAAAATTTAGCATTGTATACTATTTACGAAATTGTATATTTTTCCACTTCACCTTATACATTAATCTACAAGCGAATAAACAAATATTACGACACTACTGCAAAGCATAAATTACTATATAATAAAATCAATGCTAATGTAAGTAAGAAATAATAAAATAATAACCTTAAATTCGTCTCTTTTAAAGTGAAATAACAAGTACAAACAGCAATACAGAGCTGTCATTGAGAGCCAATACCTGTCACTTTCATACAATACAACGATATTGGTATTTATGTTTGAATGTATGCGGCATGGGCAGATTCAATTAAGCCCCCAACGAATGACAGAAGCTTGATAATTTGACATACAAATACAAAAAAATCTAACCGTGCTTGATTACGCCCCAGTGTAAGAGGAAAAAAACTCGGGCTAGATCTTTCAAGCCCCTGAGTTGTTAATACGTAAGTGTCGCCAGACTGACGTCACGTTGCCTGTTCTCTATGAAGTATTTATAGGGTTATTGTTTTTTTTATGCCGGCTCGGTTTAAAATTTTAATACAAAACACAATCGAGAATATTATTGTAGGTAGACATAGCATTGTCTTATATTGACAGAGAAAAATCAAAACAAAGATATTGTATTCATTTGGGAAAGGTTAGTTACGCTTATAAATGTATTTATTTTGTTCAGCGGCCGAATTGCTGTTCATTTTTATTCAGCCATCCAAAGTTTTGAGTGAAAAATGCAGGTCGGGCTTAGCCCACCTAGCCCAGTACCTAGAACCGCCACTGGGTTCACAGCATATTTTTGACGATTGCGTGACTTGGAAATATCAATTTCGCATAAATCTTGTAAAATAACATACTATTTTCTACTTTGTTATAACTTTGCTGATTAAATACTTGCATCATAAGGGTGAGTTCCGACGAATACGTATACGAATGATTTTTTATGTATCAAAGTAGAGTTCGTCGGAGTTTACTCAGTTGACTTCCTTGCCATTTTTTCTACTGCTTTTTAATATTAAATTGTACTATTTTTTTTTCTTCATTGTAAAAGTTTTAAATTCATAATTTGTCAACCTTGTGCAATGTTAATTAAATAAATAAAATCATAGAGATAGACATAGGTGTCTATTTTTAGCTTTCTCAAATGAAATTCAGAAGTCACCCCGAATAAGTTGTGAAGGTGTTGTGTTTCAGAAATAGTGCTAATGTGATTAAGAGCTTAAAAGCTCACGCGTCGCATCACCCTAATAACAGGCCATAAACTTTTAAAGTAATACTAAACCTACGGCACACACTTCGGTAGAAGTTGCAAATGACATTTACCAAAACTTTAGCGAAAACATTTTATACTTGACGTATTGTATAACAGTATAACACCATCACTGACACACGTAGTATGTTTGTGAAGAAAACTAGAGACGTAATGCTAATCACACAGAAAAAAATGATAACGTAATAGTAATGAAATTAAGTCATTTTTTGTTTGTAAAAAAGAGTTAATTTTATAATATTGATCCAAAGAAAATATTGTTAAAACCCTTAAATGTATAAACTTTTGTTTTGGCATTTTCGCGAAATAGAGATAGATTTTACCTTTTAGTTTTATACCCATCTTTTTTATTTTATAAACTTTTTTTCTTTTCTACTTCCCACCAAAAATGATATCTCTACAGTCTACAATGATAAAGTTAAGATACATTTTTTTATAACAATTTGATAGGCAACATTAAATAATAATTAAACGTATATAGATATTATAAAGGTTAATTAAATAGAATTGTAAAATATACCCAATATACCCAATTGTAAAATACATATTTATTTTTCAAATTGTTTCAATAGATGTCTTGTCTACACGTGCTAACCATTATAACCTTCATTCGAACAGAGCAAACTAGAGTTTTGGCGGCCATTGATTTTCGACCGTTTTTTGTTATAATTTTCACAATAAAAAAAACATGGTTCATCACAATAGGCATTAGGTAGTTTAATTGTGTATTCTATAGTTGATTGTGTATTCTAATAATTGCCTTTTTAAATACTGTACGAAAATCATGTTTTATGCCTCTAATGCCTAGGTGCTTTTCGAGAGTACTAAGTTTTTTGGATAAAAATATATTTAAAAAAACTATCAAAAAAAAAACTGCAATCTATTGAAGGTTTCGTGTGGCCCTTTCCTTGTTTTTTAGGTTTTGAAATTTCTATACATTGTGCATGTCGTAATTGGTGAAATACATATAATAAATTTATTACTAAATTTGTGACAACTTTTTGGGATTTTGCCAGGGTGTCACATCCTGTCGCCGGGCATTCATTAGTAGCAATGCCAAATTTTAAAGACGCCTAAAAAAGGGTAGAACCATAAGTTTACAGACCCAGATATTTTGTTGATTACTAATTGGGTTAGATTTTTTCCATTAATCAAATTTTAGCCTTATCTTTCTATCTTTACTACTCTTTTTAGAAAAGAGAGGTTGAACAACTGAGTATCAAACAGTTTCTGTAGAAAAAGATGAAGTGTTTTTTTGTTATTAATATAAAAAGAATCAAATTATTATAAACGTTTAACATATTTTTGTGTTTCCCATCAGAGACATGCATTATTTTATTTGACTAACCAAGTGATTTCAGTTGGGCATACCTGTACTAAACTCTTATGCATCTTGTAACTCGTTATGTTATAAGTTGAACATAAAGCAATTATCATTAGAAATACGGGACGGAAGACATTATTAACAATTACGATAGGGAGCGAATAACGTTACTTATTTATACTGACAAAGAACAAGCAAAAATTTGTATTTAATTAAGCTATTAATGATTATGATATTCAAAAATTGTTGAAGAATACGAAATTGATATTAAATGGATACAAAAAACTGTAATAAAACACTCAATTATACTAAGAATAAAAATCGTGCAAATGAGGAATGTGATTACAGTTATTTTTGAATCGGAAAGATATTCTAGCAGAGAGCAGCAAGACTTCGAAGTAAGCACTCAATGAGCAAGCTCTCGCAAAATTCCATCAAAGATCCATTTCCGCATTTTCCGGAAGTTTCAATTCGCATCTCTTCCGTTACCAGTGGAATGATATGATTTTAGAATTTTTCGAATTTGATGCGATTTCGCAACGTCATTTCCCACTTATTGGAATTTGCGTGTCGGATATTTTTGATTCTGCTTAGTTTTGCTTTTTATGACTGAAATAAAATTAACATTATTTTTTTATCCATGTCCGCTCCCAATGTGGAGCACATGGCCTCTTTATGGAGGTATCTCAACAGATATTTTTTTCTACGAGAACTGTTTGTTACTCAATCACTCGATCTCACTTTTTTCAAAAAGAGTAGTAGGGAAAGAATGATAACGCTAAAACAGGACTAGTGGTTGACTAATCGCTATCGCTACACTCAGTTATTAAAGGATAAGAAGGATGGGAGGAATGGAAATAATGTGAATTGACATCACAAACACCCAGTCTTCGATCACAACTTAGAATTGAATAATTCTCAAATTCACTGTGATCTTACCGGGAATCAAACCCAGGCCTGCGTGATCGGCAGAGCAAGCTCTAGCCAACTGGGCCACAGCAATTAAATTTTACCTACATTTAAAAAAACAAGTGTAACTATGGTGAGTTTTTATTAGCTTAGGCATAACACTAAAAATAAGGCGCATTGTGAA
The DNA here is from genome assembly GCA_030503985.1 of Himalopsyche tibetana. Lineage (NCBI taxonomy): Eukaryota > Metazoa > Arthropoda > Insecta > Trichoptera > Rhyacophilidae > Himalopsyche > Himalopsyche tibetana. Next base: position 27,612,918 of record JAPJYX010000030.1, read on the forward strand.
AAACCATATTATTTGAAGAATGTACAAAGTGATTTGTTAATATTGACTTGATCGTTGAAGAGTTAATTAAAAGGCAATCGCTGACTGCGTGGTCGAGTTTTCAGCGACGTTGAATTTAAACACGAAGGTCACAGGTTCAAATCACAGTACGGACAGTTTTTGTAGGTTGATTTTTCAATCGATTTATGGACGTCTGTTCAAAGGCATGAATATATGTAATGTCTTGAATTCCTCCCTCCCATCCTATTTTATAACACGCAACTAGAGTAGTTATCAAATCACAAGTCCTGCCTAAGCGATATCTCGCTATAACTACTATTAAGGTTGAACAACTTAGTAACAAACAGTTCTCGTAGAAACTCTTCGGTATAGGTAAACTCCATTACGCTTCCATATGCTCGTCATTGGGAGCGGATGTGGCTTTAAAAAAATACATAGTTTTGGATTATAATAACGTTACTAGACAAAATCATAGTTAAGTTATAATCGAGAAAAATTGAAGCTTTTCCTTTCTCATAACAACCACATTTCATTATTTTGATAGTCTCACCGAATACTTGGTAATCAAATAAAACATTTTTTTCCATCCTCAACATGACTGACATCTAGGAAATATAAATACAAGAAAATATACATGATGTATATATTGTATTTTATTTTGTTATAAGCATTACGTCTCAAAATGAAAATACTTTTCTATTGCGTAGCTTTGTATATGTCTTTAGACGTATCCTATAATTCCAACATAATGCCATCATTTTATATTAGTCCTTTGATTAACTTGTAGTCAACTTTAAGTTGGCTTAATGTTCTTTCAAGGAAAACCTGCTTCACTAGTCTGATCCAATGAATAGTTTCAATAAACTCGCTAGACTATTAGATTTCAACGAGAAAAAAATTGCAGATGAAAGAAAAATATTGTATTTGTAAAAGTTTTTTAAAACTAAGTAAACCTTATATTTTTGCAATTTGCGATAGACACTTAGTGGTAACCTATACAAAAAAAACAAAATTCACTTTTAGTCAATTTTATTTTTATTGGTTTCTTTTTCTATCTATTTGAGCTATTCATTTTTTTGTCAATTTCCACTAGTAGCATACATATAGACATATGCAGTATATTAACTTCTTATAGTGATTAGTTAAGTAGAAATTGATCTACGAGAACTGGTGTCTCTTTTTTGGGAAGAACAATGCAGCGGCGTAGCCACCTCATTGCAGAGTCGTCCATCAGGGCATAGCAGTCTTAAGTTTCACGCAGTGTTGTAAAAAAAACAGAAAAAAAGACCGGGCTGTTGAATCTCAGCCTCTCCTAACAAATTGTACGGTGGTTATACGTAGATCAACTCTAAATTCCAATTAATGAGCTTATTTTTCGTTGAATATAACATGTATGTTTGAAAGATTTCTTGTATAGATATTCTGTGATTATTTGGTGTTATTAATTTATAATTTAGAAGGGTCATATATGCAAATTAAGTAATGATTGTAAGAAATATAGAGAATGGTAAGAAATGCGATGTGTGGTGAAACAAATAAAATTTTACTTCCCACTATTAAATATCACGGTTATATAAAAAAATAATTATAAATTACATAAAACAACAGTAACATGCGAGTCCCAGTAGGAACAGTATTTTTTCAATCGATGTATCGATTTCTGTTGGCATTCGAAGGCATGGGTGTTTGTGATTGCGATGTCTAAAAATTCACTCCCACTCTTCTGATTCTTCAATAACCAGACGTAGCGAGAGAGATTAGCTAACCACTGTCCTCGTCTTATCCTTCTATCCTTACGAGGTTGAGCAACTGAGTAGCAAGCAGTCTATAAGAAAAACTTCTGTTAAGTGGGACTAAGATATAGTTAGTTGTTGGCAATCGCTTTCGCTAAGCCTATTGTTAAGATTGGATGAGTCTGAGGGAATTTTGAACAAAAATCCATAAATGAATTGAAAAATCAATTTATGATACTGTCGATACTGAGACTTGAGCTTGCGGAAATTGCGACTTAAGGACGACTAGACGCAAAGCCCCCTATAATGAAAGCCATGCTATGGAGCCGAAAACAGGTACTTTTTTCAGATAAGCGGGCCGGATTCATAATTTTCAAAGTAATATCACATCATTATGAAGCCATTTGTTTCTGATATATTGTAGGAAATACATGTTTATATTGTAATTATATATCTTTTCAATTACATATTTTTCAAAATAAGAAAAAATCACATTTTCTAAGGTCTTTGAAGAAAAATCTCGGAGAACAAAAGCAAACAAAGAAGGCAAATCATTCTATTAAAATTATTTTTTTTACAATATTTCAATACAGAATATGAGGTAGGATAGTTCATTAAAAAAATCAACGTCATTATTGGGATTTTAATCAATTAATAATTAATCTCAAAATTTATTTGTGCACACTGGTTCGTTACTCAATCTTTCCATAGGATTCTTCAAGTCATATCAGTAAGGTAGCACATTTCACTTCATTATTTTTTAAATATTAATATTGATTAAATAATCATTTACTTGATATATTGCCATTATTATATGATAAGACGCAGCATTCATTTCATTATATCACAATAGGCGTCAAAATCGTATATAATATAATATGTATTCTGCTTGTTACTGTTGTTTTATGTTATTTATAATCAATATTTTATATAACTGTGATATTTAATAGTGGGAAGTTAAATTTTATTTGTTTTACCACACATCGCTTTTCTTGCCATTCGCTATATTTCCAACAATCATTACTTAATTTGCATATATGACCCTTCCGATGTATCGTAAATTGTAAATTAATAACACCAAAGAATCGCAGAATATCCATACAAGAAATCTTTCAAACATACATGTTATATTCAACGAAAAATAAGCTCATAAATTGGAATTTAGAGTTGATCTACGTATAATCGCCGTACAATTTGTTAGGAGTGGCTGGGATTTAACGGTCCGGTCTTTTTTGCTGTTTTTTCTACGACACTGCTTGGAACTTAAAACTGCTATGCTAGACGACGATCATTCGACTACAACCATAGCGCTAATTTGGAAATGATATTTTTTGCGTAAGATACTTTGCTCTCATGCAAAGTATCCAAAAAGGTTATCCAATGCTTTTTCCGTTGGTAATGTAAGTGCCGCAGCCAGAAATAGTGTTTCCATCTGCATATAATGAAGGAGGAATTCTGAAGTCTCGGTATTTATCATGTTCCGGAACATGAGATATAAAATATATCCTAGGAAATTTTCGCAACCCAAGACGATAGTACTGTAATTATTTAAACAAAATATATGTAAACGAACATTTCTATGAGGTTAAAAATATCAAAGTATTTAGTTCTACATTTTTTTTTTACAAAATTAGTTTATAACTATTACAGGATATTCCATCGTACATCGTCTGTAAGCTATTGATACGGAATTGTTGAAGAATGATTAGCTTTAAATGACTGTTTTTGACTAAATGCCGAATGTATAGTTAATATATAAACTATCGAGCCCTAAGTAAGTTATCTTTAGTAAATTAATTACGAGAGATTCTGTAAACTTTGCTAATTGTCATTAGCCAAGAACATTACTCTGTGATGGGATTTGTATTTTCATCTGACACCTAACTAAGGATCTAAGTAATGAGTATTGTTATCCATGGACGTTGATAATATCTCAAACATTAATTATATCGCTTCAATATGCGATGGATAATAAAAACTTTTTCTTTGCGTCTATCACAACACCAGAATCATCTCGACTGTTATGTATTGAAATTTTCTTCAAATAAAAGTCATCAAAAATATTGTTTTAGTTTTTACATTTAATAAAATGACGTTCGCTATTTTAAAATTGAAATTTGAGAAGGTTAAATAGATATTGATTAAAATAAAACGATAATCAATGGTCTGATATGTATATATTGCAACTAATTTAACAGTGGCTAAATTCACTAGTGTGTTATAATATACAAATCTCACTAACACATTATTAATTTGACAATAATAAATTAATAAATAAATAGTTAGACCTCTTTTCGTCCACGGTATGATATTGTTTCATATTATTTAATAAACTCGTAAATTATTTTAGCAACGGACAAAACATTTTCGAATTCTTGCGCTATTTTCTGCAGAAGCTTTTGCGAATTTAAATTGTAAATTAGAAACAAAATAATTCACAATAAGAAGCAAGTTAATAAATTTAAACAATGTGACAGTAAAATTCTATTTTAATATAAAATATTTGTACAAATTTACGGACATAATTTCTCAGTAAAGTAACTCTGACGTTTTTGCATGTCGAGCATAATTGTAGTATGACGTCACAGTGGCTAGTTCGTGGGAGGAAAATAAAAATAGTTAATAAAAACATAATTAAAGCTTAAGTGCTTTGTAGCTTTCTCTGAGTAATAAAAAAAATAGTGGCGTTTTATAGGCAAATAATTTCATTAATCGACAATAAAATCATATAAACACATTATAAAACTGATTACATTTCAACTTAAATAGATTTGAGTATATAATTTTATTACATCATTAAATTACCGTCCTTCTTAATAAGGTTTATTCTATTCACAATAATTGTACGAAAACATTCAAATGTAAAAGAATTTTTATTTCTGGTTAAAGTGGTACAACTTTTACTATTATAACCCTTAAAATGTTACCGCTTTCAAGTCTTTGAAATATTATTCAAGGTCTATTTATCAAACCCGTAAAATCTTGTTTACATTGCTTACAAATAATAAATATTAAAGATTAAACAAAAAACCGAGACGTTAAAAACGATTATTAGGGCGACCGCTCAAAAATCGCAGACTTAATTAATTAAAAAAATTAAATTCAATTATGTCGTAGGGGAATTGTATATTTTTAGATACCACACAAAGTTATATTTTACTTGAATAATGTTAATGCTGAGGTGGATATTTTTGTTAAAGATAAACTTAAACCAATAAGCCGGTTTGTATTTTTGTGCGGTAAGTTGGATTCCCTAATCAAATCTTTAAACATCGTATTTTATTTTGATAATAAACCACAAGGCATTCATAGAATGCAGATAAATCTCCCATTGTGGCATATTTTTCATTGTATAACTTTTAAAGTGTTCACTGTCAATACGTGGTGGAAGGTAAAATACCAATTCCCACTTCTATTTGATAAGATTGGGACCGGTTTCTCTGCGAGAATTATCGACTGATAAAGTTGCTCAGTACAAAAAAATATTTTATTTTTTAAATTTTATTGTATCGCTTTTGTTGATAAGTTGATAATGCTTGTCATGTGTGAAGCCGGTCTTAATCTTATAAAATAAAAGTGGGAATTAGTACAAATAATTATTTTATTGTTTAAATTGTATTGTATCGTTTAAATGCTCGAAAGAAAGTTTTGAATAATTTCCATCGGACATTTATATAAGTAACCCTGCAAAATACACTCTGTCCGAAAAATCTGAAACCCTGTCGGGGGATGGTGTGTACAGTCTTGAGTACTTTTGCTACTGTAGTATAAATGAATGAATTTTGGCTATTCATTCATTAATCGGAAATTGCGGCTCTAAAAATTAATTAAATTAAAGCATTGATAATATTTACCAAGCCAAAACAATAAAGACATTGAAATAAATTAATTTAAATACTTTAATCAGAATCAAGAATTCTTAAATTAACTTTAGAAGACGTCCGTACTTTAAAAGTAAATAAATTTCTGTCGGTACTGGGGAATGGCTAAGCAAAAAATTTTCATTGTTATATTTCGTTCGACAAAAAGAGTTTTCGTTAATTGAAACATCAAAGTGATGAGAAATAATAATTTCATTACGAAAAGGGTCTTACAAATCTTCTCCAGTGTATTTGTAACAATCGAAATGAGGGTATCCCAGGTCCCCATTCCAGCTTGTTGCGGTTGTCCTTTTCCTTTGGCCGATAAACATTAAGCATCCAGAATCAAATAATAGGGTTTTATTGCGCGCTAGAGTTTGACAGTAGCTCCCACTCGCAGCTTTCGGGGTAGGGGGAGTTTATTCAGGCATGTAACCATTTTTATAGACAGTAGCGTGCCAAAATTTATTGCTACATCATTCTACCAGTATCCACAATAAGTGTGTCAGCAATAAATTGGAATATATTTCCGCATTTCAATGCTTTACCACATTGATTAAATCTCGGTTTTGTATATTTTGTAATCTTGTAATTCTCTATTGTACAATGTATGTCTATTGATTTATAAGTAGTAGATATAAAATTTGATGAGTATCTTTAGGCTTATTAAATATAAGTGTTAAAATTGTATAACACTCTTATCCATTATCTCTATATATGTTGAGCAAACACCAATTTTAATTTCATTGTAATATGAAACAAGACTGTGATTGAGAACAGATTTCCAAAACTTCATTTATATATTTTTTATAATGCGGTTTACAAATCGTGCAAATGATTAAAGACAGCATTTTTAAACGGCTTTTTATAAAGTAGAAACTCTTCTAAAACATAACTCTACAATATCTACGCACATGACAACAAATTTTCTTTTCCAGCAGTTGGGATAGAGCGGGGACAATTGGACTATTTTTTAACATAAACGAATTTTCGCGCTTAGCAAGAAAAATGTCTGCCTTTTGTATTGCCCCAAAGTGACGGCTTTTGTTGAAAATAAACCATGTGTTCAAATGTGTCGCTTATAATCTAGGATTACTTTTGTGGACCTTCAATTGTTGAAACGTTCATAATATTATTGTCCGGAATAAAGGCTAAATGAAATGTTCGTTTTTTCTCCATTAGATTTTTTTGAATGTTCATAGTTTATCTATTATAAGATGTAGACGGCATTTTTTTTTAAATACACCTATCCCTCGATTTACACTGTACTTTTTTTACACGTTTTCGCTTTTACACGGCTTAAAAAAGTTAACTTGAAAATTTTAATTCTTCATATTCGTAAGTAAAAAATGAATAAATAATTTTTAATTACGTGTTTTATATCTTGAATAATATTTGTAGCCTTATTATGTCGAAAGAAGTAAAAAGAAATGTTATTTCGTTAGCAAAAAAATAAAAAATTTGGATCTTTTACAAAACGGAGAAAGAGTAATGAAAAGTAAGAGTAAAGAGATATTGCTAGATTATATAGCATGAATGAAGCTACAATAAAAACCGTTAGAAAAAATGAAAACTCAATTAGAAAGAGTGCAGCAGCTGGCACTACGAGTACGAGCACAACTTCATATATCAGAGATATTGCAATGGAAAACATGGAGAAGGCATTAATGATTTGGATAGAGGACCAAACTCAAACGGATGCCAATTGATACCAATGCTATTACAAATAAAGCATTGCGGATTTATGAAAAAAATAAATAGAAGATACCATCCTCTTCTTCCTCTGAAAAGAAGCATACTTTCACAGCAAGTCATCAAGTCAAGTCACAGTGATTTGTGATAGTGATTAATGATAAAAACCCCACCAACCGTTGCAATATTTTTTAATTAATCTTTTGGATTTCTTTTTTTTGTTACTCTATAAGCTTTACCTGTATTTAATTAATAAAAGAATACGTATGTTTATACTTTTTATAAAATTTGTTTTTTATGTATTTTAGAAAACACCCAAATTATGCGTTTTTCGTGTACTTTTCGATTTACACGGTTTTACATTAAAAAATATACAATTTTGATTTACACGTTTTTCTCAGGAACCTATCTACCGAGGGATAGGTGTAATGAACAAGAAAGATTTTTTATTATCAAATTTCCATTTTTTGTTGCTGTGTTGAAACTCATTTTTTTTATAAGATAAATCTGGTTATTCAAAAACTGTCAAAAATGAGTTGAGTATACAAAGATATTCTTTGTCTGGAATAACAATTTTCATACCAGTTTGTCAGCAAATCTTTTATTTTTATGACCAATTATTATCAATTCTGATTTAAAGAAATGCAATTTTATTTGTCTATTAATTTAAAATCATTTGTGTTAGATCAGTATTAATGAATCTTCAATATATTTTATTTTTATTTTTAAAATTATCTATGTACGTAACATACAAAATCGATGCTAGAGGCTTTATCCCAAAAGCTGAAATATTTAATTTCGTGTTTACTCAGAACTATACATCTGTTACTTATCAACTTCTGCCAGAACAGTGTCGATATTGCTTAAAGTATATTTTTCAATGACGGCATAATAATACAATTAAAAAGAATAAAACAATATCACTTAACAATAATTAATGTATCACTGTCACAGTATCAGATATTTTGTTACAAAAACATGACGTAATTTTGATTGGAGGTAGACTTTTTGTAAAATGTGATAAAATAAAAAATATGTGATAAGATAAATATAAATAATTCTTTCACGATAAGCGCAAAAATCTTATAAAACAGTGGGCATATTAATTACAATATGAAAATCCAATCGATTCTATTGTGTGAAATATAAATTAATGAAAATAATTTTGCAGTAAAATCATTAATGAAATCAATATGTTTAATAACAATTTGAAAAAGTGTTATTTATATTTCTAAGAACTTCCAGCTACACAAGATAAATACAATTTAATTTATGTTCTTTCTTTTATCCTCATTGTTTGATTCTTGTTGATTTTTTGACTTTCATGTATTATGTACTATTTTTTATTTTAATTATATTTGTCAAGTGCATGGCGAATTGACGTCAGCTGTTATGTCATGTACCGTTATTTTGATTTTTAAACAATAAATTAATTAGCAAAATGTCTGGAAAACTTAAACATATCACAGCAATTTTGAAATGGAACGAAATTTAAAAAATCAAAACTACTGTTATCTTGTGTTTATTTATATTTTTATCTATGTAAATAAGCTTTTAAATTCCTTATAATATTATAATAAATAATGAGTCAACTGTATGCCTATTCAATAGACGTCATAACACTCAAAGCCTTAGTGTGCCACGCCCACACAGTATAGTTGTCACTCAAGATATACGATGACGCGGACGTTTGTAAACCAAGATTATCCTCTTTGGAATTATATTTAGAAAGACTCATCTGTTGTATGGATACTTTCTTTTTTCATAAATCACTCTGGCAGGGAACACCGACATCTAGTTAATCTATAATGAAGTACGTGAGGTTTGCGTCCCAGATAATCGACTGCAACTCCGATGAGGTCGGACAAAGTGCTTTGTAGATCAAAACGTTGTTGCCATAGATATTTTTAGATTTTTTCTGAATCAAATCTCGCCGCAAATGAAAATTAAATTTATCTTGAGAACTCTTATCAAACTTTTAACAAGTTTCAAATTGAACGATATTATAAATATTGAAACTCGATGAAATTTCTGGAATGTTCTAAGAGAAACGAAAAGATTAAATATATAAATCAAAATTTATGCTTTTGTCAATATGTACTTGAGATTCTGCAAAGTAACACAACTGGTAGAATGATAACGTATCGTTATCAATTTTTAAACGAATTTCAGCACAGTTACGGTTCAGTTCAATTCGTCGACAAAATCGATAAGACGGGGATATTATATTATAATAAACAGTTCCAGTGGCGAAGCAAGCAATTTTTTCGCCTCCTCTAATTTCATCTTAAAAAAATAAATTTTAAATTTACATCAGTGGTGGATCTGGTGTATAAGGCGTACCAAAAAATTGGGGTGATATAAAAAAATATAATTACTTGATTCATACAGTTTTTTTTATTTATGACTTTAAAATACGTCAAACATCAAATTATCACTGTGAAAAAACATTATTATTAAGAATTTATATAAAATACAAAAAACGATCATTTTCTATACATTTTTTTTTCAGCGAGTCACAAAGCACAAATAACACAAAAAACGCGCGGTGAAAGGAATATAGCTTGCATTGATTTTAAATACCAAACATTTTTTATTTGTTTACTACGTCCAGAATTTTCTATCCGAAAGTGTCGCTCCCTAAAAAAGTGCAACTCACTACGGTCCACCCTCTCTGCCGCCGACGCTTATTGCTGCGCCAGTGAATATTTAGATAAATACATGGAGCAAAAATGGATAATAAATATTCAAGAAAGTGTTACTAGTAGCCACAAAACTTGAGGTTATTACAATTTAACTATTTTTTAATACAGTATAAAACCACTTTTAGCCTCAGAACTATTTTATTTAAAAAGTAGCTCTTATTTTAATTCAAATTATCATTACTATTTTCAAAAAAAAAAAAACTGTCAATTTAACATATAAGCGTTTATTTAAAATATATATATATTTTATTGTTTTGTGTAAAAAAAATATTTTAGCAAAAAAGTGTAATTTATAACCAAAGTTCATGCTTAAAGCTTACACTGGGTATGTTGAAGGTCGATATACATCTGCTTGCATAATATTCTTATCGGAAAACAAAAAAATATATCACAACATAACCCATTTATGTAATAAAATATTCACAACTAAAAAAACAATCAATAACATATTTATAGTAAAGAAGGCATGGACTATGGTATTCCTTCGTTACCTGTAGATTTTACGGGATATTTTTCGCGTCAAAAACGTGCTACATACGCAACACTGTTTTTCGTTATTGTCAAGTTTTTCAAAACCAACAGAACTTCAGTGACCTTTATGTAAAATATGGGATAATCTATGTACTGAAAACATTCTTCCGAACCATGTGGTACTTTGTGATGATGTGGTAACACCATTTAAATTTTGTTGGCTCTTTTATTATCCATGTGTTCACTATACAAGCCTTAAAGCTTCTTTTCTTTTCGATTGTCACTGATTTCCATGAGGTGAGTAGGAGAGAAACTCAGACTTAAAATGTACATAAAAAATAGCAACATAATGTTTTGCAAGTAGGTTTATTCTAGAAACTTTTTTGTTTCGCAGTGATTCCATTGCTTCTACGTGATATATCAAAGTATGCGCCCTCGGATGGGATCATATTGGCGCTCAGAGCCCCAAAGGGTTAGCAGTCAATTGCAATATTGTGGTGTGAGATATTACGTATCAATCAAAATGTCCAATATTTCTCTTACCTAATTAATCATTTACAAATAATTCGTATACCCATAATTGAAATTTGATCGGTTGGAAAAAAATTAAGAATTTGATTTCTCCAATGTTTTGCAACGACGATAATATCATCATCCGCGCCATTGAAGGCGGCCAGTTGCCAAATAAAAACATCACGTCGGTAAGTAAAATGACTAAATGGCATTGAAAATTGCAACAGCTCTCAGTGATCATTTTTCAAACCAAAAATGAATAATACACTAAAAAACGTAAAGAGAGGCATTTTTTCTTTCACTCTATTGCAACTTTTATAAATCGATGTTATACCTTTCCGGGTGTAATGATCGAGAATCAAAAATAATTTGGTTCATCTAGAGCAAGAGTCTAGACGCTAGACCAGGAGTTCACAAACTTTTTCATCGAAAGGACAATTTCGAAATCAAAAATATATTTGGTGGGACACGATTTTTTTTGTTAATATTTTCTGTTCTTAGATGGGCAATAAATAAAAAAATACTAGTTTAGATTAATATTTTTTTTTAATATACTAAGAAATTAATTGAAGATTTTTTTTGTAGTTGTTTGTAACTAAATCCGGCTATCTAGGCTCAAATTTTGTTGTGTGAATAACCAAAACAAATGCGATGTATAAAGCGAATAACGAATAGTTGTCTGGTATTATTCATTAATACTATAAGTTCTTTTACCACAAAAAGGTACTTCCAAATAAAGAAGCCATTTGACGAGCATGCTTTACAAATAGCAACATTCATTCTTGCCAGAAGCTATTTTATTTTTCAATAATCAGTATAAAGAAAAAAATGGATTTAACACAAATCTCACGAGACACAAAAAAAGTTACGCAGGACGCATTCATGCTCTAGACCGAAGGTTTCCAATCAGTGGAGTATACCCCCCTGGAGGGAATTTAAAATTTCCAAGGAGTTAATCACTGAATTGCTAGACTCTTAAAATAATATTTTAAATACAAACTGACAAGTTTATTAATTATTTTTTATAAAATGCATCATTTCCCATGTATGTAGGTACATCGTCGACAAGGTTGTAACATCGTAATTTACTCGTCATTAATAATATAATAATTTTATTACTGTAAAATTGATACCGAAAATAAACTGCGCTGTGGCCTTTAAGCTTTCCTTCTTGTTTCCAAGTACAGGCAAAGAAAAAAATCACTGATATGCTCGCCATGAGCGAAACCGGTCCTGATCTTGGTAAATAAAAGTGGAAATATGTACAGAATATTGTGTTTTTTTAAATATTATGTGCATGCATATTATTTCGAATATACCTTTTGATTTAAACTATATCTGGTAGAAGAGAACTATATTTTGAATACTGGTGAAAGGAGATGAAGCGAGGATGAAGGTTGAGAGCCCCTGACTATTTTTATATAATTTTAACATGTACTTTGCAAAGTGATAGTAGTTAACATTATTATATTCATCACTTGCAATTGTATCACTTTCTTTCCACTGGACAATCATAAATAATTATAATTTTACTTTTAAAAATCTTTACAATAATGAGGGTAAATAAAACAACCTTAATGAGCAGACGAACAAAACATATAGCGGTGTTCTTTAATTAAGATAATATTATAATCAAATCAACACTTTTTCATAATAAGTATCTACAAATACATTTTGTTTTATAATTATCTACAAAAATATATTCCAAAGGCTGGCTCAGATATTTTTACATCCAAGAAAAAAAACGATTTTTATTCTACTCATCTTGAATGACGTAACTACTGCTTTAAGCCATCTCCCAACTTCTACAAATATCTCGAATTAGTCGGCAAGCGGAAAAAGATAGTTGATGTTATCGTTGTAAGAAATTATTTAACTCAGAACCGGTACGTATTTAGTTCGAGTAGATAAAATCATCCAATTACGCATTGCTAATACTAAATTGCAATAACTACAAAGGAATGCTACTTTGTCGTCGATATTTGTTTTGCTCCATTTACATGCAATATCTATCTATACACCTTGCAAATATTCAATTTTATTCGAATAATACTCGAATAGCGTGTTTTATATACATATATCGACTGTGGAATGGAAAAAGGACGTAAAAACGTTTTTTGATGATTTTGGGACAAAAGTAAATTGTGAACTATACACAACCTTGAAGTGCACGGTGACTGATAAACTGATTTTTTTATTGACAAAGCCTAATATTAATTCAGGGCTGTGGAGTCGGAGTCGCAGAGTCGCGTTATTTTGGCCGGAGTCGGAGTCGTGAAAAATAAACGGCTCGATTTTTTTTGAAAAATATATTTAATGATGTGTATTCAAACAAAATAGACCAAAGTGTTGACATATCATGCTTGGCCGACTAAAGATGATCTGATGGTATACTAATATAATATTAGGTAGTTCGGAAAGAAATGACAATTTTTTTTTTATTGAAACAAACTTGTTTGCATATAAACTATACATTATTATTCTATTATATATTAACCGTCGTTTTCTACAATCTTTTCCCACAAAATAGGCAGTTTTTTGATACCTTTGTCGAAAAAATCTGGTGGTTTATCGTTAAAAAACAAATCCAGGTGAATTTTCACCTGATCCACATTAATAAACTTTTTATCATAAAGTGAATGTTCTAGGGATCTAAAAAGATGGTAATCTGATGGTGCTATATCAGGTGAATATGGTGGGTGTGGCAAAATTTCGAAATCCAGCTCTCTGATTTTGTCCTGGGTAATTTTTGCTGCGTGTGGTCTTGCATTGTCGTTGTGAAGAATTCGCCTCTGATTATTGACTAGAGCTGATCGTATTTTAAGCAATTTCACCCTTAAACTTTCTAACTGGGCACAATAAATCTCTGCAGTAACGATTTTACCAAGTTTTAATAATTCCTAATGAATTATTCCTTTAACATCCCACCAAATACAAAGAGAACCTTTTTTTAGCGTCAATGTAGGCAAAGGTACCTGATTTGCCGATAACCATTGATTTTTTCTTCTCAAATTACTGTACAAGACCCACTTCTCATCCTCCATAATAGTTCTTCTGAAAAATGGATACGTTTCGTGTCTGGACAATAGAGATACACAAATGCTTACTCGTTGATCCAAGGCCGTTGGAGAGAGCTCGTACGGCACCCAAATTCCTTGCCTGTTTTTTTCCCAAGTCTTTTCAAATGATGGTATACTGTTGTCTTCAGGCAACCAAGTTTATGTGACTATTCCTCAATTGTTTTGCGCGGATCAGATTTGACCAACGAGCTCAGGATATCATCATCGATTTTTTGAGGTCTTCCACTTTTTGGTTTGTCCATAAACTTCCTATCACCACTTTTAAATATATTAAATCATCTAGAACACTTTCGAAGCTTCACGATGTCCCCATAAACATTGCAAACGGTCTGCATGGCTTCTTTCGATTTCAATCCTTTATCAAACAAAAACAGCATGATATGGCGCAAATGTGTTTCTTCAATTTCAGGCTTCTGCATTTTTCTACAGCGGCAAAAAAAAAAAAATACAAAATAGAAAGAATATTAATAGAGCTTTAAAATGATACCAACCACAACGTGCTAACTCAACGGCGGCCGGTGACAAACTGACGTCAAAGCGACGCAAAAATGGTCATTTCTTTCCGAACTACCTAATACATAAGTTAAAATTAAATTATTGAAAAATTTCCTTGGAGTCATAGTCGGGGTCGTTAATTATTTTAAAGCTGAAGTCGGAGTCGGAGTTGTCTTTTTTCGCCTCCACGACTCCACTACTCCACAGCCCTATATTAAATTATTGAATTGTTCAAGAAAAACCTTTTTAAGTCTTTTTTCCTGGTCGCAATTTTCGCAGGCCCTTCATTTTTGAAACTTAAAAGCTAAATTTAGATACTAATTACTCGACATTTGCAGCTTACATCCTTTTGATAGAACATGTGTCAAGTTGTAAGCATTGTGATTACCGAAAAAAAAACTGTTTTGAAAAAACTGTGGGTTACATCCTTATTCCTTTCCAAACTCGATGTTATATTAGTTTTATTTAGAATTTTTAGTTTTATGGTAGACGTACATATCGAAACATATCGGCAAAAAAACTTATTGACGATATTGACTTATTATTGGCTTAAAATTCAGTAAATTGAGTTTTAAGCCAATAATAAGTCAATATCGTCTAAGGCAGTGGTCGGAAACCTCATTAGTCAACTGAGTCAAACATCAAATATACGATTACAAAAAAAATTGAGAGCCATTTTTTTTAAACTTATACTATATACGTAGGTACATTTTTATAAACTTTATTAGGGTACTCCTAAGATAGTTATTGCTCAAAGGATCCTCAATCTGATTGAGGTACGTTCGCTGAGATTGCCCCTTCCAATATTAGTTTTAAGACCGAAAATTTACTACTGCACGTGGGACACCTGTATGTGGTATTTTGTAGAAGAGCTTCACCCAACAGACGAAAAAGCCGCAGTTTGCCGTCCAATGTCTTAAGGCAACAGTGAAAAAAATTTAAGAGCTTTATCACATTATTCTGCTCTTTTTTTAAGACTTGTGCAATTTGGTGTTTTGACTTGTTATCGTTTGTTTTACATTTACCCCAGTTGAGAAACGCTGATCTAAAGAACTGAAAGTAGTCAGAAAAAAATATTATAATATCAGGATATGCATTGGCCATATATTTAACCCAAAACGTTACCATTATGCCATGGCAAGTGCTAACTAACTATAAATATTCTTATAATACATAATAATAAATAATTCGAATAAATAAAGAAAGTATTAGCTTTAATCTATTTTAAATTTTCAATGAAAAACTTTTTTTGAGGAAAAAAAATACATTTAAGTTTTTCATATTATTTAATAATCGTATATTTTGCGTCCATATCTTTTAGTTACAATATATAACCTTTTTTTATTTTCATATGTCTTCAGTGATGTGCTGCTAAAATTCTATTAACCGGCTCGCAATTTTTAAACATTTTTTTAATTTGAAAAAAAAATGTGTAAAATTACAAAATTATTTATTTACATTACATAAATTCATTCCGAATAATGTTTTGATTTTCATTTGAAACTTTAACCGTTATTCGTCTATCTCTATTATATATGTAATACAAAATAGTACACAAAACGGCCGCAATTTTTTACTTTATTCATATGGGATCAAGTATTGTGATTTAGAACCAGCTCTCCAAACCAAAATTATTTTAGCAACTTGCTCGACAAAGCCGGTGCAAATCCATAGTAGCACATCAATGTATGTCTCTTTTAAAGCGTTTAATTTTGCAACTGTATAAAAAAATCCATTGATAGACAGTAGAATTCAATCGATATATAAAACAGAGTAGAATTAATTACCACAGATTACAAGAACGATCTTTTTTATTCGACAAAGATTACCAATGCAAAAAGTTTAATTTTCGCTCACAAAAAAAATCGCGCGAGTGTTTTTCTGTGCGGTTAGTTGCATTGGAACTTTCTTGCGTTCTCGTTATTGGTTACATAGAATTGCCAACGTCTGTAGATGTCACCCGAGTATAGTGTGAAGTAGGGCACAGCATTTCGCAACAGCCAGATATGCAATTACAAAAAATCAATGACACAAAATGGCGCGGCGAGGCGGCGGTCTGAAAAGAAATCCGACCAAATGAAATATCATCACCGACACAATAGGCGAATGGATGATAATTATTATATTAAATCAGATGCTTCAAACCGGACATCGGTGCGCCACTGTTTTTATAATTTAAAAATGGTTATATGTACGTGAGATTTTCAATCATATTATTGTCTTTTGTGTTTCATTTTAGGAAAATGGTTTTTTAATTTAGGTAAATGTAACAATTTTTGATATTAAATAAAGTATATGAATTCTTAAATAAACATTATATAAACGTTACTAAATAATTCAGCTACAAAACCTCTTTCATGTGACAGAAAAAAATAAACAATGAGAAACGGCAAAGCACTTCTTAGTAGTTATCTCATCACTGTCTTTTGGTATATAAGGTTGTATAATAGGTTTAAAAATAAGAGTTATATAGAGTGATGAATTTAAAATGTGCATTTAAACATAAATATGCTTTGTCACTAACAACCCAGGTTTCGTCTTTCGACATCTTCAAGCATTCAAGTGCACTGATGAATTTTAACAGACGCTTGGTAAATAAGTGTATCGTATATATACATATAAGAAATAAAATAATTAAAAACCATGTTTCGATTGCTTAATTAAACAGTGGTTATCCAATATTTTAATTGATATTCGTTTAAATAATGTATCAAAGTAAAAAAAGCTGGACTCGATCATAACAAAAAAAATACTATAATTATTACAAAATTGAAGTATTTTATTTATATGTACATTTCAAGTATACTTATTTTTTTGTTATTTCTAAAATTGCCTAAGGTGAAACCGGTGTCGATAGTGCCAGTATATTGTTTAAAAATGCGTGTAATGTTGATTTGAACGATTCAATCAAGATGTTGAAATCCCACCAAGCCCCCTGAGCTGATAGTACTTATAATGCTATCAACATATTTCGGTAATTTAGATATTCAGATTCAATAAATCTTATATTATTCTTCAGTATAAACAAAATTATCTATTTATATAGAAATATTTTATAAAACATAATAAGAACTGTGCCTAAAAATATTCTGTGGATAGTTCTGACTATATTTTATTCTTAGAGGTGACTTAAGACTTCTCTAGCTTAAGGCATTAAAGAGTTTTGTATCTTTTTATTAAAAAATAAAGCTTGCATTACAAAGTAAAATTACGGTAAAAAAATATATAGTTGTCTTTGTATTATAACAGCAGACTGAGAATACTAAAAATAAATATAAGTGAAATACTAGACACCGAAATATATTTAAAAACCTATTTATTTGTAAATATTTTGCGATTTAGCGAAGACAGCTCTGAATATTGTTGATGCCGGAAAATTTTAACATTTATTTCTTGTAACTAGGAGCACAGATCGCCTACGCCAAACGATTAAATGAGACAGCTTAAGAAAATATTTCGAGAAAATATCGTGTCCATAATTATTACTTTTTATCTTAACACTACAGTTGACTAAAACACGCCATTAATCGGATTAACAATGACATATCACGGGGAAGTTTTATAAATAAATGAAACTACAGTTTTCATCGCTTTATTTACAAATTATTTGTCAATGTGTTGATTATTTGGTCAGAGTTTTGTCATACATATTTACAAAAATCCTTGATTCCTGTTTATCACTACAATATGTAACATACTTTTCTTGATTTATTTGAATGCATCTTTGTCAATTTGTACTTGCAATACACACTTGCTGTATCTCTGCCTGCAAAGCTTTCGTATTTAATGTATCCAGCAAATATTGTCTTTGCTTGGAGTTACAATTTTCATTTATTAGAATATTTAAATGTTACTATAAGTTAAGATTTCAATCTTTAGCATTCTTAGTTTTATAAAAACTCCAAAAGACAAACAGTATTTATGCTTTAAAAACAATATATATTGTATATGTATACTACAATATACTGTCGGTTTGATGGAAGAAGGCATTACAATGTATTTTGAACGAATGATATAAGCTTGTAAATAATGTATTTCATTCCAGTATGGTCAAAAATACACCATATTAATTCTTAAGGTATATCATTTGACAATATTGGTTGATGTTAAGACACGAAGTGACCTTTTAAATTATTAAAAATGAGAAAAAAAATACTTTTGTTAATGTTACTCAGTGTTGACTAAATCGTCAACTTTTTGCAGCAAACCGACAATATATTCTTGTATAAAATGGCCCAAAGTTTAATAAATACATATAATACAGTGAAAATCTTAGATTAATAGTATGATACATTACTGGATGGCTTAAAAAATGTAACCGCGAGAAAAAGACAAACATATTACCTATAGAAGATCGTAGTATATTGTACCGGTAAAAAATGTTTCAGGGTTATCTTTCTAACACCCACTATCAAAGTATGATCGCTGATCATATATTGCGTTATATTAAGTTTTTGATAATGAACTGTCTTAAAGAAAAATAACTTCCGTACCATTATTCATATTCAATTTCATTGTTCGAAGTGTAATGCTTATAGATAGATGTCAAAAATTGAAAATCCTGATCCTGAAAACACTGTTCACTTATTGACCAGTCTCTAGTGTTTTATCCGGTTTATATTATGTTTAACTCTTCTGTAATCAATAATTATATGAATTGTACTATCTCAATATTAATTGAACTCAAGTATAAGTACGTTTCATGACGATTATTATAAAATAATAGTTTTAATGTGACTTTTTAATAATAGTTCTAATGTGACAGTTTTATAATGTTATTTACAAAGTGAAAAAGATTCAATGTATAGTACTAGCATGATTGTGGTTATATTTTTTACAGTCGGCATTATCGCTGCGGGCCTCACTTGTCAATTTCTGAGTGTAAAATGATGCAAAGCATTTACCTCGCTCCGTTGCGTCCATGGGGAACTTTTCATGGACGATTAGACGAAAGAAAAAAGAACAAACAAAAACAAGAAAACT
Source organism: Himalopsyche tibetana (assembly GCA_030503985.1). Taxonomy (NCBI): domain Eukaryota; kingdom Metazoa; phylum Arthropoda; class Insecta; order Trichoptera; family Rhyacophilidae; genus Himalopsyche; species Himalopsyche tibetana. Next base: position 27,632,450 of record JAPJYX010000030.1, read on the forward strand.
AAGCACTGCAGTGAATACTGGAAGATCGTTTTCAATAAAAATAAATAACCGCTGAGTGCATTTTGTTTCACATGTCGTAACACGAAAATGGGATCGGAAAACTTGAGCGGTGACTACAGATTCAAAATATTTTTTAAAAAGAAATATTCGAATATATTTTGTGTGTAAGTATTATAATACACTAAATACAATACGATAACCCAATGTACAAATTTCATCGAACATGTTATTATTATAAAGAATATTTTTGTGCTCATATATTTACAAAATACACTGTATAATATTATATAATGCGCTAAAGAGTGACATTTTCATGCATTCAGTGGTTAATATTATGAACGAAAATTTTTCGAATAATCAATCAAATATTCGAATATATGGATATCAAAAAGAGCTTTTCATCTTCTAATATTGAAATAAATTATTTGAATCTCCACTTCGCTGGATGGATGGGGCATCCCAGGACGTAAGAAGGTGGAGAATGGAACTGAATGGAGAAGAGTAGTCGAGGAGTATTTTAGTTAATAAAAGAATTATATTTGTCATAAATCTTTTTTTACAATTTTATTTACATGTCTGTTTCTAATAAGCATATGGATGTTTAATAAATTGTTTGTCAGAACTGCAGTCGTTCACCGTGAAGTATTAAAGATTACTAAAAGCTGGCTAGTTCTTAGTTTTCAGGGGGTAGTTTGAAAGGTATGAAAATACCAGAGACGCCCAAGCCATTAAATAAAAATCCATTTTCTGATTGTAAAAAATAAAGAAAAGTTTTCATCCTGGAAATCGCATCTCTGACTTTCAATTCAAATATTCTCGATTATATAGTTATTCTTAGAAATACATGAAACTTACAACATTGTCTGAGTATGCATTCTCATGAATATGAAGCAGAGTATATTTTGAAAGCATTTTATTACAAATTTGGATATGTATTGTGCATTTTATTCACACCGGTGAATAATAATTCTTCTTCTTCTTCTTTGACCATATTCGCTCCATATGTGGAGCATATGGCCGCCACGCGGCATTTCCATGTTTCCCTATCTCCCGCCAGCTGCTTTGCTTCCTTCCATGACATGCCAGCATCTCTCAGTTCCGCCGAGTATATCTTATGGATAGTACCCAATGGACGTCCGGGGCGCCGGAATCCCACCGGTCAAAAGAAGAGGCAAGAAGGATTGAGGCTTTCCGGAGGCATCAGCAGCACGTGACCCAGCCAGTTTCAACGTCTCTCCATAACTACAGACGTGATGGGGCGCTGTATTGTACGTTCCCTTATCTACGAATTCCTCACAATAATACGATACATTAATTTCTTTTTGAAACGAATATTTAGGCAGAATCAAAAGATTTGGTCGAGAACTTTGGAGACGTGTCTTCTGAAGCAGATGTAATTATATTATTGGTTGCAATATATATATATGCAATATGCATATATACACAATATATTTTGTTGCCCTTGAACATAAGTATTATCACTTATATATTTATTATATAATATTTAGTATTATTACTTATATTTAAATTGCCAAAATTTTATTTTCTTTGCCATAAGTATTCTTTTATCAGTGAATCATTTATTAACACAATAAATAATCACTCAACTGCTCAAAATCATCGTATGCAGTATTAAAGAGTTGCAAAAAATATTGAGTAATAACTGAAAAAGTGATAGTGTAATGGAGCATCTATTTTAGTAAGAGTTTATTTGTTATTATTTATATGATACCAGAAAGAAATGTAACAACATTTTATTTAGAAATACATTCAAATTGTCATCTTGGGTTTTACCAATTATTTTAATTTTTTTTATATAATCTTACAGTTCTGATACGTGACCCATTATAAAGTTTAATTTTTTAAGGAATTATATTATATTTTTATTTTATTTAATATACTTATTTAAAAATGGCATAAAAATCCCATTTAAAATAGTTTAATAGAAAATTTAAATTAACTTTGATTATTCCACGTATTGTGTAACTAACTGTGACACGTGTTTCGCCTCTTTCAGAGGCATCTTATTTAAGCAAACTTTGCGGCATTACTTAAGCAAACTTTGCGATAGTAAGTCTGAAGATGCCTCTGAAAGAGGCGAAACACGTGTCACAGTTAGTTACACAATACGTGGAATAATCAAAGTTAATTTAAATTTTCTATTAAAATGAACTTCCACAAAGTTACCGCCGAAACCATCGAAAGTATTAAAATAGTTTATATTTTTTCTACCATAAAGATTTAATGATTTTCATGCGAACTTTCACAAAACTTACCCAAGCATCGCTGATCGTTGTTTCCAATTAGTAATAGTCTAGAGCAGGGGTAAGGAACCTTTTCATTTCTGAAGGCCGCATTCGTTTATCAGATATCAACATAAGACCGCCCTCCCGCCTTAAAATGACTATTTGTAATTTGCAACGTAAATAAGTCAGAAGCAAATAAAAAATCAAAGCACTAATTTCGAAATCCGAAAACAAACTAAAATTCGAGTCAGCGTTGTGCTGAGACAAATCAATTTCTTTTATCTTTTTCTTAATAATTAACAAGGAAGTACAAACATTTGTTCTGGATGTTTTGAAAACTTCGCATATGATTATGTCGAGTAGTGGAGAGGTGTTAAACACTCGCTGCCCAACTACTACGATTCAACAAAAATGCATATATTATGAATATATTTCGACTGTCAAACATAATATCATTTTTTGACCAAGGGGATTATATTGAATTAAAAAATTGTGTATTTATAAAAAAACTGTTAAATGACCGCACCAGAGAAGCAAAAAGGCCACGGCCTACCTGGTCTAGAGCAAAAACAAGACCACGTCCACTTTTCTGTAATCTAATAAGAACGCATTTTATGATATTCAATTATACTTTAAAATGAATCACTTTTAGGGTGTCCAGTGTCAATACTTATACCTTTGTACTTTATTTAAAAGGTCAGAACCGGTTGACAATCAGTTGAAAATGCTCACAATAAGCCACACCGGTCCTAACCGTTTAAATAAAGTGGAATAAAGTACAAAGGAACTTTGTGTTTTTATTAATTTAAATATGAATGTTTATAATTTTGCAATTGGAAAAGTATTGAAATAAAAAAAAAGAAATTGCCGCAATTGACAACCGATATAATCTCCTATTACCGTAATGCCATAAGTTTTCTACCTCTGGTTTTAATGTTACATTATAAGCCGTTAAGAAGATCGAGTTCCCGAATGAACAGTTTTCCATATCTGTTGATTTCAAATCCAAATGTTTTCATCTTATTTCACTTACCTTGGCTGATCAAATGAGTGGGTAGGTAGTTTACAACTAATAATATTCTAACCTGAAACCTTAACCCACTTAAAAATCGAAGGTTGAGCAATAACTAAGTAACAACAGCGTCCCGTAGAGAATTTTCTCTATAAACTAGTTGCTTTAAATCAAAAGTATATTTTTTTTACAATAAAAAATGTAATCCTTCCATTCAGACTATGGTTTATTATAAACTATTTTTTTAAAAACCGGTTTTTGAATTCGAATATTTCCTAAAAGCCGGCATAATCCAATATTCGAAGTTCAACAAAAACTGTATATACATATATTATATTTCAATAAAAAAAAACAAGCTTTAAGAACTTTGTTTATTTATTTTATTACAAACACAAAACAAAATTACAAGAAAAATAATTATTTGGTGAAATCACAAAACTTTTACTGATGAAACTTGAGTTGCTAAAAAATTTTACCATGAAACAGAAAATACTCTTTCTCTGAGTACCGAAATAGGTCGTATAGTTTTTAAGGTATTAATAGAAGACTAGCTGTAAGCCCGTTGACCTCAACGGGGGGATTTTTGTTGCATTTTTAAGTAGTCAGAAAATTTACTGGCGTGAAAAATAAATTGCAAATCATAAATAATATAATTTTTAGAATAATTGATATATTTAAGTTTGCTAACAAATATATTTCGTAGAAAAAGAAATATAAATCGGGACATATATCGACACCCCTGCAGTATTAAAATTGTAAATAATATAATTTTTAGAATATTTGAAATGTTTTAGTTTGCTAACAAATATATTTCGTAGAAAAAGAAATATACATCGGGACATATATCGACACCCCTGCAGTATTTAAATTGTAAATAATAAGATTTTTAGAATATTTGAAATCTGTAAGTTTGCTAACAAATCAGGGGAGGGGGAAAGGACCGTCTTTCTTGACGTCATCAAAAATGCGAAATCGAGGACTGACAGACAGACAGATAGATTACATTATCGACTATTAATATATAAATAAAATTTGAGCGTCAGGGTGTTTGAGTTGTATATTCTCGTGAACTGAATCCAAGCCTTAATACACAACAAAAATATTTTTTAAATAAACTTAAATATATATTTTGTGTGTTGTTACACCAGTTTCAACATATTGCCATTTTTTATTAAATACATTAATATCTATTATTTTAATACTAAAAACCGATTTACCAAGTTGAAAAAACTGACTTTTGAATGTTTTATAACAAAACCGGTTTTCAAAAACATGGTTATTTAAGCCCTAATTAAGATATACCCACATTAAATTTGAATCGTTCAAATTTAATATTGAAATTCCACGAAACACCTTCAGTCGAAATCTTAAATTATACCCACATTATTAACATATCAATACTCTTCATCACTATTCGATTTTTTAACACTCTGAATGAACTTTGATAACAGTATTTGTCAAAAGTTATCTATTACTGAAATACTACATTATGGACTCCCTTAAAAACATTTTTTTTTTCTTAGTATATACTTCGTCTGAGGATTTGTTTAAATTATCCAATATTTGAGTTATTTCGTGCCATATCTGTTCCAATAATATGTTTATTTCGGTGACCTTGTTAAAATTTCCTGACTCTATTCAAAATTATTGAGATGTTTGACAATACGTATTATCTGGTTTCAAAATCCATCGATTTATATTTAGCATTTTCCATTGAAATGTCAAAAAGGGGCCGAACTGAATCTGATTGATAAATTCAAAACAATGTTTAGAATTTGTTTGCTATATTGATTACTGACATATAACCTTATCCTCACAATAACTTTGGTTCTGTTAAAAATAAGCATTGTCTAAAATGTTATATATAATAAATATTAACATCTATATTTCGAAAATAAATGTTCAGTTGTTCTTTGTTTTTCAACATACTATATGACTATTTGAGAAGTGTTTCATTCACTTGAAGTCAGAATTTTTTTAACAATATGTAAGTCTGAAAATTTTCCTCAAATTTAAAAATATTACACATGATACAAAAATCTCAACATCAGAGAGACCTTTCTCCGCCGTGCTTGCTTCATGAAATTCAAGGGAATAAAAAAACGACTTAATTTTGCTTTAACCACGACAAGAAGATTTAAAAAATTGTTTGCCTTAGCCAAGGCCTCTTTTTTTTCACGGTTCAACTGACCGTCATAGTATGGTTGTTTCAGAAAATACACTTTAAATGAAAAATATATTCTGGCAGTGCTTAAAAATGCTGTTAGGTGTTCTGTAAGTCTTAGTAAATTTTTCAAATTTAAAATCACATAACGAACAGTTTAACATACGAATTAAACAATAACTTCAGTTTATTGAAAAAAAATCAATATTTTAAAGAGTTTTTTAAGTTCACTGCAGTCATCTAGATTTTGGAATACATATAACACATTTCCTACACCTACACTAGAAATAAATAAGTCGCGAAATGCGAGTCCGCTTCGTAGGCTCTACGTAGTTTCAAGAGGTTTATAAAGATCTCAAAAATTCTCCACTTACCTTCACAAAAAATAATATTAAATGCATTTAATTTTAGCATTGAAACGTGAAGTCGGGGTTGTAGTGCACTGGTCAATATCATTGGCTTCCGTGACGGATCTCACGGGTTCGAATCCCATTACAACCAACATTTTTTCAATCGAATTGTTTATCGAATATTGTGATGTCTAAATATTCCCTCCCATCCTTCAAATCTTAAATAACCATCATTTTACCACTATCCATGTCTAAGCTTTATCCTTATGTTCCTTTTCTCTTCGAAAAAGGGAGGTTAAGCAACTGAGTAACACACAGCTTTCATTTTAGAAATCTGTTAAGATACATCTATAAGAAGGTGTATATGCTGCACATTGTGAATGGGAACAGATTATTATTTAATAAATTAAAGCACTGTAATGACTTGTGAACAAGATATGAAGATAGCTCGAAGAATCTTGAATGCACCGTTTAGTGACCACATGTTCCCAATAGTAATTAAACTTGGCCGAAGAGAGTTAAACTTTGCTGTCCTAATTTTTTATACACTTAAAATAAATGTAGTTTAGCAATGCAATTTAAAGATCTATTGTTATAAATATATTAGATAAGTATAAACGTGTATTAAGTCTATATCTACTATCGCGTTTATCAGTAATATTCCGAAACCTGTAATGAAGATTCATTTGTTCTTAAAAGAATCATTTTGTTCAACATAAACGAGTCTTTATATAAATCTGTTTTGAATAATATATTTAATTAGATACAGCGAAACATATTCAAAATTTGAACACTCACGTTAAATTATACAGTCGGTTTGCAAACAACAATAAAATTTATAACGCATGAAAAATTATCATTCGGTAACAAGCGAACAATAAATTTAAATACATCGTTAAAATTTCAGTAAGCATTAATTATATTTTAAAACTAATGTTCAAAATCAAATTCACGTTCTATATATCACGATTTCGATTTTTGAAATCATGATTGTTTGTATTTGTCCCTCTGCGTGATATTAAGAAACGAAAAATTTCTTAACGCATGTAGCATTATTTTAAAATAATATCAGTGGTTATAACACAGTCGTAAGTGCTAGGACTTCCAATCCTGGGATCCTGATCAATTTGGTGACCTAAAAAAAAAATTAAAATCAAATGTGTACCGATTTACTACTATATTATAATAAAATAACTTTCGATGGTATACATAAATTTATACATATTGTTGTACGATACCAAAATGATAAATAAATTAATCTTGGTCTTACTTCCTCTCATATTTAGTAGAAGTCGCAGACAGGAGCAGATAATATTATTGTTTTTTGCCACAATTATACAAAACTAGCTGTAAGCCCGTTGCCCAGCAACGTGAGATTTTTGTTGCATAGTATTTAATTTAATTTAATTTTATGTTATTTTATTTTATGGTATTTTATTTTATTTTATTTCATTTCATTTTATTTTATTTTATTTTATTTTATTTTATTTTATTGAATTTAATTTAATTTAATTATATTTTATTTTAATATATTTTATTTTTATAGTTAGCAGATATTTCGTAAATTATTTAATATTTGGAATAATGTTTAAGTTTGCTAACAACAATTTTTCGTATTAGCAGAAACTTCGTAAATTACTTAATTTTTAGAATAATGTTCAAGTTTGCTAACAACTATTTTTCGTAGTAGCAGAAATTTCGTGAATTATTGAATTTTTGGAAAAAAAAAGTTTGATAACAACCATTTTTCGTAGTAGCCGAAATTTCGTAAATGATTTAATATTTGGAATAATGTTCAAGTTTGCTAACAACCATTTTTCGTAGTAGCATAAATTTCGTAAAATATTGATTTTTTGGAATAAAGTTTAAGTTTGCTAACAACCATTTTTCGTAGTAGCAGAAATTTCGTAAATTATTTAATATTTGGAATAATGTTCAAGTTTGCTAACAACCATTTTTCGCAGTAGCATAAATTTCGTGAAATATTTAATTTTTGGAATAAAGTTAAAGTTTGCTAACAACCAATTTTCGTAGTAGCCGAAATTTCGTAAGTTATTGAATTTTTGGAATAAAGTTTAAGTTTGCTAACAACCATTTTTCGTAGTAGCAGAAATTTCGTAAATTATTGAATTTTTGGAATAATGTTCAAGTTTGCTAACAGCCATTTTTCGTAGTAGCAGAAATTTCGTAAATTATTTAATATTTGGAATAATGTTTAAGTTTGCTAACAACCATTTTTCGTAGTAGCAGAAATTTCGTAAAATATTTAATTTTTAGAATAATGTTTAAGTTTGCTAACAACCATTTTTCGTAGGAGCAGAAATTTCGTAAATTATTTAATATTTGGAATAATGTCCAAGTTTGCTAACAACCATTTTTCGTAGGAGCAGAAATTTCGTAAATTATTTAATTTTTGGAATAATGTTGAAGTTTGCTAACAACCATTTTTCGTAGTAACAGAAATTTAGTAAATTATTCAATTTTTGGAATAAAGTTTAAGTTTGCTAACAACCATTTTTCGTAGTAGCAGAAATTTCGTAAATTATTGAATTTTTGGAATAATGTTCAAGTTTGCTAACAACCATTTTTCGTTGGAGCAGAAATTTCGTAAATTATTTAATATTTGGAATAATGTCCAAGTTTGCTAACAACCATTTTTCGTAGTAGCAGAAATTTCGTAAATTATTGAATTTTTGGAATAATGTTTAAATTTGCTAACAACCATTTTTCGTAGTAGCAGAAATTTCCTAAATTACTTAATTTTTGGAATAATGTTTAAGTTTGCTAACAACCATTTTTCGTAGAAGCAGAAATTTCGTAAATTATTGAATTTTTGGAATAATGTTTAAATTTGCTAACAACCATTTTTCGTAGTAGCAGAAATTTCCTAAATTACTTAATTTTTGGAATAATGTTTAAGTTTGCTAACAACCATTTTTCGTAGAAGCAGAAATTTCGTAAATTATTGATTTTTTAGAATAATGTTTAAGTTTGCTAACAACCATTTTTCGTAGTAGCAGAAATTTCGTAAATTATTGAAATTATTGAATTTTTGGAATAATGTTTAAGTTTGCTAACAACCATTTTTCGTAGAAGCAGAAATTTCGTAAATTATTGATTTTTTAGAATAATGTTTAAGTTTGCTAACAACCATTTTTCGTAGTAGCAGAAATTTCGTAAATTATTGATTTTTTGGAATAATGTTTAAGTTTGCTAACAACCATTTTTCGTAGTAGCAGAAATTTCGTAAATTATTGAATTTTTGGAATAAAGTTTATGTTTGCTAACAACCATTTTTCGTAGTAGCAGAAATTACGTAAATTATTTAATTGTTGGAATAATGATTAAGTTTGCTAACAACCATTTTTCGTAGTAGCAGAAATTTCGTAAATTATTTAATTTTTGGAATAATGTTAAAGTTTGCTAACAATCATCTTTCGTAGTAGCAGAAATTTTGTAAATTACTTAATTTTTGGAATAATGTTTAAGTTTGCCAACAATTATTTTTCGGATTTTAAATTATTTAACAATTATTTCCAATAAAAATCAAAAGATCAAATCCAATTTTTCAATAAAAAATCAGTTGCACATTTTGTCCAAGTGTATGAAAAAAGCAAAATATCATTCTATCATATATCCATATCATAATTTGAATATTCTTAATGTATTAAAGAATTCTAACAGATTTTCAAGGTCAGACGTGAAAAGATTCATCATTATGATTCAATTGATCAAATCCGCTCCAAAAAATATTAGTCTCACATCGACTCACACGATCAGACGATTCATTTCGATAGCCCTATAATCATAGTTTGCAATAGTCCAATTAAAGTCTTTGATTATTCGAATATTATGATGTATGGTGATACAATACTTTAGCTCTACACCAAGAAATATCAAATTTTCAAACGTGGCGATATCAGAACATTCACGCCCGGTTTAAAATAAGCCGATCCCATTGGATAGAACAACATTTCAAAAATGTGCTGTTCAGAATAAATCGAAATCATTGGTCTGTACCTTACTGCGGACGTCCTTACAGACAGACCTTATCGGCTATTAATGTTAAGATTAACCATTTATTTTTGAGATAGGTATAAGAATTACATCAATTTCAATATAGGATCTCGAGCATGGCTGGTTGTTATAGCTTTTCTCTTCAATTTGATTTCAAGCAACTGTCACCTTGGTCAATAGCTGTAATACTAGATACTGTTTGTATTAAAATTAGGTACAATATTTAAAAGCAATCAAAGCACGCAATTATAATTATTGATAAATTCTGGCATTTCAGGATCACAAGAAGTGTCAGGGATTGGTTGCCCTAATGCAGTGATGCACAGCCTTTACCTTCTAGCGGGCCGCATAAAACAAATTATCGTGGGTTCGGGCCGCAAAGAAAAAAATGATTTAAAGTACGCTCAATTCTTTTTTATACAAAACATATGTACGTTCCATGTAAAACAACCTTAAAACCGTGTACAAAAGATTAAGTGAATTTAGATAAATGAGTAATAGGTTCCATTATATTATTTAGGCCGTGTTATTTCAAAAATAAATAAGCCATGCAAAAAAAGGATTATGAGTAAATACTTGTTTATTAAAAATCGTTTTATTGTGAAATATTTATCTTTCATTTATATGCAATTCATAAGTTAATGCATTCTTGGTCTTTTAAAATAGTTTTTTTTTTAAATTTGCATAATATTTGTAAGCCTGTTTCTATGAACCGATTTACTCTCCTTCATTGAAGAAAAAGCTTACTTACATTTATTAAATAAATGTTTTACGTGAAAAAAATATGTTGGAGAAAAAGATTTAAGGGCTGCCACAAAATTGAAAATTACGCGGGAATCAGATGGATGTGACCACACAGATCTGTGTGAATGTACAAAATTTGAACAATTAAAATTTAATAATTATTTGTAAAAATAGCTTAGTATTTTTAATTTAATTTAAAATATCAAATCATTTTTTATCTTTTATAAATATCTCTTTATTTTTTATAACCGATGTGAATTTGTTTCTGATGAACTCAAACACAAAATTTGATATTAAATCTCACATTTTAGTATAATGCAAAATGTAACATTAGAAAATTACTTAACCGAAATAATTACAATCTCATTATGTTATTCTAATGGCTGTGACATATTCAAAATTTATAATTTGATGTTGGTTATTCATATTACTTCCACGTTCAGAGTTTTAAATTGCATGTTCATTAATTATAATGCGGCTAAAACTGCGCTTTGTTTTAAAACTATATTATTAATATTTAAGCTTTATATGTTTTTATACACCAAATCGTTTTTATTTATCGATTGCCTCAACCAGGTGATAATAAATTGTATTACCGTACAATCATCCGAGATTCAGCTAATTCGATAATTTCACATACGTATCTATATTTTAATTACCATATGAATTCATATCCAAATGATTTTTCAGAGGGCTTACTTGGATTTTCTAATACCGTATCTTCTTCCAACTATCTGTCTGTCCTAGTTCTAATGAAGCAGGTTGAATGGCTGACCCACCAAATGTTTTCGTTTTAGTAGTAATAATAGTACTGTCAAATTTCTCAAAAAATATGACATTTGAGGGGAAATACATATATAACATTGATTCCTCCTTAAATTCAATGCGGATTATATATAAGTCTTCCGCTACAGCGGATTCTAAGTATATGGATACACAGGATACTTAATATCACTCAAACTAAATGGCTGAGCAAGTCACATTCTCTTTTTCATTATTTTTAAGCACAACAGTGTATGGTTAAAAGACAATTTACGTCCAGCTCTGTATCAGGCCAAGAATATGATGAGTAAATTCGTTTTTTTTTTATCGTATTACGTTATGGAATGCTGCCGTAAAACATCGGCTGCATAACACATAACGGATGGTGGTGGAATAATCAACAACCAACTTGATATAACATATAATATATTATGTCGTTTTCGTTTTCTAAACGACAGAAATTGCTTTAATTTCCATGGAAAATCCATGAAACTCAACGCAACTTGATTGACTTGACTCATTGTCAAGTCAATCAAGTTTCTGTTCATTTTTACCTTAACAACATCAGTAACAGAAAAATGGAAAACCTTATGTACCGATTATTCCTGCCGACTGTTCATATCTGGACATTCTCAAAGTATTTTAGCATTGTGAGAAGGAGACTTGAAGAGAAGGAAAAGAAATTTGACGATAGCGCGTCTTAGGACTTAAAATTCTATTAATTTGATGTAAAAAAATATATTTTGAATTATTGATCTTTGGTAATATTTTTCTATAGATTAAATTATCAATTTAATGCATCATATTGTTATTTATTATCGGAATATTTGTTCAAAAAATTATATATGACAAACGATTTATGGAGGCATTTAATATTACCAATAATGGATACTGAAGGTTGTTAACCGCTATACATATTGGTGTGTTGTTGAGATATCTAACATTGAAGCTTACCGCAAATTGAATGCTCCTAATTGCTTCAGATGTATCTTATATAATTGTGTGTATATGTCTTGTAGTCACTAATTTAATTCAATTCTTAATTTAACAACTTTACCCTTCCTTTTAAACACTCATCTAAAATCGTTTTACATATATATCATATTATATTCCTTTTTACGTTGATACTTCTGTATTATTTATTGAAAAATAAATAGTTTATATATTTATAATATTATTATCTTTTACTTTATTTGATTGGTAAAAATATAATATAATATACAATTTTGTATTCTATTTAGATTACATAACCCAAAAAAAATAAACAAGTAGACAAATTCATTCAGATAGAAAATAGTTTTATTGATTTAAAAAGGTATGTTCAAAACAATTTGAAACTATTTGAAATTTCGATAAATAGAAGCTTTACGACGACAGCGGTAACTATTATAAATAAATATGAAATTTCATAATCAAGAAATAGAATGGGAATAATCAATCAAATAAAAAAATATATCATTAAGTTTTAATTAATTATCTCTTTGAAGGTATCACTGTCAATACTTGGTGAAAAGGAATTATATACAAAAATAAAACACTGTTTTGTACTAATTTCATATGTATTTAATGGAATTAGAACCGATTTCGCTCATCACAATAATAATATATAATACAGGGCTATTTATAACTTAAAACTTATAAGTTAAACTAAGTAAACTTGTAAGTGTGTAACACACAATTGGTAAAAGAAAGCTTTTTATATAAAAAGATACATTGGCATTAAAAAACGTACATACATTAAAATCCTGTATTATGATAATGCTTGATAATAGTTTTAGAAATATTTATATAAATTTGAAAATTCTCACTAACTAAACGAAACTAGTCAATGTGCTTAAAAAATATGCATTGCATATTGTGTTTATTGAGGTTTTACATTATGTACTAATTTTATTAAATTTGTGCAATTTGTCAATCTATTCATTATATAATAAAAACTGACCAGAAATAAAATTGCAAAGTAAAAGCATCATCATTGAAACAAATCGATTTAGCTCGGCTTCTTTTCAGCGCGTGATTAATTGATAGTTATTCGTCTATTGTTAAAATCTAGCAACCGACGACAAAAAATAGTGATATTTCAAATTTACATAGAGCAATGACTACTGTAAGTCTGTAACGTGTCGTTTTTATTATAATTATAATATTATATAAAACATGCAGAAATTAATTAAAATTGCTCTGATATTGTCGGAAAATTATTTCCCAATAATATAGTTGGCACATAAAACGGTTTCCGAAAATCTAAAAAAATTTCCCAGTGAAGATCTCAAAGCAAATCCTGTATTATAATTTTATCGTAAAAAAATGGTGTCATTTTGTATCGAAAAGAAAATGTTTTTTACGACCTTACACCCGTCCATTAAAATATGTTTACTAGACATAGTTTAGATCAGTGTTAGAGACCGTGGCCTTCATAGCCGTGGTTATTAGTTTTTCGAGACTCGGGACACAATTAATTCTAGATATCGGGATTGATGACTGGGAAAATAGTGAGAAACTGAAAGATTCCAAAAAAAAATTCTCGAACAGCTCAAAAAATTTTAGTCCTGACCTGAGAATTTACAGATTTCCCAAAATGAAAAGACGCGGGATCGTTTTTATTTTTAGCTTTTCCAGGAATTCCAATCCGACAATTTTTGTCGCTGCCCGATTTTAAAAACCAGGGAGTATATGGATTTGCACGTGGCCCCCCAAAACTGTGCTGTGACTTCTCTATTTTTTTTCTCTGTGCCTTCCGGTTAAGAAACCGTGGTTTAGATAGACATCAAAGAAAAAAAAGGTCCTTTTCAAATGATGAATTGATTTTCAAGCCATCTTCGCATTCAATGTGTAAAATATGATCTAGGGGAAGTAACTGATTGCGCCATCAATGAGTTCTGCTGAGGATAAGCCTAAGTAGAAATTCAATTAAATATTGTGTGCATAATCTTCAAGGCAAAGAAGCTTTACGTGCCCGCTTACGACATACTCTTACAATACAAAACGGGGATGAGTGAAACCGGTGAAAACACTTCGCATATATTACATGCCATGACAATTGAATACTTGTTTTAATCGAACGTTCATTTGCTTTTCGTTCTTTCCCTCCATACAAAGCTTACAGTTGAAACAATTTATACTTCAACATAAACTATAATCAACATTCCCTCTAAGCTGTGCTCGCGCGTGGCCGCGCAGCAATTTGAAAGACCCCGCGCAATCATTCCGGGTTGGTGCACACTCCAATACAACTATTCAAATGTACTTTTTAATTTGAATAACCCTAATTGACCGAAAAAATTGTAATTTTAACATTTAAATAATTCAACTAGAAATTATTTTTTATATTTTATAAAAACAAGAAATTGATCTTAATGAAGTATATAATATAAGGATAAGTTGTAAGACATGACGTAAAAAGCTAGATTTTTGTAAATAAATTCATAAAATATGTTGGTTAGTTTATTACTGACTAATTATTTGTTTCATTCTACTCATTATCTTAATTTTTATTTTATGTAAGAAAAAGAAGAATTTCAAATACACTTTTTAGTAAAAAAATATTTAGAAATTATCAAATGATAACATTATTTATTGTGCAAATCAAACCCCAAAAACCCTATTTTTTACATAAAATATGACAAATTATGCCGCGCATTTGTTGTAGTGGCCCGCGCAACCTTTGAATTTTCCACGCAGCTAACCTCTTGTCTTAGAAGGAGCATTGACTACAATGCATGTGTGAAAGAGATATAAACGGGATTAATTATATTTCTTCACGACGAAAAAATTACACAGGATACTAGGAACCCGTTTTGAAAGCTATGCATAGTTTCCGTATTTTTTTTACATGTGCATTCTTACTTTAAAGATGTATCAGTAAAATTTTATTGAGACTATGTTGCTATTTATATCACTTAGCTTTCAAGTAATGTATAAAATATGACCTTTTTCTTGTGCCACATACGTGTATTACATGAGAATTTCTATCTGGGATTCATGTTTGAACTTTAAGTAATAATTAAAGCATTTTTTCCTAAAACTGGCTATATCAGTCCAAATCAAAACATGAGTTATCAATGCCACCTGTTTGTCAATTGAGTAAGCTACTGAACTGAAGATTTTAAATTTACAAAACTGAGCATGTATCTCGTTATGGTAGCACAGACTTTAAAATAGTGCTACAAAAACACAACATGTCACAAGATAAAAACAAAACTAACAATTTCAGCGTAGACCTACATAACTACTCGTTTTCCTTTAACCCTTAAATGTATGATTTTATACTTTTGAATAAAAAAAAAACATGTATTATGTAATGGATGGGCGTGATTGCAGAAAAAATAATTTTAAAAATATCGATGGTTTTTTTAAATATATTTTTATCCAAAAACACTTAGTACTCTTAAAAATTTCATAGACATTAGAGACAAACAACATGATTTTAATATAGTTTATAAAAAGGCAACACTTAGAATACACAATTAAACTACCTAATGCTATTATGATAAACCATGTTTTTTTATTGTAAAAAATATATTCAAAATTCAATCAATGTCTGTTTTGCAAAAAAAAAAACCAAAACAAAAGATTGTACTTTCCGTAGTCATCTATGCATTTAAGGGTTAAATATACATATATCTGACATAAACACAACACGCTTACTCATATTCTCAAGACATACTATTTTTTTTAATAAATCGCACATTTGTCGATCTGCGGTTTTTAGTCGCATTTGTAAAAAAAAATTTCGTTGACATAACAAGTTTTTGGAATAAAGACTTCGATTCTTAATCAATCCACAGCTCATTAAATTATTGTACTGTATTGTGGTGTGGTCAGCATTAATTAACCTCCAATTTTCTTAAATTGTACATAAATAAAAAAGTATTACGTCTGCCCAGTTCTTCAACATAGTATTGTGCGTTAAATTGAAAAACAGTATTTATTTTGACTTCAAATTTGGTACAACATTTTATTTACATTTGCAATGATACTCAGCAGTAAAGACTTGTTTTATACAGTATTAAACTACTACTGCAATACATGGAAACCTTCACAAAATATTTAATACAGACATATTCGTAGATTTTTAAAAACAAAATGTAATAAAACCGATAAATCATCCTTATATAATTTATTTGTACGTGAACTTTTTGTAAGTAAGAAGTGCTTTCTTTGAAGAGCGCAAATAAAGAAGGGAATAGTAAAAAAAATACTCTCTGTATTTAGGATTATACAAAAACGTTTTAAAATATCATTTACAGACATACCTTGAATATTTTAATATGAATTGGTAAAAAATGTGGATGAAGACCGAAGTCATAACCACAAGGCTACAAAATAAGCTCGTTATGTATCATGAAATATAAGTTGTATCAATATCACTTATTTGGGGAATTGAAATTCGTTTAAAATTTGTCGATTTATATAAATAAATAATATGACTTTATGAACAAGAAATAAAGTTTCACGATCCAGACTGTATCCTATTCAATTTGGTGGTCACACTACACACTTTTCATAAATCGATTCACGGTAAAGATGAGTTTCTAAAAGAGGTAACCAACGTCGATTGAACTTACACACTAAGAAAAGGAGTAAAAAAATATGTATTTATCTTTAATATACATAGTATACAATTGAAACTCTCTTGAATTTTCTTGATACTTGATTGTAGAAAATCAATTGTCAAAAATTGGGCATAGCGCTATTTACCACGCCCTCTAAAACCCCGACATTTACGGTAGGTTAATCAAATCAAATGTCATATTTAGAATATCAATTTTAATCAGTAATGGCTCTTATTTTACTAATACAAGTCTTCGAATTATTATATGTCAAGTTTTTAAAAAATAGTCTCGTAATTTCATATTAAATATATCATATTTTAGCTATTCTATCATTTGATAAACATCAATTGTGTCAAAAATGATAATTGTCAATTTCATATTATTGTATTATAGTAGACTTGATAATTGCACATTCAATCATAATAACATATCGCTACCAAAAAGCAGCAGTGAGATAATAAAAAGTTAATTTTAAGATAGGTTAGTATGTCAATCGATTTTTGAAAAGTAAACCTTTATAATGAAACACAGAAATATTTTAATTTAAAAATAAAATGCCCCATTTAAAAAAAAGATTTTACATTTTCAATCGTTGATATTGTTATGTAACTTCAAAGCATTAGCGAAATTAGTAAAATAACTAGATACAGATAATAAATAGTATACAAAAACTTCTGCTTTTATCTTTTATCATAAACCGTAAAAGAAATTAAATAAAACCATACTTTACTATTTGAAAGATACAACACAAACCGTAAAGATCTATTATCTCGAAACTAGTATTTTCGACTTATCCCACTGTTGGTTTGGGGTAGCGATATTTGTATTTCGTTATGTGTCTATATGTCTATACATTGATTTAATCTTTATACATAGGTTAACACAATTTGTCAATGCATTTTTCTTTTTTAATATAAATAATAAAAAGTGAATCTCAGAGAAATATACGATGTATTAACCATATCATAAAATATTCACCTGTTTTGTTGGTTATTATTAAGATAGCTTCCGTCGTATCGCCGAAACTGTTTTGTGTTATATTGACATAGTTGTGAGAAGCGAAGAAATTCCTAAATTTTACAAGTGCAGCGTACCGCGTCCAGTGATACAGATCATTTGCAAAACATTTCACAAGTGACGTAACGATCCATCTTCTTCGAAACACTTGCAACCGCGACATCTCTACCAAAACACCTGATCTAAATTATATTCCTCCGCTGACCTAATCGATTCGTCTCACAAGATTCTCTTTCTTCACAGCCACTCCCTCCAAATTGATCTGGCCAAAACAGCCTGAAGTATATAACGGGCCATCGCGAAGGGAAAAGTATCATTCAGTTATCAGCCATCAATCAATTAACGGTGACAAAAGTTAAGTGTTTGGATGTGGTGAAGTGTCTTATAGTGACTGGTTTTTTTTTTCATAAAATACCGCA
The DNA here is from genome assembly GCA_030503985.1 of Himalopsyche tibetana. Classification (NCBI taxonomy): domain Eukaryota; kingdom Metazoa; phylum Arthropoda; class Insecta; order Trichoptera; family Rhyacophilidae; genus Himalopsyche; species Himalopsyche tibetana. The sequence continues at coordinate 27,650,736 of JAPJYX010000030.1, forward strand.
ATCATGAATCTTATCATGAAGCCTGGCTATTTGCTAGGACTAGTTTTGTTATTCTTAGTATTAAACCAAAATGACGCATTTAGAATAGAGAGAAGTGTCAACGCTAAGGACAAACCAAAGGACGCAGCGACCGCTGCAACCCAAATGATAGCGAAGCCCGTTTCGTATTCCTACAATGCAAATATCCCGGCACCTGCTCCTACTGTTAATGCAGTATCTACTATCAACACTGAAGTTAATCACAATGTCAAGCCGGATGACAGCCAAATTCGGAAGTGGAATAGCAAAAGGGAGGCCAGTTTGAAGAAAAAATTGAGCAAACCTATTAACTTCGAGTTTACAAAAAAGCAGCCGGATCTAAAGCCTGCCGCTACTGACTCAAAGGACTACCTTGGAGCACCAGTCAATGAAGCTCAAGAAGAGGACAATGGTGAAGATGACCATGAATTAGATTTCGATGCTGAGTATCTCAGTGGAGGCGGCGGGTACGGTGGTGGAGGAGGAGGAGGAAAGAAGGGCGGCGGTGGCGGTGGAGGAGGTGGCAAGAAAGGCGGTGGTGAAGGAGGAGGAGGACATGGCGGTGGAGGTCATGGAGGAGGAGGTCATGGAGGAGGAGGTCATGGAGGAGGAGGTGGTGGACATGGCGGCGGTGGAGGAAAATCTGGAGGCGGAGGACACGGAGGTGGTGGATATGGTGGCGGTGGAGGAAAATCCGGAGGCGGTGGACACGGAGGCGGTGGAGGAAAATCTGGAGGCGGTGGACACGGAGGCGGTGGACATGGTGGTGGTGGAGGAAAATCTGGAGGCGGTGGACACGGAGGCGGTGGATATGGTGGCGGTGGAGGAAAATCTGGAGGCGGTGGAGGAAAATCCGGAGGCGGTGGACACGGTGGTGGTGGACACGGAGGCGGTGGACATGGTGGCGGTGGAGGAAAATCTGGAGGTGGTGGACACGGAGGCGGTGGATATGGTGGCGGTGGAGGAAAATCCGGAGGCGGTGGACATGGTGGTGGTGGAGGAAAATCCGGAGGCGGTGGACACGGAGGCGGTGGATATGGTGGCGGTGGAGGAAAATCTGGAGGCGGTGGACACGGCATCGGTGGACATGGAGGCGGCGGAGGTGGTCATGGTGGAGGTGGACATGGTGGCGGTGGACACGGAGGCGGTGGACATGGTGGCGGTGGACATGGTGGCGGTGGACACGGAGGTGGTGGACATGGTGGCGGCGGACATGGTGGCGGCGGACATGGTGGCGGTGGACATGGTGGCGGTGGAGGAAAATCCGGAGGCGGTGGACACGGAGTCGGTGGACATGGAGGCGGCGGAGGTGGTCATGGTGGAGGTGGACATGGTGGAGGCGGAGGTGGACATGGCGGAGGAGGACATGGCGGAGGAGGACATGGTGGAGGTGGAGGAGGAGGCGGAGGAAAATCTGGAGGCGGAGGAGGAGGTGGAGGAGGCAAACACACTAAAGGTATACCTACTAATCTCATTTATATTTTTAAATCGAATAAAAAATATATCCTTACGTCTACAAAGCAATGGACCAAAGGGAGATACAAACTGCGCGATATTATATCGTTCTGAATTGAGCAGCATGAATTTGCTAATGTAATAAGTCAAAGCTTAAACACAAATCTTGAATCCAACTATTATGATAGCATTTATATTTGTGTAGAAAAGCTATATTTGATTATTTTGACATCCATGAAGACTTAAAGACCAAAATTAAAAGGGAAATTCCAAACAGGATTTATCATATATGTCGTTGTATGTTCGTAAAAATTAAAATATCAAGTAACCAACTAAAATGTACTTTTTTACAGTTATTTAGAATATACATTGCGGTTAAATTGAAAATATTAACACGTCTGTGTTAATTCGTATTATCTATCTAAAACAAACAAAGCATATCAGATTGAGATGTGAAAAATGTACATTTTCAGCAACTGCAATCAATTATTGAATAAAAACGATCACAAAATAATTAAACCACATAATTTGATGTGAAATATTTGAAACGATTCGCCTCATTGAGTACGCTTTTGCGGAATCCATAATTCGATTCATTTTCAAATGAAATACTATTTTTTATAATAATTTTAACTCTTGTTGACCAACAAAAGTTAAGCGGTATAAATTTGGCAATTGCGCAATATTATCGGCCGTATCAAAACCAATTTAATATTCTGTAATCGCAAATGACAGTTGGTAAATAAATGTTCAGTGATGAATGTTCGTTCTGCCAAAGTGAAAACAAATAGCAAAAATTGAAAACAGTCTTGTAGCCTCTACAGTCTACCCGACCGGAAATGAAAATAACCTCTGCTATCTAGTTGTTCATCTGTCCGTCCAGTGGAATGCTAACTTTACTGAAGTCCGATTCTAGCTTTAAACAGTTTTTAAGCTTTAATAAAATCAGTCAATCGCTTTGTATAACTTTTGCGTTGGAATATTTAACACTTCCTCACCAAAAATACATAAGAAAATTATAAAAACAAATACAGAAGCTCATTAACTAGTTGTTATCATATTTTTAAAAATATTTTAACTATTGATTTTATATCTTTTATGGAGTTGAAAAGTGACGCTTAAAACTAATGACATATATTAAAATATTACAAAGTATATAAAACACACAGAAGTCGTGTATATAATTCGATTCAACTTTCTTCATATCTTAGTAATGTGTTACACTTGTATACGGTATTATTCAGCGATATTAAAAGCATTGTTTTTCTGTACTCGTACGTACCGAAATTGAAGAATCACTGTTCTAACGAACAGCTTGTAACGGATTTGATTCGTATTAAAGAATCTTTACGCATTAACGGTTCGTTCGGCTCCAACTTTCAATCATTCCGCTTACCTTCTAGACATGATTACTAGTTAATAGTTACGACCGCTGATGTACCAACAGCCTGTCAGGTTTTGATGAGAAATGAGGCAGTATAAAAAATCAATTGCGTAAAGCAACCTTCGCATTACATCAATAATATTATCACTATTGCAGAAAAAGCTTAATGAGCCGTGAAGTATTTTCACTTTCTCAATCTTGTTATGATTTTATGTGAAAGACCTTGCTAACATTTTGAAGAAGTTTGCAAATGAAGATTGTTAGAAGAAATATTAAAACTTGCGGTATTAACTATTAACACAGAAATATAAAATTTTGGTCAATATAAGTCGTTGAAAGAATTTATACACAATGTATACTTTATATTATGTCGTATATAGATATTCCGCACGACTTTTTAGATAATTTAGATCATTTTCAATACATAATGTCTATATATCCGAATTTAAATTGTTAATACCCCAAACACTTTGCAAGATTGGGCAGTTAGCAGTCATTTAATTAATTGAGTTCCACCTAGTCGGTGCAAAATTTAAAAATCTCTATTAATTGTTTTGAAAACGTTCGATTTTTCAATAGAACTAATCGTTTCAATAATGTTTGACGCCTTATAAAATGGACATTTTAAAAAAAAAATGTTTTTCATTAACGTTATAGAACTTTTGTCGTCAAATATAACAAACAAAGTGTCTTTGAAAACTTTTTTGTACGTCAGACGCCTAACATAGAACGCCCACTCTCATTCATGTATTTAAATATTTCCAATTGCAATAGTCATAGATAATTTATCAACAAAACTGAATACAAAACCATAAACTATGAATTCAGCCTTTTAGATTGGGACAATTTTTTCTTTAATGATAATTTAATATAAAATAAAAACTTTGATAAATTAACAGAGATATTCAACTTCGTATAAATGGAAGTTGTTTGAATGACATGACGCTTAAAGAGAGTTCGAATTTCAAAGAACATTGTATTACTATTTTGCATTATCGCAGAAATTTTACTGTCATGTTATTTATTAATTATTATACCTTTAACACGTTTAAGTTATATTTGATTTCAATTCTATCAACATGCCATCTAAAAAATGTTTTATAACTAATTTTAAATATTACTTTTTAAAATATTTAGTCAATTAACAGTGAGACAAAATTCAGTACAGATTATATAATTTTACAAAAGATTCACTATACGCTAACGTTATTATTTATTATATTGTCGGGTTGCTCGCCGTAAATAGAAGGAAAAGGGATTGATCCCATTGAAGCATGAAACTCAGACTTTATAGAAACGCCTCCATACAATGCAAATGTAATCTTGATGTTGTCATATCCACGGTCCTTTATAATCTACAACAGGTATGCGAGTCAGTGACGTATTCAAGAAGGAATCGTAAACATACAACATTTACATTAAAACACTTCAACACGAGAAATAGAGTATTTATAGAAGCTATTTTAAGATTCTATATATATAGAAACTAATAATATCTTTGTTATCAAATAAATATTGAAATAATGACGGTTATTTTTGTCAGATTTTACATTTTTTTAGTAAACATTTTAATTGCTGTTTTCAATCGGCACAATAATACTGTATTGAAATAAAAACAAACTTATTCTTACTAAAGAATCCCACGAATAACATTACATATAATCTATCAAATGTTTATATTTCAAGTTCTCGTTAATTTCTGCTATAATTCATTGTTGATTAATTACAATGTATTCATTCCTCTTAATCTTCTTTCCCCGCGCACTTTATTTATAAAATCACGTGACATTTATTTTTAATTTTTTTCTGCTTGTCACACAGCTCTTTAGTGCGATCTTTTAATAATTGATAAAAAGTTTTTTAGAGAAAACGTTTGATAAAATTTTAATTTGAGTATAGTTTGTTCATGGTTGTGACATTTATAAATCAATACAATTATAATGAGTATTCTAGGCGATAATGATGTTTTTAGTTTTTTTCTATGTAAGTAAACTATTAGGCGATACACTTAAAAATGATTGATGAAAACGGCTTAAAATCCGTCAAATTTCTTATCGTAAATCAGCATTGAATTTTCCTGGATCAGATTGATAAATTGTTCCTCGGGGCTGTGCTAACAAGTGGTCGACGTTGAAGCATTAGGGTGGCATTATTGAGCAAAAAAGAAACTTCTTTTATTTTTGCCATCCACTTCTCGCAAACGACAAAGCCCTAACCTTTTATATCATTACCTATCGCTCGTTTTGTATCGATATAAATTTATGCGTGGGTTCATTTATTTTCATTCTGTTATAAACAACCCTTCAACAGTTTTATGAAAACGTTTTATTTTGGGGAATGCCTGTGCATTTTTTTTACTCTGCTATCAAACCTCAACTCTCTTTTATATTCTTACAACCTTTTTATTTATCAATAAACACCAAGAATGATTTGACTTTAGAATTTACAAAATTAATTACATTTTAAAAAATCCTTTAAACGTATTTCATCTTTCCAAATAACTTCTGGCATCTCACATACCTGCAGAAAACGCTCAGCAAATTTACTTCCTATCTTCAACTATCTATGATTGCTCATTGAAAATTAACTCTAAATACTCATTCGCCGAGACATCTGAAGTAAGTTTTTGTCAGTTATCAAATTTCTCTACATCAATAACAATCACCAAAACAAAACTTTAATATAATAATGGCTTCAACTTTCGAAGTGACGTAATTTAAATTTATATATCGTTTTAAATAAAGCGATTCCTTCAAAATTAGACTTCTGCAGTTGTAAACAATATAACCATGAAATGTCTGAATAATATAATTTAGAGACAACTTTATTACGTAAAATGAATGTTAATATCTACAATTTGCAATGTATAAATCCACACGTTTTTCTTCGTAAATTAAAACATTGTTTATAGTGCAGTTTTTAGTTATAAAATTATGATTCTTTTACTACAAATAAATATTTCACGTTTCTTTTCTGTATAACATCGAAATAACATACATCTAAACACCGATCAAGCTTTTATTAATTAATTATATAAAATCTGTTCTAGATGTCAAATCAATTTCTCTTTTACAATTATATCACAATCCTATCAATCAAATACCAATCAAAGAAACAATTTTTCCTCCCGAGATTTCCATCAACGATAATTGAATACAGAAGAAGTATCAAACTTTTCTGACCAACGCGTGGGTTTTTGATATCTAGCATAAATCACATTTATCATAAGTATTTATTGCGTGGCAAAAACTTCGTATCAATATCGACCAAATTTTATATAATATTATACATATCGCTTTATTATTCTGTCATGCAATCTGGGGCTTAGGCCCTTACTCGTACGTGAATTTGTTGTACGACTTTTTTTAATGAACTATTATGAGAAGAGTACTTTTTAGTACTTAGTTACTATATTAAATTCATTCATAAATTTTACTAAGCTACTAAATTTTAAAAACAATAGCATTAGCAAAATATTAAAAAAACATCACTGTACTATTGTACTTTTTTTATGATTTTAATTATACCAGTTTGCACTGTCCGCAAAAACGTAAACATCTCTGTAAAAAAGTGAATGGTTTATTTGCAGTGTATTTTTAGATTGCATATTTTGTAAGTTTTTTCTTGTTTCATCCTGTCTCATTTCGGATTAAAATACATTTTTTTGTGTTGTTATTTTCTCTTTCAGGAGGCGGAAAGGAACACAAAGCAGAACATCATTCACACCACGGGGAAAAGGGAGACAAAGGATATAAGGTAAACATAAAAGTTGAATACATGTATAAATAATAATATATATTTTATTAAGCATATTAGTATGCATTTAAGTGGGCGAAATCAATGTTAATGTGTATCAACATTATCAGAAAATAAAGGTTAATTATTATTATTAATTATTGTTTATTTATGATTTGGCATGAAAGTATTATGTCACATTGACAGTTACTGTGAAATTGATAAGAATATTATCAATAAGGTGATAATTATTTATTGCCACTCCAAATAATGATATTTTTTCTCAAATGCATTTTGATATTATACAAAATAAGTATTATATACACTTTATGTTGTTTAAAAATAATTGTCAATTATTCATCGAAAATGCTTTTTATTTATTTTTTAGTATACATAGAGCTATTTCTGTACTCAAATTTTAAAATAGCTTTATTATAAAACAGCATATGAAAACTAGCCGCTTCTATCTTTTATTCATAATATGTAGTTCATTTAAAATATACATAAATATATTAAAGAAAAATGTTTCTTTCAAGTTTAGCTGTATGTATATCGTTTGCTAGAGTTGGAGACAAGATCTTAGAATTTTGCACCGTCAATAGCAAGATTGTTATGCAGTGCCTTAAGTTTTTGTGAAAAGTATATAATAATCTCGCGTTATACAGAACTTGTATTCAACACAATTTGTATTCCCAGGGATATCACAAAAATGATAAAGGCCAAAAAGGACACCATGACAAAGAAGGACACTCAGGACATTTCGAAGATAAGGGAGGGCATGAAAAGAAACATCACGAAGAGCATGCACACCATGGAGAACACCACAAGGGAGAAAAGGGACAGAAAAAGGCTGAGGTATGAATGAATACATCATTTTTATAACGTCAAAATTATTACATGAAAGTACGAATTTTTTTACAACTAGCCTATTATCTGCAATTATCAAAAGAAAAAAATCACTATATTTATTTGAATCTCTTAATTTTCTACACAAGTGAGTTGAATTTGATACACATTATTGTTTATAAAATATTAATGACAATAAAATCATGAGGCTTTACTGGGTTTTGTCTAGACGTAATAATGTAATCGGAAATAAACCTTGAGCAGTTTGTACACAAAGAATAGCTCTAAAAGATGTTTTTTCTAATAATCTTTATATAAATGTTATTATGGGAGAAATCTAACATATTACGTTCACGAAGTTTCATTGAACTTACTATCAAAGCTCTTGCATCGTTAGACAACGCTTTACTTTTAACAAGTAATAACGTTCAATTTAACGATAATTACTGTATTGAAGACGGTTTATAAACATTATGAAAATACTAAAAAAAAACAACGGGGGCTTGTTTTTCTCATTGAACTCTTTTGAACTTTTTTGCTATTGATTGCAAGTAATAAAAAATAAAAAAGTTACTGTCTCATTCCAGGAAAACTGTTTGACATTGTGCTCAGGCACTTGTTGACGCGTTTATCAAATGCAGTTATCATTAATCTTTTTTTGCTTATATAACTTAAATAATAACATCGATTGTTTATTGTTAGAATATTTAACGGAAATTTTCAATTCATAACAAATACATTCCATTTTTACAGTACTATCAAAACAGCTATCAAATAGTAGGTTTTTTGTTGTTGTTTCAAACGTATTGAAATGATTGAACCCAAACTGAAAGTTTTAATTATTTAGATGCAGCAATTACAGAATTCTTCAACTTCCTCAGCTTTTATTGTATTTTTTGTGTGAAAGCATAATAAAATATTTTGCATTAGCTAAAGCTTTAGTAAAATTGAAGCTTAAGTCTAACCACTGTTTTTTGTTGTCATTTTTAGCCATGATTTTAATTAAAGATATAAATTTTCTGTCTGAAACAAAACATTTGGATTAATATAAATAGCTTCTTTGTATTTAATTATTCAGAATCGTAGTTTTTTTTTTAATAAAATCGTAAACAAGTTCCTCTTTAGATAAAGGGGTTCAAACGCAATTACAGTGGATAAATAATTGTCAGTAATAATTCCTACGTTATCATTTAATTGTTTTCCATCCCTTTTGAATTAAGCTCCGGTATATAAACCGACCAGGTAAGCGGGAAAAATATGGACGACAAGCCAAACTTTGTTGGAATTAGTTTTGTTGGAAAAATTTTCCACCTAATAGACTGTGATTACTTCGTTGTTAACATCGAAAAACTCTGATAGCCTCCCCCGCATTGTACCGCCCGTATCACTGTTGCAATTTTAATTTGCTTATTGCAAATGCTTGCGTGTTAAAGCATACGGCTATTAAATTAATCTAATAATATATAAATTAACACGCCTTTAAAGTTAACTGTTTTCACTTTAACACAGTCATATTTCTTTTTACGAAATTTTAATTTATTTTCTTAATTACTTCACAAATCGCCTGAATCATTTGATTCAGTGAATAATAGCTTAATTTATGAATACTCTTCATATTACTAGTGATTATCATGTTTGTAAATTTACTAAACACTTATTTAAAAAACCTAAGCATGTTTTTATATTTTTCACTAAAAAACAAGATTAACCGATAATATTTAATGCACAAGTTTTGTTTAAAACAAATGAAAATATTTTCGACTGTAATTTGAGTTTTCTAAAATAAGTGAACAAACTATATTTAATACATATTCAACTTTCAAAATTAAGTTGTAAATTTTACTCTCATAAATAAATGATAGATATCCTCATTCATTCAAAGCATATAACTATTTTTCTCTTTGTAGTAATGACAGTACTATAATGACACTATTGATTGCTTCGTAAATGTCACCACATGCCACATTTCTCATATCAATAATTTACAATTTCGCAAATGACTCGTCGGTAATGATAATTCGTCTTTTTTCAAGAGGATTTTCTAACCGGATATGTAATAAACTATTCGTGTATATTTATTGGTCACTGTGGTAATAAATTGTGTACTTACGATTATTCAACTCACTTCATATTTAGAAATTCCGAAAGGTGATACTACAATATTACGATTTAGAAATATGTAGACACCTTTTTGTATAACGTTTATTTTTATCCATTTATTTTTGTGATATTCAAAAAATACAACAAAGCATACAGAATAATTCGACTTTATTTCATTAATTATATATGCTTCAAATATTGCTTAGACTAACTAACACTTTGATTCTAGTCATTTTTTAAGTCTTTCAATTACGAAAAAGCATTTAATAATTTACTGCAATAAATCAAGTAACACCGTTGACATTTTCATTTAGCAATTAAGTATTTTTTTGAAACGAGTTATTCCTGATTGCTTATGTACCTACATAATTTTTAAAAGAGTTTGTTAATACTCTCCTTTTTGTGACGCTCACGAAAATACCTTCAGATTTTTCAACAAAGGTGACATCTGCAGACTTTAAAAGCTCTAGAGTTTATCTAAAAAGTAAAGGAGTAAAAAATCTTTCAATTTATTACTTTGAAAAGGTTCTTACTTAAACTTTCAATACCTACTAAATAATATTACATTTTTTGATAAATGATAAAAAAATTCAGATTTATTTAAAAATTAGAATCTTCAACAATTTCGTAACAGGTATGCATAGCGTCGAATTGTTTTAGATTTATCATTTTTATTCTACTTCCAGACACTTTTGTAAAATAATAAATACCAATTGAAAAAATTTAGTTAAAAAAAAGCATGGTTAAAATAGATATTTCCTCAATCAGATTTATTATCTGATAGTGAAATAGCTTACTAAGAACACATACTTAAATACATTGATTTTAAGAGTTTAGTTAGCTTCTGTAGGATTCGTGGAACCTTTTCAATGGAGCGCGATTAAGCGCCAGCTGTTTCTTGGAATCCCCGAAGGCTGTTGTCGTTCATAATGACTCGTTATTCTGAATCCACTTACTCCAAACGTCCCACAGCTGTTCCCGCAGTCAAAGCGTTAAGCAAAAAACGAAAATGTAATTAAAACCGTCTTTCGTTAATTTCGACGACTTTTTGACACCAAAATTTACGTTTTATTAGCCACTTCAATCCTACGTCAATTTTTAAACATACTTTGGAAATGATAACACGGCGACTAACAGTTATAAACTTTGTTTGATAAAAGAATCTACGACACATTCTAATTTTTTAATTGAACAATATTTACATAATTGTATTTCATTTTAATACTAAAACAACATCTACAAAACAGATTTTTTTTAATACACTTCTTCAGACGTGATAAAGCTTCGGTGGCAAAGCTTAAAAGCTAGGGCGTAATGTTAAATCGATACAATCAAAGAAATCAATCCTTATAAAGTTGTTTACTATTCTACCAAAGGGACAATATTATATTTCCGAGTAGGTTGAAGAATTTTATTTAACAATTCAGTCACATTTTTCTTCTATATTAACTTTACTTAACGGTATAAATGTACTTTTTTTCTTTCTTTAAGAAGAAATTTAAATTCGCAAACTTACTCATCAACTAAGAGTTTCATTCGGCTTTATTCAGTACAATAAGTGAACAACACTATAAGCTATAATGTTTACAAGAATGATTTCGATATTCTGAAAATTCTAAATTAATATTTCCGTTTTAGTATGAAGAATCTGGAAAGCACTCCAAGGGTCACAGCACAAAGGGATCTCATGATATTCATAAGAAAGACGAATACGAAAAGAAGATAGAGTTCTTCGAAGAAGACCATGGCGGCGGCGAAGAAGAGAAGCACGGAGGATTCCACCAGGAACATGACAGTCACAAGGTTGGATTCTATACAATTCCACTAATATTTATTTATGAATTTATTAATATAAATTATAAGTTCATTGAATTTCTTAATAATAATTACTTAAATTCTTTAATAAGTATACATAGTTGCATTCATAAATTGATTCCGAGAAGTGTTTTCTGAAACAATATACATGTTACAAATATAAGTACCTCAATCAATATGTTAAGTGTTCGATGAAAAAAAATGACTTATTCAATCAACGTGCCTCATTAATCTATACAGTTTCTTACTTTTAGACGATTATTAACATTATACTATTACAATTTTTCCTTACATTCAAATACATATTTTTCAATAAAGTTATTTTAAAAAAATACGCCTAATTGGAATATGTCAACATTCCTAAATTTTGTTAGATTTATGGTGTTTAAAAAAATAGTCGCAATTAATATTTAAGCCCCCAAAATATTACTACAATCCACTCTCTTTGAAATATAAAAATTACGAAATCAGTAAATCAAAAATAATTAATCTTAGTGAAATCGAACAATTCTTAAATAAACCATTCTTGTCCGTTTCCTTTTTCGCCCATTGTAATTCGTAAACAAAACGAAATGGCGTCGTTCCCGAATTCTTTCCAATCAAGAAATTGTCATTTAATTACGAAATGTTTAATTGCAGGGAGGTAAATCTAAGGGAGGTCATCTGAAAACTGATCTTCATCACTCGGAGAAAGGGAAGAAGGGCCACCACGAGAAAGGAGGACATCACCACGACCACAAGGTATTTCAATCAACATTTTTAGCCGACCTTAATTTTTGGATACCCATTGACGTACTTTCAAACAAAAACATAAATTCTAAAGATAAATTTTATTTAACTTCCTTTCATTTCAACATAATTTTTAAAATAATTTACTGTATTTTTTATTAAATCTTGTCTCACTTTGTATCTTATGTCACTGCTCAATTCTTTTCAATCTAACTCTCGAAAAAGATACCAAGTCACACTTGTAAACATTTCTAAACTCCAAGCTTGTCTAAAAAGATCTATTATCAATTTACTTTAAAAGAGATTCATATCACTAATCTATACTTGAAAAAATCTGAAATATAAAAGTCTTAATTATATCTTCTGTCTTGTCATATTATTATATGGATGTTTGATTTTCATAATCAAATTTCGACATACTATGTTGAACTTCGTGTAATTCAAAGCAACAACGAGATTTTATCCACAGTATCAATAAATTAATTCAGTATGGATGCATTAATAATTTTATAGAACGTTTTAACCATCGGAAAGTATGATTATTGTAGAAGCAATAGAAAAGCTTTTAAAATAAAATTACCCTCTAGAATGCTCGTAATTTCAGTTGATACTTGACGTTTCAACTGAAACAAACATCCTTCAACTTTATTATATAGCACATGAGAGAATTCTTTGGTCCGTTTTCTCTCCATTACAAAAAGTTTTTTTCTACCTTTGCAGCCACTAAAAAACCTAAATTTCTGGATGTGTTACTGTAACAGTACACATTGTGTCTGTCTAATCGAGTTGTTTCATTGATAAAATATGCAAATTTGATTAAACTTTCCTTACTGGGATGTGTTTCTAAAAAAAATACATGCGTAGCTAAATGATAAGTATCATCGCTGGATATCGTTTGACAAGCATTCTTTGGCTGCATTCGTATAAGTCAAAATTAATATAATAACTGATTGGTTGTCCGACCAGTACTTACTTCTGTTTTTATTATATATTCTTTGCATACCATAAAACATACTGAATGATTATTGTCTTAATCATTTTCTAGCAAAATTTCTAATGAAATACTTATTGTTGGTGGTAATTCTCTTACAATATAAGTATTTTACAAACTCTAATTGTCTTTTAATTCATTCTTATAGGGACATAAGCACGCAGGAGGTCATGACCAACACCATACTCATAGCGTTGAACACGCTCACAAGAAGTCCAAAGATGCCGGCAAGAAATGGAGCTACAAGAAAGGAGACGGCGGCGGCGGCGGCGGCGGTGGAAAGGGTGGTGGTGGAGGAGGTGGACATGGAGGAGGAGGAGGTGGACATGGTGGTGGTGGAGGAGGCGGACATGGAGGCGGTGGAGGCGGCGGACATGGAGGCGGTGGAGGCGGAGGCAAAAGAGGAGGAGGTGGACATGGAGGCGGTGGAGGTGGAGGAAAGAGCGGAGGAGGTGGACATGGAGGTGGTGGAGGTGGAGGAAAAAGCGGAGGCGGAGGACATGGAGGCGGTGGATATGGAGGCGGAGGCAAAGGTGGAGGAGGCGGAGGCAAAAGTGGAGGAGGTGGAGGTGGACATGGCGGCGGTGGATATGGCGGCGGTGGACATGGAGGCGGTGGAGGAAAAAGTGGAGGAGGAGGCGGTGGACATGGCGGTGGTGGACACGGCGGTGGTGGATATGGCGGCGGTGGACACGGAGGCGGTGGAGGAAAAAGTGGAGGAGGAGGCGGAGGACATGGCGGTGGTGGACACGGCGGTGGTGGACACGGCGGTGGTGGATATGGCGGCGGTGGACATGGAGGCGGTGGAGGAAAAAGTGGAGGAGGAGGCGGTGGACATGGCGGTGGTGGACACGGCGGTGGTGGATATGGCGGCGGTGGACATGGAGGCGGTGGAGGAAAAAGTGGAGGAGGAGGCGGAGGACATGGCGGTGGTGGACACGGCGGTGGTGGATATGGCGGCGGTGGACATGGAGGCGGTGGAGGAAAAAGTGGAGGAGGAGGCGGAGGACATGGCGGTGGTGGACACGGCGGTGGTGGATATGGCGGCGGTGGACATGGTGGCGGCGGATATGGGGGTGGAGGACATGGTGGAGGAGGAGGTGGACATGGCGGCGGTGGACACGGCGGTGGTGGACATGGCGGCGGCGGATACGGTGGTGGAGGACATGGTGGTGGAGGAGGTGGACATGGCGGTGGTGGTCATGGCGGCGGCGGACATGGCGGCGGTGGTCATGGTGGTGGTGGACATGGCGGCGGTGGCGGAGGAGGCGGAAAATACGGAGGAGGTGGTGGACACCACGACGAGATTTCTGATTTTATCCCTATTTCTGCTATTGGAGGCATCGGTCTTGATGAAAGTCCGATCATTTTGGATGCAATTCATGTCGCACCAGTTTATGAAGACCCATCGCCAACTTTGGAATCTATACTTTCTGATACATCCGACGCTGGAGAAGCAGAAGCTTTTGGTGCTGCAGAGGGAGTTGAATTTGGGGAAGCTTAAAGTGATTTGTGCAGGGCTACCAATATGATTAATATTCACTGTACAGATATAACCCATTTTAAATACCTTATGAAGAATGAGTATATAGCGTAGAAACATTTCCAGTTTTAGTTCGTTCTTCTTAGAACTTTGCATACAATGAATACCAAATGAGCAATTATTTTTTCAACGATTGCATAACGATAACGAGAAAAACTCCGTTTTAAGATTTGATATCTTAGTTTGATCATTTTCCGCTTGTCAATTCGTTCTAGTTTAATTCTGTTTGTAAATATATACTTCTTCGTTGAATTGATAGGAAGAAAATGACATTTCGGGATATGCAAACATTAAGGCAAACCAAATCCCACTTAGCAATATACTCTATGAGTCTTCCTCTACGATTTATTTATTCAACTGTCAAACTGACACGCTCAAAAAAGAGACACCAGTCTTTTGTTTTCATTTTTGAATTTTAAATTATTCAAATATATGAATCGGTCAATTTGTCAAGAGCCGGAACGTTTCTGCTTCTACTCTTTCTTTTGGTCAGTGCTTGGCAATATCTGTAGAATTAATTTTAAATGCTTTTGATGAAATCAAAGTGAATGTTAATCGTAAATAGAAGCGCGAATCGCAAATCGAATTTCTCGACTTAAATTATTACGTCTTGTTTCTTGTCTATGTTATTTTACGCTATGTTTTACTTAATTTATAAACTTATTGTTATGTTTCATCATTGTTGACTTATTTTATTTAAATTGTTATGCTATGTTACATTTCTTTATGATTTTTTTTAATTAATAAAGAGTCTGTTGACAATAAAAATACAAATTTATTTCCTTAAACAAAACATATTCAAAAGACTGTACCATACACAGTATCAATATCCGTTGGAATTATACCCACATTTAAAGTATTTTATATACTTTTAATTGTTTATTAACAGATTTAGTAACACAGTTATCATTTTCAACGGATTAAACTTCCAAATGCATGACGCAATGCCATCATTTTTTTCAACACAATAAATGACAACTATAAAATTACCCAATTTACTTCACATCAGTTATGAACACGTTGAAAAAATCGTTCTTGAAGAGAAATATAACGGAAATTATAAACATAAGCGGAATAAAGAAATAAACATATTATTAGTTTACATATTTGTGAAATTCAAATAACATTGAGACGGCTCTCCATTATTATACATTACAAAATAAAGCCATTACAATAAAATGGCTGTTTTATTATTGTTTTCTGGTTTGAATAACGACTTAACCCTCCAGAGACGAGAGCTTTTTTCCGATAAAAAAAATATTTTCTAAGTCATATTGAAGTCACGGATAACTTTTATTCCTATCCAAAATTAAAAAAAAAAAAAACGCAAAGTCGTTGTATAGAAACCCCGCATGACTATATGGTCATGCTCATCCTTTTATTACCGTGTAATATTGAGTACGGACAGTAGTAGGGACAAAAGTGACCGTATGGGCTTGCAAACATTCGGGGTTGAAATATAGCTAAACGTGATTTTTTTTAAAAATATTTACAATTTGACCTCTTTAGATCAACATAATTTCAAAACTAATATATTAGCAAAATAACTGTAAATAATTTTATGTTTTTATAAAAAAATATCTAACAGTTTCAAAAAGTAAATTAAAAAAAACGGAAATTCAAAAAATCACATGTGCTTTTGGAGACCGTTCCTGTTCCTACGGCTGATGACTAACTGTAGTCCGTACCCTTCTTAACCAAATATGAGCAAAAGCAACGATATTCAGGTAGAAAAAGTATAAATAGTGGGATCGATAGACAACGGTGTTTTGTGTGACCATATGGTGACGCTCGTCCTTGGAGGGTTAATGTCAGTGATAAATGGTTAAGCTATTATCAAAGAACATTTTGTGATTATTATTACACATATAAAACTAATGTATTTTTTATTGATGAATTATAATTTTAATGTGGTTTTTATAATACTTCTAGTGATATTTAAATGGATAGGTAAACATTTGTATTAATTGTGGGGTAATAATAGATACTTGAATGTCAACACGATTGCAAACAGACTTTTTTTTAAATCTATGACTTCTACTGGATTACAAAATACCGTGGTAGCCGAATATAACGCGATGATTTGAATAAAAAAAATTAGATTAAAGTCATTTTCGGAGGCTAGTAGTCAATTTATTATCTGAAGTATATTAATTAAACTTTTTTTATTACATCATAAATTCTATATTATTTTTTTCTTTCGTCGTATTCACACATATGTAAGTAAAAGATTGAACCTGTATAACAAACAGCATTAAACTACCTGTTTTTACAAAGCTTTGATAAATCATTTTAATAGAAAATTAAAATTACTTTGAAGTTAATTTAAATTTTCTATTAAAATGAACTTCCACAAAGTTACCGCCGAAACCATCGAAAGTATTGATAAATCATTTTTATTTCTCTATAATTGTAATTAAAGGATATGAATTAAAAATAAACTCTAAATAAACGACGGAATACAAATCATTGCTCGTAGTGTTTTTCTTCATTCGTGTGTAAAAATCATAGTTTTTATGTATAGGGTCTTTCAATAGGGACGCTCGAAATTTGTTAGGTTATAGCAGCCATGTTGTTAAAGCTACACCTGTCAAATTTGTTGTTAATTGACAAGGCTCATTTTTAGATGGATATGTGAACAATCAAAGTTGTTGGATTTTATGTGATACCAATATATATGAAATACACCATCACCAAATACATCCCGAGAAAGTCACTGTTTGGTGCAGATTTTGGTTTGGCATAATCATCGGTCCGTACTTCTTTCAAAATGAAACTGGCATTGCCATAACAATCAACGGGAATTACAGATCGATGATAAGCAACTTCTTGTGGCCTAAACTGGATGATATAAATACCGACAACATGTTGTTCTAACATTACGTGTCCACACAGTATATACCACGATGAATACATTTTAAAATTGAGCGTCCCTATTGAAAGACCCTGTATAATATTAAAAATGAAAATATCGACAAAAATACCGAACGTAAACATCAACTCCATGTTATATCGTGAATCATTCAGCAAGTATTGATTTAGAAACTTTGAAAGCAATCGGAAGTTTATAATTTGTAAAACGAATAAATATTGTTGTAAAAAATTTCCCTACACGGGTAGTAATATTGTGTATCAAGTAATTAACTTTTGATTAAAAACCCTCATTGGAGTGGCAAAGTCGATAGCTTTGGTAACGGTGCTTACAGATTTGCATCCCAGAACGGACAGTTTCATAAATTCATTTTTTAATCGATCAACGATTTCCGTGATATCTAAAATTCCTTCTCACACATGCGATTTTAAAATCGGGGTACAGCTAAATATTATTCAAGAAATTCTCCTATCCTTATATATACTATATTGAAAAAATCTTATTTTAGTAATTTTATTTAACTACAGTTTTGATGATTACATATTTAAAATCGATTGAGGGTGCTTGATAAAACTTCATTATAGCACACGGATCCACTTGCTCAGTAAGTGAACACTTTTAATTGTATTACATTAAAAAAATAGTTAACGATTATACTTTATCGGAAAATATATTATCATTAACATTTACTAATCATCTTAATGATATGAAGACCTTATTTTTTTTTAATTCTTCTATTTATTTCTTCACTAAGTGGTATTTACCACGTACTGAACCGTTAACACTCGCTATCATTAAGAAATTTATATTATTATCAACACATAGTATTAATACATTTTTATCAATGGGTACTGTTCTTTTCGACTACAAATTGACAGTAACATGTCACTTTTTCAGAGCTTTATCAGAGCTTCATTTCAATACTCTGAAATATAATGGTAATTAATATCATACAACACAGTCAGAAAAAAACTACATTTAAAAGTGTTTAAATCTTCTTTAATAACCATCGTTTGCTGTTATATTTATTGTAAATAAAACTGGGTGCAAGAATGTCAGGTGTGGGTAGAATATGCATAACTGAGGTCTAGCCCAGTACAAACTACTGCGTGTACGGATAATTTCAAACTCCAGGGAACGTCGTAGAATATTACGAAGTATATACCCCTCCTCGAGGCATTCCAGCCATTCGGTAGAGCTTAACCAAAAGCTCAGTTGCACGATAAAGACTATGCCGGTGCCGCTATAGCACAAATCTTGTATTATTACGATTCGTTCAAAATATAATAGGACCATTTTTGTTCAAAATCATAGACAAACAACTATATCGAATACGATTTAAGTATTTGATGTTACGTAAAGTTTTTGGATGTTATTAAATTCAATTTTATATATAATATTAACTAATTTAATTAATTGTGTAAATTTTTTAAAATGTAACATCTTTTGTTATATTTTAAATATTTAAAATACCTTGCCACCAAAAATTCACTGAGGACACATTTGAAATGATTTCGAAAAGTGGAGGTATGTAGTCGAATGGTGAACTAAGACTTTTTTTGCAGTGACCACAAAATTGATTTTTTTAGGCACTATTGGTTTTTCAATCATTTTATGAATCGTGCTTAAATACATCAATGCATCTGAGAAAAACTTGTGTTGCGATAGTCTATATTTTCAGCAAAAATAATAAAGATAAAATAATTACCATTTCAGGATCACGCCATCGTCCAATCTATGATTTAACATTTTTTTATACTTTCGATGGTTTCGGCGGTAACTTTGTGGAAGTTCATTTTAATAGAAAATTTAAATAAACTTTGATTATTCCACGTATTGTGTAACTAACTGTGACACGTGTTTCGCCTCTTTCAGAGGCATCTTCAGACTTACTATCGCAAAGTTTGCTTAAGTAATGAAGCAAGATGGATTCTAACATTTTAAAATTATAAAATTACAAAATGGAGGTTTGGGTTTTTTTCCCTTTAAGAGAAGCAAGGAGGGAAGCTTAGAATCGAAATAAAACAAACAGATAATGATACTAATTATACTAATGAGTTGTAATCAATCAGATTGGGATTTTTCCTTTTTAAGGGAAGCAAAGATGGGATTATAAAATCGAAACAGTGCAAACAAATTTAATCATACTACTTATGACGTTAAACATTACAAACTATTAAACTAATGAGCTACAATCAATCATCTAGGTTTGCGATTATTCTATTAATTGGAAACAATTTGAGTTATTAACCCCGTTACTCAAATTGTTTCCAATTAATAGAATAATCACAAACCTAGATGATTGATTGTAGCTCATTAGTTTAATAGTTTGTAATGTTTAACGTCATTAGTAGTATGATTAAATTTGTTTGCACTGTTTCGATTTTATAATCCCCTCTTTGCTTCCCTTAAAAAGGAAAAATCCCAATCTGATTGATTACAACTCATTAGTATAATTAGTATCATTATCTGTTTGTTTTATTTCGATTCTAAACCCCCCCCCTTGCTTCTCTTAAAGGGAAAAAAACCCAAACCTCCATTTTGTAATTTTATAATTTTAAAATGTTAGAATCAATCTTGCTTCATTACTTAAGCAAACTTTGCGATAGTAAGTCTGAAGATGCCTCTAAAAGAGACGGAACACGTGTCACAGTTAGTAACACAATACGTGGAATAATCAAAGTTAATTCAAATTTTCTATTAACATTTTTTTATACCAATATACAATATCTTGGAAGATTTCAACACTACATCACCTTTTTCGTTAAAAATCTATGTGTTTTTAATAAGATAACATTCTTTTAAGTTGATCATAGAAGAAAAAAGAAACTTTAATAATCTTATAATAAAAACTGATTTTTTAAACGTGCAATGATTGTGTTCACTTATTATTATAGTTTAAGTAGAAGTTATACATTGATATTATTGTTTTATTATTTAGACTTTTTTTAACGAGTGTGCTCGTTTTTAACTGGTTCACGGTTCTTTCTTTAAAAAAACCATTATATTTCCCAAAAGTTACTTATTTTATACAAATGAGATAATTCATAAATACGGAGTTTGAATATCTATTCAGATAAATAGATATCACACTCAAATTTATTATCCAGATATCAATAAAGCATAGAAGAAATAAATACTTAAATTTTATAATAAATTGCATATGAAAATCCGCCATATATGACCGTATTTATTATTGGGATATGCATAAATTCTACTATATTTCTCGGTGCAGTATTCCACAAGGGAAAACTTTGTGTCGTGGCTGTATTACCTTCAGTTCCGCTACTCTCTTATCTCAAAGTTAATAATATTTTCAAAGATATTTTATAATTTTATAATGTCCGACTCTTTATCCGATGAGCTCTGTTATTTAAATAATGTAGTCACAATTGAGCTTAACAGACACTGAAAGAATTGCGTTACTCCAGTGTTCAATTAAAAGATGACTCCGATACCAACTACTTATTAATTATAACAGTCTCTTCTTTTTAAGTTCTATATCATCAGATCATCTTTATTCAATCTAGTATGCAGTGGACATTATAGACTCTTGTGGTTTGAATACAATACAAAAATGGGTCATTCGTAAAAATTTCTCACTCGGTTTCCGGAAAAAAAAACCCGACTACACGCAAAAAATGAAAGTATAGAAATATCTTTTTTTATTAAGGTACCGTAAATGAAATTGAATACATAAATGAAATAATTGTCGGATAATTTGAAAAGGGTATTTAGACAGTGTCGTGTAATTAACCGTTAATAGCAGTGAGTACAGATTTTATTGCGTTCAAAGCACTCATTGATGTGATATTCTACAACACCAAAACTCGATGAATTTTAAATAAAATCCAGATCAATTTATTTAATTCGGTTATATTTCAACAGGAAAGGTTTCGCCCACAAATATTTGCCAGGTCTGAGGAATTTCGATGAAATAAAGTAACGCTTTTCAATAGCACAGCGCAAATACATATTTTTGGGATATTTTATTTGTAAATCAATTTAGTTTGTTTGAAATTTTTCTATTTTTGGAATGAAGCGGTTATCAAGTAAGCGCCGTGACCCGTGGCTAAGTAATCCATGGCTTATTATACGGTGTAATTGTATTAGTGAAACCGCTGACTTAGAAACTTCGATCCTTCGTAAGTAAGGATTCTGAAGTCTCAGTACATTTCATGTTTTGGGACATGAGACATAAAATTGTCATGTCCCGGGAAATACTAGCGTCGCACTATAATTATTTTTGTGAAAACAATATTAAAAGTTTATATTTCTTTACAGGAACAGTGTCGTAGCTCAAAACATACGCAAACGTATTTTTTATTTGCATATTACAAACTATAAATATCTTATTGTAAATATTTATATTGCTTTTTATTACACATTTTTCGAGGGATTCGTTTTATTTTGTCGATGAAACTATTTCCTTCTAAAAATAATACATTCGGTCAGTAATTTTATGGCTATAATTACAAACTAATATCCTTCACAAGTAACTACAAACTAGGGATTCTGTGTCGAGACGTCCCGGGACTTTTAAGGTTTTTTGCTGTCTTAAGTCCCGGGACTTTTTTGTTAAATATCCCGGGACTTAAGACAGCCAAATTGTACATTTTAATTTTGAAAAAACAATTCCAACAAAATAAAATTGGATGCAAGTGCTAATGTGACCTAAAAAGTTAATTTTGATTTAAAATAAATTTAGATTGGTGTTTTGAAAAAAATGCATTATATTCAGGCTAAGGATAAAAGGCCGGGGTTTTAACAAAATTAAGTATGCATATATAAAAGGAATCTTATAAAAGAAACAGCTGTTTGGATTCATAATTGTAGAAGTTTCAAATAACATCTATTTATATAAGTATTTATAGACATGCAGAAATACAAAAAAAAACTTAGACACGTGTTCGCTTAACTATTGTTGTAGCATGGGATAATCGCACAGAATTCCAAGAAATAATGGAACCGATAGTTATTTCTAGAGAATTATGCTATAAATCAAGGCGGGTTATAAATGTTCTAGTAGCAACGGTTCGCCTGGGACTAATTGTTTTTAGAAAAGAATACACGAAAGATCAGTGTTTTGGAAAAACAATGTTGCAACAACGTGTATTACAAAAATAAGCAATCGGCTGTCTGATTCGTCATTAAATTCATTATTATTTTTAAAAGCATATTTATTTAATTTTAATAAATCTATAATTTCATTGAAGGGGAAATAAAAGTCCCAAGTCCCGGGAAGTCCCGGGACTTTGACTTTATCACGTCTCGAGTCCCGGGACTTTGAAAAACCCGAGACTTCAGAATCCCTACTACAAACAATGGTCATATTTTATTTTTTAAAATAAATGGAAGATTTTTGATATTTCTTACCCTTTTTATTTCCTTCTGAAATGTACAAGTGTTCTCAAGAAAATGGGATTTTCAAACATTATTTTAATTAAATTAACAAAATCGACTTTATAAAAAAATCTTAGGTTATTTTATTCGAATACATTTAGAACCGAGACTGGCAAAAAGGGTCGATTTCCCGAGAAATAATTCTCGGGTTGTCTCGACAAGGATTCCCTATCCAGAAGACTCACCACTGCAAATGGTAACGTCCAAATAAACTTATTTTGTTGTTTGATGTTTTCACACTGAAACTTTTAAAATCTACACAATAATGAATTTTCGATGTATGTACATATATTTAAAAAAAATAATATTTGATGCTTTGAAATTATTCAAATTTTGCAAAATATGAATTATTGAAATACTATATACTTCACTTTAACAGTATACAACTATCTACAAAAATAAACTATATTTAAATAAAATAATGTAAGAAAAACGATTTAAATGTTCAACCGTAACACAATGATAACCTAAATGTAAAAATGAAAATATTTCAACAAACCTGAAATCTGCGTATTTATACTACTGTATGAAAACGGAATAAAACATGCTGTGGCAGATATTATTACAAACTGAATTTATTTTACATATTACACTCGTATTATTTAACTTATACATTTGCTTTACATAACACGTGTGTTATTCATATAATACATATAGTGAATGTATAAAATTTTCGGTCCTGCAACCGACTGTTCACTGTTTTAAGCTGGAATTCAATGTAAGATGTATTTAAGAAATATATTCGAAATCTTAAATACATGTGTAAGAATCTTAAGTTAGAATTCAACGGCGTTGACAATTTCACCGGTGCTATTTTGTCAGTAATTATGTTAAATTATAGGGTAGACACAGCACAGGTGTAAATTCACTTTAGCGAGCTAGGATATTTACTTAGAAGGTCAGGAAAGTGCATTTGTGTAACACAAGCAGTGCAATTTCACTACTCTTTGTTTACCCCTGCAGACCATTCACTCTATTTAGTAGCAAGTAACAGTCAATGCGTGAAACTCACCACTATTACAATTACTGTCCAAACGTTTCAAGTTTTACAATTTAATAAATTAAACATTACTTTGTTATATATATATATTTTAATACAGCCTGAGTAAATAAAGCTTTTGAACTCTCAATACACTTATACTGCCTGACGAGATCAAGGTTCATTTGGGTATTAAAAAAACACAAACGAAATGCTTATTTTCCATCGTAAATTACTGATTTATTTAAAACGATATTTGCTGCTTAGATTTCACCATAACCAATCCAGATCAGTGTTTTCCAAACTATGTTCCGAGTAACACTGGTGTTTCATGGAACTTGAATAAGTGTTTCGCGTAAACACCGATATAACTTAAAAACAACTTTTTTGCAATATTTTCCGAAAAATAGTAGCCGTGATTCTTGGTTTCGGGATCCATTTTCCGTGACAGCAAAACCAGTAAGTATATTAAACGCCAATGATTATGAAAATTTAATTGATTTTATCAGTGATTCTAACTGGAAACAAAAACAAATATCAGCAATTTTTGACAAGTTTATCAGACGAGTCCCCCAATGTGTTAAAACAATATAATATCATTGTTTTCTTCAATTAGAGATTTTCTCATATTTGTGTGATATATTATTAAAATAATGACTCAATAAAAAATGAGTGTTTTAATAACTTTTCTTTAGTATTATGAACTACCCAACAAAAAAATAGCCAAGCGTTTTGTTAAAATTTCCGGATTTGTTTAGTGTTCCGTTGCAGAAAAGGTTTGGAAAACCTTGATTCAAGTGATGGAAAAGTGATGCCGTATTTTTCATCAGTAATTTAAACACTGGTTTAAATAAGAAAATTATAATATTTTTACACCGTTTATTTTTTTACCATATCCAAACATTTATGTAGCATATGCCACATTAGAGTTTCTCTGCTAACCGCCATTTGATTTTCTTATCACCATTTTACACCAGTATACTTTATCCCTGTCGAGTACATTCAATATAATATTGTACCTTGAAACTTTTTCTGGAAGACAGAACCTCACCAGTCAAACGAAGAAGTAACCTGGATTAATGTTTTCCAGCAGCATCCGCAGCACGTTCCCTAAGCAACTCTAGCGTCTCTTCGTGACGACTGACAGAATAAGATACTGCGTGTTTAGTTAAACAATATAATATGTCCTCATACAATCAAAACACCTAGCTTACAACGTGCGAAGTAAATATTGAATTGGTTATTCATATAAATAAAACATAATTCGTCTTTCTTGCTCTACAATTTTATAGCTGAATCATTAACTACTAGTCGCTGAAAATGACAATGTATTTCCGAAAGTAAAATGGCGAATGGAGATAACCAAAGTTTTGGGTACTAATTTCTGGACCAGCCGATTCATAACTTTGCTGCCAAGATCTTCCAGATTGGCCGGTTAGTAAAAAATCCTTATTGTAAATGCTGTAATATGATTCAGGATGCTGATCACATCTTTTGGGAAAGTCCAGACTTGAATAACGAACAGGAAAATTGCTTAAGACGATACGACTATCTGTCGGCCCTGTCGTTCTTGGTTGCAGACAAATTATAAGACCTTTAAGGAATTCACCACGTTTTATGGAAACATAATTGAATCCGATAGATAAAAGATTATATTTTTAACTTCACTTCATTATTTTATTAATTATTCTGCGGTCTTTAGTAATTTATTTTGAGGGCATCCCTGGTAAAATTTTAAACACGACTAACGTTTTTATGCTACGGAATACACCATGTAAGAAGAGTGGGAATTCTTAGCGGGTGGTGGTGGGTTCAACGTTAAGTACACTAGGGAATTTTTAAAAATGTATATTGAAAAAACTACAAAATATATTTTGCTGACAAATGATATGAAAACTTGAAAGTCTGTTGGTTTGGTGAAAAGTGACTAGTGGTATTTATGCGGGCAGTCGTGCTTTACATGTAATCGTACTAATTATGCCCATGTACAAAGAAAGCAAATGGCGTATATTTAAATGCACACTTCATGCATACTGTAAAGAACTTAATTTGTTTTAGACTCACTTCGTATTTATATATTCACGTCACTTATACAATGCAATAGGGCTTGCCCGGTTTTTTAGCAAAATTTCTGAGATTCGATAACTGGTTTTTTCAGCTTGAGGACCCGGTTTTAATACTAAAATACACATTTAAAATAAACAAGAATGTTTTAATTTGAAACTGATTTTTTAACAATTAAATAAAATAACTCATGTAGTTGGATAGTCAGAAAGAAATACATCAATGAATGCGTTGAAAATATTATATTAGGGTATATTTTGAAAGTATTTTTGTTGTGTATTTTGATTCGGTTATACAGTTCACGAATAAGTGTGTCAATTCAAAAACACCGAAGGTTGAATTTTATAAAAACGAGTCTTAAAACATAATTTGTATCTTCTATTGGATGCATTATTCACATAATCTTAATTACCCAGCAGAAAAGCATTATTTATTTCAGTAAATTTAGTTAAAACAAAATAAGGTGACTGTGTAAATAGATCAGTGAACGTTATGGGTAATCACCTAATAAAAAAAGTATTGATATAAAATTTAAAAAAAACATTTTTTTTCTAATTTAATTGAATTATCCGTTTTTGTTAAACTTTGAAAACTGGTTAAAGCTGGGTTTTGAGAAATATTTGAATTCAAAAACTGGTTGTTATAAAAGATGGTTTTTGTACAAGCCCTAATATACAACCATTTACACAGTGGACCATATTTGTAAGAGTAAGCTGACCATTACTACCGTCTTTGTGTGAAAACAACAGGTGTGTGGGTTCATGGGTCGGTAAACTACTGTTCTCCAAGTAAACATGTCCGATTCTTCAATAATACTGTATTAAAAATACAATCAACAATTTATTCAACGCAAACTCTTGGTTCTTAAATAAAGAAAAATACACGATTGGAGCGTTTTAAAAATATACAGAAATTTTGCATGATTTTTAATAGTACAACATAAAAAATTGAAAAAAACGTTTTTTTTAGCAGTTGATGATTGATCATTATAAAACGGGAAATAAATGTCAAAAACTTTTTTTTCAACAATAACTGATACAATTGATGATATAATATTATATTATATGTATTCAAAACACAAATGTTCAGAAAACCTTTTTAATATAATAAATAAAAAATAAATTATGTTCAGAAAAATCTAATATTAATCTTAAGAATCGATTTCAAATAATTGTTAATAATTAGTATGTACATTTTTAATTTTCCTCTTCGTCGCTGATGTAATCTTAACTAACCAGTTTTTTTCCTTATAATTGCTCCCAAATCATTATTATCAGAGTCATATTTAGCAGAAGATTCTTCTGGGTTTACCCTTGTTTAATAGTTTATGATTGACGTTTGCATTTTATTTGATTTTATTGAAAAAATGTATTTTTCTGACCGCATTAAATTGAATGAGCGTAAAACGAGCCTCAATTAATTTCAGTTATTTTTGTACTTATAATTTCAAATGATATTTGTACCCGTTTTAAAATAGTCAGTCATTAAAACAGACGGAAGTTCATCTTACAGTGAGCTTTTCAAGCATTCATCTGCCTAACATTATATGTTGCTTAACGAGAGGATAGATCCGTCCTCATAATAATGTCCACCTTTAAATTAACGCATTAGAAGGCCAAACGTTTCATTTTTTGTACTTCCATGGTAAAAAAAAACAATGTAAAAAGCAATATGTTTCATCATGAAAAACACGTATCGTATTCAACAAACAAAATTGAATGTAATCGTGTTACTTACCGTTCGAAAAACCAGTTGGTAAATATTTATAAATCTAAAACACTCACAGGGGAATATTTCGAATAAATACACATTTTAAATATTTCTAGTGGAATACAATTTTACCTTATAATATGTTTTTGTAATACGATAGCTGTTTTTAAACTATTTGTGAATGGATGGTATTCTTATTTTACTTTCTGTAATAAAATTTAAACAAAATTTCTTTATGTAAAATGAGATGGTTGACTTGTTATCAAATATTGAAGTGTTTCAATGAAACCTGTTGCTTTATAATGATACTGTTATAAAATGTATAATTTGATACTATATTTCGTTTTTCCACGCTTGTATAATATTTTAAAAACAACTGTTTTTCAAACCATACACACAAAAAGATTTAAGATAATTAATTTTGGTCAGTAAAATCCTTTTTAAAGCGGAGCGTCTAATGACGCATTATTTGTATGACCGGCGTCCCGTCCACGGAAAATTGTGCGCCTTAAGAAGCTTACGGCAGTTAAAAGGTTAAAAAAGTTTTCATAACCGTCTAAATATTCCTTGCCATACAGTGGGCGTTTCGCATGACTTTCGGACTACCAGCATCGGCTACTGTGGGAGACACGTGGAAACACAAATTGAAATATGATTATAAGTTCAATGCATTCGATTTCAAATTATAATATCAAATTAAATTATAAATAATTTAAAAAGTAGCAAAGTTATCAAATTTGTATATTGAAAATAAATTTTCTCAAAGTAATCGCTGAATCCATCAAAAATATTAGGTGTGTAAGTATTTTTTTAATACGAAGAAAAAAGCAAACGTAGATGGAGAGCTTAACGTTACGGTTAATCCACACCCCACAATAATTAGTCTTTCGTCCGCGCTTAAAAAATAATCTCTCGTGTGAAATTTGGTCATTTGTTTCTAATTAGTCAAAAATAAAGTGGAAAAAATAACCTTTTTTGTGAAAAAAAGGTAAAGCTACCTGAATAATTTTAATGTAAAACGTTTTTTAAATATGCTTTAAGAATTTTTTTCAAATGGTTTACGTATTCAAATATGTTTTATATAAACTTAACTTTCTCCCACTCATCTGAAACCAGGCGTAGTAAAAGAGCTTAGCTAGCCACCATTTTTTTATAACCTTATCGTAGTTCTACGTTTTTACATAGCAATCAACTGAGCTGTAAGCAGTATTCGCAGAAAAACTTATGATAAGATAAATTTCGTTAGAAGTCCATATGCTCCACATTAGGAGCAGGTATTTAAAAAAAAATATTTTGAGTAATAATACAATAAAAAAGAAATTTGTGAGTAAATATATTAAATGTTACCTTTTATCGTCTAGGCTTAGCGATAAACCTAAATAATAATAATAAATAACAATAAAACACAATAGTAAATAATATTTTATTGTATATTTTTTAAACAATAAATAAATAAATAAAACGGGTTAGCTAAGATAGTTTAATTTAAAATTTTAGACATGAGTTTTTCCGATGTCTTTTCTCATAAATTTTATCTATAATTATATTACAATTTCAAAATATTTTTACGTTCTCAACACCTGTAATGAAAAATATTTTTAAAAAAATGTTGAACAATCACCTTGATCGTTGGTGATCTGGTAATCGTCTTGCAAGATTCAAAGTTTCCAGATGGCATAGGTCGTCGATGCATCTTTTTTTAAGACCTTACTTTTAAAATTTTACGTTATGAAAAATTTAAATTGGATTGATGGAGACTATTGAATATGATTTCATGTATCCATCATGAGGTATTTGTATTTCGTTTGTTGTATGACTTATATTTTATTTTGATATCGCGCAATCCTAAAAAATAAAAATTTTGATGTCATACTCAACACTGAAACAAACAGCGGAAATTAAAGGAAAGCCACTGAAATCTTTAAACGTTAAAAATGACATATGTATGTTGTCAATATTAAGTAATCATTGAATAATCAAAATTTATTTAATTTTATATACCTACCTTACCTGCTAAATAAGCTTGTCGTCTTTATAGGATGGTACTGCTTGTAACTCTTCGCTTTTATTCCGAAAATTTTCAATTTACACCATTAATATCGAAAAATCAATACAACTTAGTGGCCGTGTCTACTCTTCGTGTTAAAGCTTCATCCTGGCGAGGATTAAGTCTCGTTTCGTTCATATAAGACATTAATCCAAACCATGTTTAAAACACTGGCATTAAAATTATTTTTCTACATTTTATGTTAAGTTAGCAACTATTATAACCTTTTTCACTTCGATTAAATCGACTTCGGTAGAAACAAAGATTTGTTGCAGTAATAACGTGTGTCGGGTCCTATAGCGCAGCGGCTAGCATTGTTGGCTTTCTTGTCGGATCTCATGGCTTCAATCGATTCATCGATTTCCGTTTGAAGGCATGCGTGTTTGTGATGTCTATAAAATCTCTCTCACCCTTCCAATTCTTCAATAACTGGGCGTAGCTAGAGCGATTAGTTAAACACTTGTCCTGTCTTAGCCTTATCTTTCTTTACTTTCTACTCTGTTCAGAAAAGAGAGTTTAAACGACTGAGAACAAAGTCTATTCGGAAGGTATATGCTCTTCATTGGGAGCGTAAATGGATTTTTAAAAAACTTGTGCTGTTTGCCACATAAATAAGGTAAATTTCCAAAAGAGCTTCTAATAGAATTTCTATTTTTTTGTTTTTTTGTTCATTCAAAACTTTTTGATCCAAACGTATTTAATAAGCTTGTAATACAGTAAATAAAAGCGAAACAAACTGTTTTAGTTTAAACCACATTTTATGAAGCAAGCCACATATATTTATGGAAATGTTTATTAAACAGTGTTTATACATAGGCAATAAATGTTTCATTTACAATCGGTTGTTTTAATGATGTGTGTTCGGAAAAGTTCAGTCGAAAGCTAAATTTTATTCACATAAATTCAATGATTTTTTTAAAAGTCTACTCTATTTTGTATATTGATATGAACATAACGAACGTTATAGCTGTTACAAAGAGCTATTAATGATGGTGGGAGAGACAATTTGTAATTTTAAAATATAATATAAAAACAAAAAAACTACTCAAAATCCGTTAGATTGATAAATAAAATTACTGCAGAAAAACATCACCATGTTTAGAATTATAAATACTTGAGTATCGGAAAATGTTATTATTTTACTAATATTACTGTATTCGACTAATTATCAGAAGGTAAGTAATATTAAATTTCGAAATTTTGATTTCAAAATTCTTTGTCTAGATATAAATTATTACTAACGGGTATTTCTTACAAAACAATCTAATAAAATTGCTTCCTTAACCAATAATTGAAGATTTCTTCGAATCGTTGTTTTAATAAGAGGCGTGCTGTGAATTTATTGCCGGACATTTCAAAGATATTGTCAATTTAATTTTACAAGAAAAGTAATAAATATATTTTTGCTGAATTTAGTACTGCTGAAGTAAAAAGAAGCAATCAGTTGTTTATTACCAACTTTGGAAATATCATTCAATCTTTCATATTATAAAATGGCTCGTATTTAACCGGCTTGAATTTATATAACATTAGTCAGAAATTATATTAAATGGTCATAATATAACGGTCAGCGTACAGAATGCAGAATAAATAATTAATTGTCACAATTCATATAAAATAGTCATAATTCAAATGAAATTTAAAAAACTTAACGTAACCTAACCAAAATGGTTATAAAATCTGACCGTATAATATTTTTATTCTGACCAAAAAAATGGATTTTATTCAGACAGAAAGTTTATTTGAATTTTGACCAAAAAAATATTTCAACTCTGACAATTTATTTTGTTCCCTTATAAAATATTGGTCGATAAAAAAATGTCCTCTTCTATTGTCATACAAATCCTATTAAGACATAAAAATATATTTTAATCATATTTATAATTAAAAGCATCAGTCGTACATTTATTATCACTCTTTTACGGAACTAAGATAAACTTAATTTGAACCTTCACTTATATATAGCGTTTGTATAAGTACAAGTATTCGAAACTATCTTTAATCTTTATGAAAAGGACCTTCTAAGGATGATTAAGTAATAAAACACAAAGTATCATCAAACTTTTAAGAATGAATCATTTTTATTTTTCTCCGTATCTTTTTACATTGTATAAGAATATTTTTTCTTAAAAACTCAGACAATGACCTCGTTTGAGATGTTCAGTACTTTCACATATTATATTTTTCATAACTCACCAAATATTATGCTTCACGAAAACTCAACTTTGATACGCCACTGTTATTAGTATTAGAAAAACTTAGTGTATGGGATCTAGTTTGAAACTTCAATAAAGTAATAAAAATATTGTTTATCTTTTTCCAATCATTGAATCCTGGCCACAAGATGCTTTTTATTGATAAAAGAAAATTTTGTTTAGAAATAAATGAATCGTATTTCAATGTCATAAAATAGTTTTCATTTTAAAAAAGAATTAAATAATTAAATCATGCGACGTCTAGTGTTTTTTTTTATTTATTGAACTAATATTAGTCCATATGAACTTAGAATATTATACAGATCGATGAAAATTTCAGATAAAAACTGTTGCGTGCATTTGGTCACGTAGTCTTTAAAGCAGTGTTGATATATCGAAAAAATGTATAATAACTTTAATAGCTTACAAGTTTTCCAAATGATTTTTTTAGCACATGTTTATCTTAAAATTGGTGTACCTATTATTGACTCTCAGAAAAATATACAATTATTTGTGTTACTCATCTGAAATTACATCAAACATCATGTTTACTTTCAATGAGGAGGTATTTTAAGAACTCTCGTTGTAAGGGAGTCACTTAACATATCTTGTATGATAAATTTGTGGATAGAACAATGAGTTTAACGAGCTTGCTTTACGCTATTTTTTTCTTCGTGTTATGCAAGAATATTTTGAACTAGCTACAAAAGTGCCATTATAATTTATACGATAAAATTGTTTCGATTCTTTGAAATATTTGAAACACCTATGACAGTCAGTCACAAGACCGATAGTCACTTGAAAAATTGTGTTGTTAATTATTTGTATAGCATTTTTCGTGCAATCATAAACAGTTCATTTTAAACAATTTAATTTCGAGAGTGACGTCTTTCAGTACAAAGGAGAGTGAGTATTGAGCGTGAAGTAAGCTTGTTAATATTTTACCTTTAATAAAAGAAATAAGAGAGGTATTAAATTTCATAGGATTTGACGCGATGTAGATACTCGCTTAGAATGTCACAGGCAATGTAAACAATCTTGAATGACAAGTAAAATGTCCATAAAATCTACATGAAACTGAAATTTGAGGACCTTTTCCCACTTTCCTTTACAGTTTCAAATTTTCAGATTTACGACGAACATTAAGAAATACCTCATGGTTTGAAAATTTTACTTTTAAGGTCGAAACCTTCATAAAATTGTTACTTTAAAACATGCAGTCATGATTTCGTAACGCAGAGAGCATTAAAAGAAATGATATTGTTTGTCCAAATATATTAATTTTCTTAATTGACTTTAGTGTGTATTACTATCAGTCACTTTTTGTGTAATATGTTTCACTCAATACAGTATTTAATAATAAATTTAACCGTTACTTATAAGCTTTAAATTAATTAATGATGCTTCTTATGTATAAAACATCAGTTTTGTAAAAAGTCGTATCTAAAAAGCTCTTATTAACTTCAGAAAGTTAGCTCTGTAAAATTTGGAAGTCAAGTCGCATTATGATTGAAAATTGGGTAAATAAATCAACACTTTACAGAATTTTAAGATTTTGACTGAAGTTGCTTGGTAGAGTTTCAATATTAAACATTATTTTTTTTAATTATGTACATTCACACAATTTTCAATCAAGTCAGTGCAAGTTCATCCGTGCACTTGAACGCCTGAAAATGCCGAAATGCGATACCCGGGTCGTTAGTGGCAAAAATTGTGTGAATGCACAATATTTGAACGATTTAAACTTCACAAAAGTTTTATTTATAGCTTTGATATAGCATTGTTATCAGTCGTTGATTTGTTTTATATGTTTACGTTTTTTATCAATATTTAAAATTAAGGTAGTATATTAAGACATCTAAATAATTGATTAATTATTACGTAAGTAAAATAATCATTGTTATGATGAGAAAAGATAATTAACATCTTAAATCAAGTATTGAATGGAAAAATATGGAGCTAAGAAAGGTTTTGTGGTTAGCTTATTACTTTGTCATTAAGATTGCATGGATGGAAAAAAAAAATAATATGATCAAAACATATAAAGCTTTTGATTTATTGAAAAATAAATTTATAAATCTTCAGTCTTTATGATCTAGTGGTTAAATCTGTAACTCAGATGAGTCTGGAAGTTTAATACTAAAATTTTAATTTTTCGACATGAGTATACCTAATGTTGTTTTTCCTCGAGTCGATGTTGTACATTATCACATCGCTATAAATACCATAACACCGCACTGATCTTAGTTAAAGCACGTGCTATGGATGCCCCGAGGGACTTACTTGTTCTTCTAGCCGGTGGAATTTCAATGTCTTTGGATACCTTTATTTTAGTATTATTCAAGAAATTTGTTTAATAATACAATGAAAGTTTAATAAAAAGTAACACAATATAGACATTAAATGCACTATAAGTTAAACAAGATTAAATTCGAAGTAATAAGAAATCGAGACGCCAGCGCAGCTCAAGAACTTTTCAAAGAATCAACCTACGAGATTTTGATAAAAAGAGATTCTGCTTACTTTTAGAATTGCAACTTAATTTACATATTTTATAAAAAGGTAGACGACACTTTTAGTCAATACATCACCACTCTAAGATTAGTTTTTCGAAGGCTCCAAATAATATTTATAAAATTCAAATCAATTTAAAATAGTATGATAGAATGAATGATAATTATAAAGAAAACGCTTGTAGAGAAATCTGATATCAACTGTTTATTTAATAATTAAAGGTAGTAAATCAACCAAATAAAGTGAACGTAATTAATTATATATGCATACACAGCCAAATTTGTAGTAAAAAACGTTTTATTAATGTATTTGTTTTATAAAATAGTAATTTTCGTGTGAAATTCATATTAACAAGTTAGACTTTTCAGTCATTATGGTCAATAGCTTTTTTTGCTTGATACTAGTTCACTACCGAATATGTTTTTACTACTCATATTATTAGACGTCTTCCACATCAAAAAAAAATAATAAAGACCGAAATAACAGTACGTATTATGTATAGTAAAATTGTTTACAGTAAAATTTCCGAATTCATGACACAGATTGAATCAACCTCAATAACCTGTTCTGAAAAAAGATTTTCAAAGTAAAGTAGTTGGCGTAGAGTGAACCAAGCATTACAAAACTAAAAATATTTTTTTATTGGTTTGAAAGGTGACATTTATTTTAAAAACAGCTTGTAGGCAAAAAGTTTGTGTTTTACCTGATTGATGATTTAACAGAAGAAACATTAAATATTTAAATGTGCGCTCGTTTCTAGTTAATATTTTTTAAGTTGAAATATAATCTATTGTTTTATTATAAATTATTTCAGTAAAATTATTAAATCATTTTTCTTTATAAAAATATATTTTAATAATCATCAAACTCATATTATTATAATACGAATGGATGTTACTTATACTTCTTGAAAATACATGTTTTCTGTTTTGCTTATTATTTTTTCTTAGTCTAATTTTTGTATCCGTGGTCTAGTGATCAACGTCGTTGGCTTCGGTTACGGTACTCACATGCTCAAATTTCAGTAGGGACAGTTGTATTAACATCTGTATGAATATCTGTGAAGTCTGAAATTCCCATCTTAAGAACAGGGCGTTGCGAAAACGATATGCTTACCACTATATCTGTGCTTACTCTTTCCTTATATCCTTTACCTTTTTTGAAAATTGAATTTTAGTAACTGAGTAACAATTTTTGTAGCAAACATCTATTAAAATAAACTTGATAAGGGGTCCATGTGTTCTACATTAAAAGCGGACATCATTAAAAAGACGCTTAAATCTTGAATTAAATTATAATCTCTTGATCTAACAGTATTATGTCGAACTTCTCGTTGTACAAAGTAGTGCCATGCATTATACTGGCTGTTAATACACTTTAGTCATACAATCTTAAATCTTTCACTTTCAGGTTTTATTCTCTCGTAGTTTTATATTGGTAGTGTGGAAATATATTAAAAATCATTGAAATGACTATAAATTTGATAAAAATCTCTGAATGAATTTAAAAAGAGTTCATATTTTTAATGCAAGATTTAAGATGACCACAATTGAACGATCGACTCATTCTTAATCAATAGAATTAAAATTTAGTAATATTTTTAATAGAACATAGTGTTTTAATATACATAGATGAATGCTTTTTTGAATGACATCCAATTTTATATCAATCAACATACTTTATACAGATTTGATAGAACACCTATTTAGGTTTGTTTTCTTGTGTTTTTATTTAGTATTTTTCTAAAGAAAACTAAGTAATAAAACTGCTTCAAAAACTATCTGTCAAAACACTTGCCATAGTATTTCAAATGAAAAGCCCGAGTAATGTTGTTTTTAATTTATAGTTTAACTTTACGTAATTAGCTTCATGACTAAAATTTCCCACATGTCTCTTATATAAATGATCCATTTAATAAGTGATACAATTTAATAATAAATTGTATTTTTCACGTCCCAGTTAATTTAAAAGTGCTTTTTAGAAAATTGTAAAAGCTACCTCTGTTTATTTAATAGTATTGCTTATTTCTGATTTCACTATATTGTAATTTGCTATATTTTAAGAACCTTCTATTATTGAAAATGACATATTAAACTGCTAGATAGTTAAATGTACCAATTTTGTCAAAATGAATTTTCTTGAAACCAATCTTACAGTGGCATCATATTGAGATACACGTGAAATAAGTTAAGGCATTTCAATAAAAATGCGAAATTAATCATTTACATAATAACTCTTTGACTTTTTGACGTGAAAGTAAGAAACAATAAGTCGAAAAATGATTGCGGACATAATATTTCAATTTGGAGAAAAATTCTTCCGTCAGTATTTCCGGCGAAAATATTGACGGCGGGTCGTTTCCGGGTCACGCAATTTATTTTTAAACTTTTCAAACTGATTCAGCCACTGCGATACAATAAAGATTTCCAATACATTTTTTCAACAGACATAATAAAACCGACAAAAAGACAATATTTTTGCCTTTGTCGTCAACCTTGTCTTTAAGATGAGACATAGTGAGCTATTTTATATCGCCATATTAATACTACGACAAAGTTACTTGATTTAAAATATTGTTTAAAAGCTTTTCTTGCAAAATTTCTTTAAACAAAATTCAACTGTACGATATTTAATTTTTCTATATTTTTTTTAATTAAATAAAATTTGAAAATTCATTTTTCCAACAATTAATTATCAAATCAAAGCTGCCTATTTGTATAATTGAGGGGATGATATACATTTAAGCCTCGATATTGACCACATTGTGATAAAAAAAGTTTTCACGGTTATATTAAACATTATTCAATACTTTAAAACTAATAAGATATTTAAAAAAAAAGTTTTTAAAATATAAAGCTTTTCGTGTGATATTCCGTTTTAAGTGTTTTACAAGCGATTTTTTTATATAAAATATTAATTACTAAAAATTTTCTTAGATTAAATAAATCATTGTGAATCGTAAATATTTGACAATATTATATTCATAGTTATTGAAACAGGTGTCTTTTATAAAATACTGAAATATATTTTCCAATGACCTTGCCTTTGTTTGACAGAGCTTGATTATGTTAAGGTAAAACATAAAATTGTTTTTTATCAAACGTTAAACTGTTTTATTCGTTTAATCAAATAACTTTTAGAAAATGACCTTTTGTTAAAATTTCTCAATATTTCCTCTCAAAAAAGTGGCTTTATAATATTATGAATGTGATATAATTTTAAAACTCACTTTAGGTGCCGAAATATTTTTTTCTTTTGCTTAAAATAAACTTTATTTAATCAAATTACACTCGAAACTGAAATAATAATATAACAGTGCAACTTTTTAAACTGTTTTTTTTTATATGTATATAAAACAATTTAAATAACTGACCTTGCAGCTGAAAGGTAAGCGTCGTTTTCTTCGATTGAATTTCCCATAGGTTTGAATGACAGTGTGTTTTTTTTTACTTTAACTATTTTTTTTTTAAAACCATGTCCGCTCCCAATGTGGAGCATATGGACTCCTAATGGAGTTTATCTCAACAGAAGTGTTTCTACGAAAACTGCTTGTTACTCAGTTGCTCAACCTCTCTTTTTCCAAAGAGAGCAGGGATAGAAGGATAAGGCTAGGACAGGATTAGTGGTAAGCTAATCGCTCTCGATACGCCCCGTTCATAGGATAGGATGGGTGAGAGGGGGGAATTCAAGACATCACATACATCCATGCCTTTGAACAGAAATTCATAAATCGACTATAATGTACAATTTTATTTGGGTTGAATAATTTTATAAAAGTCTGATTATAAAAAGAAGATCTGCAAGAAAAATACTATTATAAAATAAAAAGTTCATCATAATATTTTAAGTAGATAAGCGTGTAAGAGCGTTCGGGACTTTCCCGAATCGCAGCCAACAAGTGTCCTAGCTTTGCTGCTCTCAAAATCGACGCCCACAACCAACGTCGCGGCGTCGTGACGTCACGCCTGTTGCCGCTTTATAAAGGCGTCCACACGAAGGCTTCGCGCAATTCCGCCCCAGCCAGCCGCGAATGCAGGCCGCCTGCAACAAAAAAGCATACAAACCAACTTGTGACTAAATGAAAAAAACTTTATAAATTTTGAAAGCTTTACTACTCCATACAAGCTACTGTGCCGAAGCACTTTTTTACTAAAAGTTGCACTATTACTTTTTTTGTTCAATATTATCGCGATGAAAGTTTCATTTATTATTTGGCAGGATTGAGGTCAAACAGCAAGTTTACAAACTATTTTAAATGTTATTAAATTATTTTTGACACATAAAATACATCTTTATTTCAATCAAAAACAAAGTTATCGAAGTTCTTTAGCAATTTTTTGTCAGATAAATAACTTAGTTTAAAAAATCTAAAAACGCCGCTGTTATAATAAAACTTTTATTTGTGACAAGTTACACTGACAGGCGATTTGAAGACGAACATTCTCGACGAAATGAGAAGGTAAGTTACGCTTTATTTAAAATATTTTGAAATACTTATGGATGTAAAGAGTATCTTACACTTAATAAAATACTGAACGATCTTCATTTATATATTTTTAAATAAACAAAAATCTTTTACTCTTCTTTTTTATATCAAAATTTGTTACAAAATATTATTTTTTTCGTAATAAAAACATTACTTGAGTCAATGGAATAAAATAATAGAAAAATAATGGATAACCAGGAAAAATATTTAATTTCATAAAATTAAACGAACAATTATTCTAAAATATACTGTAAAAGTTCAATTATGTATTTTTAACGTATAAGCGAGATTTTTATTAAATAAAATTTACTGATGTATGACAATTTCACGTAAACCATATTTTTTCATGGCTAAAAATAATAATGTATTCTCGGGCTCCTTTTGCTAACACCAAATTGATACAATTGTAAAATAGTTGCTTTTATAACTAAATACATACCATTTACAAAGATGATGTCTGTTGTTGATCATTTTATTAATTTATATCATCTTTATAATATAAATAAATATAACGAATTTCATAAAATACATTTCAGCCAGTACTTTCTCACAATAATATCTTCCATATAACATACAATGAATACGGTATAATTTTATTTAGAATTATCTTATTATCTCATCAAAGCGGCGAAGGCATATGATATACAAGTAATTTTATTTCAAATCATATTATATCAAAGATTTTTTTACTAAAAAAAAACGCTGTACCATTTTTCTAGAAATGCGATTTCTTTTTATTTAGATATTCGTAAAATCAATTTCATCAATGATTTCTTAAAACACAAAAAAAATGATGTTCTTTTTTCATTGATTCACCACTATTTTTTTCGAAAGTTTTTGCAACTGGGAAAATGAAAAAAAACCAAACCATATGCTGACTAGTTATATTTATGGAATAAATAAGATTTTTAATATTAATCCTCTATGGCTCTAAAAAAACAATTTCTATTGTCTAGGCTCAAGATTTTTTTTTAAATCAGTACTCAATTTAATTTTTATTGGGCCTACAGAAAAAATACAAAGTTACCTTATACCTACATATTTGCAGTTTTTATCAGTTATAAATTAACTATTATCTATTTTGATATCAATTCCAGTTAATATGCAGTTAAATAAAAAAAAATATGTCATACTGTTTGCAGTGTAATTTTTTTGTCTTTCAATTTTTAGATTGATAATTTTCAAGAGGCTACGCTTTTTTCAAAGCGTTTTTTGGAAGAAAATATATTTTTACTTATTTAATATAAGTATTTTAAAAATATAAACTATGTATGTTATGATTTGGGGGAGATTGTATCATAGTCCGCAAAACTTTTAACAGTTTAAAAATTAATAAATTGGTCTCACCAGGAAATAAGTTGTGTATCACTGATCATATATTGTTTTCATTCACTTTTAGATCAGATTGAAACCAGTTTGAAAAAAAAACAATAATATGATAATTAAACATCTGTCGAAACTAATAAAACATAAAAAAAATGTTTTTATTACTGGATTTATGAAAAAGCGCTTTTTCTGTTGGATTTTTTTTAAATTGGCACTTTTTACTCTCAATTCGATCTTAAAAATATTGCCGTTAATTGATTGTTTTATTTCATTATTAATTGGTTTTTCAAGCATCTCAATATTCAAATAACGTGTTTAGACTCAAATTTACTGTCTGCGTAACACAATGTGTTTCGTAGTAATATAACTGAAGTATTTAATTTACCGATACGACATCTAGTTTTAAGGCCCTTCCAGTAATAAAATAAAGGAAGTCTCGTGAATAAATCCAATCATTAACTTCACAAATATATTTCACAGCCACTCACCGACCTTATTTGGGGCAAGATCGTAAACTTCAATTCAACATCAATGCAACAGAAACTTCTATCATTTGGGGCTGATACATAAATTGTATACAACCAAAAAATTTAAATGAATATGTATTATTAAAATAATAAAAAAATATATAATTACAATTATCGCCACAAAATCTTTCACGTGCCACAGTTAATACGAGTTAATATTATTCAAAGCATTGCAATTAGTAAATATGTTTTACCCTTTACAATAATATTAATGATTGACTTAATACTTCAAAACAATTCGCTTGTTTAATTACTAACCGTTATGCGTACAGTTACGCAACAAATTGTAAAGAGTTAACAGAACTAGACTAGAAGAGAAGACATGTATACTACTTCGTGTCCTTAAGCACATGAAGCTCTTCTTCCCGTTTTAGAAAATTAATACTTAGGAAAAGAAAAAACTCATCCTATACAATTAATTATTTAAATAAATACAGCATTTACTTTGATAAGATTTATTTCAATAAAAAATCAAAACCCGAACAATAGCAATACATAGTTTTTGTATAATTGCTGGGCTAAGACAGAACTCGACTTTCATTTTTCAAATTAATTTATTACATGTCAATTTTCAATATTATAAAGAACTATAGAATTGGTAAGAAATTTGATGTATTTATTAATATAATATTGTTTTTGTGGTCTTCGTTTGTATGCTACGACACATCTTTTTATCAAAATAAATTAATTTTATCGGAATCTTCATATACGAGTAATTTACGCAAGAGCTTACTGAAAATACACTATTTTTATGACTGTTCACTCCAACATATGTTTCAGTAAATATTTTTTGATTAATAACAAGTAAATATCTATAACTGCAGTCAAAAGGTTGTATCAGAAAACAAGAAATTCTCTGATAGGGTTTGATAAGATAGTTATTTGAGTAACAAGTTAAATAAACTTATGACAAATTCACTGATATTTCGTTTACAATTTATAAATCGGATATTTCTGTGGGCGGAAGGAAAAGGGAGCTAAATTTTTAATCAATACTTTTCAGACGAGCCAAAAGAGGATATGCATTTTTATGAACTTAGATGTAGAAATGTGATTATGAAATTTAATAATTTGGTAATGCTGGTTTGACTATTTCGTTTACTCTTTTAGATAATGTGGATAAGCGTATTTTAATTACTATGGCATATGAAAATAATTTTCCAGTTTTTAGGAAAACGCATTTTTTCCTTTTGGGCACAAATTTAATTAAACCTAGTTGGATTAAAAATATTTCTAGATTTAAGTTACACTTGATTATTTGTTCGTAGTTTAACACATTTATGAAATAAATTTTGTTTACTGAAAAATCATACTTTGATGAAGAATAAAATAACATACATTTTTTTCAAACTGATTTTGATGTTATTTGTAAAAAAATAATTAGAAAACTTTGTATTGCTTATAAATAATTTTTCACTATCTCTACGTTTTATGAGTTGGAAGGGTGTGCGAAGGAGGTACGGAAAAGTTTGAATCATCCATGACTTTATGAACAAACTAAAAATAACGATAAATTTTTCTCTTTTGGGATTCGAAGAGACTTTTCAGTGGAGTGCCATTGTAAAACAGTACATTATACATAATTCCACTGCGAAAACAAATTATTACACGATGTTTTTCGGAGACCAAATTAAATCGATGAATATGTGTGTACACGGGTAGTCATAGTTATTGAAAATGCGTCATTCTTTTTACAATTCAAACTTTGTCATTTGTAAAATGAAATCTTTTCCGTGGACCCAGATCAATGTGGACAATTCCCAAATGTATAAGATATCAGAATATAGATAAATTTAGTTCAACCTGTAGATAATAAAATCGAAGGAAGATTGCCATAGAAACCTTAGGATCCCAAAGGAATTTATATATTCATTTCAGGTTTTATAGTACAATTATTCAAGGATGAGCTTTAACATACTTGCATCAGATCGCAAATTTACGAATGTTCTTCCTTTATATTTAAAACGCATTTCTTCAAAACCCGCTAATACGATGTTTTTTTAATTTTTCCATTTCTATTTCCAATATAGAGAATATGATCTCTAAATTGAGATACCTCAACAGAAGCTCATTCTACGAAAACTTTTCGTTACTCAGCTGATCAAGCTCTATTTTTCAAAAATAATAAGGCATAAAAAGATTTTTTACAGGGCAGGACAAGAGTTATTTTACAATTTAAAGGGTAGAGAAGTTAAGGGTTGAAGTCTGTCACAAAAGCCAACGACGTTGACCGTTTTGCAACTAGTTCTGAGAAAATTGTAAGCAAGTTAATATCTGTCTAATTAGATAGCCATGTTTATTAAAATATGATTTTAAATTTTCGAAAGTATATGTCACAAATAATATGTATCAAAAATTAAAATACGTATCTCTTCTCCGCCAACACGTGAATTGAATGGTTTATTAATTTTAAACTAATTTATTGAATTTCACATTTCAATTATATGGTAGTTTCAAAAGTTAATCATAATTTTGAGAGTTTTTGTCATTTTTTAAAACTAAAGTTATAACGATTACATAAAAGATAAAAATGTAGATTTACGTGTAGATCAGACTTAAAATTTTGTGAAGACTATTTTAATGGGTTTTGAAACCAAGCGTTTCACAATTTTCTTTTTGAATTTCTTCAAACTAAAAGTCGCTCTATATACTTATTTTTACATTCTGTACATTATAAAGATGTACGCGTTGGCCATTGAATAAAATGTTCATGTTTTATATTTTATATTACATTTACTTGAAACACATTAAAGAAGGAAAAAATATACTAATGGTATCTTTAAACTTTTGAATAATGACTATTAGTTACTTATGGACACATTCATGATTCTCTTTTTTTAATAATACACTGTTTTTTATCATTTTCAACGAGTGTTTTCTATGATCAGGAACGATTACCGTAAGTGTAGACACGTATCAACAAGAGCTTAACACTAAAATAAAAATAATAAAAGATTTTTAGTACTTTTTCCACATAAAATTTATTAGATCAGGACCGGTGAGCGATCAGCGAAACCGGTCCTGATCTAATAAATTTTATGTGGAAAAAGTACTAAAAATCTTTTATTATTTTTATTGTAATGCCTTTCCACCAAGTATTGACAGTAAACACTTTAAAAGTGAGCTTAACACTAGTTGATTGCAAACATAAAAAAAACACATAACATTACAGTTGACTACAACGCGCCATATATTTTACAAAAATAATCTCAAAAAAGACAATGTTACTCCATAAACAAAATAATATCTCTATTGACATAAACATATAATTAATAAAAAATAGCACTATGAATCGTTGCTAACTACACATGTAACATTTTTAACGCAGTAGATACGTTCCACAAAAAAATCGTGTAAAAAGTGATTTCTTTGAAATTTTAACAACATTTTGGCATCGAAAATAGTAGTGATTAAGACACAATAAATAAATTACACAAAATATTATTTATTCTACGTATTTTACTTAGGAAAAATAGTACTCATCGCTATTTGATTATATAAATACTTTTGTGAGTGACACGAAATATTATATTGATAGACACAAAAAAAGACATGTATGATGTGTTTTTTTTTATTACTGTCTTGTGTTGTTGAATTCCTTGTTATTTGGAAATAAAATTATGTTATTTGTTTTTGGAATTCGTTCGTTTTAGTGGACCGATTTTTTTTTCAAAATCGTGTTAAGACG
Organism: Himalopsyche tibetana; assembly: GCA_030503985.1. Taxonomy (NCBI): domain Eukaryota; kingdom Metazoa; phylum Arthropoda; class Insecta; order Trichoptera; family Rhyacophilidae; genus Himalopsyche; species Himalopsyche tibetana. The sequence goes on from JAPJYX010000030.1 coordinate 27,695,163, forward strand.
AAACCGGCTCTGATCACACTACAATAAAAAAACAATACCAGAAGATGTGTAAGAATGAGAAAAAAAGACTTTTTATTAAAAATTTACATATTTTGTGTAAGGTCAAGACCGGTTTCGTTCCCGGTCCTGGTCTTTAATAAGAAATGTAATAGTATATTGGTATGCGCAAGCAAGTTTTTTTGTCTTAATATCAATAATTTACAGTGACCATTTAGAGATGTGTTAGAAATGTACCTATTCAAAAATTTAAATTGCTTCATTAGTCATTACATTCATATTCGTGTTCAAATCCTGATTTCTTTTGAAATAAAAGTCAACTTAAGCATGAAAATATTTGGACAAAGTATCTCAGAAAACTTTTAAATTTGTCAAATTACAAGCGACAATGAAATTAAAAGAATTTATGAAACATAAATAAAAAGTCTACGCAAATTTTGAATTAAAAAAGTTTGCGAAAAATATTCATTCTATAATCGAGTCAGTTTTAAAAAGATCGTGTGCTTAGGCATCGAAAAATGGCAAAGTTTTATAATCTTTAAATGAATATAAATATTGAGACAGCAGCCATTAAGACTGTATTAACCATAACCGCAAATTCTATGTTTACTATTCTCTCTTCTTAAATTTTTGTTACAGTGACTATTTATTATATTTATTCAAATTTAAACATCGTTTCAGTAATTTTTTTGAAATCTGTCAACTCATCTTGATAATTTAAATAATCTTTATAAATTGTTCTATAAGTAAAAAGTATTAAGCATAGACCACTCCCATTGAGAGATATATAAGCCCTTTATGGTTGAATGATCTCGAACACAATTAATCTATCAATCGATTGAACAAATAACGATAATAAAAACTGGTACTTAGTTTCCAATTTCATTTATCAGGGCCGATTTCGCTCGTGGCGAGCATTGTCAACTTTATCATTTAGAAATGAAATTAAACAATGCTATTTATACAAAAACAATTTGCAATGAAAATGTGTAATAAACAATTAGCATTGAAAAGAATTAACAAATTACATGCAGTGATTTTCAATGAAAAATATTTCTTATAATTTGTTGGTTTTTTTTAACTAAATAATTGAATATTTTAAACTTTATTTCATGAAAATGTTACTAATAAATTACTGAAGAAATACGTTGAATTTTACTTTTATACATTAATACATATAAAATAGTATATTTCTACTTAATACTATTGGTACACGTGTAAGAAATCTAAGTCTGTAATTTATAGATAATTAGATTCACCTTAGTAAATTAAATAAAAGTTTTATTATGTATCCACAACTGTATAATTAAATTTACTTTTTTGTGCAAACTTTTTTCAAACAGTCATCGATGTCTCTATATATATATGAAAAGAAACTTTTACTATCACTTATAATGAGCTTTGAATATTCTTTTACATTATCTAATCAAGCCTTAACAGGAGCTTTGAAACTTTATACGGACACCATGATCTGAAGTTAAGGAAACACTTTATTAGGTGAAACTATAGTATGAACTTTTAACAAAAATAAATGTCCGTTAGTTATAATAATCTTTTGATAAACGTTTGCCATTTATTTTATGTTGTATATTTTTTGATGTTTAGAATAATTGTTTTTTATCCAAACTCAATAAATAATTTGAAGCCCATTTAAAATATGGCATAGCAATTAAAGCGCTATAGATATTAAATAGCATGATAAAACTTTTTTATTATTTATGGGTTTGAAGGTTTTTCTTTTTTAATAGTTTGAAACAGACCGATTAATAAATATTCATATTGTTTTAAACTTTGATTACATTAATAATTTATTTTTACAGCTGTTTTAAAACATTATATCTAAATATGACATTTTTTAATTAATACAAAAAAACATATTTGTTTGATTTTGGTGGCTTAAAATTGTGTACTAAATACAATAAATATATGGATAAATATTTCGATTGATTTCTGGGTATGTGTTAAAATATTTAATGTATTTTATGAATAAATTCTCTAATTTGTATTCAATACTCAAAGCAGGACATAGAAGACCGATTAATTAACTTTTTTTTCGTAGTCTGATTATTCTATCCAAAAAAAAAGTTAAATGACTGTATTACTAACAAATCTTGATATTTAATATTCGTTAATGCCACCAACTTCATAAGGAATCCATATGCTAAGCTTTGAAAGTAGAAATGGGTGAGAAAATTAATACAGTTTGAATCATGAATAAAATTAAAAGTTCTTTCTCATCAAATCCACTTATCACAAGATTTATTGATTCTTGAAATACATGTTGTAATTAGTAAAAAAATCATTTTGGTCGGATCTTATGGCCCAGTGGTTGTGCGTTATTGTCTTCGGGTTCGAGTCCCAGAATGAACAGCACTTTTTCGATAGATATATCGATTTCTGCTCGATAGGTGTTTGTGGTATTTAATAATTGGGTGTAGTGAGAGTGATTAGCTCATCACTAGTCCTGTCCTAGCTTTATTCTTCTATCCCTATTACTCTCTTTGAATAAGATAGTTCGAGCGACTGAGTAACGAACAGTTATAGTAAAAAAAGCTTATGTTGAGATACCTCCATTAGAATGCCATATGCTAGTTATTACATTAACTAAAAAATATTACTAGGTGCCACCTGTAAACATTTGAATATGAGAATAATGAAAAAAAAATCTAAGCTATGACATTGTATTGATAGAACAACGAATCAGCCAATAATTAATTATACAAGAATGTCATTATTTTAACTACTTTAAGTATCGATTGACTAAATATTATCAGTTTTATGAAAATACTGTTTAACAAAACCCATCAGAAAAATTATCTAACCGAATATTCTACCACCTTTACTTAAATTATAGTATAATCAGAAAATTAATGCTACCTTAATTTCAAAAATAATTGAATTATCTAATTTGGTTTTGTATCCCATATAAATTACGTTTGGGTTCATTGGATTATGTACTTATTCACAAAATTCAAAGTTATTCTATATAGTTAAAGTTTCACTTTAATCACTTTATCAAAAAAACACTATTTAATCCAATGAAAATATCAATGTTTTTTGTGTTGAGAAACGTATCGTTGATATTTTTGAATTTATCACTTTAATATTAACTGTATTTTGGAAACGGTTGGTACACATAAACCTATATATTTTTTTTATTGGATTACTTTTACAAATATTTCATTAATGCTAAAATCTATTAATCTTGAGCAGGACTTCAAAAATTAATAATCAACATACTGTAGATAAAACCGTTTCAGATTCACCAATCGTTGTATTATATAAGACGTCATTCAATACACTGACTATAAGATATTGTTATACTAATTAATGCATATGGAGTCTCCGTGAACTGGTTTCACTAGGAGTTTCTTACCTCTGTAGTGATCACGCTCTTTCGTCTGCAACAGTGGTAAGGGAATACAACTTTTCAAAACATTAGCGATGAAGGAGACTTTTGACGCTAACCTTTCCTGGTACTTAAAGCTCCGTTAATTTGGTATAAAAAGAAATCTTATAATAAAAAACATTTTTAACAATTAAGGTAAAAAAAACGACTGAAATGGCAGAAAACTGGTTTTAGAAATACCAGTATTGCAATCTTTAAACACGACCTGCCGCGAATTCAACTTTGTAAAGCTGTGCAAATACGTATCCGTATAAATTTTGTGATTTGGGTTACCCTGCTCATCAGTGTCTATGACTAACTGTCATAAAGCCCGAAAAGCTTTCAAAGCCTTTACAAAATTACACCCTCCATCTTTCATGTGCGTGATCCATCGTATACTCGACGTCTTAATGTCAAAAGGCGAGGATATCCATCAAACATGCTACCGTTTGTCATAGCGCGTGAATGGAAAATAATTAAGCCAGTAATTATTATTAACACGCAAAACAATACAAATTATATAGATACATTACATATTTATAAACGTGTTTCTAAGCAGATTTTAGAATATAATACATCTAATAAAATCTCTAGAGATTTATATTTTGAATATTCTTATAGGCATCAATTTTTTATGACAAACTAGAAATAACTAAGTTCTTTTTTTGGGTAATAGCTAAGTTCCTGATACAGCAGAAATCATATTGATCATCACATAATAATTTAATTAATCAATTTAAAATGGAAAATGTCTGGTTATCTGGTACTCAACTTATTTGCAAAGCGTTTTTTATTTTCTTTGTAATACACAATCGTATCTAGATTTTCTCAGTTATGGGATATCGCATATTGATAAAATCTACATCTTTTGAGACAAGGACTGTATTTTTAACAATACTTGTCGCCAAAGATGTACATTTTAGTAAAACTGCATTTTTTTATAACTGCAAAAAACTAGATTCATCCGTTTGTTATTAATATTAATCATACGAGTTATAATTGACAGGCATAGGTGTAAACTCGTATAATTGTTTTAAAATTTCCATAAAATAGATATTAATTTTTTACACTTTTATACTGAAAATGCAAATAATTAAAAGATAGACAGATACATATATTGTAATGGTCAGTTACTCTATGCCTTGGCGTCATAAAAAAATAGTCATTTATATGAATCATAGATTATTTGATCAAACTCGTAATAAATCCTGTAGTTTTTAATATACTAATAAACGTGTTAAGAGAGTTTCTTTTTTAACTGTCCATTTAATTTATCGAGCGAATAAAATACTCCAAAATTAATTATTCACTTTATCATACACGTGATTTAGTACTACACATACACGCAAAAATCCTTGGTGCACATGAAGTTCTTCCAGAGAAGAAATAAATGAGTCCTAATTTTAGGGCAGTCTGCGGGAAACTTCCGCTGTGGAAATAATTTGCTGATTTTATTACACAAAGGAAGGAAAATGTCAGTGGCTCAATCATACATTGCGGGAAATACGAAGTCTCTTTCATTGCTTTGAGGGTAAAAACGGTGCAGTGAAATACAGACACTTTTATAATACTTTGACGTTATCAATATAGAAGTTCTTTAAAGGATTTTAATTACCAAAGTCTGTACTAGAGATTCCAAATATTCGTTGAGTATTTAGATTATTTATTGCTGGAAAGGATATCACATGGCATTACAGTACAGGGTTGTGCTGGAAAAGCTTGCTTAATTTTTATCAGAATGACGAGCTTTTTTGTTAAATAAAGAAAAATAATATTCTCAAATTTAATCAGTATCATAAAAATCAGAGATCTCTCTTTACAATGCAATAGAATTCATTTTTTGTTCAATTCTTTGCATTAATATACGGATAAATAAGTTAAGAAGAAAAATATTCGTTAAATAATCTTTCGGTTCAACAAATTTGCTTGTTATTTTCAATAAATTCGGCGGTAACTTTGTGTAAATTCGTTTAAAAAAGCTATCAATTCAATAAAAAAAAATGTAGAACTAGGGTTTGCACTGCTTAGAACGTTGCTCACTGCTGAATGCAAATTTATGACTTCTTGGGAGAGGATAATTTCAGCTTCCTTCTATCGTATTGAAAAATAATGTTACCTCAAACATGCGTTGATAATATCGACTAACGAGGTAATGCCTTTTTCCGGTAGCTTTTTTAGAGCCTTATTGCCAATTTTGTCATTTCTCAAGGTTTTCTTGCCATTGAATGTGGTTAAGACATTCTTAAAATAAATTGACAAAATTATTAAATTCTGAAACTATAAATTTAATCAGAAACGTATTATGCTTGTACTAGTATATTCTAAAATGGTATTAAGTCAGAGTGAGAACAGGGACAGGAATCGGAAACAAATTTTACTTACTAAGCAGCGTTAGTGTATATCTTAAAATCTATCGATTGTTTGAAATGTAATCATGACAAAGCACATGTAAGCTGTTTTAATTTTGCACATTATGATTTCTAAATTATTCGAATGATTTCTCTCAATAATATTAGCGAATTTCTAACAGATACTTATGCCGGTGTATTCCTTTGTTTTCAAATATAACATTTGAATTTTAACTAAGTTTCAAATCTTATGTGGCTTGGAATATCATTAAGTATTTCTGAGCATAAGAATTAATTTTAGGATGTTTGTAGGCGTAGAGATGTGAGTAATTGTACATATGAGATTATTTATAGTATGTATAATTGATTATAAAATTTTCAATCAAAAGATTTCAATATTACTATGGAAAACATAGATCGGATTCATGAATTCATAGATCTGATTCATGATCTATGGAAATATCATGAACGAAATATTTATCGAACCAAAAACTTTATTTTTCAAGTAACCACTTGATTGTTTTTCTTTTTTGTGTAATTCTAAAAGGAGGGTGTTCAAATGGTAATAATTTAAAACATTTTTTTAATAATTATTGTTCAATAAAAATATCTTTTTTAAATTAGAAATATAAAAAAATGCATACCTTTCCGTCAATTTTTGACAGTTTTAATTTTCATTCAATCCTTAAATATTAATTAAGTATTTCGACTGAGGGTGCTTGATGGAATTTCAATATCAAATTTGAATTGTTTGAATTTTGTACTTTTCCGTGAGTTTTGTTGCTAACGACCCGGGTTTCGCCTTTCGGCATCTTCAGGCATTCCAAGTGCACGGATGTACTTGAACTGACGCGTAGTAAACAGTTTGTATCGTTTATATACGAAAAATTAAGTAGATCACTAAGTTAAAAGGCTATTAAAATGTAAGTTAGCGAAAATTGAATTTATACAATTTTCAATGAATTAAGTGGGTTTTTTATAATTATGGGGATTTTTTGAAAATATTAATGACCAGTTAATAAATTAGGAATATTTAAAATAAATTTAGGGTTTTATCCGACCAATTATTAATGAGTTGATTTGTTTTCAAGTCTTTGAATTAATATTTAATGATAGCAAGTGAATTAATATTTAATGATAGCAAGTGCTTGAATTTTTAATAAATGACAATTATTTAAAGGGGGTACAACAATGGAGAATTTGGTAGATAAAGTTGCTCGTTTAATTATTTTAAATATGCTACCGTTAAGCTTATATTATAAAGATTATTTTTCTTACTTTTTCAAACGAAATATATTTTTAATCAAAAATATTTTGAGTACACTTTTGATTATCGAAACCTTTGCTCATATGCATTTTCCTTTAATTTCATCAGGAATAAAAGGTTTGTTTTCCAATTCCGTGAAATTATATATTAGAATTTTTGTTCTCACCAGATTTAGTGTTAATAAATTTTCAAAATATCGAATGGTTTTTTACCGACTGTAGTTTAACAAACAAATCGGGGGAAATGTAATTTAGGGGGATTAGAAGATAGCTTTCGAGTGATCTATCGATAATTGGAATGGGTAAATGTGTTTTTTGTATAGATATATTTTTAAATAAATTTATATAGACAGACAATATTTTATTCTAAATAACAAGAAGGTTTATGTCAAAATGTAATTTAGTAGTAGTTATGATCGATTGTATGGTCAACTAATCAACTCAGACTACAAAACATAAATAATTTCTTAAAACAAGCTTAGGAAGGTTTGTTATGTAAGGAGTAGGGTATCTAACAATGGACCCATTTCGTGATCCCGGAACTTCGGGATTGACAATTTGAGCATTCAACATAAAGTCGTGTATTTATTTTGATTCGGGATTGAAAAAAAAATTGCTCGGCAATTTAAAAATCCTGGGATTTTTCAGAAAAAAAAAAAAATTTTGCCTCTTCCAAGAATTTTCGAATCCAAATACCAGGAATTTGCGGATTTCCTAGCAGTTTTCGTACAACAATGCCTACAACTTATTTTGCTCCCCTTTGGGAGTGAACATGGTAACAACGGTTTTTTGAAACCCACGTCCGCTCCCAATGTCGAGCATAATTCTTCTTTTTTAACTTTTTTATACAAAAACTATTTGGTACACCGTTTCTCATTCTCTTTTTTTAAAAAAGAGTAGTGATAGAAGGATAGAGCTAAGACAGAACTAGTGGTTAACCAATTGCTTTTGCTACGCCCAGTTATTTTATAATTGGAAAGAGTAAAGGAATGCTAAGATATCACAAGCAGCAATGCCTTGAAAAATCGCACTGGTACTCGAACACTTCTAATTCACCACGGAAGCCAACGACGTTTACTACTGCACGACGGACACAAGGCAACAGTAGATACCATTACATTAATAAAACATTACCGATAAAAAAACATCTGCAAATAGCTAATCAGTATCTTTTGTGTCATTTTGACTGCATGTCACAGTTTTAAAATCTGTCGTTACAATGTGTATCTTGCGCGTTCACTACAAAACATATAGATTCTCAAACAAAGAGATAAAATATCGTTGCTACAAGGAACTACGGTATCTTAATAAATATATATTCAAAGTTTTCCCTAGATCATTAATATAAAATATTATCATTACTCTAAATAAAAATGTAATTAAAGTACAGTTACTACGCTCTTAAATAATACAACATCATAAAAATAATGAAATATTTTTAATAAAGACACTACATATTGTTACGGTGCTATAATTTTATACTGGCTGTACTTAAGTTCTTCAACATCAATATTGACAGTAAAAGGTTATATTAATATTGTTATGATGAAAGCCACCTGGGCACAAAATCGCAAAAGGTCGTCCAAATGTCCTTTGCGCTTGGTGATGAATACTTTAGTCATAATCTTTATTTTTTAGGACAGGCAAATCAATACTGTCAAAATTTTGCAAATCATATTATTCCCTTACTTGGCGCGACTATTTTTTTTTTGTGGTCAATCTCATTTTATCTCTACTGAAATAAAATATTTTATAACTAACTAACCGGTTCCCGGCAAACGTTGCAATGCTACTCAAATTAAGAAATCGTTTGTGTTATAATTATATTTATTGAAGTCCATGTTTTATTTTTCTGTCTGTTTGACGTTCGAGACGATTATCTATGGTACGACACACGCGCCACTTACTGTATGTTAATTTTACTATAACCTTCGCGCAAGTGCAAGCATACGTTGTCAAAGTGAACTGTATGGCAGACATACACACATTGATTTGTATATATAAGACCTACTGTAAGTTAATTTTATTATGCCTATAACCTTCCTGGAAGTGCACGCAAAAAGTTTACCGAAGTTTTATTGCAATAGGGTCAGTGGCCCATAGAGTTCAAACAAACAACATTTACTAAGCATCAGTTCAAGTTCATCCGTGCACTTGAACGCCCGAAGATGCCGAAAGGTGAAACTCGGGTCGTTAGTGACAAAATCTGTGTGAATGTACAAAATTTGAATGGTTCAAATTTAAACAAACATTAATTTTTATATATTAGATTGATAAAAAATGCTCCAAATTTTTGTGGGTACTTTTAAAACAGTAGCTATTAAAAATACAAATAGTCTGATATTAGCATATTATAGGTATAAATAATGCATAAAAGAGGATAATAAAACTTTGGCACAAAACGCCAAAAATCCCCATAATTATAACAAACCCACTTAATCCATTGAAAATTGTATACATTCAATTTTCGCTAATTTACATTTTAATAACCTTTTAACTTAGTGATCTACTTATATTTTTGTTTATAAACGATACAAACTGTTTACTACGCGTCAGTTCAAGTACATCCGTGCACTTGGAATGCCTGAAGATGCCGAAAGGCGAAACCCGGGTCGTTAGCGACAAAACTCATGGAAAAGTACAAAATTCAAACAATTCAAACGCCTGTGTTTTCTGAAAATATTACATGTATAGAAAACTGGTCTTGAAATTGTTTTAGTGTTTTAAGAATTAATCGAAATGAATAACGACGTTCTTTCGTTAACACTATTAAATTTAGCTAACAATTATAGAAGCTATTGAACGTTATTTTTTTTCTCCTGTGTCTGAATAACGATACACATAAAAAATATAAAAACAAGTGGGACCTTACTTGAAATTACTTGAACTTACAAGCCCAACCAGCAATTGACAAGAATTCAATATTTTCCATATATACAATCTTAAACTTCTGAGAGCATACGTTTATTTTATATTTAAAACAATTTCTGAAAAATATAGGAAGAAATAACAATAATTTATCAAATGAAATACTTTTTGTAATAAAAATTTCTTAGTCAATTTTCAGTTGCCAAAACCACTAAAAATTCGAAAGTTTTCTTTATAAATTGTTCAATATTATGCATCTGTATTAAACTTCATAAGATTACTCTCATTTTTTTAATGTATTCTATTCTATCTTAATGTACTCTATAAATAGTCGATAAGGTTTGTACGTACGGCCGTCTGTCTATCTGTCGGTCTGTCAGTCCTTTTTGATGACGTCAAGAAAGACGGTCCCAAACTAGCAAACTTAAAGATTTCAAATATTCTAAAAAATATATTATTTACAATTTAAATACTGCAGGGGTGTCGATATATGTACCGAGGTCTTTTTATTTGTCTTCGAAATATATTTGTTAGCAAACTTAAACATTTCAATTATTCTAAAAATTACATTATTTACAATTTAAAATTTATTTTTCACGCCAGTAAATTTTCTGACTACTTAAAATGCAATAAAAATTCCCCCCCGTTGAGATCAAAGGGCTTACAGCTAGTACAATATTAAAGAAAATGTGTAATCAAGGGCAATCCATCAATTACAACAACAATTCTTCTCCCTTATCTCATTTTTAGTTCACATATTTCAGCTATCTTTAATAAGACTCCAAATACTGCATGCTGACAACCAACATGATAACAAAACAATATTGATTAGATCACAGCTGAAACAATTCTCTTTACAGCAGTCTTTTCAATGCTTCATACATGTTTATTATTACAAGATTATCATTTCAGTATTAAATTAACTTGCCATATTCACAAATAAGTTTGTCTGATATCTAGCACATCAAAAGTGATTAAATACATAAAAATATCAAAGTAATAATAGCTTTGGTAAACAAACTTTAAAATCATTTAAAAGATTTGCATCTTTTAGGTTTTTATTAATAACGCCCTATAAATCCTAATAAAAATCTTATTTTCAACATCGCTAAATAACCGAAGTTTTTTTCTACCACTAAACTAAACTAAGTTTTTATTAGTTTTAAACACTTTTATGGAAGATATTTGAATAACTCTATAAAATATTAGCTATTTAAAAATAGTATATTTTGTCATGAATTTAGAACTAATAAACATAAAAGGATTTCAACTTTTGATGTTTATAATGAAAATTTTCTCTTTCATAACATAACATATATAAAAAAAAATATCGTATATCGTCACCGTATTGGCAGAAGTTGACAAATTATAAGTTTTGAGTAAACAACAAATGAAAATTTTTGCTATAGATTTGATTACTCAAAATATAATCAAAATTTAGTTACGTCTTAAATAACCCATACTTTTTATAACTTATATTTTTCCTGAAGAAGCTCCTTAAATATGTGAAATACGTGTCACAAAACCTGTGGATTAACTGAGAATTTAAATTTTAAAGCATTTGAAAACATATGAAGTCTGTAGCTTCACTTGATATTTTATATTTAATAGATACATATTATACCAAAATGTAGAGCCATATAAACCGATCTGACACAGACAAAATATGTTCAAAGAGAGGATTCATCAAGCATCTTCAGTCGATGTTATTAAATATTTAAATATTCATGTGATTTTTTTAACACTCTTTAACATAATTCCACGGTTGTCGTCCGTGACGCTTTATTAAACAGATAAAATTCAAGTTATTATACGTTTTTCAATATCAAGTCCCAAGAAATTATTCACTGGATAGACTCTCCAACATGGTCAGTTGGGTTTGTATAAAACAGTTTTCTTGAAATCTCCAGCAATAGAATGATATTAATAATATCTTTCTGCCAGTTCCAGGTATCTACTTTACCAACCACCTCAGACGGTTTGAAACTATTTTATTACCCACTACTTGTTACCGATATCGATTCCGTTCCAACTGACAATATCTCGTAGTAGAACAACGTTAAATGTTTACAAATGATGCTCGTAAGTCACTGGGATTGTTTCAGGTGCAATTTATCATGCCTTTTTTTCATATAAAATGAATCACATGTTAAAAATTCAAATACTGTATTAATACCATAGCTTGAATTATGATTATGCTATTTCTAAATTTGGTTCTGTATTAATCTTTCGTTGTCATTACTATCAGTATCATAAATATCTAAGTAACAAAATAATACAGAAAATAAAAAGGCATTCGAGCCAAAAAAAAAAATGTGAGTGTACAGAAATATTCTATGTGACACAGAAGATTGAGCTTATGTCCTATGATTCGTTAACATCAAAGTCTTTCGAATCTCCTTTATCACTGATGTTTCGGTTATTCACATTTATTTTCCATCGTAACCGACGGAAGCACGTGATCGTTCCAGTGGTGAGCAATCCACAGTGAAGCCAGTTCACGAACACAACGAATGCAATCATACGCGAATTATATTATATGAACCTCTCCATATACTATACTCAATGTATGCACATATACGCAATATATGAAAAAACAATCTGAAAAGAATTATTTTTATGATGCTTTGAGTGGTGTTTCTAAGTTTTATATTTTTTTTTATAATATACATAATTGACTTTTAAGTAATTATCACTGCCACAAAAGGAAATAAACTATAATTACAGCATATAAAAGTATGTAAAATGTACAAACGCAAAGTTTTATTCTCCTCTATAAAATATCAGCTCAACGATGAAAAGTAAAGCAGATGGGACAATACCCACGATTAGCATTTGGACTTAATTGCTTTCATATGAATGGTCAGTTACCATTTCAATCATATTACTTATTATTTAAATAGTTACGCTCTTTCATTGCGATGGTAAATTATGCTTTAATTATTCGCTTTTAACAACTTGACACACATGACGTATTTTATTTCAATTGACGTATTTTATATGCCAAGTTTATAAATAAACGTTTTTGATTCACAACAAATGTTAAGTCAGTAGCTTGTGATCACCTGCCACATTCTCATAAAATACTTTTTTATATTATATAAGGCGTCTAGTAACAAAACGCGATAAATACACACTTTGTCAAAATCGAGAAACCAATATGTGCGTATTCTACGCGCAGTTATACACAAAGTGAAAAACAATTCTAAAGCTCAATATAAACAAAGGAAAAAAACAAATTTGAATTAGCGATATATTTATGGATCGGAATATTTTAAATCTTATTGATTCTCGTATGTAAAATGTTTATATTATATAATATTAATTGTATTGTATGGCCTTATCAGCTAATAAACAAATAATTAAAAATTTAAGATGGAATATAAAAGAAAAAAGAATTTCATCTTCAAACAACCATGTTTTACTTGAAAGATAAAAAGCCTTGTTTGCAACAAATATTTTAATGTGTACATATCGCTTTTTGTAACTAGACGCTTCATATTCAAAATATAATTTGAGCTCCGTCTATAAGCATTAAATAAATTAAACCCTCTTATATACAGTAGATAACAAGATTTTTTATGATGCTTAGCTCTAGCAAAGTGCCGACAAGCATGGTAATTTTATCAATTGTTTATTTTTTAATTAATTTTTTTGTAAAAAAAAACATAGGAATTAAAACAAACAACTTATGATGAAAAAGATTTTAGTTAAGATCAACATATATTTATTTTCAATCCACGACCCTCTGTCTCCAAAGCATTATATTTTAACATTTTCTATACCTTAAAATTAGTTTATCTGTCATGTATCTGTTTTTTGAGCGAAAATTTAGTGAATTCGGCTAACGCTCATGCTTTTTCCGAATCCCTGAAAAAACACTTTAATTAACATTAGTATTGATTTGTGGATTAAATCGATTTATGGATAAGTGTCAAAATACATTGATGCCCCGTTGTTAACATATCCTTTCTATTCATCGAATACTGAAAATGGAACTTTGGTAAAGTGATTAGTTTACTAATTTGTCTTTCTTACCTCCATTCTTATTGTGTTCTCTCTCTTAAAAAAAATTTGATCAAATAAATCAAAAGTGGTAATTATGAAACAAATTTTGTTGAGATACTGAGATTTGGAGTTAATATATCTTACATTGGGAGCGAGCATGGTCAAAAAATAATTCATTCAGCAAAGTTGGCTTTATCGTCATAATATAAATTTGATTGAATGGAAAAACTTTCAGTTTTTACGACAGTTTAATGACAAAATTGGAAGACATGATTTTTTTAGGAACCCTATGATTGTGCTCAATACATTTGTTCTTATTAGCTAAAAATAATATAACATTACCTTCTTTGCGTTACAACCGAGTATTAGCATCATCGTCCATTTGCCCCAAACCAGTTCTTTGCATAGCATATTTTATGAAGCTTTAGACTACGGCTATCATAAATATGATGCATAGCATAGCAAAAGAAACGAAAATAATTTGGTTTTTCAAAACATACATTTTACGTGTCACCCCATTGTATAGAAACACTTTATATTTATGTCGATATTACATAAAAATTATCAATCAAATTATCACAGATATTATGTCACACAGCGTTTTCGTAGAAATAATTTATTATCAATATATCAAGTATATCACATAATAGGATACACATAAACTGTGTCATATATCACTACTATCCATGTAGGGATTGCAATAACGGACGAATATGTCAGTACCGACATTTCTCATCTCTGCAGCGATCACACCCTTACGGTTTCTTAAAATATGACTACATCATTTAAAAGGGTCATCAATTCAGGTATCTGTTAAATATTGATACAACTCTCAGTAGATTTAAAATATTTTAATTCGCCACAAACATTTTTATTATAATTTATTATGATTTTTGAATATTCAACAATTTTAATTTTCAATACCGAAATTCCGATATTTTATCATCATCTTCAAAAACAGTAGTAATTTATTGAAAAAAATCATGAATACCGGTATTGTGGACCCTGTATCGATGCTTCATTCTTATCACATACTTCAAAAGTTAATATTTATAATCCACTTGATAAAGTAGGTTCCCCTACATTAATATGTGTACAGGACATTGTTGAGATCCGATAGGATATTGTTTGAAATACCGATATAGATTAAATAATAGAAGTACTGTTAATTTCTTTACAGTACTTGTAAGTAGATCATTTTCAATATTGCCATACACAGCCGTTATTTAATATTAGTAAACGGATTCAAAAAACAATTTTTATTACCGAATGCTATCCAGATGAACTAAGAATTATATTTAATTTAAATAATTCAAATAATGTACATTCACACAAGTTTCGTGACTAACGACAGTCAGTTCAAGTTCATCTGTACACTTGAACGCTTAGAGATGCCGAAAGGCGAAACCCGGATCGTTAATGAAAACACGTTAATTTACATAATTTAAGCGATTCAAATTTAATATTGAAATTACACCAAACACCTTCAGTCGTTAAATCAAATCTTCAACTCTTAAATTACGAATTATATATCTTTTTAAATACTCCTTATGCTTAAAGGTTCTGGAAACAACGACGGCAGTCTCTATATTTTGCTTAAAATTAGTCAGGTAGAGCTAGCAATTCTGCATTTTATTTAAAATAATAAGGCTATTACATATAAATTTTTAAATAATTAAAATAATATCTTCGATGGATTCGGCGGTAACTTTATGTAAGTTTATTTTATGCTTTCCATACGTTTTGTTACTAATTTCTTTTCGACATCTTCATGCATTCAAGTGCACGGAAAAATTGGTAAATAGTTATTATCGTATTTATATTATAAGAATAAAAATATGATCACTTATTCAAAATGTTATGAGGGCATTTTGGATTAATTTTACGAATGATATCCAGTAATCGTTTAAACATCAACAATTTCTGTATGTCTGTATTGAATGGCCTTCACTTACTATAATATATCTAAATTATTATAACATCCTGTTTTAACAATATGCAAGTGAACCTTAATAAATTATCATGAATAGCGTAGTCCTTGAAATGCTCGACAATGTAATATCATTATCGTGTTTGATTTATTGATTATATTCACGATGCAGGATAAGTTTTTCAGGAATGTAATATGGGTATTATAGACAGTTTTCAAAAGTCAGTGCGTTACGTTATTTTCGACCGTTATGTTAAGATACGTTCAAAATATTAAAGTAACATTTTTCATCGGTGAGGACGTTACCATTATCGATGTTGATATTATTTATTTATTTTTTCTGATATACATATTACTAAAATCAAATTATAATATATTATGAAAATAACTAACTTTGTTTTGTTTTTTTAACTATGTCCATTGCTTAATATGGAGCATACAGCCTATCAATAAAGTGTTTTTTATACAAAAACTGTATGTTACTCAATTGCTTAATCTCTCTATTTTAGAAGAGAAATAGAAGAATTGGAATAGGACAGAATTATATTATACACCAATGTAGCAACACTTTTACTTCTTATTAACTTACTTGATATCAGGTCCGTAATGCAGTGATCAACATCGGTGGCTTCCGTGTCAGATCTCACGGGTTCAAATCCTTTACGAAAAACATTTTTATCAATCAATTTACATATGGGTTTTTTTGTTGCCTAAAAGTTCTCTTCCATTTTTTTTATCCTAAAATAAAGGAGCGTAGCTAGAGCGATTAGTCATCCACTAATCTCTATTCTCTTATAAAATCTTTTGTTGAAATACCTTCATCAAGAGGCCATGTGCTCCACATAAGGAACGGACATAGTTTTAAAAATTAAGACAAATTTTGTAGTATTAAATTTCACGTGTGTTTCTTTACATACTTTACTCTTTTTATTTTGCAATGATATCACCTTACATTATAATGTGATAATTACTAAGAACTATAAGACAGTCTTTATCAGAGATTTTTGTACACTTTTCGAATAAAATGTATTTTATTCCGCCATAATGTGATCTAATTCGCAAACGGAGATTCTAAGAAACTGTTTTTTTTTAACATTTTACATTGTAATTTTTATAACTTTAATATTATGTTGATTTACATCCTTCCTCAAAAGGGAAACGTAGATGGAGTAGCTTAAAGGTATTTTAATAATCTCATTTTTATATCTTAACCATTCTTTAAAAGTGATAAATTGCCACTGAATCTAGCCAAATAATTCATTAAGATTTGCGAATTTTCCTCCGCAATTTGGGAGATATCATTTTTTTTTCAAAAAACCCCCACCGCCATTTTGAAGTTTTATCAGTAAAGAGATGAATTACTAAATTTACTAAAATTAAAATTTTAAAAACCTCTAAACTATAATTACAAAACTCATCAAAGAGTAATAAAGCTAAAAGAAACTAACGGTAAATACGAGATAGAAATAGATTATAATTATTATAACATCGGAATTTTTCACAAAACAATTTATAATATTTTTAATTATTCATAACATTGTATTCTCTTATCAGCTTATAATGCTCGTCATGGGTGAAACCGTTCTGATTTTTAAAAATAAAAGTGGAATTAGTACAAATTAATATATTATTTAGTTAAGTTTTTGTTGATTCGTGAATAACTAAAGTTTTTTTTAAGATGCTTTTCAAATATCTGAAACACGTGTCACAATTTGCAACATAACTTGTGAAATGACTATGTTATTAATATATTTCTTATATAAAAATGAGCTTCTTCAAAGATTGAACAACATCCATTAAAGTTGTGTTTTAAATGAAGTACATAGTATTGTGTTATGTAAACTTATTGACTATCCTTCTTAAAGGTGGTGCACTGGTGTAAATTTTGTTTATAATACACAGTTATACAAAGTGCATCTTTTGAAAATTTGCCTTTTTTAAAACTGTCAATTACTGAGACCTTTAATTCTGAGTATTATTAAACACGTTCTTCTTATGTAGAAACATAATATTATTTTTCAATAAATTATGTCATTTTAACAAGGGTTCTCAACCGATGGGGAAGATTCTGAGAGAAAACATGATATGTTCATGGAAATCGCACACCAGCAGTTCAGTATAAATATGTATCACTATAGTAATGTATTTTCTTATCATCGTAAATCGCTCGTAATGAGCGAAAACGGTTCTTACTAATATTATGCTATTACACCAATTATTGACAGTGAACACCTTAAAAGTGAACTTGTTTATGATTTTTTTTTTAATTCAGTTAACATGCACACGAACGACATTTTTGGTGTTTGGTTTGTCACGCCGTAATTTTGTCATCACTATATTATTTCTGTAAAATTGATTCTGAAAAATCCCTTTTAAGCATTCTTTTGTATATTTAACTACTACAAAAAACAATCACATGTTTCTCATCGATTGAACTCTTCATCACATAAAATAAACTTGAATTCGCTGTAATTATTCCACTGACATTTTTGCTCATTGAAATTTGCTTCAGTAATTTAAGTCGGTGAGGGTAATGAAGTAAATAAAGTTGGGAACCTCTGGGCCAGATGGTAAACTTTAGTAATTTACCGTCAACGCTTAATAACTATAATCACACGTGTATTATAACAATTTGTTTGAGGAAGTTTGAACGAATTATTTTGAAACTACAAATTACTACCGACTTAGAGGTCGAACTTTGAAAGACTTTTTTTATAATATAATTATTTTAATTTATGACATGAATATATTATATAATTATCGAGTATTAAAGTGTAATGGGTCAATCATAGTTTTTCGGATTGGCCTAAGCATCTACAGAACCACACTTAATGGTGGTTATATCGCTGAAGATTCAATTATTTAGAGTATCATTAATTATTTGTATCATTCGATCGTTATTCTATCACGATTAAGTCCAGACTTACTTGCGACATGGGCATGGATACAATTAATATGTCTGTTTTTTTACGTGGCCATCTGAATTTCTTTTACATACTCAATCATAAGACAGAGTAAAAGACAGCAACTTACCAACAAAGCGTCTTATAATAGTTTTATCCTCTCTGAAGGAAATGTTTCGTTTTTAATTTACGACTAGATCTCGTAGTATGGAGACACCTGATATCAGCTAAATCAGTTGTTGAAGATAGAGATAATAACGCTCTGGGGATGTTGTATTACTGCATTGCCCTGTCAAAGGCTCGAATTTGAAATGGAAATAAATCAATTTGTATAAAAAAAACATATTTTTGAGATATGTTTATTATTTCCATCCGTAAAAAAAGACAAATTGAATGACTTTTTTACAATTCAAAGGTTCACTCTCATTTCTTGGTGAATAGACATTATATTAAAAAATAAAAAAACTTTCTCATACTGAATCTCCCTCACAAACATTTCTAACTAACTAATCAAAGTTCAAGATCAACGATTATCACTTTAAAATGGTCGTGATGAACAAAATTGGTCCTGATCTGAACAAGTAAATGTGTAATTGGTTTACAAGAGTGTTTGATTATACACAATCAGTTTTTGTAAAACAAGTGTTACAGTTTCGTATATTCTTTAAAATGTGAACATAAATGAATCATTTTTTACATGTTCACGTTTTAGGTCCTCCGAAAAGATTTTTTTCTGTGAAAAGGCAAAATATTTTATAAAAAATAATTGAGTTGTAAATTGTCAAATTTTACGGCACCATTAAATTATATTGCGAAAACTGTTTTTTCTCTTACAATTCCGGTGTAAATAGTTAATCCCAGCAGAGCATCATATTTAGTTTTCGTATCCCTTGATATTATAATATTTATTACCTACATACAATGGATATTAAAAAATTCTTTCCCTAAAAATGACAAGCGCTTTTTATCACGTATGTATAAAGTTGAAAAATTTCTATTCCGAAGTTATTGTGACCCAATTTTGTATGACAACACTTCTCTGCGTTCAAATAATAACAGAAGATTTTTTTGTCGTACACGAGTTTCTCGCATTTTTATAGCAAACATAAATACATCTTGCGTAAATATCTATCAACTTTCTATCTATATTTGTTCATCAAAAAACACAACCTAACATTTATGTTTTACTATATGAATGTATGTACTTTTTGTCTAAATCAAAATGAATTCTTAATTTCATGGTTTATCTGTCAATTTTTGATGGAACGACGTTATATTGGTGACACGGGATTTTTTACAGTGGGAAATTGTAAAAAAAGAAGATCATGTATAATTTTATTACTATTCATACCTTTATTGAAAAGACATATTTAGATTTGGAAAGAATCAAATCAGAATATAGTAATATTATTACATAACATGAATTCACAAATAATACTTTTAATGAGAGTGATTAACTTTATGCTCGCATAACAATTTTTCAATATTTAGCTCCAAATCAGTAAATTAGAATTTGACATCTCCACGTTCAATGATTTGTAAGCGACTTTGAGCGATAAAGCTAGAACTACCGATAATTTTATCTAAGCTTTACTTTAATTTCTTCGTTTGTGTTGAATCCAATCAGTCATTTTTGCTGCGCTGCGTATATTTACATCTCAAGGACTTCATTTTTTCTCTAATTAGTATTTCAAATGAAACCTTACAAGAAGACGTTATAAAAAAATCCATTAATAAGTGTATTTATTTGATATATAATGCAATGTCTAATGGATATAGAGTTTCTGCGTTGTAATTTGATACACTAAAAGTTCACAGCCTACGCTACAAGATCCCTGTGCGTAAAATTAACTGGTTTGCGGAATAAAATTAAGCGCGCAAAGGCAGACCTCGGAAATAAATCCTTATAATTATCCAGCGAAAGGATCATCTTCTTTAAACTAACTATGTATTTTAATTTTACCTGCGGAATTTCCTCGAGGTTGTGAGCTAATAGAGTGGTTATTTAAGTAAGAATTATGATACACATTTACTAAGAGTAACACGTGGCAGTCGTATGCCTAAAAAATGTTGTTCAATATTAAATTCTTGCCGTACTTCTTGCTGTTGTTTTTGATGGATCTCTTTCTATATTAAATTTATAATAGCGTTTTGATTCAATAAACTTTTAATATGTTTCATTATTACAAAGGGCTTTTTTCGTATTTTTCTTGTGGAAATTCATTGGCTTAATCAATTTCAATTGAAAACTTTATTATACCACTGATGGTTAACAATGTTGTGACACATTTTTTTGAGATTTGAGAATCATCTTCAAACTAACTATTTTTAATAAATAATATAAATTCATCGATTTCACATTTCAATTAGATAGCATACATGATGGTTCTATGACACAATGGTCAACGTTGTTGGCTTCTATGCCGGACGTCTCTGATTCGAATCCTGGTATGAACAGCATTCTTGTAATCGATTTCTGGTCGATTGTTTCTCTTCCAATCCTAGTCTTGTTCAGATTTATCCTTTCTATCCCTTTTTTGTATATCTTCCTCGTTTTCATGCAATGGAAGTATAGCAAAAAATATAAGCATAACTTATGCACAAGCTTTCATCAAATGAGAAACAAACATAACTTTATTTCCTTACACGTCTTTAAGTCTTGAGCCGCAGGACTTAACCTAAAAGTAATGGGCTGCAACGATGAACTTTTGCTTCTTTAACAAAAATACTGATCATTGAAAATAATGAAAATAAATTTCAATATGGACCGTAATTTCATTTCGGTTCGTGGCGACTTCAGCGTTGAATATTTTTTTATGATAATGATTTATTTTTATTTTATCTTTTAAAAAGATGCCATAAAAACCTTAGGAAAAAATTGTTACAACAAATTATCCCTTTAAAAATAACAGGTATATTTTTTATGACCTTTCAAATTCTGTCACAAAAAAACAAAACACAAAAAACTACGCAAAAATAGCTGACCCATCACTAAGTAATTGAATATATCTTGTTGAAGGATAGAAACTTGACAGCTGCCGAAAAAACTCACTCAAAAAAAAATTCTCGAACAACACTGAAGTATTCTCACAATAGACTGTGCGCGGTGACATTATCGTAACTTTATGGAATATTTAATATTCTCAAAAATGGTCGTCAATTTTGAATATTATAATCAAATTAAATCTCTTCTGTGATTGCCGCGACAGGCTTAAGCTTAAAGCTTTGTTTCCAATATTTGTTTTACAATAACAAAAAGTTTCAAGGATAATTAAAATTCATCCTTACGATTCTAAACAGGGCCGGCTCAAAGATTTCTGCGTTGGTGTGTCGAAAAACTAGCTCTTCTCAGAAATTTACGGTACTACCAAAATGAAAAGGTGCGAGACCTTTTTTTTAGCTTTTCCCGGAATTCCCAAATCCAAAATCACAGGAATTTACGGAATCCCCAAAATAAAAAGGCGTGAGACTTTTATTTTAGCTCTTCCCAGAATTTCCAAATCAAAAAAATTGGTATTTCATAAACCACCATTCCGTATGCAACACAACGTCAGCGAAAAAAAAGCAGAGGACAGGAAAAAGTTAATATTTTTTAATTCTTAAGGAAATAAAAATAAGCTGCTGCTACAAACTTCTAAAAAACTTTGATTTAAACAAAAAGCTATCAATTTAAATATGCGTAAACAAACCAAGCATCGAATGGAATCAAAAATTACTGCACGTAGAATGACGTCAAAGGCATCTTCAAAATCTTACTTCCAGTTGTAATTCATTGTAAAATTAGTAAGTTTTTTCAATTCATTTGGTTACTTTGTGATATTTCAATTATTTACTTTATAAATTTATCATAAATAAATAGTCAATATTGTTCTATAACTGGTTTTATCCGGTTTTAGAAGTAACATTAAAATAGCGAAAAAAAGTTTTAAATTCTTTTTTACTTTGTTTATTTTATATACATAATAATACACAACAAGAAATTATTTGGTTTTACTCTTTAGAAAATATGATTTAAGAAAACACAAAGCGTTCGCTGGTCGATCCTTACAAAATTTCCTGATATCGAAAATACCCTTTCGCTGGTTGGGGCATATGGTCATTAAGGCATTAAATAAAAGATTCAAATGTTTTGTCCTTTTGTTTTTAGACTCGTATAACGATAAGTTTTTTGATCTGATTCATTGAGAAATTTATTTATTTATGCCTCCATGATTTTTTAAGAATTGTAGATACAACCGGTTACGAAGTTGAAAAAAACCGGTTTCCGAATGTCGCAAGTTCAGCCAAAAAACTGTCAAGCTCTAGTACATACTCATTTTGCGATAATGTTATTTGGACGATATTATGCAACAAGGAACCAACCCTTAAAAGGTTAAAATTTAAATAAGTGACATAATGTGGTTCACATAACGATAATTTTTTTTTAGAAAAAAAATCTACGCGTATAATCACGTTACTGTCATCCATCGTTGTATGAACCAACTCACATGTGTTTATTTTTGTATTTTAAAACAAAAACTTATCATTTTCTGATAACCCAAAAGGTGAATAGTCAATATAAAGAAATAATAACCTTAAATATTTTTAAACTTCTAAAATATCTGTTCATAAATACAAAAATTTTGAGAAACACATAAAGCATAAAAGCAACAGAAGTTTGTCTACGAAAACTGTTTATTACTCAGTTTCTCAACCTCACTTTTGTTAACATAGAGTAGAGTGGGGATTGAAGGATAATGGCTAGATAAGGACTATTGGTTAACTAATTGCTCTCACTACGCCCAGTGATTGAAGGATAGGAAGGGTGGGAGGGATATTAAGACATCACAAACACCCATGCCTTCAAACAGAAATCGATCGAAAAAAATCTGTTCATACTGTGGCCAACAACGCTAACCGCTGCGCCATAGGACCCGACAGTCATAGTCAAAATATAAAATATAAAAGTATTTGATATTAGCTTAAAGCTTAAAGCAAATAAAACCTATAATCAATTCTGTTTACTGAATTGCATGCTCCTTATAAACGCATGTCTTGTATTTGTTTAGATTATTATTCAACATTATATCTAATATACTAGGCGGCCGTACCACCTGTTAAATACGCGCCTGATGCGCATATAGTGTGTGTGTGTGTGTCATGTTGTGCTGTTCGTTATCGATATATACTTGAGCAGAATACATATAAATGTATTCTTAAAAGCAAACTGGTCTCAGAGATAGAACTCTTCAACTCGCTTTAGGATCACTTTCATTTTCCGGTTAAAAGCTTCATACGAGTAAGACAATTTCACAGATTGTGAATATTTTCATTTTATGCTCAAACTTTTTTTATATTTACTAAAGTAACTTGTGATTGCCAACGTTTTCAAATTTTATTTAAATTCTCTCTTTCTAGGCAACACGTTTATTTATTGATTTTTAAATATTTTAACAAGATAGCATATTGTAAATATATCGATCATTTGATTAAAGACTATTAAATTGCATATCAATTTTATTTACAAATGTAAATTTACGAGAGTAAATTATGAGCCAACGATAATGTCTTTTATATTTCTTTTTTACCCTGATCTATGGTTACAATAAGTATTCATATTTTAATCAGGGTTTTAAGGGTTTATTCTTTAAACCTTATGGGTGACTGCGGTTTTTCTGCATACTACATATCGACTGTGGAAAGAAAAGGACGTAATCCACACATAGCAAATTTTACAGGAGGCATAAAAATAGTTTTTTAATGATTTTCGGCCATATGCAAATTATGACATAAACACAACCTTAAAGTGCACGGAGACTTCTTAACTGGTGTTTAATTGACATCATCTAATATTAATCTAAGAAATTTTCTAGGAAAAAGCCTTTTTTCAGTCTTTTTTCTTGGTTTCAATTTTCACAAGCCCATCTTTTTTAAAATTTCAAAGCTTAATTTATATACTAATTCGGTATTTGCAGCTTACATCCTTTTAGTAGAACATGTATCAAGTTGGATACATTGTGATTATTTAGAAAAACGCTGTTATGAAAAAGCTATGGGTTACGTCCTTTCACCTTTCCACAGTCGATATATAAATTTTGATCATGTAGTCGAGTGAACAGATTTTTTTAATTTTCAACATTTTTTTTGAGTTTTTAGAAATAATTGAATGCTTGTGTTGTTTAAATTCTGTCTCGTGTTTTCTTGATTTCATCTTTATACAACTTCCGTCTAGAGATGAAAAAGATTTTTAGTTATGAAATATAGACAGCTGTCAAAATCATTATTTTTGCTGACATGCTATATTTGAAGTTCATTCGATTCAAGTTGACTTTGGATGTGGTGAAAAAAATAGCGTTATTAAATAAAACTTTTTTTAATTTAGTGTCGTCAATACAACATTTCAGTAGCAAGCATTTCTTGTGGGATTTTTTTGTCGAGAAGCCATACGCTTATGACATGGATTAATATATATATATTGTAAAACGATAAAACTTCATTCTTATTACAAGCTATGAACATATTTAGGTTATAAATTCCCTTATTGTGTCCTTACAGCGTACACCTTATATGGATACTTTTGAATGGGGATAGACAGACATTAACATTTTCAAAAGGGCTACATGTATAACAGATAACACCAAAAATATTGAATTTCAATAATAATAATTTTACGCAATTATAATAACAACAAATGTAGTCTGAGTATTGATAACTTAACGTCAAACGTGACTCAAAATATATTGAAAACACCCAGCCAGCAAATAACTATTTTAACACACATCATACTTCGAATAAGAAAAGATTTATAGTGATCGTTACGCTGAACTCTCTTGAATCTGTCGTTTGGTTTCAAAAGGAAACGTTAAGCTTAGGAAAATAAGCTGCTAGAATTAGAATGGTTTGTTTACGTGCTAGAAATATAATATAATAGAAATATGTTTATATGCCACATTATACAAATCCAAGAATAGAGGTAAAAAACAAAAATAGAATAGCAGGTAAACTTACATAAATAAATAATGATACATACATTTTAATAATCATAAACAGGATTATGACTGCGTTGTTTAAAACATGACTATCCCAAAACGAAAAAGAGTGTGGTCTCTAACAAAGTGTCGCTATGTGATTTTTTCAATATTTTGCAATTTACATTAACCGTCTACTTTTAAATTAATCTATTATGACGAGATATGTCGTCGGTTAAAGCCGTTGGCTATTCCTCCCGCTCCTATCGTCACATTTTGTCACAATACCTCTGAACACCCTGTGTAAATTACATATTTTTAAAACCTTTTTTTTGCCATTAAGAATAACAATCGAATTTATTCTTTGAGTATATGTCGATTAGAGCATCTAATCCCGGATCGTTTTTCTGACCCCGGAATTTCGGAATTAGCATTAAGTCAGTGATAGTTAAGATTTCTTAATAGTTGAATTGTATTCTATCATAGATACGCACCGCTTTAAGAGGAGCAAATGAAGCCCGTGTTAAATAGGTGTGATGCTTATACAAAATCATGCAATAGGTTCACTGTAAATAATAGAAAAGTTTTCGAAATTAATTATAAAAATGTTTAGTGTTACAGGTAATGTCAATGCGTTTAACATTTTAAAAATGAAAAATCATGCGAGATAAGTTCTTTTACTTCCCACTTCAGCCAGAAGAGTGATGCTATATTGCCACTGGTAACAATGTGGTCGACAGAATAAATTAATCTACTCAGAGTAATACATTCTCGGTTGAGATGCAATTTCATTAAACTGATTAATTGTATCCGCACATTAGTGTGGCTTAATAAATATAATAAGATTTTTACCGGAAAATCTTAATATAAAACGAAACAAATTAAATCGTTTAACCTTGATTGTGAAGGAGAATCAAAATGTGTTATTAAGTCACGACTTACATTTACAACTACTCTAGACGTTTACACGTAAGTAAAAAAACATTATTAAATAAAATAATTTAAACTATTATTTTGTAAAATATAATTTATTTCCTGTTTCAAGGACAGTTAAAAACATGATTGAAATATATTGAGCTTTAATATAGTACATACATCCAATTTTGTTCGAAAATGAGTTATGTATCAAAAATAGCCAATTTTTTTTAGTGTTAAAATATACCATTGTAAATTCTCCATAAAATAAATTATGGGCACAGATATTTTATTTCCTTAGCCTTACAATATATAATATTTATTTTTATACCAAATGAAAATATTCATTCTAATTCAGAAAGTTCACTTATTTGAAACTTTGCAGGTTGGAATTTTTATTATTAAATCTAAATACTAACACATTCATTTAAATTCAATTGTCTCTAAATAATGATTTATGTAGATACAATATTTCAACTCTAAGCCATCGATGTATTTGATGTAGTCGATGTACATTTGTATTATGCTAATTTTGTGATGTCAAAATTTCTATCACACACTCTTTCTTCCAATCTTTTGGTCAAAAAAGTCTCAACTTCTGTTTGGCAAATCTCAACTATAGCCCACCATTCTAACATATAGCACGACAGTATACATATTCTACGGACAGTCCCAAGATTCTTGGTGTTCTTTTTATTTCTCATTGGTCTACTATTGCTAGAATTCATACATCCTTGACAAATGTAATATATCTTGTGTACAGTTATTAAAACGTCCAAAATATCAAAAATAAGAGTTGATTGCCCGCCCGTATTTATTTATCAATAATCAAAACAGTCGCATTCAATAAATCTCTTTCATAAGATATAGATTTAAAATCTATGTTTAGATTACAGCTTCTTACCCCTGCTCTAGTACGACGGCATCAAACTTAAAATGAAATTTTGTTGTCATGGTAATTTTACCGCAAATAAAATACACCTCGATAGTGACGCAGGTTTGTACATAATAAATTACCTACCAAGGAAGTTTGGTGCTATCATACATACATTACTGGGAAAAAATTAAGTTCTTCAACAATCACAAAGAAAATATAAAACTGAAAATTAAAAACTAATTTAAAATTAAGTTTTGCAACTTTTTTTTTAAAGTTACATTAAAAATGAATTTCCCCTAAATTACCTCCGATTATTATACTTCAAAGTATTTTTCAAAGCAATTCCTTTAAAATATTTTTGCCTGAAACAAAGCTTTTGTTTATCGATGTTTCCTACTTTTAATATACTGCATTGAAAATTGTGAGTACTTACTGAACATATATGCAATGTTTGTTTTCTTCGACTGAGAGAGCGACAGGGTTGTGGTATATATTTTTTTAAATAAAAACATTCAAAAGAGCTTTTTAAAGTCTCGCATAACATGTGAAGTACTTGAATGTTTTTCATACGCACAAAAACAAAAACTCATTCATAATTTTCTACATTTTAATGGAAACAGTTAAGCAATTTAAGCCGTAGTAAATTCATCGTTTAAAAATGATGTATTTCGTTTGTTATAAATCTTCTAATTATTTCTCTTCTGTAAAATTACTAGTTGATAATGTACGTGATGAGTGGAACCGGTTTCCATTATATAGAAATGTATAGTTTGTGTTAGGAAAACTTCTTTTTTTTTTAATATATTGCCTTTTAACTAAGAATATATCTCTTTTAAGGTGTTCACTGTCAATACTTGGTGGAATGGCATTATAATAAAAATAATAAAACATTTTTAGTACTTTTTCCACATAAAATTTATTAGATCAGGACCGGTTTCGCTCATCGCGAGCATTATCAACTGATAAGAAAAATACAAAAACAGTGATATTTATACAAATTGAAATTGAAATGAAAAAGGTGTAAGCAACTATTAACAATTTAAAGGATTAGCAAATTACATTATAATTACACAAAATTAAAATTCTTAACACCCATAACAATTAAAAACTCATCATCAAAGAATAATAAATCTAAGTGGCAAACGATATCAATTATAAACACAATTAAAATTTGGGAAATTTTTACATAGTGTTTCACTTTGTGTTTTTTTCATTTTTTTCATTTCAATTTCAATTTGTATAAATATCACTGTTTTTGTATTTTTCTTATCAGTTGATAATGCTCGCGATGAGCGAAACCGGTCCTGATCTAATAAATTTTATGTGGAAAAAGTACTAAAAATGTTTTATTATTTTTATTTTAAGAATATATCTGTAAACTAAAAACTATTTCATGCTTTCTTGCAATTTTTGGAGTTGTAAAGATAGAGGATATTTTTTGTCAATTTGTTCGATTTTTGAATAAGAAAATTATTGGTATAAAATTAAATTTAATAACATTTTTGAAAAGCATCATCAGCAGTGGCGGTTCGCGAACTAAAACTTTGGGTGGGCTAAAGAAAAATTTAGCATTGTATTGATTCTTATTCTTAAGAGTTACATATTACAAAATAAGGCTTTTTTGCTTTTTTGCTACTGATGGCAGAGAGGGGAGTAAGGTACAAACATGTATAGTACTAATTACAAATGAATAACTTCTATAAGGTACGGTAAATTCCAATGAATTCCAGAAACAATGGTTATAAAATTTAATTTTATATTAAAAATGAACTTAAACAAAATTACCGCCGAATCCATCGAAAATAAGAAAATTATTGATTTAGAGAAAAGAATAAAAAATTTAATGTCAAATATATTAATCTGTCAGTTAATGATTCACCATCAATAAAACCTCATTACTTTCAGTGACTAACCACGAAATAATTCATATTCAAAGAGTTTATTAAGAACCATAATATGTGTGAAATACTGTAAATTTCCAAGTTAGATGTGTGGTAAACATCTCTTATAAGGCAATGCATTCATAGATTTGAGTAATATTTATTCAAGTTTGTTCAAACAAGAACTGCGCTCTGGTTGAAATAATATGTTAGTTAATAAATAAACAAAACAATATTTTGGTATGGCTCTTTACACAAGTTTAAATTAATAAAGACTATGCAAATGATATCAAGTTATATCCTTGCTTCATTATTAAGTGGAAAAGTGCTTGAAATTCAAATAAAAAAATCCTATTCAGGCACCAAGACATAGTTCTGACAAAAAATAATCTTGTAGAATAGATATTTGTCTTTTTTATCTTTCTATATATGTATATAAAAAATAAAACATTCTTTTATATCGATTCTACATTGTTTTAAAATCACCAGAACCGGCTTTGCTCATGACGATCATTTTCAATTTATGGTATTGTTTTACAGCTTTACAACGTAAATTTAATTTAATTTAAATTTAATTTGAAAATAAAAAAAATCATAAATTGTTTATACTTGCGATATTTCCGATTGTCTTTTTTATTAAAAATAATTTTATATAAACTATATCTAATTGTTAATTTTGAAGCATAGCTGTCAAAGATTTTGGGAGCTTTGATCCACACATCTGTGAGATGACAGGTTCGAGTTTTTAAATATAATATTTGTGACAGGGATTAGAATAGTGACGAAAATCTGAGGCTAAGCTAATTACTCCTTACATAAAAAGCTGCATACCTTTTCCTTTTGATATGAATTTTGTTTATATATTGTAACGACAGAAACTTGTTGCATTAAGAAAGAAAATGTCTGCGCTACGTCGTCCGAGAGAGTGTCAGGTGTTATGATTGATCATGTCCAGATAACGAGCGCCCCCATTAAACCGTGTCTTCGACTCTGGTGGCTGGTGACAAAGAAAGATAACCGCTTCATATATAAGAATAAATTCGCAATAAATAATAACGCCTCTTCGCATTATTACAGTGCCGTACAAAAGGTTTGCCGTTTCGGAAAAAATAGCACGCAGTAAAAACTTTATCTGAATGTATAAAGTGTCATCGGTTAAAGAATATTCAAAATTTATCGAGTCAAAGCAGATACGATGTTTTTCAATGTATTATTATACAATATTTTCATAAAAAGTAGTTACATATTTTCTTTACTTGTAAAACTATGTTTCATAAACTAAATATTAAATCGTTTTCAACAAAAGTAAAGTTTTTGCATCACACACCGACAGATTTTTACTACGTATTTAATAAATCATTTTTTTAATTAAATCCGGTCTCTTAAATAAATTATATAATATAATATGTTCTTTTAAAGAAGCTTATCATCAACAAAAGTTGCTCACGTTTAGATTGTTTACTGTCAAATACTTGTAGGAAAGGAATGCATTATATATATTTTTTTAAAAGTGTACTAATTTCTACTTTTATTTAATAAGATCAGAGCCGATTTCGCTCTTGACGAGCATTATCTACTAAGAGAATACAATTTTTCAGGATTATTCACACAAAAAAATAATAAGGTGTAATAAACAATTGATATTGAAAGGAATTAACAAACAAAGGTTACAAAATATCAATAAGTGACTAAAATTTAAATGTTTAATTTCTCTTAAATGTACCTAATAACAAAAGTCATCAAAGAGTAATTTATTAAGCTAAATTGGATACTAACGTTTAATTTGAATATAATTATAATCTCGAAATTTGTTAGCAAAATAATTTACAATGTTACATTTACAGTTAAAAAAACATTTTCGGTATTTAAGACTACGTATTATACAAAGGTGGAGATTATTTAAAGTTTTATAATCAAATTGAAAAGGTTGACGAGATTTGTCATTTTGTGTTGTGAAAAAACAAGTTGAAGAAAAGAGACATCTCTTACGTTTATATCAAAGATCTTAAATGCTTTCTATTTCAATATGTACTTACTAAGAGACGAGTATATGTATAATTATTATTTTTTTAATGATAAAATTAATTCATATAAATGGTGATTTTAAAGTGATTAATTTGGCCAGACGAGTCACTTGCGACTAATTTATCAAAAATCTTGGATTATAAAGTAAACAATTTTAAAAGTCTGATTTTCTTTTCTTTGTGAGTTAACAATGACTTTGTCTCCGTAAAATATTCAAATACAACTTTAAGCTAAGAATAAATCATTCAGTTGATTACAAGTGTACTTCAGTTTCTTTTGAATAATTTATTCACCGTAGATTCAAGTAACTAGCTTTAAAGTTTTGAGCACAACAATTTTTTTATATCTTTTAAAATAAATAAAAAAAATATTTGAATAAATAACTATTTATTTATATTTGAAATCGGTTTCATTTTTTTAACCATGTCCTCTCCTAAGTGAAGTATTAAGCCTCGTTATCTCAACAAAGGTTTTCCATAAAAACTGATTGTAGTAACAAGTTCGTGCTTAGCAGCTCTATTTCGAAAATAGTTGATAACGTAGACTAACGCTAGACCAGGGCAAGTAATTAACATACCTCTTTCCCATCGCCCAACTTGTAAGATTAGATTCTTAATAGAGAATTTTGTATTTACATTATAAACATGTATAAACGGGTAGATTTTTTAAATATAAAACTGTCCATACTGAGATTCGAGCCTGAAACCAACGATGTTCACTAGTCAACCATTAACTTGGCAATAAAATATAAATTTTAAACAGATGATTGGAGCGGAAGCTTTTTAAGTCACTCCTTTACGGACAAAATAGGAATGTGTGTAAATAAATGTTGTGTTTATTTTCAAAATATGGTTTATTATTCGCACATTTTTACTATTAGTTCTAATAAACAAAATTGCTGACAGCAAATCGTATTTCATTTTCAGCCTCTTTTCACTCGAAAAAATTAGTGCTAAAAATAATCTTTCTCTCACTTGGGTATTGGGCAATCTGGATGCTTCCCGATTCGCGAAATAAGGTTTTTTTTATCTAGTCTTGGAAAGTGTAAAATATTTTATTTTAATTGAAAAGCCAAGAAAGTAAGACGTAAATTTTATTGTAATTTAAATAAATATCCCGAGAAGTGTAGCAGTACAAACATTCGGTTCTCCGGGTAAATCTATATTGTTTCACTGCTCCGTGTTCCTGCTACAAACTCCGCTCCAACGCTCTGAATTTAAATCACTAGAAATACAAATTCAGAAAAAATATATTACTTAAAATTTATTGTATCTCTTTCGTGAGTATATTTATTGAGGCAATGACCTCTTTGGGTGATTATTAAAAAAACGCCGAATTTCTTTTCGATTCTTCTAAAGAATCAAACGATCTTTTCGTAAAAGTTTTTGTCTGATTTTGACGGATTTAGAAACAGACAAAAGAACGTTTTTCTTCCTTTCGAATTCATTAGCAAATTAAAAATATCTACAAAACATTCCTTTTAGCATAAATAATACAATGCAAAATAAAAACACGTTATATTTAGAAGTATATTGAAAGAAAATAAATTGTCAAGGATTTATATGGAAAATCAAACATTCTCGAGTGAAGGACATCTTGAATATCCGACTTGTCTTTCAAATTTTCATAAATTTTAATTTGGCAATTCTTAATCGTTTCTTTGGCCCATATTCAAACTTAACAAAACACCTAAAGATTGAAGAAGCTCGAGCGATAAGTTATATTAGTATTATTCTAAATTAAATCTTTATTTTTATTTTTATTTGCAGTGCATTTAAACAATTTTACACACCACAGCGACACTTACATATTCTTATTATTATAAAATAAAGTTTGAACAACTGAGTAATAAGCAGTTCTCGTAGCAAAAATACGTTGAAATAAACTTCGTTAAGAGTTCTTATCGACAGTGGAAAGAAAAATGGACGTAACCCACACGTAAAAAAATTGACGTGAGACACAAAAAACGTATTTTGATGATTTTGGGCCAAAGAAAAATTATTAAATACACGTTGAAGTGCATGGAAACTGATAAACTGGGTTTTTTATTGACTTAATCTAATATTAATGAAATATTTTTTTCGCAAAAAACCTTTTTTAAGTCTTTTTTCCTGATAGCAATTTTTACATGT
Organism: Himalopsyche tibetana; assembly: GCA_030503985.1. Classification (NCBI taxonomy): domain Eukaryota; kingdom Metazoa; phylum Arthropoda; class Insecta; order Trichoptera; family Rhyacophilidae; genus Himalopsyche; species Himalopsyche tibetana. Next base: position 27,728,647 of record JAPJYX010000030.1, read on the forward strand.
CCTTCTTTTTTAAACATAAAAACTAAGTTCAGATAATAATTTGGCATTTTCAGCTTACATATTTTTGGTAGAATATGAATTAAGTTGTATGTATTGTGATTGTTGAAAAAGAGCCGTTTTGAAAAAACTGTGGGTTACATCCTTTTTCCTTTCCACAGTTGACATGCTGTTCGTTATGTTTGCTAATATGGTTTTTAAAAATAGTTTTAATCTTATTTATCCGAATAATAAAACAAAAAGTAGTTGAATTTCAATCGTTTAAATTATGTACATTCACACAAATTTTGTCACTAACGACCAGGGTTTCGCCTTTCGGCATCTTCATGCATTCAAATGCACGGATAAATTTAAACTGACAAGTTCATCCGTGCAATTAAACGCCTGAAGATGCCGACGGGTGAAACCCGGGTCGTTAGTGACATTTTTTTGATGAATGTACATAATTTGAACGATTTAAATTTAATATTAAAATTCCACCAAGCACCTTCAGTCAAAATCTTAAATTACGAATTACATATTTTTAAATACTTCTTATGCCTAAAGGTCGAAATCTTAAATTAAGATTGTGACAAGCCTGACTATTTTCAGCTTGGTAAGTTATTTTATTCTTAAAATGTCAACACGTAGGGAGATGAACCCGTTAGCAATCTCAAAATTCCAACATTGGAATTTTGTCCTCACCCACTAAGGTTTCGTTGACTATGTACCATGGTCTTTTCCTTGTCGGAGTAAACTCAAATATTCCTCCATAATATAATATACTATAATATAAATTAAGCGCCTGTTTGTCACATACCATACAAACTAACAATAAAGACCAGGACAGCTTTCACTAATCTTATAAAAACTTCCAACTGATGAACAATAATAAATTTATTTCATTAATTATAACAAGAAAGTTTATTTGATATTTTGTTAATACGATACTGTGTAACACAATTCAAATTGTATTGTTACTTTCATATCATAACAGTAACTAAGAATTTATTGGTTAATATTATGTTATCATTCAGTAGGCAACGTCTCCAGAGACGTCTCAAACTTCATAGAACTTGGTTTATAATTCGAAAGAAAGAAAGAGAATCTTCTAACTCACTTTTTCAAACTAGAAATGTAGTCTAATAAACTTTTTTATATCCAACATATCCGTAGCATACTATTTTTGTCGCAAAGGCTAAAAATTGCCATGAGAATAGGTAGGATCCAAATACTTTTTGATTGATTCGTAGCAGTGATAACTTTTCTAAAGATTTTTTAGTCAAATCTTCAACTGTTTTTTTTATGATCACTTTACTTCGATGTGACGCTTTTTTCAATGTTTTCAAAATTGATTTATGTTTAAATCATTATTAAGTTTATAGTATGTAGACGAAAATAAAATGCTAGTAGGGTCAAACATTTTAAACATAACAGTACAATTTACGCTTAATAATTCATAAATAATGCCTTTTTCGTAGGCGAATAGTAAATATCGTATTTTACAGTTGCGTTGTGTTCATAAATTAATTTACGGATTCGGATAAGCAGACGGGGATTAGGGCTTATACAAAAACTGAATTTAAAAAACGGTTTTTGAACCCTAATATTTCTTAAAACCCTATTTAATTCAGATTTTGAAATATTCCAAAAATGGATAAATCAATAAAAATAATAACAACCAAAATACTATTTTTTTTTCGATAACACAAAACATCCATTGATCTATTGCTTAAAAACTAAATTTTGTTTAAGAAATTTCCTGAAACACCAAATACTCTTTCGCTTAATAATGGCGTCGGTTATATAGTTTTAAAGACATCTAATAATCGATTCCTTTTTTGTTCTATTTTTTAGTTTTTTTTATGTAAAATTCGACTTTCAGTGTTTTTCGGTATAATAAAAACCTGGCAACTTGCTACAAATCGATTAAAAAATAATTCAAATCTGGTTTTTGAAAACTGACAAAACCTATAGTCGATACTAAAAACAGGGAGTAGTGATAGCCTAACTATATATTAATATTTTCTTAGACCGTGTGCGAAACCTTAACTGTAAGCCACATCAATAATTTAATAATATATAATAAGTATTTCTCTACTGCATTTAGTATTAAGAAGTAAGTATTCAATAAGAAAGCGGGCGAGTCAGTAAATTTGTAGAGCGGTACTTTTTGCTGGCGAAAGAAAGTGATTTTGGACGATTTGTAAAGCGTCAAGAGCAGTGTTAAGCCATTCCAGCGACTATCAAACATTTTTTATAACAAACTAAATTTTTATTAAATGCACATAACACAAAGACTTTCAAAACAATGCATGATATTACTTCTAAAGCATATACTTAATTTTATTGAATAATTCAACGAAATTTACCCAATATGAATAGCTTAAATTGTTATAAGCTCATAAACATTGTGAACACGTATGTTATATGATGTAATATTTGTTTAATAGTATTAATTTTTTCTTTTGTGGTTTTTTGATATAACAAATTAATACATTATGGCAGCTATTGTAGAATATAAATGAGATTTATATTCTGTGATATTATAATAAAAATAAAGAGCATTTAATCTACAAGTAGTGCCTCTTTAAAAAATGAGTTAACGAGCCCTGACTAGAAACTAGTCGCTCATACTTTATTTTCAGTAATAGGTTATTTTTTATTAGTATTATTTCAACTGTTGTTAGATGCGTTAGTTGAGAAACACTGGAGTTTACGTTGGGAAGACTGGGCTACCGTTTTTAATATCTGTCAACAGATGTCGAGCTTTCGAGCCAATATGTGACAGGAATTCGCTATCCACCGCGCCATTTTGAAATTTCCAACATTTTCTCTTGCTTCAACAAGTGATACCTAATTAGATATTACAGCGAACTTTCGACAAAAGAATCTTATCAGGTTGCAATTTGATAATAAAGAAAACAAAAGCGTTCAACGCTGCTTAATTAAAAGCATTCAAGGGTTCTGTATGATCTCTCGACATAAAGATTATCCCCTATATTACAAAGTAATTTGCTAATACTTTATGGTGTCTCTGCGTTGAATGTTAGTACTTTTATAACTGACAAAATTAGTTTATCATTATGAGTGAGTGGAACGGTTTACAACATCTACAATTAAAAAAAAACTATTGAATTTGAATCTTTCAAATTATTTACATTCTGTAAATCCCGGATTTATTTAAGTAATGTATTCTATCTTTATTGTTAATGAATAGTTTACCTAACGAATAACGAGTTACTTGAACACCTTAAGACGCCGATAGCAAAATAATATAACTCTTGAAATTACTCATCATTCAAATCTGTAGGCATTTCCATGGGTTAATCCATTTCGCTAGCAATGACTTTAAGCTTAGTGATATATTTATTTACTAAACGTCAGTTCAACTTCATCCCTGCACTTGAACGCTAATTAAAATTTAATATTGAAATTACACCAAGCACCTTCCGTCTAAATCTTTAAAAAATCTTAAATTATTAATAAAAATAAATTAATAAGTTTTAATTAAGAAATTTACCAGCTCCCAAAAATATTGTTACTGCCAATAAGATGATCACGAGTAAAATAATATTTAAGTGTTACTATTTTATCATATTTGATCATTTTTCTCTTTTATTTATTAAGCTTTAATGTGTCATATGTTCTTTATCTTGATAATCAGCATTAAAATATCTTTCCAACCGGAAATATATCATAAAAACTAAAGTGATATTAAAAATATATATATAAATAAGTCATTTAGAGTTTGATGTCTGCTTATTAAATTTTATAATAAACATCAGACTCGCTGTTTTAAATTTCATTGAAATTTTCAATTAAATAAGTTTTAACTGGACTCTGTTGTCATATTTTTGTCGAAATTTAAATCATTAGCTAAGTAAAAAGTTTCTTTGTCTTATATAAATTGAGCAGAAATAATTTTCAAAGTATAATAAAACATTGTATTTGTGTTTATAATTTATTCAATGTAATTAATTGGTCTGAAAGTTTTTTGTGTCCGCTTTTATATACTTTTTCCAAGCGATAATGAACAAGTGCCCCCCCTAACTTGTTTCAATTTAGTTAGAAGCATGGGTGTAGTTTAACAGAAAGCTTAAAATATTATTTTTCAAAACTTATAAGATATACAAGATCGATTAATGTTCGAAGGCGTTGGTATGTGTGATATCTGTCCCTCCTATTTTAAATCCTAAAATGAACACGACAAAGCGAAAGCGAATAGCTAACCACTAATCCTGTACGAGTCTTATCTTTCTTTCTTTACTATCTTTTAAAAAAAGGAGGTTGAGCAACTGACTAACAAGCAGTTCTCTTAAAAAAAACTTTGTTGAGATATCTCCATTAACAAGCCATATCCTCTACAATGATAAGAGACATGAATTAGGATAAAAATCTCGACAAGATTTCAGTTCTGTGCTGGCACCTTTTTTTTAAAAAAGCAGTGGAAATTTGTATATATAATTTAAATAAACATCGTATTTTTTTTATTTAAATATAGAATTCAATTTCAGATTTTGACTGAAGATGCTTGGAGGAATTTCAATATTAAATTTGAATCGTTCAGTCAGTCAGGAATGTCAGTTCAAGTTCATCCGTGCACCTTAACGCCTTAAGATGCCAAAAGGCGAAACACGGGTCGTTAATGGCAAAGCGTACCTAATTTGAACAATTCAAATTTAATAAAGAATTCAAATTGTGTGCATCGTATTACTCAAACAATTGTATTTATAAAAGCATGAACGTAATATTTCCAGCAGTTTTCAATTTTTTTTTAAATATTACGCTGACAAAGGTATATTATAATAATTATTACGTGTGAAACAAAACATAGACGCACTGTCGTTTGTAAAAGCTATTTTGAAAGCTGTCTCTATTGAAATTTATTTTGTAAATAACACAAACAGTTTATAAACAATTTATTTTGCCTGTTGAACGCATGAATGACTTGTGAATAGATTTATTCACATTTTAACCATCGCTGTGCATTGTCTATGTTGTCGGTTCTATGGCAAAGCGTGTAGTTTTGTTGGCTTCCGTGCCGGATCTGACGGGTTTGAGTCCCAGTACGAACAGCATGTTTTCAATCGATTTCTGTTCGAAGTGATGAGTGTTTGTGATGTTTGAAAATTCCCTCCCACCGTTCCGATCCTTTAAAATCTGTGCGTTACGAGACTGATTTGTTAACCACTAATCCTGTACCAGCCTTATCCTTCAATCCCAACTACTCTGCTTGGAAAAGGGAGGTTGATGACTGAGTAACAAATAGTTCTTGTAGAAAAACTTCTAATGAGATATCTTCATTGAGAGGTCATATTCTCCCCATTGAGAGCGTACATGGATAAAAAATTGTTAAAAATATATTTCAACTAGAAAATATTACTACATGACAGTGCCACTTGTCAACATCCGCATATACGCTTGATACTATCAGTTTGCAGAGAGAGAGAGAAAATCTGTGGGTGTGTGTGTCACGTTCTATAATCAAGACACATTTATATATTATATTATTTTATAAAAGTTATGTTCTCAATTTTGTCTTTATTGCGTTCTTATCGTAGCATTAATAAATTGGTAAGCAAATACAGTAAAAAGAGTACAAAGAAATATATTTTTTAGTAAGTAAAAAACACGAAAAGAACTATTATATTATGTAATATTTTGACAGCATTTTTGACACCATGTCATGGTCAGAATATACATTTTCAGTGGAACTAAACAACTCGCCTGAACACACTATAATCATATAAATCTTTTTAACAACTTGCTTTAGTCAGGTTATTATATAATAAATTCAAACGGACAATGCATTCATTTTACTACCATAAAATTATTTGTTCATCTTTTGTATAAATTATGCATGACACGCATTATATTTTATAATTTTAAATAATGTACTTAAGTAATACAAAAATATAATTTTCTATTCTTTCGTGTTAACCATAATCTCTTTCGTGATTTATTATATCTCTCTTTGAACTTTATTTAAATTAACTTGCTCATAGTCCTGAGCTAAAAATAGTAAAATTGTGTCTTCCTACGCGTTTGATTTAGTATTATTAAAAGATCCTTTGAGCGATGGCCAACGGTATAAAGGATATAATTATAAAAATATTTATTCGTTTTAGAAATACAGAAAATTATTGTTATCGTATTATTATATTTGAATCGTTCAAACTATGTACATTCTCACAAATTTTGTCATTAACGACCCGGGTTTCGCCTTTCGGCATCTTCAGGCATTCAAGTGCACGGATGAACTTGAACTGAGCACCTTCAGTCGAAATCTTAAATCGTATTATTGATTTTTTTTTTTGAGTAAATGAACTGTAAAGCTGAATAAATTGATTATGAAATACATATGATATTCTTGATTGACTTAAACGTAATGTGAAGTCATGATTTATTGTAGAAACAATATCATTATTTCTTTTGTTATGTTAATTAAATGATTACAAATAAAAACTCGCTAATAATTTACTGCTAATGTCATTTTTTTAGATTATAAATACAAAAGTTGTATTTAAAACAAAACAGTATAACTATTATCGTAACGATTCAAATTTAAGGATTAATTAATTGTTTTCTTTTATTAGAAACTGAAGTAGTACGATAAGGTTTTGTTTCTCTAGCGAGAATTGTCACCTTAAAAATTATTTACAAGAAATTTTAGTCAAAGGGACAAAACAACATTTTTTACGCATATTTTTTTTAGTATTCAGAAGCATTGTTTTGCTTCCTTTGCAAAGCTTTTGACACGAATAAAATAGTCGTCTTATTCTTCTCATTATGTTTGTTGTATTAAATATACTTTATTCTACGTAGAAACAAACCTTGTCACAAAAAAACTATATTAATATATTTGTATATTACTATTTCTAATAAATCTTCGTTGTGAAATTCTTACACGTCATGTCTCTTTCATATTTCATAATATAAATCTCATAAAAGAATAACAATATTGTCCGAATATTCACACTCTGGCAGTGTTGACTGGCCAGCAGTAATAATCCTAAACTGTCCATACAAATTATTGGACATAATAAAAGCTCTGTGTGGCGTCTTATTCACTACATATTGTCATACGAATCTAGGCTTTGCCTGCGGAAGTTATTAATAGGTCGAGGCGTAATTACTATTTGGAGCTTTTCAAATGCTTTCATCCGGGGTGCATTTAATTTATTTCGTCTAAAAGTAAAAATATAAGTTATCAAATTCTGCATTAATCATTTTCTGTAAATATTCCTGAGCTGACTCCCATTGCCAAGGACTTCCTTTCTGTGAGTCGTGTCTGAAATTTTTAGCTTTAAATTTGCATTTTCATGATAATAATCCAGAGGACAAAATTTTTAGATTTATAATAATTTTCTTTACAACTTCAAGTTCAAAGATTACAGCTTAAAATTACTGGGTTCGTCTCGTTTATTTTTTTGAAACAAAGTTTTTTAATGTTTAAATTTCCAAAAAACTACATAATTTGTAAAGTTTTTTTATTTTTAATTGAAAAAATTTTCCTATAAATAATTATTTATTTATCTGGTCGTATGACGCAGCGGTTAGCGTTGTGGGTTTCCGTGCCGGACCTTACGAGTTCGAGTCTCAATACGTACAGCATTTTTTCGTTTGATTTATCAACTTCTGTTCGAAGCCATTGGTGTTTGTAATATCTAAAAACTCCTTCCAACTTTTCCGATCCTTCAATAACTGGACGTAGCAAGAGCGATAAGTTAACTACTAGTCCTGTCCTAGCTTTATCTTTCTCTCAATACTACTCTCTTTGAAAAAAAGAGAGGTTGAGCGACAGAGTAACAAACAGTTTTTATAGAAAAACGTCTGTTGAGATACCTCCATTAAGAGGCGATATATTCCACATTAAGAACGAACATGGATAAAAAAAAACAGAATCTTTAATTTAAATGAATATTTATTTTATCCAAATTATTTTTCAAAGTTCTACAGAATGTATTAATTCAAAGTCTTATCTTTATTTTAATAAACATTTTTTTAATTATTGAAGCACTAAATATTTGGTTCATTATAATTACTTTTTTTTTTACATTTACTTTAGTGGTTTTTGTGTACAATGCTGTTTCCTAAATTTACAGTTATTTGATACGGGCGTTTTTAAACCATTAAAAAGAACAATAAAAATTCATAAAAAATCAAAATATTTTAACATTTTAGAAAGATCACTTTATTCAGTACGCTAAAAAGGTCCTGTACATGTTTTTTCATCTTTATTTCAAATCATTTAAAAATCTACACATTATTCCTATAAATAAATATTTAAATCAAATAACACATTATGATGCGTTTTTAATGAAATAAACACAATTTATATTCTAATTATAGGTTGACATTTGAATATTTCAACTGTTTTTGGAATGAATTTAAGTTCAAAGAAAATGGTAAAATTAACCATCATCCATCCGCCTCTCTTATCCGTGGCCACAGATATGTGTGGGCCTCGAGATTTTTCAACATCAACCCACGTACAGTTCATAAACTTTTTTCATCATATTTCTTTCAGAATAGTTGTATTTACAAGATAAAAAAATAATTATTTGAATTATAACAGTTTACGTTTAGAATGTTGACAATATCTCTCAGCATTTAAAACAAACATTTAGTAGCACATTAAAACCACAAGGTTTTTTTCACTAATTTCAAGAAAAAAATTATTACCCATAAAAAATCATTTTTAAAAGAAGATTTTTTACATAATCATTCCTCTTTTGTCGCCTGCTGTGGCTCAGTTGGATCTACCAATCACGCAGGTTTGGGTTTGATTCCCGGTCAGATCACAGTGAATTTGAGAATTATTCAATTCAAAGTTGTGATCGAAGACTGGGTGTTTGTGATGTCAATTCACCTCATTTCCTCTCCTCTAGTCTTTCTGATCCATTAATAACTGGGTGTAGTAATAGCGATTAGCCAATCACTAATCTTGTTCTAACCTTATCCTTCTTTCCCTACTACTCACTTTGAAAAAAGTGAGTTTGAGAGACTGAGTAGCAAACAGTTCTCGTAGAAAAACTTCTGTTGAGATACCTCCATTAGGAGGCCATACGCTCCACATTGGGAGCGAACATGCATTAAAAAAATCCTCTTTCAATCGAAAAAGTTCTTATTATCAGTAATAAGGGTGCGCTATATTTACAACACATATAAAATACGATGTTTTCAATTATACGCAATAAATTGTCACATGTCAATCGAAATATCTAAATAATCGTAAAAACCATTTATCATCAAACGGATTTATTTTAAAGTTTTGTTATGTCAATATTTCATCGTTGTTTTTTTTCATAAAATCAACACTAGTATTCATTGTTTTACATTACTGCTTTTGAAGTTAACATTTAAAAGTAAAAACTTTAAACGTAGATCCCTCTACGCCTCTACGATTATTTATTTCAACTCTCTTTGTTATTTGATTGATATCTATACATCAAGTTCTGGGCCTGGTGGAGCCGAGCTCCAATTTCCCTTTCATCTGGTGTATTTTGATATTGCTTTTTTTATTGTAACCTCGAACTGCAATTAATTGGGGTTATCTTTATCTGATCAGTTAATGTTAGCGCGCTCATTGCTTATTTATTTACATACCAACATAAATATGTCTCCATCACTCAGTCATTGTATTGTATTATTATATACAGATAATACAACAGTTACCTTTTAATTCAACTCACAGGTATATTGCTATTAGAGGTGTGATTAAGCCTACTATTAATTAAATCCCATCCGCTGAAAAATATATCTGTGTCTGCCTGCAGTGTTGCATGCGTTCACCGCGGTCTGCCGATTTACCTCCGCCAGCGAGTAAGCGAGTGGCTAATAGAAATAAAAAAATAAGCGACAAAAGACGATCGCCTCGCGTTCAAACAAACAATAGAAGTCTTCTTACATTCCTCAAGTTTACTTCGTGTGACAGAGTCCGGAAGTAGTCACTTTATTGCCAATCGAGACAAAAGAATATAACGTAAGGAAGTGATCCTCAAAGTTGTATGCTATAAACTGAGTTGCAGTTTTATAGTTTACAATGAAATCGCTCGCAAACAAAATCCACAATTTGTTGTCAAGGCGATAAACGATACAAATATTGCTACTCATAATATATCGGTCAGTGTAAATAGTCATAATTTAAATGAAATTAAAAAAAAACCTAACCTTACCAAAATGTTGATTGACTTGGCATTTACTTGGTAGAACTTCATTATAATAGGGTAAAAATAGCAACGTATTTAGCTCTACAGTTTTTTTTTATATTTATTAGTTGATAGCTATTTCGGCTTTCGCCATCGTCAGAACTATGATTAAACTTACATTTTTCTCAGCCATATATACTGGCTCCGAAGAAATACACAATGCATCATGTTATTCCCTCTATCATCCTAATTCAAATTACAATTATTAATTATGACTTCAATGTTTTGAAGAACGATAAGCAATCTGGGTTTTTTTAACGTAAATTAGGATAAATTAAACTGATATTTATTATTAATTACATTACATAACATTTATTAACTATGACTTTAGTGTTTCAAAAAACAATGATCAATATGGGATATTTTAAAGTAAATAAGGATAAATCACATTGATATTTATTATTAATTATTACATTGGGGGTTTTAACAACGGTGATGGATTGATAATGGTTTGTTCATTTAAGATGTTTTGTTTATGACTGTTAATTTCAAGTTGTTCCAATAAATTTAGTTTTTGACTCTTATGATGACCAGTTTCGCATCTTTATTGTTTTGCACATTTATCGCTCAGTACAACTGGTCCTCATATTTCAATTTAAAAAAATGTATTTAAATAGCTATAGACTTACTACTTCGGTTATGTTCTTGTCAAAAAAAGACTTTAGAAAGAAAGGGACTATTTCAGTGAATTTCATTTTACGAGCACGGTTTGTAAATTACTCATTTTGTATCATTTAAATTGACAAAATAATATAGCTATCAAGAAAGGATCTAAATTTAACTAATAGCTTTTTTTATTTGTGCTCTGTATGCAATACCAGATAGAGAAGGGGGTTGTATAGAATGTAAAATTTGTCATGAAAAATAAAATGTTTACAAACACTGCGCTACTATTTGTGTTTGATATTAACGTGGCAATTGAAAGATCTCTTCCTTTTTCTTCCCTCTTTATTTTTTTATATTTCCTCCCTCTTTTAGATTTCTTACGGCGGAAGGCTGTGAAACCAAGTAACTGAAACCGCTAAAGATTTATATTATGGATAATAAAAGGGAAACTTAAATGCTCTCTTGCATAATAGCATAGTTCTTAGCTACGTGATTTACTTGACTATTTGTTAATATAATTTACCTTCTTTCTTTTTTTAGGTGGATTCAGCGTTAACTTTGTGAACAGTAATTTTTAAAATTAAAATAAAGTTAATAATTTTGTTTCTCCATTCCAATTTTTAAATAAACAACATTACGATGTTATGTATTATGATGCTTTTGAAGAGTCGAAACATGTGTCACAATCTGCAACATGATAAATGAAGAAACAAATTTAATTTCATATAATTTACCTTTTCAAAATACAATCAAAAAACTTTCCCTATCGTTCATGTTCCACCATTGTTAATCTCAACTCATTTCATGTCATCTTATTCAAAAAAATATATGATGAGCTCATTAACCAGATATATGGCTTGTGTTACTTAATTTTTATGATTATATTAAGGATATTTTTTATGATGAGTATCTATCGTCTCGCTCGGTCGCTCATTTTGACTTCTTTTCATTTAGATAAATTACCAACCATTCAAATATTTCACTAATCCATAAAGGTTATCCCAGCCTTATATAGTACACGCAATCAAGCTATGAGATATTTTCCTCGGACTTTCCAGGCGAGAATTGGGAATCTGAAAAACCTTGTTGCGGTGCGGAATACATCCTGCAAGAAAAGTGAAAGGGTAACGAGTAGTAATAGTTACAATATTTAGAACCTTTGGCAATATTATAATAAATATTTAAGCCACTTAGGGTAAAATATGAATAATTTTGGCACATAAATAAAGAATGTGAACCATTTAAGAGAAAGGTAATAATGAAAAAATCAACATTATTTTACATTATATATTGTCCATATTCTTACACTCAAAGACTTATTGTACCAATACGAAAATTAAATAGGTATTCATTTAATTAAACATCTTTCAAAAAACCAAAAATATTGGAAAAAAATATCGTGATAAATTAAACGTTACATAGCGATATACTGTTTGCTTTAATAAACAAAGCTCACTAAACTAAATCACTCACTGTTAGGCTATAAAAATGTGTAACCAAAAGTAGTCAAAAAGTGTAACGTTACTTTTTAAACAGACTTCTGGATTTTTATTTGATGCATACAATTTTTACGATAGCCGATTCGTACAAACAGAAATTTATTGGAATATTTATTTTCGGGCGACCGGTTTTTTACATCATTCGTTTGTTTTCAAATAATATCAGACTCTGTTAAAAAAATATAACAAAAAACAATTGCCACTTTTTTTATTACAAATTCTACGCATAAACAATAAGAGATTTAAAAATATGTAAATTACCGGAAAATTCTACAGCTCTTACTTACTAAGGAAAGAAAAACTAATCATATCTTCTTAAACGATTATAAGAAATGTAATTAATTACTCCTGATTACAACACGATAAATAAATCTGTTTTCAACATCAATTCATCATATTTAAACGTTTTTTCGGATTAAGAAAAAATATCGCAATAAAAATATTTCTTATAGCTGAATAAATTAGATTGTTTACAATATAGTTTGTATAGTAATATATTCTTATTAAGTACTTACCTATAAATTAATTAAAATAATCGTTTAAGGTAGTTCATGACGGAAGCATGATGTTCAAATAGAGATCGACTATACTTACAGTATTACACTCAATTTATTGCTATTTGTATCTAATTAAAAACTGAAGTTCTAAAAAAGAAATGGAATAAGTATAACAACGATATTGATAATAGGATTCAAAAACTTTTGGTAAAATCGTAATCATGTGAGCTACGATTTTCATAGATTTTAACGTCTTAAAAAATCTCTTCAACTCGTTCATTTTAGCTGTTTTCCAATTAAGTAAAACGTCTTTGCTAGCCGAGGAATTTTTTACTAGCATTTCTGTACCTATTAGTTACATTCATCATTGGTTTATGTACCTGTACAGTACACATTGTATGAACTTAACTAATTGACAAATCTTAGAGCTCAGCATTATGTTCTTAATCTTTGGATTACTGTCTCGTATACATTCATTTGACAATTGACGGTTATTTAATACCCTTCTATTATGCCAGTTATCATACATACAAAAATAATATTTTTTCAATCATATTGAGACATTTTACTAATAATACATATATTCTTTAACATAGTAATATATATTAAAACCTAATAAGATAGTTAAGTACTCCAAAAGTAATATCAAGCGCTTATCTTCCTCAATAGCCTTATTATGCTCCATTCTTTTCAGTGAGCTTTTATTCTACTCAATTGAGACTTTATCAATAATTCATGGAGTAAGCTTTATCTGTCCCCGCTGTGGGCGGGACGGTACTGCATAAAATCTTATTTTAGTAACTGACATTCTTGCTAAATGATATTTTTGAAACTATTCATTCGATATTTATTTAAAATTCTCTAATCGAGAAATGTTTAAAAACAATGTGGTCTTTTTATTATTACAATTCTACATATTTCGTCATCAATGAATTTGCAACACCATTTCTTTCAAATGTCTATAAAGTGTCATACTTTACAAAAATTGTTTGTAATAAACGACATCAGCATTTAGCATGTCAGTTATTATTTGGAAGTTATATTAAATATATTATATTATACATTTTGGCGAAATGTTACTTTTCATAACATTGACTACAGTAAAAACATTCTCGTGTTAATTTAATTAAATTATAGTTAATAATAAAATACTAACTTGTGTTTATCGTGGATTGCCGTAACATATCAACTTTACTCTTAATGGTTAGTTTTTTTTAAAAAATGGCTGATAAAATAAGTCAACTGAAAGGGAAACGTTTAACTTTATTTGTTTTAATATATGATAGAAGCGTTAATGTATTGCTTTGACCAAAAGACAGGTTCGTTCGTTTAAATCAAATGTGTAACAACGCATCTAAAATATTCCCTTTGTTATCTGTAAATCTATAAATATAAACATCTTAAAAGTGATAATAATGGGTTAACCCAATCCTAAAATAGTCAGATAGTATATGAGACAATTAGATCAAACGCTTTTAGTGCTCTACTTCCACACTGTTAATGACATTTAATACGTTATGCCATAAATTTAACTTTTGCTAAAACACTCTTAACATAATGTGAATATTATATCTTATACTGAAAACTTAACTCGACTAATATTATAATAGCATTGGTTAAACCTGTAATGGCTTACAGTATTACGCAGTAAGGTTATAGGTTTATCAATAATTTATACATTTCCAATCACGGCAAAATTTGTTGTTTTGTGTAATAATTTATTTTAAGTTGTCAATCGAAGAGTAGAAAAAATTATTTGCCAAACGGAAAAATATATGTAATTATTTTTGATTGTATCTTCAATATAATCGAATAGTTTTTCTTATTCACAAAAATTTACTTATGTATAAATGTCTGTTCGTGGTTTTGAATCCGTGATCACCGTATCCGAGTGGACAAAAGTTTAACAGCGTTGATTTTTCTGCTAAATAACTAACAGATCGTTTAATATGAAGATAGTTTAAAAACAAAAATAATATCAAATTTGAATCGTTCAAATATTGTACACTCATACGGTTTGTCACTTACGACCCGCGATTTAACTTTTGAAATCTTCAGGCGTTCAAGTACACATTTGAATTCGAAATGATGCTTGGTGAATAGTTGTATTGCGAATACATTAAGAATAAAATTTACTGTCTCTAGATTAATTTTATTGTTGGTTAATTTTAATGACGTCCAGTTAATTATAGAAGTTATTATATAAACAAATACAATCCTTGTAGATCTTTGAAATTGCTTGTGATTATCGCTAAAAAGACCACTCTGTTTCGTGATTTTCAAATTGGAACTTATACCGTATTGTATGTAATAGATTAATCATATTATAACAAAAGTCTCACACACTATAGCTTACTTATCGAGAGATATCGTATCTTCCTAATTGGAATGACAAGGGTCTTCTACCAAGCTAAATGAATACGTATCATAAAGGTGAAGAGACACAATAATAAAAATGTGTCTACTCATTTTCCCGAGTGATACGGGTTGACACTTCGCAAATAGATCAGAGATTAGGCTGAGTTTTCTCTTGTCAAACGTGCTGATAATTTTACGTCTTCTTTGGCATTATCAAACATTTCATAAGTAATTTTCCTACGTAATATCGTCTTTCAAAATTGTTATAAGATCATAAAATAAACTCTTACGATGTTCAATGGAACAACTCGTTATTAAATTTCCGACAACAGTAACTTGATACTCTTTTGATGTATATACATATATAGGAGATTTTCTTATAATTCATTTCGATGAGAGTTTTGTTTTTCCCGTTAAACACTTGTGGTTTTTGTATCGTCAAAATAGTCAAACAAATTCGATAAAAGTTTACATATAATTACTTAATAAACATGTGGTTCAAAAATGGTCTAACATTATTTAAAGAAATCTAGATTTATACTTTTAATATACAGCTTTAGTGACCTTATCTTTGGTTCCGGATTACTGAGATAGTTTTAAAACGTCTATAACGATTCCAATATCAAAATCTTTATTCTTAGTAAATATATGTCGGGTCTATGTCACAGCGGTTAGAGTTGTTGGCTTCCGTGCCGGATATCACGGTTTCGAGTCTTAGTACGAACATCATATTTTCGGTTCGCGGTATTTAAAAATTCCATCAAACCTTTCCGATCCTTTGATATCTCGGCGTCGCGAGAGCGATTAGTATACCACTAATTATTAACTTTTCAGTTCCAGTTCATTCGTGCGCTTGAACTCCTGAAGATGCCGAAAAGCGAAACCCGGGTCGTTAGTGACAAAATTTGTGTGAATGTACATAATTTGAACCATTCAAATTTAATTTATCTTTAATAAAATATTTTTTTGTTTATTAAAAATAATATACCACTGATTTTTTTACTCAGGAAAATAACAAAGTGGTCAAATAAATTTGTTTATCAATCTTCACAAATTTACCGTTGAATCTATCGGATTTTTTTATTTAAATAAAAATGTTTTTTATTAAGCGTACTAAAACCACGTGTTATGATTGTCTGTAAAGATAGAAGAAAATAAAACTTCTTATCTATTTGAAAAACATTTTTTTAACACTGCCAATAAATTCTACATAAGATGTATCGTTCGATAAATTTTAGAAGTCTTTACATGTACCGATTAAATTATTGAGATTACTTCATCTGTTAAAAATATCAATTTCCAAAACAATTATACAAACAATAAAATATCTGGGCATTAAATCTTCTCAATGCAAGTCTGGTAGCTATTGCAAAAAGTTTAAATCTCTCTTGTTTATTTACTTACTTCGCTTACTGTATGTATTGCAACAAGCAACAATCATAATTGTATTAAGTTTACATGGAGTCTTTGCTAAAGATAAATTGTAAATCTTTTCCACAATATTCGATAAAATTAATACATCTGTTATTGAATTTTTCTGAGACGCTTCGGGGAAGCTCGTTATTAATTCTACAATATATTGAGCAAGAACAAACAGTATGATACGTTCAGTATTACTGATTTTATTACCATTTCAGAAAATATGATACAGCGGTATTAATAAAACACTACGATAATAATATGAAACTATCAAACTATGAAATTTATGAATGTAAATATTGAATTTTATAATATCTACCAAAGCTAATTTTATACTGTTTACCCTAATTCCTATTCATAGTACACACTCCACATTTTTTTTGTAACAAGAAGATTATACAAGCTTAGTTTAATATATTTCTTAGACAACGAAACTCTATGTTTGCCATAAGTCTACGTATTATACATCCAACTCATATTATTATATGACTTTATTCATAAGATAGTAAAATACCGAAATAGTAGAATCTAATATGCATATTATACGCATCATTATAATTCAATTTTATTTAATTAAAAATAGTGCGTTTTACTGTTTCTTATACTTTATACATCGATAATATTTTATACGATGCGCTTGGACCACTTTTTCTATAATCGACGACTTAACTAAATTTCAATCCAAGCTATGTCTTTATTAAATCATATTCAAAATGGCGATAAATGTCATATTGACACTTTTATAGAAATTAATTTTAGTTCTTAAATGATGATTTTTATATATTTTTAAATGGTTTTGATTATAATATTAGAAGAAATCATAAAAATAAAGACTAATCTTTTCAGAAGACAAGTTGAATTTTCCAAAAAACTATACTTAAAAAATACCGGTATAAAAGAAAACATAGCGATAAATTTGTATTTCTTGAAGAGTTTTTATGAAATTTAAGATTTTTTATGCACAATTCCCCACAAAAGGTCACCCATAAATATTCGTTCCGCTGACAATGCTGCTCACAAAAGAAACTGTAAATCCCCCAAAACAAAAAAATCTAATACTGTCTAATAAGTTTCTCGCAAAAGAAGCATCATAAAAGAAATCATCCCACATGACTTACATACAATGCGAACTCGTATCTTATTATATAAATTAAATTCATTTTTTTCTAACAAACAATCACAATTTCGTCTTCTTAATAACTTCTATACTTCAAATCTAATATTTGAAGGTTTTTTTTTTTAAAAAATTAGAATTTTCATACTTTTAAACTCAAACAATAAAACGACCTAATTATTGTATGACCATGCAACGAAGGTTCAAGAAAAAAAACATCTGATTTTTCCATCCAACTTTCCAAATCCAAGTAAATTAGCTACTACTACTAAGTACTTAAATTATATATATATTTATTTTAATCCATGTCCGCTTCTAATGTTGAGCATATGGCCTCATAATACCTATAATATATATATATAAAAAAAAGATATATATCATTGAAAGGTTTATTTGTTTTGAAGGAATCTTTTCGCATTTTTTAACAAATGAAAATACACATATCTTGACACTCCTCCCCTTTTATGAAAAATCGAACACAAAATGGGTTGATTACATTTTTTAATATTGATTTTCATTATTTTTTTATTAGGTATATATTTTAACATTTTTTACCGTTGCCGCTCCAAATGTGGACAATATGGACTCCTAATGGAGGTATCTCGACAGATTATTTTTTTCTACGAGAACTGTTTGTTACTCAATTGCTCAACCTCATTTTTTTCAAAGCGAGTAGTAGGGAAAGAAGGATAAGGCTAGAACAGGACTAGTGGTTGGCTAATCGCTATTGCTACACCCAATTATTAAAGGATCAGAAGGATGGGAAGAGAGGAAATGATGTGAAATGACATCACAAACACCCAGTCTTCGATCATAACTTTGAATTGAATAATTCTCAAATTCACTGTGATCTGACCGGGAATCGAACCCAGACCTGCGTGATCGGTATAGCAAGCTCTCGCCAACTGGGCTAGAGCAGGCGACATAGTTATTTCAAATGTATATATATAAATCAATTGTTTATTATAATTTTCATTTATTTGACTGAAAACAATTGGCGTAAAAAGTAATTCCAGGGCTCAATGGATTATCAAATAAATAAATTACAACAAATAGAACAAACAATAATAGACAATTTATTGGATAATATTAAATATTAGGAAAACTACAAACGTCTATGGCCGTCGAGATTAAAATGAAATTTCGTAAAGGTCTTGCAATAGAGGGGACCATCTGTGTGATGGATAAACTCGAGTTACCTAAGATCACGCCTAAAGGAACGAATCACAAACTGTTTTCAATCATTTTATATACATTTTTTTAAGTAGAGGTGTGATATGAAATGGAATATTCAAAAAAGTGAATCATATTATGCATATAATTAAAAATATCGTCTTATTACATTATTATACGTATTCTTTAATATAAAAACTTAAATAAATGTTAAAATATATGAAATCTAATCTAAACTATACAAAATTTTTGTTTTCGTATATAACATTTAAACACAATTCAGATGCTAATAAAGAGATTAACATACTATTTAAATTGTGCAAAATTAAAGCTGTCAACCTTTGTTACGTCGTTCTGTTTTTCACATTTGTTAAATTTAACCTTCACAATAATATGTTAAAAGTAACTATTTGTATTACGTGTATATAATTGAGGAAAACGTAACACATTTTTGTTAATGCTTGCTCACAATTTATTGTTTTTTTAACAAGTACACCGCTTAGAGGTTATGAATAATTAATTCATTAGTTACTTCAACATTTTTACACTTTTCTGAGAAGCGACAATCAACAATCAAAATACAATAGTTTTCGCCCGACACATATTATCAAATAAAAAATATGCTTATCATATTTAATAACTCTAATATGCTATAAATAAAGTTTAACAACTCATATTTTTGCATATCTTTTTTTATTACAGCATACTTGTGTTTTCATTGAACATATAAAATAAAATTAGCTGTTTTCATAATATTTTCGCCTCTATATACATTTAAAGAAGTCGGTAGATTTTACTAACTTTAAAAACATAGAGTTGTGGACGGAGAGTAAATGGATTTTGTTTATTTACTACACTAAATATAGTAGAAAACATTTACAACACAATCAAGAACCATCATGAATTTTTGACTTCAAACTACATATATATAAATTCTACCACTATAAAAGTTTTTCACACGTGTAAACAAGGTTGTTGTTTTACTTGAAAGTTGACTTTTAAGGTAAAGAAAAATAGATTGCCTCTTTTCATTCTGCGAAGAGCTTTTAAACCGGTTGAGATAGCAAAAGACCTGGCAAGTTAATTCATTAGGGAGCTTTTAAAAGAAAATGCAGCTGTAGACCTTATCCATTGTTAACAAGTTTTCCGTCAATGGTAAGAGGCTAAGTTTTGAATAAATGTTTTAGTCGTGAACTTTTGTATTAATTTGATTGAAAACTTTCAATCAAATTAATACAAAACAAGTACGATTTTGATAACCATAAACTCAATATGAATGAAAATCTTATAACGCTTTGACTGCAAATTAGTCAGACTCTTTTTTATATCAAAATTATGGCGCTTTGAGTACTATGGCGCGTTAGCGTCAAAGTTATTTGAGTCTCCTTCATCGGTATTTTTTTGGCAGTTTGTAATCCTTTGCCATCATTACCGACGGAAGCGCGTGATCGCAACAAAGGTGAGAAATCCTTAGTGAAACCAGTTCAAGACTCTTGATAGGTATGCTGTAGAATAACAGTAGATAATTGAAAACCATTGAGTTTTAAATCCATGCTTTCATATAATTGTATAGATATCTCAAAATAAAAATAGCTTAAATTTGAATCGTTCAAACTATGTACATTCTCACAAATTTTGTCACTAACGACCCGGGTTTCGCCCTTCGGCATCTTCAGGCATTCAAGTGCACGGATGAACTTGAACTGACGCTTAGCAAATAAAAGTTTCGTGCTTATATAAGATACAAATGCATCACTGAGTCCAAAGCCATTGCTGGCGAAAAGGATGAGCTCATGGGAATGCCAACAGATTTGTGTAGTAAGCAGTTTCAAGAATTATATAATCTGTTTGTCGGCAAAGGTTTTATGATTATATGATTTTATGGTTATATAGGGTATAGAAGAGGAGATGTGGGAAAATTTGTTATTTCGTTTAAAATCGGAAGACTTTGCAACTGTGCTTTATTGATTTCTAAAATTTCTTGGAAAAAGAGCTTATGACTGTCCGTATTTGGGTGTAACATTTTTATCCCTTGTTCCTGATTGAACACGTGTCCTTCCGAAATTAAGTGATTAGCAAAAGTAGACGTGTCTTTTTTCAATCTAAAGGCTGCCATATGTTCTAAAACTCGGATGTTCAATGTTCTTTCTGTTTTGCCGATATAAAACTTTGTACAACAAGAGCATTGCAATCTATAAATCTCGGATTTATTTAAGTAATGTATTTTATCTTTATTATTAATTAATAATTTGCCTAAAGAGTTTTTACAGTAAAAAGCAGGTCTAACACTATCAGCTAGCTGTTTTTTAATTTTGAGACTTGTATTTCCTAAAAAAATGATTCTACGCCAATACCTAGTATGATCTATGTCCTTTGACACTATACCTTTAAATAACATTTTTTCTGCAAGTTTAGCTTGTTTTTTTGATAAAAGATTGTCTATAAGAGACATATCGTATCCATTGTTTATGGCGATTTGTTTGATGATTTTCAATTCAATATTAAAGTTTATTTCGTTTAAAGGAACACTCACAAGTCTATGTATTTCTGAATGAAAAGCGGCTAGTTTATAAGAAAATGGGTGCATTGAATGTTTATGGATTACAGTGTCAGAGAATGTTGGCTTCCGAAATATTTTAAACTCGTGAGAATGATTTTCAATGTTAATATTTAAGTCAAGAAAGTTAATATTTTTGCCTCCGACTTCTAGAGTATTCCGGAAGCCAACATTCTCTGACACTGTAATCCATAAACATTCAATGCACCCATTTTCTTATAAACTAGCCGCTTTTCATTCAGAAATACATAGACTTGTGAGTGTTCCTTTAAACGAAATAAACTTTAATATTGAATTGAAAATCATCAAACAAATCGCCATAAACAATGGATACGATATGTCTCTTATAGACAATCTTTTATCAAAAAAACAAGTTAAACTTGCAGAAAAAATGTTATTTAAAGGTATAGTGTCAAAGGACATAGATCATACTAGGTATTGGCGTAGAATCATTTTTTTAGGAAATACAAGTCTCAAAATTAAAAAACAGCTAGCTGATAGTGTTAGACCTGCTTTTTACTGTAAAAACTCTTTAGGCAAATTATTAATTAATAATAAAGATAAAATACATTACTTAAATAAATCCGGGATTTATAGATTGCAATGCTCTTGTTGTACAAAGTTTTATATCGGCAAAACAGAAAGAACATTGAACATCCGAGTTTTAGAACATATGGCAGCCTTTAGATTGAAAAAAGACACGTCTACTTTTGCTAATCACTTAATTTCGGAAGGACACGTGTTCAATCAGGAACAAGGGATAAAAATGTTACACCCAAATACGGACAGTCATAAGCTCTTTTTCCAAGAAATTTTAGAAATCAATAAAGCACAGTTGCAAAGTCTTCCGATTTTAAACGAAATAACAAATTTTCCCACATCTCCTCTTCTATACCCTATATAACCATAAAATCATATAATCATAAAACCTTTGCCGACAAACAGATTATATAATTCTTGAAACTGCTTACTACACAAATCTGTTGGCATTCCCATGAGCTCATCCTTTTCGCCAGCAATGGCTTTGGACTCAGTGATGCATTTGTATCTTATATAAGCACGAAACTTTTATTTGCTAAGCGTCAGTTCAAGTTCATCCGTGCACTTGAATGCCTGAAGATGCCGAAGGGCGAAACCCGGGTCGTTAGTGACAAAATTTGTGAGAATGTACATAGTTTGAACGATTCAAATTTAATATTGAAATTCCACCAAGCACCTTCAGTCGAAATCTTAAATTATAAAAAATAGCTTAGTTCAACTAATTTATTACATTAAAAGTACTGTCAAAATATATGCAAAGCATTTTTATAATTGTTCGCAAAACTACACTGAAAAAAAGTAACGTGAAAGAAATATTATTACTTAAAAAATGTTACATACGATCAGACTTTCTTTTAGCTGTTGATCTTTTACATTTCTATTGTTTTTTTTATAAATAAGTTATACTTTTAATTCAAGAGAAAAAAAGGTCACAAAAGATTCGATATAATATTCAAAGCAGATCTTACATATCGCCTAAAAACTTTCGTTTTTTCGTTTTAAATAATTTAATATAACAATGACTGGTGTCGTGATGAACGTGGTAATTCACAACTTTACAACTAAGCTTATATGGTCCAGGAAGCATCGCTAATATTTCTGAAAAGTTTTCTGATTTTTATTAAATGCGCCCACCGAATTTTTTTTATGTGCATTAAAGAATTTATAAATATTTTAAAGGTCAACTTTTCGGTGTTTCATAATTTTGTAAAATTTAATGGCACATGTTTTTACGGTGCAAATTTTGACACTTGGTTTTTCACCGTTAAAGTTATAAATTTATCATGAATTTGTTTGATTTTTCCACAAATTAGATACATAGTAATGTTAGAGTTTGTGGGTGTGACAACACACTGACACCAAATAGTATGTCGGAACATCTGTATCAAGAATAACATTAATACCAATTTGATATCATGAGTATTTGAAATCGATTGTCGTAGTACAGTGATAAAGCTTTTTGCTCCAGATGTACAATCTGGAGTACAGATCTTCGACAAGACTTATATATCTGTAAACCGTGATCCTAAAATAATTGGTAAAGAGATTGGCTAGCATGCGATTATCTGTATTCGTTTATAGTGATCGTTAGCTGGAATAGAAATCTCTGTACTTATTCTTCTTATGTCTACTATATATATTTTCTACATTGGCAGTTTGTAAAGTTTAATATTATCATTAATTGATATTGAAATTCCATCAAGCACCCTCAGTCGAAATACTTAATTAATATTATCAATTGTACAAACTATTTTCTTTGCTATATTAATAAGTAAACTTTATTTATAAATCCAATAAAAATGTAAATAAACGGTATTACAATACAAAACAATTTCTTATTAAATTTTGCCTTCTTTGTGTTTGCTTTTTGAAAAAATATGTGTATTACACAAAAAACAAATTTTTGCAAAATAAATGATTGACGTACGTAGGTTGTATTGCTTTACGTTGAATTTTTACTTTATGAATAGTTCAGTATTTTTTTTACCATCTCATCTCTCAATGTGAACCATATTATGGACTTATTAATGAAGTTTATTTCAAAAAAATGTGTATCTACGAGAACTGCTTGTTAGTCAATTGCTCAACCTCTCTTATTTTCCAAAGAGAGTTGGACAGTGTTAGAAAACGCGTAGTGTTTAGCTTATCGTTCTTGCTACGCCCCGTTTTTAAGATAGGATGGATGGGATAAGGGAAATCAAAACATCAGAAATCAATTAATTAAACTATCCCTGCTGGGACTCAAACCCGTAACCTCAGTAACCGAAACCAACAACATTAACCAATCAAGTACATAGCCGGCACTTTATACATCTCGTATTGTATGCATAAAAAAATTCAACTATAAAACAAAATGTATATTGAAATCAATCGATACAAGTATAACCTATTTTGATTTTACCTTATACTCTGGAAAAAATATTTTTTTATTCTTTATTGTTTTACGCCGCATAATCCCTCTCAGAAAAAATGATAAGATTTTGTTTTTCTTTTGTCTGTATAAACATTATTAACACGTGTTTAAAAAACATGTTAATATTGTTTTTGAAGCTTTGATCGAAAAAGTTTGTACTTGAGGGTGTTTTTCATACATTGCCCTTAACGGTTGTTTGAGAATTAGGTCATGTAAAAAAAGCGTAGTATTTTTGTGGATTTTTTACATCAATACTGATAAATTTTCTTTCTAAGGTTTGTTTTTAATATTACACATAATGACATTTCGATAATCAAAAATTTACAGTTGTAACAAAATTCATATTCAAGTTACCACAATTTTTATAACTTTGTTTAAAAATATATATAAAAACGAATTATTTGGCAAGCTAAAATTACATTATTAGTCTACTAAAAGCCTATTTCTCTCAATCAAAATTACCATATTACGAAGATGATATGAAATTCTAATAACACATTTAATAACACAGTTATTTCAGAGTGTATTACAAATTGTGACACATTTTTTGTTTATTTAATAATCATTCTCAGACCAGCTATCGTTAGGTTATTTATTAGTATAAAGAAACAATTTATTTCAATTATTAACATACATATACTACAAAAAAGGTATTGATTTTTTTTGGACGCAATTTATATTTGTATGTTTTTTAATAGGAGTCAACTATGTTTTCTTACCAGACTTCGAATTTAAAAACATTTTTTATTCAGTAGAAGATTTATTATTCTTTTGACACTAGCAGTCTGGCTGCCTCATAGCCTAATAGCCGAGTGGTGAACGTTCTGTGTCACTAGTACTATTTGATTAAGATGTTATAGTGTAAATTAGTTTTAAGCAATTTATCGATTTGTGCTTAAGAACGAACCTCCCATTCTATCCCTTCCACGAGGCGTAAAAAGAGCGATAAGAAATTATTACTCCTTTTTAGTCTATTTTTTTTCCATTTAAGTCCTCAAAAAAGAGCTGAAGAGTGATTAAATAAAAGCCATGTTTCATAAGCAACTTTCGATGTGATCTTTTCCAAGTATTTCATCTACTCCGTATTAAGAAAAGACATAGTCGATAGAGGGATTTGTTTGATATAACAATCGTACACAATTTATGTACCACTCAAATATTGCATGATTCTTTCAGTTTCGTTTTCTCAACAAGATTTGATCTTTTATTATGCCTTTTAAAACACGCATGAACTCTGACGTTTAAACACTAGAACCGGAACATGGAACTGGCGGCTTGCAAACTTCTTTAGGAATTTTAATGCAAAAAGGATGAACGTTAAAAATAAAAGCTCTCAGACATAATAACGGACCGTCAGGAAAAACAGTTGCCTACTAATGGGTTTCTCGTCTGCGCCTAAGATAACACACACTTAACACGAAATCTAGTAGCTTCTCTATCAAGACAAAAGTTCAATCAGAAAGTATTTACTTTTATTCTACAAAAACAAAGTCATATTAAAGAACCTTTTTTACGCATAATTTAAAGACAATCTGTTTTTTAATACGTTCAACTATTACGCATCAACTCAATTTGTATTCAAAACAATATCTTAATTTGCAGCATGAAATTAATTGGCCATTTACCAAATCGTATTTATAAACCTAAACAGAAGAATACTTTTGAACAATATATGCTCAAAAACTAAAATTTACAGTTTGTAATTTAACCGTTAGATTTAATAATGCTATCAGGTAAAGTAATTGGTGAAGTATTTTTTAAAAGTAGCTTTTAAAAAAATTAGAGTGTAAATTTGCTAAAATAATAATTTACTGACGCAACATTTCCACTGAGCTTCAATTCGTTTTCATGTACAATTAACTCTTTTTTTACAAGGTTTTGGAATCACAATAAAAGAATCAATACTATATTTTCGCACTTGTTTTTTGTTCTAACACGATCTTACACAAAAAAAAACAGAGCAGATATAGAATTTCTTAATACAAGTTGATTGTTGATCACGGCCACCTTCCATAACGCAATACGATCAAGAAAGGAAACGAAATTATTCTTCGTATTCTTCACCCGATACAGAGCTGCACGGGATTTATCTATCAACCATGCACTGCTGTGCCTAAAAAATAGAGATATAAAGAAAAAATATAATGTGTCTTGCTCAGCCATTTAGCTTAAAATGTAATTAAAAAACACATGACAGTTATACCAGATGAAATGCTTCATTAAGTTATTAGACTGTTTAGAAATTTCAGGCGATGAAATACAGGTGATTTATGTCCAGTCCCCGTATATAATCAAGTAATGATGAATAGTATTTTTTAACAGAATACATATTATGAATAATAGATTATTTTGAATCATTTACTTACTGAGTCTCCATTATCACTTTTTTACGATGTTCTTTGTGGAACGTATCTACCGTGTAAAAAAAATATTTGAGCGTATTTTTTTTGATAAAAGTTTTCGATAAATGGAAGAATGTAGTGTTTTTTCTGCATTTGTTACTTTGCTTTATGAAACTTTCATCATAACTTCAGAATTAAGAATCATATTTTGCATGAGTTAAATAATAAACAATAATTCAAATAGTATTTACTCAACTCGTTACTAGAAGAAGATATGAGCGTAGCTTTGGTCAGTAAACGTCTACGCCATAAATGTTATGCCGTAGATGTCCATGTCGTTACGCCGCACCGTAGCATCTAACTGCTATTGGAAACAAATAGTTATGCCACTCATCTCATGAAAGCTTTTGCTGGCTTTTATCTGATTTTAAGCTCAAAATTTACCTAAACAAACAACTGCTTTTTGATTTGAAAAGTTTTTGGATATGTAAATTGACTGTTTTAATGTACGCAAAAATTGTTGTGATGAACGGGGTAGGGCTTAAAGTGGTCTTTCATTGATAAATACAATCTTTTAAGATTCTAGTTTAATTAATAGCCGACTTAGTAATAAAATAAACAATCTGGTTTCGTCACAATTGTATTTGTTGACCTTTTTAATCAAATTGCAAGGATTTCACCAATATACATTCAATTCTTTTTTTACACGAAACTCAAATATCACGACCTACTTATGAAAACGAATACTGTATTTTTATACGAATTATTTGTTCTAACACGTTTTCTAGAAAAAAAAACTTAAATGGATAACGATTTTTCTAATAACAAGCAATCCAAAAACAGTAATAACAAACAAAAATCTTTACTATATCCTAAGACATTACACATCGTGTCATAAATCGATTTCATTTCTAGAAATGAAATCGATTTATGTCCAGTCTCTTATAAAAGTCCCTGTATATCATCATTTAGCAATGAATATTATTATTTTTTCTTAATTGAAATACAAATTCTAAGTAATATTTTGTATAATTCACTTTACTTTTTTGCACGATTTGATATCCCATGATGTTGTTAATTTTTCAAATAACACAGTTTTTTTTATTTCAGGGTACAAGTCTTCAATTTTTCTTTGAATTCTCTCACTTTTTTTACACATTTTTTGTGAAACGTATAAACTGGCCAAAAAAAGAGTTGAGTGTATTTGAACCCATTGGAGGTGAAGTGACCCAAGTGGTATTCTATAAAAAAAAAATGCGTTGTAATATTGAACACGTCTCAAAGTATCGTAAAAGTGAAGTAAACTCAGTTAATACACATTGCAATAGTGTTATCTCCGTAAAATAAAATTATGAAATCTCCCAAGACAGTAAAGACGTGATTGTACTTAAAATAAAAATGAAGTTTTACCGTTTTATTAGTTTTCTTACTTCACCTCTCGAGGGCTCATATAATAAATTTCTAACCCGTCATATTTTCTGCTTACTGGTGTGGAATGTTTTTGAAAAATACTATTTAGGTGAGATTAGGGTACGCTTTTTACAAGGAAAAAACTAGAAGAAAATGTTGAATATATATAGTTCACTTGTGCAATGATTTTTACTGAATTTCAGTGGGTATAATGAACTTTCTCGCCAACTATTCTCAGGCTATGAATTCATTTATAATACTTTATTTCGATTGTAAATCTCAGTTATTATTTACAATAAAACTAATTATTTTGATTGTAAATAATAACTGTTTTTGATTGTCTTTTCGAGACGTTTTCAAAGTTTGTTGAAATATAATCTATCAAAAATTACTTTTCATTTTTTAATTTATTCGACAGAACATAAAAGGTAATATTTTCAATCTTAATTAAAATAATCAAATGATATTTTTATATTCACTTTTAGCAATAAAAGTTGTCAAGCAGATTCGAATAACAAGTTTCAAACTGTTATGAAACTAAAATAATATATTTAACAAAAACTCACTGTCACAAAAGAAATATTCTTTTTTGTATACATTCAAATATAAATCACGAATCTAATGGAATTAAATCACGCATTCAAAAATATTTATTATATTATGCAATTCCTGATATGTGGTAGTCAAAATTCAATGATAATTGACCTCGTTCGTAAACGTCAATACCATTCATTTCCGTTTCCTGCAATAGGAAATCTATTTGGCGTATTTCATAACATAATTACCCGTGTTAATAATGGTGTAAAGGCGTGACCAGGAGGTGTAACGTTCGTGTACATTTAATTTAGCGCTTTTATTTGTTTAGTTAACTTTGGTCAAAATTCGTGTTACTTAAATGTATTATTTGACTATTTTTTTTAATCCTTGTCCGCTCCCAATATGGAGCATATTTTATTTTAATAGAGATATCTCGACGAAGAGTTTTTTTTACAAGAACTGTTTGTGACTCAGCCGCTAAGCCTTAATCTTCAACCCCAAGCTCGATCACCACTACCTTCTGTTATTTTAGCATAAGAATGGCGGAATGGGGGTTTTAGATATCACAAACATCCATGCCTTCGAACAGAAATCAAAAACTCAATTGAGTGCTTTTTTTTTTAAAAAAATGGTGCCGGAACTCAATACTTTTTTTTCTAATTCATGTCCGTTTTCAATGTGGAGAATATGGTTTCCTAATGGAGGTATCTCAACAGAGTATTTTTACGAGAACTGCTTGTTAGTCAGTTTCTCAACCTTCATTTTTAAAAAAAGAGTAAAGATAGAAAGATATGGCTGGTATAGGACTAATGGTAAACTAATCGCTCTCTCTTTGCCCTGGTAATTTTAGGATTGAATTTAGGTCCAACGCCATCAAACATAAAATGATCTAGTTCTAATCTTAGTAGTGATAATCTTTTTCGTATAAAGGTATAAGTCGAAATATCTAGCAACCAGATATATTATACAATAATATTTGTAGAACAAAAATAATTTGATATTTTTTCACTTTATTACTTCCTGTGATATCTAGCATTCAAAACGCCTATCAATATTAACTTATAGTTATAAGTCAATTTCACAAATTGTTTTCAAGTACTTTGAACTTTTAACATAAGCAAACATTTCACTGCTCAAATAATCGCGTATCAAATAACAAACTGCTGGGCTCAAAGCTGTTTCGCCATTATGAGCGTTGTTTTTGATCCATTATCAAACAGAATGATGCACTTGTGAATGCGCAAAGCAAAATACGCCATGATAATTGGCAGAATTAAAAGAGTAAAGAGCAGAGGTCGCTTAATAATCCTACCACTTCAGGAAGAGTGCAACGAACCCCTGTTTAATCCCACAATAACAGTACTCCGGTCATAATGACCTCGCAAATAGACTGAACATCTACGCGAGCAAACTCAACTTAATTTTATTTTAGGTTTGTATTATGATTTTTATGAACATACTATACAAACAAAAAAATATAAAAGCACAATCAAATACAGTATGATTCTAATTTATAGACATAATCAAGCCAATGACATGTTTAATGACTTAACAGATATCAATATGGTAATATCACCGTTTCTAAGACAGTTACAAAATGCTAATTTAATTCATTATAAATAATGAAATTTATTTAAAACTAATTTCCTTTGAATAATCTCATATTTGTTATCGTTACGGAAAACACTATAGTCAATTTATTAAATGAAATACGTTATTTTGTAATATAAATTAGGATTTTAGAGTAGATGAGAAGATATATTGTGTATCCTTTTTATTCTAATATAATATATAGCTAAGTTTAAACATAGTTCTAGTGATGTCATAAGCTGAAACAGCTATCAACCATATCGACTGCGGAAAGGAAAAAAAACGTAACCAACAAATAGCAAATTTTACAGGAGGCACAAAAAACGTGTTTTGATGATTTTCTGCCATATTCAAATTATGACATATCCACAACCTGGAAGTGCACGGAGACTTCTAAACTAGTTTTTAATTGATATAATCTAATACTAATTATAGAAATTGTTAAGGAAAAATTTATTTTTCAGTCTTTTTTCTTGGTTTCAATTTTCACATGCTCATTTTTTTTCAAACTTTAAAGTTAATTTCAGATACTAATTCGTCATTTGCAGCTTATATCTTTTTGATAGAACGTGTATCAAGTTTGATACATTGTGATTATTGAAAAAAATCCGTTTTAAAAAAACTGTGGGTTATGTCTTTTTTCTTTTCCACAGTCGATATATAAAATAATATTTGTAGACCTAAAATACTTTAATATTTTTTTCACCTAATTACAATCGTCTTAATAATTCCAAGACCTCAAGTGTAGTCATATTGATTTTCACACCTTCGTATGCGAATATCATACACATTCCTAACAATGTTGAATGACATTGGAATTTAATCCGTATGTTTTGTGTGTAAATCCTTTATTGCCCACGGGCTTACCTTTGAAAGAAGGTAGTTTCAAAAGTTCTGCGACCCTTGCGCTTGATGATAGTAAAAGCACTTGCCAAAGTTTAAGTCACAGGCAAACAGAAGGTATGTAAAAACTAGAGACTACCTGAGCGTATTGTGGGTTTACATACATATTAAAATATATCAGATCGTTCCGTATATATTCTGAGTAAAGATATATTTCGCTACGACAAATATTTTCAATATACAGTGGGGTAGTTTGTATAATAAACAAAATACAATAATATATTATGAAGTATTTACAATTGTGTGCCTTTTTTATATATTACTAGCCGGTTTCCGGCAAGCGTTGCAATGCCACTCAAAGAAAGAAAGTGTTTTAATTGTGTTTATTGAAGTGCATGTTTTCTTTTTCTTTCTGTTTGACGCTTGACTTTAACCTTCGCGAAAGTGCAAGCATACGTTGTCAAAATGAACTGTATGGCAGACGTACAAACATTGATTTGTATATATAAAACGTACTGTAAGTTGATTTTACTATGCCTATAACCTTCCCGGAAGTGAAAGCAAAAATGTTGTCAAAGTTTTATTGCAATCGGATGAGCGGTGTGGCAACGCATAAAATACGAACAAACAAACAGTATTTTTTATATATTAGATATATTTGAACAGTTTGTTTGTCGTTTACAATTTTCATCTGAAACAGTATTAAGTGAAGAAATTTTCTTTAACCTATTGGATATATTACATGCTTAATAAAATACGGAACTATCTAGATTTTTGCAGTTACGAGATATCGCAGTGTTACTGAAATTAACATCTCTGGAGAAACAGATTGTTGAAAATAAATTATAATTATGTAAGGTTAAAATATATTCGGCTGCTGTGGCCCATTGTCAATTCACATAATTTTCCCTTCTCCCATTCTAGTATTCCTTTAATAACTGGGTGTAACAATAGCGATTAGCCAACCACTATTCCTGTTTTAGCCTTATCCTTCTTTCCTTGCTACTCACTTTGAAAAAAGTAAGGTTGAGCGACTGAGTAACAAACAGTTCTCATAGAAAAAAATAATCTGTCCACATTTGGAGCGGAAATGGTAAAAAATGTTAAAATATATACCTAATAAAAAAATAATGAAAATCAATAATAAAAAATGTAATCAACCCATTTTGTGTTCGATTTTTCAAAAAAGAGGAGGAGTGTCAAGATTTTCTTAACTGCGGCCTTGTGTTGAATCAGATAAATGAATGTGGCCTTTAGATATTAAAAGGTTCCCTGATTTAAACCTTACGATAAGAGAATAAAAAATGTGTATTTTCATTTGTTAAAAAATGCGAAAAGATTCCTTCAAAACAAATAAACCTTTCAATGATATATATCTTTTTTTTATGTATATATTATACGTATCAAGTTGTCTTTTTTTCGTAATTCACTCTATACGGAATTCAAAACGTGCCACTGTCAACTCCATACGGCAGTAACTTGTTGCCGAATCCGATTATAGAAGCTCAGAAGTCTCTGAGCCAAACCTATAACTGTATAAATAACTGTAAACAACATACTTACCTTTTTCTTTACTTACATAAAAAATGCTCTATCAATAATCAAAGTGTAACATTTGGATTGAAGTACGTTAACATACATACATCAAAAAAGTGGCGGAGTTTAATAATATTAAATCATACAAATAAATTGTAGAATTAATTTCATGTGCTTCGTTTGAACTTATTTATCATATTTGTAAACTGAAATTATATTGAAGAAGTTCAATTGAACAATGTTTTTTAAAGCTCTAGATGAGCGAAACCGGTCTTGATATATAATAAATAAAAACAAAAATCCATGTCCACTCGCAATATGGACTGACTTTTGCGTCTTTCATCTTGTACAGAGAGAAGACCTCTTGCTCTATTTCTCTTAAATTATCTTTTCATTCCTTTTTTTCCCTTCTACTGTGTTTGTTTGATTGTTAGTATTAGTTGTGGTCAATATCCCTTTCATATCGACTGTGGAAAGGAAAAAGGACGTAACCCACACATTTTACAGGAGGCGCTAAAAACGTGTTTTGATGATTTTATGACTTATGCAAATTATGAATTATACACAACCTTGAAGTGCACGGATACTTCTAAACTGGTGTTTAATTGACATAATCTAATATTAATTAATGAAATTGTCTCGGAAAAACCTTTATTTCAGTGTTTTTTCTTGGTTTTAATTTTTTACAAGGTCATCTTTTTCAAACTGAAAAGCTTAATTTAGATACTAATTCGGCATTTTCAGCTTCCATCATTTTGATAGAATGTGTGTCAAGTTGAATACATTTTGATTATCGAAAAAAAGCTGTTTTGGAAAATTGAGGGTTAATTTCTTTTTCCTTTCCACAGTCGATATGTCTGGGGTTTGACGTCGTCAGCCAGTCGGGTGAGATGGGAAGGGGGGGAAGTATGAGAGGCTTAGAGGAGCTTGAGCAAAAGAACCCTCTGTGGTCTAACGCTGTTCGTGTAATGGTAGCCAATGTGGAAAATATGGCCTTCTAATAAAAGTATCTTAGTAGAAGATTTTTTTGCGAAAACTGCTTGCTAGTCAATTGTTCAATCTATCTTTTTTGCTCCGATACAATAGGTCTAGACGTTCTTGCTACGCTCCTTTGTTTTATTGTTAGAAGGGTGAGAGGGAATTTTTAGACATCACAAACACTCATTGCCTTCGAACATAAATCGATTTTAAAAAATGATGTCCGTATTATGATTCGAAAACGTGCGATCCGTCACGGAAGCCGACGACGTTGACCACTGCACAATTGACCCAACTAAATAATATGGAATTAGTATAAAACCGTTTTATTATTTTATAAAATGACAATTCATCAATAATTGATAGTTAACATCATGAAAGTTATAAATAAATTGCATTTAATTTTCAAATTTTCATTAACAATTCAATAAAATAAAACATTCTATTTTTATTTCTTATTGAAAATCGATTATTATCATGGTTTCTTCTTAAGGTTATATTAATACAACTTATAACCGTGAATGCCCTAAAATAATTGAATATGTATATTCAATCTGGCTTATGTATAAATATTAATCCGAAATCGTGTAATATTATAACATATTATTCTCTATTCCATTATATAATACTACTCTTATATTATTATCTTACTATTTATGATATATTCGAATTTATGACGCTCTCTAGGTACATTCTATTTGCAGTTACGTAATACCTTATTCTGTTTTATTTAATGTGTAACATTTATTTTGAGCCAACTTACTTTGAAAATAATCATCAAGTATATTACTTTCTCCTTCAAATATGTGCAGAAGTTTAAATAACTAATTAATATTACTCTCTGTGCAAATTATATCTTCATTAATGTTGCGCTAAAAGCAACTGCTGTTTTTTTATACATATATTAAAAATATTTGAATAATATGATATATTATAAAACCATAGTTAAAGAAAATAGAACGTTGTTAATGTTCCGATTCGTTTTAACATTAGTAATCATTTTTTTAATATCATGCTTTTTTAATTATTTACTAAAAAAAATATTTTGGAATCGGAAAATCACACAAGATAAACTCAGTTAGAGTGGACCGGTCTGATGGCTACTACAAATAATTTACAAACTAGTGACACATGACTAGGTATTTTATGTTAATTAACACAATAAAACAATAATGGTTGCGAAAATTTTGTAATTTTTGTTTAAAAACAACATTTTTGTAAAGCTATGTACGTTCCAATATGAATTATAAAAATACAAGACACGTTGTTGTTGGTGTCTTACACTCGGTTGTAGGGCCTTATGGATTACTCCAATTGCCCTTTCGTCTGATGTTGGGGTTTCCCCTCTTTTTAGTGTTGGTTCCTGTCTCTTTTTATTTTTTATATATTTTTTTAATTTTATTTTTTTGATCCCATATTATTTTTTTTTTTAAATATGAGTGAGACAGGATAGTCATGTGTATTGTATTGTTTTTTTTTTGTTTGTTTTTATTAGTTTTTTTGGGATACAGGTGATACAGTTTACAAAAATAATGAAGAAGAGGATAGTAAAATGAGCAAAAGTATTAAGAAAAAAAGAGAAAAAGAATACAGTGAGAAAAGAGTACAGTAAAAATAGAGAAACAAAAATATAATGATAAAAGATAAAAGAAAGAAAAAGCGTGGGGGTCGTGGTTGTTGGCAAGTCGACGTTTTGTTGACGTTGGTTGACACTGTAGGGTGATTCATTAACCTCGAGCAGCATTTTTATTTTTCTCTGCTTCTCTGTTTAGTTTTTTAATTTTAATTTTAATTTTGGGATTTTTTTTTTTATAAATTCCGTGTGGTCCCTCTTTTTTTTGTTTTTTACTCTCAAGAGGAGGTCAAAACACTGTGTATCAATGTCATCTTGTTTATAATTTAGATAATTTTACCTATAGATTTTTATTGGTAGCTTGCCGTGTTTTTAATTGTTCGAATTATTATTTTTTATACTTCTCGCAATGATTTTTCTTCCCCAGACGAAATTAAATCAAATTAATATGAAAATCAAAAAACCCTTAATCCGTTGACAGTTAAAAAAGAGAGAAAATATTCAACAATCTCTCTACGTTACGTCGTCGTGAAATAAAATACGATTTATTTGAGAAAGTCAGAATTATATTATCACAATACTGGTATTTCGGTATTAGGGATTGCAATACCGGAAGAAAATATCAATAGCGGTATTTCAGATACCAATACCGGTATTAAAAAATTGTTTAAGTAAAGAAAAAATACAGCTTATTGGAAACACAATATCGGGCGAGTAAATGAACTTAAGCAAGTAAAAATATGTCATGATTATATACGGATGATCTACGTGAATGATTCTTATAAACAACTTTTTTAAAATAATAAATAATACTTAATTGGAAGGCTGATGCCACGTGTTCAAATACTAGGACGGACAGTTTTTATAAATTGATTTATTAATTTTTGTCCAAAGACATGGATGTATGTGATGTTTCGAATTCTGTCCCACTCATGTTTTCGTCAAAACTGTCGTAATGAAAGCGATTAGCTAGTTTGTCCTGGTCCACTAGTTTTGTCCTGGTCCTATTCTTATATCCCAAATTTATTTTATAAATAGAAATTGAGCAATTGAGTAACAAACAGCTTTCGTAGAAAAAACTTTCGTCGAGAAAACCTTCTTCCATTGGGAGCGGAGATAGAGTTATTGAATCGTATTCAATAATATTAAAAAATGGTATAGTGATATCGGCATCCATAGGTATATTTCATAAATGCGTAAAATTGATTGCTTCTCTAAGTGCAAATTCTCTAATATGACCATTAAATGCAAGTTTATCAATGCTGGAATCTATCAATCTAAATTGAATAAATTGAAAACAAGTTGGTTGAACAGTATAACGAAAATTCTATATCGTAAATTATATATATTGTAATACCAAAATACAGACATTTTGCATTCCAAATTACCGGAATTCCGACATCGGAAATAACGGTGATGGAATCCCTGACCACATCAGGTATCTCTTTGAATCCTACTCATCATAGCGAAGAATTGAAAGGCATCACATTGAACACATTCAAAGATAAAAATCCTCATGCTTTAATTCCATGTGGATTTCATTTATTCATGTTCTGAGACCAGTATATTATATTTATTTTCTTTTTTTATGAATTCAAGGAATTCCATGTGATTTTTTAAAGATGTATTTGATCATGCCTCTCAAAGGTTTCCACGTATATAAAAATATAATTTATACAATTCGAATTTGGAAAGGTAAAGGGACGTAACCTGCACATTTTACAGGAGGCACAAAAAATGTTTTTGAAGTATAAACGACATTTAAGTGACCAAAGACAAATATTTTTTTAAAAAACATTATTTTATACTTATTTCACTGTTATGGTCAGCACTGGTTTTTCTCACGATGAGCATTATCAACATATAAAAAATACATTGACACAATGCTGTTTACACAGAACAAAATAAAAATATTGGGGTGTAACAAACAATTGTTAATAGAAATTAAAAAAAAAAGTGATTTAATTTTTGAATGTTGTTTTATTGATTTAATCTAATATTTATTTAATAAATTGTTTTAAAAAATCCGTTTTGCAAGCTATTTTTCCCGGTAGTAATTTTCATAGTCCTTCAAACTTAAAAGCTAAATTTAGATATTTATTCGTCATTCGCTGCTAACATCCTTTTGATATAACCTGTATTAAGGTGTATACATTGTGATTATCGAAAAAAAGCCTTCCTACTTCTTATGGAGCTTAAATAACCAGATTTTTCACATGGAATTGTTTACTACGTATTTTATTAACATCTCTTTTTCGTAGAGAGTATATAAAAAAATAAGTGACTGGGACAAGTGTATTAGTTAGATTATTGTGTTTACTTAGTAGTGATACCCATGAACATTTTTTTATAAATCAATATACAGTCAAACTTGGTTATAACGATGAAGATGGGACCGACTGAATTTGCTCATTATAAGCATCACTCGTTATATCAGATAATATGTATTTTTAAATGCTAACAAACATACCCATCACATGAAATATCTGGAGCGGTCACATAACACAAAAATTTACAATTCAAACAATAATATGATTTTTTACATGCAGTTTCAACCAAATGCGTGGATACTTTTTCAATGTTGTCGGCGAAAACGCCAATAAGATACTTGTTTCATAAACGTAATCCGATCTTGTCGGCATCGGTCTAGTTAACTGAAATTGTATAGTTTGCAGTCGAAAATGTTGTGCTTAAACGATCGACATATTAAGATTTTTTGACGTTTTTTTGCTCGGTGCTCCCGAGAAGTAGTTCGTTATAAAAGTGAATAAATGTATGGAGAAAACCATAAACTAAAATTTCAACAAATGTTTCTTCATTACATCCGAGATCTCGCTCTTTCGCGTAATAACCGAGTCCAACTATAACAAAATAAAAAAATCAGCATATTGTGAATACCATTACCGAAGTCATCGTTTATCACTCAACGACAGACCTGGCAAATAAAATTGATATTTAACAAGTTAATAAATTTGTTACATAAAAAAATGTATGTATCTATTTTAAATCGTTGAACGCAGTAACAATTCGTTGCTGAAATTCTCCAAATAGAAGCAATGTATTATATTGGAAGAAACGTGTATGTCTTTCGTGTAATTTTATGCTAAGAATATTATAAAGCTGTTCAGGAGACCGCACAAACAGTATTTCATATATGAATAAACAATAACGTAACGCCGAGAAGTTTATATTGTATTTGTATTGTAGCAAATACTGAGATTACGAGTAACAAAGCAAACGCGCTTAAGTTTCATGGTTTCAACCGTGATTTTGGTTTCTTTGAAGTGATAAATATTAACAAAATGATTTATACATAACTTCACTATATTTCAAAACATATTTAAATCTTTTTTATAAATAGAATAAGATGAGTGTCTAATTATTCGATATTACCGTGTCTGTCTTAAAACGCGCTTAAGAACATAAACCGAAATTCATTTTAAAAATTAGTAAAACACTCTTTTGAACTCAATTCGTTGGTAATTTTCTACATCTTCGTATCTCAAAAACTACAAGTTGACAGAAGACACATAAATGTACTTTATTATACCGCTGTCGCTTTCTAAAGCAATAAAACACCACTGGAATGGTTTTGTCCTCAATATTTTTAAAGAAGGTAATGAGGAAGGAAGAAAAGACGTTTCCACCCTTCAATTGAGATAACACATGACCATATTATTTGCCGACGTTAAGCATGAAATATTTTTTTTGTGATCAGAGTTGTGTATTGAAATTCTGAATTCATTACATCAAAATACTTAAAAGAGACGTTAAAATACGTGCTTGTAGAAACTTAGAACGCTATTCCACAATTATTTATAAGATCAGAACGCGCATTGCAAGTATTTCTCATTGATAAAAATATATAGCTATTGATACAAAACCAAAAAAGATTAGTTACAAACGATTGGTAAAAAGGAAAAGAATTTACAGATGACCAATTATTAATTATTTTTAATTGAATGTCTTTCCAACAGGTAGGTATTGACAGTGAACACATTAAAATGGTAAAACGTTAAAACTAATTAGTAATGACGTTTCACGCATCGTAATAACAACGCTATGCGTCTGTTAGGGTTGTGTGGTGGGATTGTCTAGGGAGCAGATTCCCAAGACTCGGCGGCTTAAATTTTAAGTATACTGAAATATATTATGTACAGTGATAACTATTTCAAATAATCAACAATAAATTGCAAAATGTGTTCATTGTAATGAGTTTTTTAATCTTATATCACAAAACATAATATATGTAAATATGACTTTTTTGGTGTGTAGAAACATACTAAAGTTCACGAGATACTTGTGAGAAAATTTAACGATTATTTTCAAAAGTATCTTAACATATATCGTGACAATTTTTATGCAATTGATAAATTTTTGTTTAAGTTGAGAACAAACCAAAAATGTTAAAGCTAACTTTTACATTGGGATATATTGACAATTAATGCAAATATTTGTTTTCACGTACCACGAATATTACACCGACAAGTGATTAATAACGTTTCAAATAATTTTGATTTTACTAATATAATTGAAGTATATGGTTCTCCGGTATGATTTTCGATGCAAATTGTACGAGGAAATTGGCATTCTACAAGAATGTGAAAATAGATGTTCCTAACTTAAACAGATTGTAGCATTTTAAATTATAATCGAGAATAGCAAATCATGAAACTGTATAATTCGATAGTAACCTAATACGGCTTAACTAATAACAATGTGTAATATAAAACGTCAAATAATTTTATATGTTACACAGAAAAGAGATTTCTAAATGTAAAGGCAACGTAATTAAATTATCGGTATGGAAACATTTTAACTTAAATAAATTAATGATATTTAATATATTATTATTTTTTATCGTCTTATCGATGTATTCCCTGGTTTCTTTATGGAAATTCAGTGTTATTATTAAATATGAAGTGAATAGTTTTATGATTTCATTGACTTACGCAAACTTTCATGTTAAAATGTATAAATGTTCCAATAAAAATCTCGCTGCAAAATTTTTGCTATTTGTATGGATGCAATTTGTGTATGTATGTTACATTCCATATTAACAATATTGAGGATTAATAGTTGAAGAAAAACTTTAAAAAAAGATGGATTCCTATCAACTAGACTTATCGAGTGTTTCCAAATTTCTGAAGAATTCAAAGCCTATTATAAGTAAACCCATAAAGAAATTCTAATAATTCGAATGTTAAATTGTACGTATTGAAGTATTAATCGAACGATATTTAAAAGTTTGAAGACTTAACTCATTTCCTTGGGAAAACCGTCAAGGTGACTTTTCCCAGTTAATGCAGACAAATTAGAGCCTCTTGATAGTTCTAAATAAGTTTTCATCGCCTCTGTAAGGCTTCCTTGAATTTGTCGGCGTCGCGCCGCAAAAAAAAGAAAGGAAATTGCGTCGGAAATTGATGCACAACTTGCACTAAGTAAAGCGTCTCTTTTATATTCGCTGACATTAGATTTTAAATTAAAATACTGGATCATGCTCACGTGCATCGCTTTGTTCTTTATAATGAGGTTTCTTGTAACTATTTTATTGTGATTTCATTTTTTCTACCTTCTCTGCACAGCCCGTAGGTCCAGAGGAGAACGGAATAGCTAAATATAGACAATATTACCTCGTACATTTAAAACATAATATATTGTTTAGAATGCAAATGTGATTTAATTTAATTAATCCTTAAAAGTTTAATAAAGATAATTTGTAATTTAGTTCGCAAGTAATAAAATATATTTGTTTTTGTAAATAAATAAATAAAAACATAACTGAGCAGATAAAAATGCTCGTGATAAAAGAAACTGGTCTTAATCATTCTAAATAAATGTGAAATTTAAAAAAATAATTATTCATTTATATTAATCATGACGATCATTATCAACTAATAAAAGGATAGAATATTGCAGTGCTTTTTATACTGTTATATTTTATTATCTTATCAGTAGATAATGGTCGTCAGGAGCGATACCGGTCCTGGCAATTTTAAATAATACTGAAATTAGTATTTTATTCATTGAATGTAATGCTTTTCTACATGTACACAAAATAAATCTCATTTACATTGCATTAATCAGTTATATTATTATTTCCTTACATAACTTCTTGAGCCCCCAAAGTTTGACTGCCCAATTATTGAGTGGCTATTGCTCTCTCTTTTTGCCAAACACTGTACACAGCCCATAGTTCTATATAACGGTATGTCAAAAATCGTATGTTTAAGTTATATATATTTGAATTGTTCAAACTATGTACATTCTCACAGATTTTGTCATTAATGACCCGGGTTTCGCCTTTCGGCATCTTCAGGCGTTCAAGTGCACGGATGAACTTGAACTCTGTGAGAATGTACATAGTTTGAACAATTCAAATTTAATATTGAAATTCCACCAAGCACCTTCAGTTGAAATCTTAAATTATATATTTTATGTTTTCATAATGGAAATAAAGCAGTATAAACTATTCATTTCTATATAAACTACTCAGTTCCATATAAATACAACTGGAAATATCGTTTTATGGTTCTGCCAACGTTGCAATAAATTTGAATTGAATTGAAATAAATGACTAAATGATTGACCAAAAAGATGAGGAAAATTATTAAAATCATCACTCTTTTCAACTCAATTTAGAAAAAATTTTGGTCAGCCATATCTTAAAACCACCAATATCTTGTTGTAGCACTATGGAACTAATAACAGTACGCCTGAAAAAGACGTATCTTTGATTGTAGTTCTTGCGTAAGACATAAAAATTATTTCAGACATTCATAATGAAATCAAACTAGCGTTAGGGCTGTCTGTGTGGGTGTAATTACGAATTATAGGATTGCTTAAGGAAATTAATGACTAATTTTACGGGGAACAGACGCAAAAGAACGTTTCTCCTCATTAACTTAATGTCTTCTGCGATCTTTTTACAAACCATCCAGATGTTAACAACATTTTGCGACTCGAATAATTGTAGAGAGGTACTATTTTTAAATACTGTTTTTTTAAACCATATCCGATTCCGTTTTAGACAAGATGGTTACCGAAACAGAAGATGCTTAAATAAATTTATAATACTTTTCATAATTATTTCATTTTTTTAAATAAAGGTCAGAACTCATGCTTAGTTATTTTTTATGCGTGAACCTGGTTGTGATCACTATTAAAAAATGTATAATAAGTACAAAATTTTTTTTTATACATTATTCGTTTTTAGAAATGCAAAAAGACATAATTTACAGTTTTAAAAAAATCGTTTTTTTTTCATTATGTATACAACTTAATATATGCACGTTCTATCAAAAGGGCGTTAGCTGTAATTATCAAATAATTATCTAAATTATTGCGAACAGTAAAAAGAACTGAAATAAAGTTTTCTTAAGTAATTTATTAAATAAAAATTAGAGTAAAATAGTAAAATACCAGTCAATAGTTTTCTTCTTCTTTAAGGTTGTGTAAATTTAATATTATCACTTTGTCCCAAAATCATCAAAATACATCTTTTATACCTCTTTTAAAATTTGTTTTTTGAGGGTTGTTTGATTTTGTCTAAACACATTATATAAAATGGCTTTCCTTGTTCTTGACAGTTATCTCAATAGACAATGCGTTCAATTTTGAACTTGTTGTAAGTCAGTCACTCAACTTCTATGATTTTTGAAAAGGGTAAGAACAGATAGATTAGGGTTGAAAAGTATAAGTAGTTAGCTCATTGTTTACTTTCTCTTTAAGAAGCGTTCAGTGTAAACACCACAGATAGTCTTGCATTCACTCAAAAGTCTAATAATTGTTTTACAAAAAAGAACAAATGAGGAAAGAGAATATTTCGTAAATCAAGAAAGTTCTTTCGTTAAAGTAATCTGATTTTTACGATCGAGTTTAAAAAGAAGTATTTTTAAGTGCATTTATTGTGAATAAAATAAAACTTCATACCTTTTTTATTTTATTTGATGTGTTACAAATGCCACAGATGTTTTGCTTCGCTAAGAAGCATCATCAGATCATCAACACATCGCAAGGTTAGCGAGTATTCGTTAGTTCGTGGAGTTATCAAATTTAATTATATATTAAAAACAATCTTCTACAAAATTATCACCGCATCCATCAAAAGTATGTGTTTTTTCATTTTAAAAGTGAAATATCAAATTACTTTCATGGAATGGTTGTCTTCAACTGCTATAGCTTGTAAGGATATTTTTTTCAAAAAATAAATCCAGTCCAAATAGTAAACTACGAAATGCTGATCTTTTTATAAATTTATATAGTTAAACTTCTACTGCCATTGTGCTAGCGAAAATTAAATGGTCATTTGAACAAATAAGATATCTTTCAAACTAACGAACAATTCATAGAATATTTGTGGCAATAATAATATAAAAGTCTTAGGTTACGCATAAATAATGTTTCCCTTTAAATCTAAATTTAATACCTCTTCTGTGCAGAGCTACACGTTTTAACAACAACAACCTGTCTATTTTGCGTATAACAATATTATTTAATGTTGAATTGTATTTCGTTTATCAACCTTTCCGATTTTCTCATACAACGATATTAAAATCAATAAATTAAACCTGAAAAATATCCCGTTGACGAGTGGTAACATTTTTAAACCTTCCAAAGGATAAATAAATTGTAATCGATGGCCATGTATATATGTTACAATCTTTTTAAAATTAGTAATCGATGATTGGGTTTCATTCGAACAGTAGTTTTTCAATCGATTTTTTATTATAAATAGTAGAAATTTTCTCCCAGCCTTAAAATCCTAAAATAACAGGGTGCAACGAGACAGATTAGTTTACCACTAATCCTGTCCTGTCATTCTATCCCTACTATCCTCTCAAAAGAAAGCTTGAATAGTAACAAAAAAATATTGTAGAAAAAACTTTTCCTGAGATATCTCTAATAGAAGGCTATATTTTTCACATTGGTAGAAGAAATGTATGGGGGAAAATGGTGACAAATCATTTGATTTAATTTAGTTTAGTTAAAAATCAATTTCTACAACAGCTTTCTTGCTATTCCATTTTTGTAAGTAGAATATTAACTTTTTAACTTTGATTGAAGATAAAAAAAAATATCATAGAATATATTATCTGAATTGACAGTTTTATAAGAAATTTTATTTCAATATCACTGTTAAAAAATTAAATCTGTTTCAATCCAACAACATAACCTTTACAATATATAATGAGAACCCATATCTTATTGTGAGGTAAGTTTTG
Source organism: Himalopsyche tibetana (assembly GCA_030503985.1). Taxonomy (NCBI): domain Eukaryota; kingdom Metazoa; phylum Arthropoda; class Insecta; order Trichoptera; family Rhyacophilidae; genus Himalopsyche; species Himalopsyche tibetana. The sequence continues at coordinate 27,773,046 of JAPJYX010000030.1, forward strand.
CTCATTAAAACTCCCAAAGGTACAACTTTATTCCACTCTAACTGTAATGAGAATGTCTGCACAATTAATTTATAGACTATTTCTTCAGTTTCTTGTTTCAATGTTTACCACTTACATTGAACGCTATAAATATTACAAGATATGTGTTACCTTCCCTTCTTTAAACAGGATAATCGTTACATTTTAAATTATTCAAATTGTAAATACTAATTTTGCATCAACCGGTTTTTTAGGCAATATAATATATTATGTTTTAAATTTAAAACTATTCAAGGTTTTGAAGGAACTAACAACCACATCATGTGCAATAATTTAAGTCATTTTTACTTTTACAAGAGTTATAACACTTCATTTGTTAAAAAATATATATATTATACAGTTTTATTCAAGTTTTCTGATGCAATTCAAAGCACATCATATTATTCTTATGGGAACTTTGTCCCTTAACTTTCAAATATCAAACTGAATATCATGATAAATATAAATATTTTAAAAAGTATGTTGATAGCGTATATCTTTACTATATTTTTGTTAAGCTAAATTTTGTATCGAATTATCTATATAACTAAATAACAATGATTTGTTTAATAACTCGTAGATGTGTTTTATTAGTGTTTTCGTGATGTATAAACATGGAAAAAATAATAAACCGCAATAGGGTGTATACAATTACAAAAAAAACTAAATGATATAATTTAAAATGCTAATTTATTGTGAAAGTTATCATTAGTACAACGTATATGAAATTGTCATGGTATCATTCCATAAAGAAAAGAAAATTACTAACAGCATGTATTCAAATTAAATGAGTATGCAGGCTATTTATTCAAAGCATAATGACATAAACACTGGAATTTCTTTAGAAGCATAAAAAACAGTCATGTTAACATCTTAAATAGTCAGTTCTGCCTTCATTTAGTTTATGAGCGTTTCGTTTTATAAAAAAATTGTGTAACATAATTTGATTTTTTTAAATTGTACCACAGCTTCTAATGAATTTATTTTTACGAAATAATTTCAAACGAGAGACTCTTAATTTGTGTACATATTAAAAAAATATATTATTTGAAAAAATGATTGTTTTCGTATTCTATATTACATTACTTATATTCATATGTAGATTCTCAGCTTGCGTCACATAATCATAAACAGAACAAAATGAAATGTTTACAAGAATTCAATACTTTATAACTGGTTTTTTTTTTTTCTAGGATGTCTCCACTAATCCTGCTCGTGCTTGCCATCTCATCAGCGACAAACCAAGCGCTATGCTCTGCATCCAAGTCCATTCACGACGAACTTATCAACAGGGAGTCAACGCCGCATCCGTTAGAATCAACTCCTGACTCCCACCAGCAATCACTAGATGTCCACCAAGACATAGAAGTATCAGAAGGAACTTCACAGAACTCTGAAGATGGAGATGATAGTTTAAGACACGTGTCGAAAAGATCTCCTGCGTATAATTTTGGTCTTGGAAAGAAGCGAGCATATACATATGTGTCAGAATACAAACGGCTGCCTGTTTATAATTTTGGACTTGGTAAAAGGAGCAGAGGTTACGAGTTTGGGTTAGGTAAAAGAGATTCAAACGATGATCCTGAAGACGTTGGACAGGATTATGGAGATAATGGAGAGCAACAGAGTGACTGGAAGAATGAAGTCGAACAAGATGACGGAGATGTTGTCAATGATAACGAACATGACGATGAAATCTATGGTATGTCTAAAATTCTATCATATTTGTACTTCTGATAACTATTACAGTAATATAACAATATTCCACAAGTTTTGTTGATAGGTGAGTCGTAATTGCTTTGTAAAGCTAGTTAACCTTATATTACAGTTTCCTTTAGATTTTTTGTATATGTGATGCTAATCCACGCGGCTGGGCTAACCTTTTTTTAATAATGATTCGAGAAGCACAACAATGAAAGTCTTCACATTTTTACGTTTAAATTAATGTATCGTATTTTATTTTGTATATTCTATATTAATTTATTTTTTTTGAAGATTAAGAATGGTTGGGCGAAACACTTAAATCAAAACTTTTAAGTTCAATAAATAAATATTGAAATCTATAAATTAATCATATAAATTAAAACATATATGATTAATTCACAGATTTTACCGGAGGTTTTTCTCTTAACAAAATTTCTTTGATATACCTAGTTTTAATTGTACAGCCACTTGTATTATTTGATATTGAAAAATGTTAAACGTTTCTATAGAAATAATCATTATAAACGCCATTTAGAATTTATTTGATAATATATGAAACCTTTTTATCGGGATAAAGAGTTATTCAACAAAAACCTCAATCAGGATTATTTATCACAGCCTCTCTCTGGGATAAACTGATGTGTTGTGGTAAAACAATTTGAGGTTTCTTTGAAGGCTTCTTTTCTGGAAAGGCTTCAGCGAAGAGCTTTCACATAATTTTTAATGAATACAAGCTTAAACGTTGTGAGAATTTTCTTTGTGGCTGATACCTCTATGTCTACACTATTAACATATTCTGAGATGAAAGCTTGCATAAAGATTTTAAATTCTTCAATCTAGTTGCAGTATTAAATTATTTCATATTTTTTTATGTTAAAACAAATAATGCATAGAATGGTTATTGATATAAAATGGAAATATTTACGACCGCAAAAGCTTTTACCTTGACGGTCAGGCGACAATTATTCAAGTCACGAGAAATTCAATATAAAAATAAACTTTTAAAAGTAACAAAGTGTGGGGAGACTTTTCTTCGAGGGTTTATCTCGAGTAGTTTCAAATCGATTTTCTAAGAACTATTTTTCAGTGAAACTAGAAATTCGATTGTCGGTTTTTTTCAATTTCACAAACCGGTTTCAACTAAAAACCTCAATAACTTCCATGGTTTTAAATAACACTAGCTTAAAAAACTTATTTCAATAGTTAAGTAACATAAATGAATGAGTTTAAAACATTTTGTTTCTGAAAACTTATTTCCTAACAAGGAATAATGAATAAAATTGTAGCTAATTAAAGAATTTTTTTTTGCAGCAGCGCTGTAACCTATTTACGAAATAAAGTTTAAAAATTGATAACTATCCTTTTTTCGATAACTGGCTTATGCCGGCTTTGAGAAATACTGTAATTTGAAAACCGGTATTTTTAAAGTAGGTTATTTTACACGCCCTAATCCTAACTATAGTAACATTAAGAAAATCTCATTGAGATTTAAAAAAAAAACGAAATATCTTGCCCTTTATAATTAAAAAGCTCTGCGCCACATTTTTACGATTTACTAGTTTATATTTAAATTAACTATAACAACACTATTTTTTAAATACATGTTTTAATAAAAATCGAACAAAGTCTTACATTACAAGTAGCAACACCAGCACTATCGCGATAACGTAGCTTGGTTTTATTTTACACGTGCCTTCATGTATAGATTTTCATCTGTCATAAAGTAAAGCAGTTAATAATGATAAATTTGTATCAAGAATTCATACCACATTTTTTTTTCCAAAAATACTTTATTTTCTACAAATATGGACATTTTTGGAGTCCTCAATTATGTTTAAATGTCAAAAATGTCATTTGGAGAAAAAACATTCCAGCGATAAGAATTCCTCCGTTTCACATTATTCGCATTTAAATGTAAAGGTCAGCCATAGATGGCGTAATGTTGAGCCATTAAAAAACACGTTAAAATGGTGTTGGCAAGGTTTCTCATAAAACCTCACCCTTATTATTTGACGTATTCATAGGGAGCAATTAACTTATTGCACGGACTTAAATTTCTGCTGAATCGTGTGAGTGGTATAACCATGTTCGTAAATAATATAGTCAAAAAAAGAACTTTGATTCAATAAAATACTTCTATCGTACTACGAACATCAATTTAATCCACTAAAATTACTATCTCAAAAATCGAACACGCCTAAAAAACTAAACAATATTGTTTGTACCATCTCAAAAAACATTTAAAAATAGTTTTGACGGAGGCATCTTGTCAAAATAGCTTTCATTCATACTTTTACACACTTAAAGGTTGTTAAGTGTAAACTGTCAACTCTGAACAGCACTCTTTGGTACTGGTATGTTAGTACAGCGCCATATTGGTTTTAGAACACTTTTTAATACAGTTATGGTTGTCAACACTGATAAAATGATGTGCGAAATTCTTTAGATTTTTAAATTTTTAAGTTATCGCACACACGCCGAATAGCTGAATATCAAAAATGTACATTAAAGAATTACCAAATTAGAAAGATAATCTATATACTAAAAAAACATAGAACCGTGTATTTAAATTGCAGCAATATAAACTAGTAAGAGACAACGGTTGATTTTTCTTTTTTACACAATCATAAATAATATGGGAGTATAGAAAATATATTGTATGTATTAAGCATTTAAGACATTTGCGGCTATACGCGAGATCTGTTACGATTGATATGACAGTATTGAGAATTTATCTAAATTGTTCAAAAACGTATCGTTTTGAATCATACTCAAAAATTTAATTACACATCTTGAACAGGCTTTATTTTTCTTTACCCTACCAATACTATACATAGACAAAACTTATAGTGATCATGAAGATTACAATCAAGTAAAAACGTTGCCTCGAAAAGTTTTTTTTTTAAAAGATTTTAGTCATTCGTTTTCTTGCGCATTTTTCGTCTCCCACGACCATTTTAATATCACAAAGAAACACATTGATAATATAGTTTGGTTTTGAGAAAGAAACGGACGTGATTTATTATCTTGAACACAGAAAAAACACGAAAATGTCGACTTGATATTGCGCATTTAAAATTTGTTGGCACAATATTCGTACTGTGCGTGTAATAATATTCGCGACCTGCGTTCCACCTGTGATACATAAACCAATTTTCGTGACAAGCTTTTTAATAATTCACTCGGTTCTTAGATTTCTATTGTTCCGTAAATTTCAATTATAGTTTACTTCTGGCAAAAGACTTTAGATTGAGAATATGTACAAGTTTTAAGAAAATATTTAATATAACATTATGTTGAATGCTTACGTGTCAATCACATTCAATACATTGTTTAAATAATATCTTGTGAACACCGGATGTTCGATGATGTAATATATATATTTTTGGCAAATAGATACAGATTTGAAAGTCTTTTTGATTTTTGAACAGAGTTTTAACAGAGAAACTCAGAAATATAAGATATTTACTTTCCTGACAAAAATCGTTTGATTTTACAATCTCGATTACTTTTAACACATTTGTTTGTGATATTTTCAACTTTTCTACAAATTGGTTACGCGATCAATTCACAACCAATACTCATTTTTATAAAAATTCAGCATTCGCTCGCGTTAGAAGGAGGCGTGAATAAAAAAATCAAAACCATTGACATTTCCAGCGAGAAAGTGTAATTTTCATTTTTTTTTATTGCGTGGAGTCGGTTTAAGGTTTAAAGACTGTCAAATCTTGGTGAGAAATCAGTATAATTAAAAATCTTACTTATATTATATATTCTGATTAATTGTGTATAAAAAACTTCGTATCAACAGTTGATCATGATCGTCATGAGCGCCAACGGATTTAGTCTTTGATACAAATTTTGTCTTATTATCTTAATTGTGTGATCCCATTTAGATCGATATGATTTTTTAGTTTTAGAATGATATATTAGTATTTTTTACTTGAACACCTTTCTTTTACAAAGCGTTTGATTGTCATACTAATGCTAGAAAAATTAATATTCATTATCAATAGACTTAATCTGTTTTTAAACACCTCTCTGTGGATATTTTTTGGACCACTGACTCTTGCTCTGTTTTGTGACAGTTATGAGAATTATTAGTTTCTTTTTACCGCTGCAAAACGTTTCAATATAATGAACGCATTACATAACCAACCACACAGCTGTTGATTATTAAACTGCGGATCAACTTAGGAAAAAAACTAATCCTAAATTCCGGAAAGTTACATTTTTGTGCTAAATATTTCTTGAAACGATAGCCATTAAATTCGAATCATAAATAAGTACAACTTGCTAACGCATTTGAGTCTCGTCTTCCGAATTCTACTACACACTTTAGGGTTACAAAATAGATTTTTGTAGAACATATGAGTATTTGGCGTCGAGATCATAGCCGACTGTTTGTCACCCGTATTTCGTGAAAAATGGGTTAAGTGTTGAATATGATCTACGAGCCCAGACTGCTAGATACTTAAGACGTAGCTATTATTTATAAAAGTCACTAAGCGATATCAAAGGTCTGCAATAAAAATATCTAGTAGCATATTACATGACATTACTGGTATGAAATATAACATTGGCAACATTAAATAACATATGTTAGTGTTAGTAGACCAAGTTTGTCTATTTTTCATGTACGACGATGTATAAAAAAAAGCTTATATTGAAGTATGAAGCAAGACAAACTTTGTTCAAGTGCAATTGTCTACGGCAAATAAAATGAAAACTTTGACACACTTAATGAGTAGTTATATGGTACTGTTAGATCTTTGACAAACGAAATATGATTCAATCTTTAATCAATGTTTTATAACATTTGATTTTCATAATTTAATATGAAATATTTTATTAACAAACTTCAAAACTGTGTGCAAAGAATCGTGTTTTTTTCATTATTGAAAACCGAGTTATACACACAGGCATGTTGTATCTGCTTTTCCTTAACGCAAATGATATATCTGCTTTTCAGAATGCGATTAGTCGAAACACAAAATGTATAATATATTATATATTTATCAAATTGAATAGCTTTAAAATACATGCCCGACGAATTTTGGTTAATACATTCTACCGAAGATAAATACATCTAAGAATTAATTTGATTACGGTACAATCTAAATACTTGACTGATTAAATATATGAATATATTGCTTTATTAAGAAGGTCTTTTTTTATATTTGAAAAAGAATAATTTGACTTACAAACCTTTAAATCGTATCGAAAAACATGATCTCATCTTTATGTTTATGTGTAAAGTCATTATTTTTTCAGATAATGAACTGAGGTGAAACATATTTCTTAAAAAATGTAGGAAATAGATAGCATTTCAAATATGACTTACATGATGATATATGAATTCGGAAATAATGTTTTGGATATAATATAACTTATTTTTTGACAGGAATAAAATTGTTTGTTATGATCAATAAGTTTGAAGTATTGTGTGTATACTTTTGTTTACATTAGCGGCTTTTTCTATTCATCAAAAATTAAGATGTAACAGATTATCAAGATGTAGATAATCTTGAAGTACCGAAATTCAAAACAGCAGGTATAATAAATCAGTCCAAATAAGATGAAAATTCTATTTTTTTACTCAGATTAAATTTTTAAAAAATTGGAAAATTTCGACTTATGCTAGTGTTTTAAAATATGTTATTTTTTCATCAAAGATAACTTATGAAAAATAAAATAAATACAAAATGAATTTCTCCGTTCAATATTTAGTTTACTGGCCAAGTTCACTTGTTTAATCACATTCTCAACTAAGTAATAAAAAAATGTCAAGACTAAGATAAATTTATATTGTATATGTACTGTCAAATGCGCGTGTTTCTTTTTGATTCTCGTAAAATAAACAATGACGTTATTGAATAATAATGACGTAAAGTATTCTTATGTGACTTCCAGAAGGCTTTATTTTTGCAATTCAACTTTGTTTGTAGGTCAGAGCATTTCCGTGAAAAGATGTGGGTGTTATGTAAATATGTATTATTGTTTAAATCGTATATATATACAACTTTTACACGATGAAACAACTTTTCTATTACTATTTTATAACTTCTTTGTAAACATTTTGAAATCTCATAATATCGTCGTGCGTGTTCTTTTCTATTCCACTGCTGCTCGTGTCACGTCATTATAATGTTGAAAATTCAGTTTATTTTATTTTTTAAATAAGTAAACACAGCTTCGCTTATATTTAAACTCCAGACATCTCCATTCCTACCATCATCATGGCGAAGAGATTTTAGCCCTGACTCTAGGTATCGTCTAAAATCATCATTAGCAGTTGACTAATTACGGGAAAATTTACACTGACAGCCAGATTCACGTTTATTCAAAAACTTAAATAGTAAAATACACTTTTTATTTAGAATTTAGGTAGAAAAACACTCTACGAGACATTGATATGTGTATTTAAAATGCCGTACTGGTAATTGACAGCTAATTTCTTCTTATTAATAACTTTATTATTCTACTGACTGTTACGTGATTCGTCCCTTTTAAAAAGATATTAAAACCATCACTTAAATCAAACAGTAATTTTATTTATAATGTAGACGTTGATTGAACGTAGCAAAATGATGGTCGGGATTTTCCCATTCTGCTGGACGTGAGAAGACGGCTAGAAAAAAAATACAGTACCAATTAACATACAATATGTTATCTGTGTTTGAAAGGGAAAATCTATTATTTCAAGCATTTTTTGCTATAGTACAGAGATAATTTATTTTGGTAACAGATAATATATGTTTATTAAAAAATGTGAGTTTTTATGCTAACAGGTCGACAAAACGCTAATGAGTATTTTAATTTATCTTTATATTTGAAACGAATACTTAATTGGCGCATGATCGGGATATTTAAGGTGTCTCAGTTAGTGAGTAGTCATTTTTTTTATTCATCCAAATTATAATTACCTTAATCGAATACGTATTCTGATTGATTATTTGTGAGTATATGTATAATATAATAAATACCATTCTACAAAACAGTTTAGATAGAAATATTAAATCAACAAGTTCATCGATAATAAATTCAATATCGAGAAAAAATGCATATAATCAAATTTGAATTTTAATCGTTCAAATAATGTACATTCACACAAGTTTTGTCACTAAGGACACGCGTTTCGCCTCTGATAAAACTTCTGTGAATGTATTTACGTAATTCGAACGATTCAAATTTAATATTGAAATTCCACTAAGCACCTTTACTCGAAATCTTAAATTATTTATAAACATTTCAATGCCGTTGTGTATTCATTTTTAATCATTCATCAGGAGTAAATAACATTTTAATTGCGTGCTGGACTTGAATAGTTAATTGCCCGTTTTTGAATTTATTTCTTCTCTAAAGTAGTTACTCATATAGTATTTTTAATGTTTGTATAATAACCCTTTCTAAGCGTCGAATTTCACTTTTCATTTTATTTTTTGTAAGATAAAAATTGCTAATTAGCCAATCTTAATGTGCTTCTCAAAAAATCGAAAAACGTGTGACTGTTAGAAACACCTTCCGTGGAATAACAAAATTACTAATTTTATATCACTCAATCGACCTTTTTGTAAACATAAAGTATTTGAGAATACTCAAGAAACAATAATTTTGCATCGTTTATTATGCAGCAAACTTTTTACGTTTCGACGTTTCATCAAGAATTTACAATGAAATTAATATTCTAAGAAAATATTATCATTATTTTTTATAACTACTGGATCATCTTTAATCTGCGTATAGCGTTTATTTTAACAAAATCCCTCTTTAAAATAACAATATTTCAAGTCTAAGACTGATATGTATTATAAAATGAATATTCGCTGTACTGGAAATAGCTTACGTAAATATTGATAAACAGGATTATTTCAAAATTCATTTAAATCTTTCCGTTTATTCTAAAATATCAAATTATGAAAACCCTTTACAATAAACTTAAAAATACTTTAAAGTTTTCGGTTATTAAAATATCAGAACAAAACAGTAGATTAAAAGTGCGAAGATGTGAGAGTGCTGACTAAATTTAATATTTCCATTTGTAATGCAAAACATCAGCTGTCTGTTAATGTCGCCATGCGTAATTTACCAGACGAAATTTGCATTTGTAAATACATTAAATAATACAAATACTATTTGACGATGCAAATGAAACCTGGCAATCTGCAGTGATAGTCAATCTAAGATAATCGGATCTGTAAACATCAAATCTACGATCAGTCAACTTCTGAGTCAAAATATGTATTATATTTTTTTGTTAATATGAAAAAATGTTAAAAATAAAATTGATGATTATGGATTTTCCTCGACTTCGACTTACGCTGAATCCTTCGGAACGAATAAACCTACTATAAATTATGTTTATAAATTGACTACAGTATTTTCCTTGACTCATATACGATTTTATATCGACTGTGGAAAGGAAAAAGGACGTAACCCACGCATAACAAATTTTACAGGAGACACAAAAACGTTTTTTGATGATTTTGGGCCGAAGGCAAATTATGAAATATACACATCCTCGAAGTGCATGAAAACTGATAAACTGGTTTTTAATTGACTTCTGATATGCCTTGAATATTGTTTTAAAAAAACCTTTTTTTAATTATTTTTTTTCTGATCCAATTCAATTTCCACAGGCTTTCCTCATTTTCAGCTTACATCTTATTGATAGAACGTGTATCAAGTTTTATATAATGTGATTATAAAAAAAATCTGCTTTGAAAAAACTGTGGATTGCATCTTTTTCCCTTTTCAAAGGTCGACATTTCTTTTTCTTTTTTATACAATAAACGAACATTCACATAAAGCGAGTTTTCTTTTATTCCTGGATTATTTTTCGACAATCTTAAAACGGCTCAAAGAAACAATTTTTTTTCAAACTACATTTGTAAACTATATATGGAGGCACTTAATTTAATTATTTAGAATATCTTTGTTTGCAAAATTTTGAAGGTCAATAAAATTCAAGATAATTTATACATTAACATTATACATAAACATCGTTTCCATTCGGTCAAACAACGGCTAGTCAAAAACGAAAAATTCGTGTTTTGAGTTATTCTTTTCTTTAAATCTACAGCTTTCTATCTAACAGTGTTTCTGAAACGGGGTCCACAGTATGTCCCAATGGGGCCACAGAGGAAATATCAACTTAGGGGTGCCACATCAGATTTTGGGGGGCCACAGCCAGTCTTAATATAATAAACAAAAATCGCCTATCGCGAAATTGTTCATCGCTGGCAGACGAAGGTTTTTAAAGTGAAGGAACTTAAAAAAAGCTCTCACATTTATGAATATCTGTGAAAAGCGTGAACTCGCTACGTTTCTGGAGGAGTGAAATAAAAAAAGATCGTAAATTGACACTTTTCGCTAGTGATCAGAAGCGCAAATCGTAAAAAAATCGAAAAACAGGGTACGGTAAAAGAACCAAGTTTTGTGGAATTTCACTTCTCGGCACATCTCTGGCAAATGTTTGATGAAAATGAATAATCACTATATACACATTTCATAATGGCCTTCTAAAGCAATTGTTATTAATTAATTGATCATTACAATATTATAATTGTATTGATTTATCTATCTATGTGCACCACAGCACACACACATTCTCTCTTTATATGTCTACGCATCGTTTACATTAAGCATATTGAGCGAATACTGACAACTATCAATGCCACCTGCGAATAATCTCTCCAATCGCCCATAAATGATAACATCACAAGTAAAATTTTGTAATATTTTTGTTTCGTCTGCAAAAATTTTATAAATGGTAATCTAATACTCGAGTATGATGTTTGAAAGCAATCATGAATATTTTCGTAATGAAATCACTTTCGTATATGATTTCAATCCATCAGATTTTTTTTTTTCAATGAATAATCATTTTCATCCAATTTTCGTGATTTCAAACAAAAATATCAATATCATTCTGCGCTTCTAACTTGATGAAAATGACTAAGAAAACACACCGTAAATTGGGGAAAATAAAAAATCAGCCCGGGGCAACGATATCACAAATTACTTTGTCTTCATTCATCAGATCGTTTGAAAAATATGACATCCATAAAAAGTTCAATTTCCTTAAAGTAATGTAATTTATTCATTCTGAAACTGTTTATATTGAAAATTTCAGAAATTAAAAAAAAAAGCTTTTTTTTAACAAAGATTTTAATGAACCTGTATAACTGATTTCAACAGTCGTCGCCCACTAGTAAGCTAGACCAGCGTTTACTAACGTCTCTATTTCATTGATGTTGAAAAAACCTGGCTCCATTGATTTTGCGAATAATAGTAAATAGTTTTTCCTAAAATTGCGCTGATATTATTACAATTCAAACCTAATATACCTTGATATTATAATTATGCAATCGGTAATATGAACTGTATGAAATCATAATTCCGTTACCGTATTACTAGTACATTATCATTTAATCATATGGATAAATAACAAATATTCAACGTTAAAAAGTTATCGATTGACTGAGTAACATTTTTTATAGATGAAAAGTGTTTCTGATTTTTTTGAAAATTCTAAATATTGCTCGTTGATTTTTAGTGGTAATTTTTTGTCGAATAAGTCGGTCTAATGTAAAAGTTTCGGAATAAGAAATAAGCTATTCCCTGAACGTTCCCAAAGCTAAAAATGTGATTCAAAAAAAGTTTCTACTTTAAGATTATTCAATGAACTTGTAAGGTGATGTTTCTTTTTGAAAATGTATTTGACAAAAAGTGTCATAGTTTAAGCATTTTAAAAAGGATAACAGAAAAAGAAGTAGCAAAAAACTAAAGACGCTGTTCTTAATATACCCAAAATGAGTATAGAACAAATAGTATTTTGATTTTATATATTCATTTATATCAAAAAAATTCAAAGCATTATTCTTCAGCAGATTTTTTAGCTATTAATGCCTGCGTTATAATAGAGTTTTTTTTTATTTTTATTAGTTGTATATAGCAAAGAATGACTCATTTTCCATTTAAAAAAAATGATTACCTTTAAAATACATAATGTATTTTCTTTCGTATTCTATGCTCGCTTATTTAAATCTGTAAACATAGTTAAGAGTGAAAAATACTCTTCTGAACTGCCAAACCAATCAACTTCATTTGTTTACACCTTGTTTGAAAATCTTATTTAATTTGGACATAGATTTATAACGTCTAAGAACCACAGAACTTTCGAGCTTTAGAAAACATTATTTTTAGCATCGTTATTTATGCACTGAAAAGATAACTAATAAGCCTCTGTTTGTTTGAGATTAGGATATTTTTAACTTAGCTTATCAAAACTTGTCATGTTGGTTAAGTACAACTTTTGAATTATCTGCTATATTAAGTTATCTTTTTCATAGCGTACATATATTTTAAGTGACAAATATATGTCCATAAATAGTTAACACATGTAAAAATAACATTGTACTTCCAGCTCATTGTGAGTCTTCGCAATATAATTAATACATAAAAATATATTGTTTCAAATCAACTTTCAATAACAGTTGACATACAATAGATCTACTAAAATTTAATTTGGCAAAAATGCAATCAGTGCTATCAAGTAAAATTAAATAATTATTGAGAAACGCACTCCTACACTCAGATGATTGCTTTTTATTTGATAATTTTGGTGATGTTGTGATGCCGAAATAGCACTTCAATTTAGTAGTTTTTCCATGTAAATTTCAAACCAATCATAAGATTATTGGATTTTTTAAATTAGAATTTCGTATGTTTACATTTTTAGTTTTAAGTAAAGTTTATAGTTTCCTTAAAGCAAGTGATTTTTTTCATAACGTCAAGTGATAGCCATCTCGCTGGCCGGAACTATACTTAACCACTTGAATGCCACGCAATTTCTATACATACCACTACGTCGAGTGAGCATTGGCGTTTGGTACAACAAGCTTGACAATAGAATAGAAAATTTAAATTAACTTTGATTATTCCACGTATTGTGTTACTAACTGTGACACGTGTTTCGCCTCTTTCAGAGGCATCTTCAGACTTACTATCGCAAAGTTTGCTTAAGTAATGAAGCAAGATTGATTCTAACATTTTAAAATTATGAAATTACAAAATGAAGTTTTGGGTTTTATTCCTTTTAAGAGGAGCAAGGAGGGGGTGTAGAATCGAAATAAAGCATACAAATAATGATACTAATGAGTTTCAATCAATCAGATTGGGATTTTTCCTTTTTAAGGGAAGCAAAGAGGGGATTATAAAATCGAAACAGAGCAAACAAATTTAATCATACTACTAATGACGTTAAACATTACAAACTATTAAACTAATGAGCTGCAATCAATCAGCTAGGTTGGTGATTACTCTATTAATTGGAAACAATTTTAGTAAAGTTTGGCAATACTTTTATTGTGTGTAAAATGAACACATTTTTATGGAGGTTTAATATTTTTTACACTTTTGTAGAATTCAAATATAATCGTATTAGTATAATATGTATTTAGAAGCAAACATAAATATAATCGCTTAGTATAATATGTAGTGCACTTAAGCGGTTAATAAATAGTACGTAGGTACTAGGGCATCCAATCCCGGATCCTTTTTGTTATCCCGGGATTTCAGGAATGACAATTTTTCCAATCCAGGAATTGAACATACAACATAAAATCGCATATAAATTGGGATTCGGGATTGAGAAATTTACTGATTTCCCAAAATGAACGCAGTGTAACATTATTTTTAGCTTTTCCAATTATTTCGAATCCAAAAACCCAAGAAATTACGGAATTTCCAAAATAAATACAAATTTAGAAGCTTTTTTTAGCCTCGCTAAACTTTCTTTAATTGCATAATAATAATTCCAATAATCCCAGAACTGGACGGGATCACGGGATTGGAGGCCTTAGTAGGTGCATTTATTGTTTCATAATATGTATTTCAATAATTTACTCTTCCTATAATACTTACAGAACTATGGCAATAAATGTTTTTATTTTTAAAATAATTGTCTGCAAACGAATTTTATCATGTATGTATGTTCATTCATTCGCAACTCGTTTCTTTTTACTATTCAATTTTAAAGACGAATTTTTGCGTTTACTCGAGAGTAGTTTAGAATGGGGTCATTTTTCAAGCATGAATGCATAATAAAAGCATTGTTCAATGAACGGCAAGATATCATTTTGAAGTATTAGTGGTTAAAGAAAATACTTTCTACAAATACGTAATATATACAATCTCTGAAAAAATAATTCTATTTTAGAAAGAGTTTTATGTTGGCTTAATATCTCGAGCTCGAGCTGAACAGTATTAATAAACTCGCCGACTAGTATTTATTTACTTTCTAGAGTGCCACGTGTTCGATGAATAGGATGGGATTAAAACTTTGCACCCAAATACGGACGAGGGACATAAACAGGGCACAATTGAAAGGTCTACCAATTTTTAACGAGCAAGTAAATCTGCCAAATACCCCACTCTTACACCCAGTATGTTACTAAATATAATCATAAATTTTATTCCAGCAAACAAAAATAAATATAATTCTTAAAATTAATCACCATTCAAATATGTAGGCATTCCCATGGGTAAATCCGTTCGCCAGCAATGGCTTTAAACTTAGTGAGTAAACATTTAATACTTATACATTTATTTACACGATACATTCATTTACTAAACGTCAGTTCAAGCTCATCCGTGCGATTGAACGCCTGACGATGCTGAAAGGCGAAACCTGGGTCGTTAGTGATGAATTTGTGTGAATTTACATGATTTGATCGATTTAAATTTAATATTGAAATTCCACCAAGCATTTTCAGTCGAAATCCTAAATTATATTTGATGTAAGTAAAACATTAAAACTTAAAATATACAATTTATGAGTATGTATAATATTAAGAATACGTTTTGTCGAAGTTTATATGATGGGACTTAGTAGGGAAAAATATTCAGAGAAAAATAAACGACAAAAATTATACAGAAATGAAATTAAACATGGAAAGATCTATTATACATATAATTTATGGAAAAAATAGATAGGCAATAAGTTTCAAACTAAAGTAATTTGAAATTCTCTAGTAATATTTTTAAACTTTGGCTGATTGTCTCTTTTACACTTTTGTATTTTAAATGATTATATGTCTTTAAATTATGTATAGATTGCGGTATTTGACATTAAAATACCCTATTAAACAGATTTTTGGAATCTCTATTTGGAAACCAGATGTGATAATAAAGAAAAATATCACTGTTTTTACCTGGAGCAAGCAGAATCCACTACTTAAACAATATCTATTTAACTAGGAGAGGCTTATAGATCAGCCTTTTATCCTCCTATTTCAAAGTAGCTAAGGATGGGAGGATTAGGTCATGACTCATGATACGACTTACTTTAAGCTTACTGCACTATCCACAACTGAGTTGATGAATCAGTGTTTACAAATGAGTTATTTTTTTTATTGTGAATCGCGAAGTCTTAGAGAATCTACTATTAGAAAAACCTTTCGTTACTTTTCGTCTTTATAAATCAGTAGGTGCTTTATTTTCTCCAACGATTGCAACATCATCATACATTAAATAGCAATATAGATTGAGAATAGATTTTTTTTACAAAAATTACACGTGTTGAGGGTGTGATACATATCGACTGTGGAAATGAAAAAGGACGTAACCCACAAATATCAAATTTTACAGGAGGCGCTAAAAACGTGTTTCGATGATTTTGTGACATATGCAAATTATGAATTATACACAACCTTGTAGTACACGGAGACTTCTAAACTGGTGTTTTATTAACATAATCTAATGTTAATTAAAGAAATTGTCTATGAAAAACTTTTATTTCAGTCTTTTGTATTGGATTTAAATGTTTACAAGGTCATCTTTTTCAAACTTAAAAGCTAAATTTAGATACTAATTCGGCATTTGCAGCTTGCATCTATTTGACAGAACGTGTATCAACTGTGATACATTGTGATACATTGTGATTATCTAAAAAAACGTGTTTTGAAAAACTGTGGGTTACGTTCTTTTTCTTTTCCAAAGTCGATATATTTATTTAAAATGTTTTTTTTTAATAAAACTATTGCTTTGAAATAATTCTTCCACTTTATTTAAAAAATAAATATAATAAAATCATTGATTTCAAAGCGCTACCCCTTCATCAAAAATCATAATTTATTATAGTAAAAATTAAATAATTATATGTCATAGTATAAAGTATTACTCATCAACCACGAATAACCTATTATAAGTTAATTTCAATCGTTTTTTAAATATTTTTATATGTAATATAAAATTAGTCAAATTTTACATGTGATAAATGAGGGTTAAAAAATGCTACTTCTTTCAAAATAGCAACAGAATTTTTTCATGACATTTATTCGATCATTTTTACCTTTAAAAATATGAACAAAATTTACTTAATTCGGTACATAATAAAATTAAAATACAAATTTAGCAAAATCTATCCAAATTTATAAAAATATAATAGCTGCTGAATTTTAAGACCATTACGGTCTTATTTATTATGTTTTTGTTCTGTAAATTTCAAATAATGTCGTCGCTTACGCTTAGACTAAAAAAAGATCAACACTTTCACCTTTAATGATGCTTTGTCTCAATTGAATTAATATCCATTACTTAATTCCAATAACAATAACGGACTTACGACATTATTGTTTTACGGAAAATTCATCTCAAGTTTCCATCGTTTGTATGAAAACATTTCAAAGGTTAACTTTTATATTTCAATTATTATTATCAGTGACTAACAACAAGAGCTTTAACGAAACAAGTTACAGAATTTAAATAAGCCAACGAATAAAAATCTATTGTTTCTGTGATTTAAAAAAGGTTGTTATAGTACCGACAATGGCGTAATGCTGAAATATATTTTTAAAATAGCACATAGTTGCGATACCGGTATTGCCAAAACCGGGATCCAACTATTTGCAGTATTTTTCAATACGGTATTATGGTATTAAAAATGAACGAAACTCCAATTTTAAAAGTATAGAAACCACCAAATATACATACTTATTGTAGCATACATTATGCATAATATACAAAAAAAAAGTCAAAAACATACTTTCTTCAAAACAATTTTTCATTGAAGGTATTAGTTCGTATATTTTCTCAATCATCATTATATACTTGACTATATCTTTTGTAACCATTCAAAAATCTGTAACCAATTTGTAGCCGGTTACTTTGACAACGATATATTATGTATTCGCTCGATATTAATGTTTCTTTTTTTATTTCAGGTGCACAGTCGAAGAGAGGACGGCCTTACGGATTCGGGTTAGGGAAACGCGACGCGTCTGTATATGACAACACCGTCTCTAGTAAATACGACGGCAAAGAAGACTCGTATGATTACTCACCTGACAGGTACTCTAATGAACTCGACGAAGATAAACGAAGTCCCGCGTATGAATTTGGACTGGGCAAAAGAATACCATCTTATGAATTTGGTTTAGGCAAAAGAATACCATCGTACGAGTTTGGCCTAGGTAAAAGAATGCCGTCGTATGAATTTGGTTTAGGCAAAAGAATACCTTCGTACGAGTTTGGTCTAGGTAAAAGAATACCGTCGTACGAATTTGGGCTCGGTAAAAGAACACCGTCATATGAATTTGGATTAGGCAAGAGAGCACCGGCGTATGAATTTGGTCTAGGAAAGAGAGCACCGGCTTATGAATTTGGGCTCGGTAAAAGAGCTCCGGCCTATGAATTTGGATTGGGGAAACGAGCACCAGCGTACGAATTCGGATTAGGCAAAAGAATGCCGTCGTATGAATTTGGACTCGGCAAAAGAGCGCCGGCTTATGAATTCGGACTAGGAAAGAAAGCATCTTACGAATTCGGACTAGGAAAAAGAATACCGTCTTACGAGTTTGGGCTGGGTAAAAGATCTCCAGCTTACGAGTTCGGACTCGGCAAAAGAGCTCCGGCTTACGAATTCGGTTTGGGCAAAAGAACGCCATCGTACGGATTCGGTCTCGGAAAAAAGGCTGGATACGACTTCGGCTTAGGGAAAAGGGCTTCGTATGAATTCGGACTCGGCAAAAAATCTTCAAAACCTGGATTAGGGAAAAGATTGCAAAACCAGCGATCCTTGCAACTCTATGACTTTGCCCT
This sequence comes from Himalopsyche tibetana, assembly GCA_030503985.1. Classification (NCBI taxonomy): domain Eukaryota; kingdom Metazoa; phylum Arthropoda; class Insecta; order Trichoptera; family Rhyacophilidae; genus Himalopsyche; species Himalopsyche tibetana. The sequence goes on from JAPJYX010000030.1 coordinate 27,791,871, forward strand.
CGGCAGAAGGCAGCGCGATTTGAACCGCTTCAACTTCGGCTTGGGAAAGAGATCTGCCAAAGATGACGAGACTTCCACCGCGAACCTGCAGCAGCTCGATATGAATGACCTTCCTGATGACGAATCGTCTTAAGCTAATTATTTATATATTCCTAACCAAAGCGGGGACTGCTGTCATTCTACATAAATTGTATATTATGTCCTTTGTAATATTAACACATCTGAACTATGAGCTGATTTATGAAAACATTCCCCAGAGTTTATTAAAATATTTATAACAAATGATGATGTATGATAACGATTTAATAAGCCTAGTCAATTTAAAAGAAAACACACAATTACTCGCATATATTATGAATTGTATTGACATAAATGTTATCATTTATGACACCCTTTTTGAAATCATTATTTCTTCATGGCAGCTTATTAAGTTAAACTAGCTCTATGTAATGTATTATTGTTGACAATTTTTGACTAGGTTTCTCGAATTGACACTAAATAATAACTAGATTTTATAAATATAAATACAACACGCTTTGTTAAACTATATTTTTTAATATAAATATCTCTCGTATTCGAAATCACTATCACCACTTCTGTAGTAGAAGTTTCGTGAAATTCAAATATTCTCAGGCTGATAAATGAATATATTTTAGTTCCATTAAAAGACGACAGTCGATAGTAAAGTAGAAATATATTTAATCTAAAATCGTTGATGTTTTTTCTCTGTGATACAGATTTTTACCGTAATCGATTGACATGTCGAATTATTACAAATGGAAAACAAATAAATAATAATAAGTGGCTGACTTTCTGAAACAAATGAATTCAACTACAAATTTGATTTTAAATAAAGAAGTCAATTCAAAGAACAGACAGTTCGTTGTAATTATCTAATAATACACTTGTTGATAATCTCACTAAAAATATAATATAATATATCTTTCTTAAATTGCAAATTTTACTCAAAATACATATTGCCAAATAGTCTACGTATTCTCAGTTTGTCACAAGCTGTTGTCATTATATATTTTCCATTTATTTGATAGCCCCTTTTAACTGATTATTTGAAACAAAATATATTGTTTTGTACGAGGCATATAGCATTTGATTTCCCCGTTTACGTTTAGTACTTGTCTACATAAAGCATGCAAAAACCAATAACCTTAGCTATTACAATATAAAGAACTTTTAGAGCCATTCAAAAAAGCAGTGAACATGAAACTTTTTGGCATTCTAGCCTTATTACTTTCAAGTATTGAATTAGTGCCAACGATGCATTGTGCCAATTTTAGATTTATTTAATTGTATATCTTACAGCTTTTGTAAACGTAATTGAGTGTACATTCCGAAACCTAGTCAACTTTTTACTAATTCTATGTATAAAACATTGGAGGCAATCTATGCTTTCAGTATTAAATTATTACGTATGTAAAGTATTAATATTTAAAAAGTGTAGAATTATCAGACTGAAAGATTTTTTGTAACACTATTTCTCAATATTATATAATTGAAAATGCTAATTTTGTATAAGAATATTAAGTGTAGACGCCTTTTTAAATACACAATTAAACAATATATTTCGACAGCCGAATTTAAGGAGCGTCATCACGGCGTGAACTTCTAAAATTGGATGTCACAAATATCAATTTATTTCTAATATGAAAGCCGATATTTTTGGCCGAGAAGTATTAAACCGCCTGCGGTATAAACTGTTGTCATATCTCATACTTCAAGGCTCGTCTGGAATGAGGCGAAATTGTGACGAACTATTTGATAATCCTTCTTAAGGGTATAGTTATATTTTTAGCAATAAAATACGACGCAAAGCACAGTAATCTTTTTTAGAAATCAACACCTACGACTTTTTATTCTCAGTTTGTTTATTTATGATATTTTTACAAGAAAAAGAAATGCTGTCACGTAACATTTTTTTGTAGTTTTGGTCGATTTTCAAATATAAAGATGATATTGACTTATTTGTTTAAAAAACTAATCACTTCTTTCCAAAATCTTTTTGTAACAACCACACTGTGTTTTGAGAATCTAAATGAAAACAATGTTGTAAAAATAATACACATTTCTAATAATTCTTCTTCTTTCTTCGAAATAACAGAAAAACATATTTGAAATATCTTTCTCTACAATAAACGATGCGACAATTATTCAATTATCAATTTGACTATTCGTAGATAGTTTTCTGTTGAAGTATTAATAGTACTTCTGTTTAATATTAAAAAAACAATGCAACTTTTAGGATCAAAATAGAATTGAACAAATTTGGTTCAAGTGTCAAAACTTTCATTATCCGTTATTTATTCGCATTCAAAAACTAATATAATTAAATGATGACAACTAATATTTCTTTTTTCAAAATTTCGCAAGAAACGAGTGTTCGTGTAACGACTAAAATTCTTGAAATTCGATTTAAATAAACAGTACGGATGTTTACAAATCTTGTATCTATCGAAATTGTATAACAGCTTTATAACAAAGAATGGCTACATTTAAACGTTTACAATACAACATGTAACGTAATCAACTGTTAATCCATGAAATCTAAAACAAATTAGTCCGGGATCCCGGGATTACGCTCCCCATTCGTGACAACGCGGCGCGGCTGTCGATATTTCCAATACGTCAATTCAAATTTACGTCAATTTCATGCTAAGCAGCCTACCTTTTTTCCCTCCACTGTTCTATTACAAAATGATAAAGGAGACTTATAGGTTTTTTGACTTTGAAGTTTTAAATAGCCGGAATACTAATGAATTTTTCTTTTTTTTTATCGTTGCCTTCGAAATGAAAATGAATTTTCAGTTTTCGATCAGCGAAGTAATAATATGATGTTCTAAATTTGCATCAAAAAGTGTCCAGAAGGGCTTGTTTGATTTATTTATTTTTTTTTACGCAATACTTGGAACAAAATTATGTAATCATATAAATATTATCATTCGTTTCATTTAAGGCTAAAAAAGTTATAATATCTGCTTTATTTCAAGGCAAAATATATTACTTTTGATTATATAGTATTTCTCTTCTTTGGTAACACCTGTGCTTCAAACAATTAAAAAACTGTCAAATTCAATCTTCTTCAGTGTTTTCAAACATTATTTTTTTATATAGAACATTTATTTACAAGTATTTTAACAAATCAATTAGAAATATTTTGATATAATACCAGCTAATTTTATTTGAATAATGTCTAATATTCATTTTATCCGTCGAAGATAACCGGATATATTTTATTTGATTTTATGAAACTGAAGTTATGTGTTTCTTTGTTCAAATCAGATTTGCAATAATACAATTTTGTAGAGATTAGAAATACTTGATTCTGTATTTTTGAATTGTTTTACTTTGAAGCAATTGGTTTATATGTTACGATTAAAGAATGCTGAAAATAGATTGTTACAAATATTATACATTAGTTACGCGCAAATCTTGAAAAAGAATTAATTGTATTGTCAAACGATTTGTAAATGTGATGTCTTTATTTTATTATATAATATAATACATATATATATATAATGTTATTGTAAATCTTACTGTGTACAAAAAGATATCATTAAATCTAAATAAAATTCAGCATGAGAAAAAAATTCAACAAAGGTTTTAATTCTCATGCTTTTTTCTGTATTGAAAATGTATTTTTATTTTGAACTATCTCCGCACACGTTTAGGTCCTATCCAGAGAACACATACAATAATTAAACATCACCAATAGGGAATACCTAGAAAATAAACAAAAAATCTACAGATTAGAAGCATTGGATAGCCGGCGTTCGAGGCCTAGTTGTAAGGGTTCGGTTTAACGATTATAAGGATCATAATTGATCGGTTTAATAGTAATGTCATATTATGAAATAACTATTTATTAATTATAATATTTTTATAGATATTTGAACTCCGTTTTGAATAATGGATTTCAATAATAATCTCATCATAGAAGATATAATTTTTACATATTTATGCAAGACTTACTTCTTTTTTTATTTTGCTCGGTTTAAAATATGTTCAGAGAACCTTACGAGTCAGAGAGAATAGATTAGACTTGAAGTGAGCAGTGAATGTATGTACATTTTCTATGACACACTGCGAGTTTTAAATTTTTCTTGATTTATCTGTCTATTTGTCAGTACCGTATAATACAAAACTGCGCTTGCACATAATTTACGGTGTGAGGGCAGAGAGAGAGAGTATGTGTGTGAACCATCGTATTACCCTACAAGTGAATGAGGCGCTTGATGTTTCCAAATTGTTTCAAAATGGCTTATATTATATAACCCACTTTTGTTCAGATTTTTATTATTTTACATGAATTTTTTTGACACTCTTATGTTATTCGAAAAACAGGGCCTCCAAATTTTACTACGCCTGGGGCCTCTCACGTGCTTAATCTGAAACTGGTGTGAACATGAGAACCGAGAAGGTTTTGGCATATGTTTTACCATTTTTGCTACCAATGTGTAGCATATGAAATCGTCATAAATAAACCCTAATAAATAAAACTCTTAAAAATAATTGGTTTTTTTTTTATTGAAGCCAAATGCCTAAAGAGCATTTTTCAACACACTTAAAAACCAAAATGGAATCCCAATCTCATTATTGGAATCCTCAACAGAAGTTTTTCTACGAGAACTGATTGTCACTCAGTGACAACTTTTTTTGTTAAAAGATAGTAGGGATATAAGAATATGGCCACGATGGGGCGGGGTTATAGGTTAGATTATCACTCTCGCTGCGCCCTTTTTTAGGATAGGAAGTCTAGAAAAGAATTTAAAACATCATAGACATCAATGTCTTCTTACATCCGAAATCCATACATCGTTTAAAATCAATGTATAAAACTGGCTGTACTGGGATTGCAACTTGTGAGCTGTATAGACGAAGCCAACAGCGTTGACCATTCGACCACGGACAACGTAGCTTAAAATTAAATTATTAAAAACCATCACACATAAGTCTGTCACTATAATATGTAAATTATGGACAAATTAACATATTGACATAGTGTAGAGCAGGGTTTCTCAACGGGGGGCCACAGTGTGTTCCAAGGAGGTCACAGAGATTTAATTTTTGTTTTGGGGAGCCACAGCACAGTTTAGGGGGGCCACAGGCAAATTTTCCGAAATCCTAAAATTTCTGTGATTTTGAATTTTAAATTCTTGGAAGAGCTAAAAAAATTTAAAAAGTTCCCACGCTGTTTATTTGGTCAAATCTGAAAATTCCTGGGATTTTTGATTTCGAATTTTTATGCGAAGACAAAACAATGGTATGGAGGCCACAAAAAATATAGACACTCAAAAGAGGCCATGGGCCTGCAAAGGTTGAGAAACTCCGGTGTAGAGTAGCGACGCAGTTTTTAGTAAGACCGTATAAAACACCTTTTGTTCTATTTCAAATATTCTATAATACAAATAGTAGAAAAAACCTGAGTTTTTCTAACACAAACTTCATGAAGAAGCCATAGTGAAAAGTACAATTTTTGACATAATGTACAAATATCTGTCAAAAGTCCCCTTATTTTTTTTTTATAAAAACACCGTTAAAAAAATGCATATTTAAGTAAGTAAATTTATCAGTGTATCTTTTTTCATTGATATATTATAGAAAGCAATAAACAAAATAAGAAAATTACAAAGAAATATTTGTCATTGAAGATTTTGAACAATACGCCTGGGGAAAAGGCAAAAACAATCCGATATTCCAAAAGTAAATTTTGAAATCAACCTTCAATATTGACTTTGCGATGACTTGAACACGTAAACTTCTGATTGCAAAGCAGAAGCCTTACCGTTGGCATATATTATATTAGCCAACATGTGCTTAATAGAACTTTTTACACAAATCAAATAAGGTCGTAAGTAAATTTGAATGCAATGTATTCGAATATTCTAAAAATAATATCGACTCTGAATATACGCAAAAGAATTAATCCACTACACTCGGCCAAAAAACAGGATTGGAAGAAAATTGACAGCTTATAGTTGATCGTGTAAAAAGCTTGACACGATCATAATGGAGTTGAGAGTTAGTTTGATACCCTATATTAATAAAAAACACGATCTTCCTTTGTACTTATATTCACATTTATTTATAATGATAACGACCGGTTTTGCTCATTTCGAGCATTTTCAACTGATAGGAAAGATAATTTAATGGTGCTATTTATACAAAACCAAATAGCAATAAAGGGGTGTAGTAAACAATTGGCATTGAAAAGAATTACAGCACAAATTATGAATAGCTTAATAAAAAGGCAAACTTTTTAAAAACCAATTCTGGCATTTATTTATAACAATTGATCAAGCCGCTTTGTCTTATTACTAGCTAATTTTTCAGTATAAAAAAAAACAAAATATTATTGTGTTCATTTTTACATATACAGTCTGTGCAAGAATGCTTAGGGTACCTTACGAAAATTCAGTTTTGTATTTTAAAATGACTTTAACCCTTCCCTTACTATGAAAAAGAAGCACAAGCTCCTGAGCTGTGTAGCCGTTACACATCAGGCAAACGGGAGTGAGTCATGACAATTATATGTAGTACTGCTGTAGTAGTGTTAGTTGTCATGATTCACTGCCGTTTGGCTGATGTGTAACGGATACACAGCTCAGGAGCTTGTGCTTTTTTGCATAGTAAAGGAAGGGTTAAAGAACACAAATGAATTATATCTTTATAAATATCATTACAAATATGTCTATCCATGTATCCACATCTCAAATATAAATAGTTTTACCTTTGACACAATTTTTAACAGCTAATAATGAACTAATGATAGCCCAGGTAGTAGAATTAACAAATTGTTGTATTCATTAAATATCTTTTGATTTAAATATGCGATTATTTTTTTTATCTATTTTTAATTATTGATCATTTTAAGCATCCAGTCAATCCAATTTTTGCTGTTTTTATGTTTTTGCTTTCGTCAACTTACCACTTTTTCATTAGCGCTGACCACATTAAACTTGACTTTATTGATGATATTTTCCCATTAATTTTGAGTGGAATTTTCTTTTCTTACCCCAATCACGCTATTTTTTTTTTCATTATCGTGGTCAATAGGTTTTTTGGCAGTGCACGGTGCACAAATCCTAATTTAATTAATATATATTGAATGTTTCTTATTAAAATATCTTTACCACTTTTATTAATGGACTTTTTTCTTACTTTGAAATTTAAAAAAATCTGTTTTTATAAATAACTACCCTCATGAAAGCTTAGAGTTGGAAATTAGATATTAATTGAAATAAAAATCTTTCAAGAAAACATTTTTTTTTTCAATGCAGTTTAATATTTCCTGGATGTTAAAAAATTAGATAAAAAAAAATAATCGCAAATTTAAATTAAAAAATATTTAATGAATATAACGAATTGTTAATTCTACCACCCTGGTTATCATAAGCTCATAATTAACTGTTCCAAATGTTAAAAACAGTAAAAACACTTATATTATAAGATGTGGGTACATGCTTACACAAATTTGTAACGATATTTATAAAGATATAATCAATCTGTACCCTTAAACGACTATTAAAGATACGCGAAACATTCTTGCGCAGACTGTATGTAATATATTTGTTCATAGTAAATCAATTATTTTGAATTTATTTAGGCATTCACAAGATGTAGGAAATTAAATTTTAAGCATTAATTTTGTTATCATTTCTCAAACATGTGTTCCAAATAATTAATGACTTTTAAGTAACAAAACGTGTGGTAAAAATATAATAACTCCTTTATCATTCATGGATAAGTAGGCTGAAAGAAAATTATTACATGCGATGTATTATGTATGCATAATATAAAATCCATACACCACAAAATATCTTACAGTAAATTTGACAATTTTCCTCGAAAAAATCGTGAACTTCGCATATTAAGAAAACATTTTGTCAGTATTTAATAATAATAATACAACATTATCTATAAATACACGTTAATAAAGGTAAAGATTAAAATTCGAGAGTAGATTTAAAAGTTTGATAAAAAAGTGCTTGTAAAAGCTACACAACTTTAGGTAATCTTTTAATCTCATCTGAAAAGTATTTTGTAGTAATTTTGTCAAAATCTGCTATGACTGCACCGATAGTATCCCGATTCGAAGAAAATTTATTTCCACTTTGTCATTTTAATTCCAGGAACAGAGTAAATCTAATTTATGAAATTTGACTAAGATGGATTTCTGTGTCGGTGATTTTTCCTGATGAAACAATACTTTTTTAAGCACCAGTCTTGAGAATTTTACTTTTAAATGGTTCAGTAACCCTACAAAATATATTCCGTTATTATTTTACTATTTTCCATTCAATTAATGACTATTCTATATAAAAATGTGGTATTAAACTATTTTTACATTTTCATAACTTGCTGTTTATGATTTTTATTGATGTTTTGAATCTGCTGTGTAGAACAAGATTCTTAAAACTTACCAATATTATTTATTTTGATATAATATTCATTTTTTTTAAGGAAAGTATACTTACGTTAAGTTTAAATTTTTTCAGCCTCAGAAATTCATCCCACATGCATTTGACGGTATTTTGTCACGAAAATATGAATGTTATTTTGCAATGATATTCCCTGCGGTGGATTGGATTTTTCTCCAATGTATATACGATCATTTATTCAGCGATTATTTTATGTATAAATTAAATGCTCCCAAAAGACATGGAACAAGTTTTTCTTTCCATTGTGGCGGCAAATTTAACCCATGCATGATTTTCTACTTTTAAAAAAAAATATATTTTCACATACCTGGGTGTGTTGGAGGGAAAATATTTTTTTTTTAATTTCGATCGTTTTTTTATATATTTTTATCCAAAAACACTTCCAGGCTTTATAGGCATAAGACATGATTTTCGGATACACAACGAATAACACAACACACAATCAACTACATATATAATACACAATTAAACTACTGTTAAATTAATGTTGTTTTATTTGTGAAAATTGTACAAAAAAAACGATCGAAAATCAATGGCGGCCAAAATTCCAGCTTGCTCTGTTCGAATGTAGATTATAATATTATACTTTAGCACGTGTAGACAAGACATCTATTGAAAGAATATGAAGAGTTAATATGTATTTTACCATTTGGTATAAGAATAAAAAGTCAAATCGATTTCTGTTTTGCGAAAAAGCCAAAACAAAAGTTTGTACTTTTCGTAGTAATATATGCATTTAAGGATAATTAAAAGATACTCACTAATAAAAATAATAAAACATTTTTAGTACTTTTTCCACATAAAATTTATTAGATCAGGACCGGTTTCGCTCATCGCGAGCATTATCAACTGATAAGAAAAATACATAAACAGTGATATTTATACAAATTTAAATTGAAATAAAAAGGTGTAAGCAACTATTAACAATTTAAAGGATTAACAAATTGTAACATTTTAAATTGTTAATAGTTGCTTACACCTTTTTATTTCAATTTAAATTTGTATAAATATCACTGTTTATGTATTTTTCTTATCAGTTGATAATGCTCGCGATGAGCGAAACCGGTCCTGATCTAATAAATTTTATGTGGAAAAAGTACTAAAAATGTTTTATTATTTTTATTATAATGCCATTCCACCAAGTATTGACAGTGAACACCTTAAAAGAGATACTCACTACTTACGCATCGCATTTTGATTAAATTCTTTCTATCCTAGTTTCTATTTTGCCTTAAAAGACAAGGTTAGTAAAGCTCTTTTCCTGTGGGACAAAAGGTCACGATCTTTTTGCGGAGAATACAAATATCGATAAAACAAAACCTCTCCGATAATAATAATAACAAGAGTGGAACTGTTTTTGTTAGGGTTGCTGTAAATCAAATGTTCTACATACATTCCGGACCATCACATTTTACGGATGCCGATAATATGATTCATACGCGAATGGGTTTATCAGTGACGTAGATGCTCTACGACCGTCTTATTTGTGTTTCAGAAGTACTACGCCGAATAGATTGTCAGCTGATATTTCTAAAAACATGACATGTAAATAATATCACTGGGTTAATAGGTTTTCTCGGTTTTCTTCAAAAAGAATATTTGACATACATGCTGCTTCATACCCGATAAACATAATATTATCTAACAAGTTGACAATTACTTTTACAAAGTCGCAGATATTTTAATGATTAATAGAATATCTCTACATAATACAGTTTTTACACTCCAAATTGGACATTTTACAAACCAAATTGGACATTTTACAAATCAAATTGGACACTGTCCAAAAAAAATTTTTTTAAGCACTTGGATAATTTATTTATTAGGCCAGGGGTTACCAACCCCGTGCCCGCGGGCGCCACGAAACCCCGCTGACCAATTTAGGTGCGCCCGCCTACTAATTTGGGCAAATCGGTAAATTCCAGGGTTTTCGGATTTCAAAATTCATGAAAGAGCAAAAAAAATTTGAGCATATCGTTCAATTCCTGGATTATAAATAACCTTGAAAAAATGTGGTGCCCGCCGCTCTAACTTTAGAATGCGTTCTAGGGTCCAAGAAGGTTGGTAACCCCTGAATTAGGTTTATTTACGCACATTTTAACGAAATAATATCTTACCTACTTACTGAATATGTACCGCGGGCACGGGGTTGGTAACCCCTGGCCTAATTAATAAATTATCCAATTGCTTAAATTTTTTTTTTTTGTAAAATGTCCAATTAGATTTGTAAAACGTCCAATTTGAATTTTAAAACGTCCAATTTGATTTGTAAAATGTCCAATTTGGTTTGTAAAAAGTCCAATTTGTTTTGTAAAATGTCCAATTTGGAGTGTAAAAACTGTAATATTTACTTTTTTTCAATTTACATGGTTTTGAAACATCAAAATTGTTAATATGTAGTTAAAACACCGATTTCCTTTATCGTGTTGACGTGAATAGATTATTGGTAAACAAATATTTTAAAAGAATTTCTCATATTGAGATGAAAACCATACTACAGTATACGTAGCAAGAAATGTGATAGTTGACGTGATCAAGCGAAAACAACAACAGACAATAGTTTATGTTTATTATACTACGAAACTAAATTCTTTCTTTCACTAGCATACCAAGAATTTCTTGAATAAAAAAACAAAATAGTCCATAAGCTTCAGTTTTTTTTCGCAGAATAAAATTCTGATAACATTTTTAATGATTATGTTACAATTTGTATCAAGTTTCATGAAATATTAGTATCGAATATTATACCTATATATAAATAACGGTGAGCCTGTGCTGGGCCGGACATACATATATATGTATAAACATATAAAACGCATGAATGAATTTGAAGTGACAGAATTGAAAGTGACCTCACAATTTATACTGAAATAATTGTATTTTTTTAAAATTACCTTTTCTTTATATCAAATCAAATACACTTGTGAAATGGTATAATCCAAATAATCCTCTCAATTATAATATATAATATCAATCCGTCAAAAAGTTGTTGTAGTATGATGTTGTGTGTCAGCCACTGGAAAACAAGCAGAGCTTTCACTCGCGACTAAAAGCCACAAATATATGACCACTTTATGTTTCAGAACTCCATCGGACCGAAGCATACAAAATATAATGCCTTATTTATTATGTATGAAATATACGTTTGGAATTTTACTATATCATCGAATTTGAAATCCTCAAATAATATACAAAGAAAGAAAACGATAAAGAAAATGGCGTGCCAAAAACAATCCAAAATATGTATGTATTATAAATAATCAATAATATTGATAAAAAAATGTACAGTGATTTTTCAATACTCCGATGTTAATGATTTGATAATCGTTTATTATAACTAATTCCATGTGGATAAAAATAACTATGTATGAACCTGTCAGTTGAAAATGATGTTATAAGCGAATCCGGCCTTGATCGTAATAAATAAATGTAACATATTATGATTGTTATTTTTGACCATGAATAAAGTGTAATGTATCACGCTTTCTTCAATTGATTGCTTATTAAATAAAATAGAGACTCCACGTACAGTGAAATTTACTTTTAATTATTTGTATTCTTATTTTGTACTGTATCAATAAACAAATACGTAAAACAATTACAGGAATATGACGAATACCCTATAAGCAAACGAGGCGCGCGCTTGAGGCCTTCGAATTGAAAGGGCTTCAAAAATAGCGTATATAATATAACCCATATACTTTTTGTTCAGATTTTTATAAATTTTTACTATTTTATTTAGGATTTTCCGAACGTTTTTACGTTATCCAAAAACAGGGTCTCCAAATTATATTGCGCCTGGGGACTACCATGTGCTTATCCGCCACTAAATTACCTTAATAAATAACGTAAGCTTATTTTATGTCAGAATTTTTTCCATTTAAGAATTCAGCATGCAAATTTTACTTTCATACCTCTAAAATAAATTTAATACACGTAATATATTACACATATTTTCCAATTCGCTACGCAACTGATCGATGTATTGCGGTATCTTTTCTTTTCATAAAGCAAAACAATAAATATAACATTTTTACAAAATGTGTCTGATCTTCTTTCGCTTGTCGCGTTTAAGACATTTTCATTCTCTTGCGGAGAATTGTCATTTGTAGTTTTTTTGATTCAGATACCTAATAATGTCTTATTTATTATTGATTTATAAGAAAAAATCAATTCAATTATTTTTTCTTTTTGAAGATATAACTAAGATTAAAAAAAAAATAATGGTCATCGGATGACCGAACGTTCCGATTTTTCTTTTTGGTTAGCTGGTGTGTCGGTGTCTCTGAAATGTATTATTTCGACCGACTTATGTTTTGATATTTGAAATACCCATAAAATAATTTGCCATAATCAGAGGTGCAGTGGGACGGGGACGCGTGAGGTCGGTGCTCCCACACTTTTTCTGGACAATTTGAAAATTTTGCGATAAAATAAATGTTTAGTTTTACGTAAATATAATAAAATGATTTTTGTAATAATGTTTTGTTGGAAACTTGTTGAAAGTAAGAAGATGTGTGCACAATAAGTTATGGCAAATGTTGAACCCATCTGCTGACCTCCCCTCGGGCAACGCAGCTTTAGCTATAGCTAACAGCAGGGACAAAAGACGAATCTTCTGGCGCCTTCAAACCTGTTTCTTGGTCAAGGGAAGGAAACCTCTGACAGTAAAACTGGGTTTAGCCAATCTGTAGAGTCCTCGTGACTCAGGCCTCGGAAGTGCAGGGTTTATCACCCGGCTTTCTTGAAAACAATTTGATTACTGAAATTATTAGAGTGCCCTTTGAAAAAAAACCAATTGGACTATTTCACTTTTAGAAAAAGAAGTGATAATTTAAGAAGCGTTTATTCAGAATATGAACGGGTGGATGCGATGGAACAAGACTAAAACCTACCGCGCGTCCACGACTTCCGTTTGTGTGTGTCACAACTCAGAATAATTATTATATTATATTTTAATTAAATTATTTTTTTGCAGACGGCATACAAAAATAGTATTATGTTACGAATAATTTCAAATGCCATCGTAAAAACAGACTGGCTTCAATTAAAAATAGCTTCACTTTATAGAATTGTTGTAATAATGAAGGCAACAGTCGGTTTTCATATTTTTAGGTACTTATTATTTCTTTTGTATTACAATATTTCAAATTGTTTTTAATTGAACCACCCAACAAAATATGTAAACAAAGCAAAGTAGCTGGTGGGGTAGTTATGTGGCGTAGCAAGGGGGATGCGGCAGGGGCGGACCACACATTTTTGGGGACGGCATTTTCAAAAATAAATACAATATTTGTCGAGAAATTATATTTATACATAATTAAAAATAAGCCACCTGTAGTCAAAACTGCTAGTAAATAGTTAAAATAATAGTAGAAGTGATTTAAAAACAAAATTAAAAGAAATATTGGGGGTGGAAAATTCAAGGACCGCTCCGGGCTGGCAGGACCCCTTCCTGTGATACTGGGGTAGTTGTTTTTACTTTTTAGGAAATATGAATAAAAGTAGACAGGTCACGTTTTTATTAATTTATTTATCCACATAAATCAGTATTACTTATGAGTAGGATTTACATGTGATTACACTAGCCATCATAATCATATATTTTCAAACACAGATGGTCGCTCACAAAATTTTCCGAAGTCACTCACAAACTTTATAATTGTCAATAATAATAAATACCACATGAAACATTTCCGTTTTCAATTGGCTTACAACTATTTTCTTGATTGTGATTTAAAACTCGGGGATTCAGAAATATCAAAATGAATTATATCAGCTGTGACATCACAGCCATTTTGAATTTGGGGTTGTCATATTACTGATGAAAAATCCTCACTTGTATCTATATGTAGATGCAAAATAAGGATGTCAATATTCAATTTCTACAATATAAAATAAATTAACCAATAATTAATTATTTAGATTATTTAAAAATTTATGAATGAAGAATATTTGTTTTTTAATGTCTCTTAGAGTGAGATTAATGTTTAAGGCTTTTTAATTATCGCCAAAGACATCAATTTAATTATTAAACTAAGCAAAGCATTGTTTTGATCACTTCTTAATAATTTCAATAGACTTTTTTTAATTTCCGAATCCCTTTGTTAAGTTTTGAAATGGTGTCGGTGAAGAAAGAAAGACAATACAATTTACATTATTTCATCAGTAAAGCATTGAAGTATATGAAATATCTATCAAATCTATGTGATTAAACTTAGTTCCAAGATGACGCTCAAAAATTGTATTCAACGAAGTTAATTAATATAGTATTACAACAACGAGATTATTAGTAAGTAATTATATCCTGATTTAATCCAAATAGATAATATTGTTACATCTTATATACAATTGATATCCAATACGCGAGTCATACTCGATCAATTTCAGTGTATTAATATTGTGCTGAATTTTTAGAAAATAATTTCAGATAATCCTTTTTACACTACGATACTGTAAAACTAAATAACATGTAGTATCCTAGAAATGTTTCCTTTACACTTTCTATGAGAAGTCCTCCGGCAGCAAAGGACTGCATCTCGGTTCTGAGTATGCGCATTCAATAGCCAAAGATAGAAAAATACTTAGTATTATGTCTCCGCAAGTCAGAGTTTACGACTTTCGACTGAGCTTAGCGAGTATTGTAAAACTACAGTTTAATAGATCACTTTACATATTTCGTTACGGCGATTGAGTGAATCTATCTTTTCACATGTTTGAAAATGCAACCGTCACTATACGTATTGACAAATAAAAATACAAAACAACTTTCAATGGGTCAAATAAAAAATCAACTTGCGGAAAGAGTTACATAAAATAATTCTTCAGTATAGAAAAAAATAAAAATCAATAAATGATCTGTTACGCGTAAATTAACTCTTGAGAAAATTGCAATTTATTATTATAAATTGTATGTAGTATGGTTGAGCATATCCATCATTTGTATATTGCGTACTCAGCTTCTTTTGTATGCACAACCTTTTGGTGGCCACAGTAATATCATCACTGTTCTGGTGAAGTTGGCAAGTAACAGGTTGATAGTACTGATTAAATAGTAAATGAAAAAATTCAGGTTATAGGATAAAGCCCCTAACATCGATATTTTATGTTACATACCAAAATATAGATGCATTAATGCATATCTGACACG
The DNA here is from genome assembly GCA_030503985.1 of Himalopsyche tibetana. NCBI lineage: Eukaryota > Metazoa > Arthropoda > Insecta > Trichoptera > Rhyacophilidae > Himalopsyche > Himalopsyche tibetana. Next base: position 27,807,474 of record JAPJYX010000030.1, read on the forward strand.
AATAAAAGTTTAAAATTAATAGACAGGTACAATTGCCGGCCTTGAAATCAGCATTAATAATAACTGCCTATAAAAAATAGTCTTTTTTTGTCAAACTGGTACATATAATGAATGCATCAACTGAGTTTTTCCAGACAGTGAATTTATATCAAAGAATTTCTATGTACACTTAACTCGTTTATGTCAGTATTGTTGGTTACCAACTTCTGCTAGAAAAGTGACGATATATTAAATTTGAGATGGAAATACGACAAATCAAATATTGTAAATATAGTTATTTTGAAAATGACTTTTCACTCATATTGGTTGAGCTGTTGATGTATTGTGGCAAGAGTACAAATAGATATATGGATTGTGACAAAATACAGGGTATCATCTATGAGGTGTATGATCTTTGAATCGTATCTATGTCGATGTGACAATAACGTAATATTTTCTCGTATTGTTACACGGCACAATTTGTTTTCACCTGTGCTACTTTGGTATGAATAACATTATTGTAAGCATATAATTTAGATCACTGTTGATTCGTGGTATTATAAAAATTGCAAAGTGAAAAACAGCCAAATGTTGTTGCAGGCATGTTTTGTCGTTTGATAGAATTGCATTAGTACTTCAATTATTGGTCACAATCCACATAAGCTAAACTGGACAATTCATTAATTTTAGTTTCCTCCGGTCTTTGGATTGAATCACACATTCAAGAGAAAATATTTTACTGACAATTTTTTCATTAAAGAATACTTCCTTAATTTCACTGGATAGATTAATTTAACTGGAAAATTATAAACATAAAATGTGTTTCAATAAAATCATTACGTGAAGAGTTGCAAATGCGGATAACATTTATTCTTTAAAGAAGACAAGAATTGTAAAGAAAAAATTGATTTTTTTTTTATTAATTTGTGGCTGTCGAACAAGAGCCTTGCATTTGATGTGATAATTAAAACCTGAAAATTTCAATCCCTATTATATTTAAACTCACGAAAGGTAGTTCACAGATAAATGTCATATTTATCAGCACATTCAAAATTAAGGCATCTAATTCTTGAATAATAACAATCAAATTATGCCAGACAGCCAACTGTTGCAAATTTTCGTTCACTTGAGCAAACACTTGCTAAAATGTACTCATGAATAGTCGTGAAAATAAAATAAATCATCCTCTTCGTTGAGAATTTTTTCAGTATTAAATTTTACATCAGTGAGATAAATTTTGAATTCCAAATCACTCACGAACAAATTATAATATATCTATGTATAAATATGTTTTTACTGAACAGACTTCAAGAATCAATACTGCGCTAATTCGATCTAGAGAGCCTAGACTAACATCTTATAGAAACATTTCAAAACACAAAAAACTAGTACGAGCAAATAATACTAACATAATATTCACATCGGTAAAATTAAACAAAACATCTGACACTAGTTGACTTTCATTAAAATGTCATTTTACTGCTTCAAAAAATAATAAAATTACACTATTCAGTCCTTTAAATGAGTATTAAAATATATTATCTGTAATATTAATAAAATAAAAAAATTTTCTAAATCCTCTCCGTAATCCGTCAATCTTAGCGGAAAACAACCATCGCATTGTATATATGTATACTCATTATGCATTATTTGGTTTAGGAATCGATCAACATGGGGCTGCGATCAGATTTCAAAGAATGGAAAATAAAGGGAATAACAAGCATATCATAGTCTTTTCTCAACTTGATTTTATGTGAGTTTTACTGAGAGATTACTGTTTTGAGGTTCCACAATTTTTTCTCGTCGCATCGCACCACAATCCGAGTGGGCTTTTCATAGACGTGAAGGCAATGCCTTTGAAATAAATCTGATATGGATGGTATCTCAATACCTACTAGATAAGCTGTTTAATTAAAAGAGCATCAACCTTGTTTTTATCACCTTAGCAGGTAAAAGTAACTCGGTTCAGACCATTTTCTTATATAACGATTTGACTGTTACAAAGAGATCGCTGCGATATGTATATGTAAACACTGCGTAATTTGCACTAATCAATGCACTCGATCTTCAGGCTTAATCTTGAGAAAGGTCTCAAATACAAAATTTGAAATGGATTGTTAGAAAATAATTATAATAACTATTTATTCCGATTGATTCTTCAATAGGCCAAATCTTATTGATCGTGATCGTGTTAATTCAAAACTGTCCTTTTAGTGTATTCTCAATATCATATAAATGTAATGTGTGTTAACAATAAATACATTCATTAAATTAGTTCAAGAGAAAATAGAACAATATTAAAATTGCTGCACCGTAAACAAAAGTAGAAAAGCACAACGATAAAAAATAATTGAGCTAAAAATTCAAAGCAGTTTCAAATTAATATTTTTTTGGTACATGTTAATTTTACGGCCATGGCTGCTTTCACTGGAAATTGTAGAATAAGATATAAGATATAAGGATATAAAAACAGTACAGTATTTGGATTGACAAGAATTATAAACAATATAGTCAATGGCTATTTTTATGATACTTTAACAGTTTTGTCTAGCGATTGCAACCAAAATTCCAGTGTCGAATTAAGTTAAGAAGACTAGGGTATATGTCACCGGTTGGAGAGACACTGACAAGATGCTCACTTGGAAGTTAGCAAGTGAAAACTGTAGCCGACAGCGAATAATTCGTTAATCTGGAATCATTGTAGAAATGGTAAGGTTTGTTTGTTCCCCGTGAAATATATACAATGGGTTTATATGGTTATTTATAATGTTCATCAAATGATTGCAACAAAAAACAATTAAAGAAGAAAATTCTTCGTAAAGCGTTTTGTAATCTGTACCAGCAGTATCCATATAATTAACAAGTACCATATTATTAAGATTTAATTAATAAATAGGTACATATCTCTAATAAAAATCAAACAAAAAAGCTTCTCTTGTCAAAATATAGTTGGCAGTGTTTAAACAAGATATTTCATCTTTATCGGCGCCAAAAATACTCTTAAGTTTAATAAATTTAAAATTATTATAATATAACATGCACAAAGTCTTAAATCAGAGCGCTTTCATTACAGACAACTTAATTCTCTTAGCAGTCAATAATTTAAAAAAAATATTAGCACAATTTGATAAAATATACAATTAACTTTAAATATTTACATAGTAAAAAAAGAATGATTTGGCAAGCAATTCAGTACAAAAAAATTAACTTAATGAGGGTGGTATTAATAAAATGTAACAATTAACAAATGGCACATAATATTTATAAATATGCTGACATTCAATTGAAAATCGTATTCAGCATTATAAAGTGAATCAACATCTCAAAATGAAAAAAAATAACTAACCCATTTCCATGTTTTGGTAAGGTGCTAAATTTGCCAGTGATACTTGAAATACAAGATGACATACTAAAAATATTTGGTGAAACTCTCAATGTTTTTCAGTGTATACAATACCCGATACAATTTTTTTTAAAATATAGATGAGCAATTTTTTGAGATCGTAATATGCCCAATAGATTCTGAAATGTTTTGTAAAATTTTCATTATTATTTTTTTTTCTTACAGATTACTTACTCAAAGAAAGCTTTGTTGAACACGCTCATTCAGTTGCATATGTGAACACCAATATAAAATGTCATTGTGAAACACACTTGCGAATATAATTACCCTTATGAATATTTCATTTTAACATGTTTGCATACTCATCAATCGATCTACGTTTGCTTTGTCCCGCGGTTTTAATCTTACACAATTGGACATAATGAAATTAAAAAATATATATATTTAATAAATATAATATTGACATTCTGACCACAAGTCAACAGTGCATATTTTTTTGAGTCCAATGAACGATAATCATTTTTATCATTACCCACAAAAATCTCTGCACCACATGTTAAAATAAATCGAATTATAGATAGATATTTTAAAAATAAACAAATTGTTTTGCAGGAATGCACAATATTAAGATAGTGAGTTTAAACCATCGATACTTGGGAAAAGAAAATATGAAATTTATTTTATTATGTCTTGCAATTACAATTTATGGACATATTATCAATGCATTTTTGGGAACTCGCCCTACACTATGTGCGAGCAAACATCCTTTTTAAATGGTATTTTTTATTCTAAACCTTTCCCATGGTTATGTTGGCTGAATTAAGCTTCACATCTTTTTTATATGGTTTTCATTCACGCAGTTTTTTGTGGAATGTATTTACCAATGCGTAAATCGAGGAATGAGTGCATTGCTGTCTTGAGAATGATGCAAAAGTGCCATAGACTAAAATAAAGATTGTAATGTTTGAAAATTTTCTTCAATGTTGTAATTATCTAAAATTAAAATATATATTCTTGATCAACATTTTTCGGAGAGTTCAAAGGGTAACTATATGATATTTAAGCGAACTGTAATTTTTAAATGTGCTAAATATTTCCAGCAGTCATTCTGATAGATATATTTATTATATTATGCTAAAAAATCTAACAAAAAATACTGTTCTATAATATAATATATACATACAAATAAAAAACAACTATGACTTCTCAACGAAGGAGTTTCACTCGTAATAATGAATCATAACAATAAAAGAAAACAAAATGGCAGTAGATAATTATTATTGTAGAAACAAAAATTTCCAACAATAATGGAGTCATGAGAATCATATAAGATATTAAAATATGCATAGCGTGTTTGAAAGAAATCTTGCAAACATCTAAAATAGTACATACTGAGATCACATATTATTACCATTTACAAAATCAGTGAAAACTACACGATTACAGATACTGTAAGAAAATTCCGTTTCATCTATTTTAAAGATGCGGAATCTTCCATTGTAAATTACATCTAAAGAGGTATCTATCATTTTCAATACCGATGGCCAAAAATCAATATTAAATATGTGTGTATATTGATATAATTACCGTAAATGACTGGTTGACACGTCATTTATAGTGATGTGACATGGTAAAATATCAGCAGGGTTAGCCATTAAATGATAATATACAAAGTTTTTATAAGATCATTCTCTTTTACTCATTTGATAGAGATTATATTATCAATCTTCGAATTGTCACAAGTTATAAATCACGTTCTATTCTTGCACCATAATACAATGCCCAAGGAGTCGTTTCCTCAAATAAATTCCACAAACGAAAAAAAAAATGAAAAAGTAGAGTAGAGTAGCTCATTTATGGTGATAAATAACATTTAAATGGATGTTTTTTTAATCTTATCGAAGCCATCACTTTTTCTGCAACTGACAAAAACTGTACTATTGTTTATATGTATTTTATACAGTGAATTTATTGAAAAAAGGGCCAATTCAAGTAATTGTTAAGACATATACATATATTGACACTAAAAAATGCACACGCCCATTTCATGATTATCGACAGTGACGACTGATTGCATAAATATAATATGCAATGATGCAATTGCCTAGTACCCTAGCTGCCTGGCGTACCAATTTTTTTAAACGACACTTGTTAAGAAAAACTGTACTAGATCGAATCAACTAAAAACTCTTTTTTCCATTTCTTCAAATGCAAGTCTAACTTTGACTTAATTCATACATACACTATGTATCAACCAGATCATTTAAAACAATATCAATAAAAATAAGAAAGAATGCTAAATACACTTGTTTTAACTATAGGTATTGAGTATTAATTATTGTGCTATATAGAATGTACTCAAAAATCTCCATTACAACAATTGTCTCACGTATTATAATTAATATTTCAAGAGTTCCACTAAACACATTCATTTGCTGATTTGCCAAGGATGCACGATGCACAATTACAAGAGTCCTCAAACACGGTGATTCCAGTGAGGTGCATAATAATTATTAATAACGAACAATATTATCCTCTTACGAGAATCGAAGGTGCAGATTCAAAGGTGTAAAGAAGACTAGGACACGGCCCGGAGTGAATGATTAAAACCCTCCGTTCGCCGCGTCTCGTTCGTCGTCTCACGTGATGAGCCTCGGAGCGTGCAGCCCGTGCACCTGGTGGTCCAGAGGAGGCTGGTGGTGTCTGTACGTGTCTTCGGGTGACTCTTCGATGTTGGGTGTGGAAGACGACGCTCCGGCGTTCACAGTCGGCGGAATCGGCGGGTCGGTGACGCCGGCGGACGCTGATGAGCTGTTAGGTCCTCGAGTGGAGCTGCCCGGCGGGGTCGCCCAGTCGTGAAGTGTTCCGGCCGTCGCCAAACGATGCGTGAGTCGGTGCGCGATCGAGAATCCTCCGCTGCCTTCCAATTGAGTCAGAACTATTATCACTTGTCTGGAAAGAAATTATTTTATTACAATAAATAATACAGGGCAGACATTCAGTGGGAATTTCTGATTTACAAATTCCCATTCATCACAGTTAAACAGAATTGTATGGAAATTTCAAACTATCTTGCCAAAAAAAATGAATTATGTACCTGTGCAACGGAGGAACAGAATCTATTGTTTTAAGTTCTCCCCTTGTGGAGACCACATTGTAGCTTTCTTGACAGTCACATTTCACATGGATCCATCTGTTAGCGTGTCGATTCTCTACCATAACAACCAATCCTGCCCAGCCCTGCAAAACAAATTAGTATCCATTGATGACTTTGGTTAATTTATTATCTCTTTCCCTTTCTATTATTTCCGTTACGCACATGAGATATTAAAAAAGGAGAAGGGAATTGAACTGCAACTACGAACCTAATCAACATCGAGTTGATATAATATACTCTTACAATAACCTCTCATCATTTATTTCATTTATCAACTAATTGTTTGTGACATCAAAGCTTACGCCAACTCACAACATCATAATAAAATACGATAATATAAGATAATTAAGAGAAAAACTATCAAGGGACACAATTTAAAAATTATAAGCCAGTCTTGATATTATTATAAAAAATATGGAATAAATATTGCAAATGTATTATTTTGAATGACCATCAGGCCATCGTATCTTTTATCAAGAGAAAAAACTTGACAACCATGGGTGTCAAAATTATTTGCACAGAATGCATTTTGTTTAAATGTATTTGTTCAAGCGCAGGTTATTTATTCTGCTAGTCATTTTATATGAATAGAAGAAGAAGCGGAAATTGATTAATTTTTAATTTTAACATTTAAATTTATCACACATCCTCAGTGAAATACAAAAATGTGTAATTTTTAACTTAATCTTTTTATACCGTTATTTGGATTTGAATTATTTATATTCAGGTAAATGACCTAGTTCTGATGACTTTTGCAAATTAATAAAATCAATTCAAGAGTTATGAACTAAACAGTTAGTGCTGAAGCGGTTAAAGCTTTTTTAATGATGAAAAAGAAAGCATTACCTTAGTTAGATAGTAAGCAGTCATTCCCTGTCGACCTTCATGTCTCTGTCCTCTGGCAAGTGTCAAGCCAATGATAGCATCCGCCAACACGTGAGGGGGCGGCGTCACTCTCTGCAGAAGAAGCCTTTTCGAAGAGTGAACTGCGAGAACGTGTCGGGGAAAAGACCTAGCCTCCTCCAGCCCCGTGTGCCAGTGATTGAACGCCAAACAGACCACCACATACAGATCGCGTTCCAACATTTTGTGACAGCCCACAAAACCTCGCACCTAAACATAATATCAACACTTTTTTATATATACAAAACATAATCAAAGCAGTTTAATTTATTTAACATGCAATAATTGACTTGGAATGTGCAAAGTAATGTACATTGTATTATTATCCTGGAGTACCATATCACAAAGTACCCCATGTTTTCGTGCAGGAAAAATGTTTTCAATATATAAATTTTCCCATATTTTACAACAAGATCACTGAGGTCATGCTGGATTGGAAAAACCTGACAATGAATGAAAAACAATGTTGCGTTTGTACCACGTCTCAAAAGCAAAAGATATCCTGCACAATCTGCAGGTGAAGAAGGGATAACATGGTTCATACTATCCTAACCATAAATAAGTTATTGATTTTTATATATAGATATATATATATATATTCTGACAGGAATATCATGTAGGCAGATGCATTTCAACCTTCAACATGAGTATGTGATTTAGTTTTAAAATACACTTTTTTTTAAATTTTTTTATGTAGGACGCTAAAATGGATTATTGTTTTTTTTAATGATTTATATCTGCATTTTTTTTTTAATTTTTGGAAATAATAAATGATAATTTTAACCAAAATAAGTGTTATTTTTTGAAGAAAATATCTCTGAGACTAAAAGGGTTAATGTAATATCAAAATGCACATTTAAACCTTAGACAAACCATACAAGCAATTATTCCAGCATTGCAATATTAAATGTTACGTTTACCTGTCTTTTACTATGAGCCACCAATTTTCCTGGATGGGGGGCTGCACCGGCACGGGCTCTGAACACCACCACGCACAAGTCTAGTTGAGATCTTTGAGCTTTTGCTGAACTCCTGGAAATCAAAATCAGATCACATCAACAAACAATGCTCAATATCAATATATACTCAACCGCACATTATCATCATTCAAATTTAAACCGGTTAATACATCAAAACTCATAAGTGAAATGACACAATAAACAAACCTTTGTCCTTCTTGGAAGAGTGTGAAATCAGCTTCGGTGGGTTGCAAAACGGTTAATAGCAAGCATGAAAGATGTCTCGTTGATGCGAGAGGGGGTAGAGTGCCAGTGAGGCGGACTTCATGCCATCCCACGCGAACTTTACAGATGTCTATACAGTCAAAGTACCTGAAATGTGCGGGATACAATGAGTAATGAGATCAATTACATGACATGCATGTTTCTTTTATACTAAAAACAGTTGATTACCAATACATCAGCTGATTCTGACTTCTCAACTCGACAGAAAGTTTAACAGACTAGTTCTTGTAGCAAAGGCATCTCTATCACCCATGCACAAGATCTCAAAATATTAAATCCAATAAATCAACATAATAATTATGTTCATCTTTCTAGAAAGTGAACCCTACTTGTCACTAAGCGAAACCATCACCACTATTCTACAGAGTACAAAAGTAATGAGAGAGGGTTATTAATCAGTCACCCAAATGAAATAGTTATTGAAAATTATTCTATAATACAAAGATTTGATAACAAAATTATTATGTATAGCATCAAACATGTTATGTTATGATAATCTGCTTACTTAAGAACATCATCGAAAGAGATCCAGAAGACTCCTTGGTCATCGTCAGTGTCTTTGGGTGCCTGCAAAGCTCTCCGCAGCGGTTCAGTCCAAAGTGGACAGGCGTGGCTGTAAGATCCCCGCCAGGTGTAATGTCCCCACGGGTTTCGCAGTCTCAACAAACGTAGAGCTCCGGGAGCGTCCCGAACGTCCAAAACTGAGTAAGCGTGTCTGGGACGGAGACCTAGGCGTTGGTATTCGTCCTCGTCCACCTAAATTTACGTTAAAATAAGTACTCGATACTGAAACTTTATAATAAAAACCGGATTAATCCAGCAATAGAAAAAATTATTAAATTCAACTAGAATTCATACATTTAAAGAAAAATGAGTATTCATACCTTCATATTTCCTCCTCCGCAAGAAGCCCCCATGAGAAACCTAGCCTGTCTAGACGACAGTAATTGTGCCCAAACTAAATCTCGGTCCAACTCCTCTTCACCTGCTCCAGCGCCAGCCTGAAGAGGCACCGACTCGCAAGGGGCTCCCGTCAATGTACAAAGACCTATGAAAAATAATTATTTACTTTTACTATTGTAGGAATATAAAATGCCATAGATCAATACAAATGAATATGTAGCAATGTTCTTATAACGGTTAGCAAATCTAACTTTTCTTCAAATGCTGCATAATTAATATAGGTATAGAGCAGAGAGTACGGTACAAACCTTCAATTGCTCTCCCGGAAACCAAAGCTTCATAGCAGCCGTGTAATTTAGCGACTGCTTTCTCAATCAAAGGCACCCATAATTGTTTCCGCTTTGCCTAAACGTTCAAAAGAAACAAGAGTAAAGCTACATATCATACACATGTAAATTTTAATAACAAGCAATAAACAAAGAGTAATTCATATTTTTTAAATAAAAATCTTCAATGTAACAATTAAGATTTTTAACCCGTGCAGTGCCTTACACACACAAGGTGCGTGAGTAGAGTACTCGGTGTAAATGCTTTAAACGCAACTTTGAGGTCTCAAATGGCGCAACACTAAATAGTTTTAGTTGACATTGGTATACAAATGTTTAGTCCTATCCACGCTTAGCCGGAACATATTAGAAACAATAAATGATTAGAATTAGAGTAGAAACAATCAATGTGTGATTATGATAAGATTTTCTAATATTTTTGGTACATTAAAAACAGGCGACCTGTAGCCATTGCTCTTCATTTACAATCTAGGCATGGAAGCGGTGAATGCTACGAATATGTGTGTTAAGAAAAAAGTAACTTATACTAAAATAGGCGTAATGGAGAATAGGTACTAGTCAAATCAATGCTGCTGAAAAATACCGATGTTAGACATAACGCCCTTTCTTTCTCTCGAAGATTCACTCTAGTAAAATCAATTTTTCTGATTATTATCTTTTGTTACGAAATATATATTTATTGCGTAAAATAGTAACATTGACATGAAGTAGCATAATGATCACAACTGTGAAGAATAATAAGTGAGAACAAAAAAATTTTAAAACAATGTTTTTTACCTGTGAGTAAACAAGATGTCCTCGTTTGTCACACGGCAAAAGGTCATCGACTAAAACCGTCGTCCACCGCCCGTCCTTACAAAGTCTTAACTGATAGGCTCCTTGAGGAGACACACCTTCACCGCGAAGAACGATGCCTCGTACTAGTGAATCTCGTTCAGCTAATACGGCTAAAGCACTCAAAAGCCAACAGTTACCCAACACACCTAAAACAGAAAAAAATATTTACAAATAAAATTTTTGCATTCACTGTCCATCGGATTCGATACGCGATTGAATTGATAAATGGTACCTTGCGAGATATCACTAGGTCTAGGATGTCTGAAGACGGCCCACGGGAGGTGACCTTGATCAGCGTCTACGTGTATCTTTTGCGGCCGAAGCCAGCGAGCGGCAGGTTGCTCTGCCCCTCCGCCGCCTCCCGAATAATACAGCGATCGAGGACCGGCCACAAAACTCTCGTCCACAAATTGACTGCCCCTCTGTGTAACAAATAGTTATTAACGTTTTAGAAGCAATATGTGTGACCTTATAAATACAATTCTAAATTATGAGAATATTAATTCTACTTGGTGCATAAGTTGCTTAATTTTATCACTGTAGTATTGTCAATCTGCATCAGACAACCAGTGTCACCTAGTTACACGATATTTTGACTCAAAATCGTACGTATCTATACATATCTATACAAATAAAGACAAATCCATTTTTATATCACTTTTAGGGTGTTCACTGTCAATACTTGGTGGAAAGGCATTATAATAAACATCTTTTATTATTTTTATTTAATATCTATTCTATACAAGTGATGGATAATTTATTTGAGTTTTGCATTTATCTTCCACCAATTGTTTACACCGAAAAAGATTATTTGTGAATCGTAAATGAAATAGTTACCTGCATGCATTGAGTGAGTATTTCTTGCCACTGCGCCCAAGCTAGTGTCTCTTCCTTTAACCTCAAAGTTTCCATTTGCGTACTCTCCTGTCGGCCAGGATCACCGAAAGCTAAAAAAGGAGAAATGATTTTACCAATAAATTCTTCTTCTTTGGCCATGTTCGCTCCCTATGTGGAGCATATGGCCGCCACGCGGCACCTCCATGTTTCCCTGTCTTCCGCCAATAGCTTTGCTTCCTCCCATGACATGCCAGCATCCCTCAGTTCCGCCGAGTACATCCTATGGATAGTACCCGACGGACGTCCAGGACGCCGGAATCCCACCGGTCGAAAGAAGAGGCAGGCAGGATTGAGGCTTTCCGGAGGCATCCGCAGCACGTGACCCAGCCAGTTCCAACGTCTCTCCATAACCACTGACGTGACGGGACGCTGTCTTGCACGCTCCCTTATCTCTGAATTAGTAGTAATTATGTAATTGTAGTATTTATTGGATCGGTTGCGAATCCAATAAATACTACAGAGAAAAATATTTTTTTTCTGTTATGGGTCATTTTGGGAAGAAGATTTATTATTTGAAAAGTTATGATTGTTTTAGAATTTTAAAACGCATAATTAAAAGTGTTAACCAGTTGCCGGTCCAATTGATTTTAACAGAAGGTCTAAAAAGATCACATATTTCTTATTATGCTTAACACCAAACACATGTGTTATATTTATAAAACATGCATATTTAAGGAAAGAATTCATTGTTTTTTTTTGTTGAATTTGTCCGAGTTTTCTTGTGGTGTACATTTTGACGACTTTCAATACCCGAGTATACTCGGGCGTGACCGGGAAGAGGTTAATGAACTTATTCACAATTACTTTTAAATAATTTTCTAGAACTATTAATTACTTTCAATTTGATACTAGATATATATTGCATTCATCTATGGCATGCGGTGTCTACTGACGTTGAATCAATCTAAGATGGAATTTTACACAAAATCGATTTTTTAAATATAAATTTCGTCAAAAAGTTTACTTTGGTTGAGAGTTTTTGTCAAATATTTGTAATCCCTTTGAATGACTTGGGAAAACAACATATTGAGGTAAGTGGTAATCATTTTTTACCTGCAACTACTCCAAGGACTCCAACTGAAAATGTGAAAATAATTCAACTGAAAGAAATCCAGAATAAAAATATGCTCTCATAGTAAAAGAAGTGGGATTAGCACGTTCAACTCTCAACATAATTGTAACAAAGAAAAATGAGACCTGCTAGTTAATTTTAATAACTATAGGAAAAGAATCTCCAGTAAGGTGTTTTTGTCACGTACCACTGTATTTACTTTTACAGTAAAAACATGTCAAAAATAATACTGCAATATGAATAAAGAATACACAACTAACCCCCATCAACAATTTGAATCATATCTGTGGTCGCAGTGATGCTGGCATTAGCTAAATTTCCAGCGAGTAAGCCAGCTTGCGCTCTCGTTGATTGACACATCTCACATTGCAATGCTAAAGGAGCGTTGGTGAAGGTGCAGACCGCACAGTGCCACTCCAGCTGAGAGGAGTGGTCAACTAAGACACTAGAAGATGATGATATTGAAGAGGCACTCGGACTTGCTGTGTGTCGGCTACTGTAATTTTCAAAAGTAATCAATTAACTTCAATTTATAGATTCAATTTTGCACAACTAAATTATAAAACAGTCAGTCAAACAAAGTCCAAAGGCATTTCTTTAATTTAAAAATTAAACTTTTCAAAGTTAGTAGTAAGAAACATATGTTATGTAAACCTCCTATGTTCACTCGGTTGGTGAGATCTCGGAACGGCTCCGGCAGATCTCCTCGGAACGGGAGGAGCTGGCGAAGGACTTCTTCGTCCGTCAGTTATTTTACTCACTCGAGTCTCACTTGTCTGACTGGGACCTTTAACAAAAATATTATAAAAATGTTAACATTCATATAACCTCTAATAAGAAACAGTCTCTTAAAAAATTTTCAATAAATGTAAACAAACATGATAAAAAAAAATGATCACGGTAAAGGTGATTATAAGTTCATACTATAAGCGTAGTTTCTTACCTGAGTCTTCACTGGTAATACTCAATACTGGCAAAAGTGAATTAGGTGCATGTCTAGGAACTGGCGGCGTTTTACACGCAAGACAAAAGTTCACAGAGAGCGGATTACGCAAGGTACACGAACTGCATGACCTAAAACATTTCAAATTCATTAATCCTTATTTTAATTCATGAATCCATTGCAGGTGTGGCATTAAAAATAATAAATAACTTTGAATGATTCCAACATTCCAAAATGTTAGTCAACCGATGCTTCTCTATCAGGCAACTAAATAACAATAATAAAGCAAGCTTGTTAATTCACCGCATGTCATCAAAATGGGATTAAAGTACTATAGTTCAAGATGAACAACACTACAAAATTTCAGGTTCCCATCATTCTGTATTAAATCAATTGGCTGTTTCTCGATCTTCTTTGTCTTGATAGTAAAAAATAATTTTCCCATATATGTACATAAATATTTTACATTAACCCTCCAAGGACGAGCGTGACCATATGGTCACAGTAAACACCATTGTCTATTGATCCCACTATTCATCCTTGTTCTACCTGAATATCGTTGCTTTCACTCATATTTGGTTAAGAAGGGTACAGACTTCAGTTAGTCATCAGCCGCAGGGATAGAAACGGCCACCAAAAGCACATGCAATTTTTTGAATTTCCGTTTTTAATAGACTTTTTGAAACTGTTTTATCAAAACATTAGATTATTTACAGTTCTTTTGCTAACATATTTGTATTGAAATTATGTTGATCTAAAGAGGTCAAATTGTAAATATTTTTGAAAATTTCACGTTTAGCTATATTTCAACCCCGAATATTTGCGTGCCCATGCGGTCACGTTCGTCTTTACTACTGTCCGTACACAATATTACACGGTAATAAAAGGATGAGCATGACCATATAGTCATGTGGGGTTTCTATACGACTTTGCAATTTTTTTAAAAAATTTTGTGAGGAATAAAAGTTATACGTGATTTCAATATGGCGTGAAAAATATTTTTTTTTATCGAAAAAAAGCTCTCGTCTCTGGAGAGTTAACTAAAGAAGTATGGCTACATGAAAAAAGATTCAAATGACACTGTGAAATTATTAGGTACATAAGTTAGTCAAAATTAACATTAAATGATAAAAACTCATTGCTAAAAAGATGGTGGACCATGAATGTTATTCATTTATTCAATTGTGTACAATGTAGGGTTATGCATGTTTTGAAATGCTGTGCTGGAGTTAATGATGCAAAAAAAAGCGGCATTTACCAAAACTCTCCCTTCCTCAGAGTGGGATCTTGCCTGTTTTGTGTTGAACGAAGGCGAGATCCACCGCAAGCCACGCACACTGCCACGCCACTCGAGTTTAGCAATGTACACTTCTTACATGTCCAACCCTCTGTAAATAGATAGAAGAGAAAAATTTATGAAAAACACTTTCTTGATTCATGGCAGTGAACTCTTTCACTGTGACCATGTTTCGATGATACACACTCTACCGCACAGCCATCAGCCTCTATAGTCTAGAGGTAAGAGCATTGTCCTACCAGTAAAGCGGGTCTGGGCTTAACTTAGCGTGCAGTACAACCCAAACATAGTGTGCGAGATGTTAACGTGCCGATAGTAGCGCGCAGATTAGTAAGATTATTTTGTTTGTAATGTAATTTTCAATCTTTTGTGTGTGTAAATAGTTTTTTTGTGGTTCTGTTTTCATATACATGTATGTATAAAAATATTGAATTATATGTCGGGGTGCTCAAATTAAAAGATATATATATTGGTATCTAAGATTTTGGACATATGTACATAGGTGTATGTGATATCATGATTCATCGAGTTGATCAATTTCAAAATATTTGTTGCACTGGTATTGGCTGTGATTGACAGTGAAACCCCGATTCTACGTTTTCCAAGGGACCGGAAAAAATCAACGAATAATGCGGGAAACCGATAATGCGGGAAATCTTCAAATAGTACCAAAAATGTTTAATTTTCAACCAACTCGTATATTAATTCACTTTTTTTATTAAAGAATAAATAAATGTATTCTTTAATTGCTTAATTAATAAATACTAAGTTGCCTATTCGTAGTTGGGTATGTATATTTTGACAGACACTCACCCTTCAAACACGCGTACTTTTCTAAGTTTTTTTTTTTGCTATGACTTTTCAACGCCTTGAATTGTTTTCAGTTTCTCATCTAGAGTTCTAGTTTTCTTTATTTAGGCATTTTCGTTTTGACTTTTGAGTTGGAAAAACTCACGCAACCATATGCAATGCAAGACTATTTATGAGTGAAAAAAGATATTATCAACAAAATGGTCAATCGGGATCGTAATTAGGACAGGATGATAATATTTAGATCGAGGCAATCGGTAAATCGCGGAATGATTAACGTGGAATTATTAAACATTGTTATTACGAAGTCTTAGTCGAGTAAAAAATAAACGATGCATGCAAAAAAACGAAGATAGCGAGAACGGAAGATCGGGGTTCCACTGTAAAAAAAACACAAAACAAAATACGAGGCAAGACTATTTATTAGAAATATTCAACGAAAACGGTCAATCGGGATAATATTTGTGACGGGACCAAAATATTTAAACGATAGATTGAGGAAAACGGTAAATCGGGAACGATTAATGGGGGATTATTTAACATTGTTCTTATGGGACTATGAAAAATAAACGATTTATGCGGGAAAACGAACAATACGAGAACGGTAGATCAGGGTTCCACTGTAATCCCAATTTTGTTGTTATTTATTAAAAATAATATTTCTTGTAAAAAATTATCCCGACAAAACTACATCTTTATAAGACTCTACATCATATAATGTAACTATATCAGTGCTTCTTTTTGAGGTCTTACCTTTGACGACTATATGAAAAGTCATGCATGTATAAAGACAAACATGGCATTAAATAATTCACCTGTACCGGCCGCAAATATCATTTCATCATTGCACAGGTCCTGGTCGAGCGACGCGATAGGAACTAGGGTTCTGACCGGATGCGGACTCTGCCCCGCTGCTGTGCCGCTTATTGTGACCCCGCTAGCTGTCGCTACCGTTCCTGATGCCGAATCGCCAATCCGCAGAGTACAATCAGAACCTTCAGCGCCCGTTTCCAATCTAAGATTAAAAATGCACATATCATGTTTTGTGAACATATTTTTATTTTTATCTTTGCTCCCAATGTGGGTTCCTAATGGAACATCTCGACAGAAGATTTTTACAAGAATATGTTGTTATTCAGTCAATCTCCCTCTCTCTTGGTGATTTTTGAGAAATGGGGCCAGTAATGGTTCAATCGAAGTCGATCAATCTATGAAATGTTTTGTACTGTGGTTCGAGCCCATGGACTCTGCAACCAAATAGGATAAGAGCGTTTGAGCACTCATAAAAACTTCTTAGGATAAGAAAAAATATTGTTATGCCATATTGTTATAATTAAACCATTGATAGAACTTAAGCAATTAAAATTCTACAATGACATTGCACTACGTTTAGGATCAACACTTTTTTTTACACAAAACAAATTTCTAAAATAGTACAACTACGATATTTCAAAACATAAGATTGTAATAAAGGGGAAATTATATGTAATCCGGTTTACAAAAATAAAAAACCAAACTGTTAACCAAAACAAACTCATTTATATTAAGAATCAAAACTTTTCAGAAAAAAAAAATGTTCATAAGGCAGTTTTGCTGTTAAATATATCTAATGAACTTAAGCGTCATTTAGCACAATGATATTGTGAGGCGCATGGAAAAATCGCCAATATACACTGAGAGCAACTGATCGATTAAATGGAGAAGTTTAGCGCATTAGTATACTACCACTTCAAACAGGCTGTGACAAAACTCAAACAAGCAAAATAGATTGAAATATTGTTACAGCAGGTTTATATATAATACCTGTAGCAGAAAATAAAACACTCTAATTGTTTTTTTTCAAATTGAATAAAAGAGCACCGAGCATATGGAACAAATAAAACCTTACACGAAAACAATAAATTATTAAAAAAAAAAACTAATTATATACAAAATAAGAAGCCACCAAAATAAAAAAAAAGGTAAATAATAAAATTCTTTGTCGGGACAGACGGAGAGACCTCAAAATTTATTATAACCTGATATCCCTATGAGTGAGAGTGGTCAAAGCCGGACGAGTGAGACTAGGAGCTCTCATTCTGGCTCCGCAGACGTCACACCGTGACGCCCACGCTCGATTATACGCGTACGAGCACGAAGGACACGACCACATACGACCACCGACACTGGAAATCATTTATTAAACAATGTCATTGATAAGCTCAATCGCAAAAAAAAACAGTATCAGCATGCTTTATATTATGTATCGTACTATTTTAATTCTTCAAACATAATTAAAACATCAAAATACAGAGGAAAAGAGTTCCAAATGTTTTTCCAATTCAGACATGCCCAAGTGTTATCTTATTTTGATAAAAATCATGTTACAAACAACAAATTGTCACCCTAAAATTGAACTATCTGAACAAATATAACTGGTCCATGATTTTTTCATGGTAAACTAAACTAAATTGATAAATGTTATTCCACTGTTTGTGTTACGAGGTATTTCGCCTTTTTGATAAACATCATCAGATTGAAGAGGCGAAATGTGTATCACACTAGAAAACATAACCAGTGGAATAACAGAGTTATCAAAGTTATTGACTGTGACTTTTGATGAAGCCAAGGTCCAGTGTGCTTCAAAGACAGTGCTTCATTAATTTCACCAAGTCGTAGATGTTGTATTTTTATTAGCCTGTGAATGAAAGTTTTTGTGACAGTCCCTCTATTAGATAACACCTTCATTCTTCTCTCTAAGTAATTCAACATTTTAGTTGGTATGATGAACCGAGCCAGTTTAATGAAACATTTGGCAATGAATTGAATTATAATACAGTTCCTTGTGTTTATCTGATTTAACATATCTTTCCACCACTTCCACTATTTTTATAAATACAACAACTTTTCGCCGAGAATTGAGAGTAAGCACCTTAAAAGTTATCAATATAGTTTAAAACATTAAGCACAACAAAATGAGTTAGGCAAACAATACAAGGTGCAGCAAAAAGTGAATGAGATAATTCTGATTATAGGCAATAAATAAAGCAATAAGTAATTTTCCTCTTCCTTTTTTTATATATAAAACAAAATTACCAAATTTATGACAGGTTAACCCCCCAGAGACAAGGCGAGACTTTAAGCTGTTGAATAGAAAATCCGTGTGACCATACTGTCACCCTCGTCCTTATAGGCCCCGTGTAATATTGTTTAAGGAAAGTGGTAAAGACTAGCGTGACCATATGGTCATACAAACATACGGGGTTGAAATATAGCTAATCGTGAGATATTAAAAAATATTTACAATATGACCTCTTTAGATAAACATAATCTCAATATATATTAGTAAAAGTAGTGTAAATAATTTAAGGCTGTTATAAAATAATGACTAACAATTCCAAGAAGTTAATTTTAAGAAAAAAATTAAAGGAAAAAAACAATGTGCTTTTGGTAGTTGAATCTATGAATAGCTGAAGTCAGTATCCTTTTAAACCGAAATTGACTGAAGGCCACGAAATTCAGGTAAAGAAAAAGGATGAACAGTGGGCTCAATAGACAACGGTGTTAACTGTTACCATATGTGGTCTAGTTGGTTAGAGCTTGCTCTACCGATCAGGTGGGTCTGGGATCCATTCCCGGTAAGGTCAATGGCAAGTTGGTTTTTTTTCAATATTAATTTGAGATCTAAGACATGGGTGTTTGTGAAGTAAATTCTCCTCGAGTTAATCTCATGTGACTTTCAAAAATTCTCATTGAGTATATCTCGTATGATCTTTCAACTTCAAAATATTTGACGCAATGGCGTAAGCTGTAATGTCAAATATTTTTTTGTCTTTCAAAAAAAATAAAAATAAAAAAATATGGCCTCGCTCGTCTTCGGAGGGTCAATAAAGTCAATTGCATAACCGTCGATTAGTAGGACTGTTCACTCACTTGTTGGCTTGATCATGCTCCGTTTCATTCCCTCTCAAAGGCGCCGATTTCGCACTCCTCAAAAGCAACGAATCTTCAACGCTTTCGCCGATTCCTCCGGCGTCCCGTCTCACACCGATGTGAGAAGTTCTCATGTTGCTACTATCTGCTACGGACGTCACCTGCGAAACGCTAGCTGTATCCGAAAGTCTCTCATTAACCGGTAAGACACCATTGATCCGAGCGTACTCACTTTCAAAACCTAACATAGGAGCGTCTTTGCCGATATCGGCATTCAGCAATCTAATGTCGTCAGAAGTTGTTATGTAACTGTAATTAGAGTCATTCACTTGCAATTGTAAATTTAAATCTTTGTATTTTCCCTTATTAGGAAGTGCATAAATAACACCTTCGCATTCATCCCACACTTCATCCTTGTCAGATCCGTTCTGATCAGAAGTCCTGTCGTAGATCAACTTAGAGGAAGCGTCACCGTCCGCTATACTGCGACGATTCACGTTTGTGTAGCTCCCCGGTCGGTCTGGTTTCCCATCAGTGCGAGAAGACAATTTCAGAGCGTCAGTGTTAGATAAATCGAAACATTCATGCAGACTTCTTCTACTTGATACGACTTTCCCAGATGGTAAAGGACCAGATCCAGTCGGGTTCGCCTGTTCGGATAGCGACCTTTGATAGGTGGGGCGATCCGGGTGAGAATAATCACTAAAACTTGCATCACCGTAAGGGGAGACTCCCGAGAGGCGGCTCTCGGGCCAATCTGGAACCGTAATGACGACTCCTCCGTTGGAGGGTGCCGGCAGAGTACCATTCCTTTTCCTCACGCTTTCGCTTCTACCGAGAGTGGTGACAGACCACCCGCCTGTTTTGAGGTTTCGGGCAGGCGTAGAATGTCTGGGGGCCAAGCACACTTCGCAGCTGTTTCTGGTGTCCGGATTGTCAAGGGTGCATTTAACGCAGGTCCACTTCTTGCCAACGCGTCGCAGAATGCTTCTGTCGCCAGACCCGTTCGATTCCCAGTCGACACCGGCCTCTGGCTTCTTTCGGCAGCGCTGACCTCCAGGAGAATAAGGATCGGCCGGCTGACGACCGCGAGTGACACTCTTGAATCCGTTATCGTAATAGAGAGCGGAGGCGGGATCTGTCACGGACAGACTGCCAGGCCTGACAAGTCGACGATCATCACGAACAATGTCTTCTGCAGCGTTTCGCATCCTAGCAACCCGAGCATGGGCCAAGGTACGGTCATGAGTTACCGACCCGTGAGAGTGTGATCGGGTCACTCCTGTGGGCATCTTTCGGTCGGCCTGACGAGGAGCAGGATCTCCGTCGAGAGTGGGCATCCGGGGAGCTTCCTGGCAGCTGTTCTCTTTTCGGCTCATCACCGTTATCGTGTTGCATCTCGGGACCGTAAGGCCGTCGGGACGGCAGCCCCGGGACCCGTCTGGAGTAAAAAATTGAAATAGTTGATTTATCATTCATTTACTAGTTTAACCAATGTAAATATTTACCAAGCATCTTTCTTACAGCTAGGGATTCTGTGTCGAAACATCCCGGGACAAAAGTCCCGGGACTTTTGTGGTTTTTCGCTGTCTTAAGTCCCGGGACTTTGTTGTCTAATGTCCCGGGAATTAAGACTGTGATTTAAAATGTGTTAATAAATTGTACATTTTAATTTAGAAAAAACAATTCTGGTTAAGAAACCCTCAAAAGGACTGATGTGTATTGAATGAAAGCAGGTATAAGAGGGTAGCTCCAAGAAAAGCGGATGATTTTTATGATGGGTACAGACATGCAGATATAAAAAAACACTTAGGCACGTGTTCGCACAACTATTGTTATAGCATGAGATAACCGCACATTATTCTAAGAAATAATGGAACGCACAGCTATTTCTGGAAAATAGTGCCATATATCATAGCGATTTTAAATGTTTTTATTAACAACGGTTCAGCTGGGGCTAATAGATTCGTTGAAAAAATCGAAAGGAATACACGAAGGATCAGTTTGTTTCCTGACTTTGAGCAAGATCGTACTTATTTTTTTATCCGGTCTCTGACGTGTGGCTAACAGAATGTACATATCAACATTTCCAGTAAATTTCTCAAAGGCTGTTATTAATTTCACATATCTCCAATTAAATAAGTGGTATCGTTTTATTATATATTATTATTGTAGCCCATAATGGAAATAAATCAATCTGAAGTATGAAAACATTACAAAAAAAACCACTAAAAAAGCACCTGTTGTCAAATACAACTGGATTGGCAAATGGTCAAATACAACTGGATTATCGAGGCATCTTGAAAGAGTTCATCACATTATTGAATTAATTTTATATTTTCATAATTAATAAATAAATGTGTTCAAAAATTTACTTTTTAAAATTAACACATACTTTTGGCGCCACGAAAAATTTTACAGGCTTAAGCTGCGCAAAAAAATAGTTTAATTGAAAGAAAACATTTTAAAAAATTGGGAGAAAGATATCTCTATTTATATTATTAGAAATTTGTTTAAAACGATTAATGATCGTATAAAAATATAACGGTTGCAAAAAGAAATTACAAAATATTAAAATTAAATGTTCATACCTGATGTTGTTTTATTTACAAATGTTTTTCACTATTGCACAAAGTTACCAATGTCTCAATAAGACAAAAAAAGGTATAAAAGCTGTATTGTGTTTTGTGAAGTAACGGTCATAATTTTACCCAATTCATTGATATTTTTTCAATACATGTACCGTTATCATCCCTTTTTAGTACGTACATAAAAATATTTAATTTTATTAAATTTATAATTTTATTGAAGGGGAAATAAGAGTCCCAAGTCCCGGGAAGTCCCGGGACTTTGAAAAACCCGAGACTTCAGAATCCCTACTTACAGCCAAATTGATGAGTAAATGATACATTAGAGCAATGAAAGCATTTCCGGGGTGCGGAAGAAGTTTCTATTTTGACATATATAAAAAAAATGTATATTAAATATGCAAATAAATTTTATAGGGGATGCAAGAACATATTTTCAGATTCAAGGTGGTGCAGGTCACTAAAAAGGTTAAGATACACTGCATTATGAAGTCATGTCATGAAATTATGAGTAACTTAACATACCTGCGTTGAGCAGGGAGCGCTCGACAGGCGTCATGCGTTTAGTTTGGTAAACTCGGGCGTGGGGAGCGAGGGTGTCGCACGCCGGACAGCGCCACCCCGCTGAAGCGCAGTGCAGCAGACACTGCCGACACCACCACAGTCGAGACAGCAGAGGCTCCGAACCGAACAGGCATCTGTAAATCATCAATCATGTTACAGACATAAGATGATAGCGAGCTAGAAGAACTATGTTGTCAGCGTGTAAAACAGCAAACTGCGCAACATAGATTTTTTTGATCAAGCAGTTGACAATTATTTTTTTTTTTTAAATTTCCCTTAAATAAATTTCAAAAGATCAATCAATCTTGATAATCAGCAGGTTTTATCGTTTCAATATCAGGAGCAGGTTTGCCCATAATCTCTATGTATTTTATTTTTTGTTTTCAATTTATTTCAATTTATTGGAATTGAAATATAGATAATCGCCCGCCGTGGTCTAGCTGGTTATAGTATGCTCTACCAATCGGATGGGTCTGGGTTCAATTCCAGGTAAGATCAATGTCAACTTTTGATTTTTTTTCAATTTAAATTTGAGACCTAAGGTGTGAGTGTTTATAATATCAATTCTCCTCAAATTGAGTGACTTACAAAAAATTCTCATCAAGTTTATCTCGTATAATCTTTCAAATTCAAAACATTTGGCAAATTGGCATTAGCTGTAGTGGTGTAGTAAGGGGGGTGCGGCAGGGCGGACCGTCCCGGCGGCACATTTTTGGAGGCGGTATTTTCGATATATTTTTTAATATTTTTCATTAAATTATATTTATACATTAAACAAATTAAGCCACCTGTAGTAAAAACTTAGTTCATAGATAAAAAATAGTTGAAGTGACTGGAAAACAAAATTAAAGGCAATTGGGGGCGGCAAATTCAAGGATCGCCCGAGCGGCAGGATCCTTTCCTACACCACTGTGTACTGGCAATTTGGATTTGGATGAAATCGGCAACAGGGTGTTGCACATAATGGTATAAGATGTTTATTGACACAATAATAATAATACTACTGTCAGTAAGTTAAAAGTTAGAGAAGTTAGAGAAGTTAAAGAGGTTAAGAACCCAAGCAAAAAGTAACTAAAAATACATGAAAAAAAATAAACCTCGAAAGAAATACCTTGTTTTAAAAAATATTGTAAAAATTACCAGTTTTAGATATATCTAAAAAGGTTAATTAGGTCACAAACAATAAATTCGAAGGGGGTATAGTTTTGAATCCAATTACAAATAATATCATTTATTTGTAAAAGGTTTCGAATATTTTATTCATCAGGTTTTCAATGTGTTATTGAAGCTTTGATAATCGCGTTGAAACCACACATTATTACGAAGAACACTGATAAATTATGCGAAGTACTGAAAAATATTTAGTATTTCGCATAATTTATCAGTGTTCTTCGTAATAATGTGTGGTTTTAACGCGATTATCAAGCCCTCAAAAAATAATTTTAAATCGTGGCGTTGTTTTTAGCTTAGTTTGTGAAGTTTTTCGCCGAAATAATCCATGACTAGCTTTAACACACAATCACCAAATTTTAGTTTCTCATACATTTTTAATATTTTTTCGGAACCAATTTATCATATTTTATGAAAATGAGGTTTATTTAACACGATTTTGCTATCCGCGTCAATTGTAGGAAACCAATGTATCGCATAAAAAAGGTTGGGTGTATAATAAAATAATAAATTTCATATACATATTGAATGTCAGAATGATCAACATCAGCATAAAATCTGGTAGACAACAACAATTCAAATTCGTATTGTGTCCATTGATTGACAGGTGATTTGACAAGACAACAAGTTAAACTGATCAATATGTTTCATAAAATTGTCAATACATTTGATACATTTGATATATTTGAGAGATATCTACAACATTAAAAAATGTTTTAAGTGTAAGACCCCAGTAATCAAGTAAAATAATCAATAAAATAATTATATATGACAATAATTGCAAACAAAATAGTTATTTGCGAAGTATAATTATCCAACCTTTTTAAAAGACAAAATGTTGAATGAAAAATTGCGCAGTTGAGTTTTTCTTGATATACTAAGATTACGTGTAATTGAAGGATTGATTCAATTATATCAATCAATTTTCTGTTGACATTTCTTAACCTAAACGGTAAAATGAGAAAAATCAATAGACCTAGCATTATATACAACTGTCAATTCAGATGAACAATGAAAGTAGCGGTTTCCGCGAATTTTCTGTACATACCTATTTTTGTCGGCTCCCAGAAGCCGCGCTGGGGCTTCAGGCAAATCTTCCGGATCTCCGTTAGCAGTAGGGGGTGTCTCGACTCCTTTGAAGCCAGGAATATCCTCGCTATCTCTAGTTGACGTTTGATTGTTGTCATGACTTCCTATAGGCAACCTTTTGACTCCGCATTTTATACATTTTACACTCTCTGTGGGGTTTATCTGGCCGCATGAATCACAATGCCATTGCAGCACTGAAGCAATAGAACCCATTTTAACACACACATGGCTAATTTACCACGATATCACTTTAATTTTAAAATATTATTATCCTCAGATCCTTTACAAGAAAAACTGAAAACAGCTGATCCACCATATTTGTATATTACAATCGTTGCCAGTGAAAATTTCAATGAGCCATAGGTAAATATTTTTGTTCAATCTTTACGTTACTTCATTAATTATTCTTATCGTGAATTTGGTATATTTAATACTTACATTTTATTAACCTTATTTACTTAGGAGCTTAAGCAAAATTCATTTAATATTATTTCATGTGTTTTGTAATTACAAGTATTTTTATCACTTTCTTAAATTATTTTTGTTTTATAAAAAATTTCGTGGTGCCATTTTTTAAAAAAAATCTTCTTCATTCATTTCAAAGACATCGTATTGTTTTTGAAGAAATATTTCTTAATTATTTTAAATTATCATTGTTATACTTTTAGAAGACGAAGAAGAAACCTTGACAAATAGACGACCTTCCTTGCCCTAGACGGTTTTGTCAATTGGCTGCTGTCAGTTTTTCGTTTCGATCGGCTAGTTTAAAAATCACGATTAGTAATTTTTTTGGAGCAATGAGTAGATTAATCCAAAAATGTGCTAAGCTTATTTCAAGCAAAAGCACCAACAGTACTGTAAGTAGTCGTTTTATTCAAAAAACTTGAGTATCTTCGTAATATTTTAAAAAAAAATGAAACCTCAATTATCTCATTTGTCTTATTTCAGAATTTATATCCATCAATTACTGTGACATCTAAAAATAATTATGCGACCGAAGCCACTTTCGAAACTAAGGTACGAGCTTAGCAAATACTATTATATTATGTTATTATAACATTTCTATAAGGACATATGTTTTTTCGTAAACAACCTTTGATATATTTAATTGAACACATATTCAAATTAACAGTATTACTTATCCAACATTGTAAGGTGATAATTGTCCAACGTGGTCTGATAGAAAATGTCAACGCTTTCTAGTTTATTTCTCCCAAAATCTATTTTGACTGTTACATAATTAATCCTACAATATACTTACTTCACAACATCTGTGAAGTATAAATCAGTTGCTGTGTTGGGTTGTCAATTTTCGTAAAAACTGTATTTTGAATAGCCAACATGAATTTGCTAGTAGATTTTTAATTTATTGATAATATACAGGAAATCTAAGTCATTTCTAAAATAATAGGTGCTACTTCAAACTATAAACAAAATGTCATTAATTCCAATATAACCGATAGTACAATTGTTATTTATATCAAAAAAGTTCCATTAAGGATCTTTTGACAAACATTATTACAATATAATTTTTTGAATTTATATATATATATATATTCATTGTTTAATATAAATTGCAATATTACCTATGAAAAATCTTTTCGTATAAAAATATATATTGGATCAACATTTATTTTTTTGACATAACTAACTATTAAGTAATAAATAGTATATTTCATTTTAAAACAAACTATGAAATCCATACTCAACCCAAAATATAATTTTATTTATATTGATGGTTTCCATGAAATACCTTCTAAGGTTTTCCAGTTTATTTATTTGTGCATAATAGTTATCTACATTTACAAAAATATCACCTTCATACAATTGTAATGAGCTTTTACTTATTATTTGCTTAATGATATTTAATCTGTTTTATATTCTGTCACATAGTGGCTTGTTAAGTGTTCATGTAATGTCACTTCAAGATTAATCTGATCTCTGAAATCATTTTTAATCTTCCCAGCCATTCCGATTGCACAAATTGGATTCCGGTCCATCCACATCAGTAACGGTGACCAAAGATGAAGCCATTTCCATGTACAAGCAGATGGTTACCATCCGAAGAATTGAGACAGCAGCCGGCAACCTCTATCAAGAAAAGATCATCAGAGGTTTCTGCCACCTGTACTCGGGTAAGTTCCACTATATCTAAAAACACTAACTGAAATGAAATTAATGTTGAACGTTTCAGGGAATTTACTAATGCTTGAGTAAAAATGATTGAAAATTATAAATATGCTTCAAACCCTAGTGAGATAAGGTATTTAAAATTATATAGTAAGTGGAAATGAGAAGTGAAGACATGTGCTCAGTACATTTGGGTCAGACGAGCACTTTCATTATATTTTGGTTTTGTATCTGTTTTCACTATGTAAATTTATGCCTGTCCTGTGGCTGAGTTGTCAACTCTTTTTTTATATTCATTTGAAGTGTCCGCAAGCTTGAAATCACATACAGAAAATTTAAAGATTTGCATTCAAAGATTTGAATGTCCGTGATGTTTCATTCGCTCCCACTTATCTGATACTAAAAATGGAGCTTGGAAGCTTAGTGATTGGCTTACTACTATTCTTTTGCTTAGTCTCATTGTTTTATCCATACCTTCCACTATGGCTGTGGTTAAATAGCAAACAGTTCTCTCAAAATCAATTTATGTTGTGGTGCTCTATTAAGATACAATATTCTCCACATTGAGAGCAATTATTGATAAGAAAAAGGCTCAAAAATATTTTTATTATCTTAAAAATCCAAATCAATTCATTACTTTAATAAAAAGAGTTTTTTGTAAAGATTTAAAATACCTTTCCACCAAGTATTGACAGTGAACACCTTAAAGGAGATTTTATCACAGTGTAATATAATGTCTCCACCAAGCATTGACAGCTAACTTACACCAAAAAAGTAATCAGTTCATCAGTTATTCCACGAATCATAACATTTGCTATCAGATGTTGTTTACCAATAACATTCTTATTGGGCTTATAACATATTAAATAAACAGGAACATACATACTATTGATAATATTAATAATATAATCAATGTTTACATATAATATTAGCAACAAATTTAACATTGGATGTCATATCATGTAGCCTTATGTGAAAAACTCAAATTATCTTTTAGGACTTAGATTTGTTTATTTGTAATAATATGTTTTAGAAAATTAATACAAATAAGTATAAAAGCCAGGCCAATCAAGATATGCCACAATAAATTGGGAATACTTGAATTCACTTGGGCTTCGTGTAACATAGGGTTGCGATATATGTTTAATGAATAGTGACATATTTTTACGAAAGCCCCTCCATGCATTTTTTTTTTATCAAGAATATAGATATTTGGCTCTTTTTTTTGCTGAGCCCTCGTGCATTGCATGACTCTGCTGTTATACGTCACTTTGCATAAGCTCAATTTTAAAAAACCGCATCTTCATTCATCATTCTAAAACATTGTTATACAATTGATTTAAGGCCAGGAAGCGGTAGCTGTAGGTATGCGTGCCGCAATGCGTCCACCAGATTCAGTCATCTCCGCTTATCGCGTGCACGGATGGACTTACTTAATGGGTGTGTCGCCTCTTGGAGTACTAGCAGAACTCACAGGCAGAAAGTCGGGCTGCGCCAGAGGAAAAGGAGGTTCTATGCACATGTATGCGCCCAATTTCTACGGAGGAAATGGTATTGTTGGTGCACAGGTAATATTTATTTCTATAGAAAGTGAGGTTTACTTTTTATATCAGTCATTCATTTACATAACTTATAACTCTTCAGGTATGTATATATCTATAAAAACTGCAATCTAATCTTCATAGAACTGAAGTTATTTTAGAACTTTATTTTGATTTTTTGCTATTATACGTGGATCTTAAAACCGAGCACTATTTTCGCATGCTCTGTACACATCAGTCCCTGGGATTGATTTATGATATGCGTGCTGTTCATGTCATTAATGCTTAAAGGATTTCAAACATGTCGTTTACATCTGAATTAATTTAAATTCATAAAGAAAATTAAGATATGAGTAACTATTATGCACTCCGAACAAGAGATACGATATATCGTACCCTCTGCTCTGTATCGAAGTGAACAGATTCATAATGAAAACACTAAAGTGTAAATTTACAATTATTTTCTATTTATTTCTAGGTACCACTAGGAGCTGGTGTGGCTTTTGCAGCCCAATACAAAAATACTGGAGGAGTTTGCATGGCCCTCTACGGAGACGGGGCAGCTAACCAAGGACAGATCTTTGAAGTGTACAATATGGCCAAACTCTGGAAGATTCCATGCATTTTTGTCTGTGAAAATAATGGCTATGGTGAGACTATCGTAAAACAGTTGACCTACTAAATCAAATTATCGGGTCATATAAACCGTCTTTTAATTGACAAAAACTTCATTTTTATCATTAGGTATGGGCACGAGCGCAGAACGTGCCTCGGCCAGCACCGCTTATTACACCCGAGGAGATTATGTTCCCGGTATCTGGGTCGATGGCATGGATGTACTCGCTTCAAGGGAAGCCACTCGTTTTGCCATTGATCATTGCACTAGCGGAAAAGGTAATTATGTGTGCATGATTATACTGTTGCAACATTTTTTTTTCATATTTATAGTTCAGTTTTTCAAAATATTAAATTAAGTCAAAATATAAGTTGAGCTACAGTAAATTTTCATTTTCTTATACTCGTCTTATAGCCGACCCTATAAGACATTATAGAAGCTTCAAACTGCTGATAATATAATATATACATAATTGGAGTCCCATGTTATTTTTATTAATATAAAGCTTTACCACTAACAATTGTCAGTAAACTCTTTAAAAGTGAACAAAACTATAACATAGAACCATACGTACCTGAATGTAAAAATATTACCAAGTAATATTATCGACAAAATATCGAATACTTTGATTTAACTAACTAGGGACTGTAAATGGATAAAATCATTATTATAATCCACACTGATTTTTCAGGACCAATGGTGATGGAAATGGTGACGTACCGTTACTCTGGACACTCCATGTCTGATCCCGGCACCAGCTACAGAACCAGAGATGAGATCCAAGAAGTCCGGCAGACGAGAGATCCCATCACATCCTTCAAGGAAAAGATGATCTCCAGCGGACTCGCTACAGCTGAAGAAATTAAGGTTTGTTTTCTACACATTTTTAAACTCAGTCTAAAAATTTCAGTTCTCGACTTCCTGGGGCATGCTGTAATCAAGATTACTGTGTTTATTTTAATTTATCTGCAACATTTTTTTACATGTTTTACAATCAATATTTGTTCTGCAGTAGTATATCTGCTGAGACAACCCACACGGCAAGGGGGGGCGGGGCTAGTAAAGAAGATAATGGGTTATGTTTAGGAAATAAAACTCGATTCTGTACTGGGTCACTGTTTCTCGATTCGTAATCGTTTTAAAGTGAAATATAAAATTACACAAGTTATATGTAGTTCAATTACAAACAGGAGAACGAAACAATGAAGTTTTAATGAAAATTACAATTAACCTCTTCCCGGTCACGCCCGAGTATACTCGGGCATTGAATGTCGTCAAAACGGACACACGATATAACTCAGGAAAATTCCATTAAAAAAAACAATGATTTCTTTCACTAAATATGCATGTTTTATAAATACAAATAACACTTGTGTTTGATATTCGAGCATAATAAGAAATATGTGATCTTTTTTGGAACATTTGTATAAATCAATTGGACCGGTAAGTGGTTAACAATGAATATCATGACACAACAATAACTTTAAACATTCACTATCTGGTGAATACTCATTAGGGACTCAGAACGTCACGTAGGAGTCCCATGAACGACGGCAAAGTTACGTGATTTTGAATAACTTAACTCGCAAGACAAAAAACATAATTATTTTATATAAAATTAAAATTGCTTACTTTATTACTACACTAATTGTTGTGATACACACTGTGACACGTGTTTTGCCTCTTTAAGAAGCATCATCAGACAGGACATCGCAAGATTTGTGTCGATTAACGGGCTATCTAAAGTTTAAAGGGTTAAGATATTTTGCTTCTCACTGAAAACAATAAATATTGGAGATTTTGTTTTGTGTTCATACTCTTTATCTAAAACAATTATCTGTCAACATCCAAGCGGTTACAAATTTCTCAGACTTCCAAGCCTTGCCAAAATCGGTTCATTTTGCTATGAAAAGATTCTAGCATAATCCCTGACAAGGTCGATCAATATCAAATATTCATTTTCCAGTTTAACATTTGCGATATGTTGCTTTGGCAATCCGCCAAAAGAAACCTGTTGGATAAACTCTGCATTATCATTATTGTGTTACTTGAATAATTTGTCCATCTTTTATGACATTTTTTTTCTGATGTTCATTCAGGTGCAGCAATATAAACGGAGGAAGGTCTCGTATAACAGCTCAGAGAGTTTAAACTCTTGTGAATTTGATTATTTTTGTTTTCCAGAAAATCGAAAATGACGCCAAAGTGCTCATTGATGATACTGCGAAGGCTGCCAAAGCCGACAAGGAAATCTCTTTACCTGAACTCTCTACCGATGTCTATTCAAATTGCCTCGAACCTTTGATAAGGCATATTTTGCCAAACAATCCACTCCACCATGTCAACCAATCGAAACCGCGGAATATGTGAATGCTTAAATTTTAATCTTTCCCCGGTCAAAAATGCTTTGCATATATCATTTTTAACTAATAAATACCTATTTATGTCGATTGCTGACATAAATTACTTTTCTTTTATTTATTCAATAATAAATCATTCAAATTTATTTTGATTTCAATAAAACTTTAGTTTTTGAAAATCTAGTCATAATTATCATCTTGAAGATTGTATAGCTTTAAATATTTATTGTTTTTCAAAGTGTAAAATAAATTATTCCATTCGTTTTGACATAATTGCGTTACAATTAATTTATAAAATTTATCTCAATAAATTATTTCGAGTCTGTATATCATATATTAAATTGAAAATTACGCTGATAGGTATTTTATATATTTATATGACTATTATGGTAATATTTAAGATTTTGTCTGATTAAATATGCATTTTTTAAGTGATTCTTTTAT
The DNA here is from genome assembly GCA_030503985.1 of Himalopsyche tibetana. Lineage (NCBI taxonomy): Eukaryota > Metazoa > Arthropoda > Insecta > Trichoptera > Rhyacophilidae > Himalopsyche > Himalopsyche tibetana. The sequence continues at coordinate 27,839,620 of JAPJYX010000030.1, forward strand.
TATGACTTTCCTGATTGACATCATATTCTGCAATCAGTCAGCACACTGAATTCTGAGCAACGAAACCCAAATATAAGAATATATCGAAAGTTTCAATTTAATTAAAATAAAATAAATACTACAAAAATTAGTGTGTTTTGCAACTGATTCTACATAATTAACATCGACTATAGAATGGCATCGCCGTATCAAAATTTAACAATCGTTGTTTGGCTTGAAATAACTGGCTTTTGAATCTTCTTTGAAATTTTCTCCTAACATGTTTATCTTGCTACTCGGAGGTTATCATAGGATTTTACGAAAACTGTCTAAAATTTGACTACAACTCGACTGCTAGCACCGATAAAGATTAAGGTAAATCAGCATCGGTAAATGTAATTCTTGATATAGCTGTCTGCTCTAAATTTTAATATGATACATTACAATATTACGATGACTGCACATCGCTTACGACTCGCACATATCTATATCAATATATTATTTTTATTGTTAACTATTATTAAAAGCTTTATAAAAAGTTAACAAAAACTTGGAAGTGAGATTATCATCTTCCTCATATAACAATTCAATAATATAAATTCTCACCTGCTCTGCACCTTTTTATCCGAGTTCATAATGATTCCTATATGTCGCATATAAAATTTGTAATGTGTCAATTACCACGCCTGAGATAAAAATTAACTCGAAAAAAAACATGATTCTTATTAACATAATGCAGTTTAAACATTAACCGTAGGCATTAAGAAACCATTCAGTATTTCACTAACTACATGTAGTAACGTGTGCTAATCATTTTATTCTATGTTGGTATTTTAATAACTATTTCTTCCGCAATCTATTGGCACTTGCGACTCATCAAAATTTTTTTACAGAAATATCTATGCAGCTCAACATGGAAAAGTGATATTAATTTACCAATTTAACGTGTATCTATTGTGTATTACGGAATCAAATTGAATGTCGGCATGCTACTGGAAATACCCTTATTATATTCGAATTTGTTGCTTTTTTTCAAGTATATTTTTTATTAATATTGAAATTATCATTAAGGAATCAGAATCGTATTCATTTGAAAGTGATTATTTACAACTATTACGATTAGATGATATTAATTCAAAAGTAATTGGCTAATCATTTTCCTATCTGCACTTTTTTACTTATCAGTTGAAACTATTAACCGGTTGAAATTTCACTTTAATGATGAAATGAGCTTTATATTTCGATTACTATTCTAGAAGACATATTTCACTCACATAAACTGATGAATGGTATTTTTTTTCTTTATTTTCTCTTATGCCAATAGTAAGCCATTCGACTGTGTTTCAGGAAGTAGAAAAGGAGGTGAAGACTGAAGTGGATGAAGCTACCAAGAGATCAAAATCTGATCCTGAAATTCCTCTTTCCGAACTTTCGGCTGACATTTATTCGAGACCGCAAGAGACCACCGTTCGCAGCACGCTACCCATTAACCCGTTAAAACACGTCAATCTCTCCACTCCGCAAAATCTTTAATTGTACGATCGAAATAAGAAAGATTGATTCAAAATAATCAAATTTGCATATTTTAATTTATTTAATATACCTAAATTAATAATTTTATGGTAATTACGTTTCATTAGTCGCCTATACCTCATTACTAGCAGCGTGTGCAAGTAATCCTTCATTTTTATAATGTATATGCTATAAAACATATTTTTCATACATCAGTCCTCGAAAGTTGCTCTGAATTGACACACATTTCAACAGTGCAGCGAATACATATAATTGTTAGCTTGCAATAGACATAATGATAATAAAAATGTGGTGTACTCAGTGCGCATCATAAAATTTACTTAAATGATCTTATTATTTATTAGACTGCTGGTATGTGTTATGTATCGGTTAGTTGTCAGATCCAAATGAAGCCGAGCTTTATAAATGAATGGATGTAAATATGTTGCACGATCTGAGATTAATTAATCACAAAACAATTACGGATATGTGAATCCTATTATTTAAACATTGTTGAAAGTTCATATTTTATATTATTTAACTATTAGATAAATTTTGTTAAAATGAACAGTCCGTTACTCAATTTCGTTTTGTGAAATTATAATGTTCATATGTATTTTATAAGCAAAAAAGTATTGGACGATTTGAAAATATTTGTATGAAAATCTCAAGGTGCACTTGTAATTTTTAATTAAAGTATGGAACAATAAATCTTTGTATGTATTAAATGTGGTTTTTTATTGATATCTTTGAAATTGTGTAACACAGAGCTAGGATTTTGTATTTGATGTAGTTTTACTCATTTCAGTTACTTGGTGGAAATGAATGATTGAATTAATGAGTATCTCGTTTTTTTATATATAAACTCTTCTCCCCTCTTAGCTTTGTCCGAGGTAGAGTCGATGTAACTATTTGCACACTGCATACTGTCGTTAGAAAAAATTTGTTCCAATAAAATAAGAAATGTACTTAAAGTTCTTAAATTTGTGTCAGTAATTCCTCTTAGCTACATTATCACGTATAATTTTTTGTTTTATTTATTTAATAGCATTTATTACATCAAACAAGTACTCTTTCTCAATTTTATATATTATGACTAAACATAGGATCGTTCGTTGACTGCTAATCTTGAATATGTAAATCAACTGAATTAAAATAAAATATCAATTATCTATAAATAACTTAAACTGCCATATGCTGCATAGAGTGTAATTTGGCGTATAGTCCGTCTTTTTCTATGAGTTCTTCATGCGTGCCGCTCTCTGCAATTCTTCCTTTCTCTACGACACAAATCATGTGCGCATTTCGGATAGTGCTGAGACGGTGAGCGATGACTATGCAAGTGCGACCGGCGCCCGCTTTATCGAGTGCCTCTTGGACCATCTACACGAGAACAGCGAGAGTCATTAATCAGTGTGGAAAACGATTTTACTAACAGATTTTTTGCTGAAAATAAACTAAGCACAGTGATTACAGAAAATTATCAAACCTTTTCACTTTGGGTATCGAGAGCTGAAGTCGCCTCATCCAACAGTAACACTCTAGGGTTGCGGACGAGCGCCCTCGCAATGGCAATTCTCTGTTTCTGTCCGCCAGACAGCTGCGTGCCTTTAGATCCCAATCGAGTCTCATAACCCTACAAAGTCAAATAATATTATCATTTCATTTATATTCCTTCAATTATAAAACACATGTTTTTTTTTACAATTTTCGTGTCTTTGCGTCAGTGGCGTTGTAAATGACATTGTGTTACGTTATTTTTTTATTATCGCTATATATAAATAAGGGTGTGTCTTATAATTGAGCAAATACAGTATATCAGTTACCCACCATTTCTAGAATCAAGCCAAACTGTGAAAATTAAAATAAACCACCGTTATGGTTTGTTTTTTTAATAAAATTATTAGCAGTTGTTGTAATTTTAAATTTGATAAAACAGTTTTTCAGATAGTGAAACGATCATCCATAAATAAAATGGGGTAGTAAACTTACCAAAGGCAGTGCCCGGACAAAATTGTGAATATTCGCTTGCTTTGCGGCACTGACAATCTCATACATCGGAACCTCTCTCGTGTTATCGCCGTACGCAATGTTCTCAGCAATACTTCTATCGAAGAGCACAGGCTCTTGAGACACCAGACCTAGTTGCGCCCGCAAGCGATCCAAAGGAATTTTTTCTACTATATCCATGCTGTCCAGACTCTGCGCACATTTTTACAATGTTAGGTGTGTTATGTTACAAAAAGTTACAGCATATTTCATTGCACACTTGTTGAATAGGTAATTCAATTAACTTAACTGTCCACTTCCATTTTATGTTAAAATGATTCTAATTTTTTTTTTTTAATTGCAGACAATGTAATCATTGTATTTTGATGACTCACTGTACAAAATTTCCAACTCTACAGAATAAAATCTGTAGTATTATTCTTTGATGTATTAAATTACATTAATTCATAATGGAGAACTATATTAAGGCGTCCAGTATCTATCTGAAACTAAGAAAATAATTGATTCTTTACCACAGTTCCCCAAGTGGGGTCGTACAGTCTCTGAATGAGTTGAACACAAGTCGACTTTCCGCAGCCTGAGTGTCCCACGAGCGCTATCGTCTTACCCTTTTCAATTTTGAGATCAAAACCGCGCAGTATTTCGATTCCCGGGCGAGTGGGGTAAGAGAATTCCACTTTTTTGTATGTTATATCTCCATCGGCTCTCTGTGTACCAAATATTAATTTAATGAAACACCATAGATGAGCATAATAGTATGTCTCTGTAACAAATGTGAGTATTATATTCAATACTGTGCTTTCACATATGTATTTCAGTTATGGTAAAGAATAAAAAATAAAAAATTTGGTACCCAATTTTCCAACGGTTGACAATTAGGTGACGAAACAACTCTGGGTTTTCTGTCGAAGAGCATAAACAACCTCGCAGCGGAGAGTTTGGCCGAGTTGAAATTGGGAGCGAACGCTAGAGCCTGACCTAACATCCACGAGCCAAATATTAAAGCTTCTGAAACCCTACATGAGAAAAAAATAACAACTGCAAATGAAATATTTTATTTGTGATGATTAAAACTTCCTTTATAAACTGTGGCAACACTGGTCATATGGAAATATGTCTATTTTTTTTCAAGAAAAAAAGAAAACTTGCTTTAGCAACCATAATATTCAACATTCTTCATGAGGACCAAAAATAATGTTAAATAAGATATTTTCGATGGTTTCGGAGGTAACTTTTTGAAAGTTCAATTTATTAAAATAGATTTAATATCTTTGAGAAGCCTCTCAAAGAGACGAAACTATTGTCACATTGTGTAATACAACAAGTTTAATAACAAAGTTATCAAATCTGATTTTATATTGAACTAGCTGACCCAACGAACTTCGTAACGCCTCAGAATCAATAAGTGTTGTATTAACTTGATAACTTGAAACATGATGACTACCGAGCCAACCTTTAGTTGTAAATTGTGCGGTGGCAAGCCAGGCAGATCCAATGAGTTTAAAAATTCAGTTGGATAGTTGGTTGCTTCGTCTTCGTTTGTTAAACGGTCGATAGATTTGAAGGAATGTAGTGGACCAACGATTTGATTTTGAATTGTGAGGTTTAAATGATCCACATCTTTGTTCTTCGCCGCAAGAATTGCTCATTCACTCAACCAATTGTGATTTTTGTGATTAGATGTTTGGGAAAATTTTGTTGATGAAGCCGTCCTTCGTTGAGACGAAATTGCTAAAATTCAGCGGAAACGAAATCAATCTGTTCGATTTGTCATCAGGAACACGGTCGTTACCGACAATAGTCGAAGATTGTTTTCAAGCTAAAAGCGTTTTTCTCTTCTCCTTCGGGGCCGAGTTAATAGTCCTCAAATTCTCATGACTATTAATTTACATGCTCCCAATTTATTCTTACGTGGGCGAAACTATGAACAAAAACTTTTATTTCTAAAAACTTATACCTTGCTTAAGAGGTATGAGTCACCAGTTCCAAGGGCCGTTAGATTGATCAACGCATTGCCTAGAGAAGTGGACATTTTTAGTGATAGTATTTGTGAACTGTTTGTAAAATTTCACTATTTTATTTCTTGATTTTTTATGTTGATTTTGATGTATTATGTAGTTTTATTTTATATTTTATCTTATTATATTTTTCAAGTACATGGCGAATTGGCGTCAGCTGTTATGTCATGTACTGTAATTTTAATTTTTAACAATAAATAAATAGTCAGCAATTGCTTGGAGAAATCTTCGGCAGATGGATTGTTTAGCAATGCAACTCGCATGTTTGTCGTCAACTGAAGTTTCTTCACATAGCGCCAGAGTCAATGATTTGAGGCAAGCGTTTATTTCATCAGCAGCGGTCGATCTATCTACGTGGCCGCTATTACAGAAGAAGAAACTGCTACAGCATTTTTTTATCTCGCACGAACAGTGGCCATAATCAATGACATGAGGAATGTCTTCCCAGCTCCACCGGGCGCATTGAGGTAAAATAAGCCACCATTTCCATCATCAATTACCTTCATTAACGTATCGTAAATTTCCTTCTGTTGAGGGTTCAACAGTGGTACATTCGTTCAAACTGATTGGTTCAATGCATCTCGATCATATTCACGTTCACGTTCCAATTCTCGATTGAAAGCGTTGTTCATTCCACGATCTGGCGTTGGCATTCCTAACTTGACTAACAAACTGCCGCACATAAGGAAACACATGTTTTCGATCAAAAGCAAAGCCTGGTTATGTATCTCTTCATTCATCTCGAGATCAGGATTCCCTGAACTGACACGAGTTCGATGTAAAATCTATTCGGACATGTCATCCTTGTACTTGTTCCACAGTTCACGGGGATTCGATGGGAAACATGTCAAAATAATGATAGAAAATAATGTGCGTATCTGACTTGGAGATTCAGAAACAATTTCTTCAGCGATTGTCATGTCCCAATGAGTATCATTTTCAAGCAAATTGAGCTGTTGACATGCAAGTAGAAGCATTCGTCATTTTTCGGATGAACTGTGTAAATGCGACCAAGAGCATCAGTAGTCATTCAGATGAGCAGGAACCGCATCGCCTTGCTTTCGACGTTAAAATTTCTTCGATGTAGCTTTCCAAGTGTAATAACGTGGCATCTCAAAGTAGAGCAACGTTCGTGTAAAAAACGTAATATTGTTGTCAAAAAAATTATCATACCTAATTATGAACATAACCTTCAATATTATCCGTTTTTCGTTCGTTTTCATTTCATATCATCGATTTTTTTATTCTAATCCATACTCTAAATTTGAAATTATTTAAAAGTCAATCGTACGCAAAAGAAGCAGAAACAAATGAATTTTGGAAAAATTGCCATCTAGCGGATGAACTCTGCATACAATGACATTTTCATTATTTCAAGCTGTTCGTCATTTGAAAACTGTATGAAAATATTAATTTTCTTCATAATTTCTTGCCGTGATATTTTTCCGATGTTTTAATGCTTATTCTGCTATTCTAGGCGGATACAAATTTAATAAAACAAAGATCATTAAAATCCGTAATGCCATTCTCGAGATATACGTGGTGTAACAAACCCCACTTTGTTTTATATAAATAGATAGAATACTCTAGAAATTGAAACAATACTTTAGTATAACCGATTGGAGCCACTCACTTGATCACATTTTTGTATTCCATCTCTTTTTCAGCCACAAGATGTCCGCCGTAGGAAAGAGAAATAGCATATCCAAAAAATGGTACGCATTGACCAAGAGAGAAGACGAATCCTCTGAGACGGGTTTTAGTTCGAGCCATTTTTGCTGCTTCATTTATTTCCATCATGTAAGAATTCAAGAAAGCTTCCTCTTGTCCTAAAATTATTCGGACATTGTAACTTCAACCGCCGTATAATATACAACTTATTATATCCTCGACCGGATCTGTATACTCCTGAAACTCACAGTGTGGCAATTGATTTTGCAATGCGGATTTGGTAAAATCAATATCATTTACTTCCGAGGGCAGGCAACTTACAGAGGTAAGCAAAGTTTTGGCCCAAATTTCTGGCGCTGCCAATTTGTAACTGGCCACGATCGAAATGCACTGACATGATTCAGTGTACTGATCACATCCTTTGGTATAAAGTCGAATCTACAGCAAATTACAAGGCATTCAAAGAGTTTACAGTGTCCTTTCCTACGAGGTGAGATACTGTAGCAGTTGAGTACACCATTGAGCATCTCAGGAAATGTGAGTTCTATCACAAAATTGCTAACTCACCTAAACTAGCAACAGTTTTTATATTTGAAATAGCTTCGGTCGCTATCTTTGTTGCGTTCTCCATCGCTACCTTTTCACGCATGCCTTCCCCTTCCATTATAGCAGACTCCATAAAAACAGCTCCCAAGATAATGGGGATGGTAGTGGCGGACACCAGAGTCATCTTCCAAGAAAAAATGAGTGCCATAATTATGCCTATGGCGAGACAAGATCCGGCTTGTAGTAAAGATGCAATTCTTAACCCTGTTGCCTGTTGATAAATTTTATCCATAATTTTAATTTGTATCGATGAAATAAATAATAATTCATAACTACAAAGTCAATGTACGGTGTATCTGTAGGCATGATTTGACGGTGAAATTCATTGTGAAACTTACCCCTTGTACAGCGCCACAGTCGCCAGCGAGGCGAGCACTCAAAGCTCCGATCGAGTTTGTGTCATCATCATACCAACCCATTTCTTGACGCAGCATCGCCTCGAAGGTCTTCGATCTGAATAATTTAAAAAATATTGTAGGCTTTTTGAATTTGTAATGTATCTCATTTTTAGAGAGTGAATCTTATTAAAAGATAATCAATGCACTATATCAGTGCTCCGCAACCTTTTATCTTCCAAGGCACACCGACGTGTTCTTAAATATTTCGCGGCACACCACAAGTAAAAATGTACATAATATACAGAAATTACATCAGTTTTTGTTTATATATGACACAATCCAAAAAAGAAACATATGGATATTTTATAAACATGTCCACTACCAATGTAGAGTAAATGGGCTTCTAATAGAGATTAAAAGAAAAATTTCAGATTATTCAGATTTATTTACAAATAAAGCATCAGTCAAAAAGCTGTACCAAAGTAGTGAAAAGTCCGTAAGTTTCCCACTTCAGTTGAATTTTCAGCATCGGTCATCAAAATGTTTCTAGCAATTAGTGGTAAAATTTATACTAACAAATAAACATTTTATTGATTTGGGTATACTGTGTATGTACATATTGAAAGTCTCATCAAAAACCTTCATGACAGGAAAGCTTTGGGCAATGAAAACATTGGTTATAAGGTTCTCAAGCAGCTCCCGGAAAAGGGCATTAATTCATTAGTGCGTGTTTGAGGTTACAATATTTTCCATCACGATGGAAAGAAGCTGACATTATCCTCATTCTAAAACCTGGGAAGGATCTTACTCTTCCAGTAAATCATCGGCCAATAAGTCTGCTCCCCGTATTGAGCAAAGTCCTAGAGTGTGTGATCAAGACTAGGTTTCAAGAGTAGTAACGGTGAAAAAAGTCATCCCAGACACTCAACACTTTCGTGCTAGCCACTCGACAAACCACCAACTCCTCCGCGTAACAAAGCTTATCACAAGTGGATACATTTTTAAAGAGGTCACGGTTGGCCTCTTTTTAGATATAGCAAAAGCCCTCGACAGAGTATGGATCGAAGGGCTTGTATTCAAAATGTCGAAGGCTGGTATAGGATTACCGCTGGTAAAAATCCTCAACTCATTCATGACAGATGTTCCAACGTTAAAATGGATGGAATTCGATCTTGACTAAGGTCAACTCAGGCGAGAGTTCCGCAAGGCTCTGTTTTGGGACCCATATTATACAATATATACACCTATGACATTCCTTCCGGCGGAGAAACGACGCAATTATAGCACAGTATGCAGATGATATGGCGTATTTATTATTATAAATATTTATTGGAGATACGCGCCGCGGCACACCGGTTGCGGTGCACTGCACTATATCATGACAGAAACGAGTAAATCTACATTTTTTCATCTTAAAATCTACATTTTTTTCAAAATAAGTCTGGCTTAAATGAAATATGGTGCAGATAAATACACACCATATTTTTAACAGGAATACTTTTTCTTATTTATCCGAAACATTAAACGCGAATATCTCGACATCACTTATTTGAACTCGTCTCTGTCTTGATTAAGGGTTTCGATATAATATATCTCTAGAAGTTTTTAATTTAACCTGAGGCGTGATGTCATTCTCGCTCCCGACACGCTGAAGGCGAGCATTTGAATAAATGTTGAAAATCCAGTGACAATTCCGATCACCAAAAACCACATGCTGTATATAAGAGTGCTTCCCAACACTTCATCTCTGTCTTCCAATGAAAGCACCTGTATACACATTATTTTCAATTATTCATATCTTTCGTTTTGACCGTATCAGCCACAGCGAAGTCTGCCATTTAATTAGAATAATGCTTTTATTCATCTAATTATTCATTCATGAGTATTATTCGTGTTAGCTTATAATGAAGGTAAACTTTAACAGTAATAATGCTAGTATAAATACCCCATATATATCTCCAAACACAAAAGCGAAAGCGGGTAACGTGGCTCCGAGAAACAAGGAAGCGATACATCCGAAAACGATCAAATACCATTCGGGACCGTTCAGCGCCATGATCCGACAGAATTCTGCAGACTGAGCGAGAGTCTCGTCGTCCAGTGATCCCATCGAAGACGTAATGCTATCGGTAGACGGAATTCTTGATGCGAAAGACATCCTCATAGACGCTCGTGAGGCACGAGCGTACACACTTTTACGAGACATCACGACACGCTCTTCTTCAGGTAGGGGCCTATCGACTGCAATAGATATAATATAGATATGTAAAGCGGCATCGACATTGTAATTTGTATTATCATCTAAAATAGTGCACCGATTTTAATATGTAAAAAACTTCTGTCGACGTTGTATTTAATCCCGAGCCTTGCTTGATTCTAGATTTAATTTGTACCGTACGCCCTCTGCATAAATTATAGCAATATTGTCAATGGGGCCTTGTGGCATCTACTACAACTTTTCAATCATTAATTGATTCTTAGAACACCACTGAGTTGACATATCCATTTTCTGATGAACTTTTTGTGATACAATTTTAACTAGCAGAGTGATAACAGCCATATTTTATGAATAACACTACATCATACTCCAACAAACCTTATTGGCAAGAATATGGGATTTGATAAAATAATGATTGATATGAGTGCAGCTAATTTCATAAAAAAATATGTCATATATATCACAGATGATTCAAACGATTTGCGGAAGTTGTCTATTCAGAATATAGCGACGTTGTACACTGAAATTGAATGGCTGTGTGTTGCAAAGATTTTTAGCGTTATTGAATAAAATAAAACTTTATCTGGTGTCAAAAGTAACCAGCGTAACACTAAGATCCAAAATGGATATGTGGTTTAGCCTTTCTAATCGATATTTGCACCCAGAACATATTGAATTTGAAGCTGCAGGGAAAACTCACATATCTCATATCGAATCTGTATTATTTGTTATCTTTTAAAAATAGGTATACTCTTTTTATTCTTAACTCGAAAAAAACAACACATCTTAATTTCCCGATTGTGCGGTATCTTTCCCCAAATATAAGGAGTCTGCGCGGAAGAATATAAGCATTATGTATACTAAAAATCCCCAAATATCATTTCAGAAGCAAACATATAATTAGGAGTTGATTCAATCTATATTTTAATAGTCGATAATGTCCGTATGATTGTCCCTGATGCTATCACGAAAAATGATTGTTAGCAAACCTAAGCATTATTCCAAAAATTAAATAATTTACAATTAAAATACTGCAGGGCTGTCGATATATTCTCCGAGGTCGATTTCTGCTACTACGAAAAATGGTTGTTAGCAAACTTAAACATTATTCCAAAAATTAAATAATTTACAATTTAAATACTACAGGGCAGGGCTGTCGATATATGCCCCGAAATATATTTATTTTATTTTTAGAATTTCTGGCTTATTCAATAAATAGGTCTGTAATTTTCTGACTACTTAAAAATGCAACAAAAATCCCCCCGTTGAGGTCAACGGGCTTACAGCTAGTCATTATAATTACGATAAATTTAGGGATGATAATTTATTTTAAGTTTTGTAAATGTTTTTCGAACAATACCTAACCAAATTTGATTCCGAAAGCAGCGATTTGTGCAAGCCTATTCGACAGCACATGTTTGTAAGCAAGCTTTTTCATTGATGAACCAGAATAAATGTCATTGAAATAGGCTTATTACGTTATTTCACAACAAAATCATTTCTTGTAATCAAGTACTTTTTTTGTAAGACCCACTAGAGCTGCGATAGTCAACTTTTTTTTCATCTGAGTTACATGTCTGTTTTTGCTACATCGCGTAGGACGCAGAAAATTAATAGTAATACATAAATATACCGCACACTATACATAGTATAGTGATACAACATAACTGTAAAAAATACAAACCCTTACCATCAGTGGCAGAATCGGGGACATCTGCCATCACAAGTTTGTAATAATTATCTTTTAATGCCATAAGTTCAGAATGTGATCCTAATTCTATGACTACTCCTCTGTCAATGAAAACAATAATGTCAGCATTCGTTATTGTTGACAATCTGTAAAAAGAAGAACATTTTGTATTTACAATAATTTAGCCATCCAATTGCTAAGGTTATATTACAATGATAATTCTTTTGATTCAATATTCGTTTGATATCTTTATACTGACCGCTTCAAAGAAACTATATTAACCTGTGCGTTATTACGAGCGTTGTTCTACCAACAATGGCGGCGTCTAAAGCTTCCTGCACTTTAGCCTGAGAATGCAAGTCCAGAGCCGAGGTAGCTTCATCCAGCAATAATAGGAGAGGCTTTCGGAGGAGAGCTCGAGCGATCGCGATTCGCTGTTTCTGACCTCCCGACAACTGAGCCCCTCGCTCACCTACCAAAGTATCATACCCCTACAAAAAAAATATTTTTATAGCACGTAAAATTAAGAAAAATAAAATATTTTTTAACCAGAAGAAAAATAGTTAAGTACCTCAGGCAGCTTAGAAATAAAATCGTGACAGTTTGCAGATCTGGCAGCTGCTATAATATCACGTTGACTGCTTTCAGGATTTCCATATCTGAAAGATTTTATCGTTATATAATATTTCTATTATTCATATAAGTTCAGTCAAATTTGAAAATGTTCAAACGATTTTCTCTTTATTACTAATATGCCCACCTTATATTTTCAATGATTGATGTTGCAAATAAAATGGGCTCCTGCGATACCACTCCGATTTGTTGTCGTAGCCATTTCACTTTCAAATCTTTGATGTCGATACCGTCCAATGTGATTTTGCCGACGGCCGGGCTGTACATACGTTGCAAAAGTTGAATGGTTGTCGATTTGCCGCAACCCGATGGGCCGACCAGTGCGACCGTCTTTCCGGCTGGGATTCGTAAATTTAAGCCGCGGAGAATCTTTGATGGAAAGAAAACTCTAAATGATCATCGAAATATGTGAAAGATTTTCTAGTTATAATCCACTATGAGATTAATACCGCAAGATGATTACTGTTAAGATAGAATTTTAAACCTTGATATTCGGCCTGGCAGGATATTGGAAGTGAACATTCTCAAACACAATATCGCCTACAAAAGAGTTGGGTACAATCCCTTCGTCAGAAAGACTATCAATATCTGATTTATGATCCAGAATGCTAAAAATTGTCGATGCCGAACCCCGTGCCGCATTAAACGCATCCAGATGGGGCGAAGTGAGACCTAAATTTTGAGCCCCTGCAAGAACTCCAAAAAATACCTGAAAATTTTCATTTCAATTTAACATTTAACTTCAATTGAAAAAAACTTACCACAATCTACAAAACACTATTTTAAGCTGTTTAGCCACAGATTTTTTAAAATACGAATTGAGCCCAACAGATTTGCGCTTTGCGATTAAAAAAGTGAATGCTTAAAGAATATTGTAAAATAAAACTCATCAGTATCATAATTGAAGTAAATGCCTTACAATCATAAGAACTGCAGGTGTATACTCTTTGTCTTCTTTATGTTTATCATTGAAAATGAGAGTGACTCCATAATAGAATGCAATAGCATAACTGATATATATGATAAACCACATGACGCCCGAACCGATTCCAGAATAGAGTCCTTTGCGGCTTCCCATTTCTGTAGCTGGTGATAATTTTTGTTTATATCTGGAAAGAGTAGCACCGAAAAGTGACTTTTTAAGAAATATTTTGGAGAATGAGAATTTTGACATTGAGGAATGTTAGCAAAAATATATTACAAATTCTATTAATGAACATGTAGTATTCTTATATGAAGGAGAATACTTTCCGGAGAAAATCGTTTGTATTTCTAAAGCAGCAGTTACTATTTCATCGATGCAAAAGTGTGGGAGACTATGGAAATGGCCAGAGCGGCCTGATGTACTTAGCTATGAATGGAAGGAGGTAGTATCTTACATAAATGACCCAACGCAAGTAAGTAGAACTCATAATGTTTTTTTGATTCTGGAATTGGACTTTATTTGGAATATATCAAGATTTTTTTGTGAGAAAAATCACTTTTCTTATATGTGGTGGAAGTTACTGAGCATATAATTTACTATTTATGTACTAAGCTACTAAAATAAATACATTTTTCTATTTTTACTTTGATGAAGTAACATTGTCAACTACTGGAAAAAAAAAATGCTCAACTACTGGAACATTCAATTTTTCAGATGGTCAACTACTGACACTGAAACATGGTTCTTAAAAATTGAGCACAATTATTTTAAAACAGACCCTTTCTTAATTTTTGTCTTATTATATTAATTAAGACATTTGAGCCATTATGAATACACTGACTTTGCCATCATTCGGCCCAATGCTAAACGGCAATCGTTATTTATGTTGAATTTTTTCTCTTAAGAGGTCAACTACTGGTACATTTACCTTAGTATAATATTCATGTAGAAATATGTTACCTATCAATCTCTTTCTCTTGACCTCCAAAAGCAATCACTGTTCTAACAGCCCCGATAACTTCTTCTGCAATCATTCCTGCCCCTCCGTAAGCGTGCAGCTCTTTCACAGTCAAGGTACTCTGAACCTGCATTGATACATCAAATAATTTACAGTCGAGTGATTAATATGCTTTTGTACAACTATATCTGCTCCTGGTGTGAAACATTGAGCATCATAAGTTTTTATGAATACTTCTATTATTCTTGTTATGAGAGTAAGAATAGAAGGACGAGGCTATGACAGGGCTAGTTCTTTGCTAATTACTCTTGAGACACGCGTTATAGTGGTCGACTGGTTGTTAAGGAAATATACGAAACGTTAAATATTTCTTAGTTTCTAGTTATGTTCTCCGAATGCATAGTTATAATACGTCGAAGAATTGAAAAATGTGTTTTGTATAAATTTAAGTGACAAAATATATGTTACCAGAATGTTTTTATGAATTTACTAATATTACATAAAAATAATTCATATTTACTCTGGCAACAACAGCAGTAGCGATGATGATAACAGGAGTACTGCTCATGACGACCAGCGTCAACTTCCAACCGTAAGTGAATGAGATAATTACAGCATATATGAATGATGACACTAAGTAAGTGAACATGCCGATTTTTTCCCCCATGCCGTCTTTCATCTTCTCCATATCACTGAAAAGTTATAATATTTCTCACATCGCTCGCAAATAAAAGGTTTATCATTTTCCTGTATTCTTAATAACAAATAATTTTAGCTCACTCTGTCACTTTGGTTGCGAAATTCATTGAAGTATTTGTATCGTACCAAGTCATGTCTTGCCGAAGTACGGCTGTCAAAAGCATTTCACGAACCTTTAATATCTGAAATAAAACATCATTTTTATACAGTAGAACCTCGATTATCCGGACTAGTTAGAGATAAGGAAAAATCTGAATAATTGAAAAAAGTCATAATTAACAGGGAAAGACATGTACATTCAGTATGAAAAAAATATATTTGTCTAGTTTTTGTTTTATTAAGAAATTCAATTACTGATTTTTGTTCTGGGGTTCTTTGATTTCCATCATCGCAAAACAACGAACAAAATGTAATGCATTCCATTACATACGTAAACAACAGTGGACCCAGTTCACCGTGTGAAAATCAACAAATTCGTATATTGAACTATCCGAATAATTGAGGTTCTACTGCATGGGTTTCCAACCGATAGATCGCGATCGACCAGTCAATTAAATGCAAAATTTGGTCGATCCCGAAAGCTTCCGTGAATTTCGAAAAAATATATAATTTAAATATAAAATATACAAAAATACTAAAATTGAATTATTTTTTAAGCACATACCTATCTAATGATATATATTTCGCATTTAAAATAAACATTTCTAAGTTTGAAGAAGGGAACAAACTCTAAATAAATAAATATCTTATAAAAATCATGTAAGAAGTCGATCGCGAGAAAACTTAAGATTGATCCCTGGCAAAAAAGGTTAGACACCCTTGTTCTACTGTACATGTATATAAGATTTTTGATGAATATTTTTTTTATAAAATATTTCAAAAGGGAATGAAAAAATGTCAATTTAACTCACCTGTCTGAGGGCTGCAAAATTGAGTAAATCAATAGCACATATACCGAGAATCAGCATAACCACGGTTAAGCTAATCGAACTGGCTGCATAAGCGATTGAGTCTTGTTTTAGAGCATCATAATTTTCTTTCTGTGTTGCATTTATTCTACGAAAATATTAAAAAACTAATTATCTCTTCAAAATGATAAAGTTGTAAAAAACAAATAGTGAATATTTCAATAAGAATCCTCACAATATTTGGCCGCCCCCGAACAATTCCAAGAGATTCGTCGGTGTAGACTTTCCAATAGCGACAGTGCGGTCTACTAATAGTGTAGTGAATTCTCCATAAAGGATCACACTGATGGGAATGCCGAAACCCATTATTGCTGACAAGATAATACCTGTCCAGAGTGCTATCCACTCTATGGCAGTCGCGAAACGAAACTAAAAAGAATATACATTTCATAAATATAAAGTTAAATCTCACTGTACCCAACACATATGATGGCGTTATATGACTACTACCAACCAATTTGAAGAACCCAATGGAATCGGAACTGTATTCTTCAACTTCTTCAACTACAATATCTCTGAAACATTAATAATATAATATCTGAAGTTTAACTATAATATGCAAGGAAACTATATCGTACTATACTATACTTATTTGTGACTTTTATCAGTGGATTTAAATGTCTGTTATTTTTGAAAGAACCAGTTATCAATTTGATAACGTAATATATGCACCCCAAGATTTTACTTTATTAAAATATCATTATACAGTTAAAAATAATCTCTAATGCTTGTGATTTATCACCAAGGCTTCAGAAGGGTAAAGATTTTTTTGCAGTATCTCTTTAGCCATTTATTGCTTATTTGTATACATCTGCCATTGTTCTGTTTACTTTTTGATAACTGATAGAAATTCTCCAAGGCAATCCCATAATGCTTGCACATTTTAAGTATCCTTAAACCCTACCAATTGTTTTATCTCCATGACCTCTAATCTAATATTTGAAGTTTGATCTTCATATTTTTATAAATTGAGTTATCATTATTTTTTAGTAATAACTGTACTCCAAATGCAGGTCATCAACGAATCCATTCAAAACAAAAAAAATCAAGATAAATCTTTATTTTTTCAATCCAGGGAACGTTTGTAAGTTGGATTTTTTACACATTTAGAGAAATATATGTTTACGCTGTCAATAGTGATTCAAACAGCTTGTCGCCATAATCAATGTTTTCTTCATTTTTTTTGTGTGTAGTCCAGCATAGCTTGCTTCCAATTGTTTATGTCCACGTAACTCAGGTAGTGTTGAAATACTTTGATACATGCAATTCATTATTGTGACGGGATAGGATGAGAAAATACATTATCGTAGATTAGAAAAACTTAAAAGACTAACAAACATGACATTAAATAAGTGTGAAATATAAGTACCATGTCTTGTTAATGCAATCAAGTTAGTGTTATATAAGTAACTTATCAAAAGAAATTTTTATTTTTAATATTATTTGTTCATTACTAACAGTGGGGAAACAGGAAAACTTGATATACTGCCTCGAAATGCAGATGTGTTGACTGCTGTAACTCGCCGCTTATACGACACTCGGTGCTCTTTTTCAGGTTCCACGTAAGGAACATCTTCTGAACCCATTTTAAAAAGTTCTTCTGCATCAGTATCTTGAATTTCCTCAGCAACATCGTCCTTCCATTCCACTTTTTTATCCTCTTTCTTTGGAGTATTGTCATTACTCATGATTGCTATATTATATATTATACAAAAACATCAATTGTTATATATTTTTAAGTTATGATAGAAAGATCTACTACTTATAAGAAGAATCAATAAATCATTACCAATTCAAGAAGTTATTATTTTTTTTACAGAAAGGAATGAAAAAAAATATTTCATTCATAAACCAGATAATGTAAACATTATTTTAAAGACTATTGACACTCTCAAAACAAATGAGTCTATCTGATTTTTATAAACAAAATATGTACCTAGTTCTGAATTTGAAATTTAAAGGAATAATATAAACCACTGAAATAAATATTTATTTTTGGTTAGTTGATTTATTCATATTTTATTTTACAAGCCACGTCTACGCAATAATTAAATTGGCATTTACTTGGTAGAACTCCATTGTAATAATGTGAAAAAATAGTTAAGAAACATAAATAAAATATTATTTTAGAACTGAAATACTTTAACCACTTGCCGGTCCAATTGATGTTCTAAAAAGATCACATATTTCTTAACACATGTGTTATATTTATAAAACATGCATATTTAGTGAAAGAATTAATTGTTTTTTTTTGTGGAATTTGTCCGAGTTTTCTTGTGGTGTACATTTTGACGACTTTCAATACCCGAGTATACTCGGGCGTGACCGGGAAGAGGTTAATATGTTTTTACCATATAACATTTACGAGTCTATGAAATGACGTTTTTTAAATAACTAAACTAAATTATTCATCCTGCTGGATAAACAACCAAGTGGTCAACAGCGATTAACCAACAACTAGCCTAATTAATTTGCTAACAACAACTAACTAATTTGAGTCCCCTACCAGATAGTGGTATTCTAATTGATGATTTAAAATAGATAGTTTTCGTGAATCCACAACCCAAATCTATGAATAATCTCTATACAAAAATCCAGAACTTTGGGGGGGGCGGATCAAAATCTTCCGCAGGCTGGATCCGGCCCGCAGTCATAGCTTGGTGACTGCTGTTTTAGTACATACTCAGAGTACATACTGTCATTATTTCACCAATCGATATAGTTAATATATTAATTTTCTAATATATTTAACCTCCACGTGGGTATACTTACGGACTACAACTTACGAGGCAAACAGGGGTGTAAATTTGTTATATCGGTATTTTATCTCATTATCTCAATAAATAGTTGAAAAATTCTTTCCTGATTTTTTGCAATCTGACAAAATAGTTTAATTGCTTTTAATGGACCTCTAAATTTATGCTTAGTAGCATGTAGTGTCGACTATTGACTTCAGCAATTTGTATCCTCAAAAAATGCAAAAAGCAGTCGGATTTGTTAGTTTTTTTCCGACTCCGGTAAGGACTATCTGATAACACGACTCCAACTCCACTGCTCTGCCTTTAATAAAATGTCAATGGGCAGATAAAATAGATTTTGATAATGTTACAAACAATTTTGCGAAGAGAAAAGCAAGGCAAATATTTTTTCAATGATTTTTTGCCAAATGTTATGTTTCCAAAGTTATATTTAGCATCTTTTGTCATAAATAAAGTATTAATTTGTAAAATTAATATTTAGAATATTAGTAATAATTTGGCATTTTTCCTCGACATAATAAAATAGACAATTGACTAATATTTTTTTGACACAATAAAAAAAATCCTGCCTTCCGGCTAGATTTTACAATATGCATCAAAAAATCAAAAGAAAAAAAAACAAGTTACAATACTTTTTGATAAATTATATTTAAAAATAAAAAATTAAGCCACCTGTAGCATAATCTCATAGTTTAAAAATATGAGAAGTGATAAAAAAAAATGAGGATGTATTGGGGGCGGCAAATTCAAGGACCCCACCGGGTGACGAGACCCCTTACTACGCCACTGGGTGTCCGTAATAATTTATTAGTAAAAAAAGTGTCAAGCTTAATTAATAGAAAATAAAAAAATCTATTTGCTAACAGCCATTACCGCCTCCTAGGGGGCTATGTAACAGCTGATCCTAAGATGATGTGTACGAAAATCTCTGGCATAGACTAATCTCAGGTATTTCTAGTATATTATCTCTGGGTGTTGTGTGATTATTTGACATTGTGTTTTGACATGTCATTGTAATTGTACATTTTCTTTGTCAGATTTACAATAACGGTTATCATAATGAATTCTGAAATGTTAAATGAAGATATAATTCTTCAATTGCGATCAAAGTTAAATAATGACCATATTAAGCTATGGCAAGATCCGTATTACTTTGAAAATGATAATAAGGGTGACGCGGAGATTGAGGTTAGCATGCTTTGTTATGACTATCCAATAATTGGTTCATATTAACATCCTGGAATATTTCGCATTCATCTTATAAAAAAGTGTTATCTATTTTAAAAATTAAAATATTTGGTAAAAGTGTTATATAGCTAGTCATGGATTATTTCGGCGAAAAACCTCACAAACTAAGCTAAAAACAGCGCCACGATTTAAAATTATTTTTTGAGGGCTTGATAATCGCGTTAAAATCACACATTAATACGAAGAACACTACACACAGTAACAGTCGTAATAGTTTTTGTACACATATGAAACTGTAGCATTTTTATTAGTTATTATGTTCATTTTTATTTTAGGTATTAGCTAAGAAATATGCTAATGAATTAGGCTTACAAAACGAACTGGTGTTGTCCGCCCTGAAAGAATTGCGAAGTCATTCCCTGGAAAGAGCTAAAGCAAATGATGAATTTAAGGAAACTGGAATCGCTCTCCTCCGAGTCAAGGTGCCACTACAGCCCGATGGAAACAAACAAATTAATCTCAAAATAAAACTGGATGCCCATGGCGATGATCTCATAAAAGCTGTATCTGCAAAAATATTTGTTGACGCTGTCAGGTTTGTCACATTACAACTTTCCCAAAAATAAGCAGTACATAAACACATTCTTATAAAATAAATATTAATTTTTATTTAACGATCTTTTTTCTTGATTTGAAAGTTTTTCATAATTCAAAATGAGGGAAGTTAAACAGT
The DNA here is from genome assembly GCA_030503985.1 of Himalopsyche tibetana. Lineage (NCBI taxonomy): Eukaryota > Metazoa > Arthropoda > Insecta > Trichoptera > Rhyacophilidae > Himalopsyche > Himalopsyche tibetana. The sequence continues at coordinate 27,860,525 of JAPJYX010000030.1, forward strand.
ATTTTTTTTTTACACTGCAGCTCCTCATTACCTCAAAATAATTGGTACTTGAAAAATTCTTTTTAAACCATCAAGTCCTGGTGACATGCTGTGCTCGTAGTTCAAAAATCACTCCCAGGAACAGACACGTGCTCTGCAGGCAAAAACAATCCTCTTTTTTATCTTCCTAGTAAAGCGATTTCTTTTAAAAAACTTAATAACTATAAAGAATTGATTCAAATTTGAGGTGTGATTATTTTTTATCGTATTTAATTTGATTTCGAAAAAGTTGTCAACTTATAAAATGAACGCTATTATTTGAGTCCCTTTGAGTCGGTAGCCGGAGCTTTTTAGGCAATTTTGTTTGTTAATAAGGAAAAAATGTTAATGCTTAATTTTATTAAATTTAACATAATACTGATATAATTTAGAATTTTGACTGAAGGTACTTGATAGAATTTCAAATTTGAATTCTGTGAATGCTGTACAGTAAAACCCCCATTTACACTCTAGTCGGAACCGTTTAATTGGGGGTAGTGTAATTGGGGGTGTGAATCTCATAAAAAATTATGGACTTAGTTATGCAAATAAAATATGGACGAAATATTTAGTTTTTGTAGTAGTAAATATGTGTGTATAGCCTGGCACGTGTTGAATACACAGACAATAGCCAACATTTGATTGTATGAGCGGCAGAGACGACCGTCTCTTAGTAACGACAATGGAATGCGACCGTGTAATTGGGGGATTTGCGGTGAATATTTCAAGCCAGCGTGTAATTCGGGTAGTCTAATTGGGGGTTTCACTGTATTCTTCCATTAATCTTGTCACTTACGACCCAGGTTTCACCTTTCGGCATCTTCAGGCTTTTCAATTACACGAATGTACTTGAACTGACGTGCAGAAAGCAGTTTGCATCGTTTTATATACAAACATAAAATTGGATCGCTCAGTAATTGTTGTTAAGGTAATCTATACGAATAGTGAGAATTTCTTGATGTTAATGAGCTTAGGTGACTTATGTGGGTAGATTGTAATTATCGGGTATCAATGAATTAAGTGGGTAGATTATAATTATTGGGTATTTTTAATGCAGTATCGTAAATATTAATTATCAGAATAACATGCAAGTGAGTTTCAGTAGTAAAACACTGTGAAGTAAGATTTAAGAGAGTGAATGGAGTAGACGTGCGATGTGAGACATGATTACAGAACGTTATAAGCTGACGTGTGGATTTAAAAAAACACTTGACTGCGTTTATTATATATATATTTTTGATACTTCTCAACTGATTTACACCGTAGACCTAATAAGAGTAGAATTGGTTAAATTACGTAGAAAATATATTTATATTTTGGGATCCAATGTCATTTCATCCTCCTGCAAGATGCATTAATTATTTATGGCTTTTCAAAATCATGTCTCATAAAGCATAAATGATACAAATAATACAATGACATTTTTTTTTCGTTATTATATTGAAAGACAACAACAAAAGGATTCATTCAGTATAATTGTTTTGTTAAAAAAATCATTTATATTTAAAAACCTTAGAAAATGTGATTTTTTCTTATTTTGAAAATGATTTAATTGAAAAGACATATAATTACAATATATATATATGTATTTCCTACAAAATAAAAAAAATAAATGGTTTCATAATGATGTGATATTACTTTGAAAATTATGACGCTGGCCCGCTCATCTGAAAAAAGTACCTGTTTTCAACTCTATAGCATGGCTTTCACTATAGAGGGCTGTGCTTGTGTGCAAGGTGTCATGTAACAAATATTAGGAGAAAAATTACAAAAAAAAACAATTAAGATTACACTACTTACTACTTACTTACGTACTTTTTTTTACAAAACTGGGTTAAGTACGAATCGTAGAAAAAAACCATAGTAAAAAAGAACTACCATTTTGGGCATAGTTTACCTCCCACTTACAGATTTGAGAATTCACAACATTTTGCACTTTTGAACAAGTAATATTATATTTTCCTTAATATTATTTTTCAGAATTAAGCTTATCCATCAAGGTCATGTTATCAAACGCGATGTCAACTTAACTGCTCAAAGAATTAAAAATGGAGCCCAAATACTCACCATTTTATTAGCAGGTAAGATCATGATCATCCTGCAGCGGAATGGCCAACTCGCGGTATCTACCATCAGACTGTTTCATAACTAAAGATTTTTCAATAAACTTATTCCCTCCCTCCTACCTAATCCTTCAAAAGTACACAACACTAAATAACTACTACTTCTATGACTTGCTAGTGGTTCAACCGGCTTCACTCGGAATTTGAAATATGTATTAATATAATCACATTTATATTATTTAACCTAATATACACACAATTAGAATGGTTGCTCGGATAACTTGGTTGTAGGTTAGCCGCTGTGGTCTAGTTGGTTAGAGCTTGCTCTACCCATTAGGCGGGTCTGAGTTTGATTCCTGGTAAGGTCAATGTCAAATTTAGATTTATTTAAATTCGAGACTTGAAATTCGAGTTAATCTCTAGTAACTTACAAAAAAATCAAGTTTTTATCGTATCATCTTTCAACTATAAATATTTGACGCATTGGCATTACAAAATAAAATACATTTTCAAAAAATTGAGTCCAAATTCTTTAGAAGCAGGTGTTTTTTAATATAAAGGTATACAAACTTTCAGTTAAAATCATTCCTTTAGATTTTGAGTTTTCCACAATTTGTCGTAACTTGATTGTCATTGAAAAACTTTAGTAAAATTGTACAGAATCATAGGTGTCAGAATGTTGAACTCTCACGTTGAAAAGATTTCCCAATCATATCCAATACTTTATCTTCAATCATTATAAGCTCTTGATTACATCATCGTTAAAATCCAATGTTAATTCAGGATTTACATGTTAATCATTATTTAAAATATCCTTCGAAATTTCTTTGTAACACTCACAAATTTTGGGTTTGGAGATTCGCAAAACGACGGAATGGTTAGAGACCATAATAATCACCCACATCTCTCGATCACTTCCACTTCAAAGTGACCTATCAAAGTAGACATTCACTTGTTATTCTGAAAAACACGACCCCACAGCCCTGGTATTAAACGTCAAACATTAATTTGTTCACCTGTTCAATTTATTTAAAAAATATTGAAAATCAGCAACGGTCATTGTTTTATACGTAAGATATTTTTATATATCTCGATACCAAACAGTGAAACACATCAAATACATATTTTCTTTAAGTATTCCATGAATTATGCGAAATTTTTTGTAACGACCCATAAATAGAAGAATGTGAATCCATTTTCAAATTTAATTTTCAGATAGCCCCACCAGTTTGCGGAAGGTCGATGACATCTATTCTGAAATGCAACTAGCAAGACAGGATGCTGAGATTTTATCAGATAGTGTTGATAATGATCATTATATGCAGGTATGCTGGGGCGTATTTAATTTGACATAATTATATTATAATTATTACTTACTTAACTGATCCCTATAATATGTAACACTGGCTCAATAGGCTATTTATTATCATTTAATGGGTAGAACAGTCTGTGATAATTGAATTAATTTTTTACTTACTTAGTTATCCAAAGAAGGAAATTAAATTAGCAGCCTAATTGTATACACAGCGAATGAGGTAGATTCGCCAAGTTTTTAGTTAAAATTTTAATCAACAATAAATTCATAGTCTATATCTTGTTATTTGATTTTTTTAGCTAGAAGACCAACACGGCAACACTGTCAAACTGCCACCCGGTGAAAAGAAAGCCCTAATGATTGCAATGACGCTACACGAGCGAGGCCGAACTGAATTAAAACTTAAAAATTACTCACTAGCACTAGTGCTGCTGTCTGAGGCTGATAGTCAGTTCAGGTATATATTTTTTACAATAATTTAGATTTAAAAACAAATAAAAAAAAATTATCACTCATTCATTATATCTTGATGTAACCCAATTGCATCTCTGACAAGATGTAGAATATGTTGATATCACTAAATGTTGTTTTTTTTGTTCATTACTAAGGTAAATATATCAATTACCAGCACGATAGTGGAAGAAATGACTTTGGTTAGCGATATTTTTGTAAACTTTTATAGAGATTTTTCAAATTTTAATTGAAGGGAGTTGTCCTGAATAATAAAAAAATATCATTTTATTGATATTTTTATAATTTTATTTGAAATTTCGGTGTTTATCTTTTTTGAGAGGAGCTCCTATTACCGGCAAGAAAAAAATAAAATTGTTCCAATTTCCGGCACAGTGTGTTCGTATTATCGGCATGCGTAGTTTTGGTACTAATATAATTGTTATAATAATATAAATAAAAATCAATTGAATGATGAATACTATTGGTCAAAAAAATACATTGTATTTCCAATAAAATAAAGAAAAAGTTCATAACAAAAAATATAATTCATATAAATACTTAAGTAAATGTACTTCATAAAAATAAGAACATATACATAAAAATATAGTAAGTTCAGTTCATATTAAATAGTAACATAAATAAATTCATTTGGTATAAGTACTAAGTCAAAGAAAGTATATTCATCCTTCTTTTGCCTTGATTCGCCCAGCTCAGGGACAGCATAGGATCCTCGACTATTTAAAAGGGAAGGAGGCTGGATCATTTTCAAAATATCCTTTTGGTCATACCAAATGATGTCGTCCTTTTCTGGCCATTACCAGTTGCTTCCAGCCATGCCGAAATTTGGGGCATTGCAAAAAACTAGGCGTTCCAAATACCGGCATTTTTATTTATTTGATTTTTATGTTCTATAATGATTAAATTAATAATATTAGTGTTCTTTTACGTGGAAAAATCATCATCAATTAGAAAAAATACCATTACTTGTCGCTAAAATTTCAAAAAACAATATAGAAACTCTTAAGAATAAATGTAAGAAATTTTACTTACTTAACCCTCCAAGGACGAGCGTCACCATATGGTCACACAAAACACCGTTGTCTATTGATCCCACTATTCATACTTTTTCTACCTGAATATCGTTGCTTTTGCTCATATTTGGTTAAGAAGGGTACGGACTACAGTAAGTCATCAGCCGTAGGAACAGGAACGGTCTCCAAAAGCACATGTGATTTTTTGAATTTCCGTTTTTTTTAATTTACTTTTTGAAACTGTTAGATATTTTTTTATAAAAACATAAAATTATTTACAGTTATTTTGCTAATATATTTGTTTTGAAATTATGTTGATCTAAAGAGGTCAAATTGTAAATATTTTAAAAAAAATCACGTTTAGCTATATTTCAACCCCGAATGTTTGCAAGCCCATACGGTCACTTTTGTCCTTACTACTGTCCGTACTCAATATTACACGGTAATAAAAGGATGAGCATGACCATATAGTCATGCGGGGTTTCTATACAATGACTTTGCGTTTTTTTTTTTTTAATTTTGGATAGGAATAAAAGTTATCCGTGACTTCAATATGGCTTAGAAAATATTTTTTTTATCGTAAAAAAGCTCTCGTCTCTGGAGGGTTGAGGAACAAAATGTTCAAATTTTTCACTATGAACTATGACCATCAACACTTGACACAAGACTGAACGTTTGTATTGGTGTTTCTACACACCCAGTATACTTTGGAGACGTTTTGTTTACAATATTGACAGAACTTAAAACTGCCGAAATTTCTAGTTGAAAAAAACTGAGCACATGCTTGTTTTTTCACTATTTCTGTCGAAGCTGCCGGTAATTGGTGCACTGACGCAAATTGGTACATTTACCTTACTTTGTGAATTTATGCATTTGAATCATTTGTATGCGGAAAACATCAACTTATATTTGAAAACCGTGCTCCTAAATTTTTCAACTACCCCGAGTAGTCTTAACTGCTCTGGTGGTATGAGCCGAGTGTTTCACTCGGCTATGACGGACAGCAAATTACTGTTTTACACATTTTACATATTTTGGACATTAATGCAAATGACTACCCTTTTTCCCATTGCCATAGAACTGTAATAACTATCGAGTAAGAGTAACAGAATACCAATCCAGTGTGCTTACTAACCTACATATCATTTGCTATTTATTATAGTGCCTGTAATGCTGATATTCTTAAAACGGTAGACAACTATGCTCTCCTGAACCTGGACATTTCCTGGTGCTACCTTTGTCTACAAAGCATCACTCACATTCCGGATGCTGAATCTAGGTTAAAACTTTGCGAGAAAAAGTTTCACGAGAGCTATGGACAAAATTTAGAGAGACTCATCGCTCTCAAAGGGACAAGCGGTTAGTTTACTAGGTTAACCGACATATTGTAGATTGGTGCTATATTTGTAGCTGCATCTCCTCATACGTGTTCATTTTGAATCGACGAATTTGGAAGAGATCAATTTATTACATCAACAAAAGTTTTGAAGGTTAATGACCGAGATAAATCAATCCAGTTTAGTGAAATAGCGAGCGAATCCATGTGTATTAGTAATGTATTTTATTTTGACTATTATCAAATGTGTATTTTATTTTTAGGTAATGAAAAAGCATTATTCATGAGACTGCACCTCCTTCAAGCTATCGTTCTCTATCATCAGAACAAAAGAACCGCAGCCAAAACTCTTTTAGATAGAGCGGAACAGGAGTTGACCGTATTAAAAGTGGATGACACCTCTTTGTGCAATATGATGGACATGGGATACACTTTGGTGGAGACTAGAATGGCTTTGAGGGCTTGCGAAGGGAATGTCCAAGCTGCGGTTGATTTTGTCAATAGAAGGAGACAGCAAAAGACCGATAGCAAGAAAAAGGCTAACGAAGAAAGGTGACTATTCCTTATTTTTGCATCTATATCAAAAGAATTATTTCAAAATAATTTTCGTATATATGGCAGCTTTACAAATACAGTTGTCGTGTACAGTTGTAGTTGTCGTAGTCGCCCCCAACAATCTGCCCATTCATCTTGTCCTATTTGACGGAGTACCTGACAAATCAGCTTTTTATTGAAAAAAGTTAATAGAAGAGAAAGAGGAATATCTTCACTCTTAATAACATAAATAATTGTTATCTCTTCCATCTTGGCGACTTCACCAATCGCTTTTGTTTGGTTGTATTATGAAATATTAATTTTTGGAATTTCAGGGAGAGTAGAGCTCTCGGAAAATGCTTAGACGGTCAACAGTATGTATCGATGCCTTTTGTGAAAATGCTGGTGGACATGGGCTACTCCAGGAATAAAGCCATTTTGGCATTGAAGAATAGCAACAATCACGTTTCCAATGCAGTGCAAATTATTTTAGAACAACCGCATCTGGTAATAAATTATATATGTTACTTTAATGATCAATTGAAATTTGCTATTCGTATGGTTATAAAAAAATTAAAATATCAAGTGGTCTTTTAAACAAAGTTTTTAATTACTTTTTCTATTTTCAGCTTAATGAAAATGATCTTCCGAAGAGTGCACTGGATAGTAACATTGTGAGCGAGCACGCGTTGAACACGGTATTTTTTTTCATTAGATTTCAAATTATATTTTTAAATGTGACTAGTTTGGCTTAGAGGCTAATTATATCCATGTTTTAAAATAAGAATTAACAATGCACAATATTAAATTTTAATTATTGTTACTTATTATCGCTTTCGCAGTACTTTTTAATCTCTTTTTTAATTTTTCTTTAATTGCTGGTGTCAAAAGTTTTAATTCTGCTTCATATTGTTTTCAGTTGGTCGCAATGGGCTTCGATACCAATATGGCAGAAAATGCATTGAAAGAGTTTACTAATAATATTGAACGGGCTGCAGAAATACTCACTTCCCAAGATGGCCTTTTCTTTTCTAAAATGATTAGTAAGTGTAATCGTTTCATTTACCAGCTGTTCCAGCATATAAAGCAACAGTTTTGTATGCTTATTAATTTTAAAAAAAAACATTGTATTCGGTTGCTAAGTAACAATATTGGCATCACATTGTCATCACGACAGTGGCGTCGACAGGTTTATCGATTGGCCAAAAAAACATATTTTTTATTCCAAAATCGATGTCCTTTATAGGAACTTATGCCTGGTTGTCGCTTAATTGGTTTCCATACTCTTAAATAATAAAACATTTGATTGATCATTCTCTTATTCTCAGATGACAATCCTTCCGGAAGTAGCTTCGCAGGCACCTCTTCTTCTTCAAATGTTGAAAAAATTGAAAAAGAAAAAATAAAAAAGTAAGTATATTACATTTCAGACCTTGATAAATTCACCCAATAGGACACAAAAACCAGGAAAAGTCACAATTAGAATAAAGATAAAATTACGCGATCACAAAATAAAACGCGGCAATTGCTCTTCGGCTTGAAACGCGGCCATTTCTTCGTTCTGTCAAAATAAAAATTATGTATTTCGGCAATATTACGATAATAGAACATATTCAAATGAAAAAAAAAGAACAAAAAAATATGTACAATTATATTATCTCATACGAATAAAAAACACTATACATATTCAATGTATTGAATATGTATAGTGTTTTTTAAATACGCACGTGCTATAAAATAGAATGACGTCACTTACGAACAGTGTACCATTCAAAGTTTTAGTAAATACCTAATATATAGATGTCTCTCTTGCACTAATGTGCGCTCGAATCAACAACGGATTCTTTCTCATGTCATACTTCACTTTAAATTGATGTCTCCCTTACACTAATAGGTTTGTAGTGAAGACAACAGGGGCACACATTCCTTAGTAAACAAAGCATGTTCTGTCTGTAAGCTGTCAAATAAAAAATGCATAAGGTGCATATTTGCTTGGCAAGTTCGTATTCGATGCAGTCTTGAGATTTTTTTTGTGTTTTCCGTCCCTATTTTTTTATTACCATCTGTTAAACACATTAGTGTTACAAAAGCCTCGACAAAAATTTTGAATGATTAGAAATCGTGACTACATTTTGACGAAAAACATTACGAATTACGAAATATGCGATATTTCGAATTATCGGTAGAATTTACTTTGAAAAGTCAATTTTGGGACAGAGATATTACGAAAATTTCGAATTACGAATTATCGTAATTCGATCGTATCGAATTAACGGACTTTTACTGTACAAATAAAAATTTAATATGTATAAATTTGGTATCTGAAGCGCCGGGCCGAAAAATCGGCCTGGCGCATTTTTCGCATAGGTAGGGATTAAAAGGGTTAAACAATCTTCATATTAATAGCCTAAAAATAATGATAACGGTTTATTTTGAACCGCACATTTTTCGACCAATGCTTACGGCTTATTTTGAACCGCTCATTTTTGATCCGTTCAATAAGAAATTATCTTCAATATTCGAAATTCAAACATCCTGGCTTAGAACTGAAAAATTGTAATAATATTGAGAGAACTTTATTTGAAAGTTTGCATCGCTCATGATGTTTTCTAAATAATCAAAGATACTGATTCGATTTTTTGAAGCTATAATTATAGGGTTGTTGAAATGAATCGTTGGACTGTAGTGAGTCGATGGGAAACGAAGATTATTTGGAGCTGATTTGACAGATTTTGATCAGTGTCATTGATTCGATTATTGGAATGTATGGTTATATTTCGCGTCCGGCCTTGAGAATCTTTTTGATTTCTTACATGGGGCTTACAGTTATAAATATACATACATATTTGCTATAATACTTTTTGAAGTCGAATCTAAAAAATATACAATATCAACAAGCCTTAATTTAAAATTGAAACACATTATTATTTCAATTTTTATTAAAAAAAAATCTATAAAGTGACGGTCACCCCGACATTTGGGCAACAGGCAACTACGCATTTGATTACTGTGAATTCATTGTCCCTGGCCCTGAATGTTCTTAATCAGTTTTAAAAACTTACTCATAAATTGAAACCAATTGACAAATACCTTCATTACTTTCTAATCTTTATATAATTGCAGAAAACTTGAAGTCAAAGCCGCATATCAAAGGATTTCAGAAGGAATCGAGGATAGCGATGACAGTTACTTAGATTTAACTCTCATCGAGGAAGAAGAATTTCTCCAGCAGTACAAAACTCTTCTTATTTGATGAATATAATCATTATATGTATTCATTTTGCAGTATAACCTTGTTTTATGAATTTTTGACTTGTATACAAAATATTTCGGAGCAACAACAGCAAATAAGTTTTTTTTTTCACTATTTAACCACTATTGACATGTATCTATTTTTTGTTTTATGTTCCCATTTGTAATGTTGGTAAACTGCAGATTTGCATAAATGCATCATTTTCATAAAGTGCGGTTATACTGTTGTCAATATTATTTCATGTTATTCAATCTGGGATGTAAACGGTTGTAAGTGTGAAATTATATCACTGTTTTTTCTAGTCTTAGTTATATTTTATATTAATATTAAGTGAACATTTTTTATTGAATAAAAATATTTCAATGTAACATTGATCCGTCAGTGTATTTCATAGTGTGACTAAATAAGGATTTATTACTAATTAAGTATTTCGACTGAGGGTGCTTGATGGAATTTCAATATCAAATTTGAATTGTTTGAATTTTGTACTTTTCCATGAGTTTTGTCGCTTACGACCCGGGTTTCGCCTTTCGGCATCTTCAGGCATTCCAAGTGCACGGATGTACTTGAACTGACGCGTAGTAAACAGTTTGTATCATTTATATACAAAAATATAAGTAGATCACTAAGTTAAAAGGCTATTAAAATGTAATTTGAATGTATACAATTTTCAATGAATTAAATGGGTTTGTTATAATTATGGGGATTTTTTGAAAATATTAATGACCAGATAATAAACATAGGAATATTTAAAATAAATCTAGGGTTTTATCCGACCTATTATTAATGAGTTGATTTGTTTTTAAGCCTTTGAATTAATATTTAATGATAGCAAGTGCTTGAATTATTAATAAAATGACAATTATTTTAAAGGGGTACAACAATGGAGAATTTGGTAGATAATATTGCTCGTTTAAAATTGGCAAACTGTTGAGCTGAGCTCGATTAATCTCTAAGATTTCTTGGTAAAATAATTTAAACTCGCCCCTGTTAGTATGTAACAAATCAATACCTGAGTCAAAAGTTTGTATATATACGATACAAACTGTTTACTACGCGTCAGTTCAAGTACATCCGTGCACTTGGAATGCCTGAAGATACCGAAAGGCGAAACCCGGGTCGTTAGCAACAAAACTCGTGGAAAAGTACAAAATTCAAACAATTCAAATTTGATTTATTACTAGCTACTTGATACAATTAAATGTATAAACAAATTTGGCCCAAATTTTAGGCCAAAAATCATTTTTCTTATTCAGTTTGTTTATTTCCATCAAGAGCATTTAGTGTGCAGCTTTTTGATCAACATTTCTCTATTGAATGTATAATATTAATTAAATTACTCTTGAAAAGGAAAAGTTGATTTTTACAAAAAAAACATGTATTCTCAAGATCTCAATAATTCATTGTCTTTGTTTCTACTATCTTTTTGTTGGTTTAATTTGAACATATATGATTAATATGCTCTTTAAAATAAACTTTAAATCGGTCTCTTATACATATTGTGTTCTCATGTGCCTATATTGAATAAAACTGTATACTTTGTACGAAATAAGTTTGGTTTTATTGAAGCTCTTCCTTACCTTGTCCGAAAAAGCAAATTTTTGAACACGCTGATAATATAAGCCGTCACAGATGACTTACTAGAGTGGTTGCTAAACAGGTTGTGACGCTGAATATTCTGTAGATTTCAAGAAACCAAAATAATTATCAATTATATCTTATAATTATTGAAAACTAAAAAAAAACACTATCGGCGTACTTATTGCACTCTAATAATGCAGGCTATTTTTTTTCAAATTTCAAAATATTTATAGCTCCTACATTTGAAGTAATTCAATAAATCTATATATTAATAGCCGATAATGTCCGTCTGAGTGTAAGATGTCCTCGATTTCCCCTCCCCCTGCCCCTCCCCCTCCTCCTGCCAAGCCGCGCTGTCTCCATTTGTTTATTTAAACTATGGTCGCGATTTCACCTTTTCGATGACGTCAAGAAAGACGGTCTCCTTCCCCCCACCCCTGCCCGCTATCGCCATTCATTCATTTTGTCCGCGATTTCCCCTCCCCCTGCCTCTCCCCTTCCTCAACCCCAGACCCACTGTCCCATTTTTTAATTCATACTAAAGACGTATTTTTCCAATACACTATTATTCGATGAAAAATTGAATTCTCATACAAATACAAAAAAAGCACCTAAAGCGCTGGGATTCGAAACGGGGTCTTTAGATTATGAGTTGAAGACCTTACCTCTAGGGTAAACGGGGATCTGTTTTCGTGATGAAATAGCATTATATATATTGTATTGCGTTCGAATTTTGAAACTTTTGTTTTTTATTAGAAACACAGCATATCTATCTATCTATATATTAATAGCCGATAATCTATATATTAATAGCCGATAAAATAAGTTTTCACTTTTCACTTTTTACTTTTTACTTTTCACTTTTTACTTTTCACTTTTTACTTTTCACTTTTTACTTTTCACAAATGTGTGCGTACTGATGTCCACTTCGCCCAATGATAGCGATTTATTTTGAACATATTTTGAACATCACATTTTTCGGCCAATTGGAATGGACGTCTTTTTATATTCAAAATTCAAATTTCCTGGGACAGATTTTGTTCAGTGTCATCCATCTTCTATATGATTGTCACCGATTTCCCCTCCCCCTCCTCATCCCCAGCCCGACTGTCGACATTTTTTTTATTCATACTAGAAGTATTTTTTCATTACGCTGAAGAAGCACATAGTTTTAAATGTGAAAAAACGCTAAACTTTATTTCACATTTTATTTCTGCCGCGGGTCGGATTCGAAACGTGGAACTTTGCAATATGAACGGAACGTCTTACCGCTGAGGTAAAGGGCAAACTTTCAGGTGCGACAAAATTAGATTATATATATTAAGCATTCGAAAAAAGAACTATTTCAAACTTGACTTTGATTGTTTGTTTGTATTGAGAATTCAAAAATAGAATATGTCAAATACTTAGTGTGGCCAATTCAAAAAAAATGATTCCAAGATATTTTTCTTTTTCTACGAAATATATTTGTTTGCACACTTGAAACCTTTGCAGGGCTGTCGATATATGCGCCGAGGTCGATTTATGGTACTACGAAAAATGATTGTTAGCAAACTTGAACATTATTCCAAAGATTTAATAATTTACGAAAAATGGTTGTTAGCAAACTTAAACATTATTCCAAGATATAATAATTTACGAAATTTCTGCTACCACGAAAAATGGTTGTTAGCAAACTTCAACATTATTCCAAAGATTTAATAATTTACGAAATTTCTGCTACTACGAAAAATGGTTGTTAGCAAACTTAAAAGTTATTCCAAAATATAATAATTTACGAAATTTCTGCTATTACGAAAAATGGTTGTTAGCAAACTTAAACATTATTCCAAATATTAAATAATTTACGAAATTTCTGCTACTACGAAAAATGGTTGTTAGCAAACTTGAACATTATTCCAAATATTAAATAATTTACGAAATTTCTGCTCCTACGAAAAATGGTTGTTAGCAAACTTGAACATTATTTCAAAAATTAAATAATTTACGAAATTTCTGCTCCTACGAAAAATGGTTGTTAGCAAACTTGAACATTATTCCAAATATTAAATCATTTACGAAATTTCTGCTCCTACGAAAAATGGTTGTTAGCAAACTTGAACATTATTCCAAATATTAAATAATTTACGAAATTTCTGCTCCTACGAAAAATGGTTGTTAGCAAACTTGAACATTATTCCAAATATTAAATAATTTACGAAATTTCTGCTCCTGCGAAAAATGGTTGTTAGCAAACTTAAACATTATTTCAAAAATTAAATAATTTACGAAATTTCTGCTACTACGAAAAATGGTTGTTAGCAAACTTGAACATTATTTCAAAAATTAAATAATTTAAGACATTTCGGCTACTACGAAAAATGGTTGTTAGCAAACTTAAACATTATTTCAAAAATTAAATAATTTACGAAATTTCTGCTACTACGAAAAATGGTTGTTAGCAAACTTGAACATTATTCCAAAAATTAAATATAAACGAAATTTCGGCTACTACGAAAAATGGTTGTTAGCAAACTTAAACATTATTCCAAAAATTAAATAATTTACGAAATTTCTAATAAAAATAAAATAAATAAAAATAAAATACAATAAAATAAAATAAATTAAAATTAAATTAAATAAAATTAAATAAAATAAAATAAAATAAAATAAAATAAAATAAAATAAAATAAAATAAAATAAAATAAAATAAAATAAAATAAAATAACATAAAATAATATAAAATTAAATTAAATTAAATACTTTGCAACAAAAATCTCACGTTGCTGGGCAACGGGCTTACAGCTAGTTCTATATATTAATAGCCGATAAAATAATCACTTTTTACTTTTCACTTTTCACTCACTTTTTACTCACTTTTCACAAATGTGTGCGTACTGATGTTCTCGGGTCTTTTTCTTCTTTTACGAAATGTATTTGTAAGCGTATTTGAAAATTAGTTGAATAAAATATATATACTACGAAAAATGATTGTTAGCAAACTTCAACATTATTCCAAAAATTCAATAATTTGCAATTTAAAAACTGCAGGGCTGTCGATATATGCGCCGAGGTCGATTTATGGTACTATGAAAAATGATTGTTAGCAAACTTGAACATTATTCCCAAGATTTAATAATTTACAAAATTTCTGCTACTACGAAAAATGGTTGTTAGCAAACTTGAACATTATTCCAAAAATTAAATAATTTACGAAATTTCTGCTCCTACGAAAAATGGTTGTTAGCAAACTTGGACATTATTCCAAATATTAAATAATTTACGAAATTTCTGCTCCTACGAAAAATGGTTGTTAGCAAACTTGAACATTATTCCAAAAATTCAATAATTTACGAAATTTCTGCTACAACAAAAAATGGTTGTTAGCAAACTTTAACATTATTCCAAATATTAAATATTTTACAAAATTTCTACTCCTACGAAAAATGGTTGTTAGCAAACTTGAACATTATTCCAAATATTAAATAATTTACGAAATTTCTGCTTCTACGAAAAATGGTTGTTAGCAAACTTGAACATTATTCCAAAAATTCAATAATTTACGAAATTTCTGCTACTACGAAAAATGGTTGTTAGCAAACATGAACATTATTCTAAATATTAAATAATTTACGAAATTTCGGCTACTACGAAAAATGGTTGTTAGCAAACTTAAACATTATTTCAAATATTAAATATTTTACAAAATTTCTACTCCTACGAAAAATGGTTGTTAGCAAACTTGAACATTATTCCAAATATTAAATAATTTACGAAATTTCTGCTTCTACGAAAAATGGTTGTTAGCAAACTTGAACATTATTCCAAAAATTCAATAATTTACGAAATTTCTGCTACTACGAAAAATGGTTGTTAGCAAACTTGAACATTATTCCAAATATTAAATAATTTACGAAATTTATGCTTCTACGAAAAATGGTTGTTAGCAAACTTCAACATTATTCCAAAAATTCAATAATTTACGAAATTTCTGCTCCTACGAAAAATGGTTGTTAGCAAACTTAAACTTTATTCCAAAAATTCAATAATTTACGAAATTTCGGCCACTACGAAAAATGGTTGTTAGCAAACTTGGACATTATTCCAAATATTAAATAATTTACGAAATTTCTGCTCCTACGAAAAATGGTTGTTAGCAAACTTCAACATTATTCTAAAAATTAAGTAATTTACGAAGTTTCTGCTAATACGAAAAATTGTTGTTAGCAAACTTAAACATTATTCCAAATATTAAACAATTTACGAAATATCTGCTAACTATAAGAATAAAATATATTAAAATAAAATAAAATAAAATAAAATAAAATAAAATAAAATAAAATAAAATAAAATAAAATAAAATACCATAAAATAAAATAACATAAAATTAAATTAAATTAAATACTATGCAACAAAAATCTCACGTTGCTGGGCAACGGGCTTACAGCTAGTCTTTTTTATTTTGATTCAAATATAACCGAAGAATCCATATATGCTGAGAATTATACCAAAAACACCATAGTTTTTATTTAAACTAAATATTATTTATGTATTTACTGTTGCGGGAAGATAGTGCAGTCAGTGGTGAGCTCATTCATAGTAACAAATTCAATTAGTCTTTCACCATTGTCATTTTAAATATAATGTTTCAGGAAAAAAAATAAAGAGATTTACGGTGTGTAAGAATAATAAATCCTGATACATATTTTACTTTTGGGAGATAGTTTTATATACATTTTAATAAAAACAAATGGTTGACTACTCTTTGTATGATGATAATTTTCAGTCAATTTTGTTGACAATAACTAACGAAAAATACTTAACGGCTAATACTAGATACCTATACCTTTCTGGCAGTCCTAAAATATGCATTATGTATATAAATATAGTGTAAAATCAATTTGCAACTTAGAATTATTTTCAATTTTATTAGAAATGTACATAATAATTTATTACAAATAACATGGTGGCTGCTCCATTGATGGTTTTCATTAATTTTAATTATATTATTCGTAAAACCAAGAGACATATTCCTAATGTGCAAAACAAACACTTACATAATTAATATTCATCATTCAAAAGAGATTGATTTACATGATACTGTATCAACAATTGGAAACAATTACTTCAATAAACATTACATTATTTTTTATATATTCCAACTTATCAAGACTGGTGTGAGGGATGAAAACGTATTGGCGTCGAACAGTAGCATCCAGATTTTTTCTTTCTGCCTCAGATGTGGCAACATCTGCTGCTCGTCTTTCTCCATTGCTTTTGGAAGCTAAACTATTTTTTTGACCCAACATATCATCAAAGGCTTCCTTCTTTTTGACCATTAAAGTTTTCACAATATCTATTGGCTACAAAAGAAAATATCTAATTTCATTAACTGGTATAAAAATTTAAGGGGAAATTATCAACGAATTTTGAACTAAATAATATTGCTTGGAGATGTTGATGTTCTGCATTTAAGTTATATTCTAAGATCTGGTGTAAAATCAAAGATAATAATTTGGTAGATGAGATAAACAGGAACAATGCAAAGACGCAACCAACGTTCCCTCTAAGCTGCGGGCGTGCGCGGTTGCGCAGTAGTTGAGAAGCCCCCGCGCACTCATTCCGGGTTGGCACGCACAACAAGACAGTTGCTAAATCAATATTTGATCGTTCCGCGCTGCCTCCACGCAGCCTTTGAAATTTCCGCGCAGCTTACCCTTCGATTTAGAGGGAACGTTGGACGCAACCCTGTCTCACTTCATTGTGACCCCGAAACATTCAGTAGTTGAGTCATCGATTCATACACAGTTCATGCACTGTTCTCCTGCAGGGATTTAATAATGACCACAATCTTTGGCTGGGGCTTCTCATAGTCGACAAAACAATAATCAAGAGCGCTATTAAATATATCACTCTGTTGGAGGAGACCATTCCGCCTCAATGTGATCAGACCCGGATGTAGGCAATACAATAGTGAATCTCTTGCTTACCTTAACGCTTTGGTTTCGTCTCATGACTTGATCTTTAAGTATAATATTTGCTTGAAGTGTAGGTGGCCACTCAAGTAATGGATCGCACTCCCCAGGTACAATAAATACGGAAGCTGTCAAATGTCGTCCTCTCCATTTTCCTAGGCCATTTAAATATAGCTCTGCCTGTTAACAACAATTAGATTTTTTTACCACAATATGAAAATCTGACAAATATTGTTGATCGCGTAATCAGTTCATCCCGGAATTATTTCAATTTAATTGAGGGTGAGCTTTCACATTCAAAGATATGGAAAAATTAAGAAAAAATATATTTTTTAAACTTTTAAGGATTTCAGAGGAGTCTAGCAATACTCTTGAGTGGATGTGAGTAAATTCAGACAAACACTGTTTTATGAGTAGATTTTTTGAAACTTGCCCAGTTGATTTCATTCCTACTTTATATTTTGGTTATTTTTTATCTACGTTTACATTGTTGCTTCATGGAAACAATACCATTATGGTTTGTATTTTTTTAATATTCAGTTTTTTTTGAACAAATTTAATTGAATTAGATAATAAGGTATACCTGGATAGTGTATCCATATCGGCTTGTTTTGAAGAGTGGGCTTAAGAGAACGGAATCGTTATCAACAGAATCCTTTAACTTATTTTCATAATTTTCTATTCTCCAAAGTAAATGACCTAAAAATAATTAACGCTTATAATATGCTTCGAATAATATATAATAATTATTCCCAGATCAATAATTAGTGTGTATGTTGTTAATCCTCATATTTGATAACACAATTACGACTTAGAGTTAGTCTAAAGTAGTTAATTCAAGATAAAATCAATACTCTGATAACAGATATCTATTATTTGTAGCAAATATGGTTTTTATTTTATATTATATATTTTTTTTAATTTTGACAAATGGTAGTTTTACACTGCGAAATCATGAACAGCATGTAAAGATGTGGAAGAATATACAATTTTAATTGCTGAGTGTATAAGAAGAATCAACAAAACATCTAAATGATGACTATAAGTGCTTCACACACAAAAAAAAATCAATGAGAACTACATTAAAATATCTCATCAAATACAGTTTTAAAGTTGGAATTTTTCGGAACCGTAAAATATTATAAAGTGATGTCCGTTTATGTAACTTAGACTTAGTATGACCAATAAAAGTTACTCTTTAAAGCTTTAATTCATAAAAATTATGAAACCGCATGAACGCAACTTGCATATCCACATTAGAATGGACACACGAGTCTTGTTCAAAGCGCAGAACATATTTAAGGATCATTTACCTGTGGAATCGGATACAATATGATGTATATCATGGTTATTGGATGGATGTCGTTGACGTTGCAGAATTTTTACCATTTTTGATAAATCGCTTACAGTCTTTTGAAGGTTATCTACTTTAGCAGAGTCTTCTTCCATTGCAACTTTTAATGACTTACTTTCGAAGTGTACAAGTTGATACTTTGATGCATCATCAAGATTACGACTCAGTTTTTCTAAGACGTCTGCATTAGATCTTTCAATGGTTTTAATTCTCTCTTTGCAGTTTGCAAAATCTTGCGTAATCAGCTCTTCAGTTTCAGCTCTTTCTTGCTCTAACCGCATCACTTGTTCAATTCTCTTTTTCTTTTCTAGTGCTGTATCATTTTTTAATGATTCTATTGATGTTTCTGTAAGAAAAAAAATAAGCCTTAGTGTAACTAGCTGTTGGGTTTTGCCCCCTTTGGTAGCAGATGTATTATAACTTGGAACGGAACACAATTTGCTATGAAATTAAATTTGTCTTAGCTGTCAAGCTATCACCCATTCGATAATCTCAAATATATTCATAATTGGTGGTGCGTTGATCTAAAGGAACACATCCTTATCATTTACTGCAGATCGTTTATAGTTAACACTTCTGGAAAAAGTAATGTAAATATTCTTGTTAGAAATAATCTTGCTATTTTAATTTAATTTACATTGTTTTGTGAAACCTGCTTAATATATGCCTCGTTTGCTACACAGGACTATGTAAATTGCCGCTGTCGGTACAAACTCAATTTTAATTCATCAAAAATGTTCATGTTATAGTCTAATTTTATTAAAAATTTAATCTACTTCCGTATGTGAAATTGCCAGCTCTACACGATCTAACTAAATTTTGACATAACACGGAGACGGCAGTCTTTGTTTCCAGAGCCTTTACATAATCAGTATCATCTTCAGGCTGATATGCTTCTTAAAGAAACAAAATACATGTTGCAATTTATATCACACAATCAGTGGAATAACAAAGTTACCGATTAAATCCATTAAAAACACGAAATTTTAGTTTATAATTTTAATGATCTTTAATGCATTGAATTACTATGTGCTATGGTGAAAAGAATGATTATTTAAACAGGTATTTTAAAAATAGAACAAAATAAAAAAACTCAAAGAGGTGTAACATAAAATATTACATATAAATATTAATATTATAAAACTGTTAGCCAGTATGTCTTAATCCCTGTCATCTATGCCTTAATCACTGTCAATTCTTAGTACTAACAATAAAATAAAACACATGTCAAAAACATGTTTGTGCATATTTTCCAATCACAAGAACATCATGAATGGTTGTTTGCTCCCTATATTTCTTTTGCATGCCCATAATTTAATATTACTTACCGAATGCTTGCAATGCTCTGAGTTTTGTATCTTGACTGTTCACAATCAGCTCCAAATGACTCCTTTCGACCTGCTCACGCTCAATTCCTTTTTGTAAAGAATCAAATCGCATCTCTGACTGTGATACATAACTGGAATATTTCTGCAATACATGCTTTTAATCGACACAGAGTTCATAAATATATTTTGTAATACAAATATCAAATGGGTTAACTTCTCACGACAAACCAACTTCGACCTCATTCTTTCACCGTTCAGTCATTGGTGAGTGAAGTTTCGATGTTAGTTCATCACCAGATTATAAAAGTAGCCATACAGTAAGAGCTGTCAGTGATTATTGTGATAGAATATAGATAAAAACGAAATATGCATTGATACTTTGAATTTAGCATCTTAATGGGTACTTTTTGCATTCAAATGATTGTGGTTTTATTTTTTAGGTTTAATTATTGGTGAAAAAGCCATTATATTAAAAATAAAATTAATTCATGATTTTAAAGAAATCTAATGACCAAGGCCAGTTTATCGTTTTGAAATCTTACATCAATGCCCATTTAAATGTCAAATAAACATTTATTAAAATCAAAACATATTAGGCAAACATTTCAACTCTGCTCAATGATAGCAATTTAGAGAGTGTCATTTAAATTTGAAATTCCATGTACAATTTTAATGATAGGTAGTTCATTCATTTTAAAATAAAGAATACAGCACTCATATTGAGCTAGATAGATATACTCACTTGAGAGCTTTGCTGAACATACTCCAGGTCTTGTTTTACTCTATCAATCAATAAGGATTTGCTTAAAGATTCTTCATCTAATGTTTTACGAAGGGTTGCAAATGTCGCCACTAATATTTGGTTTCTTTCTTCTGACAAATTGTATTGTCTTTTTAATTTAGTAACTTCATTTTGTAATTGTTCTCTTTGAATTTTTTCCTGTGCTAGTGATGACCTAGTGATAGAAAAACATTTTGAATCGTGGCTCTTTTTTCATAAAAAATTTCATGGCATACACAATTTCTGACTAAAATTGAAGTTTAAGCAAAAGTATAACAAGGCAAAATAATATTTAATTAAGTTTGTTGTCACTTTTCGCTTACAATGTGTATTTAATATTTCTATGATTTCCTAAAAAATATCTGTATTTTATTATATCTGTATCATTTTATATTAACCTTAACAATTCCAAATGTTTTTCGAAATTCCTAGAGTTATCAGGTTGAATCATTTCACGGCGAAGAGTTGATGCTGCGGATGGAGGCAGTGATGTTTGGATGGGTTTGGTGGCAAGTTTGGGTGCTGGATGACCAACATTCCAGATTGAGCACTGTAGAGTGTGTGATTGTAATAAACGACGTTCCAGCCAAGCACCACATCGATCAGGACATTCCTCCAATATGCTGCTACATTGCTTTATATGACTCTAAAATATTTGAAAATCTTTTCTTTCTATCATCTTTTTACATCATCAAATAATGACATTGCGCTTTTCATAATAATCAATTATGCTTATAGCATGCTCTGAATACTTTATAGAGCAGGGATGGTGAACCTTTTTGGATCCGCATGCCAAAAATCCTTACAATACTATTTCTCGATTGAGTGGCGTGCCTAAGTAGTAAAAAATGATTTTTATTTCTGAATTTTATTTACAAGCTTAAAAATTACAATTACAACAACATTTGAAAATAATAAAACGGAATAAATTAATTATTCAATGTTTATTTAATCAAAAAATTTTAATTTTTTAAACTAGGAAATCGTTTGCGTGCCATCCAAATTCTCAAACGTGCCACCTCGGGCATGCGTGCCATAGTTTCGCCATCCCTGTTATAGAGAAAATAAACAATAATTTCCATAGTATAGAAAAATATGGGAATGAAATCATCGTTTATTTTATTGATTCAGATTTAACAAAAATGATTCAATCCTACATTTTCATTTTAATAAATAGACTATTTCTTGAATCAGAATTGTTTCAGTGTTCAATGTTTCACTTTTAAATGAAATAAGTCTAAACCAATTTTGATTAATTTGTAAGTACTGTCAGTTTATTAGTACATTTTTATCAGTTGTCTGGAA
The DNA here is from genome assembly GCA_030503985.1 of Himalopsyche tibetana. Classification (NCBI taxonomy): domain Eukaryota; kingdom Metazoa; phylum Arthropoda; class Insecta; order Trichoptera; family Rhyacophilidae; genus Himalopsyche; species Himalopsyche tibetana. Next base: position 27,882,831 of record JAPJYX010000030.1, read on the forward strand.
CCGAACAGCTTATAGTGCTAGCAGTGAACCAATCTTGAAGCTTAACACCATTCACTCACTGACAAACGCTGTAAACGTACTCCCCACTTTACCGTAGAATTAAGACGCTAGTAATACTCGGAGTCATTCGCCGCAGCTACGTACGATTAAGAATCACTCTTCTGTCTTCCCTACCACCGTTTATCCCCGCTGTTTGGCCTGCATGTTTCGCAGTTTCACCTCGCATCTGAGTCTTCCACGATTCTCGATGCATTGTTTCCATAAAAATATTTTCTCAGTTCTATTATAAGCCTCTATGCAGTCAGGAAAGAATAATTGAGTTTCTAAGTAACAAAGCCTGAACTACACAAATCTCTGAGATACGATGATAGCAAACATACTCCAAAAAGTATATCATAATGCAAATTCAAAATATCTAATAACTTATAAGGTGTCAAGATAGGGTATTTTGAATAAGTATATTATTATTTAAGCTACGGCTAGGTTGTCTATTTTTCAACGAGTGAATTATATAGTTTAAGTATTATACGAGCCCTCGAGAATTAAGTGAGTCAAGTAGTAATATGGTCAAACTTTTCTATTGGAATCTACAATCACGTCATTACTTGGTGTTTTGGAGGATTACATATTTTTAATTTACAAAGATAACACTGTTGTGGTGTGTATTTACTGAATTCACATCACTCTTACGATATTTGAAGACATGTAGAATATTATAACACATCTAACTCATACTTTCCTAAAATACTACCTGGCACACTTCATTTCTCAGGAGTTCATATTATATTTAACCCGATCAGGGACATACTGTGAGCATAGGCGAGTAGGCAGTTGCCGAGGTGTGACAAGTTCTAGGGAGCGGCAAATGATCACAGATTTATTTTTAAATGACTAAATATCTTCGAAACACAAATTTGGTAGAGAATAATTAATATGAAACTTCAATGTCTTCAAATGCGTGAAAAATACATTCTAAATCGCTATAGTATTTACTTACTTGTAATGATAGGGAGGTCTCAAATGATCCATTGCAAAAATAACAGATTACACTTGTTTTAACAGGCGCTTTACTTCCATGACCATTCATTTTAACTGAATGTATGTTTTGTTGCTTAGGGGTTGTTGATATGACATTTATTTTTTTTCGTCTTAGAAAGAAATGTGTATAAGCAGATGTTGGAATGAACACATTAACTTTATCAATAAAATAATTGGTATGATTCTGTTATCAATAGGTGTTGCAATTACATCAGAACCGAATTGGTTGAAACTATAAAAAAATATATAAATAATCAATGATTTGTTGGTTTTAGTAGCATTCTTCTGTAACAATTTTTAATACACTTAAGTAATATCAGCTTTTTTCAATTTATTGTTAATCTCTAGTCAAAAGGGATAATGAAAGATTGATGATTTTTACAAGGACTAATAGTGAACAAATCACTTTCTCTAAATGCCATTTTCAGAATGAGTGTGTATAACTGATAGAGATTTGATAGTGAAAGATACATTAACTACCCCCTGAGGGAAGACGAAGCATAGGAAGACCGTAACTTTGCTGGATGGATGCGGTGTCACAGGACCTACGAGTGTCGGAGGTCAGTGACTGGCGTAAGAGGGCAAATAATCAGGTAGAGTGGAGGAGATTGATTGAAGAGGCCAAGGTTCACCTCGAACTGTAGCAAGAAGAAATACTTTTATTACAAATTTTATGTATATTTTGACAAAATATCTGGAGTTTCTAAGCACAAGTGTTTAGGACGGAAATCAAAAACCGTAGACTCTAAACATTCAGATGCGGAGACTTGCTACTACTAAACTAAATCTTACCCAACCTTCTTCCTTATCGCACTATTTTTTCAAATTATTATTGTAATTATTGTAAGTTTTCAATGTATTGCTTCTGCAAAGTTATATACAGCAAAAAAGTGTTCCTAAAAAGATAGCACAGTTGCTTAACTTCTTTTTTTGGAAGAAAGTAGGCATAAAAGGGAGGGCTAGGACAGAACTCGTGGTAAGCTTATCACTCACTAAATCTCATCACGAGAGAATTTACGGCAACACAAAACAGCAATACTTTCAAACAGAAATCCATTAATCTATTGATAAATCAGTTCATGAAAATTTTTTGGTAAAATTTAATAAATACCTGATTTCACTCTGTTATTACGTTTGTCGGATTTTTAGATTACTTATCAGTGTAACGTCATTAGACTTGAGCAAGGTGGGTCCCCTTATCTTCCTCATAAAACAAATGCATACATCAGTATTCTACTACTTATAATTAATAGGTAAGGCCATTACCAAATACCTGTCTACTTTATTTCATCTAGACCAGTAGGTCACACCATTTTTAAGCCAAAAGCCACTTTTCCAATGTTAACTTTGTAATGTGCCACTCAAAAGAAAAATCAATTTTCCAACAATTTCTTACTTATATTGTATAAATAAGTTCAACAGTATTAGTAAAAATATATATTAATAAATATGGAATAAAAATAAAGATAAAATAGCTAAAAATGTTGGGTAAAAAGCGGATGACCTATCGCAGGGAGCTCGAAACTCAGACTAAAAAACCTACTAAAGCTGTCCGTTTCATAACAATGACAATGTGCCAAAAGGAAATATTTTTGTCTCCATCAACAAGAAAAAATTATGAATTCGCTATGATTCTAACCAAATGAACATCAGGGCAATAAATTTGAAAAAAAATGAAAATATTTTTTAACTTTTCTTAAATTTTGAAATTATATATATTTTTTTTACTCTTGAAAAATTCAGAGTGCCACCGAGAAATTCACAAGTCACAAGTGGCACTCAAAGTACCCTGTATGCCTACGCTCACTGATCTAAATCTCAGTTTTCCAAACTTATTAACCAAATATACACCCTCATTTCAGCTAGGCCGGCCAACAGGTCTCTTTTCAAGAGACGTGTTCTTTTTTTTTAACACAATTATTTTGCTCTATCTCTTTTTTTTATTATAGCCAGAATGTCCTTTTTTCAACTAAGACAATAATTTCATGCAGCCCGTACTATATTTTTTCTCACAAGATATGGTGAACAGTTTCATATTAATTTCTGCAATAATTAAATTATTTATACTGTTTATTTAGATGTCTTTTTATGCAATACACAATTACGCAATATTGAATATTAATATTTAGTAATTTCAATTAAAATATATTTTAATTAGAGTCAAGGCTTGTTCACAGATGTCATCACAATCAAATAACTCGCATATTTTTTAAAAATGTTTATTCAAAAAATTATATAAACATACATATCGACTGTGGAAAGGGAAAAGGACGTAACCCTCAATTTTCCAAAACAGATTTTTTTCGATAATCACAATGTATATGTTACGCCGAATCGGTGAAACTGCCTATTTCACGTATTCGGCAGAGATTTTGCCGAATGCGTGAAATAGACAACGGGCTTGCTTATTTCACGCATTCGACGAAATCTCTGCCGACTGCGTGAATTCGCCAAGGAGTAATAACTATTGTCTATGGTCAGTGTATAAATTCTTTAAATGTCAACATGACAGTTGAACAAATAATTTTGACACATAAGTCAAATTTAGTGCAGAATGATTGATTTAAACACGTTCACACTTGATAAAATAAATCTATGCTTATTTGATGACAGAATTATTGATGTTGTTCAATCTGCAACTTCATAAAATATTTTTTTGCTTTTCTTGTAAACTTAAATGCTATGAAAATTACACAACACTGGAAAAATTGGTGTGAAATTTACTGAGGACGAGGAAGCTTGGCGTGGAAAAGAGATTTAATTTTGATAAATATGGAAAGTAACACTTTAAACGCCTGCACGGTTTATATTGCCAAAGAAATACCAGATAAAAATGACAAATCTTATCATTTTTATCATAATGCTTTGTGATACAAAGGGTTTTATCACAACCATTTGTATTTCCAAAACAGTAAATGATGTTAAATTATGGGATCAGATAAGCAGTCACAGAAACCTAGCTAACAAGACAATGTGAAGTTTATAATTAAATTAAATTTGACGACTGTTACACAACTTTTTTTACTGTTAATTATTTTTTCTTGATACTATTATTAATTTCCAAGATTTATAAACTGTTCATTTGTATCCCTTTATCATTTTTTATTATTATTGTCAAAAGGTGTCAAGTCAAAAGTAGGAATTTAAATCTGTTTATTTCCAGAATTTTCTGTTTGTCTAGTTTTACCGACTTGTTATTAAAATGTAGAACTTTAAAATTTCTACCAATATCGAAGGTGTGGTTGTTTTGAAACAGATGGTTTCCAAATGAAGAAAGTTCATCCACTTTCTTATCAGAACTCAAGTGTTCTTTAAATCTTATATTAAGCGATCTACCTGTTTGACCAATATGTTTGGCGTTACAAGAATTGTAGTGACTTGAGTTGAGTAAATAAATCCCGCTTTGGTTCAAAAAGTTTAACTTATCTTTGGACTTAACTAATGCCAATGCTCGCAGTGAGCGAAACCGGTCCTGACATATTAAATGAAGTACAAAGGAATATTGTGTTTTCATTAATATAATGCCTTTCCACCAAGTATTGACAGTGAACATCCTAAAAGTGGTCACCCGTTGAGATTATGTTGTACAGTACTGCGTCCGAACTAGTTATCTCTGGTCCGAACAAACGTTATTTGATTTTATTGGATGCAAAAAATGCGATTAAATTTAATTTCTAATGATTATAAGCTTTCTACAATTAAAATACAATTATTTTATCATCCACTATGACAGCTTATTCTTATACCATAGATAGTTGAAATATAACCATTTATGGTCTATGGTTTATTTTGACATCTGTCACATATGCATACATTTAAAAGTCGAAAATAGATCTCTAATTGACGCCTGATGAGTTGATGTCGACGAGTGCTGCCTATCATATTCCAGTTTTAACTTATTTTCAAGTTGTGTGGAGATGAACGTCATTGTAGTTAATTAACAATATGCTTTTATATACTATGAAATGACATTTGGTTTAGTTGCAAAAAACACCCCCAGAGCGCTGTGATCATAGACAACCTACATAGTTTATATCCATCTACCTTGCTGAATGCATGAAATAAGCAAAAGATTTTATGCCGAATTCACGCAGTCGGCAGAAAATTTACCGAATGCGTGAAATAGACAACGGGCTTGCCGAATTCACGCATTCAGCAAAATTTCTGCCGACTGCGTGAAATAGGTAATTTCACCGATTCGGCGTAACATATACAACTTGACACACATTCTATCAAAAGGATGGAAGCTGAAAATGCCGAATTAGTATCTAAATTTAGCTTTTAAGTTTGAAAAAGATGACCTTGTAAAAAAATAAAACCCAGAAAAAACACTGAAATAACGGTTTTTCCGAGTCAATTTTTAAACTAATATTAGATTATGTCAATTAAACGCCAGTTTAGAAGTATCCGTGCACTTCAAGGTTGTGTATAATTCATAATTTGCATATGTCACAAAATCATCAAAACACGTTTTTAGCGCCTCATGTAAAATTTGATATGTGTGGGTTACGTCCTTTTTCCTTTCCACAGTCGATATGTATATCGAATAAAGAACTTTAACAAAGTTTAACGCGTGAGATTTGTGGCCGTGGGCCAAATGTTGACTACGGCATTACCACACTTTGCACAATTGCACTAAAATATTTTCCATTTAAAATTTAATATTTATCATTACGTAGAGAATTCATGTATTTTTCAATTCAATTGTATTTAAATTATGATTCCAGATATAATCTTTCCTGCACCTTGTTAAATAATGGTTTTTTGGTATGAAGATTTTTTTTTAAATGTTTTCTTTTTTTGTCCCTGACACTCGATAAACTTATTTTCCAGTGCTGTGGAGTCGTTTAAAATAAAAAGACGACTCCAAATCCGACGATTTTTTTCAATAATTTCATTTTAACTTATATATATGTAGTTTAGAATTATTTTCCTTTTGATTTTGTAAACTTCCACAAAATTCTTGGTCGAACACGACCCGGGTTTCGCCTCTCGGCATCTTTCGGTGTTGATCAGTGTGCGAATGCACTCGAACTAAAAATCAAAATGAAAATAATTCTAAATTATTATTGAATTTCCATCAAGCACCTTGAGTAGAAATTTTAAATTATATATACGTATTCTATCAGAACACCTTTAATTAGCCAAGCATGCAATATCAACACTATAGACTATTGTGGTTTGAATACACATCATTAAATATATATTTTTGTGATTTTTATAGTCGTTTATTTTTCACGACTCCGTCAGAGCCCTGCAGTATTTTCAGCAAAAATAACAACAGAAGTTTCTCCTGGAAATTTACCTTTATAAAATTAAATATTTTAAACAGAAATATAATATTTATTTTTTATGCACATACATATTTCTATAATGTTATAAATAAGATACACCGATACTTAGGGTTAGAGTCACGGTCTACAGAGACACCTATAATCAAGACAAATTATTAAATTGCTTATATAAAAAAAAATGTTTAATTGATAGAATCTATCTAAGTATTTTCAAATCATTCCAGTTGAGTTAAGCATTCCTTATTATCAGATTGCAAGTTTATTTGTAAAAAAAAAATGAACAGGGAGCCAGTGGGGTGCTTAAGCAGGGACCTCCTTTTTTATATCAACCAAAACGCATTTTTTTTTTTTAATATTAAACGCTTACAAAATCAAAGACATATAAATGCATTTGTCTTTCTTAATAGATCAATTCCAATGAAAGAAATTGGAAAAATTAATAATGTGGTTTTTTTTATTATTTTGAGCATTTGGTCATTGCAAAATATTGTCGCATGACATTTCAATGCAAGATTTCAAGAATATGCCACATACCAATCATAGGAAATAAGAATGCATGTACATATATTTTTATATCACTGTAAGTGAACAGGTTAATTAATAACAGAAGAGTTAAATAGTGTCCGTGGAGTGGCGTGTTTACGTATATTCAAAGATAATAATAGCAAAATTAATTATATAAGCAGGCTCTAACTGCATCGCAACATGACGTATGTGATGTGAAGATTATATTGTTCCATTGTCATTGCCATGGTACGTTAAGGTGCTTTGCAGAAGTTCACACAATAATATACATTTTTGACTTATTGATTACTTTAATTTATTATTAATTATTACTGCAAATAAGTGTTGCGCAATTGACACAAACTCCCAAAGGATAGACAAGGAAGACAAAAAAAAATGCCAGTGAAAAACATAGTTTTTACAACATTAACATATCACTGATACTTTCGTCATCCTTTTTGTCATCAGGATTTCAGAAATTTAAGAATTAAACATGCTCTAAACTTTGTATTCATGAATTGAGAATTTAAAAAAAATACGTTATTCAGATAGATCAGCGTCTGCCAATCTGTGCCGCAGGAAGTCTCAGGTGTGCCGCGGTAGAAGAAGCCTTAAAATTTTAATTTTAAATAATGCCTATTCATGTAAATTATCTTCAATTTTAAATAAATTCAACATCTACAAATTCAAACAAATATTTGTTTGAATGTGTATTGGTCAACGCGACACATTTTCCACGTTTTCTCTTTTAAAGGTACATGTCCTTTTAGCATTTTTATTTGGTGTGCCGCGGTACAAGTCCCATCCACCAGTGTCCCGTGAAGAAAAAAAGATTGTAAGACACTGAGATAGATATTTAAATAAATGTGCAACAGGTACATTTATTTTGTGCAGTACTGTTTACGATGGAATATGCTCGCGAGCTCGAAGGAGGGGCGCGGGGTGGGGGCTTGCAGTTAAACGTTTAGTCTTGTACTGCCATTCCGGCAGTACCGGCTTTTATTTATTACAGGTATTTTGGTTAGAACTTTTTAAAAAGTTGATGCCGCATGTAGAAATTACTTACAACAAAAAGCAATCTTCTAATATCTGAATATAATAATGAATGAGTGATTTTGTGACATGTTAAGTATAATTTTTGATGTTAAAAATAAAATATAATACCAATGTACATTTTTAATCTGCCGTAACACCCCTAAATATTTTATCCACAAGCCGCCACTGGAAATAACCAGATCTACGATTGTATTATATATGTAATTATTTTGAATTTTCTTTGGCGATAAAACTATATAACAATTCTAATACGAATAATATAATATTGAATATTTGTGAGGCAAAAGGTTATATATCTCTGGTGTAAAACGGCGCCTAAGTCACTTGAATATAATGATGCTGTTACTTATTGTTATAATATACCTAGTAGCAAACAAACTTAAGGTAACTACCGAATGTCATTATCTAATATCCCTTATTAAGCAGCAGTAATTCAATGTCAAGTTCTCCCTGTAATCAGCCTTCTGGTTAATTAACATTTAATAACATTTCTATTCATACTTGGAAATACACATGACTTTTTACCAGGGCCAGACTGTCTTCCTTTTTATATTGATACATGTAGGTACCTACGATTATTTTATAAACGTATGATACAAATTGTGGGCGGAACTCGTGATCAACCGAATTCCATGCCCTTAAATAAAAATCTTCGTAAATCGTTTTCATAAGACACAATATAAAAACGCAGCACTGTTATCCTAGTCGTGTATTTGACTAACCCATCCCGTTTTGGCCGTGATTATCGAGATTTTTAAGTGCGTCCTGATTAGGACGTCCTGATCCGTCCAAATTTGTGATAGTACTAATCCCGGGATTTCGAGATTGAGAAAATTTGAAAAATTTGCGCGAGGACTAAAAAAAGGGTATTCCGCAAATTCCTGGGGTTTTGATGTCGGCAAAACATTGTTTGATAAATCCCAGGATTTTAAAATCGCCCAGTAAAAATTTCTCAATTTCGAATCCTGAATTTAAGCACGATTTTATGTTCAATGTCGGGATTGGAAAAAAATGTAAATCCCGAAATCCAGGGATCACAAAAAGGGTTCGGTATTGGATGATGTCCCGACCGGCTTAGCGTATTGTCACGGCTTTTCACCTTTCACCACACCAGTGGTGTAGTGGTAAATAAATAGGTACCAGGTCGATCATTGATTTCTTCCCTATTTTTTTTGTTTTTTTTTTAATATCCGTCCGAAGTTTGAAAAAAATCACAAGATTTAACAATTGAATCAATAAAAATAACGTTATAATTAAGTTACAAGTCAAAAAAAAAAAGTGGCAGGAAGGCGCCTTGGCTCATTTTCAGGTGCCAGGTCACGACCTGGCTCTACCTGCCCCCACTACACCACTGGTTATAACCATAGAAAAACGTATAATAATCAACATTAAGTTATAGATTGACATTATTCGGTTATTTATTAATCGGTTATTTATCTGTACAACATTAAAAGCCTTTTGCCACTACTTTTGAAATGAAAATTTGTGGGCCACCCTGATATAAACCAATAAAGAATAAAAAATATTCCAAAAAAAATGCATTGGACTGTTGAACATTATCGAAAGTTAAAAAATAAGGAAAATAAACATGCGGCGTGGACTTACATTTTACATTTGAGTAGCTTGGGATCAAATATGTGCAAATCCAGTTTTGAGAAAAAAATGTGATATCGCTTTAATGTTGGCGTATTGATTCAAAAGAACTGAATTTTATTTTTAACGTCACTAGTTTCCATGCAATTAAGGGTCAAAATAATATGATCATATAATTAAACCCCTAAATAAAATAGTAACATATGTTCGAAATCGTCGTATTGGGTTATGCATATAATATGAAGTTTACACTAGACATCTTAATCGTTTGCTCGATTTTTATACACATAGGTACTCGTGAATTGATTTAAAATAATGACAAACAAAAGACAACTCATTCATTTGATCTCGTGTCTAAGAAGAGATAAAATCAATGATAAAAATATATCCTTTCTTATCTCCTATTTCCAAGAAAACTTGTAGTACTCTAGAGCTTATTTATCCAAATGAAAACACAATTCATCCAGAATATTTTGTATTTACTGCAAATTTTTGAAAGTCTTGAAGAGCTCTCCTGAAAAATGACAAATCAGACTATCGACTTAAATTAAATTAATTACAGGGTTGTGGAGTCGAAGTCGTTGATTTTTGGTGTTTTAGGTGGACTCGATGTCGTAAAAACGGGTTTTTCTTAAATACATATTTTTAAGAAAAGTTATGCATTTATGTAGATAATAAAAAATATGCAAATCAAAGAGTTTTTTTAAATATATTTTCTTACATCTTTTTTAAAATTAGATATCGAGTCGTGACATTTACAAATGCCACGACTCAAAATGTAAATGTAAAATTATCACAATTATATGAACCTATTTTCAGAAAAAATGTTTCAACATTTTGTTGCCAGCAAAATTAAGCTACCAGTTCAGTGGAAAATTAATTGTGTGATATATTATAACATACAAGTATTACAACACAATTTATTACTGTACAAGTTATTATTCGGTTAATACATATTTATATTTTTGACCTAAGTAGATATCGACTGTGGGAAGTAAAAAGGACGTAACCCACACATATCAAATTTTACAGGAGGCGCTAAAAACGTGTTTTGATGATTTTGTGACATATGCAAATTACGAATTAAACACAACCTTGAAGTGCACGGAGACTTCTAAACTGGTGTTTAATTGACATAATCTAATATTAATTTAAGAATTTCTCTAGGAAAAACCTTTATTTCAGTCTTTTTTCTTAGTTTTAAATTTTTACAAGGTCATCTTTTTCAAACTTAAAAGCTAAATTTAGATACTATTTCGGCATTTTCAGCTTCCATCCTTCTGATAGAATGTGTGTCAAGTTCTATACATTGTGATTATCGAAAAACATCGAGGGTTACGTCCTTTTTCCTTTCCACAGTCGATATAATTTTCTTTTTATAATATTATTAAAAAATATATATTACTCAGGGCCGTGCCCTACCTACCATCTCAATTATATATTTACTACAATGTTCATCTTGAGTATATATATTAATTATTATAAAATATTACTTATATCGTTTTTTTAGTGCTGGGGGCACGCGCGTACGACTCTTCAATAATATTAAATGTGAAAATTAAACAATCAATATTTTATGTATCATAATATTTATATAATGAAATATGTTCAAATGCGAATGATATAAAGATCATGAATGAACATTTAGAGTTAGTAGTAATTTTGATGACATCGTTACCAATGTTCCCGCTAAGGCACGGGCTTCTAACCTGGGGTTCGCCAAGGGTTTCTTGGGGGGTCGCCAACTTATTTTAGATTTTAACAATATAGCAAATCGAGGATTCAAAACTCTCCGGTGAGCTAAAAAAAAAGGAGTTTCGGAGACAATCCTGGGAAAAGTTTAGCAAATCGAGTATTTCAAATTTCGTCGCTAGTCACATGGCTTTCATAAAAAAGGGTCGCCACCCGAAAAAGTTCGGGAACCTATGCGCTAAGGTGTGCGCGTGTGCGCAAGCACACTTCCCAAAATGTGGCAGCACACATTTTTCCATCCCCGCAAAGACCGCACTCAGAAATATTGAAAAAAGAAGGTTGTTTAACCAAATTTGATTATTGCTTTAATACTTATAATTAACTCACCAAATCTTCCACATTTTCTTCCACATCTAGCGTCAGTGAGTAGATGCCTACATATTTGCGCACATTTTTTTTTTTGCTGATAATTTACTGCTCACAGAAGTTGATGGTCCGCACACACAATAGAAAAATTAGAGGGAACGTTGATCGTTATCAACCTCCACCCAAAATGCTTGTTTGATTGCATTTATGTTATTCATAAAGCAAAGAAGAGCTGTATACAGAAATAAGAGGTACGGTTAAGAATATGCTTGCATCCAGGAGCAGCTCGGGGATTTCTGCGACTGTGTGCCTCACAAAACTAGAACTGAATGGGTGGTAGTACTAAAATCTTAGTGCAGCGCCTCTGAGCCTGTATGCGCCGCACACATGCCACGAGCCAGCCCTGCTTGCATCCTGCACGTAGCTGTGGATCGATTGACGGCATAAACTAAGGTTTAGCCTTAAACTTAGTTGAAAGTAATAAATGTTTTATTTCTTATATTATCAAATAGGTATAATTTTTTTAATCCATCTCTGACGATATAATTAGTTTTTCATAATGCTCCGACCATTTAAAAATAATCATTCAAAGAAGAAGAGTTAATTTGTTAACCTTTCCTCAAAGATGGCCTCATCGATTTCACCTGTGTACTTTTTTATAATTCATCTAAAAACATTAAAAGTTACTAGTAACTTACTACGTAACAAAAAATATTCCTCATCAATTTTAAATAAAATATTTACATTGAGTTTCACTTTTGAGGTGTTCACTGTCAATAGGTACTTGCTGGAAAAGCATTATATAAACAATTCAACACTGTTTTCTACTAATTGCATATTTTTTCAATGAGATCAAGACCAGTTTCGCTCATCGCCAGGATTATCAATTGAAAATTCTCATGCTGAGCGAAACCGGTCCTGATATTATTAAATAAATGTAGAAGTAGTACAAAGTGTGTTCTCGTTTTTTTATTTAAATCTAATTTAGCTTTATATTGAACTCTGAACGTCTGGGGCCGTCTTAATTAGCAACTTCTGAGTCGACGACTTGGTAATAAAGACAAGGAATCAGCGGTGGGCTGCAAAAATGTTAACAAGGGGCTCGGTTAATCTTAGAGCTATTCGCAATGTTCCGGAGAAGGGTTATTTTTTTAATATCAATTTTATAGGATGATTCGCAATAATTATGAAAGCAATCGAATGTTGCTTTTATTATAAAAAAAAAATGTTATTATATAGTGGAAAAAAACTAAAGGTATTTTTAGTAATCACCCAACATAAATTGTCTTGCGAAAAATTTACAAATGCAACAAAATTTTATGTTTCATAATACATGTAACACTTTTTCACTTTAACAAGGGGCTCGCCGGCCTTAGTCAAGTTTAAAAAGGGCTCGCGCGAGCCCCTCCGAGCAGTCTTAAGCCCACTCCTGCAAGGAATGCCTTCATTCCACAGAAGATAAAAAAGCGGTTAATGGTGGTAGCTTAATATTTAAGTATATGTATTACTATGTAATGCAATGGCCATTGCAGGTCGTTTTCTTAGCTCGCGATGTTGTAGTTACACCACTGGTCCAACGGCCAACAAAAATAATAACCTACTTTTTGAAAAGCTATAATATTTTATTATATATTGATAGTAAACTCAAAATAGCTTAATACAAAGAAAAATTGTCACCCGCTTCAACAGTAAAGTTATCTTATTTCATTTCGTAACACAAAAATTTTGCACAGGTAAATCTGGAATGCTGTATACAGCGATATATCTATGCTGTGAACTCCATTCGCCTTGTACAAAAAAATAGCTTTAACGGCCGCCATTCCTCGAGAAGTCCGCTTCGAGAGTGGTCGTCTGTGTCGCCTGCGACGAAATTCAACCGTCGATATTGTTGATCCGTGATCCGAATATTGAATTCCGTGTTTATATACCCATTAAATAAACCACGTTCATAATAAATACCTTCTGTATTAATAATTCTGTTTATGTATCAATATTTAAATAATAATAAGAGTGTGCTTTTAAGATAAACAGCTTTCAAAGTTAAAAGTTTGACACTTGCAGCAACTTCCATTCAAAAAGTTTATTGCTCTGCAGTTATTTATCTTCACAGAAATTAGTTATGTTGAAAACTTATTGTGCTTAACGAATCATTCAGAAACACGACGTGTAAAGTGAATTATTGTGTATGGTGTCCAGTGAATTCTGCCAATTTCATTATCATACAAGTGACTTGTGAGAAGTAAATATTTTTACATTTGACAAGTGGCATTGCTTCACCTTGCGAACGGGTAAGTTTCACAACAAAAAATATTAAATAGATATTATAATTTTATAACATACCATATTTACACAATATTACCGGTATACGGGTGGGTTCTGAAATGTCTTAATGGCATATAACCGATTCAAATACATAATACATAAGTATATATATATATTTTTACATTTTAAATTGATTGAAATAATAATGCGGTAAATATTGTATATTTATGTAATTCACGACTACCTATTATTACTTTTCTGATCTGATATTTCCTAAGAGAACTTTAAATTTTCTGTTTATTTTTAATTGTTTGAATGTTACTATTTGGCAAGTTATCGACAACAGTGGCGGGATTAATCGTCACATACTTCGCAAAATAAGAGAAGAAAGGGGGTTCCTAACTTGATAACTTTTATATTCCACTGGTACACAAATGCAGTGGCGTAGCAAAGGGCAGCATTTTCAAAATTAAATACAATATTTTTCGAGAAATTATATTGATATATAAAAAAAATAAGTAGTAAAAATTTCTAGTTCATAGATTAAAAAATAGAAGAAGTGATTGAAAACAAAATTAAAGGGAATATTGGGGGCGGCAAATTCAAGGACCGCCCCGGGCGGTAGGACCCCACTATGTTCCGTAAACTAAGCGTGGCAATGTTTGTCACTGAATCAATTTTTCTATTTAAAATGGATTTTAACAAAGTCATCACAACTTAAATCCATCAAAAACTGCAATCGGATTAGAATTCTTGTCTTTTGGTAAGAGTTTTTACCCTAACTAATTAAATGTATTTAATTTTCAATTTAGATATTGGACGTGTGTTCGTGATCTTACTACACTTCTCACCGTGTTGATACCGAATGAGTTCATTTCGCAATGTTCAATATTTTTATGAAATTCCTTTTGCCTACTATTTTTACAATATTCATTGATAAGTCAAACATAATTTTGTGGTTTATGATATTACTGAGCTTAAGATTTTGTCTGAGGGTGTTTGGGAGAATTTCAATATTAAATTCGAATCGTTCAAATACGTTTTGTCACTAACGAACTTTCTACATCTTTCGCCTTTCTACATCTTCAGTCGTTCAAGTGCACGGATGAATTTAGGGCTTAGGTGAAACCAGCGTTTTGTGACAAAATATGTGGGAGGATGTACAAAATTTGATATTGCTCAAGTATAAATTTTAATTTAAATTCACGCTACAGTGAGCTCTTAACAAATCTTTATAATTATAACCAGTGGCGGCTCGAGGATAAAATATCCGGGGGTGCTGCGGTTGATTAAAAATAAATGTACTGGATTATATTTTATTTTTAACATGAAAAATTATACGTTATGTTTATTTTTATTTAATTGTAAAATTCATTTTTGTGTTTCTTAAATATGCCTTTATTCATATTGAAGAAAAACACCGTTCTGGCTCAGCGGTAGTCATTGGTGTTGTAATAAGATTTTTAATATTTTTTTTTATTTCCTCAAAAATTTTGCATGAATTGCTTGCTGAAATAAATTTTAGAAAATAAAATATTGTCACCATTTAATGTATTCAGTAAATTAATTTAATGGCGCGCACTTGCTCTCTGGCTCCGAGTCCTGTCTGTTGTACTGCCGAAGTGGCAGTACGGATCGAGCGTTTAAACCCCAAGCCCCCTCCCCGCATCCTTCTCGTGTACGCGAGTATACTCCATGGAAAACAGTACTGCACAAAATGTACGCGTGCGTCGTTTTCTGATAATATAACCGCGGTGTATGATCACTAGAATATCGAGTGTGGAAAGTAAACAGTACATAACCCACACTTAACAAATTTTACAGGAGACACAAAAAACGTTTTTTGATGATTTTGGACCAAAGACGAATTATAAAATATACACAACCTTTAAGTGCATGGAGACTGAAAAACTGGTTTTTAATTGGCTTTATCTAATATCAATCAATTTAAAAAATACATATTTTTAAGTCTTTTTTCATTATCGAAATTTTCGCAGCTCCTTATTTTTCAAACTTAAAAGCTAAATTAAGATAGTTATTCGGCATTTTCAGCTAAGATCCTTTTGGTAGAACGTGCATTAAGTTGTAAACAGTATGATTATTAAAAAAATGCTGTTTTGAAAAAACTGTTTGTTACGTCCTTATTCTTACACAGTCGATATTAGGTATCCAATCCCGGAGCCTTTTTCCGATCCCGGGATCGTTATTAACTCACCGAGGAATTTTAAATCCTCAATTCGCTATACCTTTTCCCCAGATCATATCCAAACCTCGTTTTTTTTTTTAGCTCACCGAGGAATTTGAAATCCTCCATTTGGTATACTTTTTCCCAGATTGTCTCAGAACCTAGTTTTTTTTTTAGCTCACCGAAGAATTTAAAATCCTCGATTTGCCAATTTCGTGTCAATCTTCGGGATCCCGGGATTGGATGCCCTAGTCCAGGGATGGCGAACCAGTGACCCGCGTGAGAAATTATCTGACTCGCTTGAACTTTTAGAAATTAACTATAATATAATACATATACCAAATCGAGGATTTCAATTTCTTCGGTGAGCTAAAAAAAAACGAGGTTTGGAGATAATCCGGGGGAAAAGTATAGCGAATTGAGGATTTCAAATTGCTCGGTGAGCTTATCCCAATCCCGGGATCCCTATATGTGACCCGTGACATGATTTTTAAAATTAAAAAAAAAACAAATTTGACCCACTTGCGAAAAAGGTTCGCTAACCCTGCCCTAGTCGATATGTATCGGCGGTCGGGCGAGTTTATTATGTACAATGTAATAATATTACATTTTTCCAATTTGCTTGTGGGTGCTGCATTTCCACAGTGCGTATGGACGAGCCGCCACTGGTTATAACAGTTCCAAACTGCAACCCAGCATCACCACGCCATAATCTACCTTCTTACATACATATTTTATATTGGGACGATGGTTCTTCAATGGGGCTTCGAAATAATTCCAACTCAAATAAAATACTCCTGTTGCTTCAAGCCAACCTGAAATTCTATTAAAATATTAACCATCATTGACTGAAACTTTTATAATATGAATTCGTATGAGACGTAACTTTTGTCATTTTAAAATCTTCCGTTACCCATTATTTTCTTGTATGTTCAACCCTTCCAATAATTAGCGCATGTTTACATTTGACTCGCGGTGACATTAGAATCAAAATCAGCGATGGAAACTAATTTTAACGATATTTTTGTTTTTAAGGTCATTTCACAAAGAAGATTACCACGTGTCACGCTTATTTACATAGCAAGTAGAATAATAATGTAAATAATTTGATTTTACAATATTAGAATATTTACGTGTTTGGTATATTACCTTGAGTGGCTTAAATTGCTATATTATTACTTCCGATCTGTTTTGAGCTATGAATTAATTAATATTAATTTTGGTTATTTAGTTTTTTTAGAATAATCTTTACCCACCGTATTGAACGATTCGTTTTTTCTTAAAGTTCCATAGAATTTTCTAAATTATCATTAGTATTATATTAATTAATTGGAATGACTTGCTTGTTAAAGCCAAACATACATTCAAGAATTTAAAAATCGTACGCGATTAAATAAAGAAAGTCAACAAATTTATTTGGATACATGACAAAATTTTAAAACGGTCTTATCGAAATCTAAAATGGCGATAATTGCTTTTTGAAATATCGAATAGTACAATGGGCAGTTTAAATAATAATGGCTTCTGTATAATGTCGTACTTGAAATTAAAACAAAATGTCAGTCACCCGAGACTGCTATTAACCCTAACATTTATAGATTTTCAGTAGACGAGCAAAATATTTGAATTAAATCTTTATTCTTCCATTATTGTTTCAAGCAAAAATATGCCGGACTATAAATCATTTACGAACATCTTAAAAAATGTGTAATTAGTTTTAGAAATTGTGTATTTTTAATAATATTACCATATACCTAGTTTGTAATTATTTGACTCTAGATGTTGACGTTATTCACGAAAATGTACCTGTTAACTATTCTAAGAAATTGAAGGGTTGCCTTCAAAAATGAATCTAAGATTTGAACACTTTTCGTTATAAGATATAATACCAAAGTTACTTGATATAATTTTGTTTACAGTTTAGTCAGGTTTTTTAGTCAGGTGTCAACTTTCATTTATCTATTGAAAATTATATAAGTACGTATTATAATACATGTTGTATAATAGATAACTTCAATATTTTTGATGAATTCGGCAGTAACATATTCATATTTAAAAAAAATCTAACTGTGACGTGTTTAGCTATCTGACTATCGTAAGCGTTAATTCATAGCATATCCTTTACTTGATGGAACAATAATAGTACTATGCAATTACAATGTAATTGGTATAATACTATAGTACAGTCACAATAATTAGTATCTTAATCAGTGGAATACAAAAGTTATCAAATGATGCTTTCTTGTCAATCGGAACCGTTTCTTAAAACTGTTGGTTTCGTTATTATACCAAGTGTCACTTTCTCCAAAAAACACTGCTTTTTGCATAGTGGCCTATAAAACTAAATATAATATTCCTAAAATATGTATCACTAATGATAATGCCGTTTTGAAGTAAGAAAGTAATTTTAGAGATTTGTTCTGCACTGATGAAGACACGGAGACAATAACCGCAGTGGAACTAAAATGAGACTGGAAAACACCTTTGATAATCGTCTTCTACTCCATAGTAGTTTTGGAAATTAATAAAACTCAAAAATTTGCTAATGATATAAATCTTAGTCCGTGATAATAAAGACATGGCAGAGAGGTAGCTAGATGATCTAGCTTATTTTTTTATTAATACCTGCTCTTAGTGGGGATCTTACTAAGTCATAATGAATTATTTCAACGCAAGATAATAAATAACGTTCAGTTTCTTGTTTTGAGATAATCTACTTTTTCGAACATCATGAAGCGAATTGAAATGTATCGTGGCTAGTGATGCGAGGCGGGAAAAAATCCGGATTTTTACGGGCTTAAACCGAGAAAATTTGGTGGGAATAAACTCATTGGAAAATTGAAAGATATGATTTTAATATCAAACTGATAATTAATTGTACATAATGTTTAGCATTCGCTTTAGAGGTAAATATGAATATGTATTATGATTTTAAGAAGAGCTTTTAGTCTATGACAAATACTAGTCTATGAGTTTTACCGGTGACATCTAGGTATACTTGAATCCGAAACAAAATATTTGAAAATGGATCTGTTTTTATGACTCGGCGAAATTTATGTGTACATGGACTTCAGTATGTTGTAAAAACGACGACAAATATTATTTCTAATATTCTAGTTTTTTTCTCAATTTTCCAGGTTTATTCCTGGTTTTTCCACCATTTCAAAATTCCCATTGCATCTCTAATCGTGGCCCTAGAGTTAGACAATAAGACAAATGAATAAACAACAATTAAACAAAATTGTCACACCTCAAAAATGTTATTTATGGTTAAATATCGACATAGATATGTCTTAAAAGTGAGCTGGTTTTTAAGATTTTCAGCGTGGTTATATTTATTCTATCTAACCTTTGACTTTGACATGTTCTGGCAGTTTAATGACGAATTATAATGTGTACTGATTATTAATCATTCTCTCAATATCCCATTGCTGGATGTATTGTTTTTTTTTATTTATATAAATTAAAATATATATATATATATATATAGTAGTTCAAACGGCTAATGCGCTCAATATTTTTAACATTTTAACATCATGATATTAATTCGAGGAGATATTACTACACTCATATTCAAACACTTTTCTTTTAATTTGAAATCGAAAAACATCTAAATTTTATGCACGTGCAAAGTTAATAAGTAGTATTCGTTTGGACGGCGAAACGACTTTGAATGAAATTCAAATTAATCAGTGATAGAGCGCACGTGTCAGTGTGATTGTCACCTGTGGAAAAGAAGAAGTCACGTCCTCAAAGTTAGTCAAATGAGAATAATAACCCAACCGCAAGAAGAGAGCAACACTACGCTACATATCTACAATGTTGAATTATGACATATACCCTCAGAGCATAACCGGTGTTTTCAAAGCGGGTCAGAATCAGTGGCCCGCGGGTCGCTTCCTGGTCGCTGTAAATTTAATTATTAATTACAGTCGAACTTTGTTATTACGAGGAATATGGAACCGACTGAATTTGTCCGTTATATCAGAGAATATGTATTGCTTACAAACATATCCATCACATGAAGACATGAATTATCTGGGGCGGTCTCGTAACCCAAAAAGACGCTGGTAGTAGGGTATCCAATCCCGGAGCCTTTTTCCAATCCCGGTATTTCGGAATTGATTAATTTTGAATCCCGGGATCCCGGGATTGAGATTTTCTCACCGAGGAATTTGAAATCCTCAATTCGCTATACCTTTTCCTTGGATTCTCACAGAACCTCGATTTTTTTTAGCTCGCCGAGGAATTTGAAATCTTGAATTTGCCAATTTCGTGTAAATTTTCGGGATTTCCTCAAAATTTCTCAATCCCGAAATCCCGGAATCGCGGCCATCTCAATCTCGGGATTTTGGGATCAGAAAATTGAACAGGATCCCAGGATTGGATGCCCTAGCTGGTAGGTACCTACTAACTTCACAAAGCTTGGATTTTTTACATGAAATTTCAACCATATGCGTGGATACTTTTTCAATGTTGTCGGCGAAAACACCAATACCTAGACACTTAACTAGTGTCATAAACGTAATCCAATCCCGGCGGCATCGGTCTAGGTAACTGCCCGGTCGGGTTTCATTGCATGGGGTCTTACATGTTGTTTTCAAACGATCAATGACAGTTTTAATTTTTTTTTAAATATATTTTTGCATCGGCATGCCCGAGACGTAGCTCGTTATAAAAGTTAATAAATGGAGAAATTTTCGAAACGAATTTTTCATCATAACATCCGAGATCTCGCTATTCCCGTTATCGTAATAACCGAGTTCGACTGTATTACTTCGACTTCGCGGTAAGTGTTAAGACATGTTTTTCAATTTGTTTTTTAAGGGCCTTCAACATATCAGAAGTATTTTTTAGCACCGCAGAGGAAGTGTTAAAATGCAAATTGGACTATGTATCGAGATTTAATCGATGCTTTAATTTTATCATTATAAATTGTGGTTTACGAACACTGCCCTGTTTTTATTTAGTATCCATTTATTGGCCACTGCAGAAGGAGTAATGGAGAACTTGTATTTCTTTGCATAACCACCGGTGTTTCGATATAATACCAACTACACATACCGTGCCTCGCGGCTCAATAATTTCTTCACTAGTAATAGTTGTTATACATAATCAATATGTGGTCACACTACTAAATTATACACTGTTTTATAAGAAAAAATCTAATCCAACGTCCTGTCTCATCAGCACATACTGTAACGGGTACACACAAACATTGCCGCAAATTTCAACCGGACGTAAACAACTGGGACAACAAACTGCACAGTGGTAATATTTTCGA
This sequence comes from Himalopsyche tibetana, assembly GCA_030503985.1. Lineage (NCBI taxonomy): Eukaryota > Metazoa > Arthropoda > Insecta > Trichoptera > Rhyacophilidae > Himalopsyche > Himalopsyche tibetana. The sequence continues at coordinate 27,904,105 of JAPJYX010000030.1, forward strand.
TTCTTCCGTACAAACATCTTCCAAGCACGAATACTCCGTACACAGAAACTTCCGTACACATTATATTCCGTACATTGTATAGTAGTATTAATAACATACCAGATTCGACACACAGATTTTACATTATATTTAAACATACGTATTGAAGACATCTACAAATTATATATTCCTTGTTCCCAACCTAAAAAAAGGCAAGGCACCCTTGACATAAGACAAACATTAAAAAAATTAAATGTTAGAATATTCTGTGTTCGGAGTTTCTTATGTACGGAAGATTCTATGTGCGGAGTGTTATTTTACGGATAATTCGTGTTCGCAAAAATACTGTACGGAATATTCCGCTAACCGTTTCCGCGGTTACTCTGTGGAAGTTAATTTTTAATATAAATTATAATTTGATAATTTTGATATTCCACAGTTTGTTACACATTTTTAATTTTATATTGCTTATAAACCTGATTTTAATTTTCCAGGTTTTTTCATACACGACCAAAGAAAGTGTATTAGAAGTATCATAATAACCAATAACAGCCATCAATACTACAATTTTATATGATGTTAAGGACCTAGTATTTCCGACTGATGAGAAGAAATTTCGCTCTCAATTGATCATTGCATTCAGCCACATGATTTTTTGAACACATTGCATCCATGAAATAGGCTTTTACTAACTTTCAAGTTGAAAATACATGCTATTAACTCGGCATCAGCCAAATCAGTTATGACATGTGACTTATTATTGATGTTTTTTTATCACTATTGTACAATTAAAAGTTTTATTATTGTTTTTAAACTGTCTTGATTATAATTAAAATGTAATGAAATAATTATTTAAATAGTAGACAGCAATGAATGCTTTAAAATATGATATTTTGGTTCATTTAAAAAATATGATTGATATCTTGATTCTGATACATTTTTCGAGTATGGGATAGGTATAATAAAATTAATCCACCGCCAAATAAGAACACTGAATCAATTTTTTTGAATTTCACATTTTGGAACTTCGAATGCCGGTTCAAACTGAGTTTTAGAATGTATTGGAAATTGAAAACTAGGTTTTTCAAACGTCAGTTTTTGTATATATCTTAGGCGAGGTAGATGTTTCTTTATCTATCTAAATCACACAGTCACAATGCCCATGGATAAGTAGTAAGTACAAAAAAAGAGTAAACGGCAGCATGCCCTTATATATTACATATTAGAAAGAGAAAAGTTTACAGTTCGTTTGGTTGGTAGGCACCTATTATTTCTACCGGTGACATTATTTAATTATTTCGTTTTTTAAAACGAATTTTTTACACTTGACCTAGATTTGGCGGGAATGTCATTTGAAATTTCTAATCAAACAAACATAAAGAAAGCTATTTTTACTGAAAAGGAACAAATGAGCATTTGTGCGAGTAATCAAAATACCTTCACATTGTACGGTGCTTGTATTATATCTATTATATATTACACACAACTAATGTAACCATCACACCTCTATTGGAGAGATTTTTAGTTAGGTTCAAATATTTTATCATTTATTTAATCACTTCATTGTGCGATTGTGTTAGCTATGTGATACTTTTGCGACTATTCCGAAGATTACAGAAGAAAAATGTGCCTTAGTTGTCAATCTTTTGACTCGATAGTGATCATATAAAGCAGTAATGTCTAACCTATTTCCGCTATCGAGCCGCATAAAAAAATATGATGTGATCTGGCCGTAAGAAAAAAATAAATATTAAGCTTTATCTCATTTTCATATATTTTTTTTGTGTGAAGTAATTATACATGTATTGATAATATAATCCAAAAGTTCATGTGATATTTATTTTTGTAAATTTGAGGCGAATTCTGTACAATTAAAATTTGAAAATTGTTATTAAATGAAATTATTTATTCTTTGGAACTATATTTTTATCATAAGAAAAAACTTTCAGGTGCCGCCAAAAAAAAATCAAACGGGCCACGAAACTTCACCCGCTAAGCAAATTCGTTGAGCGCTGCAAACTTTGTGCTCAACGAATTTACTTAGAGCGTATCGTTTCGTGGCCATTGGGTTATGCATCCTTGATATAAAGCAAGAAATACGAAACCGCATAGTACTGAACACAAAGCTTTATCACTCGGTTATGGCGCCCATATATTAATATTTGAAACCGGGTTACCAAGTTGAAATAACATTTCGCCTTAAAACCGACAAACTCGCCACTACCATCCGTGATATATCAGTAACATTTATAATTATCATTCATCGTCAGAAATCATAAAATCACAATTCATTTAAAAAGGATATTTCAAGTTCATACCTGTTTATAAGATGAAGAAAATATCAAGAAAGTAAGGAGTCAATTCAATTTCCTATTTCAAGAATTAACCCTTGAGTAGGTTAAAAAAAACAAACAAACACAAGTATGTACTTGGTGGCAAGATACTAGTTTCCGTATAACTAAAAATATGTGTGCATTATACCAGCGTTGCAAAATTAATGCCATTATAATTAACGTAGATATATAATGATAAACAAACCTTGTATTTTTTAACTCTCGCCATACGCCTAAGGCGTCTAGTCTGTCATTTTTTTGTCATTTTTATATCGAGATGTAATTACCAAAAAACTTTTGAGATAAAAAATCGGATAAATATGTATATATTTTATACCATGGTTTCTCAACCTTTTGGGCTCGTGGGTCGTGGCCCTCATACCCGCTTTTATACCAATTTTTTCGAAAAACATTTCGTCACTAGGCAATTTCAAATACCTAGGAATTTACGGATTTCCCAAAACAAACAGGCGCAAGACTTTTTTTAGCTCTTCCCAAAATTTCCAATTTCTAATACCCATAAATTTACGGATTTACTAAAATGAAAAGACGCGAGACCTTTTTTTAGCTCTTACCGGAATGTCAAAATACTTTGTAGCTCCTCGATTATCAAATCCTTTGAGTTTGTGTATATTTGCCCGAGCCCCCTCAAAACTGCTATGGCTCCCCTAAAAATATGTTTTCTCTGTGGCCCCCCCGGCTGAGAATCACTGTTTTATACTATATCCACTTCTGGTGAGAATCAAACTGATTATACGGAGCATTTTAACTGAAATTATTTCACGTGACCGGTTATTATCCAGTTTTACAACCTTAAATTACTGAAAGAATGAGAATAAACGAAAGGGACTAAAATAAACTTATATCTCTATTAATAAAAACACAATATTTCTTTGTAATTTATTTCCACTTTTTAAAAAGGTCAGGACCGATTTCATCAGTTGAAATGCTCGCCATGAGCGGAACCGGTCCCGACCTTTTAAATAAAGTGGAAATAAAGTACCGAGGAATATTGTGCTTTTATTAATATAATGCCTTTCCACCAAGTATTGACAGTGAACACCCTAAAAGTTATATCTCTATTCTTAACTAAGTCCGCTGCTGGGAGTCTGAACTTCTTATTTTAATTTATTTCACAGAAATGTTACTCAGTTGCTTTTTTGACATTGAAAAAATAATTTACAAAATTTGTTATTAATGGCGATCGAACCGGTGGGCTCCATAATCGAAGCCAACAACGTTAACCGACGAACCAAAAACCTGCATCTCTTATGCCAACTATTACTAAGATGATTGATATCACAATAAATCGATCGAAAACTCGAACCCGTGCCACTACAGTCTATCTACAACCTAATAGGGAAAACACCAAAGGGCATTGACCGGTTTGGCTACAAGTTTTTAGGTAGCATAGTGTTAATGATGATTATTTCAAGATGAACCAGTGGCAGAGTGAGTTTATCCAACAGCTTCTTATTCTAGTTAACCTGAATTTTTCAATTGACGTAAAATAAATTGTCAAACCATTTAAAAATAACAAGTGTTTTATTATCACTTTTTTGTATTTATACTATTATGAACTACCCAAACTAAAAAATAAGCCGAGTGTTCCGTAAAAATTCCAGAATTTTCCAAGTGTTACATTGCAAAAAAAGTTTGGGAAATACTGTAGTATGGTATGCAATCGATTGCATTTATTAAGTGGACAGCGTCAGTTGCAAGTTGCAATCTTATTACAAAAAAACTGAATGTGCAAATGCCTCAAACGGTGCGTGCGCATTGTGATACCTATCTCGATTACAGAATAACCCATATTATAAATTGTGTAAATTGTTAATTAGAAACTTGAAAAGTAATCAACTGTTTATTTAGATTATTCAATGGCAGTTTCATGATTATGTATTTAGCAATGGACTGCCCACACGATTTGTATCATTCATCAAAGGTTTCTCACTATAATAATTAAGATACTAGTTTTAATATAGCAAGGTTACAATGAAAGGTGCTTATAATATCGTAGTGTTGCTATCAAGAAAATAAAAATTCCTTGGAATGATCTTTGTATACTTGAATGAAATAATAAAGCAAAAGGATGTAACCAACATAACAAAATTTACAGGAGGATCATAAAACGTGTTTTTATGATTTTTACCCAAAGTCAAAATATGAAATATACACAACATTAACCCTTCCCTTACTATGCAAAAAAAAAGCACCTGTAGTACTGCTGTAGTACTGCTGTAGTAGTGTTATATAATTGTCATGATTCACTCCCGTTTGCCTGATGTGTAACGGATACACAGCTCAAGAGCTTGTGCTTTTTTTTGCATAGTAAAGGAAGGGTTAACCACTTGAATACCAAGCGGACCGGTTGTCCGGAACATATGCAAGCGAACACGGCTGTCCAAGACTTTTAAAAAATCAAATACTTGGTATTCTAATAGAATATAAGCAATATTTTGATGAATATGTGTAGTGCTATCTATACCGAGTCAATATTATAGGTTTTAATAATATCGAATTCGAGTGTATATTAGACAAAATTATTTTTCTCTAAAACACGCAGTATCTCTGGGACATATTAATGATTTATTTGCACTGTATTCAAACGGTTAAATTGCACAAAAACTAATAATACACTAGTGTTTAATGACTCAATCTAATATTCATTTCATATGTTTTCTTAGAAAACCCTTTTTCCTGGCCGCAATTTTCACATGCCGGCACGGAAGCCCACAACGTTAACCATTACGCCATAGTACCCGACAAATTTATTCATTCAAATGATAAACGGCTTCGTAAAAAAAATTATCTTAATTTTTTTGAAACAATTATGAAATGAACGAATCGAATGAACCAGTGAAACATGTCAGATACTAACCGACTTAAAAACATTGCAAATTCAATACTGTTGATGTTGTAAATATTATACAACTTCGTTTGCAGCATCGCAATAACTCACCTCCGTTCACGTCATCATGATTCATTTTATTATTATTGCCAATGTATACAACTTGAGAACATTAGACCTTGTCTGTGTGAACTCAACTAGTCCAACGTAAAGTTGATGGAGTATGAATACAACTATGTATTTAAATGCCTTCATCAATTACGAATGGATTCAAACCTTTCAGATTATAAAAAAAAAACAATAAGATCTGACGCAATTTATATATAACTTGTTATTCTTACAGCTACGCAGAAGTTTATACAAGAACGCCTTTTTTTAACTAACCTAGAATTCATATAAACGTAGATATACCTACTAGCAGAAATTGTTAGATAAAAAATCGAATGTTCTGAGTTAGGTAGATAAATTTCAACATGATCTATATTAAAAAAACAAGTTCAAATAATTTCAAGAAGTAATATATAAATAACAAGTCAGTTTCATTCAAAGATATTCAAGGCAAAAAAAATATAAATAACTAAGCGATTTTGAATACTTGGATCGAATACACGATCGTAATCGAATTTTATGAAATGGTTAAATATTGAATGTAATAGTTATAGTGCATAAATAGAGATGTTAAAATTAAATGATTTTATTGAACTTAAAACAAGGTTTTTGTCAGTTTCGTGACTAGTAATTTAAACCCTTGTCATATTGGAACTAGGGCCTCATATCCCGGGATCCTGACCAATTAAGCATTCCCGTAATCCCGAGATTTACTACAAGTGAAAAATTCGTTTAATGCGCTAAAAAATAATTTTACGCTGGAGTCATTCAGTCGTAACATTTTGAAAGAATGGGGCTAATAAGTAAAAAGCTATTACATTTTTCAGTAATTGTGAAATCTGTAAAATCCCAACTTTTTGAAGTCACCGAGTTAAACAAAAATGTGCTCGAGTTGAAAATTATTTTAGAAACTCAATCTCCGACTTTTTCCCAGCGATCAATCCCGAAATTCTCCGAGAATCTCGAGCAATTATGGCATGATATTATGGTGAATGATCAATCCCGGAATCCTGGGATCGGGAAATTGTGAATCCCGAAATCACATAATCACACAAATGGTCCGGGATTAGATGTAATAATCGGAACCACTACTAACGAACAAAACTTCAAAAACAAAATGTCAAAATACAAACTTTAAAAATTATAAATTAAAAATAAATTTATCTATATTGAATAGATTGGAATTCATTATCATAAGCCTTAATATAAGTCGATTATTAGTGTTGTTTTCCCCCTGCAAAATGAGCAAAAGCGAATGACTGTCTTATTCGATGTGGGTGACGATTTTATTTTATTTTATTAATTTTGTAATCAGTGCAATTAACTATATGCATCGTCAAATTATTTATGGTGCGTTATAGAAATAACGAAAATCTACACTTTGTATTTTGAGGTTTGACTAAACGGAGCGTGTCCTCAAAAAATATTATTGTTGTCTTGGTCCACCGACTTTTTTAATCAAATTCACACAAATTCGACATGTAATCAGAGTGAATCCCGTTTACACAAAACATATCGTGATTTGATTGCTTTTTCCATTCAACCAAACCGGTTTACCGATCGCTTATTTTAAAGAACAGGTTCACCCAAAAGTCGTGGTTCGATAATTCGTGAAAATCGTGGAAGTGTCATGACTTTTTAGTTGTATATTAGACTTGATTTCAATCTTGTTTAACTGCAATTTAAATGTCATTTGTCTGGAAATGGAATATGTATACTTAATAACATTAATGTTTCAATGTATTCTTGCGTTGTTCCTAGTAAGGTTAGTCAGTAACAGGTTATCATGCTTGAGGCACTTGATAATTGAATATGCAATCTTTGTACCCATTCGACGTAACAACCACCATTTTTTTTTTAAATAAAAGATTTTACTCTAAAAATATTCGTGTGTAATCTTCCTTCATAAGAAATTACATTTATAACAGCTAAATTTTATTGCCGAATATGTGTGTACATAACAATAAATTATTGTAATGAGCGTTGAAAGTAATGATCATACCGATTCAATATACAATTATTGAAGAAGAAAATAGCATTTTTGTGCAAAAACATTATGCTAACTTTACATACAAAATATATTTTATTATAGAGGTTTACTTAAATTAGAATGCATATGTTTTCCTGTATTTTATTTATCAATTGAGAATCGTATAATATTATTATTAAATAATATCTTAAATAGGACAGGCAACTCGCTACTGCAAAATTTATTTCCAATGGGTTTAACCTTTCCTAATTGATGCAGCTCACTACCATGTTGCAGTGTTTATTATAATTATTGTTTGATTGTTTTCTATCTTCCCCTCCTTGCTTCCCGTTTTTATTTTTATAATATATCATGTTAGAATATTGAAATTAAAATCATTCGTACTTAAACAAGCATTGCGAAAGTAAGATTGTCTGAAATGCCTCTGAAAGAGGCGAAACACGTTTCACAGTTAGTAGCACAATACGTGGAATAATCTAAGTTATTTTAAATTTTATATTAATTGAAAATCAATTCAAAAAAACTGCCCGTACTGGGACTCGAACCCGTGACCTCCGTAACTGAAGTTGACGACGTTGACCACGCAGCCGGTGTTAAACTTGTACTTCGAAATAATTATCTTAATTAATTCGAGTAATTTTTGGTCCATTGCTAAATTTTGAAAATTTATGTAATGCATCGTTGAATTGTTTTTATTATTTTATGTCGGTGCGCAAACGCTAGTGTTAATTGTATTCACAATTATTTGTAGTAGAAATATTTACTTACCAAACTAAATAAAATCATAAAAGTAATATATTCTACAAATAAAATCACACAGGTGACAGAAAACCGTGAAATTATCTCAGAAAGCATTATCATTCTTGACGGATATTTAATAAATTGGCACGTGGTATATTTTTTGTATCCATCTCCGCTCCCGATATGGAAAATACGGCCTCGTAACGGAGTAACCGCAATAGAAGTTTTTTCTACGAGAACTGCTTGTTACTCCTTTCGATGGATTCGGCGGTAACTTTGTAGAAGTTATAAATTTTTTCCACGTATTGTGCCACAAACTGTGACACGTGTTTCCCCTTTTTCAGAGGCATCCTCAGACTATCTTACTTTCAAAAACGCTTTTTAAAATACGAATGATTTTAATTTTGCTTGTTATGCTTGTTACTCAGTTGCTCAACCTCTCTTTTTTCGAAAAGAAAAATGATAGAAAGGATAGGGCTTGGACAGGACTGGTGTTTGTTTAATTCAGTATTTCTCAAACTTTTTCATACAACGGCCCCAAAATCTATAAAAAGATAATCCGCAGCCCCCCTGAACACAAAAAATGTTCTGCGGCGGCCCTCAGTTTGGTAAGTACTGGTCTAATGACTTACGCTACACCCCGTTATTTTAGGATTGGGATGGTGGGGGATGATTTTTGACATCACAAACAATCCATGCCTTCGAACCGAAATCGATTGAAAAAAACTGTTCTGTATTTTTAATATTTGACATAACAGCTAATGCACCAAATATTTCTATACGCGTGAAATCAACTTGTCGAAAATTTACAATCTCACCTGAGATCACCTCGAGTAGCAAAGATATCACAATCATCCATGCCCAATATACCAAGTATTGATCGTGACCTTGCCGGAATATGAACCCAGACGCATCTATTTCCTAGGTTACGTCTCTGTTCACTTGACCGTAGTGGTCCAGCCAGTTCTTATGTGTGATTTGAGCGACAGAAATACTGGAAATTACGATACCGAATAAAGTTGTTTCAAGAGACCTGTAAGTAGGCAAATGCTAGAGGAGATTCGAGTCACTGAACTGTAGCGCTTATTGCCTTACTAAAAGATTTTAACGAAATTCAAACAGGTGTATATCCTATTATAACATGTATCTACAATTCTACAGAGACGTTTTATCAACACCGGCAGTTTAGTTATGTTAAGGGCTTGAGGTGAACTTGTTTAAAAAATCATTTGATTTCAAGATAACCCACTTGTCATGTTCTGCAATATATCGTATTGATAAAAACTACGCATATTTCCGCATCGCCGCAACTGATTTCGGCAGGTTTTTGACATGACATCTACCAACCAACCTTGAAGTAGTACAACGAAAAATAACATTTGTAGTTAATAATATATTAACTCACATCCTCACATGCAAAATAGCTCTTGTAATTACTTATAAACATTTTTTTATAATCAATAATTGAATCGGAAATTGTATTTCGAAAATGTTACGAGTTACACTTTTGTAATTGTTCAGGAGAGTGAAAATCATGTCTCCTGAAAAAAAATCATGTTATATACAACATTTTTTTTCCTTCAATGTTATATTTAACGACAATTTAAATACCTTCATATTTTTTATTGATATTGATTGATAATTGGCACGATATTCTTCTTGCTCTTAGCATAATTTTCTACGATTTAAATTTCAAGAAAACTAGTATTTTTTAAACGGGTTTTCTTAGTAGCATGCAATTAATTGAGATCTTTACATAATATGTATACACAATATCATACATGTTTAGTTTTCTTAGAAATGCTTCACGAAAAAAAATACTTCAATGCGTGGTCAAGCAAAAAACCACTACGAGTATTATCATATTATAATTAATTTCATACAAAATTACCACTACTGGATGAAACCAGCTAATTAAAATAATTATTTGTATTTGCATTTTTCGTATTGAAAGTGAGCAACCCGTGAAATATTTAAAATTGCGTATAATATATTATAATACAAGTTGACTGAACTGTAGAAAGTCAAAGTAGTGTATAACTTTATTCACAACCACGTTGGAAGGATTATTGAAAAAAAATCGACCAACGTTGACACATACATACTGTACGCATGCCCAACTTGGCCAACTAAAAATTCTTTATAATTTCTTCATCTAAAATAAATAAAATCTGTGCGAAATCAATTACTGTCAAGTGAAAGTATTTTTTTTGTATATTGAATTATATACATTAGAATGGATTAGAAATAGGTTTACAAAAAATTTTCGCTAGCATTATGTATAAAATGAAAATCAACAACTTATCAGCTTGATTTAAAAATTATCGCGAATAACAGGAAACAAAAAACTTGATATTAAATGTTTTTTTTATATATTAAAAAATAGTATATAGTTACCGATGGACATACTTTACATGTTAAAATTTTATTGGTTGTTTTTTTATATTCAATAAAATAATTTGATTAAAATTATATTACGGGTACCCAAATAGGAATAGCTCACGCCACGTTTGGTAAAAAAAAACTTGTTTTGGTACGTCGATCCAATCATATTTGCCATCCCTGCCTTGGACGTTTTCTAAGATATCGGTTATGAAAAAAAAACGAACATTTTATTTCCAAGTACATTCAACTTTTTTTGTACGCGATTTTGAAATAGCACATTTCACTAAAAATAACAAATACTATATTTTTACAAGAATTATTTGTTCAAACACAATTCATAGACACAAAAAACATAGACGCGGATTTTCTAATAATAAGACTGTAATAACAAAGAAAATGCTTCATTAGATCCGTGCACATTAAACATGTCAAACATTTCCAACAATTAAAGCGATTTAAGTCCAGTCCCTCATAAAAGTCCCCGATCATTAACTAGAGATGAAAAGTTTTATTTTTTCCTAATCAAAATACATATTAATAATATTTTGTGTAATTTACTTATTGGGACTTCATTGTAGTACTTTTGATTCATACCATGTTTATTTATGTATTATATAAGCAGTCCATAAAATCCTATAACTTACAATTACAACCATCTTTCTTGTAAACATCAAATCTACCTCTTGATTTTATTGTATGTATTTGTTTTCATTGTATCTTAAAATTGGACCTGTATTTTAAATATGAATCTCTATTGCTCGTATCAGATACGAAGTATTACTAAACCGGTTTCGTTTACATCAATCATTTGATGTACTTACATACCTCTAAGAGAGTGTGTGGACTTCAAAATGTCAACTTCTTTTAATTTTCTTTTCATTTCGAGGACAAACTTCACAAAAATTAAATTATTCATCAAACCCGTCCTATGCAAATAAATTTTTGGGTATTATTATTTTTCTGTGAATTCTCACTAACACCTCGATTTGAAAAAATCGAAACACTACAAAGATAAAAATAATATATATAATATTTAAAATGTATCATTTTCGTAGATAAAGTTATCTCTATTCAGCAAGATTAAATAATCAACTAAGGGACCGCGAATAAAAATATTTAAGACTTTCAATTACACAGTTCATTCTTCACATTCAAGCATTTTTACATTTTTATCTAATGTAATTTAACTAATGTTCGAAAAATTTAATTTTTATACTTAAGGAGCTAGGTGGAATTTCAATATTTAATTCGAATCGCTCAATCTTTACATTTGCACAATTTTGGTTTTTAGCAACCACTTGATTATTTATTTATTTAATTAATTAACATTGCAAGATTTATAAATTTAAAACTTTTACAATGAGGAAAAAAATACAATTAAATAAAAAGCAGAACCATGCAAGATGACTGACTACTCGTTAAGGCGACTCAGTAGGATTGCAAAACTTAAATTTGACCTACAGCATAAATATTGCACTGACTTAAATAAGTAACCACCACAATACGTATTTTTACAGTATCAAAACAAGCAAAACATTTGTATATTTCATTACAAAAATAGCAATACCACCTAACACACGGATGGATATTTAGACAGTAATAAGGGTTTTTCATATAAAACAATTTGTTATTGACGAAAATCAGTAAGTTCTTTTTTATCTTCGTAGCAAAGACTGACAATCTAATTTACTTCCCCAAATATCTGTTGCAAAAATTATATGTAACTGAAACAATGCGTTAATTATATATACCGTGAAAATGACTTATAATGCTACATATGAGTTATTGATAGCAACAGTAAGCCATCGTATTTAATAAATGTAAATCAGAGACGGTGTTTTGTCAAACGAAATAATAAAAGAAATAAACAAGATAAACCATACAATACAAATTTCTCAAACTTTCTCTAATATATTGAAAGAATTTGTTTTTATTTTTAATTTTGTATAACCTATTTGTTATGATATTGATTTTAATATGAATACAGTTAAAAACATTCTGTTGAATAAAAAATATTGACATAATAAGATTAAAATGGAAAAAGTATTGAGTTCTAAAATAAATATAAATTTCAGTTGATAGTTATTTCTGGTTCACGCCATAGTTCTGACAGTGGATTTTCCGAAAATTATATTAACTATGTCTTATATTTCTTGTTGGACATCTAAGCTATCTTGGAGGATATTTGTAATCATTTTCAAAAAAAAAAAAAATTTATACTGAATTCACGGAATAAAAACATGTTTGCTATCAGAAAACTTAGTTATTCCACTGATTACTTAGAATAAAGGTAAATTTCATTAACTAATAATAGCTTTAAGATAGTTGGTATGAAGACGCTTCTCGAAAAAGCCAAAAACGTGTTACAATTTGTAAACAATTAGTGGAATGACAAAGTTTATTTGTTAATTTATTATAAAATGATTTTGTCTTTAGTGAATGCCGAAACTATCGAAAATATTCATAATCCATGCATGTCTTTAAAGTCATAACCAAATGTTATGATGTGTTTATTTTTACTTCAAGTTTTTATATAGCCTAACACTAATTCAATAAGGAAGAAACTAAATGAATAGTATGCCTGATCAAAAAAAGTTATTTGTATAATTTATATCAATTGCATAAATATATTCGTATTTTTGTATAATGTTTGGGAACTTTTTTTCTCTCGCCAATATACAAGTTCGACATTCAGGGCTGTGACAAAAAACATAATACTAATAATATTAAAAGTAATTCAAACCATGTGATTGATTTGAATATTAATGTATTGTAGGTATAATATTGTTACATAATTTGGTAAGTTATCGAAAAAATATGGTTTTCGATCATTTAATATAATAGATAAATTAAAGTCGTTAAGTTATATCGGCTGCATCGGACTAACTTTGTTGGGTGGTACAAAAAATTACTTAAATGTATGAATTAATATATTTCACAAGTTTATTATGTATCCATACATATGTATATATATTTGTCATATATCAATTTCGAATATTTTCTAGCATTCTGTTTTATTCAATTATAACTTAAAAAAAACAAGTTTGACGGTAGAAAAATGTATTCAATTAAAAAAAACCAGGGCTGTGGAGTCGGAGTCGCGGTATTTTGGCCGGAGTCGTGAAAAATGAGCGGCTCGATTTTTTTTTGAAAAATATATTTAATGATGTGTATGTAAACAAAATAGTCAAAAGAATTAACATTTCATACTTGGCTGACTAAAGATGATCTGATGGTACACATATATATAAGTTAAAATGAAATTATTGAAAAAAATCCTGATAAAAACTCTACGTTGCAAAAAAACATGGTTTACCATCTGTATAATGATTCTTAAAAAATATTTACTGTTAATATCTTACCTTATCTAATAATTTTCAAGTTTTTTTTCGATTTAGATGACGAACTTTGTTTTTTTAGCAAAAATCTTTTGAAATATAGAAATGATTCAAAACTACTAATGTGAAAAATCTTTTTATTCAACTACTGCTACTATTATATTGAATAGAATCTCTTTTTAAAAGCATTGCCAAATAAATATTTCAAAATGCTTATCCATTAAGCTAAATACTGGTCTTTAAAATAATCGCTATTGGAAAAGACATTATTGTATTATAAATAATAATATTATTTGTAAGCGCATTGAGCAACCCTAACCCTAACCGCTATTTTGCGCAACAACTTTTTTATCGCAAAATAAAAAATACATTTCGTCGATTCATTTGTATGACCAGTGTTTTAAGTTAATGCAGAGTAATATGTGGTACGTGCACTCAGTACGAACGTCTTTCTCACACTGACTGGGTTTGCGAAATTTACGGCAAGAAAAACACATCCCCGAAAAATAGTTATTATTTATTGGTATGACAATTTTTTAATTTTTTTTTTGCTTTTAAATGTAAACAATAAAATGTTTTATTATTCAAATTTTTTTTAGAAGTATTTATGATCCAATTATGCTTTAAAAATCAGTCAGAAAAAGTGTGAAAAATGGTACATTTCAAATAGATGTACAATCATTATATTACATAAATTGGAAATTCTGCTCAAATCACTTTCTTAAACAAACCTTTATCTGCATTTCTTTCTAAGACATTAAACTTCGGTATCTTACAATAAACTCTAAAAATGATCAATACGAAAGCAGTTGAAAAATTCTGTGTAAACTGTTTGCCTTTTATTCTTGAAAATATGACTATTTTCATGAAAAAAAAAATGTAATAGTGTAAAAAAGCGTTTGGAAAATGTAATATTTGAAAACAAATTTTTTTTAAGTGAACGGTTCACGAGATTTCGTCGATGGCAAACGATCGATTTACTCTGTTTTCAGGCGTAAAGGTACTATATCCTCTTAAGCGCGGATAAAGGGATTAAAATTTTACAAAAAAACGCGGGCGAACATAAGTTGTTTTACCAATAAATTTTAGAAGTTAATAGGGCCCTTATAAGTAGTTTGCTAATTTTAAATGATCAAGTATATAAATTCTCCATTACTTTATTCTATTAAGTAAATATAAATAAAATTCATAAAATAATTATATATTTTCCAGAAATCAAAAATAAATAAATATAATTCTTGAAATTACTCACCATTAAAATCAGTAGACATTTCCATGTTATAACATTTAAACAATATTCAAAATTTATTTAAAAGACTATTTGTGTAAGTGAATATTTTCCCAGCTCATTGAACGTCATTAAAATCAAATCATTAGTAAAATTATCAACGTCACCACCAATAGCTTTCATCTTAGTAATAAATTAATTTATTTCTTATAAGTATATACACGAAACACTTATTTACAAAGCGTCATTGTAAGTTGAACTGTGCACTTGAACGTCTTAATTATTTTTCCGGAAGACGAAACCCGGATCGTTAGATAAAAACGCGTTATATCTTGTGAATGACGTAAAAAAGCATAAAAACGAAAGTTGAAATTGAGCCATCTGCGATCGCAAATTCTCGATAGTGTGTCAAAATTTATAGGATAAAACTACCAATGCATAAACCGCCATATTAATATTTACGAGAAACTTCTCATATTCGTTCAAGATAAACTGTATGTAAGTATGTATATAATCTTATTGGCATGATTTTAAGACTCTTCAAATTGGCTGATCGCACGTACACTACCAACCCAACCATATCGACTTGTGGTGACTTGTGGTGATTTTGTTTATTTGTGTCAGTGGCGCCCCTAAGGATGTCCACGGATCAGGGGGTACCGAAATGGGATTAATTCTTGTAAAACTATCGTCCTTTTAATCAATTTTTCAATGCATTCACATCATTACAACTCTCAGGACCCGAGTATGTCATGGCTCTGAAGTCGGGTAAAAAAAACGACTTCAAATTGATTTTTTCAATAATTTCCGTTTAACTTGCATATCTGTATACCATCGGATCGTGCTAGTCACTAGAATAATTCTATTACATTTAACCAATCAATATGATGAATAGACAATTCTTCAAAATATTTAAATTGTTTTTTTCCGCCTCCGACCGCTTTCGGAAAAAAAACAACCGGCTTCGACTCCATAGTTTTGAGTTTTGCTCGGTTTAAGTAATACCATAATCGTATTTATTATTGAAACAAACCTATATATTGTACATATAACTGTTTACAAGATACGGTTGGGTATATCTACGTTAAATCACTTGATATACTTAAGTGAATTTAAAACATTGTTTTTGTAGATGTGATCTTTTTGTGATCCTTAACCAGACATGCACAACCTTATTTTCAAGCGGGCCGCATGGGTTCGGGCTAAGTAAACCACTCAAAAAGAGGATTATGACTTATTGTTTATTAAAAATCTTTTTATTGTGAAATATTTAGATATACATGTGTTTTTATATATTTAATTCAATGCGATTTTAGTCTGTGCTAATTTTATTTAACAACATGTGTTTTATGTTAAACTTTGAGAAAAACATTTAAGAACCGCTATAAACTTTAAAAAGGGCCGCGGTTTTTGCACTACTGTCCTACACCCTCGATAATAAAAAGGAGTCCATAAGCGCACAATATCTTAGGAACGTCACTGGTTTATTATCAAATATTATTTCATTTATATGGATGACGTCATCTTGTAAATAATCTTCTCGGTGTATTTGTTTTTATCTTAATGAGATGTTGTATACCAGTTTAGTCAATAAAAAGTGTTGTTTGCATGCAACTCGAAGAGGAGATCCGTCAGGTGACCGTGATCTTTGATCAGGTTTCGCAGTCGAATTTCTTTGAATGCCAATTAGCATGAATAACTTCCATTGTCATAAGATGCACTATGTTAGCTAAGTACTTTGTATATTGATAAAGGAAAATAAGAGTAGACTGGATGCAAAGTGCCACAACATCAAAACATCTCATATTATCATTCTTTAATCCAGGGCTGTGGAGTCATTAAAAATAAAACTACTCCGATTCCAACCTTAAATGAAAACATGACCTTGATTTCGACTCCAACTTTTAATTAAAACACTATTCCTGCTCCGATTCTGATTTTGGCTAAGAAAAATAATGCAGAAAATATTCCCTTGAAATGAACTTTCAATCATTTTCTTTTATTTTAGTACTTTAGTCATTACTTCACCAATCAATAGGCTATTTTAGATTATGTTTATCTTTTACTTACGGATTACAACTTTCCTGGGTGAACGGGGCTCTGAATTCCTCATCCATGTTTTATCATATCTCGATTCTCATTAAAGAATAGAGAAATTCTTCCCTGATTTTCTTATAATCTTGCAAAATACTATTTATTTATTAAATTTATATTTAGTTTTATTTAATTGGCCCGGGTCACTATTGTTATTTTAGGCTTATTAGAATAGCACGAATTGTCGCCAGTTTTTGGATATGATTTGTTGTATTTAGACAAAAGATTTTTTTTTAAATCATTCGCTCTTTTCCGGCTACACATGCTTACATAGAACAAAATTAATCGAGTACACTTAAGTAAAATTGTATTTCTTCTTTGATTTTGACGATTAAAACTTACGTATTTTTCCACTTATATGCAATGATCCGGTTTATTGTTGTTTCAAGAATCGATGAATTATTTTGCCTTATTATTTGCTATTGTTTTGCCTATTATTTTTAAATCGTTATACACCTCGATTTTCTTTCAAACAGAGTTGTATACATAATGTGACTAAACATCCCGTTTTCAGGCGGCGGTGTCCCCGAACAAAGCTTCAATGTCCCGTTTTCAAAAAGAGAAAAACTCGCAAAATCAAAATCCTGGCGGTAGAGTCTAGACTAGAAGATGAAGGCGTGGGCGTTTTTTATTATAAGCTTTTTCTTAACTTGCTCTGTTAGTCGCCAAGGCGTGACCCTGCTGTCGGGATTATTGAAATGTCAGAATTCAACGCAAACGTCAGTGAAATGATCTCACGCCTTTACGAAAGCATTAATCGGTCTCAATACAATTTAATATTATAGCGGTATATTTCTATTATAAGATTATGCTTTAAAACGATAAGGTGTTATGGAATATAAGTGCAGGATATCGAATCTTTAACTGTCGATTGAACATCAAAAAATCGGTGACATGTGTCGATAAAACAGTTATCTGTTTTGCCAATGGAACATTACAAAATTCAAAAAATTCTAATGACTGAAATAGTTTGACCGAATTTTAGACGAGGGCAAATTCGACTTTGGGATAAAAGGTATACATGTAATATCGATGCAGATTGGTAAGTATTTAAAAACCGAAACCAATAATGGAAAACTGTTTAGTTTTTGTTCATCGATGAGATCCCCATGGTTGGTTCCTTATGAAATGCTGTGCATAATCGACTCCCGATTTAGACAATTGAAGAACAGCGAAGAATTTTTTGGTGGTATCAACATATTACTATTTGGCGATTAAATGCAATTACCACCGGTAAGGGGTAATCAAGTATTCCAGCAAACAGATAGATTAGTGTCCGCAATTCATATATGGTGGAAGCTCACGTTAGTTGAATGAACGAAAAACATGATACAACAAGGTTGCACCATCTTTGCTAACATTTAAACCAGTGATGCGCAAAATGCGGCCCTTTTTAATTTTTGTGGCGGCCCTTATTTTCGCCCAGCTTAAATTTATTTGATATTATATTGTTCATTAAGTTTGAGATACATATTTTCGCTCGGCTTAAATTTATTTGATATTATATTGTACAATAAGTGTTAGATACATATTTTCGCCCTTCTTAAATTTACTTGATATTATATTGTAGATTAAGTTTTAGATACATATTTTCACCCGTTTTATACTTATTTGATATAATATTGTACATTAAGTCTTAGATAAGTATTTTCGCTCGCTTTAAATTTACTTGATATTATATTTTACATTAAGCTTTAGATAAATATTTTCGTCCGTCTTTAAATTTTTGATATTATATTGTACATTAAGTTTTAGATAAATATTTTCACCGCGCGCTTTTACTTTTAGTCATATGAGACAATTATTCTGAAATTAATAACGCTAATCTACCGTCGACTACTAGCGACAGAAGAATGTGAAAGATGGTTTGTTTACCAATTCTCTGGAGAGTCAACGATCCGAAGAGTGTCATGTGGTCAGGATGTTGCTCAGACGAGAGAATAATTTTGAGGGAATAGATATCGAAATTATTTTTATCTTTTTAGTACACTTAAATAAAAGCTTATTTTTAAAAATATTTTTATTATAATTTATTTAGCTCTATCATTCGAAAAAGATACGTTTTTACGTGTTATATTCAATCCCAGATTCCCGGTATTGGTAGACGATCTCGGGATTACGGGATCGTTTTTTGTTTTGTTTATTGGTTTGTTCCGTCTTATTGTTTATCATTGAAAAAGGTTCCGTGTCATTGAAGAATGTCTACTTCACCGGACACACTATTTTGGTTGCTGATCTCTTAATTGTAGGCCTCTTCCATTTTTTGTACCTCTCTTTAGAAGCGTTATAATCTAGAAAAAAACATACAAATTAAACTTATTTTATCCAATCAAAAAAAGAGAAAGGAACAGTGTGGCGTGAAATTTTGTACCGAATTTTAATTCGATACATTATAACTGTAAATTTATCTGTAATAGCAAAATACATTCAAACGTGTTTTTCGTAACTAGGTATTACTCGATTGAAAGATATCGTAATGAAAAAATACGTTTACTATATAATTCGGTATTAGATATAGTAATAATATTGTTGATATCATTATCGATAGTACAGATAGAGTTGATCATGTGCTTTTAGCCTCTGCCTTTCTTACATAATGTCGGAAGAAAAATTAGGCAAAAAAAAACGATAAACGAGAAAGTATGCACTCGTCCAAAACGAAATATTGTTAAAATCGGCGCAAGTGTTGTTTATGTTTTGTTTTCTTCCAAATAGTTGACACAGTTTAGATCGGTTTTTTTTAGAAACTGACATCTTTTTAATAATTCAGCTGTCAACTTTACCGCATTAAAATTCTTTTCATTTATCTACATTTATCATTATAGATTTTTTATATCCGTATTCTCGAACGAATCTTGGTCATATTCCATAAAAGATTCCATCTGTAATTTTATGGCAGGAATTGAGAGCCTATTGCACCGAAACGTCGCGTCGTTTTTGTTGTTGTTGTGTAACAACCTTCAGCATTCATTTTTACAGTTGCATTTAAGAAAATAGTACATTTTATAATATGCTGAAAGGCATTCCAACTTGTCTGCTTACGAAGTAATTACATACATATAATATAATATGTATTGTACATATATTTCAATTAAATTCTACCCGTTTCGCAGTTACATTATTAACATTTTGCCAGACGTGAGAAACCTGCCAGAACATCTTATAAATGATTTTTTTCGACTGAAAGTGCTTGGTGAAATTTCAATATTAAATTTGACTAGTTAAAATTATGTACATTCACACAAGTTTTGTCACTAACGACCCGGGTTTCGCCTTTCGGCATCTTCAGGCGTTCAAGTGCACGGATGAACTTGAACTGACGTTTTGTAAATAAATGAATCGTGTTTATATAATAAATAAACGTATCACTAAGTTTGAAGCCATTGCTGGCGAATTGGATTAACTCATGGGAATGACTACAGATTTGAATGTTGAGTAAATTCAAGAAATATATTTATTTTGTTTGCTGGAAAAAAATATGATTACATATAGGATATAAGAGCGGCATTTTTGGCAGATTTACCTGCTCATTCAAAATTGGCAAACTATTTAACTGTGCCCTATATAAGTATTTATAAAAATTCCTGAAAAACTATTTATGCCTATCTGTGTTTGGGTGTAGCATTTTAATGTAACTCGAGTGTATCATTGGAAGAGATTTTATCTTCGGTTGATACCAATAAAAATCCACTTTTATGTTATATGATCAGGACTGGTCTCACTCATGATGAGCATAACAAACTGATAATAAAATACATGAATACAGTGCTTTTTATGTAGAGCAAAAAACTTTTATTGAGAAGTGTAAATTTGACCAACTAATAAGAATGCGAGTCGAATGTTATATAACAAAGATATACAAAGTAAAAAAGTAATAGCTAAAGGAAGTAATCGATTTTTACGATTTATTCATAATCGAAATAATAATATTATCCGACCACTGTTTTCCTGGTGTCGCTAGAGAAGATACCTTGATGATATAACCATAACACAACAGGAAAAACATTCATCGGAAACCATTCAATAAAAAATTACCGCTAAAACCAATTATAGGTATCACAAGTATTGTGTAAACTCGAAACTGAGGTCACGACATAGTATTTTTAATTTCTACACTATTGACTAAACCGCAAATCGAGTAGAAGAAAAAAATGCGAATTATACAACCACGAGAGGTCCTACTTTAGCATGTTTTAACGATTGAAATTCGAAATTTGAATTATTTGACTTGTCATTAAAATTATAATTTAATGTTTAGCTTACGCGTGCTTGGTTATTGGGATTCTTATAATAATTATATAGGTTCTTTATCTGTTAATTTTATTTTTAACTACCGAATACACCTTGAAAAACAACCCGTTGAATAAAATAAAATATATTATGTAAATTATACAATAAAATGTTGAAACTTTAATTGAATTACTTTAATTTAATTGAGTTTATATTCAACAACATAAACGAGTTACAAATTAAATTATGAAAATAAAATTAATAAATAGATATATTTTAAGGACATATCTAATTCATTATTTTGTATTATGTATATTTATACGATATTTGTTATATGGCAAGTATTGATAGTTATTT
The DNA here is from genome assembly GCA_030503985.1 of Himalopsyche tibetana. Classification (NCBI taxonomy): domain Eukaryota; kingdom Metazoa; phylum Arthropoda; class Insecta; order Trichoptera; family Rhyacophilidae; genus Himalopsyche; species Himalopsyche tibetana. Next base: position 27,925,739 of record JAPJYX010000030.1, read on the forward strand.
AAAAAAATATATTTATTGTTAACTTTCAAAGTGTTCAGTCAGTTCAGTGTCGATACTTGATGGGAATGAATTATATAAAAAAATAAAACACATTTGTACTAATTCAATTTATATTTAATTAAAATTTATTCCAAAAATGTATTAAAAATACTAACATTTTAACTCCAATTTAACAATCATGCGAAATACATAAAAAAAATATGATATATTGGTCTTGCGTTTGTGTGCTCATAAGAAATGTGGGTACAATCGCAACAGACGTACATCAAAAAGTGCATACTCGATTCGAACGGACTTCATTTTGTTTCCTAAAAAACGCCCCACTTCCCCGCAAACAAAAAACCCCTCTTTACAATAATATATTGCTAGAGATGTGAATTTCATAATTTAATAAATTTAACATTCATTAAAATGCGAACAATATCTTTAAAAAATGATCTTATTCTCGTTAGACGGAAATCTAAAAATCTAAAATATGTATATTATCGAATTGAATTATATCAGCAGTACATAATTAGTTGCAGTATAAAATAAATTGTGAACGAAAAATTCAATGTTTATATGATATCAGTTTAACTACTTACTTCCACCATGGATTATTTGTCAAAAAAAATATGTATATCGAAAAGAAATATCATTCATATATGTATTTAATATTGAAAATTCACATACACAGTATGTTTACATACTTTTGTTATCTTACTGATACTCATATATGAGGGTATTACTTCCAAACACGGCTTATTCTAAAATGGTTAAAAAAAATGAAACTTGAATATCATTTTGAAAAACAATGTTCATTTTAAAAGTTTTTTAAGTCGTACATTACTTTGGAATGATATTTTGGATGTTGTCAAGTCATTTTTGGGACTGATTTCTAAAAATACTTTCAAAAAATATTTTTATCTACTAAATTACATCCATGGTTCATGTTTCAACAACTTTGGATAAGCTGGGTTTGAAAGTAATACCAAACATAATTTATCAAATTGTAATTGCAACATGAGAATTTAATTAAAAATTTCAACAATTATTAACAACGAAAGACATGAAAATATAAAAATATCAAGGGCCATCTCTAGCGTGCTTCTGTATATAAACCTTTAGTGTAAGTCAAGACTATATTCGATTACTGAATGCGTGACGATATTTTTAAATACGTATGATACCACTTTCGATGGTTTCGGCGGTAACTTTGTGGAAGTTCATTTTAATAGAAAATTTAAATTAACTTTGATTATTCCACGTATTGTGTAACTAACTGTGACACGTGTTTCGCCTCTTTCAGAGGCATCTTCAGACTTACTATCGCAAAGTTTGCTTAAGTAATGAAGCAAGATTGATTCTAACATTTTAAAATTATAAAATTACAAAATAGATTGGGTTTTTTTTCCTTTTAAGAGGAGCAAGGAGGGGGGTGTAGAATCGAAATAAAGCAAACAGATAATGATACTAATTTTACTAATGAGTTGTAAACAATCAGAATGGGATTTTTCCTTTTTAATGGAAGCAAAGAGGGGATTATAAAATGCAAACAAATTTAATCATACTACTAATGACGTTAAACATTACAAACTATTAAAACTAATGAGCTACAATCAATCATCTAGGTTTGTGATTACTCTATTAATTGGAAACAATTTGAGTAACGGGGAACCGCCTGTGCTATTAAGAATATTATTTAATAATATTTCTTTTTTGTTTCTTTCTTTCGAAACACGTGTCACAGTTAGTTACACAATACGTGGAATAATCAAAGTTAATTTAAATTTTCTATTACGTATGATACCGTTTAAAACGAATGTACCGAAATGTGTATATTATGTTTGTTATTAACTGAAATTAATAATTCTATATCGGATGAAGATGAAACAAATGTATAAGTATATTTTACAAGAGTAAGTCAATATGTAATTTATTAATTATAAATAAAAAGACAATGCATTATTAATTTAAGAATCAATGATCATAATATAAAGAAAAAATCATACAAGAAAGTGCTGGTGATTTAACCAGGGCTACGAATCGTTAATGGTAATCTATCGGGTCTCCAATCCTGGGATCCTAACCACTTTTGCACTAACCTGCCTCCACAAAAACAATAGTTTTTTTGGGTGGTGGTTATCAGGCTGATGAAGTGTGTTCGAGAACATGGCCAACTCGTTGACACGTGTCTCGGAACGCGCCTCGCTGCGGCGACTTCCACGGAAATAGATTAACTTGCCCTTGGAGTCGTCTCATTTAAAATACACACCCAATACCTGATTATAAGTTCCTGATTTCAGTTTTTCAAACTAACATACAGACTGCCGACGGTAAATATTAAATATTGTTTTTGAGTGACAACGAACACAAAACAACATAACAGCCAAGCATTTTATTCATCCTAAATATTCCATCATGGCCTTCAATTTACGTTTAGAAGTTTTTTGACAGATATACAATCTCTACATTTAATAGAGACAAATTGATTTTTTTTTTTGATAAATCTACGAATTTTAAGTCGGTAAAATATTGGTTGGATTCGTTGAATTCGATTAGAAAAAGATAAAACAAAATTACATAGATTATTATCTACCGATATCTGCCTCGACAATACGCAAGTCATTTCGTCAGAAGTACATATTTAGGACAATGCTTTTTTTAAAGAAAAAGGTGTCGGACCTCACTTTTTGTCACGTTTTTTTTTCCATGTCCAATTCTTATGTGGAGCTTATTGCTTCCTAATGGAGGAATTTAACAGTGGTTTTATTACGAAAAATATTTTTTACTCAAACTCTTTTTTTATCCTAAAGTGTAACTCCACGAAAACGCAGATCGCATACAGCAGCAGCTGCCGCACATTTATAAAAGAGTCCAAATTATGTTTTCTCTCTTCAAAAAAAGGCTTTCAAGAAACATGAAAATATCAAAACTAACATGGCGGCCCTAATCGTAGGGCATCCAGGCACTGCCCTGACGGACCCGGTACCTGATAGAATACTGAATCTATCATAGCGTGGTCGGGAAACTGATATCAGAATCCATCAGTGCAATTAGGAAGTTAATGGTATAGTCTCGTGTGGAGTCTGTTTCCTGTTGAGTACGCCTTGTCTTGCTCAACGCTTGCATTGTTGTCAATTTTCCGTCGCCGCCCTTTTCTGATTGCAATTGAAAAGTGCAACGCACTGTCGGCTTTTAGGAACACAAATCAAACCCATTACGAGTCGCAATGCTTGCTTTAACAGTATTGTGTTATTATATTACTAGAAAAATGTTGCATGGTAGGTATGAAAATGGTTATATAACTCAAGTTATTTAAAACGAAATTATTTTTTAACGATAGTTATTGCGTTATTTAGTTCAAACTTATTGCAGTTAGGGTTGCCAGATTTTTTAAAGTCAAACCGGGAAATTTGTCCGATTTGCTGACTTTCGAATCCAATAACCCAGGAATTTACCGATTTGCCCAAAATACCAGCGTGACTCGTTTTTTGTTAAGCTCTTCCGAGACTTTCGAATCCTTCGAATCGAAGTTAAATAGTTTTCTCTAAATTTTCAGGAAAATTTAGTACTCATCCGGGATACGGGACAGGGATTCCAATTCCGGGACAATCCCGGCCAATCCGGGACACCTTGAACTCTAAGTACAGTAACATAGTGAGTTGGCACTGTCGATTATGGTTGTGCACAACTAACACGAATTAGTTCCCTATTCCAATATCGGTCAAGTTGAGCTTCGAAATACATATATCATAATATTATACATAGTTTGAACATGAAACAATTAAAGAGTGTTGATTTCTTTGCGATTTGAGTTTCATGTGACAGTAAAAAATATTCGTATCGGGACAGAACAGTCTTAAAAATCTAAACGATTCAATAGTGTATAATATATCTGTCAGAAGAAGAAAAAGTAGCGTTGTATGACATTAATTATATCTGAAAATGGTATTTTTCTAATTTTTATATAATGGCCCTAAATTTGTTTAAAACATTGCATAATTTAGTCGGAGAAATCGAAAATAAATATGATACTGAAATGGCTTGTACCTTGATATCGAAAGTGGGAACTTCTTAATATCTAACTCATGATCATAGAATAAGAAAACATATTACTGGAGATTATCTTGCCATTACTGACGGTATAGAAGAAATGGTAACATACGATAAGAGATGACGTACTGCTTCAAAAAAATATCACAAGCTGTAAGTATACAGAATACTTACCAATTTGCGGGTGTTAATCAAATTGCACCATTTCAATATCAAAAGATCAGTTTAACAGGTCATAAGATTGAGACGGAAACTGAAATGACCGTCTAGGAATATTAGTAGTATATGATATTAAAACTTTAATTTTCAATCTAACGAAGAAATCCAATGTATGTTAATGAACTCTTCCCGCAAGCAAAAGTAGTAAGTTCCTATTTCAAAGAACCTCTTTTTTACATTCCTACATATATATATTGTTGTGTCAGCTTCACATTGCTTATACCTTATAATCTTATCCACGTCTACAAGTATTAATTTGCTGCACGCGTATTGCACAGAAGTATCAATCATAATGCTTCTCTTCCGACATCTTGGGAAGACCTCTCGACCCTAATTAAACTACAAATATTCTTTTATTTTCATGATTTTTTTTTATATCCTATAACGTAATTATGGTTGGCATACTACGCAATAACTAGTAATTGCACTGTAATGTAAGAGTGCATGTGGGCTAGGTAGGTAGTGTTAAATTTGTTTTCAACTAGTGGATTCAAAAAATCCTCCAGTCTCGTGTGATTGGAAGATGTTGTTAACAACAATAGTGCTCACATTAAAAAATATAATATTGGTTTAGTGCAAGAAGTTACTATCTGGTATTTTTTTTGAAATTGATGTAAATATCCCAACGTGCTCGATTGTATGTTTTCTATAAATGCACGAAGTCTGAAACTTATATTTTCGTCACATTTGAGAGTTTTTTTTTAAACCATGTCCGCTCCTAATGTGAAGCATATAGACTCCTAATGGAGTTTATCTCAGCATAAGTGTTTCTGCGAGAACTGCTTGTTACTCAGTTGCTCAACCTCTTTTTCCAAAGAGAGTAGGGATAGAAGGGTAGAGCTAGGACAGGAGTAGTGGTAAGCTAATCGCTCTCAATACGCCCCGTTCATAGGATAGGATGGGTGGGAGAGGGGAATTCAAGGCATCACATACATCCATGCCTTCGAACATAAATTCATAAATCGATTGAAAAATCACTTTATTAAACATTCCGTACCGGGATTTGAACCCGTGCCCTCCGTAGCCGAAGCCAACAACGTTGACCACTCGGCCACACAGGCGGCTAAACGACATAAATCACTATTTCAAAAAAAGTTATATCAGAGCAACAGAAGGTATAAAGTTTTTTTTATTGATATTTGGAAAAAATCTCAGTGACTTCTTGCGCTCAGCCGACGATAATGTCATTGCCAAAGTTTATTAACATTATTACACGATATCACCAGTCTAGTTCGTAAAGTTCGGGGTATTGATAGTCAATCAATATATTATATTAGATAACTCTAATAGGGATTACAAAATTGGTATTACCGAAACCGGATTCGCGGTATTGCAGCTGTTTAGTCAATACTGAAAAACTGGTTTTAAAATATCATTATTTATGTGTTGAAAATTAAGCAACTTTGAAATTCAAATTAATGTAATTTATTTTAGATTTTACACAAATACTCAAATTTGCGAAAAGTCGTTTAAGCATACCTCTCTTGGCCGAACATGTCAATAATTTACCCTTGAAGTTGCAAACTGCATATAAATTAACAATGGAATTATGCTGATAATTGAAATAAATATCTATGAACTAATTGGAATCTAAATGGGTCATAATTTTCATTTTTCAAAACAGTTTCCGCCCGAGGTCCTTGGCGCAGTGGTGGACGTTTTTGTGACGGATCTCATCCCATTCCCATCTCAGTCCCAGTTAGGGTTGCCAGGTGTCCCGTATTGGCCGGGATTGTCCCGGAATCGGAATCGCTGTCCCGTATCCCGGATGAGTACTAAATTGTCCCGGATATTTAGAGAAAACTATTTAACTAACTAATTCGTAGGTTTTTGGATTCGAAAGTCTCGGAAGAGCTAAAAAAACGAGTCACGCTGATATTTTGGGCAAATCGGTGAATTCCTGGGTTTTTGTATTCGAAAGTCAGCTAATCGGACAAATGTCCCGGATTGACTTGCAAGAAATCTGAAACATTTGTTTTTTCAATCGATTTGAAAAGATCAGGTGGATGGGAAGAGAGAAAATTATGTGAATTGACATCACAAGCACCCAGTCTTCGATCACAACTTTGAATTGAATAATTCTCAAATTTACAGTGATCTTACCGGGAACCGAACCCAGCTGGTAGAGCAAGCTCTAACCAACTGAGCCACAGCAGGCGGCATCTTCTATCTTTACTATCCCCATAAAAAGGGGAGGACGAGCATATGAGTAACAAGCAGTTTTTGTAATAATACTTGTGTTAACCACTTGAATACCAAGCGGACACAGGTGTCCGGAACATATGCAAGCGAACACGGATGTCCAAGACATTTAAAAATCAAATACTTGGTATTCTAATAGAATATAAGCAATATTTTGATGAATATGTGTAGTGCTATCTATACTGAGTCAATATAAGTTTTTAAAATATCGAATTCGAGTGTATATTAGGCAAAATCATTTTTCTCAAAAACACGTAGTATCTCTGGGACACGTTAATGATTTATTTGCGCGGTATTCAAGCGGTTAAGATACTTCCAATAGAAAACGATATGCTCCGCGTTAGGAATGGACATGTATTAGAAAAAAACTTGACAAGAAGTGAGTTCCTACATCTTATTTTTTTTTAAAAGCACTGTGTTTATTTATCTATATATTGTCTTGACACAATATTTCTGTGACATACTGAATGATAATGTAGATATAACGCTTTATCTCGGATTTCGCACAATTTCGGAATTCGCGATGGCCTGACATCGTATACATAATATAAACATTTCAGTTATATAAGATAACTTTCGATTTTGCTTAATGAAATATCCGATAGTGTTTATGTCAAAAAGTGAATTTTATTCAAATTTTATATCCTGGGCGGGATCGTCCGATTTCCGTAAAACAGTAAATTATTTTTAAGGTCGAATACTTACAAAATACTATTAATATTATGCATACTTAGGTATTTTTTTTATTTGAATTCATAATTAGGTATAATGACATTAAAAGAAATCTTTTTCGAATCACGTTTTCGTGGAGTCTCCCATGGTCTCGCGTATAAATAACTAGTGATAATTTTCGTATTAAACCTTTGATGAGTATCGCCAATCGGCAAGGTATTTTGTCATTTATTATCTATTACTATTCTCATATATTTATATTGAATTATTACTATTTCTTCAGATGTGGATACTATACACATCTATCATTGAGTTTCGGCAGTCATATTATTTTTTTATTATTTGTTGCAAATGACCAAAAGTTTTTTTTAAAACAAATTAGTAGCCATTTAAATTGAGGGAAAAATTCCATTCCGTGTCGAATTCCATACTAGAATATACATACTGATAATTTGCTATTTGTTGAACGATTTGAAGTCAGTAATTCTATTAAAATGTTAATATCATTGACTCATGTGTACAGCAATAAATAAATACAAATCGGCTTAGTATATCGTTCTCCACACCACCGCCTCATTTGAAAATCATCAATAATTATTTGAGTAGTTAGTTAACCTGAAAAGTTTTTAAGTATTTTAAATAAAATTATCGAACGCAAAATGTTATGCAATGTATAAAAGGTATTAAAATACACCCACCGTACTTTAAGCACTTATCTCCCTTTCTCTATAAAAATAGGAAATTGTAATAATCTCGTGGGTCGATATCGTTGGGCGTTGTTTCTATATATCGCAGAAAAAAACGGTGCTCGAACAAACGCCTCCACAAATTAAAATATAATTCGCCTGTGCCATAATAAAGTACCTAATGTTATGTTGATTTTTCACAATAGGCATGCGTCGTTACGAACAAACGAGTCCAAGCGACCTAATCGATGCTGTGGATGGAATCCTCGGAACGATTCGAGCAACCACATGTGTGGCAACGCAAGAATCGGGGTTGTCATTCGCGAACGATAATAAATTATGTCAATTTTACGTCATAATTGACAATATTTATTACGTCTGGCACGCAGGGGACTTCAAAACAAAATTAAACTGACGTGTTTTATTATCGCTGGCAAACAACAGCTCCGTCTCGATTCACGAATTGTGACTTGCGAGTTGCGACCCAATGCCTAATAAATTCATAACTATTGCACCTATACAATAGGTGTCTGCACTCTGCTTCGCCGTCGTCCAGGATTAGGTGACGTATGTTCCTTATGCCCAATGGAATAAGAAACACAAGTTACCAAAGCGTGGAAGACTTCGTGCCAATGTAAAGTGCCCTATTGTATAGGTTTTGTTTCATAAGTAATGGCACATTGACCAAATGCGGCGACTCGAATGAACGAATCGCCGTTGGCAATTAAAATATTTTTTTACGGTGCCGTCCAAAAAATCGCGTAAATTCAAAATCGCGCAAAAAAGGCTTTTATCTATTTTTTAATGTATTATTTATGTATCATGTTTATTTTCAAATTGAATGGCCCCTTCCTTGGACAATTTCTGGATCCGCCACTGTTATCTTCTAAGGCGTATTCACACGCAAGTAAAAAGTAAATGCCAAGTCAATCAATAAATCAAGAAACGACGATGTTTTAAATAAACGTTATTGAGTATTTGGAGGATTAGCCAAATATAACTAACTAATATTAACTAAATTCTAATATTAAAACCTTCGACGTCATGGGACAGACTATTTAGCTATGTAACTACATTAATCGTGACAAAGATTGTGATGCACACCTATCTTTTTGTAAACTGTTAATGGACTGCATAGGTCAAAAGTTTTGTAGGTTATCTTATAATCTCTCCCAAATCTAGACATAAGATAGAACATGTTTTAATTGAAAACCTGCATACAGTATACTGTCGTAACATCGTTTGCATTATAATAAATATTGAATAAGTATATTGAAAATATTGAAAAATAGCCTTGGAAAACTTTGTATTTAGTCAGTGGGCCGCTGGTCGGACATCAATCACTGTGGATACATTCAACTACATACTTATATACCATTTTAAAAAAGTATACCAAAAAAACTAATGGTGGCTAGGTTTCTTTGTACAAAAATCTATTCAGAATATTAAAAAATAATACTTATATTTCTGTTTATTGTATCTTAATTTTATTTTAAAAAATACACCAAATAATCGTAACAAAGATTATTCACCATCAGACTATAGAAGAAACCGTTTACACACATTTGGTACAACGTCGCTTTTGTCACTTGAGATATCCATAACTTGTGTAATAATTCATTCCAAATTTTCTGGTTTACAGGAATAAACCTCTGCGCATATAACTGATTAGTAATTACATGCAAGAAATGTAGCACTAACGTGTAAAAAAAGACTCCAATGTGCATATATGAATAAAAGTGAAGCGCAAAATGTTGAACTTATGTTTAAAGTTATGTTGATAGCGTAAAATATAAAAGATACTAATACATATGACCTACAATGAGATAATTCTTGTATAACTTATTGCTTAGGTTGTTATCAAATCCTAGCTCACGTGCTACTTCATTTATGAAAGCAACACAACTCTCATAGAAATCCGCTATCGAAACCGCAGTGCTTCTTCGCAACCATTCATTATTGTTTGTTACAATACGTACGTTATATACCGGTTTGTTTGTATGATTTCATAGATTCATCAGATCCACTTTCCTCTTTTAGACACAATTGAAAATATTCATGTTATTTTAACCAGAATAGATAATAAAGCGACCTTTTATCATTTTAAACATACGTGTGAAATAACAAAATAAAAACAAAAACAGTTTTATGACATTACGGATACAATCAGAAGTTCCAAATCCGCATTTTTGTAAAATCAAAACAATAGACAATCGCTGATTTGGATTTTTGATAGGAACAAAATAAAAACAAACGAATTCCAACGTATCGCGGTGTCGAGATTGAAAATAGAAGCCACTCATTTATTTCATTTGACTTTTAATACATGAACAAGAACTTTTTTTGATAAATAATTATATTGTTGATTTGCTGTAAGAAGTCGTTAATTAACAATTTGGCCAACACTGAGTTATATAAACAAGTGTTTATTTTTCATAAATTAAAAAAGTCACTCAATGTCCTTAACATCAACCAATATTGTCCAATAAAATACATTAAAAATTATTATGTTGTATTTCACGAACATACTGAAATGAAAGATATGAACAAGCTACGTCATTCTTGTGAAATATATTTCAATGACTTCTTACATCAAACCGACGATATGTTGATGCCTTAGTCCGTTTGTCGTTAATCTTCATCGGTATCTAAAATTTAAGTTATTTATAAGTGCTTATAACGCTGTCAAAAAGATTGTTTATTCACAAAATGGTTACGCAAAATTTCCATCGTTGCACTTTTTGATTCCTTAGATCAGTGGCGATCAACCTTTTGCAAACCATGCTCCAATTTTTTGTTGGCGAGTTCAGACGCGCCACATAACTCGAAGCACCTTTTCTACCTTCTTACGTTACTGCAAAAGAATAAGTCCATCCAGTGATTCTAGTGAATATTTAATCCGACGATAAGTTTGATAATTAAGAAGAAAAAAATATTTAAATCCATAATTTTAACTGTCTAACTCAGTGGTTTCCAACCTTTATGTTACTGCGCCTCCCTTTGAAGAAAAAAATATCTTCGCGCCTCCCCAACCTTCATTTCATATTGTAATAAAGACACTTTTTTGACAAAATCTGTGAAAATGTACATAGTTTGAACGATTCGAATTGAATAAAGACACGTTTTAAAGGGTAAATAAATATTTTGGAATGTTCGCGCCTCCCTTTGCAACGGCCCGCGCCTCCCAGGTTGGAAATCGCTGGTCTAACTATATTATGACATAAGTTATATCAATGATGATGATAAAAAGACAGTCGTGAGGATATTTGCATAAAATGTTTTCTATCTTTTAGCCGCACTTTGTACAAACGATATCACTGATAAGATGCTAGAAGCTTTGATGTGATATTTTTTATAATTTACATTTTAATTATTAGTGAAAGCTGTCAATAACACACAAACTGGAAATATACATATTTTTGTAGAATCGTTAAAATACAATAAAGCGAATTTGTTTCATAATTTTTACATGGAGTAGCCTTGACTTTATTTTATGAGGTTATTGCTAGATTATTAATTAAAATTTAAATATGTATCTTTATAAATAAAAATGATACGCTTTATTAATATTGATTTTTGCTATCGATTATCGCTGTTTTACGATAGGGTTAAACTTGAAATGTGTTTACGTAAGCTATACGTCTAATATATATTTTTTCTTAATCCCGATATGAAAACATTAATACAGTAAATGAACTAATGTGCTATTATTAAATTGAATTATAACTTGTCTATTGTTATATGTTAGCCTCAAATGTAAAGATTTATTTATCATTTCATTTGACGAAAACTCAGAAAACCGTTGGTATACTGAACAGCCGATTGCATCGGATAAGGTAAGGTGGTTTGAATTTGTGAAAATTTACAAGGACCAACAGTTAGTTCTCTATCGTCACGCGTCATGAATCTGAGCGGAAACATCGAGAGAGACTCATCTCTCTGCTTCCGAATAGAGTGTTTCTGAGCCTAGATGTTATAATAAATAAATTTGAAAGAAAACGAAGCGATTAGTCGGTGATAGATTATCGTGATGAAACCGCACGTTGGACGTGTTCTTCAAATAGTTGGTTCAATTATACATGATATGTATTTTAATTAATCAAAAAAATAATATTATCCATCGCCACTTGATTATATACGGGTTATTTTGTGTGGTACTGGACATAAATCGATTTCATTGCTAAAAATTTCTCACACGTCTAATGTGTTGGGATCTAATAAAGCTTGTTGTAATTTTCTAGTGTTGTTGAATTACTTGTTATTAGGAAATCGTTAACCCGCTCGTGTTTTTTTATTTTTAGGAATTGTGTTGGAACAAATAATTCATGTAAACATAAATTATTCGTTATTTTTAATGGACCGTGTTAATTCAAAATCGTGTACATATTTATACGAATCGCGTAATGGGCATATTGGGAAGCAAAATAACAGACGTAAACTTTTAATATTCAACATATTTTTATATTTAATGAAAGCTTTGTTCACTAATTCGAATACTCCGTATATTGTTATTGATAAAGGCTGATGATGACCATGATGATAATTATTGAAGACCTATATCTTAGATGAGTGCTTCCCAACCTTTTTTCATGCCAAGGCCTCCTAAATATGAAAAAAATAGTCTGCATACCCCCGAATTTTTTCACAAACAATATTGAAAGAATGAAAATTTTCGCGGACCAACCTGCGGACCCCGGGCTGGAAAGCCCTGTCTTAGATAACATCTGTAAAATATCGTATTGTGGAGGAGTAAACCTGTTTTATAAATTATTGTAGAAGATAGTTCCGTTGTCCGAAACACGTCCAGTCAGGTTTTTTTTATATAACTTATTATAGTATTTAGATACACTTCTTCAAAAATACCCACTTGCCTTTATTTAGCATGACTCCGTTATATTAGAAATGTCGACAGCAATTTACGATTTATTTCCTACTACGCTAATGTCAAACTGCACTGCGAGTTCAACTACCAGTAGCGTGCACAGACGGCGTGTTTACTAGGGCATCAAATTGTGGACCATTTTTGCGATGTCGGAATTTCAGGATCGATTATTTCTCAGCATATTATTTTTATATTTTTTCTTAAAAAAATATCTGGTATTATGTACAACTACTATTCAAGGTACTGTTTTTTTTTTTAATCCGAGCAAATTGAATACGGGTTTGAACGAAAATCAAACGTATCTTTGAGACAATATGTTGATCTCCAATGGTAGTCACAATAATTATTCGGGATAATTTTCTTCGAAAAAATAATTAAATTTTAATAATTTGAGCTAAAATATTCACTAAGCTGTTGCGGATTGTAAAATTAACCATTCTTGTGTTATTTATCGCGTAACTTTGAAAAAATGGCATTTTATTATCGATTTACTTTAGAAACATTTTTGTAGCAACGATTTTATGACTACCTACTATTTTTGGGTCCATGGACAAACATCCGCTATCTATCTGGTTAATTGTTCTTACTGCATACCGCCAATGGCTTTATGGTAGCAGCCCTTAGTTACAGTTAGGGTTGCCAGATTTCTTGCAAGTCAATCCGGAACATTTGTCCAATTTGCTGACTTTCGAATCCAAAAACCCAGGAATTTACTGATTTGCCCAAAATACCAGCGTGACTCGTTTTTTTGCAGCAAAAAAAATAACTAGCATATGACAATCTAATCAACATGTTAATTTCAGTTCACGAAGACTTCGATTGGTATAAACCAGTGATGCACAAACCGCCGGCCGGCAGTGATGCGACCCTTTTTGAATTTTGTGGCGGCCCTTAAATTCTTTCTCAAACATATTTTTTTCTCGTAAAACATTTATTTAATAAATGTAAGCAAGCTTTTTCTTCAATGAAGGAGAATAAATCGGTTCACAGAAACAGGCTTACAAATATTATGTCAAATTGAAAAAAAATAGTTAAAAATTAACAAAGACCAATAACGCATTAACTTATGAATTGCATATAAACGAAACATAAATATTTCATAATTAAACGATATTTATTAAGCAAGTACACATAATTCTTTTTTGCATGGCTTATTTATTTTCTAAATAACACGGTCAAAATAATATGATGGAACCTATTACTCATATACTTAAATTTATTTAATCATTTTTACACGATTTTAAGGCTGTTTTACATATAACGTACATATGTTATGTATAAAAAAGGATTGAGCGTACTTTAAATCATTTTTTTTCTTTGCTGCCCGAACCCACGATAATTTGTTTAATGCGGCCCGCTAGAAGGTAACGGTTGTGCATCACTGGTATAAACATTAATCGTATCCAAAATAACATAATTTTCCATTTCGAGGAAAATTAAATTCCATTTTGTTCTCTGCGCAGAGTTTAACATCATTTTTTTTTAACATTTATAAAACCCTGTGAGCAAGCTAGGTTGTATAATAGTTATTGTGTATTGTAATAATTCAAAAATTTGTTTGTTAAATATTGTATGTAATTGATTCGGTGATTGCAAGTTCCTAAATAAACGTTTTCGTAACAGTCGAGCGATGATTTCAATTAATTTCTACCTACCTGCTAACGCCAAGTTTATACCAGCGGTATCTGTCTTAATGACTTTTATTAGTGGGGACTTATTCTTGGGGCTTAACATCGTGAACAATAGTAGAAATTTCTAACAATAATTGAAACTCGCTCAAAAATAAAATACGAGTAATGTCAATATTTTACTCTTTTCACTGCGCGCTACTGATCGTGATGTATGTATGTTTGTGTTGAGCAAGTTGCGTGCGTTTTATAAATAATGGGAAATTACTAAACGGTTCATTGTTATTTTCCACGGTGCATCTTTTTTTTTGTAAACAATTCAATGTCATGAGTAATAAAATTTTGTGTTAGCACATTAAAAAAACAAATGAAAATTAATAATAAAAATTCAATGCAAATACTCTTCTTAGAATTACATGACGTTATTTATAACCTACGTATTTTGCTTACAAATTAACATATGGGCCCATTGGAGGTGAAGTGAGCCAAGTGGTATTTTAGAAAAAAAATACCACGTCTTAAAGTATCTTAAAAGTTAAGTACCTTCAGTTTAAACACATTGCAATAGTGTTATCTCCGTAAAAAAAAATATGCAATCCATAAAACCACCAAGTAAAGACGTGATGATACTTTAAAGTTCCAAAAGAGTTTTATCTTTTTACTAGTTGACTCACTTTACCTCTCGAGAAATTATATTATCATTTACTGTTAATCCTGAGCGTAAAAACATTTTATGTTGATATTATAACAAAAAAACATTGTGTTGAATACATAACTTTTATAGTGAACGAAAGAAATTTAATCTTTCTTTTCTTTGTAAAAATTAGAATCATTTGTCTTCCTTCTCCAATACTACTTAATCAAAAGCATACCGATGGAAATGTTAATGACTCGTGGGAAGTCATTAAATGAACAAGTTATTTGTTTTTAAGACTTAAAGAGAGTCACTCAACCAATTCAATTCTCGACATAAAATTTAGTAGTATAAATTGACTGAATCCATCAATTGTTCTACAATTAATTGATTATAATCACAAAATGGTAAATATATCCTGCACTTTTAACCCGTTCCTTACTATGCAAAAAAAGCACGCGCTCCTGAGCATTGTATCCGTTACACATCAGGCAAACGGGAGTGAATCATGACAATTATATAACACTACTACAATATTTCTATTATTCCATTACACAATGCGTTCATTTATAAGTGAAGAATACCTGAATTTTAGGCCGAGTATTTATTATATATATGTACAGAGAAATGTAAATGATTAGAAGGTATGTGTACTATTTATACGTCATAGTTAAGAAAGGGTTAACGAATTCTCCCAGTTTTATGAGATTGCCTCATAATTTGTTTATTAAAATTCTTATACAAACGCCCCGATACGAAATTTTGTAACAAACCGGCTTGGCTTTGCAAAAACTTAATTGCATTAGAAAATTTCTACCGAACTAAACAAGACAACAGAAAGTTGATAATTTATAAAAAAAGGCTTGAACTTAATCTACGTAATACAAAAAAAATCGATGGTATTGAAATATGTACATATTTTTAACATTAAGAATAATTATTAAATTGTTAGTTTCACCACGACCACGGATTTCCCATTAATACTATTGTAGATAAGTAGCCATATAAGCTAATCGCCTTTACGTGATCAAACGTATTATTTTACTAAACCTAGTTATATTTAATTATGTCGCATTGTACATGAGCCAATCAATCTTCAGGATAGTTTATAATACATACTAATATTCTTTGTTACCAGTTGTCAATGATATGCTTATTCACTTATTATACACTATTTATTACGTCTGAACATGATTTATGAACAAGTGAAACACGTGTCGCTTGCGTCACGTAAACGTGTGCAAATTAAAAATAACGAATTTTAATTTCCAATCGCAAATGAAACGTCAAATCCATCACAAAGTCATCCAACTTACCAATCGGTAAATAAGAAGGGTTCTGGAGTAATTCACGGAGTTGTAGCTAACAACTAAATCATTAAAGGCAAATTTCGATGTCTTTATAACTTCCGTATTTGAATAAAACGGAGGAAACGATAAGATACACTATAGTGTTCTCTGAAAGCAACTTAACCTGGATTAGTAAATATTTTTTATTCTTTTATTTCAATACGTATAATACGTGGAATTTTCAAAGTTATTTTAAATTTTCTATTAAAATGAACTTCCACAAAGTTACCGCTGAAACCATCGAAAGTATTTTTATTCTGATTAAAAATTTCTGCAGACTGCAAATTTCATCTTGTTTGCCTTTCTGAAATGCGCAGATTTTTAGGGAATCTTAGTGCTTTCAGGGAGAGTTTAAGGACATGGTGAATCCTTTAACGAGTCAGTTACTTGAATTTAAGCCATCCATAAACTGATAATATGAAAATTTTTACTCTTTTTTGAAAATGAAAACATACATTGAAATCATACACAAAAATGTCCACATCCAAATTACAGCCAAACCTGTATTATACAATTTTAAATAGTATGCTCTACCTACATAACAATTACTAATATAATATATGTAGGACGTGTATGTTAAAGAATTGGTGAATAGGGAATTTAGTTCAAAGAACGTTCGAAAATTTGTTTTTTTTTTGTTTATAAAATATCATAATATTTAAAAGATTACTTTTATGAAAACGGATCCACGGGTTCGCAAAAAAAGGTTGCCGTGACTATAAAAGTTTTAGAAACTAGTAATTATATTAATTTCACCCAAGAGGATATTCTTTGAAGTAACACCACATCAACAATATCAGATATGATTTGCTGCGATTATGAATGAAATTAAATGCAACTTAAGTATCAGTGATTTGACAGCTGACACTTTTAATATAAACAAGCTCATCATACCTGTAATGATTGATGAACCAGATAAGAAAAATAGTTTAAAAAAATGACGCACCCGGTACATAAAATACGATCAACTTATTTTACTATAGATCAAATTCGGTCATCGCGCTCGGCTAACCGCCATCCGGGAAATGACTTCGGAAAATTTGCTCGGGCACGGTGTGCGCCGTGCCAATTTCACTTTCATTGTTGATTTTAAAAATCGGTCACCGCTCTCCAACAAAAAAAGTTTATCAACTCGCTAACATAATACATTATCAACAACGTTTCATGAATAATGAGTGAATTCATCCGTTTGCCGACCGATACAGTGCAGTGGTAGTATTCGAATAGTTATGTATTATTTTTATACGCTATTTTTTATGTTGCTTGCGAAGCGGTCACTCAGTTTCCTGGCCAATTTATTGATACAGAATACGATACATATGCTTTACAACATGGTACTCATTTTCTCCCCCAATATTAATTAGCCTTAGATTTCCTAGCGGGGAGCATCCACATTGCAAAGTTGTTCTTATTTCAACCATTCGCTTTTTTTTTTTTTTTGGATATCAAATTTATGAAGCTTCAAGTACCAGGACGCGCTAACGTCAAGGTTCTTCTAGTCTCCTTCATCGATAAAGTTTTTGAAGAATTGTAAATTGCATCCCCTTACCATCGTTTGCAGACAGAAGGGCGCGATCGCTACAGAGATAAGAAGTTCACGGGAACTCCATATGCACTATTTTGCAAATCACATTCTATATGCTTCCCCATACTGCATCCGTACATGTACACACACATACGCATACATACATACACACATAAAGTGCACAAAGAAAGTCAAACAAAGAGAGTCATTTTCGTGATGCTAATTTCGTTCTAAAAGTGCCAATTTTAGGCGACATAAGATCTATAAATACCAATAATGTCTAGCTGATATTTATTGCGATCTTCAATGATACGTCTATAAATACAATGCGAATATTACGCGAATTTGCTTGGGGTTACTTTGTATCCCGTCGCTCTTCGATCCTATTTTCGACGTTTCGGTACTCAAGTTTTAATAACTAGAAGTACTAGAACCCTCAAAAACAATATGTACAATACGAAAAAATCGAAAAATACATTTTTGGAATGAAAGTAACCGATAATTCATGCGAATTACGAAAATAAAATCCACAATTCGTCGCCATATTCCAAATATAATCTATGGTTTGTTCCAAGAAGTTCCATTTGATATGTTACATCGATATTGTGTTATAAAGATCAGTATGATGCTGCATACCTTATCGATTGTTTGTTTTCTTGAATTTGCGACACAATTTTGCTCCGAATAGAATCGCTCAAATTTTGTACATGTTTTGTCGCTAACGGTCCGGGTTTCGCCTTTCGACAACTTCAGTCGTTCATGTGTACGGATGGACTTGAACTGACGTTTAGGAAGTATATCTCGTGTTTATACAATAAATATATTTATTTATCACTGGGCTAAAAGCTATCGATGGCAATATGGATTCATTTTACTAATGATTTGATTTTAATGACGATCAATTGATTGGGGAAATAATCAACTAAACAAATACAGTCTTTGAAATTTCATAACGTGATTATCATTTAAATGTGATAACATGTGAATGCATACTGATTTAAATGGTGGGTAATTTCGAGAATTATATTATTTTGATCGCTGGAAAAATTACAATAATTTTACGAGATTTGATTACATTTACATACTTACATAGGATAAAGCAATGAAAAATTTGTAAGATCCACCTGTTAATTTAAAATTGGAAAACTATTATACTTAACTGTGCCGTATTAATTTCTAAAATTTTCTGGTAAAACAACTTATGTTCACCCGCGTTTTGATGTAAAATTTTAACCCCTTCATCCGCATTCAACGAGTTCTCTGTCATCGATTGGTTGGTAAAAGTTGACGTATCTTTTTTTCAAGTTCATCCGGGCACTTGGACGCCTGAAGATGCTGAAAGGCGGAAACCGGGATTATATTGAAATTTCACCAAGCATTTTCAGTTGAAATCTTAAATTATATCCGAATGGTATATTTATGTTAGGCTCCAATTTCCGCGATACCCATTATTGTTAATCTAGTAGTTGCTGATGCAATTTTTGTATTTTACTTCACGTAACTACTAAACTCACCTTATTTATACGTGCGTATTTAACTTGTCACTTTAGTAAAAATGTGCTGGTTGTCAACGGAACGGAATGTCGTTTATAGTTTTTTTGCTGTCACATACCATAACTATCATATAATATGGCGTTTCAGTTATTCACTGCGTAATGTACGCAAATTGATCATACTTTTAATGATAGGTAGTGTCAATTGGGACATAAGCCACGCAATTACAATGGATTGTACTTTTTTTGTGTCCAGGGACATAATTTGATAATACAATAGTTATACATACGACCATTTTGCTGCACTGTCCGTGCACACTAAAAATATTACTTAGAAATCGAAAGAGTTGATTGAATTGATATTAACCGTTTGAATACCGCGCAAATAAATCATTAATATGTCCCTGAGATACTGCATGCTTTTGAGAAAAATATTTTTGCCTAATAGACCATGTGGAGTTGTGTAAAAAAAAGACGACTCCGACTCCACGGAACGACTAAAATAATTAACGACGCCGACTCCGAGGAAATTTTTCATTTTAACCAATATATTTGTATACCATCAGATCATATGTAGTCAGCCAAGCATGAAATGTCAACACTTTGTACTATTTTGATTGAATACACTTCATTAAAAATATTTTTCAAAAAAAATTGAGCTGCTCACTTTTCACGACTCCGGTCAAAATACTGCGACTCCGCGACTCCGACTCCACAGCCCTGTTATATACACTCGAATTCGATATTTTAAAAACCTACATACATTGACTCAGTATAGATGGAACTACACATATTCATCAAAATATTGATTATATTCTATTAGAATACCAAGTATTTGATTTTTTAAATGTCTTTCACTGTGTTCGCTTGCATATGTTCCGGACACCTGTGTCCGCTTGGTATTCAAGTGGCTTTAACTCGTTGAAACTCTGTTACAATATGGTGAAAGGTAACAAAGAATTTTACTCCAAAGGGGGAGTATGGTAATATCGTCTATAACCAGTGGTGCGCTGCTATGGGTTCGCACAGGCTCTACCAACCAATTTCCAACCCGTGACTCCGTAACATTGACCACTCGATTACGAAGCTGGCATTCTTGAAAGATAAACAAAAATGTGATAAAATTGTTCAAGTTGTATTTAAAATAGGCAGTTACTAATCAATAACAAAGAAAAAACAATTATTTGATGTGGCTTTTCCATGTATGCCTCAGATAACATCTGATTTAGGCACACCAGTAGCACTGAATTGATATTCCTATTAAGGTATACTTGTTCTCAATCAATAAGTTTGCATGGGTATTTATCTATCTATGACCTATGTAAATGAATCTAAATAGAGTATTAATAGGTAACGCATAACCATTAGAGCAGCGATTTCCAACCTGGGAGGCGCGCCTCTATCGTTGACTATTGCAAAGGGAGGCGCGAACAGTTCTAAATATTTATTTACTCTTTAAAACTTGTCTTTATTACTACATGAAATGAATGATCGGGAGGCGCGAAGATATTTTTTTCTTTAAAGGGAGGCCCAGTTACATAAAGGTTGGAAACCACTGCATTAGAGCAAGTCGGAAATTCCTTTTATTATATATGTACAAATTATCTTGCGATCCCGCCACATCTCCATTACTAATATTGTCATTCCAATATCGTCACCGACATCTTGACAAAAAGCTTTCAATTTCATTTTATATTTTTTACAGTTTATATTAATTCATTCATACATTATAGAGATATTATTAAAATTATGCCTCTCTCCATCGCGATATTTTTTGTTGTTTTTATGATCAATATTTAATTCGATTTCTTCTTCTTTCAGGATAGGTGGATGAATGAGTCATGGCGGACGGAGCTACGCAGTTGCGGCTGCTACTATGGAAAGATTACCTGCTCAGAAAAAGAAAACCGGTTAGTATTAATAGTAAAAATATATAGATATTATTCTATTGGACACGTATTTTCCAGATTATTAATCGGCATACAATAATTTGTTAGTTTAATAATAGGTTTTTGAAAAGAATTTGTTTTATAGTAGATTCACTTAATCTCTAAATGGGTTTTGCGAAATATAAGAATATTCGGAGAACTTTGTTATTAATATTTGTATCTTACCACTGCGTCCAGTTGAATAAAAACCCCCAACCTCCATTTTATAATATTTTTTTAAGTTATTAATTAGAATTGAGCTTTCAATTAGTTTTTTCGTAAATGACCTTACTATGTTTTGTCTGACGACGCTTCTAAAAGAGGCGAAACACATGTCACATTTTGTTACGCAATCTGTGATATATTCTTTTTTAATTTTAGATGTTTCAATGTGTTATCCTTGTTTAAAGTTTTGGCATTTTTTGTTTTATTCTCGAAAAAACTGTTCACACATAATATATGTACGTATATTCTGCTAAAAAGAAAAATGTTTTTTCTTGGAAAATCCCGCAAATTTGTGTATTTTTTTTCACCACAAAAAAAATGTTTTATAGCGTTGTGATTTTCACGCTTGGTCCCCCTGAAACTTGATAAATTTTAATTTCACTGAGATGGGTTAGGGCTGAACCAAAAATAGTAGAGGTCCGGGTTTTTTCATATATGATCGTAGAATTCGATAATAATGTATTGTTTCCTTTTCAGGTGACCATAGCTGGTATCGTTTGGGCCACAGCCACTCTTCTTAGTCTTGTGATAGTCAGAAAAAATATTTATGCAGAACCAAAACCGTCATGTAAGTAACCATTTAATTTCACCACTTTTTTCAAAAACAATTACATTTTTCTAAAACCAACTCTGTAGTGTAGGGCAGTGGTGGCGAACATTGTTATTTAACGCATGTCAAAAATCCAAATATTTTTTACCACTGTGCCAAAAAAATTAAGTCTATCAAATTTACTGCGGAGTAATAATATGTAACTAACACCATGTATAAGTCCTGCGCACACGTGATTGTGTTCAGTGTTTCAGACCGTTCAAAATATGTGTTATGTATATGGAAATACCAACGCTCATTTTTTTGATAAGAAAGCTAGCTATTTATTAAATAATTGCAGAAAATCCTTCTTTAAATTACAATATTTGTTTCTGTAAAGATTGCATTTGTGTATCGGTCTTGTAGCAGCAAAATTTTCGATCGTGCCGTTTTGGGCACACTTTGTTCGCCAACCCTGTTGCACGGTGTACAGGAAGAATAAACTGTGTATCTTTTGCTATACTCGTAGGAATAGTCTATGACCTCTGGTTGAACCAAAATATTCATCGGATATAACCATCACATGAAAAAAAAATTGTTTAAATATGGATGTGAATACAGGATGTAGGATATCACAGAAATAGTGTGTTATCATATTATACAAGTTTATGGCTACAGAATGTAATGCACATTATAAATGTGGCTGCAGGATACTGATAAGGTCTTCTGGGAATGTCTAGATATGAAAGACAAAGATGAAAAATTCTATGACACATGATACCACCATTGGTTGGATCTGTTGATAGCATTGTGGGAATATTACAAAATTTTCAAAAAAGTTACAATTCATAAAAGCTCTTTACAGTCGTACCCCAGTCTACCGTTCTCGTATTCTTCATTTTCCCGCATGAATAGTATATTTTTCCAGCCAAACGCCCATAGGATCAATGCCAAATAATCCAGCATTAATTATTATATTATCGTCTCGTCAGAAATATTATCCTGATTTCCCACATTTTTCTTTTTTTTATTATGATTCTTTAGAAAACGTAGAATTGGGTTTCACTGTATATTATTAAAGGTACATTCTCTTATCCTTTCTACACACTAATGTGACTAACAAAGTTTTAAGGTATTACCCTTGGACAAGCCTGTCATAGAAAAACACGCTTAACTTTGTTGAGATGCAAAATACACACCATAACTAGGATGTACAGTCATAGCGGATGATGGTTCACATTCATACATCACTGCATCGGTATTATATTGGTACTGTAAAATTGAATATTTTAAATATTAATAAATAAAAACTGTTCCTTTCATTTTCAGGTCTTTATCCAGCCCGTGCATTACCAAGTGCCGGTCTTACACCATTTCTTCAATCATTCATTTGCTCTGTGAGCAATGACTGTGTTAACAGAACTTCATACCAGGGCCTACCTGACTACTCTAATGCCAGGTAATTGTTTCTCAATTTAATATTAATTTGAACAATAGTCATTATTCAAGTTTTTATATCACACGTAAAATTTTACAGGAAAATGTATTTTTCCATATTAATAATAAAGCATTCTCTATACCGTGTCAACTTTGCCTACATTGTATTTATTTTTAAATTTGTGTCGCTTACTCTATGGTTTATTAGAATTCTTTTTTGAAAATGCAGTTAAGTAAACTAATTTGTTTATATAAACACTTCAAAATCTTACACATCTTATTTCAGAATCATGCAATCAACAGCCATTTTAATTTTCACGTTTCATTTATATTGAAAAAAAATATTTATATTGAAAAAATTTGAGTGTGAAGCACAAACTATTTAATAATATTCAACACATTTAAAGTTAATGTTTTTAGGAATTTTTAAGTTACAAATGAATTTTAAATAACTGAAGTAGTAATATTTTAAACAAACAACAAAGTAAAAGTGGACTTTCAAATTTGAAACAAGATGTAACTTTTTCACACCCAACGTTACAAATCCATTGTGCTAATATCCATTACGTAATTATTGTATGTATTTAATGATGTATTTTAAGAGTATCTTTCTTCCAGTAATAATTTTTTAATTAAGTACATAACAATGAAAAAAATATACAAATTCAGGCAAAGGTGAAATGGTTTACTGTACCTGAATTTTTGCTTTTTATTAATGCGGACATCAAAACTATTGTATATATAAATAAAAATGAGCCTTTTCACTTTAACCAATATTTAACAGATTTTGAAATATTATGTGAAATTGTTGTGAAATAATAAATTTTTAGGTTGAATCCTCCGAGTTGATATGATAGTCAGCTTCCATGGTCTATTTCAGGGGTGGGGAACCTCGGCATAAGGCCGCAGTAAACATTGACTAGGGAATCTTTAGCCGGAAACAGGAATTTACAGTCAGAATATGTCAAGAATTTCGAATTTACATAAATTTACAGAATTATAGAATTGGCCAGAAGGCCGCACCAGAGTAGCCAAAAGGCTGCTGGTTCCCCCATCCCTAGTCTAGTTTATCGCATGTTATTAAAGAATTCTAAATATCTAGCGCCTTGGCTATTATTAGCTGCAGTGCTATTATAATTAAAGCCGTAAAACTAGTTTTTTATAATTGTTACTCAATATTCAAGAAATATTATGAATTTATAATAAAGACAAACTTTAAGAAAACAGTCATATATTTTTATTAGCTAGTAGATAAAAAACATGTTTTTATAAGAATAAGAAAAAACATACATTGAAAAATAATATGGCAGTTATAATGACAACTGCGGGATATTACTCGACAAGTTAATGATTATTTTCTATAGTGAACTAATCAATTTTATCTTAATAAATAGCTCACTTTTAGCGTGTGCAATGTCAATACTTAGTGGAAAGGCAATATATTTAAAAAAAAAAACACAATATTCCTTTGTACTTTATTTCCACTTTATTTATCAAGATCAGGAGCGGTTTCGCTCATGGCAAGCATTATCAACTGAAACCGGCAGGGCTGTGGAGTTGTGTAAAAAAAAGACGACTGCCTCCAGCTTTAAAATAAAAAGCGACTGACTCCGAGAATTTTTTTAAATAATTTCATTTTATGTATTCCATCAGATCATCTTTAGTCAGGCAAGCATGCAATGTCAACATTTTGGACTATTTTTTTTTGAATACACATCGACTGTGGAAAGGAAAAAGGATGTAACCCACAAGTTTTTCAAAACAGGTTTTTTTCGATAATCACAATATATCAGACTTGATACACGTTCTATCAAAAGGATGCAAGCTGCAAATGCCGAATACGTATCTAAATTAAGAGGATATAGTACCTTTACGCCTGAAAACAGAGTAAATCGATCGTTTGCCATCGACGAAATCTCGTGAACCGTTCACTTAAAAAAATTTTTTTTTCAAATATTACATTTTCCAAACGCTTTTTTACACTATTACATTTTTTTTTTCATGAAAATAGTCATATTTTCAAGAATAAAAGGAAAACAGTTTACACAGAATTTTTCAACTGCTTTCGTTTTGATCATTTTCAGAGTTTATTGTAAGATACCGAAGTTTAATGTCTTAGAAAGAAATGCAGATAAAGGTTTGTTTAAGAAAGTGATTTGAGCAGAATTTCCAATTTATGTAATATAATGATTGTACATCTATTTGAAATGTACCATTTTTCCCACTTTTTCTGACTGATTTTTAAAGCATAATTGGATCATAAATACTTCTAAAAAAAATTGGAATAATAAAACATTTTATTGTTTACATTTAAAAGCAAAAAAAAAATTAAAAAATTCTCATACCAATAAATAATAACTATTTTTCGGGGATGTGTTTTTCTTGCCGTAAATTTCGCAAACCCAGTCAGTGTGAGAAAGACGTTCGTACTGAGTGCACGTACCACATATTACTCTGCATTAACTTAAAACACTGGTCATACAAATGAATCGAAGAAATGTATTTTTTATTTTGCGATAAAAAAGGTGTTGCGCAAAATAGCGGTTAGGGTTAGGGTTGCTCAATGCGCTTACAAATAATATTATTATTTATAATACAATAATGTCTTTTCCAATAGCGATTATTTTAAAGACCAGTATTTAGCTTAATGGATAAGCATTTTGAAATATTTATTTGCTTTTAAAAAGAGATTCTATTCAATATAATAATAGCAGTAGTTGAATAAAAAGATTTTTCACATTAGTAGTTTTGAATCATTTCTATATTTCAAAAGATTTTTGCTAAAAAAACAAAGTTCGTCATCTAAATCGAAAAAAAACTTGAAAATTATTAGATAAGGTAAGATATTTACAGTAAATATTTTTTAAGAATCATTATACAGATGGTAAACCATGTTTTTTTGCAACGTAGAGTTTTTATCAGGATTTTTTTTCAATAATTTCATTTTAACTTATATATATGTGTACCATCAGATCATCTTTAGTCAGCCAAGTATGAAATGTTAATTCTTTTGACTATTTTGTTTACATACACATCATTAAATATATTTTTCAAAAAAAAATCGAGCCGCTCATTTTTCACGACTCCGGCCAAAATACCGCGACTCCGACTCCACAGCCCTGGTTTTTTTAATTGAATACATTTTTCTACCGTCAAACTTGTTTTTTTTAAGTTATAATTGAATAAAACAGAATGCTAGAAAATATTCGAAATTGATATATGACAAATATATATACATATGTATGGATACATAATAAACTTGTGAAATATATTAATTCATACATTTAAGTCATTTTTTGTACCACCCAACAAAGTTAGTCCGATGCAGCCGATATAACTTAACGACTTTAATTTATCTATTATATTAAATGATTGAAAACCATATTTTTTCGATAACTTACCAAATTATGTAACAATATTATACCTACAATACATTAATATTCAAATCAATCACATGGTTTGAATTACTTTTAATATTATTAGTATTATGTTTTTTTGTCACAGCCCTGAATGTCGAACTTGTATATTGGCGAGAGAAAAAAAGTTCCCAAACATTATACAAAAATACGAATATATTTATGCAATTGATATAAATTATACAAATAACTTTTTTTGATCAGGCATACTATTCATTTAGTTTCTTCCTTATTGAATTAGTGTTAGGCTATATAAAAACTTGAAGTAAAAATAAACACATCATAACATTTGGTTATGACTTTAAAGACATGCATGGAGTATGAATATTTTCGATAGTTTCGGCATTCACTAAAGACAAAATCATTTTATAACAAATTAACAAATAAACTTTGTCATTCCACTAATTGTTTACAAATTGTAACACGTTTTTGGCTTTTTCGAGAAGCGTCTTCATACCAACTATCTTAAAGCTATTATTAGTTAATGAAATTTACCTTTATTCTAAGTAATCAGTGGAATAACTAAGTTTTCTGATAGCAAACATGTTTTTATTCCGTGAATTCAGTATATATATTTTTTTTTTTGAAAATGATTACAAATATCCTCCAAGATAGCTTAGATGTCCAACAAGAAATATAAGACATAGTTAATATAATTTTCGGAAAATCCACTGTCAGAACTATGGCGTGAACCAGAAATAACTATCAACTGAAATTTATATTTATTTTAGAACTCAATACTTTTTCCATTTTAATCTTATGATGTCAATATTTTTTATTCAACAGAATGTTTTTAACTGTATTCATATTAAAATCAATATCATAACAAATAGGTTATACAAAATTAAAAATAAAAACAAATTCTTTCAATATATTAGAGAAAGTTTGAGAAATTTGTATTGTATGGTTTATCTTGTTTATTTCTTTTATTATTTCGTTTGACAAAACACCGTCTCTGATTTACATTTATTAAATATGATGGCTTACTGTTGCTATCAATAACTCATATGTAGCATTATAAGTCATTTTCACGGTATATATAATTAACGAATTGTTTCAGTTACATATAATTTTTGCAACAGATATTTGGGGAAGTAAATTAGATTGTCAGTCTTTGCTACGAAGATAAAAAAGTACTTACTGATTTTCGTCAATAACAAATTGTTTTATATGAAAAACCCTTATTACTGTCTAAATATCCATCCGTGTGTTAGATGGTATTGCTATTTTTGTAATGAAATATACAAATGTTTTGCTTGTTTTGATACTGTAAAAATACGTATTGTGGTGGTTACTTATTTAAGTCAGTGCAATATTTATGCTGTAGGTCAAATTTAAGTTTTGCAATCCTACTGAGTCGCCTTAAGCTTTTAACCTTCGAGTACCTATATCTTGAAAAATCACACGGGTTCCGGAGCGGGGTACATTTGTACCCCCCAGAATTTTTCTCATTTAACGAAGTAAAAATTAAAATAATAAATGTCAGCAGTTCGAATGTTGATTTTGAGCATGCCCTGTCAAAATTAAGAGACAATTTGTCTTTTTGAATCATCCATATCATATTGCGTTGACGATACGTCAGGCGTATAGAAGCGGTAGAAATCCATCATGTCAATAGAAGCGGCGAGAGCAGACTGAACTAATCGTAAAGCGACGTCGTTCTCCCGGCGCGGGCGCAGGGTACGATGACATCAGGTGTCTGGAGTTTGCGCTCGGCACACGCACACACTCAAACGCAACGTGTATATGTGACCCAAATACCATTTGTTAACGAAAAACGTGAATATCTATTTTATTTTATACAATTTTTCAGATTTTTTTTTTGCATTGTATTCAGTAGGATATGTTTGTAGATTACAATAAATATCAGCTAGATATTACCGATATTTAACAAATGGTTGGTAAAATAAGAATTAAAGGACACAATTGTACCCCGCTCCGGAACGCGAAGGTTAAGTATGAAAAAGATGACCTTGTAAAAAATTATAACCAAGAAAAAAGACTGAAATAAAAGTTCTTCCTAGACAACTTCTTTAATTAATATTAGATTATGTCAATAAAACACCAGTTTAGAAGTCGCCGTGCACTTTAAGGTTGTGTATAATTCATAATTTGCATATATCTCAAAATCATCAAATCACGTTTTTAGCGCCTCCTGTAAAATTTTATATCTGTGGGTTACGTCCTTTTTACTTCCCACAGTCGACATCATTAAATATATTTTTCAACAAATTTCCAACCGCTTATTTTTCACGACTCTGACTCCGGCCCAAAATACCGCGACTCCACGAATCCGACTACAACTCCACAGCCCTGACCTGTCCTAATCTTGATAAATAAAGTATAAATCGAGTACAAAGGAATATTGTGGTTTTTCTTAATAAATAGCAATACGTAATAGTTCTGAATTCTCATTTTTTTTTATCTACAATATGCTGCAAAGCTGTAAAAAATATGTATAAGGACTGAAGATAGTATAAAATTCAAAGGAAATCTTTTTGTTTACGTAATGGTGACTCAAGTGCCGGATGTAAAGTTTATCAATTAAATTATTTACTGCAAACGTCATTTGATAACGGAATCATATTTTATATTATGGTAAATAATAAGTTTTTTGACTACATTCATTCAATAAATATCACAGTACTTTATTGTGCTTGTAGAAAGAATTGGTTGAACCATTATGAAGATGTATCCCTCAAAATGATGGTAACCGGATAAAACAGAACATGAAAAAACAGAACATTACAAAACGTACAATATATCTTTAGAAAACACTAGTATTGATGTGTTTTACAATCAATTAGTAATCTCTATGTCGTATTAGATACAATAAATAAAACAGCAATCGTGCATATCAAAAACACTTTCAATCTGAAATTGTCATAAATACACTTATATTCGACGATTATAATAGTCACCATTGACTGATAAAGTAAAGCGCACGTTATAACATACTGTTCTGAAATTATTACCTGTATGATATTCAATTAATCTATAATATTTTTCCAATAAATAGTTAAGGAGAAACAGGCATCATTCAACTAAAAATTGAATGTGTTCTAAATTGTCTATGTGCTATGTTCTCATGTTCTGTTTATTCATGGAACCAAAATGATATGTGCAGACATTTTTCAATATGTGTTTTTGGGAGGAAACAATTTATTTTTAATAATGCCGTTTACCAGTCCAAAAACTCGACCTCTATAATTTAAAACATTGCAACTTTTCACAGGTCAATATCAAATGTAGATTTTTCAATTTAAAATTTTATATTTTCAGCTTAAAATATTAAAAACATCATATGCAATTGGTTCTTATGCTTCTAAATTTACTGGTATTGAAATAATTATTTTTGCTGATTCTAATATTCGGTCAATATTATGATGTTTTGACTGGTGCGATGGTGTGAACAAAAATGATAGCTTGCACAGCTGCAGTATCTTCAGTAAAATGGAGTAGGTAGTTCATATCAGCAATATACCCATGAATTTTTGTATTTATTTCCCAGATTAAAACAGTATCAAACACAGTTGCAACCCCTGTTTGAGAATTCAAGTTTTATGGAAATTGCAGAATCGGTTCCCGGAGCCACTCGCCTCCTTACCGTTCTCACTACAGTTATTGATCAACCTCTACTGCATCAAATAGCAAGTGTGTACAGTATTTAATAACATTTGATATTTTTAAAATTATAATTTCATTTCAATTGAGTGTCGCCATCTGTTGAATATTCTTACAATGTAATTTTCTGAATGAACTATTTTACCATCTATAATTCATTTAAAAATGTTTTTTTTTTATTTTAGGAGAAGGCTTAAAAGTGTCTGATATTTTCAAGGAACCAGAAAAAACAAAAAAGTTACTGAGAATAGATTTCAACTCTCCCAAAGAGCATTTCGACACACTGTTTGATTCAAATATTAATTTTGAAAATGTAAGTTTTCTCAATGTTGTTTTACTATTTATTTGGCAGGTGAATCAATCTATTCATGTCAATCACTCAGAATCTTTTTTATAGATCAGTTGCCTATTCTATGGACTGACAATATTATATGAATATATTTTAAACTTTGAATAAGCTTTAAAAATTGTAAACAAGTGTCAAATTCATCACGCAATTCAAATTTTCTCAGCTGATGTTTTTAAAGATCACATCATTGTAGTGGAGCCTCTTACCACCGGCAATTTTTTTTCCTCGTATTGGTTTGTGGTATGAAAAGTCCGTTGTACAATACGCAGTTCCCTATAGCTATAAGAAAGTCATATACATATGACAGAAGTGAGCACAGTGACAAATTCACACTGATGAAAAATAATCGCATCAGTGATACAATGGCGCATCACTGAAAAACAAAACAACGCAATTGTCATAAAAGGAGTTTGCCGTACGAGGCCCCACTGTATTAGTAAATAAATTGGCATTTAATTTTCAACAGAATCCGATGTATGAAACAAGACAGTGCTCTTTTCTTTTCATGTCCCATTTCACTGTTATTATGATATAAACATAAAATATTTTATTGTTGTATACTTTACACTAAAAAATGAAAAATCTAACAAAACCTGACTTAATTTTTGATAAAATCTTAAATCTGTACCTGACAGCCAACTTAGTCCTACGTGCGTATTAACAAATCATGAATACTGCTGCATATGAACAGTTGTTTTTGTTGGGTACTCCGAAGAAGAGCTTCTTTGGGTGATTTTCAGACAATTTCTTTTGGTCATAATATATAGATAGTTTTGATAAAAACAAAAACCAAAATCACCTACCGCACCAACCAGGTCCACTGTTGTACACCAATAAAACTATCCTTAAGAGAAACATTCATTGAATATATATTTTACAAAATCAAAAAAAAAATAACATTACAGATCATTGAAAGGATGTCTTCCGGAGAAAAGTTGTCATGCAACATTGAAACTGTCAAAAGGTTCTTCAATTCTACAAATGAATCCCACATTGACTTTGTCACTAAAGCTATCTGTGGCGTTGAGGAGAAAAAGCTTCAGCAAATTCTCAACTTTTTACTGATGGAAATTGATATTAGGAAATATCTTAAACTGGTAAGGTTATCAGGTTTCACTGTTTTATTTTAAAATCAAATCAAACCATAAATTGTTATCGCACGGCCACACCAAATAACAAACTGATCATTAAAAAATATTGTGTGATTCTGTAAAATTAGTAAGTGAACTAAACAAAGATTTAATGTTCACAGATTGATAATATAATAAAGAAATGTTTCAGAATTGAAATGAAATAGTTTCAAAATTCTTATGGTTACAATTTTCTAGATTGGTGATATTTTAAACAAATTGAATGGCAACACGACGATCTCAAATATTGGCGACATGGCAGACGCTGTCTTGAGGCTCACGTCTGTCGATAGTTATATTCCACAGGAGTTACAGTTACACAAGTGGCTAGAAATAGACTTTTCCTCGAGGAAATCGGATTTCTCATATGTCAGTATAGATTTGTAAGTATAAATATATATATTTTTTAATCTGTTAATCCAATAAATATTCATTAGAATAGATCTAAAATTTACCTTTTATTAATATTCTGTGATCCTTAATTTATTGTGAACAAATATTTTCTGTCAAACATAAATGAAACAGAGTAATAAAAATAATAAAACATTTTTAGTACTTTTTCCACATAAAATTTATTGAATCAGGACCGGTTTCGCTCATGGTGAGCATTTTCAACTGATATCATATAGTATCATATAAAGGGTGATTCATTTAGAGGTACTTTTTCTTATTGGGATTTGATAATAGATAACACGTGAGTTGTGCCCAAGTGTTATTTTATTTTTGTTCAGTATTGTTTTACAATTCATAATGGAAAGACTTACGCCGGCACAGCGCCTACAAATTATTCAGCTGTATTACGCAAATCAGCGTTCTGCGAGGAATGTTTTTCGTGCAACATTTTGTTTAGCGATGAGGCCCATTTCTGGCTTAATGGATATGTCAATAAACAAAATTGCCGTATTTGGTTTGAAGATCAACCCAAAGAGGTTCAAGAGCTGCCACTACATCCACAAAAAACAACGGTTTGGTGCGGTTTATGGGCTGGTGGAATAATCGGTCCATATTTTTTTTAAAATGAGGCTGGCCAGAACGTAACCGTGAATGGCGCCCGTTATCGTTTTGATAATGGACTATTTGGTGCCTAAAATTCAAGCCCATAATCTATCTCTACGACACTTGGTTTCAACAAGATGGCGCTACTTGCCACGCAGCCCGTGAAAGCATGGCTTTATTAAGAGAACATTTCGGTGAACAAATAATTTCACGGTTCGGACCAGTGAATTGGCCGTCTAGATCTTGCGATATAACACCTCTAGACTTTTTCCTTTGGGGCTACGTAAAGTTGAAAATCTATATAATTAAACCGACTACGATTGAGGAATTGGAGGCCAACATTACTCGCATCATTACCCAAATACCAGTCGAAATGCTCGAACGCGTCATCCGAAATTGGAACTTTCGAATGGACCATGTTAGGCGTAGTTAAGGCCAAAATTTAAAAGAAATAATATTTAAAAAATAAATGTAGAAAATGGGTCCATTTATTATATTAAAGACTATGCAATAATTTTTTTTTTATAAACGTTTTTTTGTCTTTTGAAAAAAGTACCTCTTAATGAATCACCCTTTAGTAGATATATAGTATTAGATGATAATGCTCACCATGAGTGAAACCGGTCCTGATCCAATAAATTTTATGTGAAAAAAGTACTAAAATGTTTTATTATTTTTATTGTAATGCCTTTCCACAGTATTGACAGTGAACACCTTAAAAGAAAACAGAGTAAATTGGAATGAGGTAACTAAATTTTATTAGTAAAGAAGTGAAGTGATCCTCTGAAAAATATTACTGTAATACTAAGTACAAAACTAATTTAATTAAGATATGATAAAATCTTTTTTGTTTCCAGGGTATACCGATTCCTAAATGTATTCGAGCCGATGTTTAGAGAAAGTGAAACTTTTAAATCTATCAGAGCATTTGTCGACGTGACCGGAAATATTCTTTCGGCCGTTCGTAGTACACTCGATAAGACGATTCAAGGAGCGTCGAGCGTGAACGGTCATAACAGCAATGATACAGATGGTGAAAAATCTGTCGGAAATGCGATAGCTATGCTAATTTTACCACATAAGTCACAGAAAGCTGAAAAAAATCTGACGGAAAGCACCCGATATCTACAACAACAAATACAGTTATTGACTCAAACCATCGAGACCGTAACTAATGGTTTTACAGCATCTTCGAAACCTATAAATGTGTAAGTAACTAATAAGGAATTAATTTTAAAATTCAAATTACATAGTTACTTAATAAATACAACATTTTTGTTTTTCCTGATTTGTGACTGAAATTTAATGATGATCTATTAGGGTCCGTCTAATACAGTGCTATAATTTTTGACGAAATATATTTGCAGTAGAAAGAAGGGTTGTAAAAAATGTGTATTCACATAGTTAATAAGTCCTTGTTCAATTGAATAAAATATAAAATTAAACGTTTTTGGAAGGAGGTCTTATGTTATTTGAAAAGAGGGATAAAATATTTCATTACAATGAGGTTAGCGGATTTGAAACATACTACATATAATCCTAAATGTAAATTCTGGAATAGGAAAAATTACAAAGGAAAGAACAGTGGAGCTATTGTGTCTTCAAAATAAGTTTTGATGCTAATTAATAATGCTAATTCATAGCTGTATGAACAACACAACTGCTGTGGCAATTGTAATGCTTCAAAAGTAAAATTACCTGTTATAAAATATTTCAAACCATGCTTGACTTTTTAAATATTTCCAGTATAGATTCTTTACTGAACGTGGTGGCTAATTTAATGCCAAAGCAAACAAAAAACAGATTCTTTTATTACATAACTTTGATAAACAAGATGCTCATCGGCGCTCACAGTACTGTCAGATCAAATTTGCACATGGAAGAAATTATGTATCAATCCTGTAAAAGGCATCCTGAAGGCGTAAGAATAATACGGCAGCTGGGTCCCAACACTGTTTCGAAAATTATAGACGGATTGGCAGACGGAGATAGAGTGCAAGT
The DNA here is from genome assembly GCA_030503985.1 of Himalopsyche tibetana. Classification (NCBI taxonomy): domain Eukaryota; kingdom Metazoa; phylum Arthropoda; class Insecta; order Trichoptera; family Rhyacophilidae; genus Himalopsyche; species Himalopsyche tibetana. Next base: position 27,960,699 of record JAPJYX010000030.1, read on the forward strand.
TAGTATTAGATTGTAGCATTTTCATTATTGTAATCCAGGGCTGTGCTGATCCACTTTCATATTGTCAGCCAAAAGTAATATTTGGTCAAATATTCTCACATAAATTACGTTTCATAATCAATCATCAAACATAATTTTCTGAGTGCATCCTTCTGCTGAGATGATAATTTCAGAAGAAATCAAATCAAATCAGTACTTTACTATACAATATCTGTCCGGATGAATCACTCCAATATCATATGAAATAATCAGTTGAATTTCTCACCACTTTGATCTGTTCTGTGTGCCAACATCTTAAAAAGAAAACCTTTTTCTTCCAGCATCAATCAGGGTGCATCGGTTTTTCTCAGTCTGCCGCTTCTGTTGTGCTGTTTTTTTTTTGTTAAATATTGTTCTTGGAACGAGGTATATAGTAGATAAATGTAAATTTGATTTCTTTTTCTTCACTATAGGCATTGACAAGAAAGATAAAAAACCCTGGACAGATATTTTGTGATCTGAATCGCATCCAGATATTTCTCAAGATATCAAAGAACGAAGCTACAGTCATTCGGCCACTGGTTTGCAATTCAGAATGGAGAAACTTCATCACAGATGTCATTGATAGTTTTGGCGTTTACAATTCCAGCAAAATGATTAACGAAATGGCGTCCATGGTTGTCTCTGACACTCTTGGAAAGGATGTTGAGGATCAGTTTGTTGAAGTTAGAGATGTTTTAAACAATGTGACGGCATTCTTTAATTTCGTCAATGATGAGCATCTCATGCGAAATGTTCAACAGCGCCCTAAAGATTGGAAGTCTCTTTACAATAATGAAAGCTTTGCTGATATCATAAACGTTTTGAAAGCAAAGGCGAGATCTTCAAGTATTGTATTGTAAGTTTTTCTTCCATCGATATACTGATTAAACAATCTTAATTTTTATTTAATAAATAATATTTCTGCCTATCGTATGTTTTTCCAATATTCAACTATAAGAATTTTAGGACTGATTTAAATACTTATGTTGCTTAAATTTACCACATAATATTGATAATAAAAAATATTAAACTATACTTATTCAATATACCCTTAAATAAAAATAAAAGGTATTTCAAAAATCACTTTACATTGAGCTTGAAAAGTACTAGAAAAAGAGTATTACTTCCACGATTTCTGCACAATGAGTATTCAATATTCAATCAATAATTCAAGTTAGTCAAAAAATCAACATTCATTATTATCCATTTATTAAAGAACGAAAATACAATGCATCACTTCTAAGCTATGGTAGTGGTTAGTGGCACTAAGACTCAAAATTAAAAGTTTTTTTTTAATATGAATCAAAATTTGCACAAATAAGATATCAAAAATTATCGAAGCATCAACTATTTTTAGGGTGACAGTGCACAGCGCTTTGGCACGAGAAATAATTGCAGAAAACAGCATCTTGGAAACCTACATCACACCGACTCTCATCAAGGTGACGACTGTGCTCACGGCGTTGTCAAAACAAATCGATGACGTCCCGCAGAATCTTATGGCTGACATTAGAAAGCATTTCATCAGTCTTACTGAATTGACCCTTGCCACTCTTCACGATAAAGAAAAGGTACAATAATTATAGTTACATAAATTATAATTTTATACAACGTAAATGATACTATTTAAAGATGAGAAAAAGTCCAAATTTTTCAATACGTCTTATTATTATTAGTATGTATGTTTAATTAGTACTGAGTTGTGAAAATACCTCACTGCTGCAAATATCATATATTTTAGGAAATTTTGATTAGAATATTAAATTAATGCGAAATGTAGATTGTTTCAATATATCTACATGAGAAAACTTGAAAAGCATTAACTCCAAACCCAATGCATGGATTCGTGATATAATAAACGAAACCAAACACATCTGTTCTTTAGAAAAGCAATGCATGTTATACACTTGCATGGAACATATCCTCCATGTAAAAAAAAAAATTGTGTGTAATAATTACTAATGACTTATGTATTTGAAACACAGTTCAGCATTGTATTATTTAAAACATTCTAAAGATAAACGATTTAATTCATGATTAACGGAATATTAAATAAGATTGCATGCCAAGTAGAGGATCCTGTACGATTTTCGATACATTTGAATCCTTCTCACGCCTTGTGCATATTGCAATGTTGATTAACTTTTTATCTATTATTATGCCATTTTGGCTTTGCTTTGCTAAAAATTGATGAGGCATCTATCTACAAAAGAACTGCACACGCATTTATGTTCAATACACAAAATGAAAATTCATAGACCAACTTCCATCAATTCATTTCCATCAAGTACATGTGGTTCTAAGATATTTAAAAATTATTAGTCTATTCATCATTGATTGGTGAAATCTACTAGAATGATCTATTTGTGTACAGATATGTTAGTTAAACGAAAATATTTGAAAAAAATCAAGTCAGAGTTAGTTATTTTATTTAAAGCCGGAGTCGTTTTTTTTTTTACCCGACTCCACAGCCTTGATGCTTAGTTTGCAAAATGCACCACCTCATTTGTGGCAAATTTATTATCTCCATTACTCAATGAAAGTTTTGTTTCAGACATTGAACGTGTTAACAGAGGAACCCAAAACTATATTTTGTGGACTAGCCGAGAGATGTGGAAACAGCACCAATTGCAGAAGCCTTATGGAAAGTAATCACTACGTCGTGTTTCCTTCAGATGCTGATCCGATTAAACTGAGTCAGTTGCTCTGCCAGATCTCCTCAGCTGTTACCAACAAACTTCAAAGCAGCTTCGAAGATGATAAATTCGTTCAGCTTGTAAGTTTTTAGACTATTTCTGGATCGTGAATAAATCTTATTATAAAATTATGATTTGATATAATTATATCAATTCAAAATCATTAATCATCTAATAAGTCGATGTGCTGAGATATTTTTCTTATATGCCTATTAAGCATAAAAAAAAACTATCTCCTCTTTTTCTTGTATCTTTTAACATCTTTCATTGCGAGGTGTCGATAAAGATTATCAATTAGTCACATTTTATATAAATGCTCTTATTCAATTTGTTTTTTGTATTAAATAAATGCTTTCTAGTTGAACTTAATTTGTTGTGTAGTTTTGTCATGATAGTTTTGTGCCCTACAGTTGTATTCCTTTATCGATGGTACGTCACCGATACCTAAAGATGGCGAAGTCAACTGGACTGTGATAATCAAAACAATGCAGCAATTATACAACAAGATGGACTCTCGATTTGGATTCATTTTCAATATAAACTCTGAGATTGACGAGGACGTTTGGTCCAACGCCAGGTTGCTCTCGGACAGGCTTCAAGAAACTTGGTTAATGGATGGCCGGCCAAATAATGTTCTACAACTCAGGTAATCTTCTAAGTCAAAATTACTTCTCCCCAAACTTTCACTCTTTCAGCGACATGTTGATTGGATGTTGCAATTTTTCCAGAAGTGTTCATAATTTTATAATTATATTTCAAAAAATTTTTTGATAATTTTTTTAGTCATCGTTTCAAATGTAAAGGGCAGTACATGGCATAACAGCTTACGTCAATTTTCCATGCGCTTATAATTAAATGAAAAATACAGTACATAATAATAAAAGACAAAAAAATAAAAAAAAACATACAAAAATTTAACTTAAACAGTTCACAAACATTGTTGCTGAAAATGTCCATTCCTCTAGCCAATTGAGCTCAACAGCCGTTGCAACTATTTTTAAAATTTTTAAGCAAAAAACTGTTTGGTTATGGTTTTGGCCACGCATGTAAAAATTGTGATCACGCAGGTTTATAGTTTTGAGAAAATCAGGATTATTAACTCGGCCCTGAAGAAGAAGATAAAAATAGTTTAAAATCAAAAACAATCTCCGAGCTTCAAGAGAGTGAAATGACAGCATTCTTAAAAGAAATTTGGTTATAAAGGGGAATAAAATATATTTTTCAAAATACGTTAAAAGTATCGTAGAAATTGCTTATGGATTAGGTCCAATTGCAACTATAAATTTTCATATGGGCTCCAAATGATAAATTGTCATAGTCATACCGTGTGAGTTTGAATATATGTATTTACCATTGTGTAAATAAATATTATTTTTGGATATGGCTGTGATTTTATGATATATTTGGGAGCCGGTAAATTGCTCGAATGGAAACTGCTCGAATTACAAATTATTCGAATTGCTTGGTTATTTAAACGATTTTTCAAGACTTTTTCTACGAATTTCATTTTTATCTTGTGCGACACTTGTTTAGAGAGTGAAATATAAAAATAATTTTCGTAAGTATTTATTTTAACCGTGTTCGCTCCAAATGTGGAACATATGATCTTTTAATGGAGTTTATCTCAACAGAAGTGTTTCTACGAGAACTGCTTATTAATTAGTAACTCAAACTGTTTCTATACATTTCCAGAAAACATAGAAGACTAGGGCTAAGACAGAACAAACGGAAACAAATTGATTATCTTGTTATTCAAGCAATTTACCGGGAACCGATATATTTAAATCTTCCTACTTTGAAAAAGTGATTGGATGATAAAAAATTTTAACACCATCCAACCAAATGCGAGGATGAGCCATCAACCACTGATAGCGATATGTTTATTTCTTCTGTATTTCCATTTAATGTTGAATGTTAATGTTTGCAGGCTAATTAGTTTTGTTCATTTTCAGTATCAGTTTGTTCTCACGTTTCTTGGACACTCTTGATAAAAAGCTGTTTGCTTTTGACCAATTCCCAGTCTGGTCGAAGGTGAAACTCGGAACTGATGCACTCGACAGCTTATTGTACATCTTGAACCATCTTATGAAGATGATAACAGGTCATATACATTTTTATTCAAGAAAAGTAATATATTTCCAATTGTTTTATCGAGTTACAAATGAAACAAAATTGTTATTTACCCATTTTCAATCGCTCAATATTAAAACTTTAAATCTATTCTCGGTAATGGATATCTACACTTTTAAAGTGTTTACTGTCAATACTTGATAGAATGGCATTATAATAAAAAGATCAGTTGACAGTGCTCACTATGAGCTAAACCATAAAGTACTAAAAATGTTTTATTATTTTTAGGATATACTACATATCATTAATATATCAATATAGTCATGTTTTAGAATTTAAAATGTTTTACAAATGTCTACAATATATGTTTTTACTCTGCAGCTTTCATGACGAGGGATAAATATTTTGAAATTGAAGAGCTTCCTCTTTCATCAAAATATCTCATTGACTTTGGACTGAATTTTGTCCCGTTAATTCGAGACATTGCCACATCCGTCGCTACTAAGCCGAGCAATGTAAGATTAAATAGTTTTGAAGAAATATCTGTTTCTTGATTATTTAAATGAACATGTCCTTAACTTACATATCAAATTGTGTGATTTGTATGTATTAGAGAAAATTTATTGGTGCCGTACCCCGATGATATGTATTACTTGATTTTATTAAATCCATGTCCACTCCCAGTGTGGAGTATATAGCTTCCTAACTACTTCCTAAGTATCTCAACATTAGTTCTTTCTATCAGAACTACTTGTTACTCAGTTAGTTAACCTCTCCTATTTGAAGAGAATAGGGGAAAGAAGGATAAGGCTAGGACAGGACGAGTGGTTAACTAATGGCTCTGGGTACACCCCGTTATTTTCGGATTAAAAAGGTGAGAGGGAATTTATAGTCATCACAAACACCAATGCCTTATAACAGAAATCAATAAATTGATTGAAAAATGAGATCCGTCGCGGAAGCCAACAAATAAGAATGTCTAAATTAAGGATGTCTAGTATATATTATTATACTTATTGCCATAACCTACACTTTAATATGCTGCTTCTCATTTAAGTCCCTTGTTATATGATTGATTAGATTTTTAAAAAACATTAGCATGATTAATAATCGGCCACAGTATCCTTGAAACATTCCATAGTATAACTACACTACATATATTTAAAAAATAATAAATACATCCTTTCCCAAATTTCAGGTTCCAGCCATCCTTAATGTACTTAATGCCAAGCCAAGCTGGCCTTGCTCCAGCCACAGCTTAGGAGAAGTCTTAGAATTGAAAGGACCTGCTGCCACTGCCTTTTTAGGTCTCGAAGAACTGCTTTGTGAAAAAGAAAACCTCCGTATTGAGTGGAAAAACTTTCAACATATTACAAAACTTACAGGTTTTGTAAGTATACATAATTAAACAAACTTTAGTGTGCTGTTTTTGTAAAAATACTGCATAATTTCAAGCAAAATCAAAATATTAATCATTTTTTCTGCTGGAAATAAATATTCCCTTTATCTATAGAGTATACCGTTACCACTCTACTGACTTCTCATCTGTCAAGATTAGACACCTGCACTAATAAATGAATGATCAAGAATAAATCTACGACTAAAATAATGCATCCAAATTAAACAGTCATAATAATTAGATAATAAAACTTTGTCAGCCCTATCAATGTGTTATTCAATATGATTTTTCCTAGAACAACAACTCTGCCACCAATATGACGGTTGCTGAGAATCCATTCCTAAGCCTCGCAGCGAACTTCAATCAATTTGTCGATAGTTTTGATGAAATCCAATCCACAATACAGATGGTTTTCGGCGATCCGCCTACGTTTGAATCGAGCCGAGAATTTAGTTTGCTTGCTGCCTGGGATGATATCTTGAGTCTTATTAAAAATGGCAATGATCACGCATCTATCAAGTAAGCAGAATTGACATTATGTATATTTTGTTTCTTGCATAAACTTGATTTTCTTTTTTGTAATGTAATAGACATACATAAGTAGTTACATAAGTTTATAGTTTACATAAGAAATAAATGTATCACTTAGTTTAAAGCCATTGCTGGCGAAAAGGATTAACCCATGGGGATGCTGTGTGATGTATGTAGGGCTTCCAAACCGGTTTAAACCGAAACCGGTTAACCGGTTTTTCGGGTGTTTTAAAATAAACCGAAAACCGGTTTATTTTGGGTGGTTAACCGGTTTAATTAAAAAATCTTTTTCTGCTTTGAACACCGCGAGCTTTTATTTAACTATTCATATGTAGGGTATAAATATTTAAAAATGTTGTATATAATAATAGTATTTTACTATTCAATTGTCTAATTTCTGTGCCATATTAATAACAAGTAAGTAAATCATGGACAACTATACTGCTTTCAATCAAATATCTGTAATACGAAAGGATTCTCATAATATCAATGATAATAAAACAAGTGAACCTTATTGAACCAAAAATACATATAAATACGTTCATCATTATATATTTTAAAAGAAAAAAATATCCAAACCGAAAACTTGTACTGTTACAAAGCAATTTAAATATTAATAAACAAAAATTTACAATCCGTACTGTTTTCACGTATTCATTTGATTTTTATTAGTCTGATTATTTATAATTATTAACAATATAATATTGAATATGAAACTTAAATATTTTATTATATATACGATTGCTATTATTCCGAGAAAGTAGTAGGTACCTGAACTAAAAGAGATGACAATTTGTATCCACTTTTTTTGCAGCATACATACATAAAATGGTTTAAGTGACCAAGCCCATGTTTTATTATATCCTTCAAGTTATAAAACAATTCAATTTTAAAACGTTTTTATTTTTATTTTCAAACAATCGGTGCCATAAATCATCGGCTACCTTTAAGGGTCCGTGTCTTTCCAATATGCACATGTGACAGACAAAAATAATAACAAAGACAAGCAAGTAGGTATTCGAAGTGTTATACAATTGAAAAATAGATGTAATATGCATTACATTTTTTTTAAACAATTATTTAACATTGTTGTTAGACATGCAATCGTTATCACAACCATCTGTGCATATTATATTTTATTTTAGTTCAAAAATAAAATAATGTAGCCAAATAAAGTTTTATAGGGAGATAAGCTGCATATAAGTAAAAATGATCTTGCCGAAAGTTCATTTAATTCTAAGTCTGTATAATAAAGTTTTTTAATATACAATATGTACTACAGTGGAACCCCCAATTACACTACCCCGATTTACGCGCCGGCTTGAAATATTCGCATTCCATTGCCGTTACTAAGAGACGGTCGTCTGTGCTTCGCATACAGTTTTTTTTGTAAAACTAAGGGACATCTTAGTTTTGCGTTTTCCGCGGAAAAAAATCAAATCCCTTATTTTGTATGACATTCACACCCCCAATTACACGGTCCCGAATATAGTGTAAATGGGGGTTTTACTGTACATAGTTATTAAAAAAAATATTTTTATTTTAGTTATATTTCACTCAATCACTCATGACGAGTATTCTCAACTGATTTCTAAAATGATAAATGTGAAATTAGTATAAAGGAGTGTTTTATTTTTTAAAAATACCATTTAAAAGCATAAGGATTAAATAGCTAAATACCAGAAAAATCATTATATGATGACACTTAAACGACAAGATTTTTTAAAAATAAATATTTTCTTTAAATAAAAATATATTTTTCAATCATGCCCACTCCCAATGTGGAGCATATGGACTCCTGGTGAAGTCTATCTCATGTTTTTTCTCGATAACTGCTTGTTACTCAGCTGCTCAACATCTCTTTTTCCAAAGATAGTAAAAATCGAAGGGTAGAGCTAGAACAGGACAAGTGACTAGCTAATTGCTCTCGTTACACTCCTTGCTCAGGATAGAGCGGGCCAGAGGGGGGAATTCGAGACATCATAAACATCCATGCCTTCAAACGGAAATTCATAAATCGATTTATAAATTTAAAAATATATATAAAACTGTCTGTGCCGCGATTCCAACCCGTGACCTTCTCAAATGAAAACGGCGATATTTTTATCAACTTTCTAATTGTATGGACTTATTGACTGTTTTTAAGTAATCAAAATACTTTTAAAAAAAAAATAGGTTAGTGTGGTACAAAAATTGGTTTTTTGAAAAAAAACCGATTTAAACCGGTTACCCGGTTTATTTATTTGAAAAAAACCGAAAACCGGTTAGTTTAAATGTCCGGTTAATTGGAAGCCCTAGATGTATGTTTAAATTTTTTTTCAATTGAAAAACCATCATATTATTGTTTTATTGCTTTCCCGTAATAATTCTTAGAAATAAAATAATTCACCAGACAGATCCTCAAAAACATCGATACAATCCTCAACTCCACTGCAATGGACGAAGAGAAAGCTGACATGTCATCGCCGGCAAAATTGTGGGAAACGGCGATGGCTTGCGAAAAAGAAGGAAATGACGTGTGCCGACATCTGTATTGGCCGGCTGTCCGACAATCGGTGCACTATCTTGCTGAAGCTGGACAACAAGTTGTGTCTGATTTAACAGAGTACTTTTCTGAGATATCAGGTAATAAAAGAATTAAATCCAAAAAATAAAGCTTTTATTTTCAACTTCACTTAATTTTTTTACTTATCATTCTGCACACTATAGTGCATGCAACCAAGTCTTGAGGAATTTCTTATCGGTGATACATCCCTGTAAAAACTTTGCACATTACTAACGTTGTTACGCTACGGAATACACGCTGTAAGAGAAGAGTGTGAAGCCGTAGCGGGTGGTGGTGAGTACAACGTTGAATACCCTAGGGCAGGCATGGGCAACCTTTCCTAGGTCTGGGGCCAAATTATCATTCTGTCTCCGAGTCAAGGGCCGTACCAAATAATTAAACATATTAAAGTAATATTAAATTAAATAAAACACGTTAATATTTCTTATATGGTGGTGATCATGAACTAGTTGGGTGGAGCCACTGCAAGCGCCCGTGTAATCTCCATTACTTAATCCCTCCCTGGGACTATTATTTGTTTTCTTTATTACTTTGCCGAGATGAATCAGGACCAAACAAAATAGCTCGGCGGGCCAGTGGTTTCCCATATATGCCCTAGGGCAGTGATTTCTAACCTGGGAGGCGTGGGCTATTGCAAAGGGAGGCGCGAACAGTCCAAAATATTTATTTACCCTTTAAAACGTGTCTTTATTACTATATGAAATAAAGGATGGGGAGGCGCGAAGATATTTTTTTCTTCAAAGGGAGGCGCAGTAACATAAAGGTTGGAAACCATTGCCCTAGGGAATTAATTAATATCAGTCATAAGATTGTTTAGCTGCCATTTCTACTACAAAAATATATTGTTAGTATTTTTTTAAATAAAAGGGGTGTTTTAATAATATTAGATATACACATAAAAAGAGAGATTCAATATTCAAAAAATTCGAATGACAAAAGCCCATTATTAGTCAAATTTAATATAATCTTGTGCTTATTTCAAATTCGTATCATTTTAGAACCAGGCGCAAATGTTCTTCAGCTGATGGGATTCACAAAAAGGACCGGCCCATACATAATGTGTGGTAAACTTCCTCAGCTTATTGGGACCCTTGCCAACTCATTTATGGATCAGGGATTCATGAAACAGGTTATTTATTTTTTACCAATGTTATGTATGTCAACTCAACATAGATAATATAAAAGCTTTATTTACTTTGTTATAACATTGAAGGTATTCATAAAAATTCTTCATAAACTATCGCATGCACTAAAGACAAAACACGTTTCAGGTGCGGCAATCTATGGGAAAGAAATTCTGGGACTGTGAAAAACTAATGAACAGTTTGGTGTTGCCAGTTGATGGATCCGTCACTGAATCTGATATAAAGTTACTGATACCTTACACTTGCCCGTCCATTCTTCATTGGGTCTCAGTGCCGACCAATGAAAATGTTCTTTTGGATATCTTCTCAAAATCGGTAAATGATAATCACAATCATAATATGGTTAAAATATTTTGCACTTCTAAACGGACAACACAGTATGTAGATGGAGATCAATAAACCCTATAAAACATATTTCACAGAAGCTTTGCAAGTATTCACCAGAGTGCTTTCGTTGAATCTGCATTTTTAGCGGTGCGGTGACATTTCTGCTTTTACAGATTATCATCACTGCTTCTGTTAGCTCACAATTAAGAAACAACTGTTATAAAAAATATTTCACAAAAATCAAAATCAAATTAGGTCATTCTCTCTCAATTCCGCTATTCAATAGATTAATCTACATACATATTACTGCAGTGGTTTCCAACCTTTACGTTACTGCGCCTCCCTTTGGAGAAAAAAATATCTTCGCGCCTCCCCATCCTTTATTTCATCTCGTAATAAAGACACGTTTTAAAGAGTAAATAAATATTTTGGACTGTTCACGCCTCCCTTTGGAGTAGTCCGCGCCTCCCAGGTTGGAAATCGCTGTATATTTATTTAATATTTAATGTTATATTTTTTAATTTCAGCAATTCTTCTTCTACAACAAACCGGCATCAACATTCACAGGAAAGTTTGAAGAACTTTTTGAAAAAACATTGATACTTCGAGACATCATGAGCGATATATCAAAATTGAACAAAACCAACTACCCTCTGTGGACCGATGACTGGGTTGATAGTTTTAAAAATATCGGACAAAGATTAACCTACTTTAATATGACAAATAAAAATACAAAAGTTGATTTGATTAACAGTGTGTATGTAAGAACCGGGCTGACTGAAATTTATCTCGCAAAAGTGACGCTCATTTTAAATGACATCCAATCAAACCTGTCCATAATTGATTTGAAAAAAATAGAAATGAAAACTCCCATCGAGCAAGCGGACTTCAAGATGTTTTTAAAACTCTTCGACAGAAGACCCGGAGAAATGGTTGAAATGTTTATTTTCGCCATCACTGAAAGCTTGAAACTGTCAGAGGATTACAAGAAATTCAGCCTGATAACTAGCTTAGACGAAATGTGCAAAAACGAATCTTTCTCGAGTGAAGAAAATATGTGGTTGAAAACCAACAATAAGGTCATCAGTCAACTGTGCAAATGCAATTATAGAAATTATTTGATTATGTCAGATGAAAATTTTGCTTCGAGCAGCTCTAGCTCTGAAAAATTAATTGTAGAGTTTGTCGATGATCTAATTAAAATAGAAAAGATCGTTTCAAATTCATCTGAAACGCCCTATAGCTGGAAAAATATCTTGCACACTGTTATTGGATTGGATAGGTATGTGTAATTCTTTATCCAATAGTTCTTTCACCCTTTCATTTGTAGTTCGCACATTGTTACTTATGTAGAAAATATCATTCTCGAAACCAATCATCCAACACCAAAAAGCATTTAAGTAGGTATATTACGTACACTAATTCTTCTTCAGTATCAGAGCCTTAAAATCAACTTGGAGTATGGTTGTCTACATCTTTTGTTTGACAGCACCGATTTTAAGAAATATTAAAATCTTATTACTAAGAAAATATAGTACATATGAATCGTAACTGGTATTTCGTGTTATACATCACATTCACTTGTCAAGTTTTCTCAGTGCGGTTGAGCTTTTTCCATTTTTTTAAATCTTGACCATAGATGTCGACATCTTTTAAACAAACATACCCAGTGATTTGATGCTGTTCTGGCAGAGAAAGTTGCTGTCTACCATTCTTAAAAAAAGATAAATGAAATACTTATGTACTGTGGAATCTTGATTCATCTTTCTTAAAAGCCTCTCAAGAAAGTAACCACGATCGCAGGAAAATCTCAAAGCTAACGTTATAAAAATAACAATACAGTAAAACCCCCATTTACACTATATTCGGGACCATGTAATTGGGGGTGTGAATGTCATACAAAATAAGGGATTTGATTTTTTTCCGCGGAAAACGCAAAACTAAGATGTCCCTTAGTTTTACAAAAAAAACTGTATGCGAAGCACAGACGACCGTCTCTTAGTAACGGCAATGGAATGCGAATATTTCAAGCCGGCGCGTAAATCGGGGTAGTGTAATTGGGGGTTCCACTGTATATGTGAGAAAATGATAAATGCGAGAGATTGAGGTTTCTATATAATAATTATTTTCAGATAATTACTAGAACACTTAGTAAACTCATAAATTATATTACATATCACCAATAGCTTAACTAATAAATAAATAAATCTATTGGTGATATGTTTTGCTGTATTAGAGAGAATTTTCCAACTAAATATATTTCTGGTAAATCAAATGTTAAACTATAATAATTCTATTTCCAGTTCAAATCCGGGTGAATCAATCAAACTATCAACCGGCTATGCAAGAGACCTTACTCTGAAACTTTACCTGCAGTATTTAGACTCCCGTCTGCAGCACCATCACCTCATCTTGGGCTTTGTAACGAACCAAGATTGGTGGGCAGATTTACGTCAACTTTATAATGGCGAATATGCCACCCAATTTTTAGAGTTTATGGAGAAATCTCCGATAATCGTTGATGATATTTTTAACAACATTGCTAAAATCAAGGTAAAGTTATTGTTATTTTTTTTTAAAAAGCAATTTATGTATATTTTATTCTAATGCTTTTAAGGTGTCACTGTCAATTCGATGGGAGAGCACCGAATTGACAGTTACACCTTAAAAGCAGCTATCTACTTATTCTGTCCTAACCCCATCTTTACAATTATTTATTTACATGAAGTTGAAGTTTATTAGACAAACAACTATGAAACCTTACAAAATTCGAATGATTCATATTTAAAACAGTTCCATCGAGCACCTTGAGTCGATATCATAAATCATATATTCTTACCATTAACCAAAAATATTGAATAAATTTACTCTTGTTTTAGATTATGCGACTGCTTAAGGATATAAATATGAATGACACTACATTGCTGTGCAGTTTAGATATCTCCGAATATATTCCCGATTCAACAGGTCTCATATCTGGAATCAAAGAATCTCTATGCAGAATGAATGAAACTTCACTCTTCATGGAAATTCCCTCACTAGGATTTGCTGATCAGGTATTTTGACGTTAAGGTTTTGTTGAATTTGAAATGTGTCATTCTTTCTAGCCGATTGTGTCGCACTACAAAAAGTAGTTTTTAACAATAATTTCAATCAATAATTATTTCAGTCCTTTATACTACTTTGATTGCTTCAGGTGTATGCTGACGACATCATAGTAATTGAAGAATCAAATGAGGAGGAACTCCTTAGCCACTTGGACGCCTTGCGATTCCGTCTGGCAAAATTTATAGAAGAAGGCCCTCAACCCGCTGCAGTTCCTAAATGGATATCAGAAACAGATGTCGTCACATATCAAAATTTCGACACAAGACTTACCAAAGATGTCGTTAAAGTTGATCTAGCCTTTCTTATTTTGACCAATGTTATCGATGCGTCTACTCTTTTCCTCAACACGACGTAAGAAAAATACTTTTTACTAATCAAAACATTTATCGTTCATTCAATGGACCGATTGAAATTCATTGAATCAATCTTATTACAACATAATCATTTTCTAAAGAAGAATATCAGTTTTTTCTACATCGAATTTTGTTGCAAATAATTTTGTTTACCATCTTGATTATTTTAGCCATAAATATCATTGATTCTTTACTTCTACCGTTCACGAATACATTCCAGATATAGCTCTGCATCTTCAATCATGACTCCTTGGGTAAAACAGATAAATTTGCAACTGATTAAGACTGAAGAATATGCATCTCTCATTTGCGAATTGCCAACGCTAAATCTGACTGAGATCCATTCAATGCTTGTTGAAAATTTCCACTGGGACCTAGCGTTGAATGAGGTAATTTTATTTGTTCCTCATTTATTATTGGAAGTTGTAATGTTTCATCTGATAAACAGCAATATGTTGTAACCAAACAATTGTAATAAATGGGTTACGAACAGTGCTATAGTCCTAAGTTTTTCAAAGGGTATACAGTAGAGTGCTCTTTGTGCGATGGTGTATGTGCTTACAATATTATTTACCGAAAAAGCATTTATTTTTATCTGATGGATTTTTTTTATTAAACTAGAGGTCAAACTTTATTTTTTCAAATATAGGCGGACTGCTATAGTGGTGGGTTTCATCATATACCCACCACTATAGCACTATTGAGGACATACTGCTGTTTTTCTAGTGATTCAATACAGTGGGGCCTTATTATCCTGCCTTACTCCATTGATCATATGTATTATAAGCTTTTGACTTTGCCACATTCCCATATTTATAACTAATATTATTTTTATGTTCAGATTACATCAGGCAGAAATTACACATCTGCAGAATTAAACAAATCGTTGAACGAGCTCTTAAGTATTGTCCGACTCTTTATGCACGATTCGTTCCATGGAAAACTGGACAGAACTAGAAAATGTTTACTCAACGAAACAAGCGAAGATCCCTTCAGTCACACTGCCATGTAATTATTAATTTTATTTCCTTATTATTTATAACAGTTATCCCCTGTGGTAGAACAACGCTGTATAAAACACTAGGTTTTTCTTGGCTCCTGTAAAATCTCTGCGGGTGCCTCCGTAAGGCTTCAAACCTCCTCACCTCTTCCTGCAACTAGTGGGACTCTGTCGCGACTGAAAAATTCTAGCATGCCATGGGAAGAAGCAAATCGATTGGGGATTGGATGGATGTTCTAAATTGGGAGCGAATAGCATTTAAAAATATATATAACTAAATTGTATTTATAAATTAACAGGTACATCACTTTGGGATCCAGAGTAATGAAGTTGATCAGAAGTATGTCTCCACATTTCAATGAAATCAGCGGATTCCAAAAAAGCCCTATCATTCAAGAGCTTATGAAAGAAGTCAGCAAAGGAATACCTGTGACGTTGCCCATCGAGAAGTTGGTCGTCAATTCAACCATCTTCAAGCGAAACTTTAGATCTCAGTTTAAAGATATCCGTGAGGATGTCATTGAAGATATCTTAAAAACCAAAATTGATGTGAATAAGGTACCACATGTTCTACATTATTAACTACTTAATTTTATCAACTCAACTTTTCGAAACGTTAACATATTAACTATATATATTCTGACATGTTTAAAGTACTGGGCTTGTATTTTGACTGAGATGTATGCATAATATTTTTTTTCTTTAAATGAATTTGAATCTTAGCAATTTGTTGAAATTCATTAGATTTTATTGCATCCTTCCATTCTACCATTGAAAAGGAAGCACATTTATCCTCCTAAAAATACTTCTGTAAGGAAATATGATCTTTAAGAAATATTATACTTATTGTCACAATAACTATTTCTTTCCCATTCCAGATTTTATTGTCAAATTACAGTATTGCAGAATATTTAAATGCTCAATCTTTAAAAATGGAAATTCAAAATGGCACTAGCGATGTTGATAAAATCTTTTGGAAGAATGTGAAAAAAGAATTTATCACTAAAAATGTAAGTCATCTAACGATTATTGGTTAAGAAATATTCCTACACATTGCTGAATGCAAACTTCACATCCCTTTTGAAGTTATTGATTTAGAGTTGAAACAATCACTATTTAAAAATCAACCATACATATTGAGTACAAGGAAATTCATAAAATTGCTTTCCTTGGATTGAAAATAACACTTGTGTAACTAAGAAGTGTCACTCATTATATAAAATACTTTTTTTTATATTTGATTTTTTGTTTTACATTTGTTTCCCTATGAAATAAAATCAGCAGTTAAATGTTTGCCACACCATAACCAAACTTTCTAATTAACGCAACATATAATAGAATTTATCTGACTTTGATTTGCAGATAGACAATCTGCGCAGCGAAGCTTTCTGGTCTTTTGAATGGCTATCGGGCACAGTTCTCGGTGTAGAAAAGTTTTTGGAGTACGGCGGTAAATTAATGATGCAATTGGTTCCTATAGATATGAACGGAATGGCTTCCGGTCGAATCAATTCCACGATTGATTTCATACTTCAACTGTTACAAAAGAACTACCTTGACAGCTTGCTCATAAGGTACTTATATTTGAAGCATTCGGCAAAGCTTCAAAATTAAAAAAATACATTTCTTCAATCGTATAAATTTGTTCATTTTTTACCAATAAAGAATTTTTTCTTTTCTAGTCTTAATGGAATGATTAGTGAGCTTCATCCATTACTGAATGATTCTCATATCGAAAACGATTTAATGAGTCTATCGAAAGGACTCGAGTCATTAGGATCTTTAAAAGATGATCTGCTATCAAATTTCAACATGAAGTGTAAGTATACTCTTTAATACATTTCACACTTATTATTGTATCGCGGAGAAGAAAAATAAGTTAAGTAGTCCTGTAAGCATCAATTATGTCATATAAACATTTTTCTAAATTTTCAGTTCAGCTTAGTGACGTTTTTCGTGATTGGGATGATCTTAAACTGCAGCTTCAAAACAATTTAAATATCAGCGCTCGCTTAGCTGACGACATTCAAAATGCCAGCATAGATATTGGACCAGTAAGTGTTACTTTAAAACAAACAATTATTGCAACTTTATCTCGTCATTAATTCTGTAGACTTCATTTAATTTTCATTTTTTATTGTTCAACAGTTATTAAAAAGTGACGGCCGAGGCGTACACATCAGCGGATATATTTGCAAACCGATTCTTCTTAAGAAGTTGATTTATATATCTCAGCAAAGTTTGCAAAATATCAGTGATACTTTTTGCGAAATGGATGATGTCACAGTTAAAAATATTTCTTTTGTATTTTTACAAAAAGTCAACTTCAATTTTATCATTGATATTGTAAGTATGAAATACCTGTATTGGATTTTTTTAAATAATTAACTATGTATCTTCCTAATCACAATCATCAGACATCAGGTCTTAGGTTATCTTGATCGAGCTGCTTCGTCTTAGTGTGTTTCTCCTCATCATCAATATTTTAATGGTTTTGAATTCATAGCACATACATAGTTTACATTAATTTTTCTCCAAACTTAAACTTTTCGAATCAGTTTGGCGAAAACAGCTACATATTTTACCTGTTAGTCCATTGATGCAGATTCATAGGTGGGGCATCTATTAATCCTGAATCGTTTGTATCAGGTTGGCATAAATCCAACTTAATTTAACATTATACTTAACTAAGTACTTATACCTCGCTTAGGAGGTATGAGTCACCAGTACCAAGGGCCATTCGATTGATCAACGCATTGCCTAGACACTTTTAGTGATGATATTTGTGAACTGTTTGATAAATTTTTCTATTATATTTCTTGAATTTTTATGTTGAATTTGATGTACTGTGTAGTTTTATTTTATATTTTGTCTTATTATATTTTTCAAGTGCATGGCGAATTGGCGTCAGCTGTTTTGTCATGTACTGTAATTTTAATTTTTAACAATAAACAAAAAAGTCTCTTAATATCTCTTAAAATATCGAGACTAGATCCAATTTTCATGTAGTACGGTGACTAAATATGTGCCACACTTGGCCTATACCTTAATGTGGTTTTTATATATCGATGGCTTATTTCCATAGTGGTAGTTTTGAGATATGGCTGACCAAAGTTTTGATGCATCTAAACTGAGTTGTAAAAAAGTGATTTTCAGTGAATCATTTATCTCAATTCAAATTTATTGTAACGTTGACAGAACCATAATATGTTATTTTAAGTTACATTTATATGGAACTAAGAGTGTTTATATTTCTTTACTTACATTACGCAAACATCTGCCTACTAAGAGAAAATTAGAAATTATTTCTAGTTGTACTTTTGTGGAGTTATAGAAGAGAGGTATTCGAATATAATGGGTAATATAACTCAAAACATCAACTTTTAGACTTTGAACTAGGCCATTGATATTGTTACCATAAAAAATAAATCAAAAACTCTGTTAAGAGTATTATTACAATAAAACTATTTTGTAGAATCTGCTAAATTGTGAAATTTTTCATTTGTCACAAATATCTTATTGCAGGTGATGAATACTACAATGAAGCAATTAATGAGAGCGTCGAGACTGACAGAAAGGGAAG
This sequence comes from Himalopsyche tibetana, assembly GCA_030503985.1. Classification (NCBI taxonomy): domain Eukaryota; kingdom Metazoa; phylum Arthropoda; class Insecta; order Trichoptera; family Rhyacophilidae; genus Himalopsyche; species Himalopsyche tibetana. Next base: position 27,979,498 of record JAPJYX010000030.1, read on the forward strand.
GAGAGAAAATCATTAAAGTTCTCGGAGAAGCCGCAAGTTTGTTGCCAGCATTAGGACCAGTCTTCACAAACCTCTCAGAAATAGTTGAAAATGAGCCTCTCATTAAATCATTTCAAAATGCTACAGGAGTCTCCAGTCTACTTGCCAGTATGTCTTGCATATTATGCCTATTGACGTGCATTAGACCGACTATCCTACATTGAAATATTTACCATAAGTTGTTTTCATTGTATCTCTGTACTTTTTTTTAGATCCAGATTTTTTTGTGGATTCTGGAAAGCTGGTGTGCGGGAAACCATTCTACACAAATTTCAATAGATTCTACCGAGTGATAGCGGCAACAAAAGACAACAACATTAATTATGATCAGAAACAACTCGACTCATTGCCTAGTAAGTGTTGCCATTCAATGAAGTATTTGGATACTTGATTTGTAAGGAATGGCTCATTTTAATTTGATGCGAGTCTATTGAATACATTCCTAAGTATGATAAAAGAACACTAATTATCTCTACAATTTTGGCTTTTCACTGTGATACTATGATTATTTAATTTATTTTACTTTCCATCATTCCAGCTGACTACTGTCGAAATTTATACAAAGAAATAGTTGGAATGGGAGGCGGTAAAATCCTATGGAGCTATGCCAAGCCATTACTTATGGGAAAGATACTTTACACTCCTGACACACCGAGAATCCAACAGATTATAAAAGAGGTGAAAAGAAAAGATCCCACTTAATACGCTTACAATTTATATATTATACGTCATCGTTCATCACTGATTATTCATCTAAAATTTAAATCTTCCTCTGTTCATCTTCGATCTTAAATTCTCATCTGTCGAAATAAAAAAAATTCTCTTATTTTTACAGGCAAATAGCAGTTTTTCACAAATCGGTCAATTGACATCACTTCTTAAAGGTTTTTCCGAAGGCTTCGAATCACTTGATGAAATTCTTGTACACAAAGAGAGTCTTAGCACGATGCAAAAACTGATGAAAAGCTCTTTTGTCAGAAATGCGGTCAATAAAATCGCACCTTCCGAAGGCGGTGATACATCATCTAATGTTAATATGGCAGAAATCAACCTGGACAGTATAATATCCCAGTTTAAAAATTCTAAGGTATTGTTTAATTTTCAATTATTGTTAAATAACTTTATTTATAAGAAATGGTGACTGCATAAATGTAAATGCCAAACATCTAGAAGTTAACAAATGAGAACACTGAAAGATTAAAAAACGAATAATTAATATTAACACACTATAAGCGGGCACTGTTAATAACTAACAGGTATGTACAGTGGGCGAAAATTAGCGGCAGGTGAAAAAAAAATCAAATTAGCAATAATCGCTCTATCTTCCAAACCAGTGGTTATTTTTTAATGAAATCTCATAAAAAAATTGCAAGAGTATATGTATGTGATTCACATAATATGAAGTGTTGGTACGTAAAGGAAATGAAGTATTATTATTTTTTTGTTGATGTATGTGTAAGCTGTAAATGTCCTCAAGAGATTGGTATATAATAATCATATGAAATAGTCGAGTAGATATACCTAATCCAGCTTTAAAGCGGAGCTGGCGCAAAAGGTTGAACTACCTCTCCCGCCGTTAAGCAGCAGTCGAGCTAGCGGGTAGAACTACCTTTCCCGCTCTTTGTGTGTTAATAAAGCATGTAATTAAAATCTTTGACTTGATAGTATGATGCATGTCATAATATTTATGTAACAACCACCCTAATGGTGTTTCTCAATGGAACGAAATGTGTATTGCTAATTATTTTTGTAGAAAATGTACCTCAATCTGATATATGCTACTACGAATTTAACAATTGTAAGCTGTTTCCTTTTATAATTTCAGGACTTGGGTAGTCTTATATCCAAGATTTCAGAAATGACAGGCTGCATCAGCCTGGATCGATTTGTGCCCGCCCAGAATGAATTATCTTTAGAAACGAGGGCCGCTTCAATGATGAAAGTCAACGAATTTATGGCAGGTCAGTAATTCTATTTATTTTAATGTTTTAAACGAAAACAAAAGATTAAACAGAAATTGATAATTATGTTATTTTCAGGGCTTGTTTTCTTGGATACAAATGAAAGAAGCGTGAACAACAAACTGCCGACAAGTATAAAGTACAAAATTCGAATGGATATAGATAATGTACCATCGTCGAGTCGAATTAAAAATCGGTAAGCATAGACTGCTTTCTATTCAAATAATGAAACTCTATTTACATAATAAAAGATTCAAAATTATATCTTGAAAGTATATATCTGTCAGTGTACTTACGATTTTTAATCAAATAGGTTTTGGACACCGAATCCTGAAGCGGAATTTATTGAAAACCTTAGATACTTCAGAGGATTTGTGCAGTTACAGGATCTCATCGATAAAGCGATCATTTCTACCAGTCTGACTGATCGTTTGATGAAAAGATCCATTCAGAATGATTCACTAACTGATTTAAGTTCAGGATTTAATTCAGATAGCTCATGGGGAGTTTACACACAACAAATACCTTACCCCTGCTGGATCAGAGATGAGTAAGTAACTATCTATTATAGATATTCAAAATTCTTTTTTATAATTTTTTGAAGTATTCGTATTATTATTAGGCGTATAATGAGATACAGCTCAGAGCAGCACAGATTTTGTATTACATGAAGAAGCACAGACCTGCGTCTGCCCTGTGCTGTAATCTATTGATTTTCCCGTGAAAATTACAGAAATTAAGTGAATTTGTGCAAACTGAACTACGATACTACTCATGTAGACTACTGTAAAAGAACATTAATATAGTTATTGTGGTCACATATGTCTGCTTTGCCTGCCAATTCTGTACTGCCCTGTACTACGTCTCAGCATTCGCTTAGCCTTATCATTGTTTTATATATGTATTAGTCTGTACAGATCAATCATGGATAAAAAAAATCTTAATGTTCATAACAAAATTAGTATTTGTTAGTAAAAAATTGATTTTTCTTTTCAGTTTTCAAACAATCATGTACGAGTCGCAGGCATTGATTGTTGCTTTCTTCTTTTGTCTCATCCTCACAGTCTCATCTATTGTGAGGAGTATGGTATGGGAGAGAGAATCTGGAAATACAGATGTAAGTAACACCAACAATACCGTTTCACTCACTCAATTACCTTCTAGATATGATAACCTGATACTACTAGTTATAAAATATCACAATAATAAACATTTTTATGTTTTCAATGGATTTGAGGGATTATAATTTCACATATATTATATATTCATCTCTCATTGAAAGATATGCTAGCTCAACTTAATATAAAATTATGATAAAACTTTCAACTATGAACTCACTTGCCTCATGCTCTGTCCACAGGCCATATCTTGCCACAGTAAAGCACATTCAGATTATGCATTTAAAATTACCGTTATCAAATGTCTATATGTAATTATTTAAAATGTTACAGTTAATGTGTGTGATGGGCATGCAACGACGGTGGCATACTCTCTCCTGGTTTGTCGCATCAGCCATAGAAGTGTTCCTCACCATGGGGGCACTCTGTTTCGTTCTCAAAGTTGGTGGAATTCTACCCAACACTAATGCTGGCCTGCTATACCTGATGCTGCTCAATTTTGGATTCTCAATAGTCATGTTTTGGTGAGAATCAACATATTATATATTCAATCATATCCCCACCTTGATAGGCTTTAAACAAATCAATACATTGATCAGGTTTGATGATTTTTTTTATGAAATCTCTTTTTTCTTTTCAGCTACTTGATATCTGCCTTATTCCGTTCTGCAAGTCTGGGGGCAGTGAGTGCTGCCATTCTGTATCTACTTTCATTCATGCCGTATGTGATTGTCATCGCCATGGAAGCTTCGCTATCGCTGCCCCAGAAATTATTCACGGTAATATTTTTGCAATATCTTGTCGGTACATCAGTTCCAAAATGTCAAAAACCCACTGTTTTGAGTGAGGTATCAAGAAATAATTAGAATACCGATATCTACCAGTTCCAAAAAGTAACAATTTATTTCAGAATGGCAGTGGTTATTTTTATTTATATCCAAACTCACAACTATGAAAATCCTGTAAAAACTTCGGAAAACCCCTATTATTGATATTAGAAAACAAGAAAATTATGTTCATAATATTATAAATACAAATACATTTTTTAGATAATCCCAGAATTTCATTAAAATCTACAAAAAATAGATGTGATTAAACCTAAATCCAAAATCTTGTTTCCTAATTATCTGAAAACAATGCTTTTTGAGTTGTTACATTTTGGATCCGAGGTAATGATGTATTCAATGTAATGATGTATTCAATATAATGAATAATAGCAATGATCCACCATTAACACATTGTAACTGACATTAACTACTGCTCATTAAAAAAAAACAAATATTTTGATTAACACATTGATGCCAAATAAATTTTATGTAAAATGGTTAAAAAATTACTTTGCTTTCAAGTATTATTTCAAAGGATATGTATTTTATTTTTTAGAGAATATTTATTGTTTTATTTTAAATATAATGGTTTTCATCCAGAATTAAAATTTATTCTTTATCATTTTATAAACAAAAAACAAATTATGTTAATTATTAATCTTCTCAAATTCGTAATCAATGCATTTCAGAGTTTATCAATGTCCACCGGTTTCTGCTATGGCATTTTATTTGCTGCCCGATATGAAGTGCAAGGATCGGGCCTGAACTTCCAAAACTTCTGGAATGCGCCTGACGTCAATGACAGTATGAGTGTTGCGCTGTCAACGTTCATGGTGCTATTCGATTCTGTTCTCTACGGTATTATTGCGTGGGCCATCAATTCTATGTGTTTCCGTAAGTAGTTTATGACATTTTAAACTATTTTTCGTAAGTATGAAGAATTCTTTTAGATACTGTATATAATATGAACGACATAAAATTTCACCGAAAGGAATAATATTTAAATTTTCGTATTCTGTATAATCAATTATTTTTTGACAGGTGATAGTGTAGCAACAGGTGAAATCAAGACAGAGGAAACATCTATAGGGGAAATTGACAATTCAGATCAGATCGGTGTTCGCATAACAAAGTTGACAAAGAAGTATGGAGAAAGACGGGCCTTAGATAACGTATCTCTCGACTTGAAGAGAGGTCACATCACAACACTCTTGGGGCACAATGGAGCAGGAAAAACCACACTCATGTTAGTACAATTTCATTTGCATAAAATATTTTGTTTCACTTTTCTTCTTTCTATATATATCTACTCAAAATAGCCATTTAACAGTGCCATTTGTCAATATTTCTTTTATGTACTTAATGCGCAGACAGAGGAAATGTGCGTGTGCTATGCTTTAAAAACCTGACAAATATATTTATATTGTAATATTTAACCGGTTGTCAGCATACTGTATTACTGTATATTTTTCCTTGAATCATAAGAACTAAAAAACATCCAGTTATCAAAATTATAAATATTTTTTTTCTTTTCTTTTGTATGTTTTATTGAATTAAATTTCCCAGAAAAATAATCACCGGCATGATAAAACAAGACTCCGGGAAGATCACAATCAACGATCATAAAGAAAGCGAAAAAGGAACGGCAGAATGGGAGACGGTCAAGAATCATATCGGTCTCTGTCCACAGTTTGATGTACTTCTTGAGGATATGACTGCCAGAGAACATCTTGTTTATTACGCTCAGCTGAAAACCGGAAATACTTTTGAGCAAATCAAATATGAAGTCGATAGGTAACTAATATTTATAAAGATTTACAATTGAGTATCAAAAAAAAGATCTAATAATCATTTAAGTTTTTAAAACCTAGTCTGATTGATTTAGAAGTCTTAACACTAAAACATAGTATATTTTCGTATTGAGTTATATCATATATTTTATAGAAATAGCTGCTCATTCAATGCTTTTATCATACAATCTCATGACACCGAATTTAACTACGAAAATAACTGACTTGAATTAAAATTTCATAGTATTTATATCTCAGGGTTTGTTAAATATTATTGAATGCTGTTTTTATCTAATTATAATGGAAATTTACCAAGCATTTGCAATACTGAAAACTATTTTGATTACTGTTTAGTGAATTTGTAAAAATTGTCAAAAGTGTATCACCAAATAATAAATCCACATTAAAATTTTCAGTATGTCGGATGCCATGGGCTTGGGAACATTGGCAGATGAACCAGTACGAAGATTGTCCGGCGGATTGAGGAGACGCCTCGCTGTCGGCCTCGCCTTTATTGCAAGACCTCATGTTGTGGTAAGGACACCTTTACCGTTGTTTCAATATTCATTTCTTTATCTGATTCCTAAGTCTGACACTTTGAAATCTTCAGTAGTAAAAATTTAAGTGAGACACAGATGCAAGTGTTTCCATGATAACATTTTCGGCTTTAATGATTGCAGGTTTTAGACGAACCATCTAGCGGTGTAGACCCTGTAGCGCGTCGTGGAATCTGGTCTCTGATTGTTGGTTTAAAAGCCCATCGAACTGTTCTTCTCACTACTCACCATCTGGACGAAGCAGAGCTTCTCAGCGACACAGTTGTCATCATGCACAAGGTGAACATTAATCGAAAGCTAGACACAGTTAGAATTAGTTAACTGATTTAATATTATATGTATACGGATCTCATCTAGTATTGCTTTGTAATAAATGCTAGATATTTCAAATATTGTTATGATCAATTTTGGATCCACAACCTGGTGTGGATCTTGTCTCCCAATCAGCAGGATTCTGCCATTGTAAGTTTTAAACAATTTTATTTTTATTAATTAGCTGCAACTCAATTGAAAGACTACTATTATGACCAAAACATTGTCATTCCTTTCAGGGAAAAGTGCGAGCCACTGGTTCACCGTTAGGATTGAAGCATAAGTACGGAGACGGCTACAAAATCACTCTCACTTATCAACCATTATTGAGGAACCCCGCATTATTGCACAGAATTAAAGAAGTTAACGGATCCACTGACAACTTCATTGGAAGAGACACTATAGACAAAGTCATCACAAAGTCCGGACAAATTGATCTGAAGCACAAGAGTAAATATTTGATGGCATGCGTCAATGAGTTTGTGAAGAATCCTAGTGTACCTGAAATCAAGGGAAATGATATACAAGTGAATCTTCCGTTTTTGGATGCCAATGGATCAAATAATGAGTAAGCTCTTGTTTTGAATTTATAAAATAATGCTCATTAATACCCACCATTAAGCAAATCAACATCTTTTCTGTGATAAAACTACTGTTGAAATGTATACTCATGTTTGGAAAAAATAAATTTCAAAATAAATTTACTAAAAAGTTAAAACTATTATCTTAAATCAAGTAGTTTGTACATCCAAATCCCCATTCTAACATCCAATAAATAATGAAATAATCTAAAAATACTCTTCATCTCATTTTTTTGCAGTTTCTTAAGTGTTACTAATCTATTAGAGAATAAGAAAGCCGAACTGGAATACTCAACCATCGGAGTTGACTGTAGCAATCTGGAGCAAGTCTTTTTAAGCATCTGCGGAGATGAAGATTCGCAACCTGAACAAAACGGACATGCTAATTCTTGGATTCAAAATTCAATCGACAATGATCTTATTGAACGGTGTGACCCAGATGTACCTGATAACCATAGCTCTACAGACAAATGTGCTTCGGACGCCTCTATTGTTTCTGCAGGTAAAATGTTTTCCTTTAACTGCACATCTTTTAAGTATATTATTTGAGTATCATTTTTGAAGAAACTGGTCTACTAGTGGATAAATATGAAAAAGCAATGACATACATTTCTTAGAATGACATACACTCTTTTATAATGATTAATGTATTTGAGGATTAAACCAGCATATTGCTCAATAACAACTTGTGATAAGGAAAATTTCAAATGAAACAAAGTGAGAAACGAGTAGCTAATATTTCTCCTAATAATTTCAACAATACAATTTTTATTACAATATGTATATAAAAACACTATTGAATGCAAATTTGACAGTCCATGACACATTTATATCACGAGATAAGTGTTGTATAGTAACCATTCATTTAATTTAGAGAAATGTTTCGCTTGCTCAACAATATTTTATTTCATTATCAATCTAATTACTCGTTTCATGTAATAACAATTAAATCACAGATCAAGGTTTTCATAACTTTTACCACACTAGCAATAATTGTATTATTCAAAAAATGCTGAACTTTCTAAAGATATTGCATGGCGCGGAAGCAACCTGAGCCAGTTGATCGCCCTGCTTCACAAAAGATTTCTACACTACAGACGCAGTTGGTGGCTGTTGTCCGCTGTCATCTTGCTGCCTGCCATATTTGTCACTGTCGCTATGGCTTTCAGTTTAATCCGACCCCCGCCTGATAGCGAACTGCCAATCAGTCTCAGCTCTCAATTATATTCATCACATTCTGCTGAATTTATCGGGTATGCACAATTATTTGTATTATATTAAATGAAAATTTATTCCATCTCTTGAATTGCCACAATCTCAACAGAAATCCTTAAAATGATTCAATTGTTATCAATGTATAAAATTAACAATTTCTAAATGATTAATGATTTTTTTTTCTAGATATTCTCAGAATTACACTGATATAAATACTCAACCTGGATTATCGGTTATCGAGAAACTACTTCAAATGTCTACCTCCCAAGGGAAGACCCTGCAATTCTGGACGAAGGTATTTTAGAAATAATTTATTTCTTTACTTGAATATTGTAAAAATGTGATATTTAAGTCAAAACAAATAACTAGCCGAACCTACTCAAAAGAGAGGATTATAAATGGACTCTAAATGGTATATTGTATTTTTTTCATTAAAATTTGATAACCTTATTATTCCCTGATTGTGTTATCAATTTTAATTTGATATTGAAAATTCAATCACTCCACCTACTTTTCCAAGAGTAAAGATAGAAATATGAGATCAAGAAGATTCCATATTGATGAGGAAGGTTAGGATAATTGAAATCATCAAAGACACCCATATTCTGATACATAATGACTCATATTTACAAATTTGCAGTTTTATATATCAAAAGTGTTGTCAATGGTGGTTAGCTTTTTTCTCCGAATCATTAAAATTATTACAATGAATATCATAATCCAATATACTTTTGTCTTAATATTCTAGAATGATAGATCTTGTAAATGCTCTCATGGAAAGCAGCGCTGCCTAAAATTACACTCTGCAAACTCTTCATCAGATGTAGAAGTGAAAGATCGAATTGTCGCTTTGCCATCAGTGCAGGAAACAGTCAAATGGCTCATCACATCACACGATCGGTACATTGAGAAAAGGTATGTTAAAATTAATATTTATTGTATTCATTTGAGGAATAAAAAATCAAGCTAACCAAACTATCACCATGATTATTTGTGGAGAAGTGAACTCTAAACCAAATTAATAACATAATTCAAAATCATGTTTCAGATATGGCGGATGGAGTGCACTCGAGTCAAATACTGAGAACCAAGAAACGACAAACTTCATTGTGTGGTACAACAACAAGGGACATCATTCTCTTCCTGCATACCTCAACGCGCTCAACAATGCTATTCTGAAAAAACGCTTAGGTCACAATAATATCAACATCACGACTTACAGTCATCCTCTCAAACTGTCCACAGAACAACTAAGCCAATCCAGCCTGTAAGTTTTCAGTGATCGCTTTCATCAATCAAATAAATTACTTAACAGGATTTAGCATACTTAGAAGAAGAAATGAATTAAGATATTTGAGATATATTAAATAAATATCAATAAAACATTAAATTTCATTGCGGTGTCTTCATTCAAATCACAAAGCTTTGTTTGGTAGAAAATGTCTAATTATTAGGCTCATTAATTTAAGACATTTAAAAAATCTATCTCAGTGTATGGGAAAACCACAAAAAAATACTTTTATTATCCAAATGTAACCTTACTATATCAGCTAACTAAAAAAGTACGAATAATTGTATTGAAATGAAATTTAATATGACATGAATTTTGCATAGATATTTGATTAATAAAAACATGATTTCTTTTTAGTTTGCAGCATGTGGCTGATGTTGGCATTTCAATAGTACTGGTGATTGGATTCAGTCTCGTGGCGGCAGGAGCTGCCGTCTATCTCGTAATGGAAAGAACCGAACAGCAAAAACGTCTTCAACTTCTCTGTGGAGTGAGGCCGCTCACTTACTGGCTGGCTTCGCTCATCTGGGATGTATTGGTAAACATTTTATTCAATATTTAGTAAATTGAATCCTATATAGTTAATTTTGCGATTTTTACACACTTTATTGTTGTTTCTGTTTCAGATAATCGTAGTTGCGATAATATTGTCGGCGTGCATCTTAGAAATATTTGGATTACCTGTTTACGTTTCCAGGGACAATCTGCCGGCTATATGCTTGCTTTTACTTCTTTACGGGTGTGTAAACAATTACATTTTCCAATTCATGTTTTATATATTGGATAAAACTGTGTTTATTTGTAGTGTAAGTGCTCGAAATGTGTATTATTCGTTATTAGTAAAATGAAAACAAAGGAACATTTTTGATTGACAGTTGTCACGTTTTACAGACCTGTCACCTGTATTAAAACTAAATATTGACAATTCACCACACTTAAACTTTCAATTCAAATATATAAAAGATTTGTATTACATTATTAAATTGTATGATAATATCATATTCTGATTAGATTTTCAAGTTCTTCATTGGTGCACCTGCTAGAGAAGCTGTTCAACGAAGGCAGTCTGGCCAACATGATCATATTCTGCTGTAATGTGTTTGTGGCTGCCACCGGTTTAACTATTCTTCTTATCATTGATGTATTATCAACATCAGATGTAAGTTTTTTTCATGATTCTTTTTTTTTTTTTATCTTTGTACAATAATAGTACACCCAACCCCAGATTTGTGTTTTTTTTTTTTCGTGGTTACTTAACTTAATAAATAAAAATACAATTCTTTTAAACTACTCTCCGCTGCGCAGTTTTCTAAAGTGTAAGTACATTTTTGATGCTCTTATGAGCTTGTTTATTATGAATAAATAATTATTTTTTCTAAGTTTTGTATTAAAATCTTGCAATGTCGCCCATAAACACTTCAAATTTATAAAACACAATTGCAGTGAGTATTAACTTAGCTTACTTCTTTTTATGATACTTTAAGACATGCAGAATATTAAAAAATGCATCAAACTCAATGTTTTCTAAGATACCACTTGGTTCATTTATTTCTGGAATGAGAGTCATAATATAAGAAGACAGCAATCAATATTTGCTATTACCAACACAATCTCCATTCCAAGAAATCTAAAGTAAAACTGACTTACAATTTTTATAGGTGATGGCATCAGTTCGTCGAGGACTTCAAAAAGTATTCATGATTTGGCCGCAGTTCGCCCTCGGAGATGCTCTCGTGGAAATGTCTAAAAATACAATCCAGGCAGACATTTTACAGCGCTTCGGAATGGACACGTACGAAGCACCGCTCGGGTTCCGAGTAGCCGGACATCACTGTATCGCGCTCGTGATATCAGCAACCTTTTTCTTCCTCCTTAATCTGGCAGTGGAAGTCAAACTGTTTAACAGACTGTAAGCAGGAATTCTTCTAATCATCTTCTTACTCTATAAAATGTTGCTATGCCTCTTTTGATATCTGACCAGATATCATTACACAGAATGGTCTCCTATTTTACACACTGTCATTGAGTTGTTTTAATAGTCGACGGAATGTAGATCCGGTAAAAATACAAGTTTAGTACACTGGTGATAGACAATAGATTTTGTTACACCCATCACTAGTGAAGGGTATATGCCGTATATCCTCCGCTTAAGATTTCCCAATACCCGGCCAGTTCCAGGTTAGTAGTTCCTCGGGAAACCGGGGAATGAATGGTGGTAGAAGTTTGACTTTTTATCAAAACAAAAAAAAATTAAATGAATTGATATCACCATGTATATAATTGTATTACTTTTATTTTTTTTCTTAACAGCTTACCGCCCGCGTGTTTTCTATTGAATTTGACCTGGCTGCCGGACGATTTTGCAAAAAATTCGCAAAAAACTGCCATTCTACTAAATTCACCATAATTTGTAAACCAATTAAGATATCTTCACAAAATTTTATTTGATAGCTTCCAGATACTTTGGCGCATAAATCAATGCCACTTGAGCAATGGTTCTATATCTGTGGGTTGCATACTTATGTGGTGTAGTCAAAATAACTTAAATCTACTGAAAGGTTTTCTTTTAAATATGTAAAATCTACTTTTTCGTATTGTTTTCTTTGTTTTTATGTTCAAATATATAAAAAAAATAATTGGATATACTATTAACAAGGTATGATCAAACTCAGCCGCCTGTGTGGTCGAGTGGTCAACGTTGTTGGCTTCGGCTACGGAGGGCCCGGGTTCAAATCCCGGAACGGACAGTTTTTAAAAAAAGATTTTTCAATCGATTTATGAATTTCTGTTCAAAGGCATGGATGTTTGTGATGTCTTGAATTCCCCCCTCTAACCCATCCTATCCTATGAACGGGGCGTATCGAGAGCGATTAGCTGATCACTAATCCTGTCTTAGCCCTATCCTTCTATCTCTACTACTCTCTTTGGAAAAATAGAGGTTGAGCAACTGAGTAACAAGCAGTTCTCGTAGAAACACTTCTGTTGAGATAAACTCCATTAGGAGTCCATATGCTCCACATTGGGAGCGGACATGGTTAAAAAAAAAAAATGATCAAAAAATCGTAAAAAAAGTACGTTTTATGGATAATAACATATTCAATACAAATATGTATTATTTAAGAATTGAGAACCCCTGCCACTGAGTTTGAATAGGTCGCAATATTATCAACCACCCGATTCAAATTTCAAAAATAGTTTTCGACCGCCACAATGACACTTGCTCCATAAAACTGCAGCATGGCCCGCCTCCTGCCCAAGCAATAAATAACAAGGCAATTCGATGTAAACAAATACTACGATACGTGTGTGCGTATCTCTAAGAGGCCCTAGAAGAGCATCTGGGAATCATGTTACCCTGCTGATATTACGGATGTATGTCGTCACTAATCAGAGAAACAAACCAGAAACGATTTAAACATAAAATCTTATACCAGAACGTAAAATGACACCTGAAAAAAATTAACGTCTATCATCTTAGGGGTATTTTTACGAAATATTTTAGTATAATATTGTTTTTTTTTTTGTTAAATATTGCGTCAATGTGTATGCTACCATCTCTCGTTAACATTTAAAATCAAACTCGATCCTAACCAATTGATTTTTCAATAGAATAGAATGTATGACGTAGGACGCGTATATGCGTCCACGGTCGTTAAGCTGTTAAAAAGTAGTATTTTAAAAATGTTAATGTGACTAATTTTTCATATTTCATTGTGCTCCGAATTTTTAATAACCGTACATACACAGTTTTCCAATTGCGTTAAATATGGTTTGCAGGGAAGATTCAAAGCTACAAATAAACATTGCACGTAGACTGAACTGAGGGTTAAAGAGAAATTAAAAATCTATTTACACAAATAGTTTCAAAAAATTAATATCACCATACGAGTCGTTTCATTTAAAAAATTCAAAAGGACCTGGTTTTTCGGTTCTTTTTAAAAGGGCCAATTACCCAGTTCTAGTTTTTCATGATTACAAAACTGCTAGATTCTTTTTCTAATCTTCTTTGATCATATTCCATGCTATTGGTCACCGTCATCCGCCATTTGCTTTGCTTCCGCCGATAATATACCAGCATTCCTCAATTCCGTCGAGTACATCCTATGGATAGTACCCAACCGTCTAATCACGGTACAGTTAAGTACAATATGTGAATGAGTCGTATATAGATTACACACAAAGAATGTGTTACCATAATTTATATCTTTTAAAGTACACGACTGCAGTTAACACTGATCAAGTCCATATTTGAGTGTTGGCATCCTCTACCATTCTTATGTTTATGGAAAACATTTTAGACCAAAAAATATATTGTTTATTGTGCTTTTTATAGGTTTCAACAGAAATATACCGAAGGGACAATTGACGAGCCCGAAGATTGCGATGTGGCAACAGAAAGATACCGAGTTGAGCTGTCAACGATGAAAGCTCATTACAACATCTCTCACATTCCAGTAGAAGCTCAATCTCATCCTTCAAAAGTGAACGGAGGCGAAAAAATTCAAGACTACGTAGCCAAGTTGCCAGGGAATGATGTAATGCAAACTCTCGCGCTGAGAAAGGAGTACAATGCTATTTTAGGCACACGAATTGCTGTCCACAATCTTACGTTCGGAGTCAGGAGTGGACAGGTATATTACAAGCGTGAATTGTGAAGCGTGAATGGATAACAAAATACGGGGAATTTTTTTTACAGTAATGCCCCTGAAGCCATGAAGTATGAGTATTTATGTTATTATAGAGATTTATTGCGCCATCTATTCCACCTTATGATTCTATTTAAATTTTTCCCAAATGATTTTATACTATTTTTTATATATTCATGTCCGCTCCCAATGTGGAGCATATAGGTTCCTAATGGAGGTATCTCAACCGAACTTTTTCTATGAGAACTGCTTGTTACTCAGTCGCTCGACCTCTCTTTTCCAAAGCGAGTTGTATGGATAGAAGGATAAGGCTACGACAGGACTAGTGGTTAACGAATCGCCCTCTACGCCCAATTATTGAAGGATCCGAAGAGTAGGAGAGAATTTTTAGATATCACAAACACCTGTGCCGTTGAACAGAAATCGATTGAAAAATGCTGTTCGTACTGGGACTCGAACCCGTGAGATCTGGCACGTAAGCCAACAACGTTAACCACTGCATCATAGAACCCAATAAATAGTAAAAATAATTATTTTTCCAGTGCTTGGGATTGCTCGGTGTTAACGGTGCCGGAAAATCGACAACATTCAAAATGCTCACTGGCGAACTCCGGCCGACAGCTGGACACATATTCCTGGCCGGAAAAAGAGTTACACAACAGGAACTCTGTGACGGTTCCATAGGTAAAATATTTTTTTTCTATGATAATTTTAATTTTACAGTTTTATTTCAGGTAATAACGAATATATTCGAAACAAACTTATTTCACGCTATCTTTAATAGATTCGGTGGTAACTTTTTTAAAGTTCATTTATAATATAAAATTTGATTTGATAACTTTGTGCTACTTTTTCTGCTACAACCTTTGACACATGTTTCGCCTCTTTGAGAAGCATCTTCAGAATGTTTACGAATAAACTAAAAATTGATTCAAATCTTATGTTATAAATTACAAAATTAAAATCAAGGTTTGTCTTTTTCTACTGAACACGGGAGGAAGTAAGATACAAACTTTGGTAGTGCTAATTAAAAACTAATTACTTTCATTATGTTAAGCAAAACCCATTATTTCATACTCCATAATGGGCAATTTCTTTTCTAGCATACTGTCCACAAAATGATGCACTGGACCCGCTCCTCACTCTCAATGAACATTTGCAATTTTATTGCAAACTTAGAGGAATAAAGAATCCTAAAAAGGTAAAAATAAAAACAATTACTAACGTAATTTTCATTGCATACCAGGGATTTGGTTTACCATAAAATCATGGGTAGAAAATAAAAAAACCACAGCGATGTTTCGTATGTTGCAATAATCAAAATCATTTTATAAACAATCTTAGCATTTAAAAAATGATAAAATATTTACTGCTTTTATACAAATAACGAAATTTAAAATAAAAAATGTGAGATAACAAACATACTCTGAAGACATGTAAAAAAAACGTTTCAAGCAACATCATTGTATGTCTAGCTGTTATGATATTATGTAATCGTTAAATCGTAGAGTATGAAAACTAACATTGAATTCATAATTATTTAAACAAAATTGCAGAGTATTAACAAATCTTTGGAAGACTTCGAACTGAATCGATATGCCAGTCAGCGATCCACCACTTTAAGCGGAGGCAACAAAAGAAAACTTTGCACGGCGATCGCTCTTCTCGGGCATGCTCCGCTTGTACTACTAGATGAGCCGACCAGGTATGACCGGCTACCCGTCGAATAAAATTGTTAAGTCACGTATGATATTTATGTTTCTATCGTCTTATCTTTTCTTTGTAATTCAGTGGTATGGATCCAGTGTCTCGTGGACGTACCGGCGCAGTACTGCGGCGCGCGACAGATGCAGGACGAGCACTCCTTTTAAGTACGCACAGTCTTAGCGATTGCGAAGCGCTTTGTCATGTTGCAGCTCTAACTAGTCACGGACGCTTTCAAGCAATGGGTCCGCCGCATCATCTCAAACTCAGGTAAGCTAATAATAATATTTTTTCACCTAGATCAATCTGTTTCTTATAAGTATATATGTTTTTTTAATGAATAGAGTATCTATCTGCATAATTCATTTGGTCTCTTCTCTATTGACAGATTGAGAGAATGTATATATTATAATATATTGAGCTAATTCACTTTTTTACTTTATAATATGATAGAAGCCTATTTTTTTTTCTTTTCATGTATGATGGTAAGCAATGTTAATATATATCATGCCAATATAGGTATAAGTATGATTTATTAATCGAATTGGCATTGAATTCTTAGAAATTCTTTATATTTAACATTACAGTATTATATTACTATAGTCAAAACCGTGATGTGATGCCAATGTAGTTTTCAACTTGACGTAATGGAACTTAATTACTATTTCTAATATAACTTCATATTGTAAGCTGTGTGGCATATCTTCTGACATTATGAATCTATTTGTTTACCACCTAATATAAAAACGAAATTAATATACTAATGTGAAATTCAGACCCACCCAACAATACTGTAAGTTTCCGTTGAATAGGCTTCACCGAAACTCGAGAACAAGGAAAATAAAATAAATATTTACTTTTAAGGTTCGGCGGAGGATATCTGGTATCGATCCGATTAGAGAACCCTTCCCAGAGAAGTGAACTGCTCACAGCGGTCTCGGAAGCTTTCCCGGGAAGCGAACTGCAAACCTTCCACTACTGCACTGCGCAGTTTCTCATACATCTGCCGGCTGGTCGCATTTTCACCGGACTCGCTTCTATCATGGCCAAACTCAACATCATCGATTACTCCATCAATCAGAGTTCACTCGATCAGGTTAACATTTTACATTACAACAAATAAATGTGATATTTGAGGTGCACTGTTGTTTTTGAAAAGACTTTCCATTTACAAATGGATTTAACCACAAATTGTTGATTATTTGACAAACCAACTTTCTTCACTTCCATTTCTTAAATTTATAAGAAAATATATTTTTAATAAATTATGCCACAGTCTATAACTTTTTTTTTATTTTCAGGTGTTCGTCAACTTCTCACATTCACAAACGGAAATAGGAGTCAGACCGAACGGAGACCTCAATAGTATTAAATTGTCGACGCTGGAACGTCAGTATAGCCAACCTAAAATATATCCAAGAATACAAACTCAAGAAAGCTCACCCGGCACTAATGTTGTTACCAAATTGTAATATCTTTTACAAAATTATTCATCCACCCCTTAAATGTAAAATAATTGAAAATATTAGTTAAGTTAACCAAATCTCGGGGAGATACCTGTGCCCCGATACTAAAAGATCTTGTATAGTATGAGGTAGAATTGAGTTTGGGTATAAATAATTGGCATCACTTGAATTTGGCTATCTGTGTCACATTTCATCATAAAATTCACCTCTCCTGAAAAAGTTATTGAAGGTGGAGAAATTAAGTACTTATTTATTTTATATTAACAATGATTGTTAACAAAATTGCTGCCAAATCCATTGAAAAATTCAAACACCTTGGATTGAATGATTTCAATTCTCATAAAATATGTTATTCCTGGTAAAAATTACTCTAAAAAACACTGTCGGTTGTGTAATGTGACATTTTCTGCAAATCCCTTTCAACATAATTCATCACATAAAATATATGAGGCTTTTATTTGCAAACCCGAATTGTTCCAAGATTAGATAGAAAGCAGTCTCAAACCTAGTTTGATAACATACAAAATAGCATTCCAACTTGATGTAAAACAATAATACTTCTAAAATGTATACTGTTATACAAAATTTATTTAAGATAATTCTTCAACCATTTTGGAACGAGATGGGTTTGCAAATAATAGCCTTATATATTATAATGTGTTTGTTATTTGCTGTGCTATGTGTAAAAACAGTCAATCGCATTGTGAATATAAAAAAGTATTATTAAACCACCTATGAAAACGTTATAAGTCTGCAGAATGGTTTTTGTTTGAAGTGTACAGAGTGGCATAGATTTCATGATTACTGCACAAATGCAATATAAATTATTGTTGACATGCTGATTTTCCACACTATCTGCACTGATTATTTAGTCTTCTATAAAATATTTTTTTTATTATATCCTAGGTTTATATTTGTATCTACAGCCAATGTAATTTTTGTCAACTTAACTGTAATTTAAAGTTTATTCAAACAAGATACGCCAATACAATATTGATGATGTAAAACCTTTAAAGTTTAATGGGCCCTGGAGGTGAAGTGAGTCAAGTGGTATTTTAGGAAAAATGAGTTAGATGGGTTTTAATATTATGCATATCGTAATTGCGGTTTCAAAATCCGCTATGCATATTTCACGAAATCAATTTCATTAAAAATTATATTAATGCACCGCACCTGCAAAGAAAAAAATGATTTTGATATAAATCGTTCTAGAATTGCTTTACAAGTGTTTTGATTTTGTCGAGGACAGACATTGTAATTTGTACTGTATTTTAACATGTTTTGAGCCTAAAGCAATGGTTTGGAAAAAACACAGCGGATTTTGAAAGTGCATATTTGTTATATTATAAGTATCATAAAAGTGCGGTGACCTCAATAAATACACGCTACAATAGTGTTATCTCCCTAAAATAATAATATACAATCCACCAAAACAACAAGTAAAGATGTGATTGTACTTAAAAGGCCAATAGAAAAGTATTACTATTTACTACTTTGCTCACTTTACTTCTTGAGGGCTGAAATAAAGCTCTTGATAGTAGTGACACAGTTTAAAACTTAGTGGTGCAATCCAACAAACTACTTGTCTCGGTGCCTTAAGAGCTGTGAGTGCCTAGTGCTTGTCCTTTTTAAAATAATTGCATGTTATAAATAGGAATATCGCCGCTGTAAATGTCAAGGGAGTCCAGTCGAACCACAAATTTGGTGTAAATAGGATACCTTAGAAATAAAGTGGAATGAAGTACAAAGGATTATTGTTTTTATTAATGTAAATAGGATAAGTAAACAAAATCATTTTTAAAACATCTAAGATGCCGTGACCAATGGAAGAAGTCTTAGCGCCCTAATTTCATAGCTTTATGATTTTGCAGATTGGCTTCCTTGACATCTACAGCGCTATATCAATTAGGACCCATTTCAAATGAGCTGTAATTAATACAACAAAATAATTGTATTTGCTAGTGAACATAACTATTTTATTTGTCGACCTTTTATTTGGCATATGCCATTTCGAATGCCATTCTACTTCTGCTAAGTTTAATTTAATTATAAATATATTTTATAAAATGACATATCGGTGCTCGAGAATGAAACAATATGAGATCATAAACATTATTCGAAATGATTATGCTCTATAAAAATAATTTAAGCATCATTAACCTATTTCGAGCTCTGATTTTAAATTAATAATCTTGCTGTGCTGTGTATGTGTTATTGTTTACGTACAGTGCTGGTTCAAGCAATTGGGAAGCCCCAAGCGCATTAAAATTCGGCCCTGTTTTTGAAATTACAGGATTTCATGTAAAATAAAACGAAATTTGATATATTACCTTTTTTTAAAGCTCCTAAAATTCGGATGCCCCAAGCGTCTGCGTCTCATTATCGGCCAATCTGCCACTATTCTCAAAATATTTAAGTTATAAAATAAATATTTTAATATCAACAAAAAAAATTCATGACAAAATTATTATTGTGAACTGATGTGATATTTTATCTTATTATTTTTCAATTGAGATGTTTCATAACTTTCCAACAGTACTTTTACTATCGAACAATTATTTTGCTGAAAACCTTAGGGCTTAGATTTTATCTATACTAGATATAATCTAAATTATATGCACACAAACAAATAATTCCGGATCAGTCATAATTTAAATTGATTTTATTTGTATTGATTATGGAATCAATTAAAACTTTCATATTCGATTTGCATGCAAAATTGAATTGTAAGGACTGTCTTCCACAGGTTATGTTTATTTTCTCGCACATTTGCATTACAAAGCGTGATGTACATATATATATGTTTTTCTTACTTCTAAATGTACATAAATAAAATAAAAGAATTCACAGTTCTGCGGGTTTTGAATTCAATTGGTGTTTTTAGTAATAGTAGGAATATTTTAACCATTGCTGTAAGCTCAAGAAAATGTGATAATTATTATTGTTAAAAGGCATATTTCTATTAAGTGTAATTTTAAATAAACAAAAATGAAAATTTACACATTCTTTTAATTCCCACATCACTGGAAAATATTATATTGTATCTAATCTGTAAAACCCAACACATGGTATTCTTAGTAAGATAACATGGCAAGAAGATAAAAACCTTTTATCAACATGCGTTTCCTATCTTGCACATGCAAAATGAGGTCTGGGGGTAATCCATTTGTGTTATCAGACAGAAACCAATTAAATCGCACTATCAAAAAAACTACTGCAATTGCAATCCTTGTCACAGCATCGTGCGAGTTGATATTTTTGAGGATAGGATAAGTCATGTCAAGGGTGTCCAACCTTTTTTGCCCTGGGATCGATTTTTCACTCGAAGTTTTCTCGCGTTAGACTTCTAACATGATTATTCTTATGAGAAATTTTATTTTGTAGGGTTTTTTCCCTTCTTCAAACTTAGAAATGTTTATTTTAAATGCGAAATACATATCATTAGATAGGTATGTGATCACAAAACAATTCAATATAAGTATTTTTGTATATTTAAATTATATATTTTTTCGAAATTCACAGAAGCTTTCGGGATCGACGGGTCGATCACGATCTACCAGTTGGATACCCATGAGTTATGTGGTGCTTTGTGAAGTGAATAAATCAGATGCATTGTAAACTGTAAGCCAGAGATAATACTGTAAGCCACTTTCACACAGCATTCTCATTGCAATCAAGCGTTTGATTAGCTTAAAAAAAGAAGTATCAAAAGTCTGCATCCAAATTACTTAGTATTTTACTTATCATAAGATTGTGTTCAAACTAAATATTTATACATTGGATTCATCAGACCAGACAATATTGGTCCAATTCTCAGGGGTCTAATTTATATGATTTTGGGCCCATTTTTACCTTTCCTGATCGTTAATTTCTGAGCCATGGTTTTTTTTCACTTCTCTACCCATCAGCCCTATCTCATTAAAAATAAATAAATTTTGTCTAATGGATGGTATTCAATTTTTTTTTATAAATAGTGGGGCACCAATTTCTAAGGTTGACCTTGACAAGTCTTTCTATAAATCTTTTTCATACATACAATTTTTTACCAGCAAAATGTGTGGTGTTGAAGCAGGATTAAACACACCAGTTGACACTAAGCTCCAGGTACGCCACTTTCCTTCCCAATTAAAAAAAAAATCTACTTTATAGTGGTTTTTTTAATGTGGCCCGCGACCGAACATTCATCTCCAATGTAGCCAGACAGTCAAAGGATTTGCCTGCCCCCGATTTAAATAGACCATTTTATTAATAAAAAGTTATTTTAAGTTGTTTTACAACAGATTTCCCATTCATATGAAACACAATTTAATGTAATAAATCCACATTCTTAACAATCAGATCTGGTTTCGCTCTTTATAATATTTTTTATCAATTGAAAATACTTACGTTGATGAGCAAAGCTGATCATTACAAAAGGGTGTTTTCAATAATATACCACTTCCCAACAGCAGACATTCAAAATGGAAAAGACATCAAACTCAATAAATCATATGAAATGGCCGGCGGCTAGCGTCCTCTCGGATAAATAATGTGTTCATTAAACTGACAAATAAAAACACAACTTTTTTGGAAATTTATGTTTTATTATGTATTAATAATATATCTTAAGCGATAGGCACCGGCGCCGGCACAGGTGGCGGCAAATCGGGCTTGACGGGTTTCACGTCAGAAGAAGGAGCAGTCGGTAGTGTCTCTTCTTTTGGTTCGGGAACGGTTACGTTCTTGGGCAGAGGCTTCTTGGGGCCATTCTTGCCGGCCGGGTCATGTTGCAACATAATTTTCACCTGCATAATACAAAACATTATATTAAAATCACGAGCATCATGAACAGTAGTAGATGGAACACATTAAAGTAGTTATAATTGGTGAAGGTAAATAATTTTTGTCTTCTCCCTACACTGGAGAACTGCAAATCGGTCACAGCTCCCCAAATCGAGAGAAATTAATCTTCCACATGTTTATTAGATCAGATTACAAAAACATAATCAGACCTCTGTGTTAAGTGGATATTATTCTATGGCTTAAAGGTGATTAAATTTAATTAGTGAAAACACAAGACGAGAAAAATAAATCCGCTGTACAAAGGATAGTTTCTCAGATTATGTATCTTCGAGTCAGATGAATATTATATTTGTATTGAAACAACATTTTTTGCTGCTTTTCACATCAACGATGGAAATGGTCACATTGGTCCTTGACCTTTAAACGAAACCTGAATATGATAAAAAGTGAAGCTAGAGAAAATAATTGACAATGCACTGCAGTCAACGAGAATGTGAAAAGTGATCTGTGCGATGGGCTCACCTTGATTCCTAAAACTCCTTGTCTGAGTAAGACGTGTCGTGTAGCGGTGTCAACGTATTCCAGGCAAGGGTCTCCAGAATGGATCATCACTCCGTCGACGAACTTCATGCTCTTCGCCCTCTGTCCTCTCAATTTACCGGATACTACCACTTCGCATCCCAGAGCTCCGGATTCCATAATAAAACGAAGAACTCCGTAACACGCACGCCTGACAGCCAATCCTGAAATGCAACATTTCAAACGTGTCAGTAACAATCTTAACATACGTGCAGAACATATTGTAGGGGTGTTTGAAATTTGTATCAGCCTATTTTGGTACACTGCCCTATAGTGAAGACAGTCAACAAAAACGCTGCGTTCATTTCCCACACTCTCTTAGACCTATTCGCATTATTACGAGTGATCTCTGCAAAGTGTGGGGTCCGTCAAAACATATCAACTGTTGAAAGGAAAAAGGGCGTAACCCACACATATGAAATTTTTCAGGAGGCGCAAAAAACATGTTTTGATGATTTTGGGCCATATGCAAATTAACACTTCTTAGTCGGGCGCTTCAAAAAATAGACTCAAGCCTGTAGCGGGCGTTTTTTAGTGATTAGCGCACAAATATATTACATTCTTAAAATCAACACAACTTCTAAACCAAACGATATTTTCGATTGAAATTTAAAAACAAATCATACGTGACATCTAATCATTAAAAATAAAATTAGAACATTTCGATATCATCATAATTTCACTATGTTTCAAAGCTGAATATAAAACCTGTTATCAATTTAGTAGATAGCACTCCGCATGTTATAAATATTAAATATTCAAAACATTCTATATAACAAAATAGCATATTTATCAATATTTTATAATTATAATATATAATCGCCATTCCTACAACTTGACTACCACTGGAAGTGTAAAATCTAATGCCGTAAAAATTACAGCGTAATTACACCCTTATAATCTAGCAAAGAATTAGGACTAATGTTAATTAGTTGCGGCATTTTATTTAACGCCGACAAACAAACCCGTGATATTATGTGTCCCGCAAACAAGCGACGATATAAAAAAAACATATTATGCCGTGATCCGCATTCTACCGACAATACACTAAAAACGACTTTTGCCGTGATCCGCATTCTACGTACAATCAGCTAAAAACGACTTTGGTCGTGGCCCGCCTAAGAAGTGTTAAGAACTATACACAACCTTGAAGTGCACGGAGACTTCTAAACTGGTGTTTAATTGACATTTTTTTTTAAACCATGTCCGCTCCAAATATGGAGCATATGGACTCCTGACAATTGACATAACCTAATATTAATTAAAAAAATCGTCTAGGTTAAACCTTTATTTCAGTCTTTTTTCTTGGTTTTAAATTTTTACAAGGTCATCTTTTTCAAACTTAAAAGCTAAATTTAGATACCAATTTGGCATTTTCAGCTTCCATCCTTTTGATATAACATGTGTCAAGTTGTATACATTGTGATTATCGAAAAAAAAGCTGTTTTAGAAAAACTGAGGGTTACGTCCTTTTTCCTTTCCACAGTCGATATGTACTATGTAGGTTACAATTGATTTTTAATGAATAATTTCTTTAAATTTTCAATTTTTTCATATACCTTCAAATGATCCCACATAATGAAGCATGTTTTAATTCAGATATCACGAAAAAATCCAGTAATAATCCGTCAATGGAAACACCTACAATTTCAAATGTCATAGCGGGGCTTAAATTGATATTTTCATACGTGGATCGAAATGACATTTAAGATGATTCTATAAAAAAAAGTATGAAGACAGACAGGATTTGTGTAGAAGCTTTTCAATCTTCCAGAAACTAAGACTGATTAGAATATTGGATAGTTTAAAGGTACACCTAAAGTCAGTGGTTTCCAAACATTATTTTACTACGCCTCAGTATTCAAAAAATATATTCGCGCCTTCCCATCCTTTTTTTCATTTAGTAATAATGACACCTTTCAAAAGGTGAATAAATATGTTACAACTGTTCACGCCTCCCTTTACAATAGTCCACAACTCCGAGGTTGGAAATCACTGCTGTTGTAAACCTTGCAATTGAAAACAAACTGCAGAGGTGATCACACAGAATACCCCTTTAGCAGATGATGAAGTTAAAACACGAACAATAAAATAGTTAATAATTATCAAAAAAATAATAATGTAGTTATAAGTGTAAATTCTCACCTCCGACAAGTTTGTAACGGAGTGACTCAGCCTGAGCGATGGCGCAGAGTCCTCTGGTGGGAACTTTCTCGGCGTACAGCTCAACTGACGACTCAGGGAAGTTAAACCTCTTTTGCACAACGGAAGTGAGTTCTCTGATGCGGCGGCCTTTCTCTCCCAGCACGTTCTGTGTGCGTGTGGCCATTATGATGATTTCGGTACGGGTAGGGGTCACGCGGACCTCCACTCCGGAGTAGCCATCTTCTGCCAACTCGCGGGTCAGAAGCTCGTTCAACTCGGCAGTGAACACTCCATCTCCCACAAACTGAAAAGATATCCATAATGTAAGCCAAACGAACAAGGAATAAAGCCTTGGTAATAATATAACAGCACAAGATGGAAACAAACTGCAGTTGAAAACTACTAAGTTAATTTCACAATACAATAAGTGTCTATATAACCAATGCTGTGTATCAATTACATTTTGATAACTAAGTGACGCATGAGCATGGGCAAATGCCTTGATTTATTGTTAAAACGCTTCCTATACCTGGATCGCCGAATGGGTTTGGGTAAATATGGCATATAGTAGCACGTCAACTACTGCGGCGCAAAACTTCACAACTACGCTAAAAACAACGCCACGATTTAAAGTTATTTTTTGAGAACTTGATAATCGTGTTAAAACCACACATTATTACGAAGAACACTGATAAATTATGCGAAATACGAAATATTTTTCAGTATAGCGCCACTGTTTTCCATTATGGCGGCGCCGCGCCATAATGGAAAACAGAGTACATAGTTTGTGAAGTTTATCGCCGTAATAATACATGACGAGCTATACTCTATAATTACCCTGGATATAAATTAATGTGCCAACAAGTGTTTCAGTAGGGTGAATTTTCGCGAGGAGCAACGCCGGCGACGTTTAGTAATTTACGGTACAGTAAATTCCAAGCCGTTTGAAAGTGATAACTCTATGGCAATCTTTTAACACAGGAATAAATGCCCTTCGAGTGCAATCCAAAGACGGAAGTGGTCTACAATTGCTATTTAAACAAACAAGTATGGGTATTAACGAAATAGAAGCGTGTTGAATAAAACTGCCGAACCCGTTGACAGTTGTTTAGACTTTTAGAGGTTATGACAGCTTAACTTACTTTTGGACTCGAACAACTGCATAATATGACTAATAAGCCCAAGAAATAAACTGCCGAGAGGAATTAGCATACATCCTCAGAGAAATCTAATAAATTGAATACTATCTGACAACAACATACACATGTCACCTAGAAATCTTCGGGAGACATGTAAATAGTAATCGGTGCCATCCGGATATAATTCATCCACAAAAACACAAACTAACATTCAGAAGTTTTACCTGAACATGGTACAAAAAACTAAACAGCGATATTTATCGGTAAACTTTAGCGAGATTGCTACATCACCAAACCGTACCTTGCGTTTCTTTGAAATTGTAGTCGCCATGATTGCGGCCAAAAACTGAAAGAGAGACTTATCTGAAGTTCGCCGATGTCGCCGGAAATACCACCACCATAAAGCTTACAGTGTAAAAAAATAATTTAGATTATTATTTACAAATTTATAATGGATTGCAAGAAAAAAATTAAAGAGTATTGCTTTACAATTTCAAATAAATATTCCAGCTCTCCAAAAATAACAGTTTACATTTCGGTTGAAAAATGTATAAATTTATTTTTATTCCGTAGATTTAATATTTAAAAAAAATACTCATATTGTTATATTGATGTTCATTAGAAAGTAATCACAGTTTTCTTTCAATCTATTTGACAAATAAAATATCTGATCTTAAACTGGCTTAGAATTAGCAAATATGTATAAATATAACCATTAAGACTTATTTGAAAATTTATTTGAAGAACAAAAACTGTATGGTATTTTTTATTTCTATAAAATAGAAAGTTTTATTATCAATATGGGGAACTATTTAGTACTTGTGAGGTTACTTTCAATATAATATTATGAATTGATAAATAATCTAGGTAAATAATTGTGCCAAATGTTAACGATTTGGCAGTATGTATATTGCCAAGCATCAGCTGATTACCTAATGTTGTGAATATGGCAATGTTTCAGTGACAGCTTAAATTGTACAAAATTGTTACGTCGGATAGTTGGGCGAATGTCGAATATTTCATTAAAATACATAAAATTAAGATGATAGTTTCTTCGACATCTACATGGCGTCTGCGTGAGTATTTGAGTTTAGTCAATCCACACACCGCTTCTCACACTGTTTTGAAACTACGTATTCATTAATAATAATAAATATCATTCAGATAAACACGAATTCCTATGTTGTCATTTTTGTGAATACAGTATTTAACTTTATCTGCTTACATAAATCGTTCCCGATATTTATTTTCCTCACAGTATAATCCTATATATATTTCTCTGACGTGTTCAGTCCTCTCATGCCGTTATTTCCATTCTGGTCCAAAGTTCAAAATATACACACTTTTTTGTTTATGTTTTACTATGAGTGCAATATAAGATCAACCAAATATTGGTTTTTACTTATCATCTCGCTAATCTACCGTTATTAATATATAATCTATACCTACTATCAGGGTATCAAGGATTTTTTTTCCAAAACTCTTTATTAGTGATATATTTTTATATTTATATAAATTACTAGTTCTTGAGAGCTTTCATTCTTATACATGACCATTATGCCATTTGGATAAAATAATCATGAAATTTATTAAATGTTTTATTAACATTGATTTTTATTAAAATCTTTTGTATGTCTATGATGTTTTCAATAATTTACTCCCACCCTATTTCATCCTGAAATGAAGTGAAGACAGCAGTTCGCTAACTGCTAATCCATTATTTTATATCCCCTTACATTATATTCTTCATCCATAAAAAATAATCCTAAATAAAAATGGTGCTTTACCATGATCATCTTACAAACATTTTTCAGACAAAAATTTCTTAGGTTGGCTTGTTAACACTATTTTTACTTGTTTAGAATACAATAATATCGAGTAATTTCCAATGAATAAATTAGAACACTCTTTTATCTGTAAAGTGATTTTGTGCTGAGTGGTTTGTAACTCTCTTCCACTGATGAGTTTTGATGTCACATAACATTTTGTTAATTTTTTATTGTACATTATAAAACAGTAATAAAAACAACATGTTTTCTCCTTAAAAAACGTATAAATTTACTTGAATCAATTATTTTTATCTTATTTACAAAAAACTTGTTTGTATGAAAACTATCTTTTCCAGATAACATCACTGTGTCAGTTATGTCATAATAATACATTAGCTGATTTATTTAAATAAAAATGTTTTAAAACAAATCAAGGTTCATCTGAATTTAATTTATTCATTCTTAAATTGCACATAGTACTTGGAATATCTTCAATTTTATTTATATTCATAATTATCCATAATATACTTTAAAAGCCATCGTAATTTGAATAATACTCTTATTTCTTTTTCATTCATTCACAAATTTTATCATCTCTCCTTACGTATAATCACATATGTGGCCTTTACCCGAGTATATGTCTTTAAGCATACTCGTTGCCTACACACTCAGTTCTGTGGGTAGGCATGGAAAAACTTTGGGAAAAGTACCTACTTCACACATCTACTTGTGCTTTGAATCTTTCAGACTCTCTACTGTCAAATGTAATGTTTGCAGACACAGGATTATACGCAGGGAGTGCTGTTATTACCAAAAATACTTACTTACACTTCATGTCCAGAATTTACACACGCTGAATAAAATGTTGTGGCAAAGGAAAGCTTACAGCTTTAGTTAATATAAATAATTAACATTAAAACAATTATGAGAAAAATGTTTAAATATTTGTGTAATTGATAAAAATTTAGGCGGTGTGAATTTAAAAAATAATTCAGATGATTTTAAAAATTCGAATTCCTATAATAAATATCGTTCTCTTTATTTTACTGATAATCAAATTGATTGATTTATTATTCCACTGGTTGCGTTGTGACTTATTAACTCAAACTGACTCAAAGTCTCAGTTCATTCTCTTACTTGAATGGCTGAAGATACCAAAAGAAGAAACAATTATTATTAGTGACAAAATGTATAGAAATGTACAAAATTTGATATTTTGATAGCACCTTCTGTCGAAATCTTAAATTAGACTATATCAAACATTAAATCAAATAAAAATATTTAACGTGCCATCTTCTAGTAGACTTTTTTTTTCAGTTGCGGGTGGGGTGCGGCGTTACAGCAACAGCAATGCTCCCAAAATCACGACTCATTATACCATTCATCCTAGAGATCAGGATCCCAGATGGAAGGGTATATTCAAAAATACAATTATCAAAATATCAAATAAACCAGAATATTCTACCTGTGATTGCAGATAAATGTATGTATATGTTTTGCAGAAGTTAATATGGAGCGGTTCGTTGATGAAACAGACTTGTTAATCATCGGCGGAGGGCCAGCCGGCTTAGCTGCCGCCATAAGAGCCAAACAAATTGCCACAGAAAAAGGACAGGTGAGAATCCTTCAAAAGATTTATTGATATAATTGAAAATATATGACGCGGCTGAGTATACAAAATGAGTCGAAGCCTTAGTTCCATAGTGCTACAATTAAAAATAGGTACCTTTAAGATATGGCTGGCCAAAGCTTTGAGGCACCTAAACTGAGTTGTAAAAAAGTGATAATTATTATTTGTCTCATATTTTTAGTCAATCATGTAGTCATTTATCTCAATTCAATTTGATTTTTTGAGATTGTTTATATATTTATTTATTTCCGTTATGCAAACATCTGCCTATCAAGAGAAGACTAGTTATTATTTTTTGTTTTACTTTTGTGGAGTTGTAGATGACAGGTATTTGAATGTAATGGATAATATAACTCTAAACATCAAATTTTTGAGTTATTGTTTTATGTAACTAAGCCATCTATATGATTTGATTTCTGAACTATCCAATTCATAACTGGCCATGGTCACTTTCCTGCTAAAATCTTCCAGCTTGACCAGTTAGTAGATTGCTCAACATGCAATATAATTCAAAAGGCTGATAAGACCTTAGAAATAACGTACCGGAAAATTTGCAAGGATTCACACAGTTCAAGACATCCTATGGAAAGCTGTTAGCACTAAATTCATAAAACTTTTATATATATTATTAGATTTAGTATGCAACATAGCCATTTCTTGCAAAAATATTCAAGAAAAATAAAATTAATAAAAATAAAACACTTTTTTGTATGAATTTCACATTATCTATTGATGAATCAGCTGATAATGCTCGCGATGAGCGTAACCGATCGTGGTCTTCAATTAATAATGTGGAATGAGTACCAAAGTATTATTAAAGTGTTATTTTTTTATGTAATCCATTTCCAGCAAGAATTGACAAAATACGGAGAAACATACCCTATAAGAATAAGAAGCTATAGTGAGTGGGCTATGTTAGGTACAACTTTGAGTGCACTAAAGCAACAGTAGACAACAGGTGGTCCGTGGAAATGTTACAGTAATGTCATAGTAGCAAAGAATCCATAAACTCGTTGAAAACACGCTGCAACAAATATCACACAAATTAATTTGTTGTAATTTAACACATTTAATAATATTAAATAAAAAAAAATCACTGGATGACTTATTTATATAATATGTTTGTATCTTTTTAAAAATAAAATCCTGTCAGTGGTTTGCAGGAATTAAAACTGAGTTTCGTGGCCCTCAAAATCTGAAAATTTGAAGACTACTTCTCTAGGGTTTGTTTAATATTTAATTAATATGAATGATATTTTTACACAAGTATAATATTAATAATCAATACTTTCATATATTCTATTATAGGAAATCCGTGTGGTGGTGCTAGAAAAAGCAGCTGAAGTAGGCGGGCACACTTTATCAGGTGCTGTGATCGATCCGAAAGGCCTCTCAGAACTGATTCCTGACTGGAAGGAGAAGGGTGCCCCGCTCAACACACCGGTTACCAAGGATAAGATGGGATTCTTGACAGCTAATTCTAGGATAACAATTCCTCTCTTTCCAGGTAAGGTGTTATGCAAGTATTCTGTTGGATTTTTTCCAATTTGTTCACATTTCGTAAAATTTTAGCTGTAACCGTCCTATTAATTTTAATGTTAGATTATTTTTTATCTAAGGGCTGCCTATGTGGAATCACGGCAACTATATTGTTCGATTGGGTCGATTAGTGTCGTGGCTCGGAGAGCAAGCCACAGAGGCAGGTGTTGAAATTTATACTGGCACCGCCGGCTCGGAAGTGCTGCTGAACAATGGAGTCATCGAAGGTGTCGCGACAGCCGACGTGGGAATCGCTAAAGACGGATCGCCCAGAGAATCATTCGAACGAGGAATGGAGTTGCGCGCCAAGTGTACAATCTTTGCAGAAGGTACGAGAAATAAAATTTACTTACGTGTAAATCTGAGATAAAAATCATCAAAACAATTTTAATATACGTCAATTATTAAAATTAACCCAGGTCTATTTAAATATTGCAGGATGCCACGGTCACCTCACAAAGCAAGTTATAAACAAACTCGGTCTCCGACAATCAGCCGAAACTCAAACATATGGATTGGGCCTTAAGGAACTGTGGGAAGTACTTCCTGAGAAACACCAACCCGGTTTAGTTGAGCACACTGTTGGATGGCCTCTGCCCAAAGATGTCTACGGAGGATCTTTCCTCTACCATCTGAGCGAACCGGATGGCAGTCCGTTGGTAGCTGTCGGATTCGTGGTCGGATTAGATTATACAAACCCGTACCTGAGTCCATTTAGAGAGTTCCAGAAATTTAAAATGCATCCTTCTGTTCGGCCTCTGTTTGAAGGTGAAAATTAATGACATATTTTCCATTCAAGTTTCCTCTAATTATTCCTACTAATTCTGGGTATCTTTGTGAAAATTCAGTTTTTATATAAAATTTCAAATTGATAACTTTGTTATTCTGTTGGTTGTGTCAGATAACAAGAAAAAGACTCGGGCATTGAATCAAGAACCGACTCCAAACTGATTCTTACAATAATTTCCGTTTAACTTACATATCTGTATACCATCAGACCATTCTACTTATTAGAATAATTCTAGTGCATTACACCAATTAATATGATGAATAGACTAATAATTTTTCAATATCTTAAAACGACTTTTCTGACTCCAACTCTGCCTCGGGGAAAAAACATCCTACTTCCGACTCCGTCTCTGGCTCCACTGCCCTGGTTATTAGGTATTACAGAAAGTTACCTCTGAATCCATCAAAAATACAATGTTTTCATTTGTTTTCCACTCATTCTATGCAAAAAGAAAAATTTCCAATATTAATTCTCACCAATAAGTTTAGTAAAGACTAAGAATCAATGTCTATGTTACAAATAAAAGTCTTACGATGGAATTAATCACCAAAATATAGTCTGTTATTATAGCAATACCAAGTGCATAGGAAGTATCTACAATTTAAACCTGTCGAAAAATTGACCACCATAATAATTATACAGTAATTAATTAATATTATATCTTGTATATGTTATGTATGTGTTCAAATATTTAAGGAATCCATTGTCAGATTTGCCTGCTAATAAAACAATACAAAGTGCTTGATAGCAGAATGTATACTATTATTTACTTTACAGGGGGCACTAGGGTAGCATATGGAGCGAGAGCGTTAGCAGAAGGAGGTTTACAGAGTCTTCCGAAGCTCACTTTCCCTGGTGGATGCCTGGTCGGTGATGCAGCAGGTCTTCTCAATGTCCCCAAGATCAAAGGCACACACAATGCCATCAAGAGCGGTAAATACTATCAATATTATTTGTCTTTCTATTCTACATAACTTTGGCTATTATAAAAAAAAACTGGAATACTTCATGAAATGAGTTATATTCTGCAGGCGCCTTGGCGGCTGAGTCAGCATGCGAAGCAATATCGTCAGGCGTGGAAGGAAGTGAGCCTGTATCTTATGAGAGTAACTTACGTGAATCTTGGGTGTGGCGAGAACTGAAAGCAGTTCGCAACATTCGCCCGTCTTTTCATTCTCCTCTCGGTCTATACGGAGGATTCGCTTACTCTGCTCTTTCCACTTTACTCGGTGGAAGGGAGCCCTGGACCCTGAAACACGGAGGTACGAATTTTAATTTTACTTAGACTCAATGATGTAATGATAGTGAAATTTTTAATAAAAATCCCGCCATTTTTGTTAGAATAATAGTAGTTTTGCCCAGCTAAACAGCAATTCTCAACTGGGCTTGCTGCCCAAAGGCATTAATTGACAATTCGATCAAACCTGTGTTATATTAAACAAAGTTCTTTCTTTTTCATTTTCCATAAACTCAATAAGTCACTTAATGTCTAACATCAACCAATATTGTCCCATTGGACAAACCTTTGAAATTATAATGTTCTATTTCATGCAGGTATCGGGCTAAAAGACATCATCAACAAGCCTATGTTGTTTTTACAGAATACATTTTAATGACTTCTTGCATCAAACAATATGTGTTCACAGAGGATTAACAGTAAAAATGTAAATTTGCAGGAAGTGATGCATCTCGATTGAAACCTGCTAAAGAATGTTCACCAATCGAATATCCTAAACCTGATGGAAAGGTTTCCTTTGATTTACTGTCTTCCGTCGCTCTTACGGGTAATTTTTTTACAACAAACTTACTGTGTTTGCACCTGGTGAATTTAATTTAAATGTTGTGACATACGTCAAAACGGCACGCAGCATAATGATCATTGTATTTCTTTTATTCCATTGTAGGAACGAATCATGAATCAGATCAACCTGCCCATCTCACACTAAAAAATGACAGCATTCCAGTAGAGAGAAATTTAACCATCTATGATGGACCTGAAGCAAGATTTTGCCCCGCTGGTATGCCATGGTTCTTTTGAAATACATCTGATTTTCTTTTTGCTGATAATTCTTTTCACGATCAACGATATTTATAATTATCAAATTATTTTCAATATGAAAAAATAATTAACCAAATGAAAATGAAAAAATTGCCGTACATTTTTTTATTACAAAAAACAACTCAATTATTATTACATTTAAATCTTATCATTTTGTTTATATAATGCAGGAGTGTACGAATATGTCCCGCTAGAGCAAGGAGAAGGCCAGAGATTGCAGATAAACGCACAAAATTGTATCCATTGCAAAACTTGTGACATCAAAGATCCTTCTCAAAATATCAATTGGGTGACCCCTGAAGGAGGTGGTGGACCCAATTACAATGGAATGTAATTTGTAAATCGGTTCATACAAAATTTTGTGAATAAATATTTTAAATCTTTTTTAGTTTTGAAAACCATGTACAGGAAAACTTGTACATTTTAAAGGAAAACTTTAAATACAGGTGTACCTTTTGTTTATATCAAAATATTTTGGCAATCTGTATTGCGCACTGGCTGCTGATTAATATACCATGCTGTTATTTATTTAATTTTGTAAATATGTGTTCACTTTCTTCTATAAAATTGATATTATAGATTTTGTATTGCCTGATTTATAAAAGAATATACAATATTTTTTTACACTACCAAAATATGATTCTTTATTTAGTCTTTAGTACTTCCTAAACCATTGGTTCCCAAACTTTATGTTACTATGCCTCCCTTTGAAGAAAAAAATATCTTCGCGCCTCCCCATCCTTTATTTCATATAGTAATAAATACACGTTTTAGAGGGTAAATAAATATTTTGGACTGTTCGCGCCTCCCTTTGCCCACGCCTCCTCAGGGTGGCGTGCCTCCCAGGTTGGAAATCGCTGTCCTAAGCTAATGTTTTCAGTAATTTAGTTATAAGATAAAATAATCATTATAATAGTAGTAAATGCTTATTCCTTTTTTTGTCACCAATATGAAAGTACATTAGAGACTCATCAATTGCAAAAATACTATACATAGGCTTATGTCAGATAATTTATGAAAAATTACTTTGTTATTTCGAAATCTCTTTCCAAAATTTTTTAAACATAGACCATGAATGTAATTTACTAAATAAAAATAAATCTTAAAAGTATTTTTACAAAATCAGTCTCAAACTTGGATTTATAACTAAAACACATTCAATATGCTTCGTTTACACATACATATTTTCTTTCGTTTCAAAGCATATATTTTACTTGAATGCAAATAAAAGCGTCTATATTTAAAGCTAGCCAGAGGTGGGTTCGTGCAATCCCATTGTTGTGTTTGACTTAGACCGGCGAGCCCCTTAATAAAATAAGAATAAACAATTTTCTCAGATGTTTGTGTTATAAAATGTATAAATATGCATTTTAATTAAATTTAAGAACGCAGTGATGCATGTTAGGGTACAACATATTAAACGAAATACATTGCACCTATTCTTGCTTCAATCTTAAAGCCCTTAAATCCTGCAATAAAGGTAAAAAAATATTTTTTTAGTATTTGATATATTTTTTTTTGTCTATAAAGTAACATTTTATTGCTTTTAAAGTTATTGTGTATAATTGTTTAAGAGTAATAAAAAAATTTACCCTTCCCAGAGCACCACAGATAGTTTATAGATTAACATTTAAACACCCAACAGTCCATATAGGGACCGTAGCTTTTCGCTGTTTGTTAACCAGCGTTGCCTGGAGAGACCAGCGAGCTTCGCGACAGGATTACATTAATTTACCAAATAAAATTAGTTATGACTTATTAATATAGTTATTTTTGTGACTGACCAATTTCAATATTGATTTTGTGAAAAACTACTTTGGCACTACTTCTATTGCAAAAAGTACGCAGGCTGATAAATGTTAAGCGAGCCTCTTATTAACGTATTGGGCAGCCAACTTTTGAAGCCACCAATATAACTTCTCAAAAAATACAATTGTATGCATTTATTATAACACTTTGAAAATATTCACTGTCAATCCTAGATGAAAAGAAATTGCATTAAAAATAAAACACTTTTTATTACATATACCATATTTTTTGTTACAAAAATGGTTTGGGTTTGCTCGTGACTGGTATTATCAACTGAGTTCATAGGTGGTCGACTTTTTCAATAATTTTTCTGACCATCTTTTAAAAACTTCTTGTGATGTTTTTCATTTTGCACCACTGCTTTTTATTTGATTGTCTATGGTGAGATATTATTTTTGTTATGGCAGTACCAATCGTACCAATGTACTTGCTGTCATTCTCAAAATTCTTGTCATTCGATGTCTCTAGAAGGAGAATTTTTCAATATATAATTTGTTGTGACTAATTTTGCATCAATCAACACTTGGATTTATACAAACGCACTCCTATACAAAGCAAACAATCATGGAGTTTCCAGATTTAGGAAAAAATTGTTTGGAGAGGACTTGTCATAAACTTGGTAAGCCTTTTAAATAACTCAAAACGAAATGTTGATTTATACGTGATAACAAAAATGATTACAGGTTTTTTTTGTTGTTTTAGATTTTCTTCCTATGAGATGTGATTCTTGCCATGAAATATTTTGGTAAGTGTGATTCCATTAAACTGAAATATCATAGATTTTGAAAAACTTACTAAACAGATGGTAACTTTTACGAGATTTCAAGGTGCTAAGACAAAGTTACTAATGACGACATATTTCATGCACGGTGACAATGAACACTATTCTATTTGATATCCAAAAATGTTAAACATTATGTAATAGAGCAGCTTTTTCATGTTTTGTAATTTGTTTTTTTTGCGGGATTTAGTAAACTTTCAGGGAAACAAAGAGTAGAAGGCATATTTACCCAATTAAAATAATATTGCTCATACCTACAATTTTGGTAATCCTTTTCATTAGAGTAGCAAACTCACTGACGTTTAATTTAACATGGTCGTCGCTTCAGTGCTACCAATAAATAAACATGTGACATTAATTATTATTGTTATTATAATTTTATTCTTTATTTTGCAGACCTAAGAAGCTTAATTGTCTTTAACCCTTTCCTTACTATGCAAAAAAAGCACGCGCTCCTGAGCTGTGTATTCGTTACACATCAGACAAATGGGAGTGAATCATGACAATTATATAACACTACTACATTATTTCTATTATTACATTACTCAATGCTTAAATGTATAAAGGAGGAATACCTGAATTTTAGGTGGAGTATTTATTATATATACAGAAAAATGTAAATGATTAGATCGTACGTGTACTATTTACACATCTTAGTTAAGAAAGGGTTAATAAGCGTCAGAAATACATCACAATCCCAGAAAGTTATCTTAGAAGTGAGTAAGTTGATGAGTGGTAGTGTAATACAGGTGAGATAAGGCTAAGTTAATATCAGAAACCTTCAATCCTGAACACTGGGGATTTATTCGGGTCCTATTTGGATGAATTTATTTTTAGGAATTCGTTTCACTCTCCGTGTAGTGGTTTTGGAGTATTTCTGACGCCTATTAAAGACAATTACGCTTCTTAGGTCTGTAAAATAAAGAATGAAATTATAATAATTAATGTGACGTATGTTTTTCTATTGGTAGCACTGACACGACGGCCATGTTGAATTAAACGTCAGTGAGTTTTCTACTCTAATGTAAAAGATTACCGGACTTTTTTGCACTCAACCATGGTATGATGGAAAAACAATTCTTTACTTTAATATTTTTAATGGGTTCGGCGATATTAATTTTAATACTCTATTATTTTATTTGTTGTTCTACTGATGATGCTCCTGAAAACGGAGACATGCATGTGGAATGACAGGGATATCAATTTTATATTCATTCTTTGCTTGTTTAAATTATGGTTTTTATGAGGAAAAGTTTGCGACCAATAGTCCAAAAGTGAAAGATTTCATTTGAAGTCTAATTTTGTAAAAGTTTGTATATCTTAAGTTATTCAAGATAGTTTAATGTAGGTTCTATCTACATATTTTTTATTAATCTTTATAATATTGTTGGTCTTCCAGCTCTGATCACTTCAGCTACCTTCACCACGGCTGCGATGGAGCTCGCAAAAAGGATGTTCAAGTTCCCGCCTGTCCATTGTGTGGAGCTGCGGTACCTGGAAAGCGAGGCGAAGCACCAGATATAGCTGTTTCACAACACATAGATAACGATTGTCAGGCTGATCCAGCCAAGCAGAGAAGAAATAAAGTGAGACTCTTTGGAAATATTGAAAACATTCATAATATTTATCATAGATATGTGTATTAGATAATATTACTATATTTATTTCTATGGGATTAAGCGGTTACTCTGTGGTTATTGGTTTCCTCTCTAAAACTCCCGTATTTTCACATTTTATTTTAAAGATTTTGTTTTACTGTAGTTAAACCATAATTTTTCTTCAGATAAATTTATCAAATGTATTACATTTTATTACCGTTGAATGATATTTGTATAACATTGTTTTTTGTACTAAGGTTTACACAAATCGATGTGCACTCAAAGGCTGCAAAGGCAAAGAGATGGTGTCTCTCATATGCCCGGAATGCACATTGAATTTTTGTTTCAAACATCGGCACACGACCGATCATCAGTGCGATGGAAAACTCGGAGCCAAGAGAAGAAGGGCTGCGTAAGTTTCAATAAATTAATTGCTTAACCCGAAATAATCTTTAACCATGATATCTCATCCAGTGATGTATCACTATAGCCACATTCAACACGATATGGAATGTTTGCTCTCAGGCAAGTCGAACGAATGGAAAAATTGAATCGTTCAAATTTTGTTCATTTCCATATATTTTGTATGCATTTGTTACAACCCAGGTATATCTTTTCGGCAACTCAGGCATTCAAGTGTACTGTTGTACTTGAACTGATAATTCTTATGAAAATGTACAAAATTTTATCGATTCAAATTTGATTTTGAAATTCCATCAAGCGACCTCGAGTCGAAATCCTAAATTAAAAAATGAACTATTTGCTTGAGTGATCTGTGTATGGCTTACGAACATCACGAAAACGAGAAAGTATCCTCCAGACAGCACAAAGAAAAGTCAAATTTATTATGAAAGATTTCATTTTGCAGCGAAGCAGCTGCTGCTCGTCTGAAAACAAAAGAGTCTCCGAGTGGGCAGAAATTGCACAATGGTGGATCGCCAGGCGGGTTCAACTCATCTATTAGACCTAATGCTTTTACAGAAGTCCAAGGATTTATGGTGTGTATTTATAATTACTTAATGGTTAAGTTATGTTTTGTACATATCAAAACAATTATATTGTTACACCGACAGTTTCTAGACTTAATCTGCTATTTTTTATTGCCCTTCTGATATCGGTGGATCGGGATATTTTTTTTTTTTTTTTTTTTACCTATTTGGCGGTCAGAGTTGCAAAGAAAACCAGTTATATTGAAAAGTGTTAAAGTAAAATTTATTAAATGTGGATTAACAAAACGTTAAATTGCTAAATATTTATTCATTTGAAATACACAATAACTATACTTTTTATTTTCCGGAAAGAATCAAACAATTTCTTAATTTAATTCAACTCTTCTACATAGCTAACAAAATTACATATATCAGGATTTTTCATCTGACTACTTAAGTATGGTATTTGAAAAGGCTAGTTGCATGTCATTTTTTTTCATTTAATATTTCATACAACATATTCAACATATAATATCATACATTACGTAAGGAGGTTTCAGTTTGAAATAAGTGAAAATGAAGGTAAAAAGTTGTCCAATTATAGTTTAAGGACTTCTTATACTGGTTGACCAGGTCAAAAATTAAGATAAATGAAAGTCAAGTGATAATTTTTTCTTAGCATAGTATTCTCAAAAAAGGGATTGTCTATTTGAGCTTTATATCTACTTTTTTGTTGAATTGTTTGTAGCTATATCTAAAATGCATCCTTCTTGACATTTCTAATGTCAAAATTGTTACTGAATGATTAATATTCAACATTTATTTTGGGGGTGAGTGTAGTCCCACACTGACATGTTTGTATGAAATTAAATCGATTCTTAACACAGATGCGATTGTCTTGACTCTTCCGTACCCTCGCAGCAACAACAGCGGACCTCGGCCTTTAATCCTTTAAAATACCCGTGTTATAGGTCTCAAATAAATATGGTTTTTTTCTATTTGTCAATAAAATAGTTTTACATTTTAATATAAATTTAAAAAAATATACATTTAACGTCTTATACATAATTTGAAAGTCTCGTCGATTTTATCATCGAAAAATATTGAATTATCGAGCATGAGATGGAAATATATAAATATCAATATGTAAGAGTAACAATCACTTTAGTTTTGCCGAGCGAAACAATTAGATGAATTCCACGAGTAAGACAGTGTAAGTGTATTAAACTGCTTTCTTTGACATTTTCAGTCAGAGGATGAGGCTCTTGCCCGTGCCTTATCCCTCTCTCTGCAAGACGAATCTTCAAATGCGACCTCGCAACCGTCAGGATCAAATCAACAAGGCGATCCATCATTACTTCGTAATCAACCAAATAGACAACGAGTGGGAGGCGAACAATCCAACTCAAAATGCACGCTTTCTTAACTGTGAAAAAAGTGAAAGCGATGATCACCGATGTCAATAGTAGTGTTAAACAATGTATCATTGAATTTAGATTTTTCCATTTTTGAGCTTTTTTTTAAATAAGCAAAAGTTTTTCAATCGCCGTCATTTAGATTGGTGGTTAGTGATTTTTTTACACCATTGAATAGAACAGACGACCGATATTAATTAACAGAAACCAAAAAGTTGATGTACCTAAAAAATAATAATATTCTTGATATCAGTGACTAAATTATGACTGCGTACTAAATATTTTAATTTAAAATGTGTATTTGACTGTTTTTCTTTAAAGCATGTTAAAAATAGCCTCATGAATTTAAATACGATCAATATTTCTATTTAAATCTTATTTCTGACTAAAAATAAAGACTTCAAAAGCTACCATAATATTTGTTAAATCTACAAACGATGACTGCCGAACCAAATTTGTTAGAATTACAATTTTTAAAAATTCTCAAAGTATGATCCGGTTGATTTACCAAAATAATATTATTTGTATAAGATAAACAGATGGTGATGTTACAATTTTCATTTAGATTATTCAGGACTGATATCAGATCTCTCAGAGGTAGCTCTTCGTGCGGCATACACTTTTTGATTAACCATTATAAGATTTACTAACTGCTTATTTACAAAAAACTCTAATGTTCAAAATTCTTCCGATGTCTATCACCATTTAAATTAAATCATAAATTGATAAACCCTCGTTTTATCATTTTTATTATGAAAACTACTTACTATTCTTTCTGATATGATTATTCATAACGGATTCACTCTTTCAACAACAATAAAACTACACGTTACATATAATAGTGTTATCGAGTTACTAGCTCATTAAACCAAAAATCTTTTTGAATTACTTATTATGTTTATAAAACTCTAAAAGATTGTTTTCATTCTATGTTACTGTTTGACAATTCTATCTGAATGTTTGGTTGATTTATTAACAGTATATTTTTGTTTGGATATGCAACTACACAGTGCAAGCTGTACATCCTGAATAGGCCGGTTTTATTTCTAAATCTGATATGATTCTCAGTTTTTGAACAGTGGTCATTTAATTTTAGGAATTGTAACAATTCAAATTAGTAATTAACCGATAGTTATCTTTCTTTGTGACCTGGGACAAATGAAGGCTTCGTTCACTCTTATCAAAAAACTATTATTACTATTAACTACTGCATAGATCTGTAATATTATAAAATGTAAATATTGTAGATATGTATTGTAGATATGTGCCTTTTACAACACTTAATTTGATAATAAATCCACCGCTGTTAACATTTCCTAAATATGTCACTGCATTCCATATTCTGCATTAAAATATCATTAAATTTAAATAACTGACGTTTTTCTTAGAGCGTTTTGTGCTTTTTAATAATTCTAATAACGAGAATATATTTTTGTAATCATCCACTATTTTAAATATAAATAAAATTCAGCTTTATTTTTAAATGTGTTTTATTCAACCAATTAGTATTATGTACACACTTATCATCAAATATAATTTTACACCAAATAAAATCTAATGTTTAAACAATGATACAAGTATTAATTCCAGAAATGAAAGTTTTACAGGATCTCTCGGCCCGTTGAGTAACTTCTCCATAGTGAAAGAATTGAAGGTGGTAAGTTCTTAAAGTCGAATCTCAAAGATTTTGATTACTACCAAAAGGCAAAACAATATGGACTTCCAAAAAGGGGAAGGAAGAGTTTAGAGACAAAGGTGTATGGCTTAAGTGGCAAAATTATGTTACCTGCGGGAAACCTTCATTGGAATCTATAAAATGTGCTATGGATCGTAAAAAAATAAATCCAAAGCCATGAATTTGAATTTTACGTATGTCGGAGAGTAATTATTTTTTATTTGTTTATAACTACATGATTTTTTTATTCACCTGTTAAGTTTCATCATAAATAGTATAGGAAACAGAGCTGTCGTTGAAGAATGATTGATATTGATATCATTATCAAAGATTACTTCTGTGGTTAGCCAGTAAAGCTTTATTTTGAATGGTCCTAAATTTGTGACTATCATTGAGATGAGTGGTTATAAATTCGGGCGGGTGCCGAGCGATGAATATTTCTAAGCACATATGTTTGGCAGCGCTCAATCTTTTCCTCTCAGCGTTAGATCTGCACAGCGTACGGTGGCCAGCAAGCGTAAAGTCTGACGCTATTCTCTCCACTACTGCGTATGTTATTTGTTGGTTGCTTTCTTCCAGTGACACCTGAAATTTTTTATTGTAAGTTGACATTACTGGAATATCAGCTGACCGCCGCACTGAGATGGCAGCCGACTGGCTCTTTGTATGAAGATATGATTGTTTTCAGTACAGTTCACAGTTAAAATAATATCTTCACAATCACTTTTAAGGTGTTCACTGCCCATTCTTGGTGAAAGGCATTATTTTTTAAAATAAAATACTTTTTGTGCTAATGAAATATTCGCGCGGGGCGGCTTCTTTTGACAAATTTTGCAAGACATCGAAACCTTTAGAATAATCTACATATCTTTTTAATCTATAAGTGTATATATGTGAAAATTTCAGATATGACAAAATTGGCCTGTGCTCCGTATGCTAAAAGGTGTCAACGGTTCATAACGGCATAGGAGAAAAAGCGGGTCATAAAGTGTTAGTAAATTTATCATTCCACCTGTTCTTCGTAGGAAGCAGAAAAGGTCAAAAAACAGTTAAATGTGTCCAAAAAGCCTTTCTTTTTGTAGTACCTGATGTCGAATACATTGCCATACTTGGCATCTAGATATTTCAGCCGTTGCTGAATCTTCAACATTGCCGTTGTAGAAAAAGTGCCCGACCCCTGCCAGCCAATAATAAACAAACAATATTGATGTGGCGATATTGTCCTTTAATCCGTCTAAGTAGACTCCTCCTTTAGGAAAACTCAGAAGGTCCGTAACGTCGACTT
Organism: Himalopsyche tibetana; assembly: GCA_030503985.1. Lineage (NCBI taxonomy): Eukaryota > Metazoa > Arthropoda > Insecta > Trichoptera > Rhyacophilidae > Himalopsyche > Himalopsyche tibetana. The sequence goes on from JAPJYX010000030.1 coordinate 28,022,929, forward strand.
CTATTTCTGGCAATATTTGCAGTTGATTAGGCATTGTTGCACATTGTTTTTTCCACAACTACGGATAAATAAATAATCAGACAGTACTAGGCAACATGAAATTTGACAATCTGCTATATTTTGTTTATTCTCACCTCATTAATGTATGGAATTATTTGAATATCATAAATCAAAAAACCGTCAACACCTGCCATTATTTCCTTCTGCTTCGTTTCAATTATTTTATTTATGATCAATGTGTTACTAAAATAAAATACATCCAATAAATCAATTGTAAAATAGATTAATCAACTCTCTGTTTCAAACTTTTCCATTAAAGTGATAATTTTGAATTCAAATATATTTGGCGGGTCACCCTTTTTTGTAAATATTTTCTGTTTTTAGAAAACATTAGGCAAACAATAAATGATTTTTAATTATGATAGAGTGGCAAAACGGAAACCCTGCCTTAAGTTGTAAATAAACTGTATTTCTTTTGATCGACTCACTCAGGACTTGATCCATCAGATCCTGGCCTGAGAACTGCTGCTGCCATACCTCCTGTAGCTGGAGCACCTCTAGCATGACACGTTTTTATAACCATGAGTAAATAACTCTTTAAGAATTTGCATTCCATATTCAAATATTTTTTTCGGTCAGGAAGAATAAATGTCGGACGATCTCCTTTAAAATAAAACATAAATTTTGAATGACAGTTAAATAGTATATGATATCCTTTGGGATTAATATAAAAATACTTATTTATCTTACCAAATTTGTTAATAATGGAAGCAATGTAATCCCAAATGCCACAATTCAGTCCTAAAGAGTGCTCTCTTAACGCATATAATATCTCCTCAGTTTCAAAAGCGGCTGATATGTTTTCTATCAATACACACGCTTTAATGGTACCGTGTTGAATATTTAGTCTATTTTGACTCCAAATAAATATGTCGTTCCACAATTTAGCTTCCAATGCTCCTTCTAGTTTTGATAAGTAGAAAAAAGGTCCACTTCCAGATTCACTTAATATCTTTCCGCAGTGAAACATAAGAATGCTAAAGTCAAGTAATGCTCCTGGAATTTCCTTACCATTTACCTAAAAATTTTATATAGTTATATTCTAAAATAAAATTGTCAAATACAACAATAGATGGCAATCTGGGATCCCATCAAATTATTAATAACCCCATTGATTTAAATATTTTTAACCTATTCACTCACAGACCCATGATAAGCCAATTTTTAAATTTATCAGTCCTTAGCATAGTTATTACTCTAAAACTAAGATAATATAACCTTACCAAGATGTTATGATCGACAATATTCCATGCTCTCGGTCGCAACATCAGTATAGGGCAAGTACTTATACTGGATGGTGCACCATGCAATTTTCCATTTACAACTTGTATAATGTTATGATATCCTTGTATCTGATTCTTCCATGTTGGACAGTGTCCATCATCAAAATCTACTTGGACACCTTGCACATCACAATTCAGGGTATCCACAAAATGCACAGTGTTTGATGGAGATACGTCTCCAATATCCACACGTCGGCATCTAGTCATATATTTTGAAACATTACTCGTATTTAAATAATGATACAAGTTAAAAAAATAAGCAATCAACATTGGTGGCATCTAATTATTTATCAATTTGTGCGGTCGTCAATTCTTAAAGGTAAATTTTCAATAAAGGCGATGACGGATCAGATTTAAAAAAGAGCTGTTAATCCATTTGAGCACATGAAAAAGAATATTTGAGGTGGCTCACTTTTTCTTTCATATGAATTGATATTTCAAAACTATAATGTAAAATTGTCTTACTGTAATCTGTTCGGAAGTGGAGAAATTTTCCATGATTTGTCTGATCTCTCCCAAGAAGTGAGAAAACTAGGCAACGAATCTTGAACTGAGAAGCGATGTTTTTGTTTCAATCTATTTGTGTATAAAAGATTTATACTTCTATCAAATTCACTATGGATATTCTCCAAGAACTCCAATGCTTCCATAGAAAATATATTTTTTTGAGCATCTTCCAACCTGTATGGGGCTGGTTGTAGTATATGAACATTTTCATATTTCATTTCTCAATTTGTGATTGAAACTGCTTTACACTGTTCGATAACTCTTTAAAATTGTATGCATTTACTATGCAAACCTGATGGAAAATTTTACTATTACAAACTTGTTTACATAACAAAAACATGCCTTGTCTTAAAATTACAGCTGATAGCACTCAAAAGATAAGATAAGTAATGTGTTCAAAAATTAAATATAATATTTTATTAAAATATTTAATGCATCCTTACTGTCTTGCTACAGATCTTGTTTTATGAAATCAACTAAACCACAGTAATGGAATCAAGCGATTCTTAATCAGCATTTTTTATCACTGTAATAGTGTAATAAATTCTTGTTTGTATGCTGAATAGCTTTGAACCTTTGGACTGACTATTGTGCTGACTGACAATAATATGGACTGTAAACCATTTTAAACATAAACATTTCACCTCTAGTTTGTTCATATTGAATAATGCATTTCTATATTATTGGCATATTGTGCCTTGTATAACAAAAGATACTTGTGTAATAAAAAAAAACTTTTGAATATTTTGTGCTATTTTTATAGTCTTCAAAAATTAAATTCTAAATAATAATTTTAATACCATGAATATGATCAACAGAATTTGAATATGCCTGTTTTTTAGTGTTTTTGTTTGATATTATCTTTAGTAATGGATGTTACTATAGCCACAATCAATAGGAGTAAAAATTATGAACTAAAAGTATTTTTAATTTTCTCAAAATAAAAGCTTTACAGTCATGGTGGGGTTGAGGGCAGAAGGAGCAGCTGTCAAGACCTCACATGAATTTAATGCTTTTATATTTGTTATTTAATTTAAATATTCTATATTGGGATTTAACGTTTTTCTGAGAAGCTCTGTTTTTTTAAGATATTGAAATTTATTGGATGTGATCAATTAATTTCGGTACATTTGCGCTGTATTTAACATAGCAGTAACTTGTATGGCTTTGCGTTTCACCAAGACCATGTCGATTGTGGAAAGGAAAAAGGACGTATCCCACACATATAAAATTTTACAGGAAGCACAAAAAAACGTGTTTTGATGATTTTAAACAATAATTATGAATTATAAACAACCTTGAAGTGCACGGAGACTTCTAAACTGGTGTTGAATTTAAATAATCTAATATTAATTAAATATTTTTTTTATGAAAAATCTTTATTTCAGTCTTTTTTCTCGGTTTTAATTTTTTACAAGATCATTTTTTTCAAACTTAAAAGATAAATATGGACACTAATTCAGAATTTGCAGCTTGCATCCTTTTGATAGAACGTGTATCAAGTTTAATACATTGTTGTTATCGAAAAAAGGTGTTTTGAAAAAACTGAGGGCTACGTTCTTTTTCCTTTCCAAAGTCGATGTTAATTCTCAATTTGTCTTAACTCATTTCGTAAAATGGAATAATCAAATATCCATTTTCTATTAGGGGCTTTGATTTCTTGGCTTTTTTCAATTTTCGAGATAGCACTATAATATTAAATAAATAAATTTTATCTTAAAATTTTTGATAATATATAATGTTAACTCAAATTTTGCTTCAAAAGTCACATTTAACTGAAATTCACTAAGTTCCACGATAATGTAATATCAAAAAGTTTATGAATATGTAATTGCCTTCATAATAATGTTTTTTTTTACAAAAAACCCTAAAAATAAATATTTTTTATAGCTTGGCAGTTCATTTGAGGTTATGCATAGATCATAGACAATTATACCAGAGACAATACTTATATATATCAAAGATAAATATATATACAATATTATAGTAGTGTCATTTTGATTCTTTAGTCTAATAAATTTATCCATAAACGGAAACAACTTAGTTTTTATTCCAGCTTATTGACATACCTCCTATTATAAGTAAGCAAAAATAGATGGCATCTTTCTTTTCAACGCATATACCGTTCTAATAACATTAGACCCATTGTGACGCACTGTCAATACAGTTTTAGTGGGATAACATTTTGTGAGGTTAAGTTATAACTATTTTTAGTTGTCAAAAGTTTTCAATAACATGGAAAAAGAAGATTCGTCCAACGATTCTCCGACAGAAAAAGTAACATTTAAGCAATTTAAACGCAAACCCACCAGAAAAAGATACAAATCGTCACCAGAAAACAGCGATTCCGAAGGTGAGAAAGACTTCCTCGCCAAACTGGAAGAAACCAAAGCCGTACAAAAACTCAGAAAGAGACCGAATGGCGTCAGCGTTGTGGGTTTGGCAGTCGGTCAAAAAATTTCTGTGGAAGAAGAACTGACGTGCAAAGACCCGTTTAAAGTTAAGTCCGGAGGAATGATCAATATGAAAGCACTGAAAAGCGGCAAGGTAAAACAAGTCGATGACGCTTACGATACCGGTATTGGAACCCAATTTTCAGCAGAAACTAACAAGCGCGACGAAGACGAGGAAATGATGAAATACATCGATGAGCAATTGGCTAAACGAAAAGGCGCAGACGACACCGTCAAAGACATCGCTGATCCCAATAAATATTTATCTCCCGAAGAGGCTGCTCTGCAAGCGTTGCCCGACCATTTGAGACATTCCTCAGCTCACAGATCAGAAGAAATGTTATCGAATCAAATGCTCAGTGGCATTCCTGAAGTCGATTTGGGAATAGATGCCAAAATTAAAAATATCGAAGCCACAGAAGATGCCAAACTGAGACTTTTGTGGGAGCGTAAAAACAAGCAGGACGGACCTTCACAGTTTGTGCCGACAAATATGGCTGTTAATTTTGTTCAACATAATAGATTTAATATTGACACTGATGTCCCGCGGCGGAAGAAACCCGTGCCTGAAGAGAAGCCAGAGATTAAACGGCCGGCCATCGGCATACCGCCGGAAAAAGAACCGCCGCCGCAAAATAAACAAAACAAAAAAGACAAAGGGGAAAGGGCCACTGATGATTATCATTATGAAAAATTCAAAAAGCAATTTAGAAGATATTGATATAATTTAAGATTTCGACTGAAGGCGCTTGGTGAAATTTCAATATTTAATTTTATTCATTCAAATTATGTACATTCACACAAGTTTTTTCACTAACGATCCGGGTTTCCTCTGAAGATGCCGAAAGGCGAAACCCGGATCATTAGTGACAAAACTTGTGTGAATGTACATAATTTGAACGATTCAAAGAAGATATTGAGTTTTTTTGGCTGCCCTATGTAGCTATCTGAATGTCAGCTTATCTTTCGGTTATTGGAACAGTGTCCTGACAGCACTCCTCAGGTTTGCCTTGGACTAATGGATAACATACTGCTCACTGGCTCCTGTGGTTTTGCTATTCAATTAATTTCTCAGATGTATTATTTTAATAAATCATAAATGATAATTATTGTGGGCCTGTTGACATTAAAAACCTTTTGCGGAGGATAATTGTGGGGTCCTTTTCCAAAACTGATTATTTCCAATATTGGTGATAGTGAGTTAAGTAGGCAAGATTGTAAATTTTAGAAAAGAATCACACAGTGCATTTATTCTTCACGGACTAGTATTTATGTGATAGATTAAAAATTAAAAATGAATATGTATCCTTTTATACATAAAGAAATAAATGATTTTTAAAAATATATATGTTGTTAGCACTGTTGATAAAGCTTACATGTTAAGCAAAACCGACCCTAACTAAAATATGTTTTGCAAATTTCCATCCAATGTAAGTTTTAGTAAGTATTAATAAGTTTTGTTCACCTATCAACACATGTTAAATTGATAAATCGCATGTGTTAGGCAAAGGAGCAGACAATGTGATTATGTCATTCTTTCACAGGTGATTTTTTGGTAAAAAAACATTCATTTTGATATTGTAGAAGAAGAGAAAGGTACAGATAGCATTGTGGAATTTTTCGATGACCGCAAGATCCTAAATTAATTATTCCGGTAATTAACTTAAATGTCACTGGAGGTTTTACATAAGTAGCTTAATTTAGTGTTTTTATATAAAGCTAATGTCAGTAATATTAATAAGTAACATTATAATACTTTTTGCCAGGACTTTTTTTTCCGGTGGAAAAGCACTTTTTTCTCAGCATTTTTGATGTTTTAAATCAATATTCGCAAATTTTATACTTATTTGTCAACACTATTTTTGATCTCACTTTTGTAAATATGTATAATATGTTACATGCATAACTCGGAAGGAAATAATATGCAACTAGTGCGATGCTTGAGCCTGATGTGAGATTAGCCTTCTCATTGGATTGATGTGTGACACTCTCCGAGAATTGACAAAACTAAGTTTAAATAAAAGAGGAAACATGACACTTTTACAAATGTATTGCAGCTGCAGTATGCGATTTGCGTTTAAGAGGAGTTGCACTTCAAGAAAAATTTACAAAGAATAGTCTTCCTGTTGAGCCAAAATTATGTTCTTTTTAAACTATCATCATAAAACTAACGGACAAAAGGATACATTCTTTTTTGACCAGCAAATAAAAATGACCACACTGCCATCAACTAAATAAAAGGGTGGAAATCAAAGGATGTTTGAAATTTTATTATACATAGATTTATTAAAAGTATCAGTATATAAAAAGAGGTATTTTTTTTAAATTTGAATCGTTCAAACTATGTACATTCTCACAAATTTTGTCACTAACGACCCGGGTTTCGCCTTTCGGCATCTTCAGGCATTCAAGTGCACGGATGAACTTGAACTGACGCTTAGCAAATAAAAGTTTCGTGCTTATATAAGATACAAATGCATCACTGAGTCCAAAGCCATTGCTGGCGAAAAGGATGAGCTCATGGGAATGCCGACAGATTTGTGTAGTGAGCAGTTTCAAGAATTATATAATCTGTTTGTCGGCAAAGGTTTTATGATTATATGATTTTATGGTTATATAGGGTATAGAAGAGGAGATGTGGGAAAATTTGTTATTTCGTTTAAAATCGGAAGACTTTGCAACTGTGCTTTATTGATTTCTAAAATTTCTTGGAAAAAGAGCTTATGACTGTCCGTATTTGGGTGTAACATTTTTATCCCTTGTTCCTGATTGAACACGTGTCCTTCCGAAATTAAGTGATTAGCAAAAGTAGACGTGTCTTTTTTCAATCTAAAGGCTGCCATATGTTCTAAAACTCGGATGTTCAATGTTCTTTCTGTTTTGCCGATATAAAACTTTGTACAACAAGAGCATTGCAATCTATAAATCCCGGATTTATTTAAGTAATGTATTTTATCTTTATTATTAATTAATAATTTGCCTAAAGAGTTTTTACAGTAAAAAGCAGGTCTAACACTATCAGCTAGCTGTTTTTTAATTTTGAGACTTGTATTTCCTAAAAAAATGATTCTACGCCAATACCTAGTATGATCTATGTCCTTTGACACTATACCTTTAAATAACATTTTTTCTGCAAGTTTAGCTTGTTTTTTTGATAAAAGATTGTCTATAAGAGACATATCGTATCCATTGTTTATGGCGATTTGTTTGATGATTTTCAATTCAATATTAAAGTTTATTTCGTTTAAAGGAACACTCACAAGTCTATGTATTTCTGAATGAAAAGCGGCTAGTTTATAAGAAAATGGGTGCATTGAATTTTTATGGATTACAGTGTCAGAGAAGGTTGGCTTCCGAAATATTTTAAACTCGTGAGAATGATTTTCAATGTTAATATTTAAGTCAAGAAAGTTAATATTTTTGCCTCCGACTTCTAGAGTAAATTTAATATTTTTATCTAATGAATTTATAAAGTTATGAAAGTGAGTTATTTGTCTATCTGTCTATCTGTCTATTTGTCTATTGTCATCTGTTTAATGGAACAGATAGACAAATAACTCACTTTCATAACTTTATAAATTCATTAGATAAAAATATTAAATTTACTCTAGAAGTCGGAGGCAAAAATATTAACTTTCTTGACTTAAATATTAACATTGAAAATCATTCTCACGAGTTTAAAATATTTCGGAAGCCAACCTTCTCTGACACTGTAATCCATAAAAATTCAATGCACCCATTTTCTTATAAACTAGCCGCTTTTCATTCAGAAATACATAGACTTGTGAGTGTTCCTTTAAACGAAATAAACTTTAATATTGAATTGAAAATCATCAAACAAATCGCCATAAACAATGGATACGATATGTCTCTTATAGACAATCTTTTATCAAAAAAACAAGCTAAACTTGCAGAAAAAATGTTATTTAAAGGTATAGTGTCAAAGGACATAGATCATACTAGGTATTGGCGTAGAATCATTTTTTTAGGAAATACAAGTCTCAAAATTAAAAAACAGCTAGCTGATAGTGTTAGACCTGCTTTTTACTGTAAAAACTCTTTAGGCAAATTATTAATTAATAATAAAGATAAAATACATTACTTAAATAAATCCGGGATTTATAGATTGCAATGCTCTTGTTGTACAAAGTTTTATATCGGCAAAACAGAAAGAACATTGAACATCCGAGTTTTAGAACATATGGCAGCCTTTAGATTGAAAAAAGACACGTCTACTTTTGCTAATCACTTAATTTCGGAAGGACACGTGTTCAATCAGGAACAAGGGATAAAAATGTTACACCCAAATACGGACAGTCATAAGCTCTTTTTCCAAGAAATTTTAGAAATCAATAAAGCACAGTTGCAAAGTCTTCCGATTTTAAACGAAATAACAAATTTTCCCACATCTCCTCTTCTATACCCTATATAACCATAAAATCATATAATCATAAAACCTTTGCCGACAAACAGATTATATAATTCTTGAAACTGCTCACTACACAAATCTGTCGGCATTCCCATGAGCTCATCCTTTTCGCCAGCAATGGCTTTGGACTCAGTGATGCATTTGTATCTTATATAAGCACGAAACTTTTATTTGCTAAGCGTCAGTTCAAGTTCATCCGTGCACTTGAATGCCTGAAGATGCCGAAAGGCGAAACCCGGGTCGTTAGTGACAAAATTTGTGAGAATGTACATAGTTTGAACGATTCAAATTTAATATTGAAATTCCACCAAGCACCTTCAGTCGAAATCTTAAATTAAAAGGTATTTTTTTTATAATACTTTGTTATAAAGTGAGATAATTTTATTATAATAAACATTTAACAAAGATTTATTATCTCATGCGGATTTAAAACATTCTTTATACAGATTTTTGCCGAGGCAGCCTCCCTATGTTGCCAGGCGCACTATATACACATTACAGCAAGCGTGTCGAAATGATAAATCAAACATTGAATACGTCAAAATATCTGAATTCATAAGGAATGTAAAATTTCTATTAAGTTTCGAGTATTATTGCTATCAAATAATTGATTTAGCTAATAATTTAAGTATCCCCTGAATATGTAAAATATACATAAATATTGGGAGTTACAATTTTTCTACATCAACTATAACATCTTCAAGACAATTTATTTTTCCATTATATTCATATAGCAGTGTTTCCTGTTGAAAAAATAGAATATTGAACAGTAGTCGCAGCAATTAATATCGACTGTGGAAAGGAAAAAGGACTTAACCCAGTTTCTTCAAAACAGGTTATTTTCGATAATCACAATGTATCAAATTTGATACACGTTCTATCAAAAGGATGCAAGCTGCAAATGCCGAATTAGTATCTAAATTTAGCTTTTGAGTTTGAAAAAATGACCTTGTAAAAAATCAAAACCAAGAAAAAAGATTGAAATAAAGGTTTTTCCTCGACAATTTCTTTAAATAATATTAGATTATGTCAATTCAACGCCAGTTTAGAAGTCTCCGTGCACTTCAGGGTTGTGTGTAATTCATAATTTGCATATGTCACAAAATCATCAAAACACGTTTTTAGCGCCTTCTGTAAAATTTGATATGTGTGGGTTACGTCCTTTTTCCTTTCCACAGCCGATATGTATATGAATAAAACAATTTTTATTTTGAAGTATGCATTTGTTGACAAGCTTACAATATAAATATAACTGTAAAATATAAAAAAAGTCAGTGTATGTAATCATATCTAATGTATCTATGGTGGTTTTACATAAAGAATTCGACAATACATAGATAAACTATTTCACCAGTGGCGGTTCAAGGTACTAGGCTAGGTGGGCTTAGCCCGACCTGCATTTTTCACTCAAAACTTTAGATGGCTAAATAAAAATGAACAGCAATCCGGCCGCTGAACAAAATAAATACATTTATAAGCGTAACTAACCTTTCCCAAATGAATACAATATCTTTGTTTTGATTTTCCTCTGTCAATATAAGACAATGCTATGTCTACCTATAAAAATATTCTCGATTGTGTTTTGTATTACAATTTTAAACTGAGCCAGCATAAAAAAAACAATAACCCTATAAATACTTCATAGAGATCAGGCAACGTGACGTCAGTCTGGCCTACGTATTAACGAGTCAGGGGCTGGGAAGATCTAGCCCGTGTTTTTTCTCTTACACTGGGGCACAATCAAGCACGATTCGATTTTTTTGTATTTGTATGTACGGAAACGTCATCAAACTCACACGATTGTGCGTCAAATTATCAAACTTCTGTCATTCGTTGGGGGCTTAATTGAATTTGCCCATGACCCACCCATACATTCAAACACAAATATCGTTGTATTGTATGAAAGTGACAGATATTGACTTTTAGTGACAGCTCTGTATTGCTTTTTGTACTTGTTATTTCACTTTGAAAGAGACGAATTTAAGGTTATTATTTCTTACTTACATTAGCACTGATTTTATTACATAGTAATTTATGCTTTGCAGTAGTTTCGTAATATTTGTTTATTTGCTTGTAGATTAATGTATAAGGTGAGGTGGAAAAATACACAATTTAGTAAATAGTATACAATGCTAAACTTTCCTCTAGCGCCCACCCAAGATTTTAGTTCAGGAACCGCCACTGTATTTCACACTTTTTTTTAGGCGGAATAACAAACACAATTTTGATAATTGAAAATAGGCACTCAATATCTTCATGATAATCATTGTATAAAAATTCGTTGAAGGATGATGAAACAATAAAAAATATTCATTTTAATGAAATAGGTATTTATACACACAATTGTAATGCGAGCTCCAAATTAAGTGCTTTACTAAGATCTGTTAATAATTTGCAGCAAATTATAATTGAATACTTATACACCACCGATTTTTCAAAGTATCTTAGTAGTCGTCATCTATATCAATGCTTCCCGACCTTTTTCATGCCACGGCCCCCTAAATCTGAAAAAATAATCTGCGGACCCCCGAAAAAAACCTATTTCAGTCGTCAAAATTTTCAAGTTTTCATTTGTACTTTCTACTGAAAATTTTCGCAGACCATCGTGAAAAACCTGCGGACCCCAGGTCGGGAAGCACTGATCTATATCATCCACTCGGTGATAGTCTGATTTTATCATTCTGAAAAATTTGTCAGAGATAACGTTCAATCTATCTCTACAGCACAATCGGTAAGTCCACAATCTTTTCAGTCTTCATCGTCATCAGTATTATTTACATTCTCAGTTTTCACCACACAAAAGTTTAAATTATTACAGTACACCCCGCTCGAACCTTCCGAGCCTTTGCCGACGTTGATCCCTTGCATAATGCTTTCGTTTATTTGCTTGACCTGCCCTCGGAAAATGGGTTTTTTTCCCGAAGTCTGGCTAATCCTAACAACCGAACTCGAGGTTCCCGGCTTGTCTGTCACGTCTGATTTTCTATGTCCCGTGATTTCCTGATTCAGAAGTATTGAGATCTTTGAAGCGGCGTTTCCCCCAGCAGCGGCCACAGAGTACTGTGAATTTTGCAGGAAGGCGGATTGCTTCGAGGTTATGCACTGCTTAATTTCGGACATAAAAAAATCGTCAAAGTTAAACTCTGATCATTTGTCCCACAGACCGACTTCCTTCATTCGGGTCTGGAAGTATTTTTCTAGAGCATTAGCGCACCTGCGAATAGAAAATATTGGGTCATCATATGAAATAAGAAACTTTACTTATCAAGAAAAAAGTTAATCGATGTATGACGAGAAGCCTCGTCTTTTAATTGTGCGGTTAATTTGTTTTAAAATGATTTTCATCGGATACACTTTTAAACTGCATTTAAAAAAAATGCTGACAAAAATATTTATTAAGATATTTGAGAACGCACAAGCAAAATTATCAATATGATAAATTTAAAAACAACTCACGATATAAAATTGAATTCAACATTTACTGCAACTTTGCAAATTGGCCTTCCCGATGACACAATATCAATTATCAAAAATACATTAATAAAAAATATTTAATAAAATCTTGCATATCTAACATATTCCCGCTTTCAAAATTTTATTTATTATCAAAGATCCTACAAAAAAGAAAATACAGTAATGCTTTGGTGATAGAATAAAATACATCGATATATAATAGATCCATACTTGAAATATTCAGTCTCAGGGGAGTTGTAGAGTCGACAGTTTGTGAATATTCTGGTCATATCAGCGATGAAAAGACGCCGCGCCACATAGTATCGGCTCTTTAAACGCTCCCCGATGGTGCGCAGATCTGTCAGTGTGAAAACAAATTTTATTTAACGTAATACATTGTACATATTGAAAGGTCTTTGATTTTTCAATGTAAAATATTAACATAACAATTCTTTATCTTACCCATTGGATATTTAATGTGATCATAGTAGTCCGGCACTTCATTTTTGTCAACGGGTTTCAGGAATGGCCACGCGGCTGAGTGATTTTTCACCTTATTTGAAAAAATAAATAAATTATCAAGTGAAAATATAAAAAAAGATTTATTCAATGATGTGGTACATCTGAACGTAAGTTTATGTCCAGAGAAACTTTAGCAAGCATTATAGGGTGATAAGAAAATAGTTATTACCGCGGTGAGTGTAGTTCTGAGAGCAGTCGCCAGAGTGTCCGGATCGGCCGGTTCTTCGGCTAACCTCGCGACGCGTGTCTGTCGAGCCGCGGCGCGCCATCCGGCTTCGCGAAGGCCCGGAATGGATTCGACAGGAATACTCCTTACCTAAAATAAATTGTCGATAATTGACTACACATACGTCAAAAGATTCAATGCGGGTTTCACAACTCATATGGCAGTATAGGAAATTTCCACTAAGCAGCGAGCCTCATTAATTAGTTAACACATAATAACTTTTAAGGTGTTGACTGTTTGTACTCGTTGGGAAGGCCATTAGATTAAAAAAACAAATCACTCTATTGCACTTAATAGTAAGCGCATACATAATAAAAAAAAAAACTATAATTACCCCTTCTTTAAAACAAGTAAGTCCAGCATGAACCTTGCGAACTTCTCGTTGCCTCATATCAATAAGTTTCTTTACAATCTGCAAATCAAAAAAATATAATCAAAATTATAAAATATCAATAGCCGACATCAGAGCATAAGGTATTAATGGTTGCTAGGTCGATTACCTCTTTCTGTTTCCTTATAACTCCAGTAAATTCAGTATATACAATTTTGGGATTCAGCTCGCAGTGCATGGGAGTCGCAGCTTCATAATCCTTTATATATCCCTGATACATTGCGCGTGGTAATTTTATTTCTTTAGAAAATCCCTGCTTTTTAAAGTAACCTAAAAAATATAAATGTTCTTAAGGTATTGTCTTGAAAGTCTTGAGCGAAGAGTATTCAGACAGAACGTAATTCTAATATTTAAATATGCCTGTGAAACCCATCTTTACAGAATATTAAAGTGGACATCTGATATTATTTGGGACACAGGAATAGGACAGAAAGCAATCCTGGTCAATCGATGTAATGATTTATTTCAATAAGCAAACATGGGCATATGCTAAATAGATTGATTGTATGTTGAATAAATATGATCAGAGTTTGAATCTCAATATTTTATTTTTTTCAATTCTAACGATTCTAAAAACACAACATTTTCTTTCCCAAGCCCTGTCTTTTCCTGAAAACAATAGGTGAACAATTGACTAATAACTTTCTGACCTAAAACCTTATCTTTTATATTTCGTTGTGTTTTCTTAATTATGAACCAAAAACTGCAAGCATCCGAGAAGATGACTACAAATTAAATTAAGTTTTACAAAAAAAAGATGCCGCATTTTGTTTTTAGATATTTATAATTATAACGTGGGCAGAGATGATGTATTCTGACCGTACATACACAAAATATGTCTTACGTTTGCTTTAGTTTATTAGAAAATAGGTATATGTACCTATAGCAAACTCATCAGCAAACGTGAGGAAGTGTAGTATATTATTCCGTATATGATAGTCCTTCAGATGATTCATAAGATGAGTTCCGTATCCCTTCACCTGCTCGTTAGAAGTGACAGCGCAGAAAACTATTTCACTGAAACCCTGTAAAAGAAATTTAAAACATATTGCCTCGGTGTCCTGTAGTATAGATTCAAGATTCATTGACTACATCAAATTCTGCATTCTAATATTCACCTGCGTGTGGAATGTTCTGAAACAAATTCCTCCGATCGGTCTACCTTCCTTGATCAAAGCTAAAGTTTTATGTTTCCTGTAGAACAATATCATTTAAATAAATTAATATGCGGAGACGACCATTATAAATTAAGGTGAAACAAAGTTTTAGTTTGTTCATTTACGAGAAATAATCATACTAACGGATCGAAAACAAGCTGCGATATATATTCTTTAGTCATTTCAGGTAATTGGTGCGAGAAAACATTGTGAAGACCTGAAACAAATTGACATAAATTAGCCATATATTTTTTTTTATCCCAATGTGGATCACGCGTACTTTTAATAGAGCAACCCAAAAGAAGTTAGAATTTCGCTACCTCTTTTTTCATAAAAGTTAAATGGTTCAGTTGGCTTATCGCTGTCTCTACACCACATTTTTAGGACGAGATGAAAGGTGAGCGGGAAACAGTGTTTCAAACACAGCCATCCATGCTTTTGGACACAAATCTATACATCAATTGAAAAAATGATATTTTTTATAATATTTATTTGCTCTCAACACAATTATTTATGACTGTTACTTCGATTTGGTATTTATCAACAATATCATATTTACATGCAGCCCTGTAAGGTTTTAATCGAGTGAATTTATTTAAACATATTGATGGATGAAAATATCCTTTCAGGGAACACCTCGTTGCTTGTTGAATGTTTTTCAGTTTATATAGGTTATAAAATTTCGTATTGCTTATTATTAATTTTTTTAGTCAATGTGAAGCATATTAACTCTGAATGAACGTATTTCTACGAGAACTGTTTGTTATTCAGTTGCTCAAATTCTCTTTTTTGAAGAGAGTTAAGCTAAAATGTATATAGTAAGAACTTATTAAATCATATTACCTTTGTTCTCAAAAATGAAATATTTATGTTCTACCTATTAACCAGAGCATGGTCTGTTTATTGACGGGTCCGGTGAGCGTATTTCCAATAACATGAAATTCAATGAGTTTCTTGGCTTCTTCCACTTTAGCTGCTTCATCTCTTGGAGCGCTGACTTGAAACAATGCCTGCAATTGAATAATGCATCCTATAACATTACTGTACACATATCACTAACACTTTACACGTAGGCAATGAAAAACTGCTGAAAATTTAAAAAAAAATCTTGCTGAAGTGATAAAAGAAACGTTTTTAAAAAGAGTCGGCGAACATTTTGGGCTCAAAATAATATATTTAAAAAAATTAAAAACTATTCTACATTATTGTAAAGATCAGACTAGTTTGGCTCATCGCCAGCATTATTAATTTAGTATCATCAGGTGAAATTTATAAAAAAGTTTTTAAAAAGAGAATTGGAATCAGCACAGCTATCATATTATTGTAACAAAAAAAAATAACTCACATCAGGTCCAGCCATATAATTTGGATCACTAATAGTATTCACGATCTCAGCTACCGTATCATCGGTCAAGTCTTCGAGAGATTCTCCGAGATCAGCGAACCTTCTCTTCTTAGCTGCGGAACTGCCGACGCCGTTACTTTCAAATGAACCGCTGGAAATTTGACCGGCAACGCGTTTTCCTTCATGCATTGACTGTTTTCCACCACCTTTGGCGACAAATTTATCATTTAAGTATATTTGCTAAAAAAAATATAATATTCATTCATATTCAGATAATATATATTACCTGCGCTCAGTGTAATTGTAGTGTATCCATCTTTGCTATCATTCGGAGTGATGTTTACTTTCTCAAATTCTCCGCCACTTTTTATACGAGGGCCTAAAAATATTCACGATTGGTAAGAAAAAATAACAAAAGATTTTTCGCAGCATTTTTCTTTTTATTAATCTTCACATGGAAGATGTTGTTTCGTAATGCCATTGAAATGATCATAAATATAGTACGTAAAACCAACTTTGAAATAATAATATTCATAAACTTTATTTTAATCTTTATTTCATACTGTTCATAATTGTTATCTTCTTGTAAAACAGAATCTCTAGCTAATCGTTCTTCCACAGGAACATCTTTTTGATTTTATTTTTTTTCTTTGTAAGTGCAACATCCTTGGATGAACTTCAATCAATTATTTAATGATAACGACTGAATGTAATTTCACCGATAGATAATACATATTATGATTACATAATATTAAATGATTTCGTTGAATTTCATGTCATGTTAAACATCGGAAAAGTCTGGAAATAGTTCAAAATTGGTTCACAAATTTTTAACTGCTCACTAACAAGTGAAGCTTAATAAAAGCTTGTGCAATAAAAAAAAATCTTATAAGTTTTAAAATACTACATCTCTAAAAAATTATACTTGAGTGACTGGTTAAAAGCTATCGATAATCTATATCAAATAATAATGACACAATCTTAATTTGTATTCATTGAAAATCATAGTATGCACCTTTGCTGTCTAATAATATGGCTTGGAGATGGCTGGGTGGAACTTGCTTATAGTCAGGATCCCAAATGGGAGATGTAGCACTGAATATTTCTTCTTCCAAAAGAGCAAGAAATCGTGGGAAATGTGTGAGAACCAGCACCTGCAAAGAAATTGAGAATTATATTCACAATGATGACTAAAAAATGATATCTCAGAGTTAATATGTAACAAAACTATAAGTAAAGCACATTTAAAAATCAATTACTTATAATACGATCTCGGCATGAGTGATTACTGACTAGGTATAAATAAGAAAATGGGTGGAGAATACTGAGCATACAGTAATTATTTATGTGAGGAGAAGTGGCAATGAACGAGTACCCTTTTTTCTGGCGGCATTTTGTCTTTCTCAGAATGGCATTTGTCCATCAGTTGTCGGCAGACGGATTTGAAAACAGCTCTCAGGAGAGTCCGTCCAAACACGAGTGTGGTTTCAAAATGAGGCAGAGAATCACAGAATGCAGGCACGTGACAAAACACAAGCCACCTAAATAAAGAAATTGCAATCTTCATTTATATTTCTTCTCCAATATATCGTTGCCTGAGAACAGTACTGGGACATCTAATAAAATATTTTTGTTTTTGCTAGAAAGATTCCTTTTCCTCCAATAATGTTATTGATACGGTGGGATATATGACTTAAAGAGAAAAATCTCTTTATTTTTTAGACAAACCACTATTTAAAGTTTAAAAATAAAGCATTACATTGCATAGCATCTCAATACTAGATTTTTCAGACGTCCCAGTACAGCTCTCAGGCAACGATACGGTATATTAAAGAAAATAGTTAAGTAAATATCTTAAGTCAAAAATGTATTCAATAAATACCTTGTGTAGTTTATTTGGTAAGCCGAAACGTCTTCTGGATTGGGCACTTGCTGCAATAGTAAAAGAAAACATGCGGTATATTTTATGGCAAGATAGATCAACTAAAGAATATATTTGAAGATACTGCAAGCAAAAGTGACTCACTATTTTCCTAACACTGGGGGATTCAAAATTCCAATGATTGAAACAATGCAGGAACATCTTGGCCAGATCGTACATGGTCTGCCATTCCCTCTGTGCCAGCTGATTGAACTTAAATAGAACAAAATTGGTGATGGCTTTCGCAATTGAAGGCTTCTCGAAGGGAGGATGACCGAGAGGACCTTCGATGTGAGCCTTGCTTAATGTCACAATACATTTGCGAAGTAACTGAAAATTAAAATTATTATTTTAGCAATTTAATATATATATATATATCTTTCATTCTTATTTACTGTAGCATTACATTGTTCATCCATAACAATAAAAAAACCAGCTCATTTATAACAGATGTTTAAAACAAGTAAAAAAAAAAGGTTAATATTTCAACATCTTATTGAAATTATTATCACAATCCAATGCAACAAAACTTTGCTGTCGACCCTTGTTGAAACATCATTTATACCAGCATCGGGAATTTTACTGACTCACAATAATAAGCTTAGTAAATGAAATATGACTAATTGTTTACCTTGAACAAGTAGTAATAAACTCTTTTGGTGTCTTGATCGTCTTCTCGGTGCATGCTCATAAATATGTTTTCCACGTCCACCACCATTCCTAAGAGTCGATTGACTTCTTGGCCGGGACATGCTGCCAAGTGTGACACATGCCATTCTATAACAAAAAAAATTAACTTTTCATAATGCATTATTTCACTGGTTCCCATAATAGCATAGCTAATAACAGATGTACAATATTCGTAATTGTAAAAATTGACCTAGGCTGTGATTGCAGTTACGGCACGGATCTGTGAAGTTGGCAAGCGGCTGAGTTGAGTTTGCATCTGTACGTTGATTCCCTTTGGACGGGGGGACAGGCGTTTTCCAACCTGTGCAATTACACTCAGAAGTCTGAAAAACAGTGAAAATTTATATATAATTTATATGAAAATGTCTATTACTTAAAAAAACACTGAGATGTTAGCTTCGGAACGTCTTGAAGACAACGGAATCCATTTTGGAATTATTTGTATTTAAATGTAAAAATTAAAAATCATTTACACCATATATGGACTAACTTAATGTTAAGTTAATCTCGTAAAAAACATAGTATCATAGTTATAGCAACATTTAAGCATTCAAAAAGTAAAAATATTAAAATTGTGTTAATTTGAATGACAAATAGAACTTAACCTTTAGAGGAGTGAATAGATTTATACAGACCTTACTTTAATTTACTGCCTTTTCTTAGCGTGACAATTTTGTGACTTTTTCCCAATGAATATATGTAATTCATGCTTAGAGCATATATATGCTTACAGACAGACACTCCTGTGTTGAGTTTAAACTACTTTTATACTCATTTACAGAAAAATGGCGCAGACGTACATGTACGTCCATACTCCTCTAAAGGTTAAAAGTGATTATATTTCGGTTAGTGGTTTGTCTATTGTCTGCTGAGCTATGTTTTATTATATAGTCTAATTACATATTAAAAAAAAACAAACCTGACAAGCTGAATATACTGCCAACTTAAGAAGTTTTTTATTATGCGGCCAGTTATAGACTTGCTGTTTTCTTTGCTGTATTCTTTGAAGATTTGATTGTCTAGAAGCCTGGTCAGTGGCCGCAGAGGGTGCACCGCCGACCCCTGGAGTAGCAACATTGCCCGTTGAAGGTTCTTCACCCCCACTCACAACACCTGTAGGATAAAAATTGTTTCAATGCGTAATCACTTATAGGAGCTATTCGCTGCCGTCACTGTCGGTTACGGAATATAATCTTTTGCGAGTTTTTGAATGAACATATTGAATTTTGCTTGAATCTAAATTTTGCTCGGACTCATTTGATGAAATGCAGTTTTTCCTAGATTGTTGATCTGAGTCAATTATTATTACATTGGATTTGTTTTGTTTATCCGACAAACAGTTAAAACGGATTTTTTGAAATACATAAGTGTAAAAAAAATTATTTTTAAATGCAGGTTTTTATTTGGTACGTGCCTTAAACATATAATTTAAGATTTCGACTGAAGGTGCTTGGTGGAATTTCAATATTAAATTTGAATCGTTCAAACTATGTACATTCTCACAAATTTTGTCACTAACGACCCGGGGTTCGCTTTTCGGCATCTTCAGGCATTTAAGTGCACAGATGAACTTGAACTGACGCTTAGCAAATGAAAGTTTCGTGTTTATATAAGATATAAATGCATCACTGAGTCCAAAGCCATTGCTGGCGAAAAGGATGAGCCCATGGGAATGCCAACAGATTTGAGTAGTGAGCAGTTTCAAGAATTATATAATTTGTTTGACGGCAAAGGTTTTATGATTATATGATTTTATGGTTATATAGGGTATAGAAGTGGAGATGTGGGAAAGTTTGATATTTCGTTTAAAAATTCATTAGAATTAGTTGAAAAACTTAAAAATAAAATCATTCCTTGCAATTCAAAATTAATTTCATTTGACGTGGTCAGTTTATTTACTAATGTACATGTCAACAAATGCAAAAGGATTATCGAAGATACCTTAAATGCACGTAGAGTAAACCCAATAGTAACAAAAGAGTTATTAAATATATTAGACGTTTGCGTTGACCAGAACTATTTCCAATTTAACAATACAATTTATAAACAAACAGAAGGCCTTGCAATGGGAAACTGCCTATCACCGTTGTTAGCTGAGTTTTATATGAACTATTTAGAAGATACAATTTTTAGAAACAAAACAGAAGCCAAACCTATAGTCTATTGGTTCCGATATGTAGACGATATTCTTTGCCTGTTTAATGGAACAGATAGACAAATAACTAACTTTCATAACTTTATAAATTCATTAGATAAAAATATTAAATTCACTCTAGAATTCGGAGGCAAAAATATTAACTTTCTTGACTTAAATATTAACATTGAAAATCATTCTCACGAGTTTAAAATATTTCGGAAGCCAACATTCTCTGACACCGTAATCCATAAAAATTCAATGCACCCATTTTCTTATAAACTAGCCGCTTTTCATTCAGAAATACATAGACTTGTGAGTGTTCCTTTAAACGAAATAAACTTTAATATCGAATTGAAAATCATCAAACAAATCGCCATAAACAATGGATACGATATGTCTCTTATAGACAATCTTTTATCAAAAAAACAAACTAAACTTGCAGAAAAAATGTTATTTAAAGGTATAGTGTCAAAGGACATAGATCATACTAGGTATTGGCGTAGAATCATTTTTTTAGGAAATACAAGTCTTAAAATTAAAAAACAGCTAGCTGATAGTGTTAGACCTGCTTTTTACTGTAAAAACTCTTTAGGCAAATTATTAGTTAATAATAAAGATAAAATACATTACTTAAATAAATCCGGGATTTATAGATTGCAATGCTCTTGTTGTACAAAGTTTTATATCGGCAAAACAGAAAGAACACTGAAAATCCGAGTTTTAGAACATATGGCAGCCTTTAGATTGAAAAAAGACACGTCTACTTTTGCTAATCACTTAATTTCGGAAGGACACGTGTTCAATCAGGAACAAGGGATAAAAATGTTAAACCCAAATACGGACAGTCATAAGCTCTTTTTCCAAGAAATTTTAGAAATCAACAAAGCACAGCTGCAAAATCTTCCGATTTTAAACGAAATATCAAACTTTCCCACATTTCCACTTCTATACCCTATATAACCATAAAATCATATAATCATAAAACCTTTGCCGACAAACAAATTATATAATTCTTGAAACTGCTCACTACTCAAATCTGTTGGCATTACCATGGGCTCATCCTTTTCGCCAGCAATGGCTTTGGACTCAGTGATGCATTTATATCTTATATAAACACGAAACTTTCATTTGCTAAGCGTCAGTTCAAGTTCATCTGTGCACTTGAATGCCTGAAGATGCCGAAAGGCGAAACCCGGGCCTTAAACATCATCATATAAAAGTTTTTTAATTAAAAAAAAATATTTCCATATTCGGTTCGTATTTATTATTTTGTAATTAACACACATTGAGCAGGAAAGGTAGTTCTACCTTTTGCGCCGGATCCGCTTTAAAGTTTGATTAGGTATATCTACTCGACTATTTCATATGATTATTATATACCAATCTCTTGAGGACATTTACAGCTTACACATACATCAACAAAAAAATAATAATACTTCATTTCCTTTACGTACCAACACTATTATGTGAATCACATACATATACTCTTGCAATTTTTTTGTGAGATTTTGTGTGTTGTGTTGTATGTTGTGATAATTATTGATGATAAAGGGACTGTGAATGTGTTAAAATATGTCTGTCTTCTTCGTGCATTTAAATTTCTTTTGGTGTGAGTAGAAACATCTCAGCTATTGTAATGAAGTCCTTAAAACATATTTGGTCGTTTGTTTTAGGAATGTAAATATTAATTCATATGACGAAATGCATTTGAAGCGCATGCATTTGTATTATACATAGCCCGTTTCACATACGCGTGTAGAAAAAAACATAACATGTGTGCATCGAATTTGAAAACACCCCGATTTAAAGATAGTTTTGAAATACATCTTTATCATTCGTTTGTGTTTTATTTATCATTTTTTAAACCTTAAAAAATGGCTTCAGAAAAAAAAAAAGGGATGACGAAATATTCGCCGATAATTTGTCTGAATATTCGCGTTAAAATTTTTAAGATTCGTCTGTTTTGTATACAATGTGAGCATTTCTAGTGAAACACTGTCCGTACCATGTACAGACTTAGCAATCAATGTGCTGACAAGTGCCAGGAATCATAATGATCCATTATCGTCAAACAAACCCCCCCCCCATGAACGCGAAATTTTGCTTATCGTGAACATTGTCAAAACATATACCCGCGATAAACGGATTTTATTTGTACTTTAACATAATTATGATCATACTTCATTCAAAATTTGGTAATTTTGCCATAAGCCCTAGCACGGACTATTGGGGAGAAAAACTTCACAGACTAAGCTAAAAACAACGCCACGATTTAAAATATTCATTGAAGCATCCCGGAAGCACATTAAAATCACACATTATTATGAAGAACACTGATAAATAAATTGGTAAATATGTCATTTAGTAGCACCTCGACTATTGCCGTGCGCGCGGCCATTACGAATAATAGAGGCGAAGATTTCATATTTCGTATAATTTATCAGTGTTCTTCTTTTTAACGTGTGGTTTTAACGCGATTATCAAGCCCTCAATAAAATATTTTAAATCGTGGCGTTGTTTTCAGCTTAGTTTGTGAAGTTTTTCGCCGCAATAGTCGGTGCTACTTGGTGCTACTGAATGACATATTTACAAATTTATTTATCAGTGTTCTTAATAATAATGTGTGATTTTAACGTGCTTCCGGGATGCTTCAATGAATATTTTAAATCGTGGCGTTGTTTTTAGCTTAGTCTGTGAAGTTTTTCGCCCCAATAGTCCGTGCTAGGGCTTATGGCAAAATTACCTCATTTTATGATAATATGTATGTAAACAGCAGAAACATCAGATTTTAATGGTTACATTACTTGACTAGAAATATGAATACGAGTCGATGTATCGTGAACTGATAAATATTGTGGTAAGTAAGACAACAGTAATAACCTTGATCTCAAAGGACATAAACTAAATAAAGGGTCAATAATTTGAGAAACGCACCTTCCTGCGATTGTTGGTGACTATGAGAAGACTCCGGTTCACTCGAAGACATCTGCATTTCACCCATTTCGTCGGATAACATTGAATTAGTATTAATCTGACACTAGTTATAAAATAGGAATACCCACGTCATAGGGATTCACTTGTCAAGCGCAAGGCAAATATTAGGAAATCAATTCTATACAATATAATTTGGGTAGCACAGAATGGACAAATTGCAATGTTATGATTGTATTTTACAGTAATTTATAAATTCTGCCGGGCCAACTTGCTTACTGGCGTCGACTTGACAGCTGGCTTTGACAGTTTTGCCAACTTTCCGTAGAAGAAAATGAAGAACTCGTCGACAAAATGGCATTATGTGGCCGGCTATACTTATTTTATATATCGTCGTTGCATATCAAATATGGTATATGTGACGAAAGTGCATTCCGAGATAATCGATAAAAACTGTTTAAAAAAATAACGAAACGGAAAATAACACTTCTATCAATGGGAAAATTTTTCCAATCTCCTCGTAGTAGCAGAAATAGACCTCAATACTTTCAATGGTTTCGGCGGTAACTTTGTGGAAGTTCATTTTAATAGAAAATTTAAATTAACTTTGATTATTCCACGTATTGTGTTACTAACTGTGACACGTGTTTCGCCTCTTTCAGAGGCGTCGTCAGACTTACTATCGCAAAGTTTGCTTAAGTAATGAAGCAAGATTGATTCTAACATTTTAAAATTACAAAATGGAGGTTTGGGTTTTTTTCCTTTTAAGAGGAGCAAGGAGGGGGGTGTAGAATCGAAATAAAACAAACAGATAAAAGAAATAGACCTCGTAAATTACTTAATTTTGGAATAATGTTTAAGTTTGCTAACAATCATTTTTCGTAGTAGCAAAAATAGACCTCGTAAATTATTTAATTTTTGGAATAATGTTTAAGTTTGCTTACAACTATTTTTCGTAAAAGTAAAGCCAGTGATAGACTGTAGTGAAGAATGGTTTTCAATAATGGCGTGAACAATCAAATGCGAAATAGAAGTTAAAACTCAATTAAATATCCAAATGGAAAATATTTTAGGAATATTTACAGTAATTTGCTGCTAAAGTTCTATCAACTGGCTCGTACCTTGGTAAACACCAAACCCCAATTTTTATGCATTTTTTTCAAATTAAAAAAAAATTCATAGATTATTTCTTCATATTTCAATTTATAAATTACAAAAATTCATTTCAAATAGTGGTTTGATTTTCATTCGAGTGACTGGTCTTATTCGTCTATCATTTGCTGTGTGATGGTGACGTCTGAGCCATGATTTAACGAATGGTGTGGAAATCAGTCTCGGAATTAAGATAAACTCATATTTTAAGAACCAGCTCATCGAATTATTAGCAACCGGCTCAACAGAGCTGGTGCGAACCCATCACTGGATATATATGATATGGAATGAATAGATAAAAAAATAAAATTCTGATTTATATTGTTTATTTAAAATCTGCCAATTCTAATAAATTTTCACAAAGAATCAACAATGACAACTGACAATATTGAAAATGACGACAACCTAAATCTAACAATGTAAAGCCTGATTCTTATAAGATTTCCCTAAAAATATATTCTGGGTCATCACCTCATATTATTTCTTCTGCCAGGATCCTTCAATCATCAGTATTTTTAGCTAACTTTCAGACCTAACTACATACGATTGACCATGAACACCGGTGGTGGAAGAAGAATAACTACTCTATTAAACATTAGACCCTGATAGTTATTAATATATTACTAGTTGACCTCAACGGGGGGATTTTGTAGCATTTTTAAGTAGTCAGAAAATTTACTGGCGTGTAAAATAAATTACAAACCTATTTATTGAATAAGCCAGAAATTCTGATAGTAAAAGAAATATATCTCGGGGCATATACGACAGCCCTGCCCTGCAGTATTTAAATCATTTAATTTTTGGAATAATGTTCAAGTTTGCTAACAACGACCGTCTTTCTTGACGTCATCGAAAAGGCGAAATCGCGACCATATACAAACAAAAAAAGTATGCCTTTAGTATGAATAAAAAAATGGCAACAGCGGGGCTTGGGAGGAGGGGAAATCGGGGACATCATACAGACGGACATTATCAACTATTAATATATAGATTATTTATTGTCAAACCATACGCCAACTTAACTGGGAACTGCCGCCTATAAATGTTATAGGTAAGAGTAACATCTGACGAAATATTCAAAGTGACCCAGACAAAATGAATAGTATCCCTCCTATAGTATAACAATAAATGTTGGGATCGTCCTTCAAGCCCATAACTTGAAAAAGAGGATTGACTGTACTATCATCTTCATGTTGTAGTCATATATTGAAGAAATCAGGTACATTTCTTGAGAATCTCAAACTTATTTAAGTTCACTTTTAAGGTGTCCACTGTCAATACTTGGTGAAAAGGCATTACATTGAAAAAAATCCTTTGTACATATTAATTCAACCATACAACAAGCAATACTCGCAGGAATATTAACCCTCCAGAGACGAGGATTTTTTTTTTCGAAATAATCATTTTTTTAACCGGTTTTGATCATCAGACTACTTTTTATATCTAGGAAAAATAATTAAAAAAATAAAATTTATCGCCTGAAGGCGAATATAGAAAAGCCGTGTGACCATATGGTTACGCTCGTCCTTACAGGGTACGTGTATTTTGTAAACGCGCGCGGCAAATATTTGTTTGCATATCACGGCGCCAATACTCAAAATATGCATTTGTTTAGTTTTAAAATCATTCAAAAAACATCATAATTCAAAATCAAATGGTCTCAATTTCAAAACTCGCTTGTAAATAACGAAACTTGAGCATTGAGTTTTTAAATAATTGTCCACGGCGTATTTTGGGGAATGCAGGAAGAAAAAAGCAATCGTTTTGTCGAATATAAGAAAAATAATATATTGAAATAGTCTTACATAAAAGAAATATAACGAAATAGTTTTTAAGTAGATACAAAAGAAGCGAATATAATAATTCATGTAAAAAACAACACTAAAATTATATGTATAATTATTATCACCTAAAAAAAGGTGATCCCCTCAGCTGTAACAATTACCGAGGCATAACTCTTCTCAGTATTCCTGGGAAGGTAATGGCACACATTCTCTTGGCGAGAATAAGAGGTCCCATTATGAAAATACTTAGGAAAAATCAAGCGGGCTTCCTCCCTGGAAGGTCATGTGCGGACCAAATACACAATCTTCGATGTCTCCTCCAGCAGAGCAATGAATTTAACAGTGCTCTTGCTTGTTGTTTCGTCGACTATGAGAAGGCATTTGATAGTCCGCACAGACCCTCTTTGTGGAGGATACTGGATGCCTACGGGATTCCGCCAAAGATTGTGGCCATTATCAAATCCTTACATGAGAATAGTGCATGTTGTGTGAGAATCGGTGACTCAAATACCGAATGGTTCGGGGTCACAACCGGAGTGAGACAGGGGTGCGTTCTTGCACCGTTCCTGTTTATTATTATCTTTGACTTCATACTTCGCAGGTCAATTCCGCCTGATCGAGGTGTAGCTGTTGGTCCCAGTCTGAAGCTGTGTGACCTTGAATATGCCGATGATGCTGTAATATTCGATAAATCCATTGAGGGCATCCAGGAGACTATTGATGGGTTAGGAACTAACTCAGGTCGCATTGGTCTAAAAATTAATACTAGTAAAACCAATGTGATGTGTAACCAAACCTGTCATGACTCTGATAGGACCCTTACCAGCGCGGGACAGATCATCGAGAGGGTTGACAGCTTCAGATACCTCGGCGTACATATCCCCGAAGACGGTAGTACAAAAAACGAGCTCGCCATTCGTTTAGGAATGGCTGGAGCCACATTCAACTCAATGCGGACTGTCTGGGACACACAGCTGTACTCGATTAAAACCAAATGCCACTTGTTCAACGCTTGCATTCTGCCGGTAATGCTTTACGGTTGCGAATCATGGCACCTGACGAAGACTCAGAAAAACCGTATACTGAGCTTCGAGAACAGATGCTTGCGTCGGATAATGGGGGTGAGGTGGTTTGATTTTGTGAGGAATTCAGAGATAAGGGAGCGTGCAAGACAGCGTCCCGTCACGTCAGTGGTTATGG
Source organism: Himalopsyche tibetana (assembly GCA_030503985.1). Classification (NCBI taxonomy): domain Eukaryota; kingdom Metazoa; phylum Arthropoda; class Insecta; order Trichoptera; family Rhyacophilidae; genus Himalopsyche; species Himalopsyche tibetana. The sequence goes on from JAPJYX010000030.1 coordinate 28,050,570, forward strand.
AGAGACGTTGGAACTGGCTGGGTCACGTGCTGCGGATGCCTCCGGAAAGCCTCAATCCTGCCTGCCTTTTCTTTCGACCGGTGGGATTCCGGCGTCCTGGACGTCCGTCGGGTACTATCCATAGGATGTACTCGGCGGAACTGAGGGATGCTGGCATGTCATGGGAGGAAGCAAAGCTATTGGCGGGAGACAGGGAAACATGGAGGTGCCGCGTGGCGGCCATATGCTCCACATAGGGAGCGAACATGGTCAAAGAAGAAGAAGAATAATCACATAAACATAATGAACAAACATAGATTTCAATACAAATAATAGTAATCAGGTACGTAATAAATTTAATTACGAGTAATAATAATAAAGAGTCTAAAGAAATCAAAAACAAATGATATCACTATCGCAGAACACAAAAAATATCAGTATATTGTTATTTTTTTCGATGGAATTTTGAAAAACAAAGGCCCACATCACATTTTTCACACCTAGTCCTTATAACTGATTTACAATCATCCCCTAGGCATCTCCTTCTTTTGTTATCGTCTGTGGATCCCACCAGGTGATCAAAGCCATCATATCGAATATCAGGAATGACTCGTGTGTTGATTTTGTTGTTATTTTATACCTCGTCAGGTATATTTGCGCCACTTGCCGTCTAAATTCTAATTTTGTAATTTTTTTAACTGACTTCCGGTACAAAAGCCAGGCATTGTTCATAGACACATCAATGAACCATATAAAAATAGTCCACCACCATTTCTTTCCTCTCACAGAAATCCTGTACATTCCAACGTCTTCATCCATTCTATCGGTACCTCCCATGTGCTTATTATAATGGCTGAAGACTGACGGTTGAGGATCGGTGATGAATTTTTTTTCTTTCGATGAATATCTTTTTACTTGGCCAAGCGGAGCCACGCATGTGTCATCGAAGCGATGGTTACAACCGAGTTATCCATCCATCGGCAAACGAATATTCCGTCTCCCCACTCTACTTTACTTTGAAATGTACCTCTTTTAGTTTTTTTCATGTCGGCTATGTTTGACAGTCCTTGGGTAAACGATTTGCACGTATCGTCCCTGTACAGCTGAGTCCTTTTTTATTTTAGGTATGCTAGCAAATTATATCCTGTAAATAAATTATCGATGTAAATTTGATACGGCTTTTTTTGCAGGTTTTCTAACATATTTACCATTGGAGCTGCGCATTTTCCGAATGCGGTTTCATATGCCTTAACGGCCTTTGGATTTTTTCCCTGGTAAATCTCGAAGTCTACAAGATAACCGTAGTCTGTGTTCAAACACCAGGCTTTATATCCAAACCTTATAGGCTTGCCTCGAATAAATTGTTTGCAACCATGATGCCCATAATATTTTATCATCGATTCATCATAATAAAGATACTCGTAGGGCACAAAGTTTTCCAAAATTTTTTTTTTTAAAATGTTAATCATTGGCCGAAGTTTCCACATTTTGTCGTTGATGTCAATTTTATTATTGTCGGCCGCGTGAATAAATCGCATTATTTGGATGAATCGGTCTCTTCTCATTGCATCTGCTACCGTTTTGTTATGCATGTCATCTTTCGTGTCCCAATAATATTTTTTTCCTGGTAATTTATTGTACTTTGTTATTTATTGTATTGTGGTAATATAATCAAAATTCCCAAAAAACATTTGAGCTTTTCAGATTTTACTGCAGGATTTGGCGAATTTCTAAATGCAGCATAATTTTCGGTCTCTTTCAATAAAAGCGCAATTATTTCTTCCCCAAAAAATAATTCGAATAAATCTGCAGGAGACATAGTTGAATATTTAGAATACATTTCCTCAGAGAATTCACTTTTATTGTCCGCATGCTCTAAGTCCCCATCAATCCATGTTCGTTCACTCGATGCTTTGAAACTTTCAAAATCTTCTTTGCCCATACGATTCCGTGCAAAAAGAAATTCCGCACACGCAGCAAGTTGACGACCACTCAAGTTATCAAGATACCCTCCGTCGTCTTCATCAGCACTGTCTTCATCCGTCAAAACATTCGATTCAGGAGGACAAATGAAAATATCCGCCTCCAGATCTTCAAAATCATCGTCTTCCCTAGTCGCAGGCTGCGCTAATAAATTTATAACCTCTCCAACAGTCAAATCTTCGGTAGATCTAAAATAATTTTAAAAATGTAAGGCTAGGATTATTACATTCAACAAAAATAAACTAAAAAAAAAATATATTTAAAAAAAAACTTTCGAAATAATTTGTCATGGGTAAGGACGAGCGTCACCATATGGTCACGCTCACATTTGAGGTTGAAATTCAGCTACGCGGAAAATATTAAAACATATTTAAGATATAAAATATTTAAATCAATCAATTCTTAGTAGAGATGTATTATTATTAGTAGCGTAAATATTTTAAAAGTTAAATAAAACTTGTACTTACAATTTTGAAACCCGGGTCGTTAGCGACAAAACTCATGGAAAAGTACAAAATTCAAACAATTCAAATTTGATATTGAAATTCCATCAAGCACCCTCAGTCAAAATACTTAATTGATTTTTAAAATTCAACCGTAAATTTAAATAATCGCGTCTGCCTTAGGAATGTACTTTCGTGCCTGCAGCTCATGAATTACTAAAGTCAACATCTTTGTCAACCGATTTTAAGTGAAGCCGACAATATTTAGGTAGAAACGGGATCAACAGGGAGATTAATAGGGATACCTGTCAAGCGTTACCATATGGTCACGCTCGTCCTTCGTGGGTTAAGTGTGCTAATAGAATGAATGGAACAGTTTTGAATAATTTAAGATTTCGACTGCAAGTGCTTGGTGGAATTACAATACAGTTTTGTCTTTGAGCAGGTGGATATTAACGATAGGAGCCGGGTCGGGAATGATTTATAAAGAAATAACACTTTTTAATTATAAAAACGTACTTTTAATTCCATGAAAATTTACATAATAATTGATGCCATACATACTAAAACATTGGGTTAATTAACTATCACTATCAATTAAGATATGAAAATATTTGAATCAATCAAATATAACAAGACATGCTGCGTTTATAAATATCAGATCGTTTTATTTGTAAAATTGATCAACAGTCAAAAAAATATATTAGTTTTGTAAGCGAAATGCTGTAGGTGTATGTCATTCACTTTCAAAGTGATCTTATATTTTACAAATAGTTTAAGCAACTCTAAAAGTTGAAATAAAATTAATTTTTCAAATACCGTGCGCCCAAACATTTTACACAGAAATGTATTATTATTGAAGAATTGCTAATATTCAATTCTCAGTCCCCATGAGTCTTAACAGTGTAAAATTGACAGGGAATGTCAAATACTGAATTCCTGACAATTACGATAACTTTTCGAGTATAAAAAACATTATAATCATATTACTTTATTAATATACCCACAAAATCATAATTTCAGAGTTCTTTAACAATTCATGCAAAAGAATGCTTTTTAGCATCCATTTATTTTAGCAAAAGATTACAAAGTTTATTAAAATAACTAGAGTATAAAAATTAGATTGAAGTTTAAGCAATGAATACTTTTATATTTTTAAATAATTTTTTTAAAAAAAGCAGTTATGTTTTTTGACACTCTTGCGCCAATAAAGCACGGGGGTCTAAAAGTAAGAAGTATAATTAAAAAGCTTGACAGACACCGGCCACACGGAATGTCACCGGAAATTAGATTTATTTGTTTATGCGCAGCTCTCATTCAAAATCTAATTCAGGTATGCACGCCTGAAGGGTTAAAATGTACGAATTAGATTTTTACACCGTAAAAACTGGCTGAACATATTTTTTCAAAAATTATTCAGCCCTGTGAGTAAAATTATTTCTCACACAGATATTAAAATATTTGAAACAATATCTCAAACTATGTAAAATTAATCATAATACTAACAAAGGAACTTTGACAAGTAGTGTTTTAAAACTATTAATTTTATCTCTACTGAACTTTACGTACAACTAGAATGAAAACAAACGTTTAGGCACATGAATTTGAAAATAGAAAACAATCTTGCGTGAGAGGCCCCCATGAAATAAAAAAAAAAATAGGCACGGCTAACATGAGAAGACGAAGCTGCCAGAGGTTTGTCTGACAAGACGAGTATCATTCAGAAACAGACATATTATTTGAGTCGGCAAGCAAATAACGAAGGAAGCGCAATCATACCGAAATAAAAAAAAAAAAAACACAAACGGCCATAACTTAAATAAGGGATATTATTACCCGTACTTACGAGATACAAAATGAATGATACATGTACAAAATAATATGAACACCCCTCAATTCTAAATCTTTCTAATTGTTAAGAGCCCACACCTGCAATGAGTTTCCCGTATCTAATGATTATCTACGCCATCAGCTCGGTGTTCTTTTTATCATTTTCAAAAGCGGTAAAAAAGAATGAAGCACTGAAGATGAAAATTTTAAGAATTATCACTAGTTGTAATGGCACTATTACATGTACTTTTAAATGCAGGTCACCTCCCCTGAATGACTGTCGATATTAGTGAAAAATATGTCACATTATTTTTAATGAATTACTTATGAAAAAGGTATCAAAATGTTAGATAATCTAAGAATACGGTTACTACTGTTCAGCGAGCAACACATTGGAACTGAAATTATCCCACACGGTTTCATTGGACCGAGCCTATGATGCAGGATAGCGTTTAACTGATAAAAATGAATATAAATAACATTAAACACCTCGAGTAGTTTGTCTTTGAAGGCCTATACTGAATTGAGAGTCGCCAACTAATCACAGTATATTATCAAATGTTACAAAGCAATATATTTTTGTCCCGCATAATATTGTCCTACAAAGCGGACAGCGGCAATCGTATTCGCGGTATATATGTATTAAAAAAATAATGCTATGAAAGAAACCCCTCAGACAAACTACACAATCACAATGCGGTAAAAGTTGTGAAAACGATGAGATGAGAATTACTATTGCTGTTTGCAATCGGACGGGTTAAACCCTGCTTCTGTTCCGGGACCGGCTTTTCCTTTCGGACGGTTAGCTCCGGCCCGTTTCTTCCCGCTCTCCGGTTTCTCGTCTTCTTCTTCTTCACTCTCTTCCTCGCAGTCTTCATCCTGCAAAGTGGAAAACATTGGTTAACAGTTCTTCCGTAAAGCAAGATCAAAGAGGTGTACATTTTGAAATGCGATATTCCCATTCATAGCGTGCATCTGAATCAAATGGACATCACTAAAATGACGAAAAAGACTTATGACGAGATTACTTCAGATAATATTCAACCCCAGCAATGCTATCAAATATAAAATAAGTCAGTTCTTATATGGATTTATATTAAATCTAATAATTAAACGAGTTAAAAAAATGCTTTTATTACGCCACCCATTAAGTATCTTTTACTTCCTAAATTCAATTTCGCTTTCAATATTCGTCGCTTTCAATATTTGAGAAATTTATCACCACTGACGGCAGCAATACTACGATGCAAAAGTACTGGTGACATTGACAGAATTTAATATGACAATACACCAAATTATCTTGTACTGCAGGGGATATATCCCAGGGACCACTGTGCAAAGAAATATATAACCGGACAAATGAGATAGTTCTATTCCCCGAAGCATCATAATTATTCTACTGGTTGTGATATGCATTCTGCTTCAATTTCCACAGAGTAATGAATCTATTGAGTTTTTAGTCAATGATTTTAACCTTTAAATGTCCAGTAGTCCATATTGGAATGCAAATTTTCAACATTCGCTGCCCCGCGATCGCTAGAGGGAGCAGCGGGCAGAAGTTCCGTGACAGGATTACATTGATTAACAATAACGAAATACAAACGATTAAAAAGTAATGACTTAAATTGAGATAGTTATTTTTGTGACTGACCAATTTAAAAATTAATTTTGCAAAAACTACTCCTAAGGTGCACTGACGAATAAGGGTTAATAAAGTTCGACCTGCAGGCAATGATAAGATGTGAGGGTATTTTATAGGTCTATTTTATTGGACAGTGCAAAAAGAATAAGTCTTTTCTGAAGTTTGTTGCCGCAACTGACTGCACCGTGCTGATTTGTATTGCTTTTATTTGTACATAAACATTTTCGAAATAGCTGTGAATCTTTTAAATATATCCATTTCCTTCAAATATGACATCTCTAGCGTACATACTGATACATAGTGAATATATGAAATGCTCTGCAAAAAGGAGATTAACATGTAGTAATACCTAATAAAAAAAAATCTGAAAAGACTTCGGTTACGACAATTTTAGTCGTGTACTTTTTCATTCAATTGATTACATACTATGTTTATGTCCTAATGGTTAGGAAAAAAAGCGTGAATCCAAGAGTATGTGTCTTTATTTAACTACATATCAGTGCACTTAAATGTTTAGTATTTAAAGACTTGAACATGGTATCACTGTAGGCACCTACCGTAAAATTATAAAAATATTAATGTAATTTGTATTATTTTAATAAAATAATCGACATTCAAGTGCACGAATGAACTCAGACTGACAGTTTAGATTCATATTTGTTATCATTTGCAGTGTTTAAACCAAAACCAGACAGTTCAAAGCGGGAAATAATATAATAAGAAGAATATTTGTTATAAATATATTTTATATTTCACACATCATAGTATACATAACAAACATATAAAATAGCATAATTCTTTCATGTTCTTCTGAGTCGGTTTTAGAATATCACATTCGCAAAAAACGGTGTAATGCAAATAAATGACAAATTGCTTCAAAACCAATGGAAAAAGAAATATTTACTATATTTATGTTAGTAGAATATATATGAACGTTTGTGTTAAAAATAAATGATAATTTTCAAAATTAAAAGCATTTCAGTATACAGCTGTGTGATTAAAATGTTTTATATTTTAACATTTAAAAGCAGCATATTATAAATATTTGCGATAATATATCAAATGCAAATTATTAATATTTGGTTCATGCAAAATATCAATGATTTTAATTTGCATTTATGACTATGTTCCTCAGCTAGTCGAGTTTGAATATAGGCCTTTAGTCAGAGAATCCACAATCCATTGCAAACATGTGTTCAACATATTTCAAGAGTAATAGAACTGAACAAGCCATTTAAAGAACACTTTCACTTTACTGAGTTTTAATTTTACGCCTTTATTGTATTTTCAAAAAAAAACTTGAGAAAAGAATGTACAAAAGTTCAATTGAATGGAGTTCAATAAAAATTAGGTTCTTTATAGATAACAATGTAAATAATTAAATATGAAATCCAATTTTTCTGTTCTACTTAACATTTTCGTATATAAATGTAATCATTTAAATGATACACACTGCTAATGCTTAATATGTACATGTTACGCCGAATCGGTGAAATTGCCTATTTCACGCAGTCAGCAGAAATTTTGCTGAATGCGTGAATTCGGCAAGCCCGTTGTCTATTTCACGCATTCGATAAATTTTCTGCCAACTGCGTGAATTCGGCATAAAATCTTTTGCTTATTTCATGCATTCAGCAAGGTAGATGGATAGAAACTATGTAGGTTGTCTATGATCACAGCGCTCTGGGGGTGCAACTAAACCAAATGTCATTTCATAGTATATAAAAGCATATTGTTAATGAACTACAATGACGTTCATCTCCACATAAATTGCAAATAAGTTAAAACTGGAATATGATAGGCAGCCCTCGTCGACATCAACTCATCGGGCGTCAATTAGAGATCTATTTTCGACATTTAAATGTCTCCATATGCGACAGACTATGACTGCTTAACTGATCCCATACTTTAAAATCATTTACTGTTTCAGAAATAAAAATGGTTGTGATAAAACCCTTTGTATCACAAAGCATAATGATATGATTTGGCATTTTTATCTGGTATTTCTTTAGCAATATAAACTGTGCAGGCTTTTAAGTGTTACTTTCCATATTTATCAAAATTAAATCCCTTTTTCACGCCAAGCTTCCTCGTCCTCAGTAAATTTCACACCAATTTTTTCAGTGTTGTGTAATTTTCATGGCATTTAAGTTTACAAGAAAAGCAAAAAAATATTTTACGGAGTTGCAGATTGAACAACATCAATAATTCTGTCATCAAATAAGCATAGATTTATTTTATCAAGTGTGAACGTGTTTAAATCAATCATTCTGCACTAAATTTGACTTATGTGTCAAAATTATTTGTTCAACTGTCATGTTGACAGTTAAAGAATTTATACACTGACCATAGACAATAGTTATTACTCCTTGGCGAATTCACGCAGTTGGCAGAGATTTCGTCGAATGCGTGAAATAAGCAAGCCCGTTGTGTATTTCACGCATTCGGCAAAATCTCTGCCGAATACATGAAATAGGCAGTTTCACCGATGCGGCGTAACATATACATTAAAACCCCCATTTACACTATAGTCGAGACCGTGTAATTGGGGGGTGTGAATCTCATACAAAATTAAAACGCATAACTAAGGTTTCCCTTAGTTTTAAAAAAAAAATATGGACGAAATATTTAGTTTTTGCAGTAGTAAATATCCCCACAGACAAACGCCCAGCTATGCGTGCATAGCCTGGTACGTGTTGAATACACAGACGCTAGCCAATATTTGACTGTATGCACGGCACAGACGACCGTCTCTTAGTAATGACAATGGAATGCGACCGTGCAATTGGGGGATTTGCGGCGAATATTTCAAGCCAGCGCGTAATTCGGGGTTCCACTGTAAATATGAAGATGAAAATAAAGGATTTCTTTATATAAATAAATAAGGAATAATTTTAATGAAATATGATAAATATTATTACTTATGAATTTAGCCAACGCAAAGATATGTTTATCGTATAGAATTTTGTAATCATTGGAAGGAAGGTGTATCACTAGGATTCAGAATCCAATGAATTTAATATCAACAAATTAATAGACTACGTAAGAGAAAGTTATATAAGTATTTAAAAGCGTTACTCGAAAACATAATATATAATAAATGCACATTGGAAAATTATGATAACTAAAAACAATTTGTATATATTAATTCATTCACTACGCTAAAATAAAATGAATGTGACAAGGTTGATGAAGCCTCTTCCGATCTGTAAATATTTTACAATCTTTCAACTGCCTACCAAGTCGGAGATTTCTTTTTACAACGAGCACCGTTCTGATATTATGAAGTTGTTAGATACCTAACTAAGCATTTAATAATGAGTATTTCAAAGCCACATTTTAGTTATGAAAAAAAAATAATCGTGAAATCAATAAGTAACCTTTAAGATTGCTCGATTATCGCATGTCATTTAACTAATTAAACCGGTATAAATATTTGAAGTACTCTTTTTGGTCTTTCCTATTATCACACAAAAGAAAATACTATAATTCTATAGCAACTATTTTTCAGGATAAAAATATTTTTTGTGGCGATACGCCCAAACCGATCAATGTATTTGTGACACTGGAAAGTTTTTATCAAAAATTGATCAAATGAACAATACAAACTGGAAAACTATCAAACTGAAACTACGCAAACGGGGGCCAGCCCGCGTCGAGAACTTTTTCAGTTTGATCATATGTAACATATTAGGGGTGAAGCCAAATTAGTAGAGGACAATCGGTAAACGAGTCTTGAATTTATTCTTCATCTTCAGTAGTCACTTCGTTGGAGTCATCGAACGATTCCTGAAAACAACAGACGAAGACTGTGAAGAACTTTAAAGATACTCAGAAACGAGTGGCCAGATTGCCAAAACCTATACACTAAACATAATGATGATAGTAAAAGACCAATTTTACCACCAATCAAAACTATGTAAAAAAAAAAAAAAAAGGATTTATATTGACGTCAAAAAAAATGAACTCTTGTAAATAAGTCTCGAGATCTCTTTCAGGAGAATCGAAAGCGCTTGTTTTTGAAATAGTTTAGTTGTAGTTGGAGTAGCCAGGTATGTCCGATGCGGTGTAACCTAGTGTTAGTGAAGCAAATTAGGGTAAGATTGGCAGGGTGTTATAAAAGCAAAACAAACATCATTCGAAATGTATAAGGGCGAAAACATAAAAACCACTGTGAAAACAAACTACCGAACGATTTGAATATGAGAGATGCATGTACAATAGATTTGAAAGGCAACAGAAATCAGTCAAAAATAATGAAAACCTGAATTGATGAAACCGAAAATAGTACATTTATCGACATATAAGAAACAGAATACAGCCAAATAGAAAAGTCATGCGACTAGGACTACGGCTAAAGAAAGAAAAAGAACACGTCAGTGATAAATTATTATAATTTACTGATAAAAAGTGTATAAATGTTTGGTATACCCAGAGTACTTCAAGCATGCTAAGAGACAAAATATTGAGAAAATAATCATAAGTAGAAATTGACAGGGGCACGCATAATAAATATAAATAATACAAAGGCTTGTTTGCTTTAAGAATATAACTTTATTACGGTGAGGCTTGAAGTAAAATTACCAAAAATATTGCTGCAACTGGCATAATGTAAATAGAGGCTAACATAGTGCTGGGTTCTTTTCTCAAGTGTATGCATATTGCATACTCCTCGATTCTCATTAAAACAAAATGTGCATATAATTTTTCAGCAAAAAAAAAAAATTAATTGCATCACAATAAATTCAGATGACAGACTGAAGTCAGTTTTCTCATAATTTAAAATATGTTTGTAAATGTATTAAGTGAAATTTCAGAATAATCATAAATTTTACTCGGGTTAAGATCTCTCAAAATACATCTGACAAGACAGGGCTAAACTTCACAGTATTTGAAATAAAAGGAGATTTCTCCTTACAGTAATGACAAAAACAATTCATTTACCTCTTCCTCTTCTTCATAATCCTCCTCTTCGTCGAGTCCTTCTCCGGTGTATAATAGAACAGCGTGCGGAACGACGGTCTCTCTCAAGTAGTGTCCGATTTCAAAGTCTGACCTCATCAAACTTTGTAACTCATCCACCACGTCGTGGGATGAATCAGTAGGCACTGTTATTCATAAAAATATATATTTTGAAAAACAATATATAAATTGTTATATTTCCACTATTCAGATAATATCGAATAAGTTACGGAACGAAAAGGAAACTCACAATCTGGAGTAGTGAAGAAGTTGAAGAAAGAGTCATTCTGAACTTTCTTTGTGATTGTGCGAACGGATCCCCTCGACTTATGCTTTTGCTTCTTCTTAATTGTCTTTACGGTGACATTTTTGTCTTTGTTCCAGTTGATGGTGCATCCCTATAAAACAAACATTTTTTTTTTAACTAAGGATAAATGTAGAAGAGCAAAAGTTTGTGTTTATGTCATTTTTGTTTAAATGTTTTTGACCTGCGTTTAACAGTGAAACAATGAGAATTGCTAGGATTTGGTGTGAGAAGCAGCTAAATATAGAATTAATTTACTATGAAGATGAACTCACGACACAACGGTAAATTTCTGGTCCCTCAAAGTCGAATGGGTTTTCTGGATCCGGCGAACACTTCATGTGGTACTCCTTGGTCAAGACTAGGTTCGTGAAGTATTCGTTAGGTGAGAAATGGAACTCCAAAACAAAGCCCATGGGATCTTTCTCCATAAGTAAAACTGAAAAAAAAAGCATAAATTACATGACGAGCAAAAACATTAATCATACCCATGAACTGAATCTGTTTTAAGACGTATGAAATTTTACCTTTAATATCCTCCAAGTGACGGAAAATAGGCTCATCATGCTCTTGGACCATTTCGGATAATTGAGTAACGTTTTTGAAAATTGTCAACCAGAAGTCAGGGATACCTTTAACATTGTCTTCTTCTTCTAATTTTTTATTACTGTACAAAAACACGGAACGTTCAATCAGTATAAACAACAAAAATAAACAAAATTTATTTTATTAAAAGTAGAAAAAATTGTACTGACTCAATTTCCACTTTAGGTTTGTCCGCGATGGCAGTTTTTTCAATACCCTCAGCTAGGTCATCTTCCGTATCGCTATCCCATTGACACTCAGAGTCCACCGGCTCGTAACGACCGGTAATAATCTCTGCCCTCTGCAAAAATGAAGATTTTAACGGTAAAATTATCGGTTGATTTTATTCCTTATGATGCATTAGGTGATTTGCGTAGGCCAGATATCGCACCTTATCAAAAAACGGATAGTACTGTTTGATGTATTTCACTTCCAGAGCGTGGACGTCCTGGTAGAATTGAGCTTGAATGTTGGTGACGGAGAGTTGAAGATTTTTGAGAGCGAGGATGCGACGCTTGATGCTCGGCGGAAGATCCGCCATGACGTCTGTCTGCAATCTCTCTTGGATCGCTGTCATTTTCCTGAAACAATTCGCATATGCAGCATAAATAGTCTTGCCGAGTTCTTCGAAATATTACACCTGTTTGACAAATGTTTTCGAAATACCAAAAGCATTAACCGCAGTTTCATCAGCAACTCTGGATACGAGTACCATAATTGACTGGCATCTGACAATTTCTCACTAAATTAACAGTGTAATGCCATCAGCTTTCTGTTGAAAATTATGCAAGTTTATATATTGCATTATACCATTCCATTTATTAATAAGATTAAAATGAATAGATGTAAAGTTAGCAGATAATCCTTAGTTGGTTTCAATTGGCCTTGCTGTGTTTGACGGGGTGATAAATTAAATGTGTATTTTTTCAGCATAAATAAGTCAACAAATAGTCAAACATAAACGGTTGCGACAATATAAAGCAGAAACTTTTTTCATACATTTTGAGACGATCAAAATTATCCGTATCATGTGTCGATGAGATTTTTTTTCTCATTCCTACCATGTGGGTAGTAATTTTGCTGATTTTATATTATCATCAATTTGTAGCAAGACAAGAATCATAATGCTCCACATTCTTATAAGGAATAATGACAAACCAATCGAAAGCATTGCAGCACCACGGACTTTCGCTCGCCGCGTCACGGTCCCGTTCAGACTCAAAATATAATAATGGGTTCAAACAAATATATAAAACATAAAATAGGAACTTTATATGATATTAAACAAAGTGGGCAATAAATATGCACACTTCAAAGGACAAATCGGATGGATGAATCATTACTTTAAAAAAAATATATATTTTGGGTAGAGCCTTTAAAATCAATTCAGTAAAATCTTAAATTTGAATCATTCAAATTATGTACATTTACACAGATTTTGTCACTAACGACGCAGGTTTCGCCATTCAGCATCTTCAGGCATAATAATTTGAATGATTCAAATTTAATATTGAAATTCCACCAAGCACCTTCATCAGTAAAATCTATTTTTCAAAACCAATATATTGCTCTGATTCAGTTTCAAAATTGGTAGCAAAGCTGTAATTTTGTACAGATTCACCACAAAGTAATATGTTTTCATGCAGGCAACAAGTTGAATTCATATTAATTTTCACCATAAAATACAAATAAAAAAATAAAACTGACATTAAAATACCTTTTCAATAGATGCTCAGCGGTCTCATCGATGGGGACTCTCTCATCGCCGGATTCCACATTGGAATCATCGGTAGACTTTTCTACGGATCCCATTATCTGGGATGCAAAATAAATGGTAAATATGTTATGTGAGCAGTTGCAGGATTTCAGGAATAGGATACAAAAAATGAATAAAAAAATGGGGGAATCTTAAGAAATATGTTAGGAATACGGGATGCTTTTTGAAAAATGGCAAATTTGTGTAATATTTGTAAATATTTCTTCAGTCATGTCGGGATTGCATTCGGGGACTTATGTTTGATAATAATATTTATCTAATTGTCAAAAACAATGTATTTACTGATAGTATGCAGAAAATACCTAATTAAATAAGTAATTTTTCAATGGGAAAGGGTCGTTGCGAATATCCTGGCATTAGCACAGATCATGAAATTCACTGATGATACCAAAAAAAACAGTTGAGTTGTAAGAAAAGAATAAGGAACACAATTTCTGTCAGGAGAGATATACTTGGCAGAATTATATTTAGTTAGCTATAATTCGACTGGTTTGAAAGAAACTATTTCATCAAACTCACTCTTATATCCTATTCCCAATGTAACAATTTCGTTTAGAGTTTCGCAAAGAAGTCGATAAATTGATTGAAAAAATGCTGCTTGTACTGATATTTGAATTCGTGAGATCCACCACAAATGCAAGCGACTTTGACCACTACACTACGGAGCCAACTATTATTATTTGGCCTGTGGCACATACATTATACGGCTACTGCCCCCCCTGGTTGTAACCATAACGAATATATTAGGGTACCCAAAAGAAATCCATTTTTTCAAATACAATAAAATTTGACTTATATTTTTAGAGGCACAAAGTAATTATAAAATATAATCGCCATTATTATCGAGGACTGTTTGCCATCTTTCAGGCAACTTTTCAATCCCCCTTTTAAAAAAGCTTTGATGCAAGAAAAAAAAACAAATATAAATGGTTTTCAACATCTTTTACACTATTGAATTTTTTTCCCCATAGTGAATGCTCTAAGGACCTAAACTGATAATAATCAGATGACGCGAGATCTGGTGAATATGGAGGATGATTTAAAACTTCAATATTCAGTTCAGAAAGTTTTTCACGGGTCATCAATGCCTCGAGTGGGCGTGCGTTGTCGTGAAGAAGAAGCACTTCTTTTTGATTCACCAGACGAGGACATTTCACTTTTAATTTTTCATTCATTCTGCCTAGCTGTTCGCAATAAACTGCAGCAGTCACTGTATTGCCCGGTTTTAAGAGTTCGTAATGGATAATTCCATTGTTATCCCACCGTACACACAATAGAATCTTGCAAAGGGCGAGTCCCGGTTTGGGGGTCGGAACATGTACTTCATTCTTCGAAAGGCATTGTTTTTTTCTTCGAATATTGTCGTAGATGATCCATTTTTCGTCGCCAGTGACAATCCGGCTCAAAACAGGGTTATTTTTATGTTTTGTTAAAAGTGCACGAGTCCATCCGCGCATCTTTGTTGTCTTCGCACAGCTCGTGGGGAATCCAAATATCCATTGTTTTATCTTTTCTTATTCTTTTAAGTGTCTTTGCACTGTGGACTAAGGAATATTGAGTCTTTGTTAATCAATGATAATAATCCTGAGACAAACTGATCTCAAACAAGGCATGCAAAATAATGGATTTCTTTTGGGTACCCCTAATATAATTTACAGAAAATATTTTGTGGATTAGTCTTTCCCTAAGATCATGTAAATAAAGAAAAAGGTTCTTTTATTTGGAGAATAAATAAAAAAATCCACACAGCTAGTTGAAAAAAATAAATATTTTAAGCAGTTCGATTAAAAAAAAAAAAAGATTTGCTTCAAGTTTTCACTAACAAAAATTTGTAACAATTTCAATGAGCCAGGTTTTTCAGAAAGGTTTATAGTTTGGCCCTCAATTGTATTTTCTGAACAAGAGTGCAAACTCAATAAAATTATTGTATTTCCGAACATCCCTAAAACATGCTTTTGGTTAAATATACTTTGAAACATACTACTTTTTGTCTACCCGGAAGTTAACTAAGTGTCGCAAAAAAACTGTGTTAAACCATAGGAACTAATTGCTATAGGGAAATAAAATGTATATGAATTAAGAAAATACATCGCCATATTTTAAATTCAAACGGTTTGCTCTCAGAAGTTCCAGTTGAAATATGACATTTTCATACTGATAATATTCGTAATTCGCGTTGATTATCAGTTTCCATATCTCTATTAGTAAAATTTTCGGGTAGAAGAGTAGCGAGTGGTCAAATATATTTCGCGTTTCTTTGAAAAATTAACTTTTTAATAGAACATTTAAAAATAAATTTGGGATATACAAAGGATGCAAGCAATTTATTCAATTAATTTGAATGAGAATAAATATTATTGGTGATGGTAACGTAAAAATATGAGATTAGTCATCTATAGTTTAAACGAATTATAACATACATACGCAATTGACTAGATAGAGTACTTGAGTAACAATTGGGTCCCAGACACTTAGAAGACTTGAGAAAAACTAAAACAATCGTAATTTTGAATCTCGCTAGATTTGGGGTAATTTCGATAACATGGCGAAATAGCAGATACCGCCTGAATCTAGAGTTCGTGACAAAAAAAAAGAACACGACAAAAAAATCAAATAAAGAACAAAAACCGATGACATGATACCTAGGTTACAGAGGATCTAAAACTATTTTCGTTGAATGTTAAATCGATAGTTTCGAGGACGCAGACTATTACTTCAGTCACGAGTGATCGACGACATGAGAGAAAGAGGCACTTTAATTAACAAACAGCGAAGAGTCTGTCAAAAACATAATGCGCAATTCGGATAACAAGGTATTCGCCGACCACATGGGCACAGTAGACAGCTACTTTGAAACTAAAGTAAGGGTAGTATTCTCGATAGTTGTCAGATAAAACCATGCCAGTAAAAATCGGAAAACGTAGGGATAATAAACACACTTTGACTAAACGGCAAAATCGTATTAAATATATTTTAAATAATTCATACCTCTGTATAAAACAACTGGCGGATCAGGAAAGATGGATACCGGTTGTACAAGATGTACTCGGAGACAAGATTGCAACTGAAGAATAATTACCGCCGTCCGCCGCATGATGTTGCCGTTAAAAATATAAGCGACCGAATAATAATTTCGATTTTGCAACGTTCATATTGAACACTGATTTGTAATGATAAATTTTTAGTCCAACTACTGGCAGCATTGTAAAAGTTTGACGTCTTCCCTGACGTTTAATAATTGGGATCAATATTTTGTTTGTTTTTCTTATGAATTTCTCATTGAAATAATACGATGATGAATATTAAACAGGAGCCAGATGACCAGTATTCGTATTTAGAGGTGCCTATTGTGAGTGGTGATTCGGAAGCTGATGAAAAATTTGCACAGACAAATCTATATATATAAAAGAAAGTGGGGTTTGTTACACCACGTATATCTCGAGAATAACAGCTCGGATTTTAATGATCTTTGTTTTATTAAATTCGTATCCGCCTAGAATAGCAGAATAAGCATTAAAACATCGGAAAAATATCACGGCAAAGAAGTTATGAAGACAATTAATATTCTCATACAGTTTTCAAATGGCGAACACCTTGAAATAATGAAAATGTCGTTTGTATGCAGATTTCATCCGCTAGGTGGCAATTTTTCCAAGATTCATTTGTTTTTGCTTCTTTTGCATACGATTGACTTCTAAATAATTTTAAATTTAGAGTATGGATTAGAATAAAACAAATCGATGATATAATATGAAAACGAAATAAAATCGGATAATGTTGAAATAAGGTTATGTTTTTAATTAGGTATGATAATTTTTTTGACAAAAATATTACGCTGTTTGCACGAACGTTGCTCTACTTTGAGATGCCACGTTATTACACTTGGAAAGCTACATCGAAGAAATTTTAACGCAAGCATTGTCAACTGATGACAATGCTCGCAATGAGCGAAACCGGTCCTGACATATTAAATAAAGTGGAATGAAGTACAAAGGATTATTGTTTTTATTAATATAATGCCTTTCCACCAACTATTGACAGTGAACACCCTAAAAGTGACTATCTATTTATTCATTGTTCAAAATTAAAATTACAGTACATGACATAACAGCTGACGCCAATTCGCCATGTACTTGAAAAATATAATAAGACAAAATATTAAATAAAACTACATAATATATCAGAATCAAAATCAACATAAAAAATCAAGAAATAAAATAGTGAAATTTTACAAACAGTTCACAAATACTATCACTAAAAATGTCCACTTCTCTAGGCAATACGTTGATCAATCTAACGGCCCTTGGAACTGGTGATTTAAACCTCTTAAGCGAGGTATAGGTTTTTAGAAATATAAGTTTTGCTCATAGTTACGCCCTCGTAAGAATAAATTGGAAGCATGTAAATTAATAGTCATGAGAATTTGAGGATTATTAACTCGGCCCCGAAGGAGAAGAGAAAAATGATTTAAGCTTAAAAACGATCTTCGACTATCGTCGGTAACGACCGTGTTCCTGTTGAACGATGAAATCGAACTATCGAACGATGAATCTGTTGAAATCGAACAGATTGATTTCGTTTCCGCCGAATTTTAACAATTTCGTCTCAACGAAGGACGGCTTCATCAAAAAAATGTTCCCAAACGTCTAATCACAAAAATCACAATTGGTTGATTGAATGAGTAATTCTTGCGGCGAAGAACAAAGATGTGGATCATTTAAACTTCACAATTCAAAATCAAATCGTTGGTCCACTACATTCCTTCAAATCTAGCAAACTTTCGCAAGGTGCGCGAAACATTCTTGCGCAGACTGTACATATAACATATTCTTTCAACCAAAAAATAATTATTTCTGCTTCTCTATGATAGTGTCATCAGAAATAGTTTGTAGTATCGACCAAACTATTTTTTTTTTCGTTTATTAGAGATTCGCACCGCAGCACACCCAGCATCGCCTCGCGGCACACCGCTTACGGAGCACTGCTTTAAACGACTGAAAAACTGACATGCAATATTGCGAAACACTCACCAATGACCAAAGTTTTGGTAGCAAGTAAAATCATCACCTGGGATGAATGGACAATGGCGCACAAATGCGCATTGAAAGCACTCAATCAAAGTATGAAATATCTGTGCAATGACTCAAGATGTTTTATAGGCGCAATAATTCTACTATATGGCGATTTCCACCAAACACTACCAGTCATTCCAAGATTTACCGCTTCCGATGAAATAAACGCTTACCTCAAATCACGACTCTGGCGCTATGTAAAGAATCTTCAGCTGACGACAAACATGCGAGTTGCATTGCTAAACGATCTATCTGCCGAAGCAATTGCTGACTATCGGTAACGGGGGTGTTCCTGTCGACGAATCGAACGGATTGATTTTGTTTCCGCCAAATTTTTTCAATTTCACTTCATTCAACAAAATGTTCCCGAACATCTAATCACAAAAATCACAATTGGTTGAATGAACGAGCAATTCTTGCGGCAAAGAACAAAGATGTGGATCATTTAAACTTCACAATTCAAAATCAAATCGTTGGTCCACTGCATTCCTTTAAATCTATCGACCGTGTAACAAACGAAGACGAAGCAACCAACTATCCAACTTAATTTTTAAACTTATTGGATCTGCCTGGCTTGCCACCGCGCAATTTACAACTGAAGGTTGACTCGGTAGTCATCATGCTTCAAGTTATCAAGTTAACAGAACATTTATTCACTTTTAAGGTGTTCACTGTCAATACTTCATGGAATGGCGATATAATAAAAATAATAAAACATTTTTAGTACTTTTCCCACATAAAATTTATTTGATCAGGACCGGTTTCGCTCATCGCGAGCATTATTAACTGATGATAATGCTCAGATGATAATAACTCAGTTGATAATGCTCGCGATGAGCGAAACCGGTCCTGATTAAATAAATTTTATTTAGTGGGAAAAGTACTAAAAATGTTTTATTATTTTTATTACAACATTTATTGATTCTGAGGCGGTACGAAGTTCGTCGGGCCAGCTAGTATATTCATAAAACAAGATACTAATGAGGTGCATCTTCATCTTGAGTTGTTTGATTTGATCCTCGCTGGAACCATGTAATACTGGATTAATGACGGAGCTTAAAATTTTAGGTTTCTACCAGAAAAATGATAACTAAAGTGAAAATAGAAGTGTCATCAGATAGTAATTTAACTGACCATAGTTTCTATTATGAAGAAAAAGATCAATGTACAAAACCAATAAAGGTTGAATGCACTAATGATGGCTCGCGGCATAATCAGAAGGTGATTATTTTTTATGAAAATGAATATCTACAGCAGGGCTTCCCAAACTTTTTCTGCAATGGAACACTGAAAATCTGGAAATTTTAACGGAACACTTGGCTTTTTTTTAGGTTGGGAAAATCCTAATAGTTCAAATACAAACAAATATGTTATTAAAACACTTTGGATGACTCTTCTGACAAATTCGACCAGAAATCATTTTATGACTTATCTGTGAATTTTTGTTTCAAATCAGAATCACTGATTAAATCAAATACATTTTTATAATCACTTGCGCTTAAGCCTGCTGGTTTAGCGGTCACAGAAAATGGATTCTGAACCCAGGAATCATTCTGACTAGTTATCGAAAAATATTGCAAAAGAAATGTTTTCAAGTTCTGTAGGTGTTCACGGAACATCTATTCTGGTTCCGTGACCACCAGTGTTCCACGAAAAATAGTTAGGGAAACCCTGATTTAGAGATTTGCAATCAATGGCATAGCAAGAGGTTTTGTTGCCTGAGGCAGATTTGATTTTTCAACACCCGCTCACTTAATTCTCTCAAAACATATTTTGTGGTGGTTGTTTTTAACTCTTCCTTACCCTTGCAGCAACAACAGCGGACCTCGGCCTTTAAAACTTTAAAATATCCATGTTATAGGTCTGAAAAAAATATGGTTTTTTTTCTATTTGTCAATAAAATAGTTTTATCACTTTTAAGGTGTTCACTGTCAATACTTGGTGGAATGGCATTATAATAAAAATAATAAAACATTTTTAGTACTTTTTCCACATAAAATTTATTAGATCAGGACCGGTTTCGCTCATGATGAGCATTGTCAACTGATAAGAAAAACAATAAAACAGTGATATTTATACAAAAGTTAAGTGATAAAAACAAGGTATGACAAACAATTGGTATTACAACCTAGCAAAAGAATTGAAGTAAAATACAAGGAAAATAAACTATAAATAAAAAGTTGAAGACCACTTAGGACAAAAACCAATTAGGTATGAATTATCATTACCAAAGTAAAAACCAACAATTAGTGTATATAATAAATAAATCTTAATGTTTGTCAACCAAATTGAGTTTGGAAAACTCTACTGGATTTGCATTGCTTGCATTGATACCGCATAAAAAAAAGATTTTTATTTGTATACTACATCTGAAATCTTTTATTGGAAAATGCCTTATATAACTTATTGTTTTATTTTTATTCGTGCTATTAAAACCTTATTCGCCATTTCGAACATTATCGCATTTGATGAAAAACTTCAATGGGAAATACAAATATAATCCAATTAAAGAAATCCAAAAAAAAGACTGATATTTTAAACTATTCACTTTTCTAGGTTTCAATCTTAAATAACCATTCGGAAAAAAGTCACAGTGAAGAAAGTCATAAAATTAAATGTGAGGATTGCTACGAAAGAGACGATTTGAAAGCAGAGAACAAGGATGCAGAAACGATCTGTGACAATGTAAATATAAAAGTAGAAGTCGATGATCACCATATCAAAAATGAACGTCCAGTGTCGCCGGATGATCAATACAGAGAATGCAATTATAAAGTTGGAAACATTTACATATGTAATGTTTGTAATCTGAAATGCAAACGATTCAAACTTTTGCTGAGGCATATAGCCACAATTCACAACGAGAGGCCCTATAAATGTACCGTTTGCAGCTTCAGATGTAAACACGTCAGTCAGATCAATTCCCACAGACTCATTCATAACAATTCAAAGCCTTACGAATGTGACCAGTGCGATTTTAAATGTAAACTTCCTGGAAATCTACGAGCGCATCAGCTGGTCCACAAAGGGGACAAACCCTTTCTTTGCGATTTATGCAATTTCAAGTCCAAAAGGCTACGTGAATTAAAATGTCACAAGATGACGCACGAAGATTGCAAACCTTTCGCGTGTCATCAGTGCTCTTTCACGTGTAAATTGCCGCGTAATTTAAAAACACATCAGCTGACGCACGTAGATGACAGACCTTTCGTTTGCCGAGTGTGCGACTACAGATGTAAATTGTTAGGCAATTTGAGAACGCATGAATTGATTCACAGTGAAAACAAGCCTTTTAAATGTAATCAGTGCGAGTTCAGGTGCAAGCAAATAAGACATTTAAAAAGACACGAAATCATACACACTGACGAAAAACCGTTTGCGTGCGGCGAGTGCAATTTCAAATGCAAACGTGTGTACGAGCTGAAGAGGCATAAGACTATTCACAGCGATAGAAAGGAGTTTCATTGCAACGTATGCGATTTTACTTGCAAACTTGCGGGGAATCTCAAACAGCATCAGATGACCCACACCAATGACAAGCCGTTCTCGTGTAACTTGTGTAAATACAAATGTAGACGAGCGACCAGCTTAAAAAAACATCAAAGAGTTCATAGAAAAAAACTACCAGACCCTGGGATCACAATAAATGTCGCTCAGGTTGTTGAAAACAAAGATTTTGGTGACAAATAAGTTGTAAATCACATACATTCCTGTATCAACATTCCACAATTGCATATCTTAATGGAAAATATATAATGCAAATCGGTCTATTTAAGGCGGTCCGATTGGAACACGTTAGACTCGCGAGTGGAAGGTAACATAATTTCTTACCAGGTAGTCAAGTTGTTCGGAGTGGTTTTAGTGTAGCAGCCGATTTTACATTGTTCCTATCAAGACCAAATAAATAATAATTTTGACATTTCTAATTGCTGAATGTAGTGAGTAGTTTTCTTCCATGGAACCAGATATGAATTTCCACAAAATGTCAATGGGTTATCATTTTAAGTGTTTACTGTCAATTCTTGGTGGAAATGTATGTTATTAAAAAATAAAACACTTTGTATTAATCTCACATTATTCATTATAGATTAGGACCGGTTTCACTCGCAATAAGCACATCCGGTCCTGATCAATAATAAATAATGCAGAATAAGTGCAAAATTGTTTTTCTTTTATTATATTCTACTGATAAATAATCTGGGACTCGCGGTTGTACTTGGTCAGAACCAAGTGCTTCCGGTTCAACGCATGCATCGTGAGAGTGCTGTTGCGAGTCATGGCACTTTGCAAAAGCAGAGTAACCGTATACTGTGCTTTGAAACCAGATGCCTGCAGCGAATACTATGGGTGCGGTGGTTTGACTTTATCAGGAACACGGTGATAAGAGAACGGACTAAGCAGCCTTTTATCACATCCAAAGTGAAGAAGCGACGATGGACCTGGCTTGGACACGTGCTACGAATGCCTTAAGAAAGCCGGAAATCTGCCTGTCTCCTTTACCAACCGAATGGATCTCGCCGTCGTGGAAGGTGGAGCTAGGGACGCTGGGATAACGCGGAAGGAAGCAAGAAGACTTGCAGGGGTCAGATAATTTTGGAGGAACCATGTGGTGGCCATGTGCTCCGAATAGGGAGTAGACAGCTTTAACCCATTTTTATAAATATTATGTTCCTCAATATACATTGCTTATTGGCAAATGACCTGATAATAAAGAGATTTTTTTTTATACAAAATGTGATTTTAAATCTATTTGATATACATACAATTACTCCTAGTCAACAGGGATATATCAAGTAAACTTATTGCACTTTTGGACTACCTTGAACAACAAGATGATAATATTATCTTCAGATTAATGGTTAAAAACCATACCAACTGAAACCTACAAAAAAGTTAAGTATTACAATATCAACTTTGTAATTCTTCAAATGATTTAATTTCATTTTAATACTGTTGATTTAAATATGTTTTATGCAACATTAACAGCTTAACGACCGCGGACGCGTATTTGAGTCTTTGAAAAACAAAGGTTACTGGCCGGCGGACTCATATATGCGTATAGGCGAAGTATCTGAAAGCTAAGAAAATTAAATTTGGTAAAGATATCTCAATTTGTTTACAAATTATAGTGAATTTAGTAAAATTACAATTTTTCGCAAAATTTTATTTTGTCAGGTGAAATTTAAAAAAAAAAGTGTGGTCGTTAAGCTGTTAATTGTTGATAAACAACTGCATAAACACATTTTTTTGGGGTTAAATATTGATAAAAGATTTCAACGGAACACTTAGTTTAATTTTTGGGATGGGTAATTCGTAATAGTTTTTTTATTATTAAAATATCACATACAAATTAATAAATCTCTAAGGGGGGGGGGGGGGTATACTAGTGTAGAAATTTTTAAAAATCGATTCTTTCTATTTTGTATGTTTAGACATTTGAGAGTATGTTCTCAAAGTGAATTTTTCAAAATTTTAATTATTTACCGAGTTACAGCGATTTTGGTGGTGACGCAGCAACTAAGCTGGTACTACCGGAACAAATTGAAACTCAAAACATTGAACGCGTTTTTCTCGAAACTACTTTTTTCAAACTGGCGTGTATAATTAAGTATTTCGACTGAGGGTGCTTGATGGAATTTCAATATCAAATTTGAATTGTTTGAATTTTGTACTTTTCCATGAGTTTTGTCGCTAACGACCCCGGTTTCGCCTTTCGGCATCTTCAGGCATTCCAAGTGCACGGATGTACTTCAAACAATTCAATACAAAATTCAAACAATTCAAATTTGGCGTGTATAATATCTCAAGTTCTACTAAACCGATTTATTTTAAATTTTGTGTAAACTTTCTCTATACATCCTTCTATGGCCCGTAGCAGATTTGAATTTGATTTTTTTTTTTTCAAACAGGTTTTTTTTATTTCTCCGAGGTACGGGCGATAGCGACATTTTTATTAATTAAGAATTTGTTAAATTTTTGGTTGGAATCATGTACGCCAGGACACCCCTTTTTTGGACCCCTCCCATTACCAGCCGATAACTTTTCGAGTTTTGAATTTATTTAACCCTCCAGAGACGAGAGCTTTTTTCCGATAAAAAAATATTTTCTAAGCCATATTGAAGTCACGGATTACTTTTATTCCTGTCGAAAATTTAAAAAAAAAAAACGCAAAGTTGTTGTATATAAACTCCGCATTACTATATGGTCATGCTCATCCTTTTATTACCGTGTAATATTGAGTACGGACAGTAGTAAAGACAAAATTGACCGTATGAGCTCGCCAACATTCGGGTTGAAATATAGCTAAACGTGATTTTTTTTAAAATATTTACAATTTGACCTCTTTAGATGAACATAATTTCAATACAAATATATTAGCAAAATAACTGTAAATAATTTGATGTTTTTATAAAAAAAAAACAGTTTCAAAAAGTAAATTAAAAAAAACGGAAATTCAAATAATCACATGCGCTTTTGGAGGCCGTTTCTATCCCAACGGTTGATGACTAACTGTAGTCTGTACCCTTCTTAACCAAATATGAACGAAAGCAACGATATTCAGGTAGAAAAAGGATGAATAGTGGGATCAATAGACAACGGTGTTTACTGTGACCATATGGTGACACTCGTCCTTGGAGGGTTAAATTTGTTATGTATTTTTAAAATATAAATAAACAAATGTTAAAAAAATGGATGGTAAAAATTTTCTTTGTTTATTTTTTACAAAGCTCGAAAAAACACCCGAAATTGGTTTACACCTATTAGCAAACCTCATCGATCATTTACTTTTGCCTAAATCTCTTTTTTAATGATTGCATTTTCACAGTTTTTTACGCTATGGCATATATTTTTTCATGGAAATAGTAATAGTTTGAAGCCTGCATAGCAGAAAGTTGACATTTGCTTTAAAACCGTTCTAGAATTAATTATATGCCTACTGAGATTTGATGTCTTAGAAAGGATTGCAGAAAAAATTTCGCGAAATTTGTAGAATTTTCAATCAATTGAATATAATGATCGTACAACCATTGTTTATTTGTTATTTGGTAATAATATTCACCTAATGAAATACGCTTAACCATTTTTTCTTGTTTTGTACTGTATTGCGTTTGGAAATCTATTTCGGTCCACTTCAATATTTATTTTGAAGGGTCAAAGAAAACTCATACAACGTACTGTTGGTCTTTAATGACTGATGATTTTGGGTGTGATAAAATAATCCACCATCCTCGGTGATAGAAATTTGGCACAATTTTTGTTGTTGTATTCAATTTGTATTCAAAACCTCCTCTTTTACCTAGATATTTGACATCATAACTTATGTGGAGATAGACCATCACTCGCTTTTCAATATGAAGTAGAAAATGTTTAAATGTGTTGCAGCGTATAAAACCATTCCAATTTTTTGTGGAAAATTCACTTTGGCCCGCGGAACACCTACTCTGGCTCCGCGGAACACCAGTGTTCATAGATTGGGAAACCATGCCTTACCTTATCCAGCTGAATTATTTTTTAAATTTTATTGAAAGAATAAAAAAAGTTGGATGGAAAAGGTTAATATGGTAAAAAGGGATTTTAATAGCTTTGGTTAAGAAAGTTTTTATTAGTTGATCGGGGACAATAAAAAAAATAAGGCAGTCATTATAAATTAAAGGGGTATATTTATTTTCAAAAAATGTAAGTACAGGCATTGTCATGAGAAACAATTATCTGCCCACGGTTTGATGTGCGATCGTTTTGATTGCAGACGTGTGGTACAATATACAAATTTTTTTAATAACAACACAGCCTGATTTCAAAGAAATAATAATGTCATAAATAATAATGAAATCTGTCATTATCTTGAGACTCTCGTCTTTAAGGAAGATTGATAGTACTATCACTAAAAACTATGGTTTTTATCATTTGGCAACGAAATAAATAATTTAATGTGTGATCGAAATGGTTAAAATAATAATAATAAGCTAAATGAAGCATTATCAATTGAAACACCACCAATTAAAATGAAATATGATATCTTTTCTATATAAACATGATAAAACAATAAATATCTAATACATTGACAAGGAAAGGTAAAATGACAGAAAAACATGTCCGAGACATTCATGAAAATGCTTTGTATCATATCTATTTATAAGTAGTATCGAAATAAATATATGGGGTTTGATTTGAAATCTCTCTGTGAATAAATAATCACAAATTGTATTAACCCTTCTAGCCCGTATGACGTGCACAGCACGCGAGAACAATGCTCTGTTCAAGCATCTATTTATAATAGCAAAAGTTCACAGCTTTCATGCAAATTACATTTATGAAAATTAGCTTTAATTGAATAAATACATTTGATTTTTAATAAAAAAAATTTAAACATTATTTGGAAAGATAATAGAGTTTTTGTATTCGTCACATTTGATCCCATAAAGAATTATTTTCATGCAGACGTATTTTCGAATGTTATTTGAAATTGCGAAAAAAATATAGCTTTTTATCTTTACAATAGTGCTGATAAAGTACTTGTCCGAGGGTAATTTAATAACTTTAAATAAAAACTTGAAAACCACTGGCTTCAAAATTATTTTTCCAGAATGTCACCTTAGATTTTTGATCAGCACATGAAGAAAAAAAAAGCATTTTAATTTATTTGTTCATGTGATCTCCGCTATTCAAAATCTAATTTAGGTATATGCGCCAGAAGGGTTAATTAGATGAGAGTTTTCTAGAAACATAAAGATGTCAACTAGTATCATATTTTATTTTTATAAGTTCAAAAAAATAATTAGTACAGAATGAACTGCGATGTGAGAATTGAAAAAAAAATTCAGGTAATAACCTGAATGGAAATGAGTAATATAAATTCTTATAAATTGTGTTCCTTCTAAATCCCCAGTCTATCAGGCTGTCAGCGAGATAAAAAACTATCATATTTGATAATTATATAACCTTTTTAGCTCAGTACAAAATATAAAATATATACATTAAAAATATATTTTTAAAAGAGGGATTATTGCATGTCATGTTGCATGATGTGTTAGATAAATTTAAGTACAGATTTATTTCTGAATTACATCACACCAATAAGATATTAGAAAAAGTAGTACATGGTTTTTTTTGATTGAATCAGAATCAGAATCATCTTTTCTGCATAAAGAAAGCTTAAAACAAAAAATAAATGATATATTATATAAAAGAAGCAAAAACCTACTAAACTGTCTCACAACTATAACAAATTCATCATTCATGTTATGGAAGGTATCCCACTTTGCCATACAAAATTTCTTCACTAGCACCATCATTACAGAGTCAATTGACAACTTGATTACAAGCTTCAAGGGAAAATCTCTTAACCGCTATGGGAAACATTTATATTTATCACCGTTTATAATCAGTGCAGTCACGCAAATACTTTTTATTATTTTAAGATAAAACTTCACTGGATAAAAATCTCATACTATCAATGCAGCCGCACATTAAAAATAATTTTAAACTAATTCATGCACTTATTCCTGCAGACCATACTGACAATCATGCCCATACGCTAAATATGAATGATGATTTAACAGCTTCGATCACACATTCCATTATTTTTGTGATATTTCTCACCTGAGGCACATAATTCATTTTACTAATAATCTATGTCTCTGTGGTGGTAGTGATATAATCAAAACTGACCAAAAGGGGTTTTACAATCAATTATATTTTACCATATATCGTATAAAAATTCAGGCACATTTCTAATCTAACAATATGATTTTATCGATCAAGTAAAAGTTGGCCTTAGAATCGACTTTTTTTGATTTACCATGTTCACGGATTAATGATCTTCTACAAGTATTTTGATGTTGCACAAACATGCATCGAGAGACTAGTCAAGATGTAGAATTTTTCTGCGGTGATGACTTATAGAACAAAATGTTCAGCCATTTCGTGGAGCAGCGATTGCAATAGTTGAATAGTGCACCTATTATCTACTACATCAAATGCTCATAGTAGTGTATGATGCACATATCGTGTTAACTAGGGCTTATACAAAAACCAACTTTTGAAAAAACCGGTTGTCGAATGTCGATATTGTTTTACAAGAAACGGATAATTCAATTAAAATAGCGAGAAAAGGTTCAATTTTTTATGTTGTTTATTTATATACATAATAATGCACAACAAGAAATTATTTGGCGTTACTCTTCAGAAAATATGATTTAAGAAAACACAAAGCGTCCACTGATCGTTTTGTAACAAAATTTCATGATATCAAAAATACCCTTTCGCTGGGGGGAGATGTGGGGCATATGGTCTTTAAGCCTTAAAAAAAGTTCTGTCCTTTTGTTTGTAGACTCGTTTATGGAAAATTCGGCACAGCCGGTTACGAAGTTGAAAAACCGGTTTTCGAATGTCACAAATTTTGCAAAAAAAACCGGTTTTTAAAACCGACAAGCCCTAGTGTTTACTGAATTTTTAGCAGTGTGATAATTTTCTCATTATTACTAAACCTTGAAATTTAATCCGGCGATGGTTTTTGAGCTAACAGTGTTAAACATATAAAACATACTCTTATGTTTTGCAAATGATATGCTCGATAACCAAATCTCAATCTTGCTGCGATCGTATAAGTAATTTTTATCCACAGAACTGATTAGACGTACACTCTTGCATCATCAATAGGGCCTCTATCATAAAAAAAACAGTAATATTCTTTGTTGTTGCAGTAATATGTTGACAGTGTCAACTCATTATATTTTATTTAATTGTACATTAAATTTTCCATCAGTCAAATAGTAGAAACTGTAACTTGATCGTGTGCAGATGAAACGAATTATATTGATTGTATCAATTATCGAAATGCTACAATCTATAAACGCACGGTGATAACCCCGGGGTTAGCTATGATATGATTCGACATTTCACAACAAGTTTCGATTGCTTTGCATAATTTATGTATTTTACAGAACTCAATGATGTGAATAATATCCATGTATCTTAATATGTATGAATAATATTATAAAATGGTTATCAATGTGCGTTTAAAATTTCGAATGGTATATTTTTAACACATAAAAAGTGGTATTCCAAATTAAAAATAAAATAAATTCATACCATAATAAACATTTATTTATTAAATAGGGTAAAATTCAAACATTCTTGTCTACTTTTCATGCATCAACTATCTACGTATAAATCACATTGCAAACATTGATAAAAAATTACGAGTTCTAATTACCTGCTATGAAATGAAAAAAAAAATTTAATCTTGAATCTTTCGTGAAAATATATTTTTACTTATCGGCAGGTTTGAGAAATATTATCTAATTATTTTATTTACGTACGTAGTTAACGATTTACAGTTACTTGAAATGAAGGAAAGAGCTATAGGGAATCAAGAGTTTAACCATCGGCCTCCAATTCCAGCGGTCTCCTAAGAATATTTATGAAATATAATTCTCATATTTAGACATCGGATAAGTACAACGGATTACGTACCGGACAAATGAAAAACTAAAATAAGTTAGCGATGCAGTGTATAACTACAATGTCCACAGTGATCAACGGTCGCTCACGGTTGAATTGCGAGCTTTTGATTAAAACACTGCAAAAACAAGCATGCAACCACTGAAAATAACAACCCATTACCTCATTATTTGAACGTGAGGTATGTTTGTACAATTGCTCTGTGTTTTGAATTTTAGATAAGTCATTTTATTTAAATGTTATTACATGGGTATTAAGCTTGTCCAACCGAATAATTATAGCATAAAGTTTAAAAGGGTTTTCAAATGAAGTGATACAAAAATTACCATCGCAGAGGCCTTTGGATATACGTTATTGGTAAGACTGCACATCTCAGAAGCCACTGGTTTAACAATATGTTGATTAGATACCTGATTCTTTGAGAAATTTCATCTATTATCATTGGTACATAAGGACGCTCGTTATGAACGAAACTGGTCATGATCCTAATAACTAAATGTGAAATTAGTACATAAGTGTATAACTTCAAAAACGTTGAAACGGTAATATTGAAATAACGCAAGTTAACACTTTCCATGAATATTTTTTATTTACAGAGAAAATGTGTAGTGCTATCACAAAATGATAACGTTTCCGTGTTTTATATGTTTAAAAATCGTCTGCATCCTTCCCGATGAGTTATGACAATGTAGACTCACTGGAAAATTGGCAGTCATCATTTGCATATCGCTCATTATAAAATAATTCCTCGCATCCCACAATATTGACAAAAATGAGTTTTTGATGTATTCAGCTCCACAAAGAATAGACACAAGATCTAGAATAATCTCAAATCACAAAAATGATTTTAACCACTTGTTTTACAATATGCAACAAGCATTACGATTAATTACCTTCAAAATCTTTTATTCCACTTAAACAGGGTAACTGTGATTTTCGTATTAAATTATGTTTGGTTAATGACAGACACTTTTTTTAATGATGCAATACTGAACTTATGCAATCGTAGTGACGATAGAGTTTTTTTCGTCTCCTGTAAATTTTGTGATGTGCGTAATGCTAGGTATTGTTTTATCACGAGCGATATGTCATTTCAAGTCAGGCAGATATGGATATCACATTCAATCGCATTCCTTTAAAATTAGTTCTGCAGGATGTTTCAAGTGTTGAATTGAAATTTTACTCGATAAATAGTTCTAAAATATTGTCCTATAATAATTACTAAAAAATGTCTTTTGAAATTTCTTAGCAGCTAAATGTGTTAAATTCAATGATGAAAACATTCATCTTTGATTCGAATGGAAAATTTGCGCGCTTTTGTGTGGTAGATTTATAATCTAGAAATTTGATTACATTTTCTATTTTTATTTCATTTATTTAAAAAAATATTAGATCACATTGACTGAAACAGAGAGCAAACTTTCCATGATCTTTTACTGATTCGAACGGTGCCGCTATAATCTTAAACTTATTTGAGAGAGAAATTACGTTGGTTATTTTAAAATCAGATCTTCTTTAAAAATAAACCTAATTGAATAACGATTTGACTAATACTCCTTGTTATGAATAATATAATCAAGTGAGAGACCTCAATGCGGCAGCTATGGTTATAAAAAAAGGAAATCTATTTACAATTATTTATTCTAAATTTTATCGAGACCGAATTGCTATTTGTGTGCAGTAATAATACATAGTAAATTAATTGAAATGATAGAGGCACTTTATTATTTATTGGAGAGCAAAATGGATGCGAGAACATTACAACAAATTAACAATTTAATTTTTAATTTTCAGTGTTATTCCATTAGCTGATAATGCTTATTTCAACATTTAACAAGTGGAAAAATCATGTTATGAACTGAATATTTTTGTGTTAATATTTTAGTAAAATATTGAGTGTGTGAAATGCGTCTCATTGAAATTTACGATAGACACAATTATTGCAATTTGCCAATTTATTTAGACATTCCCATTTTGTATAACTTCACATTCCTATTGCGTGGATTTATTTATAGTCAGGAATAATTGTTGCCCAAATAATATTAAAATAACATAACTATCATAATACAAAAACATATAAATTCGTGCAAGGTATGAAACAACAATAAAAAATCTTTCGCCATTATTATATATTTACATCAGCTTCTTTTAACTAAAATATGTAACAGTATAATGACTTATTTAGACACATTCAGCAATACATTAAAAGAAAAATAAGTATTTAGCTAAATCGCTGACTGCATGTAAATAAGTTGCAACAATATCATCATTGGCAAAGAGTTTTCTAAAGATCTCTGAAAATTAAACCTTGTTATTCGACAACTGCCATTTTTACTCAATGACAGAAACTGAAATGAAACGGAACCAAGATGGAGCACATCAAAATATCACAGCCGTTCAGTGTGTCTGCGATTTTCACAAATTCTGTTTTTATCAAACATTTTTACAATTCGCTTGCTATTCACAAACTTAATTTGGTTGAAAAACACATCTACAATTTATTTACGATGGCGAAGACAGAAACTTCTTTGCCAAGATAAATGTTGAAGAATTAGATTTTTTTTATTGTATAGCTCTCATTGTTAGCCGCTGTTTCTATCCCACCATAGTTCTTTCAAGTGAATGTAGTTTATCATGTCATTTCAAGATACTGTTCATGAAAACAACAGAAATCTTTCATTGTACATGTGGAATTCCATTTTAAAACAAAGCACCAATTTTTCATATTCAGAGAATAATTTAAACACAGAAAAACTGATAATTAATAGCCAAAAATTCATAATCTTGGCTCCATTATCACGTATTTGTCAAAAATAAAACGAGATTTCTAATATTTATTCCACTATTTTTTATCAGGATCTCACTGAGAAAAACCAGTCCCGATGCAATTGAAAAAATAATACTATTTTATTAATCGTGTTTTGTTTTCATAAATATAATGTGTTGACCACAAAGCATCGACACAATTAGTGTGGTATAATCACTTGCCAAAAATGATATTACGTTTACTACTGTGACATTTGGACAGTAAGTTTTTTTTACTGTCAAAGCTTCTATTGGCTATCTATTTATAGAGTAAATTACTAATGGTGACGTAGAGCTGCCGACTGTTAAATGGATTACAAGATATTCTCTCACGTGAAAAATATTACAGTTAACCGTATTATTGCAATTATCGGGACACATGAGGAAACATAGCGGGACAATAAATGTCGGCACTCGCTCGATATATGTATTTGTGGAGTGTTCCAGCTTTAATTCTCCTATTAACTCCATCTACCGTGCGTTGTGGTGATGCTCTTGTTTAAATTTACTCAGCCGCCGCGGCGACGGCTCGAGTGTCTCTATCAAAATTAACTATACAGCGTTCATCAAGACAGGTTCACTCCCGGTACCTTGCTTTTCTTTGCAAAGGGAAAGTGAAGTTTGCGTCGCCGCGGACGCGTTTCCGTCGAGTCAACGGACGGTGACTGTCCGGAGAGAGCTGCGGAGACATTGTTAGCGTTCAGAACGGCCGCTCCGGCTTCCGGGGGAGCGGTCTGGAGAGATTGCTCCGAGCTGCTTGACCCCGTGTCCACTTCGCACCCGATCGTCTGTTGACGGGTCATACCGACCAACCTGTGAAGATAAGAGAAAATAACTGTAGAAGATAATAGTGTCATTCAAACGGTGAGACATTTATCTGTTGGTAAAACATTACAAGTATACTTAGGAAAAAAAAATCAAGCGGGCTTTCTCCCTGGAAGGTCGTGTGCGGACCAAATACACAATCTTCGATGTCTCCTCCAGCAGAGCAATGAATTTAACAGTGCTCTTGCTTGTTGTTTCGTCGACTATGAGAAGGCATTTGATAGTCCGCACAGACCCTCTTTGTGGAGGATACTGGATGCCTACGGGATTCCGCCAAAGATTGTGGCCATTATCAATAGTGCATGTTGTGTGAGAATCGGTGACTCAAATACCGAATGGTTCGGGGTCACAACCGGAGTGAGACAGGGGTGCGTTCTTGCACCGTTCCTGTTTATTATTATCTTTGACTTCATACTTCGCAGGTCAATTCCGCCTGATCGAGGTGTAGCTGTAGGTCCCGGTCTGAAGCTGTGTGACCTTGAATATGCCGATGATGCTGTCATATTCGATAAATCCATTGAGGGCATCCAGGAGACTATTGATGGGTTAGGAACTAACTCAGGTCACATTGGTCTAAAAATTAATACTAGTAAGACCAATGTGATGTGTAACCAAACCTGTCATGACTCTGATAGGACCCTTACCAGCGCGGGACAGATCATCGAGAAGGTTGACAGCTTCAGATACCTCAGCGTACATATCCCCGAAGACGGTAGTACAAAAAACGAGCTCGCCATTCGTTTAGGAATGGCTGGAGCCACATTCAACTCAATGCGGACTGTCTGAGACACACAGCTGTACTTGATTAAAACCAAATGCCACTTGTTCAACGCTTGCATTCTGCCGGTAATGCTTTACGGTTGCGAATCATGGCACCTGACAAAGACTCAGAAAAACCGTATACTGAGCTTCGAGAACAGATGCTTGCGTCAGATAATGGGGGTGAGGTGGTTTGATTTTGTGAGGAATTCAGAGATAAGGGAGCGTACAAGACAGCGTACCGTCACGTCAGTGGTTATGGAGAGACGTTGGAACTGGCTGGGTCACGTGCTGCGGATGCCTCCGGAAAGCCTCAATCCTGCCTGCCTCTTCTTTCGACCAGTAGGATTCTGGCGTCCGGGACGTCCGTCGGGTACTATCCATAGGATGTACTCGGCGGAACTGAGGGATGCTGGCATGTCATGGGAGGAAGCAAAGCTATTGGCGGGAGACAGGGAAACATGGAGGTGCCGCGTGGCGGCCATATGCTCCACATAGGGAGCGAACATAGCCAAAGAGAAACATTACAAACCTATTGTTCAAGCGAGGCGGCGACGGAGGATCTTTATCTTTACCGCATCCTTCGAGACCGGCTTCCGTACTTCGGGATCTTACTATTCTTCCTGAAAAGATATATTTATAATATTTATGAAATATAGAAAACGCCAACATTTAAAAAGATTTATGTTACATTTTCTCTATCTATCTCTCTGTCTACAGATCGTGGATAAGCCCAGTGTTGTGCTGTGCATTACGGACAGCCAGATAGACAAATATATATTGTAAATACCAGACATAGTGAAATTTGTGTTTAGCTCCTTAAACTAATGAGCAAAATTATGGTACTGTATAATACAATATTTCTTAACCAGTGGTCCGCAAAAATTTTCTGCAGTTCAAAAATAGTTAATATCCATTTTAAAAAACTTATATTAATTGTCGGTAAAACATTTTTTGATTTTTTTGTGGTCCGTGGATGTAAAAAGTTAAGAAACATTGGTATAATATATTGATTCTATTTACTTACATAACATAGTTATACAATTTCTGTATTTTTAAGTGTACAAATTCGGTGTCTTACCAATACATTATATTAACTTAATCTTCTATGTTATGTCATTTAAAATATTTTTTTATAATCAATCATATATAAATATCATAAATATATCGTATCGTCAATGTATCAATTACAAACACAATATACTTGAACATAATGATCAGTGCAATTTAAAAGTCAATTTCATAGTAGACATCGCAAACATACGTTTAGTTAAAATAAATAAAGAAAAATAAAGAAAAGTTTGCTTTGAGAATGGGAAGGGTTAATAACACATTTACTCAGGTGACATATACCTGGCGATGGAAGAGGAACTCGTCTCGGGGGCGGAAGGGGGGCTCTGAGTGGCAATTGAATTGTCCCCCGGAGATTCCTCGTTAGCTGCGGTTGAGATCTGGACTGCGGACGATAGCCAGGTATGCTACCGCTGGACGACATATCTTCGCTGGCCCAATTAATACTGAGAAACAAATGACAACGAAAATCAAATAATACAGCTAAATCAAAAAATATGTAACATGGCAGCAGATAGTATATTTTATATTCTTTTTAGCGAGGGATATAACTGAAAACTGGATTTCAGTTATTCATTTTGAAAAGTATATACTTGAAACTGAAATTGGATTCCATTATACATTATACAGCTGTCCCACACTCTAATTTGATTATTAACCGATCAACGACTACAATGAGAAAAATCACCACTTGATTTTTCACTTTTCTGATAATGATTCGTCATCAACATCAATTTGTTTATTGAAATAATTGGATGATTGAGATTGTATCGATTATATTTTTTGACCATTGCTTGTTTTGCCAAGTACAAATAAAAGTTTTGAGTTTAGAAGTAACATGATTTGTAGAAAATTTCAATTCATGGTTTTTTTTCCAAGTACAAAGCGGGATGTCCAGGTAACATCTGCATTAATACATTAAAAGACTTGTGTTTCAAATTTTGGTGATATGATAGCATAATGACTGAGCTGATTGTAAGATAATAACAAGATGGTAAGAGAAAAATGACTTTAATTTTAAAACGGCAAGATGTTGACAGAGGATCGAACAATGCAACCATATTTTGGATTGTTTTATATAGATATTTCATTACTGAAGTTGGACAAGTGGTTTTTAGCCAGTGCTCTTAAAAATAGTAAGAACGAGTATGTTTTTCTATCCATACAATTCAGAATAAAAGGTATCCTGGAATATTTTTATTGTTAATTTTCATAAAGTTTGCTGCTATGCTAAATTATTCTCAAAGTCCAAAGTGCTTCGTTACTTTGAGAAGGTTAAGGGATCATTGAACAAGACTGGGGCTAATATTAGCAGTGGCATGAGGTGAATTTCTCAGAATAAAACTCACTTCTCCCCGCCCAGAACAAATTGGATATTTTCCCTAAGTTTTCCATTGGAAGCGTTTCTTCCATCGATCAAACTTCTGACATCCTGGGAAGATCCGGTTCCGTCTTGCATTTGTGGGTTTGAGTTGCTTTCCGCTGCATTCTGGGCTTTGTTCTCCATGAAGTAATTGCGGTATTCTTGAATACGATCCATGTACTGACTTCGCAATTCTTGCGTACGTTTCTCTTCAATGGCACGCCTCTCTTCTAACTGAGCTCTATAAGCAAAATGACGATTAACTCACTTAATATTTTGTAACTCAACAGTTTATTAAATATTTCTAATTATATGCGTGAATTTAGTCAGTTAAGATTTATAGTAGAAACACAAAATTCACGGTAGGCAATATTTTGCTGTGTTGGGCAGTGCTAAGGCAAATCAAGAGTTACATATCATCGGTATACTGGCAGGAGATAATTAAAAAAAAATTGTTTTGAGATAATCATCATTTTTGATAATCATGAAATTTTGACATCTCTGATTATGCACTTTATCTATTATTTATCGTTCTAAAACATCATGAAATTCTAAAATGATTAACGAATTCGATTCACATATTCAAACGCTTTAAATTATTTATTGTTTTATTATTTTAGATTGACTTGATGTATATATTATGTAAAAAAAAAACAAAATATGGCCGAACATGTTTTTTCTAAAACTATACATATGCATTCATAGCTCAAAACAGCTGGTTTTTGACTTAATGCCTTTTGTCAGTATACCGACAATATGTACTAGGCAGTAGAAAGGGTGACATACCTAGCTTCAGCTAACCGAAGATCCATTGGATAATGTTTTCCCTCAGGTGGATCCAATTCTTCACTCCCTGAAGAGTCTTCTTTCCACGCACCTCCTAATGATTCAACACCTGTGTGCAAAAGATTGACAATACCATTATAAACAAAAAGAATCTTTTTATTTTTCAAATTACTATGGTACCCAAAAACCTTATAAGGTTGAGCAGTTGTTTTTCAGAGTAAATCATAATTGATGGTTTCCTGAATAGCACTTGATGACGATTGAATAGCTTATGGGTTATAAGGGATTGTAATACTGGACAAATATACCAATACCTGTACTGCAAAAATGCATAAAATCAACAATATTATTGATAAAAGATAATATTTAAAAATATAACAATACTTATCCAAACATGA
Source organism: Himalopsyche tibetana (assembly GCA_030503985.1). Classification (NCBI taxonomy): domain Eukaryota; kingdom Metazoa; phylum Arthropoda; class Insecta; order Trichoptera; family Rhyacophilidae; genus Himalopsyche; species Himalopsyche tibetana. The sequence continues at coordinate 28,088,617 of JAPJYX010000030.1, forward strand.
AAATGTTTAATATAAGATGAACATCATAACACAAAATCAATAAATAATGAAACTATTTTAGGAGTAACTTTTGCAAGGACCAGTGTGTGACTGAACATAAATCAAAAATCAATTACAATACATTTTAAATTCAACTTAATTTTTAATGCTGAAATACAAAGATTCCGGTTTCAGTAATATCTGTATTACAATCCTTAATTAGAATGGGTAGTTAAACCAAAGCCTCTAAATATTCATTTATGCAGACATTTATTTAAAATATTGTTCACTTTCTCATAATCTATTGACATAATCTATAGTTTCAACAGTATAAATATTAATCAGCATTTTATCAATGTTGGGTTCTTTCTAGAAATGCTCTGAATAAAAAAAAAAGTGTAATATTGTTTACATTCCATCTCTTATAAATGTTAAAAATTATACTATGAATAAATATTGCACATCAATCTGTAATGGACTTCCTTGTGAAAGAGAAATTATTCCCTTCTGCGGAATAGCGCATAATGACAATGCAAACAAATTGAATAAGATAGAAGAGTTATTTTCAGCAATTTATTATAGCATCGCAAGCAATAGAATTTATTACAAAAATAAATCAAAAAAACCCAACATTTTCATAACGTTGAAACTTATTTTTGCATTTGGTGTTTATGGAATATGAATAAACTAGCAAAATATTGATACTTGTGATTAAAAGTGAATCAATTAACATAGAATTTATTCAAAGCAGTAGGAACAACATAAGATACAGAAATAGCTGCATGCATTGCAAAAAATAAAGCATTATTTATTACACAACAATCTTCTTCAGTAAATCACTCACTTCTTTTTTTGAACTATATCCGCTCGCCAAATGGACTTTTAAAAGAGATTATCTCAACAGAAGTTTTTCTAGGAGAAATTTTTGTTAACTCTCGCAGCTCTGAGACTAGAAAAATACGTCTCTGCCGATGGGGATCTTTTTTGACCCCAGTGGTTTCCTCATTATTGGCCTTATTCTTATGAATTTAAAAAAAAAAATAGTCTAAGGGCTTTAAAATATCTCTTTGCATCATTCCTTTTTTTTTTATAAAAATCCGTGGTTTTTTAATAAATAATCATATTTTAAGTTACGCGTAAAAAAGACGTCATCCCAGCACACATATGAATCGACAACTGACGAGTGTTATCAGCTATCTTACGGACGATCGTTATCGCGGGTGCTTATCGCCTGATAGCGTAATCGCGTTATCACATACTTATATAAACTACAAAAGGTCCAAAACACTATGATATAAGAATACATTAATTATAAACATTGTATCACCCATATTAAAATAGATATTTAAGAAAATGTTGGTATTGGGGTCGCATTTCTTGAGCTTGAGAGACAAGATTAATGGATAACTAATCACTCTCGCTACGCTCTGTTTTAAGGATCGGATGGGTGAGAGGGTGTTTTAGATATCACAGACATCCATGCCATGGAATGGAGATCAATAAATTGATTGAAAAATCAGCTTATGAAACTGTCCATACTGGGATTCAAGTCTGTGAGTACCCCAATCGAAACTAACGGCGTTGACCATTCGATCACGAATCAGTAACAGGTGTGAAAATATTTTGATTTTCATCGTCTTATTCAGATAAAGTTTTCAAGTATTCATTCACTATTTCATGCTTTGACAAACAAACGCAAATATTAGGAAAGTCTTTCCTGTCTATCGACATTTGTATCGAGCTCTGAGAGACTAATGAGAATTTATTTAATGCTATGTTAGGGAATTTCCGATTAAGCTGCGAGAAATGAACTTTTGAGATTAATCAAATATACCACTTTCAGGATTATTAATTGAATCTCAAACAACTACACCACAATGAGGGTTAACAATTAAAATATATGAAGTAGGTTTAAAATTTTATTATCAAAGTACGTTAAATTATCTTTAAAATGTATGAATATTAACATTTAATTTTTTTTTCTTGGAATATTATATTTAAGCCAAACAGTACCATGCTTCAAACAGAACACAGCGTATCACAAGTAAAAAAACTAAGCTTGATTTCCAGTTATACGAAAGTCATTTATATCCTGATTTTTTTATGATTATTTTTTCAGAGAATAGAATTACATTCATACAAATTTCACCATATCCCTTTCTAGCAATTTTTTTGTTCTTCAGTTATCATTTTACTGGTATTAACCTATTTAAAATAATTAAATTTAAGCATCCCTAATCCACCCGAAACATGCTATAAGTATGAATACGAGTTATTCATTTGATGATAATTTTAAGGCATAAGAATATAGTTTACATATGCCGTTAAATGACTGGCGGAAAATTAATAAACTGTTATGTCGAAAACAAGTTACATTCCTTCCATCTTTTTTTTTAAAAAAAATGAGTTTTAAGAAGAAAATTAGACAGAGAAGGTTTCTGTTATATTTAAAGACATCCTAACTTTTATATCGGATAATCATAAGATTTATCACAATTTGCAGTACACTCAACATTGTGTTAATGTGATCAGAACCAATTTTTAAAGAAAGATAATACATACAAAATTTCAATTCATTTAAAAAAACATCAATCTAAAATGCTCAATCACTGAATGAAACCAAGTCACACGATCGATCATATTAAAAATTCGTGACTACAAATTGATGTTATTGCATTATGAACAGACATGGTTATAATAAAGGTATAAGAGATGAAAACATTTCGAAGTTAATATAATTATTATATCATAGAAATTAAATTCACAAATATTGAAATATTTTTGCTCATGAAACACATTATATAGATAATACTACATCATTACCTATATTAAGGCAGTATTCTAGTGTAGAAATTTAAAAAAGTCGATTGTTTTTTTTTATATTTTTCTAAAGTTTAGACATTTGAGAGCATGTCCTCAAAGGGATTTTTCAAAAATTCAATTATAAACTGAGTTACAGCGATTTTGGTGACGCAGCAACTAAGCTGGTCCGACCGGAACAGATCGAAACTCAAAACTTTAAACGCGTTTTTCTCGAAACTACTTTTTTCAAGCTGAAGTTCTACCAAACCGATTTATTTGAAATTTTGTGTGAACTTTCTGTATACATTTTTCTAGAGCCCGTAGCAGATTTAAGTAAAAATTTTAATTTTTACTATTTTTAAAAAATTTGAAACTGTTAAAAAAAACGTAAAAATTCCATTTTTTTTTCAAACGGCTACCATTTTCTGAAAAGTTTTTTTTTTTTACTTCTTCAAGGTAGGGGCTCTAGCGACATTAATATTAATTAAGAATTCGTTATTTTTTTTTTTTCAAATGACCAGAAAGGTTGGAATCGTGTACGTGAGGACACCATCTTTTTTTTGGACCCCTCCCTCTACCAGCCGATAACTTTTCGAGTTTTGATTTTTTTTTAATTATTTATATATTTTTATTATACAAATAAACGAATGGTAAAAAAATAGACACTAAAAAGTTTCTTTGTTTATTTTTTACAGAGCTCGAAAAAACAACACTCAAAATTCGTGCCTCTACACTAGAATACCCCCTTAAGCCAATTAAAAAGATTTGTATTTTTCGGAAGCAATTTCAATTTAAAAAATGAGTGGGAAAAGGAAATAGAGAAATGTTAATACGCTAACACCGAGATGGTAGTATAAATCAGCAGTCAGAAGCATAGATATGGGAACAAAAGCACATTAAGTTAACAAGCACGGAGATCAAAAACGAAAAAATGCTTGACATTTTATTTCACACGTTTTGGTACTTACAGAATGGTAGGAGCGAGTAAATAGGGTCCTTACCTGAGTCAAAGGTGGACCTTCTCGACAGGCAAGCTGTCGATCGATGGACAACAGAGAAGCGGGAAAACAACCAAATATTTTAATATACTCATTTTTAATTTTGTTCGGGGGCAAGTCGGGAATACAGTTAATAGCCAAAGTGTAAAAACGTATAGAGCGGTTTCAAGACAGTATCGATAGACAAATATCTAATTTGGTTGGACACACGTGACATTACACTACAACTCAAAAATATTGCAGTTACATTGATCTACTGTTCTTTTTTACAAAAAAAATATGATCTCTTTTAGGGTGTTCACTGTCAATATTATAAAGGCATTATATTAAAAATATAAAATACTAATTTGTATTAATTCAACTTTTAATTAATAAGATCGTCATGAACGATACCGGTCCTGATCATTTGAATAAAAGTGGAAATAGTACAAATGAGTATTTTATTTCTTGAATATAATGCCTTTCCACCAAGTATTGACAGTGAACACCCTAAAAGTGATATAAAAATAGATTTGTCTTTATATGTACAGAGATGTATGTATATGTACATTTTGAGACAAAATATTGATAACACTGATGCAGATTGACAATCTTACAATGATAAAATTAAGCAACTTATGCACCAAGTGGAATTAATATTCATTTAATTTAGAATTGTGTTTATAAGATCACACATATTGATTCTAAAACATTAATAACTTTTTTAATGATAAATTTATTTTACTAAATTCAAATATCTAGACAGACCTCACACAGTACAGTTTCTTGAAAATATCAAAAACTAATATCAATATCGAGTAAAAATCCGAAACCATCAATCTGATGGTATATAATATACTTAATGTAAGGTATTTCGCCTTCTGCCTTTCACGCATTTGTTTCGCCCATATAGAGTGAATTCTTTTCAATATGGGCTGTTAATTAGAGTATTTATTATTTTTTTACTGGTTGATCAAAAACTTTGGAGAATAAAGTAACATTAAAATAATCTTTAATAGATTATAATATGAAACGGCTGGCAAAAATAATATAAAATATGGTATAGTATTGATTACTTATTGTGTAATATATTATGTTTCAATATCCATTGAATTAGATGACTATTTAAATAAAATAATGCAATTATAATACTATCAATTATTTTGATCACTCTATATACTTTTACGTTGGTGGCTTGTTGTAAATATAAATATATATATTTGTATATAATCATTATAAATAATACAAGCTTTAATTGGAATGAATAGATATAATTATACCACAAGATTACTAGATAATTTTAACATATATCTATTCATTTCATTATTAGAAGTTACATAATTTGAAAGAATTGATTTATATTTTTTACTGGCAACACTTATATTTTCACTTGAGGTAATGCTTTGAATATGATAATATGGGTTTATTTTCATGAGTACCATTATGTTTCAGTGGCACATGCTTGCTACAGTGGTAGTAACTTGAATTTTTGTTTGGTCTCAGGTTGCCAGTCGCAGGTATATATATGTGTTTATTTTGTGTATGCATGATATGTGTTCTAGTGAGAAGGACAGTTATGCAAAGTTATATTACACATTGGAATTAATAGAGTATAGACTGGTATTTTTAATGATGTCTTTTAAGACGTGAGAATAGACCGCACAGTTAAAATAATTGTTTGCAAACCTTTAAATATCAACATAATATAAAACTATAATTTTCACCATTCATCTTGAAGGGTCAGTGGAGTGATTATTTTAAAGGCATCAACATTACACAGGTAATATCTTTCATTGCATTACTGTCCTTTCTCCAGATATGTGTTTCAATAATATCATAATATATTATGGTGAATCGGAGTTGTCCATCATTTTATCCAATAAAACATTATATGGGATATTGGGAATAAATCAGGGGTAGATAAAAAATAAAAACACATCCCGGATTGAAATAAAACTTCCTAGGAAGATTCGAATGTGATAGACGCCATTTTGTATGAAATAGCGTGAATTGAACAGCATTAGAAAAAAATGGAAAGATAGAAAATGATTAAACGTTAGCACAAAAAAGAAAGAAAAATGTATTTACAAAAACTGACGTTATTAATTTCATGTGGAAAATTACGAAACGAATGATCATCTTTTAATTATCGATAACTGAAACAATTTCTTAACTTTAGTTTCTATTTACAAAATTCTATAAAATATGCATGCAACTAAAAAAAATACCAAAAGATGCATAAATAATTAATGACCGGCAAAATAAGGTATCTGGTGAAATAAAACTTATAGAAGGATTGATGAATTTACAACTACTGAATGAAATATTTATTCTTTATATGAGGACTTTACTGCCCCGCCGCTGCAAGTAAAGAGACAGCTAAAAGAAAAAAATCTAAGCAATGAAACATACAATATGACATTTGTAATTTGTTTCTTGCAAAATTTTATTGATTATTTTGATTGAAAGTCATGTCACTGACTGAATTATTCTTACTTTTGTTTAGTAAAGAAATTTTAGGTTGAAATCGCTCTTCACTTTTCGTTGAATATGATTTTTTCTATCAGTAGTGATTTTATTTATGGCAGCAGTAGACTAAATGTAGAAGATAAATAATGCTGATTATTATACTCGAGCAATAGATGAATGTAAATGCACAAATAAATAATACATAGAAGTGATTTAAATATTGATCCAGAGATATTAAATGGAAATAAATATGTAGACAAAATGCATCCATTCCCCCAGAAAGCTTTACTGCAAACCGATCTCTCTTTTTTTGGCACTCGTCAATCTAATTTATTAAATTAGTAAATAAATAATAGTATTTATACAAAAAAAAAACCCAACCAAATAAATGCAGGTATAGAAAAAGACAGTGCTAAATACAATGACTATAGTTTGCCTCAAAGCGGCAACAAATTCACTGCACAAAAATTAAGTATACACTTATGTATTATGTAATAAATAATTTACAACAGCGAAAATACTAATGATAATAAAAATTCTTCTTATAAATTAGTTAATATTTAAGGGAGATTTGTTACAGTCTAAGTTGTGTAGAAAAAATATTATTGCCATGAATGGTTAAATTAATATCCATTTATTTTTTTTGAAAAAGTAACTCGAAAATAAGTGTTACCACCGTTGCAAACAAAGGAATACAAAATGAGAATAACATACAATTGGTAATTACTGTGTTGAAAAATTATGTAGCATCATATGACATCTTAACACTATTTAATAATTAATAATCATGCTGTTGCCCAAAGCATATGACAGTTTTAATAATATTCAATATTTGGACTATTAATTCATTTCTATGCTACATTTTATATGACAAGGTTTGAAAATATTTTGTCAATCCTTTGCTACAAAACTATCATATGTTTTGGTTAAATAATTTGAATAAACAAATCGATTTTGGTCCCACACTTGTATTTCTATTGTCTTCTCTCATACGGAAAGAATAAAAATATTATTATAGTTAAAACTAAAAATCATTGTTAGGGAAGATAGACTTGAGCTGACCAGGGACAACGGCCAGAATATAATTATAATATCTTGAAAGAATTCCTCAGATGAATTAGTTGTAATTAAATTTGTATCACTATTGCCAACATGATATAATTCAGAATCTATTGTAAACATAAACATTTTATAAGCTCAGAATAGCCCGTACAAGATTTTAAGCCTAATAGTCTCTGGTCAACTCAGTTCCATTTTTTTTTAAAGGCCCACACATAAAATTGTAATAAAGTCCCATTTATATTTTCACTCATCATTTATGTTTAAAAAATATGGAATATTCAACAGAATGGAAAATTATTTCAATGGGATTATTGCTAATTTAAGGCTTTGAGTGTTCTCAAACTCTCCATCTTGATGTCTTTATGAAATTAAAAGACATCATCATTTTCTATAATCTGAAACTGAGTGTTTTCTAGATAAAAAAAATCATTAGTTTGAGAAACTCAACTTTCCACCGATTTTAAATTGTAAAAAAAAAAAAAATTAAAATCTACTTATATAATACATAAAAATAATATTTCGCTTATTGGTTGATTAATCACTATGCATTTCATTAGCTTTGGGAGAATTGTAATAAATAAAATAATATTGATTTAAAAATAAAAATTCTAATATAGATTTACCTAATTAAGACACAGGACTCTAATTTATAATTTGAGTCAGTAGGAAAAAAATAGTCTTTCAGCTATAAGTACAAATAATAAATTATTAAAGTTTTGTTTTCTTACAGTTAATACGAAATGTACGTGTAATGCGAATTTTTTGATAATGACCATAGACACTTTCAGTGGATGTCATTATGGTGTGAATAAAAAATGAAATATCTCGATTAAAGAAAAAATAAATGTTTATACTGTTTTACATGGGAATAACACGAAGAGGAAATAAACAGATGAGATTCTAAAAATACAATAATGGAAAACTTAAGTAACACAAAAGGACATGGGAGATAAACACAGCCACAAGGCTAAAAGTTGTCGAAACAAAATGAGAGTTGCTTTAAAAGATTAAAAATCATGTTTTGTTAACAATTATTAGGGCATTGATACTTTTTGCAATTAATTAGCTCCGAGGGTGACAAGTGTAAGATAATATTTGTTATGGTGGAAGCAATGTACAGAATGCTATAAAGGACCACGTTAATTGATGGAAGACGCCAATGCAAGAACATGTCAACTTCGTTTATCAATTCCATGTTAGTATCACATTTGGTTTCACATGATTTCGCCCCATTAACAATTGAAAATATGTTGATTGAATATCTGACACAGTAAAAAATTTTTTTTTTGTCCGGTTGTGCAAATTCATGAAAGACAAATGGATATTTGAAAATGTTTAGAATGCCCATTACACAGCTAATATGTATTGTTATACACGGCTCACGTTATAACTACAATTAAAAAATTCTTTATTATCAGTAATTATAATTTAAGTTATTATAGAAAGAGTTTACCAATTCAAAAAAAATGTAGTCCGTTATAGCAGTCTGTCTTCCGAAAAATTGAATACAAGGAGGAAAATAAGTTGACAGTATTATTGTATAAAAATTATTCAGCGTGTAAGTGTTCGGACGTGGGTATGGTGGTTTCAGTTGAGGGCGTCGCCTTACCTGCTGCCCCGCCCACAGGAGGTCCTCCGTACAGCGAGGTAGATTCGTCCATGTCCAGGTCGTCTTGTGAACTGCTAACTCGCACTGTAAAAAAATCACACACGACTTTATTGCACATGTCCGACAATGACAGCTTTCACGCACTCTATTTCCTGGCTCAGACGATCATGGCATCTTAGACATCTGATTAGAAAGATCCCCTTGAACATTGGTAAATTTCTGATGTCAAAAAAATAAATACTAGAATGCTAATGAAAGTAATGACATTTCAAAATGCTTTATATATATATTTTTTTTTTAGTAATAAACACATACATGAAAAGCAATAACAGTGATTGAAACATACATTATTTATAAATAGCCCTATGTAAATGTTTTTGTTTATTATTCAGTAGGAATAATGCATGTTCCGGCTAACAGACTTTATGGGTATACTGTATAATATCAAAAAAATCAGAGTAATGTAGGGACGGGTAAGGCAAGGTAGGGAAAATGAGGACTGTAAAATTTAACCATTCGGTTGACACTTCACCTGAATTTATGAAGGTCAGTAATAACATACTTTTAGAAAAAAGCGGGGATGACACAATCGAGATCCATTCACCAAAATTTTGATTGTTACCATTATAGCAAGAGCATATTCCATTTGATAGAGTTTCTATTTGTAATGCATTATACGGTAAGTAACATTAAACATAGCCAACTCAAAAAGGTAAATGCATACGCAGCCAATTTACTATGAAATGCGTACTGTTGCACACGTATTTAATTTGTTTTATAGGCAATACCATACAAAAAAGTACATGAGTGATGTTAGCAATTCAGGTGCCTACTTCTACATATAATAAATGAAGAAAAGCATAATTCTGACAATCGCCTACTACATATATACTTCTGAATAAAATCATTAATTTTGCCTTTTCATAATTATTTAATGGCAGTATAAACTTCATTACCAATGCAACCGACACCTGTGGTTCATATAAAAAAGAACCGGTGTAAATTACTTCAATAATACCACCACCCAAATGAAAACATATACAATAACGTTGCCGGGTTTTTTCAATAACATGATAGTTGGCAATTTTGCGGATGAATTATGATAATATAACAAGTGAGTGATAAATTTCAATTTGTAAAAGTTGCCTTACATCTATTCGGTCTGATGTTGACATTTCTATACAGCGCGGTTTCCAAGTACTGCAAACCATTATTGTTGATGATGTTGAAGCCGCATAGGAGTTCCATTTGCTTCCACCGGTGAACACGCTCCTGGATTTCAAGAAATTATTGACGTTCAAATAAGTGATATATTTTCAAGATAAGGAATATACTAAACAATATACTTATAGTACGCAAAGAAAGATACGTATGTCTTATGTTGAACATCAAGGCAGATTTTAAAAACAAAGATTGTACCTCACTCCTACACGATTACTCGGGATCAAAGAAGTCAATCTAGAAGATTTTACAGCTTGTTGAAAAGATTAATCTGACACCGATGATGATTAATGGCAACAATTTATTTGGAAAGAGAGTAGTTAAGAAATTTTAGAAATTAGTAAAAGCCGTGACAGAATTTTTGCACTCTCCTAAATGATCAAATGTAAGGTAAATGCATTGTTAAAGTGTAAAGGCTTTCAAACAAATGTTTTCATAGTTATTATTATATCTAGGATATTATTGGAGGTACACCTTGCGAAACCATTTTTATTACTAAGACTTATACTTAAACATTTAAAACCAATCACATGTTCAGCACGTATAAAGCTTCCAACAATCAAAGATATGTCAAAGAAGTGTAACATAAAAAAAAATAATCATTTCCTATTTTGTGTTAAGACTAGAGTAAAAATTCAGTTTTCCTTCTTTTTTAACTGACAACCACAATCATGAATTCTTCAAGATTGTTTATCCTGCTTCCTTAAAAATGAATGCTAGAATTTCAATGATCTACCGAAAACATCCCTATATACATAAGCATTTCCTATAAAATAAGATAACTTAGATTATCTGAGGATGCCTCTGAAAGAGGCGAAACACGTGTCACATTTTGTTACACGATACGTGGAATAATCTAAGTTATTTTATTTTAAAATAAACTTTCACAAAGTTACCGCCGAATCCATCGAAATTATTAAGCATTTCCTATTATTTGGTATTAGCTGCTTGTGCAGGACAACATCTCTTGGCAATTTCATATAAAATACTGACCTGCAGTTCTTGAGTAACTTCATTGAGAGCTGTCCGGGCTTCCACTATCGATCTGTCTACATCATCAATAGATTTTCCATGGGTAGAAACAAAGGCACCCACGAGACTGGAACGCTTCTTACGCAGTTTTTCACACTAAAATAGTGAATAAGATTATTAAGTTACTAACTTCGATACATGGAATAATCAAAGTTAATTTAAATTTTCTATTAAAATGAACTTCCACAAAGTTATCGCCGAAACCATCGAAAGTATTAAGATTATTAAGAATATAAAATTAAAATTGATAACACGTGTTTCTTAAATATCTTTACGATAGTTTGTCTAAAGATGCTTCTCAAAGAGGAGAAACAGGAGTCAAAATTTGTTACAAAACCTGGGGAAAGACTAAGTTATCAAGTTTATATCAAAAATTAACTTCCACAAAGTTACCGCCAAATCTATTAAAAGTATTATATTGGAAACAAACCATACTGCTGTTGGTGTTAATAAGCCATTATTTCCAAACTCTTTCATCGTCAAAGGACTTTCCTATATTATAATATTGATGAATAGTATCTTAACTAAATAATTAAAAATATTTTTGAACTATCAAACACTACTGTCATTACGCCTATAATAAAGATATTTAAATGTTTGTTTAAATTAATTTACTAAATGTTATTTCATATAAATTTTGATTCTTCATTTTCTTAATTTGATAATTTATGAAACGAATACAGGACATCTACAATTTTTTAATAAATATGTCATAATTGCTATATACAGAAATTGAATCTAGACTGCTCGACTACTGAAGCTAGTCTTCCACTGTGACTACTCTGATGTACCGTACCAAATAATACAAATTCTGTAGTTGAATATGCATACCGCTTCACGAGCTTGCTGAAGTTGCTGATCAGCATTGAGTTTCTTCCTCAGGTAGGATTTATTTTCCAATTCATGGGTCAGCTGAAGCCACAGTTGTAGACCCGCAGGCGGTGCCCAGCATCTGTCCTCCAGTTCACCTTCTGCTCTAACTAGCTCCGATCTCAGCAACTGAAAAAATGTGCACATAATTTAAATATTTAATGGAAAACCCGTTTCGCAATTACTGTTGCAGCATTAAAAAAACTGTGTTTGTGATATATTCTAGTGTGAGCTGGATAAAACATGGACATACAAATTTCATGACATCAATGAGAACTACAAATACTCATTATAAAATTTGAAGAGTGGATTGACGTCATGTTAATTGAGAGATTTATTATTTTTTTATAAAAATTCTGTACAAGAGGACATGTGGAAAGTTTCATTCATATTGTGAGAATTATTTATGTTAAAAAATCATTCTATCGAAGATGATGCCAATTTTTTATGACGTAAACACTGCTAAGTAATCAGTTCAATAACGTTTTTATTGGTCGTTCAGGAATCTAAAAGATCATAAAGTAATGCTGGAATTCGATAGTGGGATGTGCACTTCTGAAATGTAATGAGGTCAATATAGAGTGTGTAACTTACCTCAATTTCAGCTTTTAGTTGCGAAACTTCGAGGTCAGAGTATGAAGTGGTGAGGGAGATACTAGCTGTTCCAGCTTCCTGTAGTCTTCGTTCAAGGTTCATTTTTTCTGTTGCAACATTTTCCTAATTAATTAAAAAATAATAAGCAAATATATAATCAGATATAATAAATAAATAAATCTGGAATATTTTTCGTTTAGACATTATTTTCAATAGTTTACACATTTATCACAATTTTTTGAAAAAGGTGATTGTTATTGGTAAACACCTGATTCAATCTTTTGGACCGACTGTTTTAGAAAGCCTCAATTTACTTATACATTCTATCGTATTTTGATGTTGTAAAACTCTTGACAAATGTCATAATACCAAAGGTAGCCATTTTCAACCAGGGCTTCGAACCGGAACTGAACCGAAAACCAAAAACCGTTATTTTTGCCGGAATGAAAACTGGAACCGAACCGATATGTATTTTTTAACTTGAACCGGAACGAAAAAAATAACAGTTCGAAGCCCTGTTTTCAACATCAAGAGTATATTGAAAATGGATGATCAGTCAACTTCTGATTGAAAAAGGGAGTTCCACAGATAAATCATTTTGTATATACGAAATGTCCTTGTTATTCAACAGTAAATTGTATTGGAAAAATCCTCATTAAGCCACTATATCCACTTAAAATGGGTCCCAAAAAGACAAAAGGGTAGAAGGGGGTATGTAGAAGTGTATTTGTGGGTAGAATGAACTAGGAATATAAAGCACTTGAGTGTGGGAGTGTGGGATTTGTAGGAAGTACTTTTTTTGTTCTCTTGAAATATAAATTTTCTCTACTCTATTCTAACTCTTTCCTATCATGAAAATTTCATTAAAAAAAAATTTTTGTTTGATGTTACTTCATAGTTAATTCAAATTTCAATTATTTCTGTTTTTAAAATTATATATGTAAAATGAGATCTGAATATTTTTTACTGACCTGTTCCATCCTAGCCCTTTCCAGCTCTTTCTGCAAGTCATCCAATGCAAGCTCAGCTCTCCTGAGAGACTCCATGTCTTTCAGCATCCGGTGCAGCTGCCTGCGAGAGGCTCTTCCCTGCTGACATGCCCACCAGCATCCCACTACCACGCCAAGCACCAGTGCGATGAGTACGCCGTCTTTCCAACGGTGACCGCCATCTGGTGGGAAATTTTGAAAGAACCATACAAAAGCTAGGGAGTCGAACTATACAGGCTTTATAATGGACAAGAAAGAAATATTGATGAAGCACTGGAAGGGTTTAAGCCAATTGTAGATTGACTTCCAGTCAGTGCTTTTTTGTAATAATATATTATGTAAAAGGGTAATTTGCGATTTTTTTTCATGTACCAATTTAGTGCTACACCTAGTGACTGCAATCTCAGTTCGTTTTTTTTTTCTATTCCGAGATATCGAAGTTGCACAAATTCTATTTTGAGATTTGAACATCTTTTGATCAATAATCGATGGGGTCTATGGTTTATTGGTAGGAGTTGAACCCTAGCGAAATGATGGGTCTGTGTCCCGGAAAGGGTCAATATCAAATTCTTTTTTCTTCTCGTGTTGATCACGAGTGACTTGGTTTTTTCCAAAATATCTGGCACAGTGGCTATTTTTAGCTTTAAAGCCTAGTATTTTTATTTTTTAAATAATGCTATGCAACAAAAAACAAGCATAATGTATTCATAAGAGTACATAATATGATTCAAATTGGGCCAAGTAAAACAGGCAGGATCATGGGATGCAACTTTAAGACTAGGGCCAACTCCAGGGAAATCTATTCATTAAAATCAGTTTTCGTAGAAAAACTTCTGTTGGGATGCCTCCATTAGGAGGCAATATGCTCCACATTAGAAGCGGACATGGATGAAAAAATTAAAAAAAATAATCACTTTTAGGGTGTTCACTGTCAATACTTGGTGGAAAGGCAGTATATTAAGAAAAACACAATATTCTTTTGTACTTATTTCCACTTTTATTTACCAAGATCAGGGCCGGTTCCACTCACGGCGAGCATTATCAACGGATTTGTTTTTGTATAAATAGCACTGTTAAATTCTATTTCATTCTATATCAGTTGATAATGCTCGCCATGAGCGAAACCGGCCCTGATCTTGGTAAATAAAAGTGGAAATAAGTACAATGGAATATTGTGGTTTTCCTAATAAATTTTTTGAATTCAAAATTTAATTTTCTGAATATTTTGTGTCCATAGTTTTATTTATGCGAACGTTTCTGTGTACGGAATAACCTTGATCGAATAATTCGGTGTGCGGAGTATTCTGTACGGAGAAATCTTGTTCGGAAGAATATTGTACGGAAGAATCAGTTCACCATTAAAACCACATCAAAGAAAATAAATAATTTCAATTTAAAAAAAAAAACAATTTTTGACGGAAAAATCATTTCCTAGTTATGATCTCAATGACGCGTGACATCACTTTGATAAAATTGATTTTTTTTTAATCACCGAAACCCCTTTGAAAATCAATACGACATTTAATTAATGCTAACGAAACTTCCGTGTTTACAATTCAATGATGAAACATTTTTTTATATAACAGTTGGTATCGGTCGGAAAATATTCAATGCACGGGACCTTGGCTGTGAGATTATACAAAGGGAGAACGGTAAATCACCATGCCATGCCTATCAATATACATTTATTTGTGTACGTATCCATATAGATTCCCAAACAAAATACTATTTTAGATAATATTTAAATAATATCGTTCTTTGCTAGAAAAAAATACGAAATACCACACTCTACAAAGAATGCAGAATTAGCAAGGAAACTTAATATGTATATCCATGGGAAAAATCGAATAAACATAAATTATAATCAATCAATTCAATCTGCAAATAATAATATGAAGTATTCATGAAATCAACGCCGGCGCTAGACATTTTGCAGCCTCAGGCAATATTGTATTTTCCGTCCTTTTCATCCTTATTTATAAAATTCCCTTAGTCTCGTCGGCATTTGGCAGTCGCCTGCTTCGCTTGTATGTAGCGCCAGCACTGCATGGAATGCTTTCACGACAGGAAGTTTATATTGTATTGTTTTTGAGAAATACAAATTCTGTCAAAAATATTATGTCTTTGTTTATTGATTTAAGTAGTGAATAATTGGTAAGCTGGTTTCTCTCTTAAAAGGGATACTAAAAATACGTGTCTCTAATAATAGGCAAATTCAACTATTGCCATTTTTCCTACTTATGAATAAAGCCCGAATATACCGATCGCTACAGAGAACAATAATTAATTATGCTCGCATTGTCAATCAGTCAATTGTTTTAAAAGAAAACATGATTAATATAAAAATATTTTTTTCAATAAATTTACAAAAGGGGATTTTTGGAATTTTGGCGCAAAGGCGGCCGATTTTCGTGAGGTGGGTCTGCTACAGAAGCATATCAAGAAAACAATATATACTCCAGGTGTTTTAAAACAATTTTAATTTATTTGGCGAACCACAAATTCTAGACGGAGTTGAGATGTGTGATATCTACGACACGTGATCGCCATTACAAACGGTCATACTCCCAACAATGATTGTTAAATCGGACAATTAGAATCGAACACGAGACTCATAATATGGAAGCGGCATGGCGGACCAATTGATAGAGATGATGAAAAAGTGGACGCTCAACAATAAAAAAGAACACACAGCAGACGCCGCCAGCGGTCTGACAAGATCATCTGCGCCGTAAATTATAAAACAAGACAAACATTCACTAGGAAAATGATGTGGAATTCGCGGGAATTCGCAGGGTTACCAATGATCGAAACTTATCAAAATAAATCATAAAAATCAAAATGAAAAATTATATGGCCAGTGGTTGTGAATATTTAGCGGTCAGGCGAAGGAATCTCTCGAGAATTATGAAGACCCCGAACGCGAGTGTACATATCGACCGTGGAAAGGAAAAAGGACGTAACCCTCAGTTTTTCCAAAACAGTTTTTTTCGATAATCACAATGTATACAACTCGACACGCGTTCTATCAAAAGGATGAGCGCTGAATATGACGAATTAGTATCTACTAGCTGTAAGCCCGTTGCCCAGCAACGGGAGATTTTTGCTGCATTGTGTTTGATTTTATTTAGTTTAATTTAATTTAATTTAATTTTAATTTATTTTATTTTATTTTATTTTATTTTATTCAAAAAAGTGGAGACTGGAAGATTTGAAATGTGGTCGGACAGACATTATCGGCTATTAATATATAGAATAGCTGTAAGCCCGTTGCCCAGCAACGTGAGATTTTTGTTGCATTGTGTTTGATTTTTTTTTTTTTATTTTATTTTATTTTATTTTATTTTATATTATATTATTTTATTTTATTTTATTTTATTTTATTTTATATTATTTTATTTTATATTTTATTTTATTTTATTTTATTTTAATTTATTTTATTTTATTTTATTTTACTTTATTTTATTTTATATTATTTTATTTTATTTAAAAAAGTGGAGACTGGGAGGTCGAGGACACCTTACAGACCCTCATACGGACCTTATCGGCTATTATTTTTGGAATAATGTTTAAGTTTGCTAACAACCATTTTTCGTAGTAGCAGAAATTTCGTAAATTATTGAATTTTTGGAATAAAGTTTATGTTTGCTAACAACCATTTTTCGTAGTATGTAGCAGAAATTACGTAAATTATTTAATTGTTGGAATAATGATTAAGTTTGCTAACAACCATTTTTCGTAGTAGCAGAAATTTCGTAAATTATTTAATTTTTGGAATAATGTTAAAGTTTGCTTACAATCATCTTTCGTAGTAGCAGAAATTTTGTAAATTACTTAATTTTTGGAATAATGTTTAAGTTTGCCAACAATTATTTTTCGGATTTTAAATTATTTAACAATTATTTCCAATAAAAATCAAAAGATCAAATCCAATTTTTCAATAAAAAATCAGTTGCACATTTTGTCCAAGTGTATGAAAAAAGCAAAATATTATTCTATGATATATCCATATCATAATTTGAATATTCTTAATGTATTAAAGAATTCTAACAGATTTTCAAGGTCAGACGTGAAAAGATTCATCATTATGATTCAATTGATCAAATCCGCTCCAAAAAATATTAGTCTCACATCGACTCACACGATCAAACGATTCATTTCGATAGCCTTATAATCATAGTTTGCAATAGTCGAATTAAAGTCTTTGATTATTCGAATATTATGATGTATGGTGATACAATACTTTAGCTCTACA
Organism: Himalopsyche tibetana; assembly: GCA_030503985.1. NCBI lineage: Eukaryota > Metazoa > Arthropoda > Insecta > Trichoptera > Rhyacophilidae > Himalopsyche > Himalopsyche tibetana. The sequence goes on from JAPJYX010000030.1 coordinate 28,106,476, forward strand.
CCAAGAAATATCAAATTTTCAAACGTGGCGATATCAGAACATTCACGCCCGGTTTAAAATAAGCCGCTCCCATTGGATAGAACAACATTTCAAAAATGTGCTGTTCAAAATAAATCGAAATCATTGGTCTGTACCTTATTACTGCGGACGTTTTACAAACCTTATCGGCTATTAATATATAGATATTTAGCTTTTAAGGTTGAAAAAAGGATGGCTTGTGAAAATTGCAACCAGGAAAAAGGACATAAATCAAGGTTTTTCTTGAACGATTTATTAAATTAATATTAGGTCAATAAAAAACCAGTTTATCAGTCACTGTGCACTTCGGGGTTGTTTAAATTTCATAATTTGCTTTTAGCCTAAGATCATCAAAAAACGTTTTTTTGTGTATCCTGTAAAATTTGAAATGTAGGGGTTACGTCCTTTTTCCTTTCCACAGTCGATATGAATATCTAGTTATTTCGGATTTATTGCATTAATCAAGAATCAAATAAATGAAACCGGGCAGTGTGGTGTACGAGAACATTTTCCAGAATCGTGTCTTCCAAACAAATAAGGGAAATAAAATTGAATAAAAAAATGTCGTAAGCTAAAACAAAAACATCGGATGTGTGTCAAGAAAAATGACTATGACAACAGTGTCAGTTTTTAGCTTACGGCTGATACAAGTCCATCTGTTTTTTTCATGCTGTTGACGAACACGAATTGGCTGTGTCAAATCACGAATGACAAAATTTAATTATTTAACCTACATAAAAAAAATATACTTCGTAACAATGACGAAGCAATGAGCCACAGAAATAGATATAGATTTATCACAGTAATCGAAAAATTCGCTACGATGCACAAAAATCGCCAAATGTCTATGGTTCACTAATGCGTGTGCCTGCCTATCAATGTAAAATAATCCATTCTATTATCTATTGTTGTAATCGCGCTGGAGAATCAATGTCAGCATAGAAAATCGACATGTTTATCATTTTGATCGACCGGTTAAAAAAAAAACTTGTCGGCGGTCGGTACATTTGAAATATTGCGAAAAAGTTAAATAATACAGATAGACGTCCATGTTTTAATATTTGGAATAAATAGAGCACAGCTGCATAGTCTTCCGATTTTAAATGAAATGTTAAACCTTCCGGCATCTCCACTTCTATACCTTATACAATCATAAAATCATATAATCATAAAACCTTTGCCGACAAACAAATACATATAATTCTTGAAACTACTTACTACTCAAATCTGTTGGCATTCCCATGAGCTTATCCTTTTCGCCAGCAACGGCTTTGGACTCAGTGATGCATTTATTTCTTATATAAACACGAAACTTTCATTTACTAAGCGTCAGTTCAAGTTCATCCGTGCACTTGAATGTCTGAAGATGCCGAAAGGCGAAACCCGGTTCGTTAATGACAAAATCTGTGAGAATGTACATAGTTTAAACGATTCAAATTTAATATTGAAATTCCACCAAGCCCCTTCAGTCGAAATCTTAAATTATAACAAAAATATTATTTTTCCGTACTGATGCAAGTCTGATTCATCACTCACGAATCAAAAGGACCATAATCATTCAACACTTAAATTAAACAAAGCGGCATATTATAATATTATTATCATTAGAATAATATAAATTTGATTCAGTAATGGCGTAAGTATAACTAAATTTACGCCTTCTCAATAAAAACGGTCACTAATCGAGAGACAACGTTCTAAATAAATATTTTTCAAAATGCATTTTTTTTTCATAGGTAGTCATAATATATTAACAAAAAAACATGAAGGAAGCAAAACGATTATTACTAAAAAAATAAGTGATTCTTAGATATTTTTTGTAAAAATACCAATTAATTTTAAATAATAACGTATGTAATTTTTGCAGAAAAGTTATATTAGGTAAGTAAATTTCTTTGAATGAACAGTCAACAAAACAAAATAATCATATCGACTGTGGAAAGGAAAAAGGACTTAACCCACAGTTTCTTCAAAACAGGTTTTTTTCGATAATCACAATGTATCAAACTTGATACACGTTCTATCAAAAGGATGCAAGCTGCAAATGCCGAATTAGTATCTAAATTTAGCTTTTTAGTTTGAAAAAATGACCTTGTAAAAAACTAAAACCAAGAAAAAAGACTGAAATAAAGGTTTTTCCTAGACAATTTCTTTAATTAATATTAGACTATGTCAATTAAACACCAGTTTAGAAGTTTCCGTGCACTTCAGGGTTGTGTATAATTCATAATTTGCATATGTCACAAAATCATCAAAACTCGTTTTAAGCGCCTCCTGTAAAATTTGATATGTGTGGGTTAAGTCCTTTTTCCTTTCCACAGTCGATATATTGCGCGCTAGTGTCGGTGTGCTAAGTTGTATCTAGATCAGGACCGGCTTCGCTCACCGCGAGCATTATCAACTGATGAAATATACAACGATACAGGGGTATTTTAAGAAATTGAAGAATGAACTGGAAACAAAGTATATCGGTATGATAAATAATTGGTAAAAAAATATTATCATACATACTTACAAATTATTTGTTCTAACACGATCCCCAGTAAACAAAAATAACAGAAGAGTATAACGGATTTCCTAATAACAAGAAATTCAACAACACGAGACAGTAATAACAAACATAAGGCTTCATAAGATCCTAACGCATAAGGTGTGTTAGAAATTTCTGGCGATTTATGTCTAGTCCCTCATAAGAGTCCACGTATATAACCAAGAAGCGATGAATAGTATTATTTTTTCTTAATTAATCAAAATACATTTATTATAAATAATATTTTTTGTAATTTACATATTGAGTCTTCATTATTATATCTTTTTGCACGATTTTCTATACCACAAAGTTGTATTTTTTTCAAATAACACGGGTTTTTTAAATTCAGGAAACCAATGTTTTATTTTCCAATGAATTCTATAACATTTTATGTACGGTTTTTTGTGGAACGTATCTACCCTGTAAAAAAAGAGTTGAGCATACTAAAGGGTTCGACTTTTTTTTCCCTTTTTACCTCCCAAAATGAAAATGTGAAGTGGAGGTGTCCAATATATCAAGCCCATTCATTTAACTGCTGGAGAATTAAACAACAATACAATATATTTACTAACATAGGTCGATAGCCGATCGGCGCTGAGTCTCGCACATGGCGTATCATCACGCCCTCTTCTCCAACTCGACTTGCACGACCGTTGTTGCACAGATTTACAATTTTCACCGAGAACACTCACACACGCACCACTGCACTTAAAGGTATATCCATGATTCGTAAAAAACATAACATTTCGGTTACATCAGTCGATTTCAAATATATTCTACCTCTTTCAACTATATTATTATATCAACCGCGTGGAAGCTAGTATTTAATATTACTGTATGCGTTACTTTAATTTAGAGTAAATAAAGTAGAACAAGATTTCAACAGCTGTGTGTTTACGCAGCTTGTTATAATGGCAATTTTTACGAATCACCCGAGGTGATTTTTCCAAACATGAACGTTTGATAATTATTTAAATAAATATTGGAAATGAAATATCTGAGAAAATAAAAAGTAAATACGTCAATATTTATTTACATATTCTTTCGACGAAAAAATGATAAATACAATTTCTTCTAAGAGTGTAATTATGTCTATCAAAAAATATGATTTACTAAATAAATATGTATGAACATATTATTATTAATATTTTTCAACAAAAATCTCTTGAAATAGCGGGAATTTTATAAGTAACATACAACGGTGTCTTCCGAAAAAATAATTAAAACTTTTCGTTTTATATTTTATGAAAAAGAAGCAAGACAAAATTGCCACCTTTTATAACATATAATTTGTAGGATGGGAACTGTTTTTGGACAACAACCAAATTTATTTTTTCATCTAAAAACATCTGAAATCTGTCTCGTAAAATATTTGCTGTGTTTTTCCATATTTATGTCAATTGGGAATAACTTACTCTACTTTAAGTTTTAAAAAACATTTTTGTAATCTTGACAATTAAATTGTTTTCATACGTATATAAAAACATACTCAGCCGATGTGTCGCCTGAGTTTTAAAATAAGCCATTACGATTACGCCAATGATTCGTATTGTGAGTAATAGTTTGTTTGAATGTAATTAATCTTGATAGTATGAATTCATCATACAAAATAAATATCAATAAACAATTTGATTTATAAGCTTAATTTTAATATACTGATTTAATTGACATCTTCTTAAAAGTGCATTTAATTTTATAGATTGATCAGCGAGATAGACCCGTAATTAAAATGTTGGTATGTCCGGTCGTCAAGCATAAGTTGAACTGACTTCAATGCGTTGGTGAATTCACTAATTAATGCAAAATCATTTCACTACGCAAGAGTACGAACTGAAAAGTTATAATTAAGGTTTTATAGATTTCAGATGATATTAAATAAACCGTTTTATAGAGCAGTTTCATGCACAGGCGTTGAAAATGTCCGATATTCGTCGCCAACGAGGTCGTTCCTTCCACCGTAATAATTAATGTGGCAGCAGAACTGTCAAGTAACAGACAACGGGAAAATTACTGCTAAGATAATAAGCATGTTTTTTTTATTTATGTTGCAACCTTGTAGGAATTAAAGTTGCGTGGTTCGCATATCTGGAGGTCAGGAGACAACGTCCAATAGCAAACGAATCAGGATGCAACCGATGAAGCGTATTATAACTAGAACAACAGACAACTGCAAAATAATTCAAATCATCAAAATGAAAATTGTTTGGGTTTAGTTCCATAGTGCTACTAGACATTGGTAGTTATGAGATATGGCTGACCAAAGTTTTCAAGCATGTAACCAGAGTTGTAAAACAGTCATTATTATTTGTCGCGTCTTTTTAGTGAAGCATTTAGTCATTTATCTCAATTGAATTCAAATATACTGCAACGCTGACAAAACCGTAAAACAATATTTCGAGTTGGATTTATGTGAAACTGAGAGAAGATTGATTATATTTCATTATTTTGATATTCAAACATCAGGCTATGTTAGAGAAAACTAGTGATGCTTTTTAACTGTACGTTTGTGGGGCTAAATAACTCAAAATATCAACTTGTTGACATGTCGTTGGAACTAGGCCAACGATATAGTATTATTAAGTTGTAAGCTACTAGTTCTACGATAACCGATCAACTGAGGTAGCTATGGCCAAATTTTGAAGATTTACATATTAGTACAATATTAATAAGTATATTAATCCGAAACAGTAGCAGTTAGGCGAATACACATAATAAGCTTATTTAATAGTGTTGAGATCCCATTGCTGCAAGAAAGTTTTCTCCGGACAGAAAACGAAAGATAATACAAATACATCCAAATCGGAAAATGATCTAAAATGTATGTTCTTTGTTTCACGCAAATAGTTTTGTTTTTCGCCAAATTATAATATGTTTACTGCTGGACTACACATATTAAAAATACATTAGTTTGTCCGGAGGTTTTTTCAGCAACAGTAGACGACTGTCCGTAAAACTTTGACTATTTGTGATTAAATTTAATTGAATAAATATACCTATATAGCAAAGAATAGCGTAGATGCAAGGCTCTGCAGTCGAGATATAAAAGAAATAAAAAGATTATCAAATGAATCTCCGACTTTGATTGAATACAATATTTAACTCGACTTCGTGATGAAGCTGAAATTAGGACGATGAAACTAACTAAAACAATTAGTGACGTCCTCAGCGCGCCCCCGCCCCCCCTCAAAATGCACTCCAATATTATCAGTAACGGCATTCAGTGAAACTAAGGGATGCAGGTTGTGACATAATATCGAGAATATATATTAGTCATTAAACTGATCGTGAATATTCTATTACTCAACAATTTATGATAACTTGTTAATACTCTAACAGAGACCGATGGAGATTAGACTATTTAAATTATGAATATAACAAAGTACACAAATGCCTTTATGAGCAGTCAGGGTGTATACATAAATATGTTCGTAAACTGCACTGATATCCATCGACCATTTTCAAATATCACATAACAAAAACTTGAAACTGTAGTCCTATCTTTCGTAGAGCACAACGCTATGATTAATCAACAATCACTATGACACTCGATAGAGTACGAAATCCTGATTAGCGGCCAGCATAATAATATTTAAGTACATACTGAGTATTAATATCACGGTAACTATCTATCAAGTAAATATGTTTTTTTCACCGCGGCGTTAAAAATGTGATCAAGAGGTACGAGCGTCATACTGCCGCGAGACTCTTCTACGGATTGGCGATGTGTGAGTTTTTTACGCGATTCACCTGATCTGCGAATATTTGCAACCGTGGTAATCTACTGACTAATGATGATGCACAAACAAAGGCAACACGTATATTTTGCCAGAAACATACGACTGTATTGAAATAATGCCGTTAAGTTGGAGTGCACATCCTACGAGACAGACAGAGGAAATTGAAAAAGTTCGGAAAGGATACTTAATACTTTCGATGGATTCGGCGGTAACTTTGTGGAAGTTAATTTCAATATAAAATAACTTATAATTTAAGATTTCGACTGAAGGTGCTTGGTGGAATTTCAATATTACGTCCACTTTTGCTAATCACTTAATTTCGGAAGGACACGTGTTCAATCAAGAACAAGGGATAAAAATGTTACACCCAAATACGGACAGTCATAAACTCTTTTTCCAGGAAATTTTGGAAATTAATAGAGCACAATTGCATAGTCTTCCGATTTTAAATGAAATACTCAACCTACCTGGGTCTCCACTTTTGTACCCTATATAAATATAATCATAAAACCTTTGCCGACAAACAAATAAAATATAGTTCTTGAAACTACTTACTTCTCAAATCTGTGGGCATTCCCATGAGCTTATTCTTTTCGCCAGCAATGGCTTTGAACTCAATGATACATTTATTTCTTATATAAACACGAAACATTCATTTACTAAACGTCAGTTCAAGTTCATCCGTGCACTTGAACGCCTGAAGATGCCGAAAGGCGAAACCCGGGTCGTTAGTGACAAAATCTGTGAGAATGTACATAGTTTGAACAATTCAAATAAAATAACTTAGATTATCCCACGTATTGTGCTACTAACTGTGACACGTGTTTCGCCCCTTTCAGAGGCATCCTCAGACAATCTTACTTTCACACAGCTTGTTTAAGTACGAATGATTTTAATATTCTTACATGATATATTATAAAAATAAAAACGGGAAGCAAGGAGGGGAGGATAGAAAACAAACAAACAGTAATGATACTACAAATGACATTTAGTTAATCATTTTGTAATGTAAATATCATTATTGTTTATGTGTTCCCCAAGTGACATTGAACATCTTCATATAAATCAAATAAATATTTTTGGCTGCCATTTTATTATTTAGTCCATTGATTTCCATATTCGACTTCAAAAAAGTACTCCAGACACCTATACTGAAATCTTATTTGCAGTTCGTTCACACCCCACATCTCCTCTGCATCCCTCTTTATGTCGTTAAATGACCACATCTTAGCAATTTAATTGCTAATAAAATCAGGAGTATATTAATGTTGCACTGAAATGCACTCAAGGCTTGGCGCCTCGCATGATATGTCACGTTGCGACACCAATGAGAAGGCAGGTGGTGACAACAGAAACAAATATTTTGTAGCTTCTTTCTTTTTTGCTTTGGTATCCAGGACGCGGGTGATTGTACAGTCAAATTTGGTTATAAAGAGGCAGATGAGATTGACTGAATTTGCTTGTTATGAGCAGTACTCGTTATATCAGTGAATAGGTATTTTTAAATGCTTACAAACATACCCATCACACGAAGACATGAAATATATGGAGCGGTCACGTAACACAAGTAGTCACAATTCAAAAAAAAATATACGATTAAAATTTATTTACACACATATTACATTTTTCTGTCAATTCACTTTTCTTATAACATTCAAAATTGACGCTTGTTTCATTGTTTTTTAATTTCCCCTCAAAGCACTCAACCCATTAAAATACTATTGAGTTGTCTCAGCGCTCTGTGCAAGAAAATCGACTAACTCGTCCAATAAACCATGAGCTCTGGAGTTCGTGAAAAATTTTGATAGTATTTTTGCTCGGTATGTCTGGAGAAAATCATAAACTAATATGTCAACGAATGTTTCCTCAATACATCCAAGATCCTAATAGCCGAGTTCGACTGTTTATAATATAAAACATATGGTTTTATACTCCCTTCACCATGGACTATAGGTCCAACGAACAATTCATAACTAATTGTCAAAACTGATGATATGACGACACGAGAACCGGATTCGACCATAAAACATAATCGCGATCTTTCAAGGTACGTATAATGCATTCAAAGTAAAAACGTCTTTCATGAATACCAGCATTGGCAACCAATTAACGCGAAACATTTTTATAATAATACGCTGGACTGGAACGCTGGCATTTATTGTTTCAATAGATAAGATAGATAAATGAATTGAAAACAACGTAACAAACTAATCATTTATGGTAAATAGTATATTATATTAAATCATTTGTAGGCTGCGGTCATATGGCGCAGCGGTTAGCGTTGTTGGCTTCCGTGCCGGATCTCACAGGTTCGAGTCCCAGTATGAACAGCATTTTTTCGGTCAAATTATCGATTTCTGTTCGAAGACATGGATTTTTGTGATGTCTAAAATGTCTAAATTACTAAATTTCTATAAAGATCATATTGAGGTTTTAGTTATTTATCATTTTTATCGTATTTTTTTGATCCAAAAAAACTGTTGACTGTTAATAAAATTCAAATGATTTTGGAATTTGACACATCTAAACACATATGATTTTTTTTTATGATGTCATACATACAGTATATATCCAAGTAGTATTTAAAATAGTTATGAAAAAATATAATCGATTCTATATTCGGAGCTTTTTAGTGTACCGTATAGCGCATATAAACCACCGGTCTGAGAGTTATAACTATTTATAAATAAAAAAAATGACAGCCACTGGTTTCGAAATTACTTGCCCATAAATGTTTTTCAGAACGAAAAATCAGTTTTTACGTCTATTTATTCATGCGGCATGAATCACCCACTATTAAAAATCTATTTTAGGCAACCGTGCCTAAGGGTTAACTGCATTCGTATCCATCTCTATTCGAAGTGACCCGACTAGTCAAACCGCAGTTCGGGCCGACCATATTCACGATTTGTATTATAGAAATTCTAACCATTGTAACCATTTGTTTGATACTTCGAAAAAAAATCTGAAAAATTCAACGTCCTAATTTACTACGATTTAAATATTGAACAATATATTTGATTCCCAAAACCAATTCGATGACAACGGAGCGACTTTTTTAAGCACTACAGATCATGAGGTCGTACAAAAAGCGTTAGCAGAATAATAATGACAGCCATTTTCCAGTACCACGTAGGATCATTGAAAACGTAATAAAAACGTGACACAAAAACTAGCGCCATCTGTGTATCGATGCTCGAATTGAAACGTAATAAATTTACCGACTTTTTATAACAGTACATTGTCATTTTAAAATGTATAAAGAATCTGGTCTTATTTACTGATTATATTGTCAGAGCATTCTAAATTGCAAGGCGCAGGTTAGTGCTGCCAAATATTATTTATTTTTTGTAAACAAATAAAAATGATTTACGTATTCGGGGATAGTAAAAAAAATGTTTAAAAATAAAAAATAGAGATAATTGTGTTTACATGACAAAATTGAGATGGATTTACGATTCTTTAAGATTAAAAAAACAGACATTGAAGAGTTTAATCGTAATATCGCGAAATTCATTACTTTTTTAAAAACGCTACGGTCCATTTCGTTTGGTCAATTGAGTTAATAAAATTAATAAAAACCGTACTGAATAGTATAGATTTTTTCCTTTATCTATCAGTAATCACTAGTCGTAGATTTTTCTATGACTTTTCAAAAGTTGGGTGGAGATTGTGCGAAGACTGAGAATGGATAAACACATTACAGACATTAAAGATTTTTAAACAGAATTTCATAAATCGATTAAAATACAACATTACAGAGTTTCTATTTGGCTAAATGGCCAGCAGTAGTTAGTAGTCATATATATCTTATTTTTTTGCTGTTGTCTGCTTCCAATACAATATTAGGCGAAGGAAACTCATTGATATTTGAAAGATATATGTAGATAGTTACTTTTTAAGACATACAATTTTCCCGACGAAGGTATTTGTGCAATTATTTTTATATCGTTATTTTATGTTAATTTTATCACATATTCCAGATCAACATTGTTACATCATACTTAACAATTCTAAAGCTATTTCACAAAAATGAGATACTATGTTAACCTTATTTATGTTAACCTCGACAAGAAATAATCTCTCTAATCTGACTCGACATTTTCTTTCCATCCTATTTCGTCAGCAAATCGACAATGCTGTGTATTGTGCTGATAAAAAAAACAAAAAACTCATGGCATAAAAGTTGTTGCAACAATATGAGAATATTTTTTCTAACTAGAATCGAATGTGAATTTATTGTCATTTGTTTAAAATTATTGTCAACTGGAGTAAAAAATACCTTTGGGTGGTCCAAAGAGGACAACGTCCATGGCCTTCAGCGCGATCTTCTGCTTGTGGATGGGATCCTTGATACCAAGAACTCCGCTCAGATACTGCATATTGTTGACGGCCATTCTAAAAGTATCAGATAAAAATTTTCACCAGAAATATCGAATAAGCTTTTTTTAAATTTAGAATTAGGGAGTTACAAGAATACAATAATCTTTTCTCAGCGGACTGACTTTATTTCAAAACAATATTTTTTAGCATTAAGGAGCCATTTAATAATATTAATTAAGTCTTGTAATAATTATTTCAGCTTACCTAGGCAATGTAGCTCCAGCGACATGGTGATCAATAAACGTTTTCGTGTACTGAGGAAGTTCGACATTTTTTTCTAACCATTCTGTTGTCTGCTCCACGGTCCAATTATGGACCTGAAAGAAAAATTACAATACAGTTTTAAAATGGTATGTCTTAGGCAACGTTCCCTCTAAGCTGCGCGCGCGCGCGGCCGCACATCAGCTGGGAAGCCCCCGCGCACTCAATTAATATTTGATCGTTCCGCGCAGGCTTTGAAATTTCCACGCAGCTAACCTCGTCTTAGAGGAAGCATTGGACTCTTAAGGCGTACTGGCGGTTTGAAGATAATTTGCAAGAGTTCACATTTTCCAGGTTTGGTTTGAATTGCAGTCTTGTGTATCAAGAACAGGAGGAATCCACGAATCTTTCAAACATAATTCACTCACTGTGCAACTATTCATGATACGTGTTTCACTGATTTGAGTAGAAAACAATATAATAGTAAATATTTTAAAAATAGACGGTCAAACCAAATCAGTATGTAGCTTCCCAAATGATAGACAACGAGAGTAGAGTTAGGTTTCCATAAAAAAAAATGACAGCAACATGTGTAAGTAATTCAATTAATAAATTCAATTAATGATTTAACTCGGTACGACATGGAAAAATAATATCATAAAGCTAGGAAAATAATCAATGTTTTAGTGTCATGTCGCTATAAAACGACAATAAAACGCAACAAAGCTAAAAATAAAATAAATAGTTACCTTCCTAAATTACATCAAATTATTTATATTTTTACGGTCGTTAACTGTTACAGTAATTGATTGAATCGGCATTTACTTGGTAGAACTCCATTGTAATACGGTAAAAAAAATATCAAAGTATTTAGTTCTACAAAATAACGGTTTCTTACAAAAAATAAATACAAGAGAACCGCTCCTATAAAATATAGATCAATTAACTACCTAAGAAGATTAACTAATTAGCTATAATCCATCAAGAAAATTAATATTTGGTTAATGTGGTATTTAAGGTTAACAACAATTTAGGAACGCATCTTAAAAATGGTAATAGTAAGATAAAATTGACAAACTTGACAAAGGCGGTATATATAAAATGTCATGCGGCTCGTCTAATTCTATATACATAGGATAGACAGGTAGGAGTATATCTACTCGAGCTATAGAGCATATAATAAAATCATTTACTAATAAAAAATCAGACTGACAATTTGCAAACCATTTTATTACAGAATCTCATGACATAAATTTGAATTCAGCGTCAATCTGTTTACAACTTTGTAGCAAAGGCTTGAAGCTAAATGCACTTGATCAATTAGAAAATAATAGGCATAATCAAGCCAATGGCAACTTAATGAACAAACAATTATCAATCCATCATCGCAACTAAAACCCTAAATGTAACTAAAAATAGGCATCAGTTTAATTTTAATAACTTACCTTTAATAATCTCATATTTGCTATTGTTCAAAGAAACACTAAAGTCATGTTTAATAAATGTATTATAAATTAGGATGTTAGAGGACATACCAAGATGTATTGTGTATCTCTTCTAAGCCAGTATAGCTGAAGTAAATGCAGGTTTAAGCATACATAGTTCTGACAACAATGGCATAAGCCGAAATATGTAGATATAAACTGATTTAAAACAAATTGTAGAACTAAATACTATAATATTTTTTTTTTACCATATTACAGTAAAAAATAACGCAAGGATTTTCAATAGTTTATAAATTTGATTGTAGATTGCGTGTACAATGCAGTTGATTTAATTTGATATGTTACCAATGTTATATGATTATTGATGCACCATAAAAATAAAACAATAACGAATGTTTTAGCAAAACGTTATGATAAACACATTTTTATAAGCAACCACTCAGTGGAATCAAATTTCCTCGTGGAGTGCAAATTTTATCTGAACACGTTCGAAATTTATATTTGACGTTTGCTGTAGAAAAGGAAAACATCCCTTTTTTGTCTGTGATCTTCCCTCAACATTTAAATAAGATTTTTAAAAAGTAAAATTTACGTCGGAATACCCGTTTTAGAAGCTATAATTGTTGATGCATTGCATTTGCAAGATTGCACGACTGCAGTTTTATGTACGAGATTTGATTGAGGAACAATGAAAAACCATGCAAGTACAGCTGTTAAAGTTTTTATCGATTGTTTACCTTCTATATTTTTCCGTGATAAAATTTCAACCAGTAATTACAGCAACTTAAACAATCTTTAATTATATACACAAGAAATCCGCGAATCGCGGGCAATTATAATAATTTAGTGACCCGTATTTTTCACATCTTCTTTTATCAACTTAATTCGATTTTATATTTTAGCGTTTTATAGCATTATTTTTTTTAATTTTAGATCTGCTCATCAATTTTGATTGGATATTAATTTCAAATAATTATTAATGTTCATACATTTTAACATCATTTCGTATACAATAATATTTATATTTGCATAACATATGTAAATGTAATTAAAAAATAACAAAACTAGCTGGAAAGTATATAGACAAAATGATGAAAATTTAGATTTATATCCTATGTATACGACCGCATATTAATATTGACATTAATTCTCGAGCATTATAATTAGCACACCTACCTCAAGATTATTCTCCAAAATATTTTATTCAAAGTAACAAGAATTATTGTATTTTCTTTAAGTTGTTCTTTCAATTAACTATTTACACTGTATCTTCAAAAGATTTGTCCCAAATGTCATCATGAATTATAAGTTAAACACAAAACGTACACAATATTTGTTTCCATAGTAAAAAAATAAATTCATTATTTCACCTAATTAAGAGTCCTGCTGAATTTTTGGTGAGCTCAATTCGCAAATGTTGGTTTGAGTCCCATTTTTTATATGACACAGGGTCCCGAGTAGAGAATCCAATCCCGAACCAAAATGTTGATCCCGGGATTTCGGGATTGGAATTTTTCGATCCCGGGATCAGTACATTTTTTTAAGAAATAAAAATTGATAGTATTGGTGAAAAAAAATATTCTATATTAAATAACCAGCTGTAAGCTGCCGATACGTTACCAAAAAGCTCTATTAATATCAGTTATTCGCGATGTAGAGGTGAATGAGTGGATTTTTTAATTAATCGTAAAAAATATGCGAAATAATTATTAAACTAACTTAATACTTTATTGGAGTAAATAGAAGTAATTTAAATATAAAAATATTCCCAGAGTACCAGATCATCAATTGTTTCGCCATTTAGTCAAAGGTTTCGGTTTACGGTACACAAACACTGGCATTGATATCTGGTAACATTCATTGACGTAGAGAACAAAGCGAAAAATAAATTTAAATAATATTGAAATGTGAAGCTTAATAATAACAAACAATAAATATTGTCGACAAATGCATTCGAATACAGTACACGTGCGGATAATACATTGAAGTAATTTAATATGATTGGCATCAAGTTACCTTTTCGGCTGCGACTCTCTCTTATCGCAAAGATAAAGTCTTAATAATAAAATTGGCATCGTTTATTGCATATGCTTGAACCGCCGACTTGAAAACCAACACGTTTCTGGTTTAAAACACAATCCCGAAAGATTCGAGATTATGTCTTCTAATTCCGTGATTGAAATGTATAGAAAACTGTACGGGATCCCGGGATTGGATTCCCTAGTCCCGAGAGACTAATTAGTATCATGTTCCGTCGTTTATCGTTATGATGCAAAAATATATTTAATAATATAAGAGTTTTTATTATTATCTATAGCAGTTATTCAAAAATAAAAGAAAAATAATAAAAATAAATCCCGGGATTGGGCACTCATCTCAAAACCTTATAGTGATTTACCGATTTACGCAAAATATCTCCGTGACTCGTTTTTTTTTTAGCCCAAATCCAAAATCCTATAAATTTTTGGGATTTGCTCAATCCCGAAATTGGACGGGATACCGGGATTGGATTCCCTACCCACAATCTCTTTATACTGATAGTAGTATACATATATAAATAATATGTTTACTTTCAACTACGGCGTTGGTTGGAAAATATAACACTGTACTCTCTTTTTACACGGTGATACTAGGGATTCTGTGTCGAGACGTCCCGGGACTTTTAAGATTTTTTGCTGTCTTAAGTCCCGGGACATTTAACAACCAAGTCCCGGGACTTAAGACAGCCAAATTGTACATTTTTAATTTTGAAAAAACCATTCTAACAAATAAAAATTGGATGCAAGCAATCGCTAATGTGACCTAAAAAGTTAATTTTAAAGTTACATTGGTGTCTATCCACGGGATCAGTTTTGAAAAAAATGCATTATATTTAGGCTAAGGATTAAAGGCCGGGGTTTTAACAAAATTAAGTATGCATATATAACAGGAATCTTATAAAAGAAACAGCTGTTTGGATTTATAATTGTTCAAATAACATCTATTTATATATTGTAATACAAAACAACCATTTTTAATGGGTAGCGAGAGACATGCAGAAATACAAAAAAAACTTAGACACGTGTTCGCTTAACTATTTTTGCAGCATGGGATAATCGCACAGAATTCTAAGAATTAATGGAACCAATAGTTATTTCTAGAAAATTATGTTATAAATCAAGGCGGCTTATAAACTTTTATTACCAACCGTTCTGCTAAGACTAATTGATTTTCGAAAAGAATACACGAAAGATTTTGACAAATGCTCCAAAACAATATTTTTGAAATACGGAGATAATTTACTACAACGTCTTTTCTCCGTGGAAAAAGATATCGAGGTATCTGAAGAAAATACCGATGATGAGATAAATATTGCAGAACTGTCACTGGATTACAAAAAAACAAAAGATTTCTCCATTAAAAACTAAACGAATTTAATATTTTAAAATCAACTGAAGAACGGAAACAAAGATTATTTTTTATGTATAAAATTAAAGCAACGTCGACTTACAATGAAAATGAGCAACAACGTTTATTTCAAAAATAAGAAATCGGCTGTCTGATTCGTCATTAAATTCATTATTATTTTTAAAAGCATATTTTGATAAGCAAGAATAAAATATTAACTTTTGTGTAAATAATACATACTATGTATGATTTGAAGTTGTGACTTTATTATTGAATTAATTTAATATTTTTATTATTAATAAATAAATGTGTTCAAAAGATGTATTTTTTTTAATTAACGCATACTTTCGCCGCCCTTTTAAAGTACGCATGAAAAAAAAATACGTCTAACAGCGTAAAAAAATGCTCAAAAAAAATAGTTTAATTGAAACGAAATAATAAAAACGTTTGGGAGAAAGATATCTTCATTTATGTTATTAGAAATTTGTTTAAATCAATTCATAATCGTATTAAAAATATAACTGTAGCAAAAACAAATTAAAAATATTATAATTAAGTGTTCATACCTGATGTTGTTTTATTTACAAATGTTTTTCACTATTCTACAAAGTCACCAATGTCTCAATAGGACAAAAAAGGTATAAAAGTTGTATTGTGATTTGTGAAGTAACGGTCATAATTTTACCCAATTCATTGTTATTTTTTCAATACATGAACCGTTATCATCCCTTTTTAGTAAATAAGTACATACAAATATTTAATTTTAATAAATTCATAATTTTATTAAAGGGGAAATAAAAGTCCCAAGTCCCGGGAAGTCCCGGGACTTTGACTTTATCACGTCTCGTGTCCCGGGACTTTGAAAAACCCGAGACTTCAGAATCCCTAGGTGATACGTTACACGTAATAACGTGTATAAAAGTATACTAACATAAAAAAAAATAATGGTGGATAAGTTTTCTAGTATAAAAATCAATTCAAGATATAAAAAAATATATTGTATATAAAATGTATATTAATTAAAATAACTTTTAAAAAAATAACAAAGATTATTTATTTACAATAGACGAACCCGTTTACGCACATTTGGTACGAAATCGCTTTCGTCATCACATGAGATATCTAGAGCCTTAATATGTATAGCTAAATTTTAGTATTTACAGGAATAAACCTCTCTGCGCATAGTGTTGAGTAGTAAGTATATGGAAGTAATGTAGCACAGTAATATTTTGAAACCGTGTAAAACAAGTCCAGTCCAAATCCAAGTCAAAGAAATGATTTAAGCGTGAGGATAAAAAAGACCAACATTGAAGAAGAAATACAGAAAGCCTATCTCCAGATCAAAATATCGCAGCCTACTACTGAAACCGTCGACTATTTATCACTTCATACAATACTGAATACAGTTTCTTGATGATTTCTGAAAGCAATTATTGTATATCTTCATATACTAATATTCACATAAACCAATCAAGCAGTTCCCAGACGTATTGGATGTTTTCAATAGTGCAAATTTTTTAAGCATGGGTGTGTTTTCAAAGTAAAAAAAGATTTGCTGTCAACCCTAAACGTCTTCCAATCAAGCGTTCAGCTGTCGATTCATTGAAACGGCGGATGGAACACGATAATTCAGCAAAGTTCTGCATCAGAGATGGAAGGCAATCAAAATGATCCGCGTTCGCGAACCAATAAACAACAATTAAAACGAATCATTTCTGCTGTGCTCCAGTATGAATTTGCACGCGAAACATATCTAAATGATCAATATTCGCCAGGGGTGTCGGTCGACCCAAAACGAATTATGTTTTGTTAAAAATATGCAATCAAATCCCGACACATTCATTTTTAAAAACTTGAAATTATTTAAGCACTTTGCGATTTTATACTACGGGAGTTATGCCGACTACGTGGTCGAGAGTCAATGTTGTTGACTTATAAGCCCAGATCCGACAATTTTTATGGATTGATTTTTCAATCGATTTATAGATTTATGCGCGATTGAAGGCACGGATGTATGTGATGTCTCGATCTCCCCTCCCACCCTTCCTATCCTAAAAAAACTGGCATAGCGAGTGATTAGATAACCATTAGGAATAATGTCCTAGTCCTATCATTTTATCCCTACACTCTTTGACAAAGAGAGGTTGAGCAACTGACTAACAAACAGTTCTCCTAGAAAACTTATCTTGAGATACCTCCATTAGAACGTTATATATGCTCCAGATTGTGAGCGGACATGAATTTAAAAAAAGTAATAAATCAATTTTAATGTGTTCATTTAAAATACTTAGTGGAAAGGCATTATATTTTTTAAAAAAAACACTCTTTTGTACTTATACCGCAATTATTTATTTATTTAGCATATATTTTCAGAGGCACAAAAACAATATTTCAATGATTTGTAAATTATAATGATTCTCTTAAATTTGTGACGTTGGATGCTAATAGTTGTTTAATTTACATAAAATATCACCTAAACGAATATTATTGTTATTGATGTCATCCTTTTTTGTCAATATTGAAAAACTATTTGGCATTTGCAGCTAACATCCATTTTTATATCAACCAATTCAAAAAAATGCTTGTGAAATTAAATACTTTGATATGTTTACCACATTTTAATAAATAATTGATGATTTCAATATGAACAGGGTATGCAACTAAGGCAATCGTGAAAATTAAAATAAAGTATGTACTAAATATTTCGTTATGCTACTAAAGCAATCCATTCAATGTGTGTAAGAAAACGAACATCATAGCATGAATTGAAAAGGTCAATTGAAAGTCGGTCAATTCTTCGAATCGATCGATAGAAGTATTGATACGATAAAAATATCAATACATAATAATTATTGTTTTTTTATTATAATGTCTTGTTGATAATGGAAGCGTGCGGCCAGTATGGTTGATCAATCTCCTGACATTCACGTTGATACAATGAACCATAAAATAAATTGACAGCATCAATTTTATCAATGTTTCATTATGTACCACGTTAATGTTCTAAGACAAAGCAATTCCGGTGATCATCGCTTTTATGTGTAACTTCATATCGAGGGGTTTTCCAAAATATAATCACATAGGAGGTCTCAGGCGCAATACAATTTTGAAGCCTTGTTGTTCGGACAACATAAAAACGTCAGAAAAATCCATGTTAAATAATAAAAATAAATTTAAATCTGAAGAAAAAGCATAAGGGTTATATAATATTTTATTATTAGTATTATTATTATTATAAAGCCAAGTCTTGTATAGGTAGGTTAGTAAGATGCTTTATAAATTTCTTGTATAACAAAGAAAAGTTGTAGTCGGAATTGTTGTCATCTTTGATATTTCATCTATGTTAAAGCTTACACATACGAGTGCCAGACAGAGGAGAAACGACACAGCTTAGGTTAGTTTATATATGTTGAACAGAAAGAGGGCGTGGAATCGGAATCTGGAATCGTGTCTCAGTCAGATTGAGGACCTTTTAAGCAAAAGCCAGCTTAGGAGTACCATCATCAAATTAATAACAATTAAACAAAAAAACATAATGAACGTAAATAAACTACGGAGATCAACGTGCTTACGGGTACATACTTTTTCTATATGCCGAAGCGTAACAACGTTGCCATATCGTTAATAAATAAAACTGTCAAAAAAATATAATTAATTGATGCCATAAAATGAAACACTCAATATTCATAACGACCTGGCATTTTTTCGCGCATGCGCAGTATTGTATACATTTTAGTATAAACCCCCCCCCCCTAATCAGATTATTCTTCATCAAGACATCAACAGGTAGGTTGGAGTGTTTGTTTTCCGGTGATTGTCATTTTTGATGAAGCAACAAAGAATTGCTGGGCTTTTAAATTAATTCATTGGCCGAAAGATTTTTATGAATGAAAGAGGACAGTCTATTTGCATGGCTAACTGTTTTTTCAAAGGTAATGAAATACAGTTTCATAAAATTTTAAGATATTAACGGTGCAGACACCTTGCTGTTAGTTTTTCCCAGTAATGCTTTTCATTCACAGCCTGTCGTCGGCTTTTTAACACTGTCCAAAACATCTTATTAGGACTAATTGAGTGTATCTCTCAATTTTCAACTTCAGAGAACCATGACTTGTAAGACAATATAAAAAGGTTTTGACGGATGAACGCGGAGTTGTTGTTAATCTACCAAATGGTTGGCTTTATAAGAGTATGCAAGATATAATTATTTGGCTTTTATATCTTAACACTTACTTGACAACAGTACCGTAGCCCCACTTTGGGAACCTTATTGGCGATTCACGAATAGCGAGGTTTGATTATCATTACATGGCAATAATTAAATTCACCGAGAGCATTACAATTTGTTTTTTTAATACACCAAGTCTTCTAAGAATCACTGACCTAGTGACCACTAATATATTCAACTATATACCGCTTTCATTTTTCTAATAATCACTCCTAACTGCTAATATTATATCTAATGAAATTATGCTTACACATCTAAACATTCTAAAGTGTTCTTAGTATGTTCAGATATGAACCTATAAGCGAAGTGGGGTGGGAGCACTGCATACAGTGTACCAAAAACAAGACAGCGGGCGGAATAAATTAAATTATAGTCACGAGTTCTTTTCGTACAATCGACTCATCTGACATACATACGATATCTGCATTACTTATGACAACAGGTGTACAGATTACAGTTTGCAATATTTAATTTGCATTAATAACATAATCACCATTTCTGATTCCGCAAAACATGTAACACTCTTTAATTCAGTGATTTACACCACTTAAAAGACGTACTGGAAAAAGCGTTAGTAATATATTTTTTAGATGTTTTGTTTTTCGAATAAGCAACACTTTTTATAGCGACAGCTTATTTGATAGTTGATTTGTGCTCAGTTTGGTTTGCCATTTTACCAATAAATAGCGCCTGAAAAACGCTTGTATTTTTTTTTAAATTTATCTAGGACAGATACAGGCATATTATAAAAAAAAACATTATAAGTTTTGCATCCGGAATGTAGAGTTTTGTTTTTAAACTCTAGAAAAATTGAAACACGCACGTATTACGTAGTTGTTTAAATATTCTCCATTGTTTGTGTATTGATAATTCTTGTTTAATTGTATTTTTTTTAAATATCCTAAGAGACAAATGACCAGCCGGCCTGACATAATAGAATTGAACCAGAGCGTTCGTTTACATATATTGAACAAATATTAACACAGTCATGGTCTTCAAGTTTTAAAGGAGAATGAATTAACTTTTAAATATATTACATTAAAAACTCAATAAATTGTCTTCATAAATACTAGTTTTTATCAACTTTCCTTGAAACCACATAGTAATGGGGACCAAGTTTAAAAGAGGTTCAAGGTTGATTTTTTATTATCTAAAAATGATATCATAATAAGGGTAACATCGTTTTCCGCATTTAACTATAAAATGCTCCCTTTCGTTCGACCTTATGCATGGCCAATCGACCACGAAGAGGTTAACGACGAAATGAGCAGAACCACTATATTCCTCTGCTTACATAATAATATACCACCACTAAATACTGAGTAAGCAGAGAGAAAGGTAATTTACTTTCTACTTCCATAACTTTAGTTCACTGTGAACTCAATGCTAAAAAACATTATATTTTGGACTGCGGCGTTAGGTGGTGGATAGGTGGGTCGTGGACCTGGGCTTCCCAAACTATGTTCTGTGGAACACTGGTGTTCCGTTAAAATTTGGAATGGTATACGCTGCGCTGCAACACATTTAAGCATCTTGTACTACTAAAAATCGAGTGATAATAAACCTCCACTGATGTTTAAAACGTCAAGCACCTAGGTACAGGTGGAGATTTTGAATCACTAAGAGCTTTGTTTAATCATATTAGTATGTAAGACTAGCCGGTTCCCGGCAAGCGTTGCAATGCCACTCAAAGAAAGAATGTGTTTGTGTTTTAATTGTGTTTATTGAAGTGCATGTTGTTTTTTTATGTCTGTTTGACTTTGCTACCGATTTTCTACGGTACGACACACGCACCACCTACTGTAAGTTAATTGTACTATAACCTTTGCGCAAGTTTAAGCATACGTTGTCAAAATTAACTATATGGCAGACATACAAACATTGATTTTTATATATAAGAACTAATGTTAGTTAATTTTACTATGCCCGTAGCCTTCCCGGAAGTGCAAGCAAAAAGTTTGTCAAAGTTTTATTGCAATCGGATGAACGGTGTGGCAACGAATAAAATACGAACAAACAAACATTCATTTTTATACATTAGAAGGGGTTTTAAAAAAAATTGATAAATAATAATTGATTTAATAATATGTTTTATTCAATATTTTTGCTATTATGAGTTAATTGGGCATGAAAAAGTTTAGGAAGCACTCTCGCAAAGAACAATATATTCGGTTGGAATTTATAAGCACAGATACAATTAAGTATGAAAATAATTAAAATAGTAAACTGTTGGACCGACGCTGTCCGTAGTGGGCTTCGAGTGGCATCAGTTCGTTGTCTCGTTCGATTCTCTTCTATAAGACAATAAAATGGCGAGTGTTTGGTGTTTGGAACAGGGCCAGACATTTCTGGCAGGCAAATTAAAAATATAAAACATGGCGTGACATTCAGGGCCGCCAATAGGAGTTTCAGATATCGACAGACAATAAATAGGCAATTTTTGATCGCGTCAGAATTTTATGGGGACTCTTAATTCGTCACATTTCGGGAATTTTACCCGAAATTGAAACTCTATACAAATTGTCAGGTTAGTTGTGATTGTTTTACAACCAAGTATCAAATTTTGGGCGAAATGAACTTAATGGCGCGGAAAGATTTCAAAAGTAACAATAGGAAGAAAATACATTCGACTGCATTGGCAAACATTACAAAATCAAAACCAGGTGTATAGGTGTGACATTTTTGGCCATTGAAACTATTGAGACAAGTCGAAGTTGTTTAGTTTAAAATCACATTCAGTTCAATACCTGACAATAATTGAACGTCCAAAGACAGTATTCGCAAAGAGGTTGTCGGAATCGAATTTTCCAATATAAACCCATACGATACATGCGGCAAAGCGATATAAGGACGGCAATAAATTTTCCAGGGAACTGAGTTCATTTCACAGATTCCAGTAGTTTTAGTAGGAATATAATACGAAGAAAATAAATAATTATAAAATAGCTCATCCCTAAATTTCTTGCGAAGTAAAAAAAAAACTAGAATTGAGTCGACTGGTATCAAAAGCAGAACTGTTCCATACATCATGTATGGAACAGTTCTGCTTTGATACCAGACGACTCAATTATACCTGCAGGTAGAGGAAGTATTTTGTATTTAAATTAACACCTGATTCTCTTTTTGCAATGATTGAAAGTAACACTGTTTAAGAAAACGAAATAAAAATATTGAAAAAATAATAATTATAAAACTATAGTTACAGTATCTTGGTTTTGTCAGAACTTTGAACAATGAATAAATCTATATTTTTAAATTAATAAAGTTGAATCGAAAAAAATAAAATATTTTAACAAACATAGTTTACGCATTATATGAAAACAATATTTTTCTTACTATTAAAAATCATTATTGTGCTGTTTAGATTTTTGGAAAGTATAATTCATTTTTGAATGTAGCTACACCTAACCTTTTTTACACGGCGGTCAGTCCCTGGAACGTATCCTCGTGTAAAAAGAAAATTGGGTGTACCGTATTTCACAATATGTAACATACAAACATTGAAGACATTATAGACATTTGACGGGCAGGGTGAGTCTTAAAAATCACTCGTCCAACAAAAGAATTTTAGCATTATTGTCGGCAAAAATACGCGAAGAATATATTATAGTATAAATATAATATATTTTTAAGTGCTACGTCTATTCGAAGCATTTTATTGAGATGAATGGATGGCATGCTTCACCATTCGGACTTAGCATTATAGAGAAATCGAATATAGATGCGGTAGGGCAGAAAATCAGCGTCATATTGCACAAGGCAGGATGCAATGCAAAACAAGGTGACACTGCTCTAGTCGGATAAAACGTCGATTCGAATTCACTTCCCGAAGCTAATGGCCCGAACTGCAAGTGTTGAAATGTATCAAACTAAATAATCGCCGAGACGGTACCAACACACGTCAACGAAATGAAATAATTATTGAGAGCAAGTGCTTCTTAAATTTCGGGAGTAGATTCCGGTGTCTGAAATAACCGCGGACGACATAATTAATGGAAGTTCACTTTTTTTGTATTCAAATACAAAACTGACGCGTGCTTGAAGATTAGGAAGCTTTGTGGTGACTTTGATGTTTTAGAAATGGGTCGAATAGTCTTTTGATATTTTAATAGTATACCAGTAGAAAATATAATTGTGCAAAAAAACTTTTGAAAACAACTAATTCAGCTACGAAGGTTGACATTAAAAAGATGTTTTAGATGTATTTAAATTATGAATTTCTGTGACTATAATAATGATCTTCGCCCCTTAAATGTATGATTTTCTACTTTTAAATAAAGCAAAAAAATATTTTCATATACATTACATACATTTTCATAGGTGGGTGTCACTTTCAAACAAAAGTTTATACTTTTCGTAGTCATCTCTGCATTTAAGGGTTAAAACCGTATATGACGCATTCGTGGGGCATTGTTTCACAAAATGTTTAATGCGAGGAACGGTAAGTAAGAAAAGGTTTTAATTTTTGACGACGAAGGAATCGTATCTTCGTTCAATATCACTTTTAGGGTATTCACTGCCAATAGTTGGTGGAAACGTGTTATATTAAGAAAAACACAATATTCCATTGTACTTATTTCCACATTTTATTATTCAAGATAAGGAACGGTTTCGCTCATGGCGAGCATAGTCAACTGATATTGAACAACAAAATGAATATTGTGTTTTTCTTAATTCATTTAATATATCCATATAATAAAAGCTATCGAATTGTTTGCGAAATCACAACTGAAGAAAAACTATACCGTCGTTTATGGTTTGAAAAAGATCAACGTGACGGACTAATTACGACTCTTTGTTATGCCACTAGTTTAACGGGAGATTATCGTGTCACGAGTATTTTACGGTAAAAATTGTTCCAATATAAAAACGGTAAATAATGACATAACGGTGCACCAACTAGAAACAATGTTGAGTTTATTAGTTATCACGAAGTCCATAAATCTGATATAAGCACATTCAAATTTTAGATGATAAATATATTTCTATAATGAAATTTTAGCATGTCTTCAAATACTAAGAAAATGCCAATGACCGATGTTTCACTTCCGAATCGTGAGTAAAAAATAATACTCAACACCCACATAAATACTTGCATCTTAAATTTCATCGTGCAAATGAGTAGTCGATTATATTTTGACGAAAGTAGATCTCGTGCTATTACACGAGTGACATTCTAAAATTCAGATCCGCAATACAGCTGATAATTGATTGCATAAAACAAAAAAAAAACCCAAGCATTTTTACATATTAAAGTGTGCGTTTTTTTCTGTAATACACATAAGCGATGTACGCTGTGGAATGACAATATTCAATTGAAGCTAACTCCGATTTGCAAAACAACAAAAAAATCCTGTGTATGGAAAATGGTGAAATTTCATTGTCGTGTCTGGTTTTACATTAGGAACCTACGACGAACGCCAAACAACAATTCCAGCTGTTTGCGATTAAAAGTTGGATACAAACGACTTCTGTACACTGGAACACAAATCCAGAATATTTTTTTAACGTTACATAAGGAACTCGTGCATCATTTTCTTTTGAATCTCGCATCTTTTTCTGAGTAAATTGCATATGAATGCATACGGTGTTTACGTGAACTGTGGATTGTTCATCTCTGAAACGATCACTACCTTCCATCGGCAACGATGAAAAATGCATGCAAAAAACCAATAACATCAGCGATGAAAGATACTATAAATAATTTTGACGCGTAAGTCCCATATGACTTAAAGCCCCATTAATTTAAAATCCAAAAAACATATGGCTTTCTATTTCTGTGCAGAATACTATGTTAAAACATAGTATTCTGTACTCCATAATGAAACTGGTAAAGTATCCAAAAAGTTATAAACATAAAATTTAATGGAAAATTGAAACATAAGATTATATAATTTGTCCCTCGCGTAGGTCTTATGAGTCGCCAGTTTCTAGGGCTGTTCAACTGATCAATTCATTGCCCAGATAAGTGGACATTTTCAGTAACAATATTTGTGAACTGTTGGTTAGGTTTTAATTTTTGATTTGTATATCCAAAATATTTTTATGTACTGTTTTTGATTATAATTATCTTTGTCAAGTGCATGGTGAATTGGCGTCAGCTGTAATGCCATGTACTGTATTTCTGATTTAAACAAAAAATAAAATTTCTTACGCTTGTATAATTTATAAAATATAATGCAGGTGATGTTTCGGCCCATTGCGAAAACGTCCTATCTAAATCCATATAATCTAAAAAATAGAATGTATTATATTGTAGAATCATTCTATCATTGATTAATTAACAATATTTATCTGGCAGAATTGCCAGCAGAATTACTTTAAGTCTTAATTATGTGCGTGCAGCAGTGCTGAACTGCCCTAGGTCAAGACGAGTCTGACTGTAAAAATTAAGTCAAGGCTTATCTGGAATCGCCTTGATCGTGCTGGGAACATCAGATCTACAATCCAAATAGATGATGTATGAAAAGGCTAAGAATAGGTGAGAGTAAAATTTTTAATAAAAGTGTCAGGAGATATGTCACGCTGACGTGGCATTGTCAGTGGCGTCTAGGTCGAAAGTAGTCTATTAGTAGGAATCCAATCAACAGATGCGTGCATATTTTTCTCGAGTGTCCGGAAAAAGAACATTAAACGTTTTACGGCACACTGTAAATTTCATAAGAAAAATAATTATCTCAGGATCCGAATAAGAACGATTAGAGCACAAGGCGTCGTCCGGGCGACATAGGTGGGCTTACGTGTGAGGATTACGGATGAAAGAACAAGATTGTGCTTAACGACAGAGCTTCGGCGGGCTATTGGTGTCATTTGCATCAGTAGTGTCTGAGAATGGTTCTTGACACTTACATCCTAGGACCAATGATTGACCGTGAATCCGGGCCATGTTTACCTGTGATATCATCAATTTATCTACACTACTGCCTCCCAAGATATAGGTCACCAACTTATACAGTCAACTAAAATTACTATATTAAAAATGCCTTTTTCAGTTGCATCGGGATCGTGGTTCACATGGCTTTTATAAAAAAGAGTCGCCACCCAAAAAAGGTTGGGAAACTTTGATCTAGACATTTACGGTGGAACCCCGACTCATCGAAAAAGTTACCAAGCAGTAGATTCAAATAACAGTAAAAGCGAAAAAAACGCATGGATGCGAGAGTGATAGAATTGGGTAGACGCTCTAAAATGTTATACTTTTCGAATTATTAAGGATAATTGAAGAAATATTTTTAAAAAAATCAATCAAATTAAATCCTGAAGTTGAGCATATCGCCAATTAAAATAGCATGGATTATTAAGATATATCTGAGATGTTGGCACTAAGTGTTGCAACTTATTTAAATATGTAGATGTAATGCGTATTTTCAAAACTTGTGTTACCGACAATCAACAACACACGTTCATAATAGGTGCGTCTATCGCAACTATCGTTTGTGTTAGAATATGTCGATGTCTGAGTTATACATATTTTTTTATTGCATCTAATTACCAATGCGTCGTATATTTGGAGTTTTAAATAAAGAATTTAAAGAAAATTTTGTTTCATTTGGTTACAGGAACTTTAAACACGGGAAACCTGCCGGTACACTACAGTGGCCGACAACATATGGCTCTGACGAAAGCTGTCGATTAAGACAAATTAAGAGGAATCGATCAACGATTCACTAAGAAACCAGAATTAAGGAGCTGGTATATCTATAATCTATACCAGGGGTGGGGAACTTTAGGGGGGAGGGTTTTTATTAATTTATAAAGGCCACATTCATTTATCTGATTCAACATAACGCCGGAGAAAAGAAAACATCGACCCCCCACCCCTTTTTTTCAATTGTCGAACAAATAATGGGTTGATTACGCTCTTTTTCCAAATGCTTGCGTATAGTTTTTTGATCAAAGTGAATATTTTGATCAAGTCAAAAAGCCGCATCAGAGTAGACAAGAGGACGCAGGTTGCCCCTTCACTGATAATTTACTTTTTAATCCAACTAGAATTGTAGTGCAATATTATTAAATTAAAACGGTGCTCCACCACTCTGCTATAGTAACCGACAGCTGGATGATTGATGAACGATAATAATTATCGCATACGTAAGAGGCATTATTTGCACGTCACTGACAAAAAAATCTAACGAAAAGTTCACAGTCGCGTGCGAAACAAAAAGTGGGGGCGGCTGTGTTTAAATTTACAAGTAGACAGTCATCGAAACGAACCGAAGCATTATTATTATGTTACGAAGCATGTGGATATTTTGTGAACTATTTTCTTACTAGCTCGATTCAAGTGACTCGTGAGAGTCGTGAGTCAATGACGTTCCACACCTGTCGAACGAATCGGCTCCACACCGCGTCCAAAATACATTGAAAGATTCTAGACTCGATCGAAAGAAAACGACGAGATCTTATTAAGGCCATATTATGTACATCGGATGATTAATGATTCGAACAAAAATAAAAATACTTTTCTATAATAGAATTTCTCTTCGTATTCTACGAGAAAACCTCATACATCCAATAACCATGCAATTTGAAAACACTTATTATGTGAAATGAATCATCCCACGTTTTTTCTTAGATGTACATAACATAAAATCTCGCTAACACCTCGAAATTGATTACCAATAATAAACCCCATTATTAATGTGTCCATTGTCATTTATTTGTGGAAAAACGTTTAAAATAAATTACACATTATTTATTGTAGATCAGGACCGGTTATGCTCACTGAGATTTTTTCCCATACAATAAAACTTTTAATTAAGGTGCAAAAACAATTTACAACACTTCGTTTGAATTATGCAAGCTATACGCACTGCCAGAGACAGATTGTCGCCGAGAGGCGTAGTCTTTGAATGGAATGCTTCTAACAAACGTTACTTGAACCGAATATAAAAATCCTGATACTCAATCTACTACGACAAAAAATGCATAAGTCATAGACGGCCGTCAAAAGAAAAAAGAGACGTATAGTTAACCGTGGCGCCATATTCCTTCATACTTGCTGTAGCTTTATTATTGATGGTGCGAGAATTATGGTAATAATTTAGTACGGTATTTGTCAGGTCCATGGCACAGTGGTCAACGTCGTTAGCCTCCATACCGGACCTCGCGGGATTAAATCCCAGTACGAATAAAAAAATCAATCCATGAGAGTGAACAAACCTCCGAACGCAGCCAAGCTTCCCAGAGTTCTCTGGCGGAGATGTGCATGTCATCGTTGTGGTGAAAGGCCTGCTGCCGCCTCTCGTAACCGGAGTCATACTGCAACTCTTCCCTGAGGAACTGAAGAAATACATAATAACATTAATAATGATATTTAAAAAAAACAATACAAGCACATGGAATGCTTCAGTCAAGCTATTCCCATCTTATGAACACACTGTATATATTAATTAAGGACACATGTATGATGATTTATAGTATTTATAAAAACACGTGAGTAAGGTTCCTGAAAACTATGTTGCAATTATTGTTGTAAAGTATTTCTTGCGAAAAACAAATAATAGCTGGTGTTTGAAATAACATGCATTATTTTCTTATATTCTTTCTGGAAAAAAATCATTGTTGTCTATCCTTGAGAAGAGTGTGAATGTTTTGTCCGAGACTCTGTTTAAATCATGTTCAAGAATTTTGTGATACTAATAAGTTATTAAAAATCATGTTTTTCGTATACTTATCTAAAGATTCATCGGACGATAAAAGTACTTCACACGGATATTACAAATTCGAAGAATGACATGTTTTTGGAAAAGTTTGATTAGCGTTTCGCATAGAAGATCTCGATTATTTTGAGTTTTCCGAGTAAAAAAATATTTTCGAGAAAATCATTGACGAGTCTAATTATTGTTTCTTAGTATAATATACTGATGTCACGATATATGCTTGAATGAAAACAATTTTCATCAAGATATACAGGCGGTAAAAGTTTACAGATAATATGAATAAAAGTTGTACCAAAATGAAAATCGACGAAAAATAGTCTACCGGGCCAGTTGTTGTTTTAAGTGGTTTGAATCCTCCTTTTTTTTAATAGTTTTTCAAAGGTACGGATTTCCATAATAGGTCGATTGTTCCAGTAGTCAGCCAGTTATGGGGCGGGTGTTTTTTCGAAAGATATATTCAATTAATGAATATATGTTTTTCTCCACTGGTATTTTATAAAACAGGTACAAAATAATGTAATCAAGTGAAAATAAAAACGGATAATATCTTTCCAGACATAAAATAAGAACAGTTTTCCAAAAAAAAATGGGAAAAAATTCAGTACTCAGCCACTAAAAATCAGTAGTTAACATTTAGAAGTCAGTTTGGTACAAATATACATTTCAATTGGTTAACTTCAGACACATATTTAAACAATTCTGTTATTTTTAGTGTCAACACTATTATTCATGTTTAAGTTAAAAGGCTGACTATTGGACACGGTCGACTATAGGAACAATCACCCTATTTAAATTTCCACCCGTCAGTCCGATCCTAAAGTGAAACGTAGGAAGAGCGATAAGCTAAAAAGTGATCAATTCCTATCCCTTCATTATAATCTGGCCAATAAACAGCAAACTCTTGTACTACTGTTAAAATAGTACACATTGAGAGTGGAAATGGTTGTCTTCTTCCATTCTTATACAGAAATAAATATAAATTGAAGTAGTTGAAACACATTATGAAAAAAGATTAAAAATGTACATCTTTTATATAACCGATAATGCTGAAGGTCCATTTTATTATCATAAGTAATGCGGAAGAATTTTCCTGGAAGACCTTCTTACATATTTCGTTACATTTTCTTCGATGAGTGGAGTGGCGTTTTTATAATCGAATACAATGTAAAAACAACTACATATTTTAAAATTCATTTTCAGTAGATTGAAACATCGACATAAGTCATTAACTTCGCTTAATATGTTATGGCAGACATATTCATTGCGAACTTTGTAAATAAAAATATTTAACGAATATTGTATACTTTATTTAACGGAAGCAAATGCAGAGAATTTTCTGAATAAACAAACTACTTTGATCTTAAAAATATAACACAATAAAATTAAGTTACTTAAGAGTGAAAACACACATATCCGTGCGATAAGAAAATAAGACAGATTCTAAAACTATGCATAACATTTTTTTTATTTATTTAAATTTATTATAATTTATATCGAATCAGAAAAATGCATTTGCAACATGCACAATATTCGAACTGCAGACTTCGCTCATGGCAAGATTAGCCCTCTATGTTACTTCAACTATTTTCATTCTACCTAGAAGCTTTTGGTTGAATGTTCAATGCTGTCGAGCTTTTGTGTACTACACTAAGGTTGCGGGGTTAAAGGTTCCGAGTATCTGAGTGGAAATTGTATTTATAGATTTTTCTAACAATTTATGGATTAGTAACCAAAAAGGTATGGATGTCTATAACGTTTTAATTTTACTCCGCCCATCTCATATTTAAAAAATGGAATATAGAGGGAGATCGATCAATCAATAACTACTTTCTGCTTACCTAAAACCATATATAAAAATGAATGTTTGTTTGTTCGTACTTGATGCGTTGCCACACCGCTCATCCGATTGCAATAAAACATTGACAAACTTTTTGCTTGCACTTCCGGAAAGATTATAGGCATAGTAAAATTAACGTACAGTATGTCTTATATATAAAAATCAATGTTTGTACATCTGCCATACACTTCATTTTGACAACGTATGCTTGCACTTTCGCAAAGGTTATAGTACAATTAACATACAGTAGGTGACGCGTGTGTCGTATCATAGACAATCGGCAGCAAACGTCAAACAGATAGAAAAAGAAAACCGGCTTGTAATCAATAAAAACCTGTTAAGATGTTGCGCCCCATTAATTACCGGTTAAGTAATAATACGAAGTGAACGAATCTTATTTTTTTAATCTAGTCGTTGTTTTGGAAAGATTGCTTTTTATATACCTAATTAATCTTTCAAATAGTAATTAGGTACACAATACTTATTTTACTAGCCATTCATCAAGATGAAAGATATTTTTAAAAGACGATGGAACTCGACTAGCAAAAATCGACTGCTGCTGATTTTAATTAATTCCACGAAAAATGTTTAAAACTCGCTGGTAGCATGCAATAAAAATTCAAGTAGCAAAGTAAAGTCTCGAGAGATAAACAATAATCCTAGCGCTATGCTATTAAACTAAATAAACCGATTTAAGTAAATATTTACTTTGTCCGATCTTCAATGTTGATTTTTTTCATTTCCACCTGGTTATAAACACATACGTTTATAAAATTATATTCTTCGCGCGTAGACAAAGAATACGACGAAAAATGAATCTATTAGTGCCGATTTAGCCGTTTATGATCGGTCAATATAATACAAAGATTTTTTTTAATAATTGTGGGGATAGATAGGCTACTTTTGCTAAGAAAGTCAAGACTTGAGAGGGTCCTTTATCTGTATAGTATTTTCCCCATGTGTAAAATTATTAATTCAAAATATATACGTACTTGTTACAGAGTGATCAACATTTTGAACGACAAGCAACGGTGTAACGAAAATGGATTATTTCTTCTATTGTATGCACAATAGTTTTGTGTAGTAGAATGTTATTTCGTTGTCAGCCAGTTCTCAAATCGTCAATTTGAGATTATTTTCACTAGGTACCTACCTAATACAAATCATTTATCTAAATTTAAAAAAAAAACGTCGATAATTCATTATCAATAAAGAGACCATAAAAAATAATAAATACCATATTCATATAAGAAATGTTGGATTGTAATTGCATATTCTAAGAAATAATGAAACATGTACATACTATTATTTCAATCATTTTTTGTCACAAGATTTATGCTTATAACTATGCAAAAAATTAAACAGCTTTTTTTTTAATGTCTGCTCCCAATGTGGAGCATATGGACTCCTAATGGAGTTTATCTCAACAGAAGTGTTTCTACGAAAACTGCTTGTTACTCAATTGCTCAACCTCTCTTTTTCCAAAGAGAGTAGGAATAGAAGAAAGGGGTAGGAGAGGACTAGTGGTTAGCTAATTGCTCTCGATACGGCCCGATTAGGGCATCCAATCCCGGGATCCCGTTCAATTTTCTGATCCCGAAATTCCGGGATTTCGGGATTGAGAAATTTTGAGCAAATTCTCGAAATTTACACGAAATTGGCAAATTGAAGATTTCAAATTCCTCGGTGAGCTAAAAAAA
This sequence comes from Himalopsyche tibetana, assembly GCA_030503985.1. Lineage (NCBI taxonomy): Eukaryota > Metazoa > Arthropoda > Insecta > Trichoptera > Rhyacophilidae > Himalopsyche > Himalopsyche tibetana. Next base: position 28,139,604 of record JAPJYX010000030.1, read on the forward strand.
AAAAAAACGAGTTTCTGTGAGATTCTGGGAAAAAGTATACCAAATCGGGGATTTCAAATTCTTCGGTGAGCTAAAAAAAAGAAAAAACGAGTTTCTGTGAGATTTCGGGAAAAAGTATAGCAAATTGAGGATTTCAAATTCCTCGGTGAGAAAATCTCAATCCCGGGATTCAAAATAAATCAATCCCGAAATCCCGGGATTGGAAAAAGGCTTCGGGATTGGACACCCTAGGCCCGATCATAGGATAGGATGGGTGGGAGGGGGGAATTCAAGACATGACATACATCCATGCCTTCGGACAGAAATTTATAAATCTATTGAAAAATCAATTTATAAAACTGTCCGTACTGGGTTTCGAACCCGTGACCTCTGTAGCGGCAGCCAACGACGTTGACCACTCGACCACACAGGCGGCAAATCACAGTTAATGTTTCATTTAACTCATAAGAGTGAGCACCCCGAGAATGCAAAAAAATCCCCCCGTTGAGGGCCTAAAGCTAGTAGGTACTTAATAGAAGTGAGTTTACGTAAAATAAAGCCTCCTTTAGAAATTGCGTTAACATTTGAATGGTATAAAGAATAATTATTGGAATAAAAAAAATAATACAATTTGTGGCATCACGTAACATTTCACAAAGCGACTCAGGACACAACGTAAGTGCGATCGGAGGTAGGGTTAAACAATAAGTTAACGTCTCGCCGCTATACTCTCGTGAAACCAATTGCGTTTGGAAATTTGTTGTAAAAAAGATGACAAAACACAGCATTGATAATTGCGTTTTCAGTGGTTTGTGGTTTGTTGACACTGTTCACAGTTTATGAAAAACGTATACATAAGTACATTAAAAAAGGATTCGCTTTGGAAAGTGGAATGTAATAGAGTACATACCTTCAAAGTGAGGTGTTTTAAACATAGTTTTTCTGTCAGGATTTTGACAAGTCTAAACATCTGTAATTCTAGCTTAGTTTTTGCCACAATGGCCAGCGAACAATATTGATTATTGTATCAACAGTTTATTATTCAATTGATCATTTAGAAAAGCATACAGAAAACATTGGGTTGATTTTATTGACAGATAAAATATATTTTATATAGGAAAATAAATGTTAATTGAAAGATACAGGAAAAAATCAAATAGTGTTGATAGTAGTTAATTCAAACATTGTATTATTAATGTTTGCACAATACCATTATCTATTGCAGGTATGGTTTATATAAAGTAAATCCAGATGAATGTATTGTTATTGTATCAATGTTTAACTGTAGTTGCATAAACAGATATAAACCATTAGCAAATTTCATGTATGCGATCTTAAACCCCAATAATGAAAGACTTGATAATATGCCTAGCTCATTCCTATTTCTTCAGTTTACTGCCAGAAGTCATTGAGTGACAAAATGTTGGTTCCGAGATACTAGATATTATTGTTTCAACTACATTTTATCGGATATACTTATCCAAAATTAAATTATAACAAAGTATGCTGCCTTGTATAATCTGAAAGCTTCCAAAAAGTATCACAAATACTTATTCTCTCGATTCCAAAGAAGTTTTTAATAATAAGTTACGGCACATAGTGACATCTTGCAAAAATAATGTAACAACGAATGCTCTGGGTGACTATTAGGGTATTCATTTTAGCTTTAAAAAAAGTTTTTCTACGTAATGACTTATCTACTAGGTGAAGCATGACAAAATACGTAGATTGTGACAATTAACTCAGTTTTGACCAACATGTCATTTAATGACATCTGGCAGTAAGCCGACGATATGAGTATTGTTTTATGATATGCGACTCTAATCGTCTAAACATCGCAAAAACAAACAGATCATTTCCAAGTGATGTGAAGCAATGTTCCATTGTTGTAAACATCCAATTTTTACCCGAGAGTACGAGGATTTTTGGAATCGCCCAACGGAATCTTTCAATATGGTATATATTTTATAATTTACGTTTCCGCACTCCAATGGTGTTTTATGAGGTTTTAATTCTAGACTCGTCACATCGTCCAAAAATGAATTATGGTAAAATGTCAGTTGACTTTGTTATAGTGTTATATGTTACTTGTTATAAGAGATTGCCATTTTTCTTCTGCGGTTTCCGCCAAGGCCAATGATGATTTAACTCTTATCAATATTGTGGGTAACATACTTTAAAAAATCCATCAGTAGATTAACAGGCTAATGCAGTCTTTTGGTAAAAGTGACTCGATTCAAACTAATTAATTATATTGGGGTAAAAAATATAATGAAAAATATAATCAATCGCAAAATAAAAAGATAAATAGTTGATTGCAATAGATATGCGAAAAAAATATCATATGACTGAGATAGTATTTACTATAAACACAATAGTGAAAATATTTCAAATACTCCCTTGTCAAAAACAAAAATTCTAAATGACAGTGATTCACAATAAATTTGATTCACCACTTAATTTCATTATGGATTCGGTTCCTCAAGACACATTCCACTTCGTCAAACAATGAGTTGCACATCGAAGAGTTAGTATTTTAACAAAGCTCTCTGAGATAAAAATCGCTTTGAACCTACCAACCAAATGTTAAACCCAAACATTCTATCCTTATATTTAAGGTTAAGAGTCACGGTCTACGGAAACACCTATAATTAAGACAATTTAATAAATTGCTTATATACAAAAAATCGTTTAATTGATAGAATCTAAGCTCAGGGGTTATCAACCTTATTGGACCCTAAAACGCGTGAGTGGGTGAGTTCCGACGAATACTGTTTTTTATGTATTAAAGTAGAGTTCGTCGAAGCTTACTCAGTTGACTTCCTTGCCATTTTTTTTTTATTGCTTTTAATATTAAATTATACTATTTTTTTTTCTCCATTGTAAAAGTTTTAAATTTATAATTTGTCAACCTTGTACAATGTTAATTAAATAAATAAATAAATAAAATAAATAAAATCTAAAATATTGGTAGGGCGGCGAGCACCACATTTTTTCGAAATCTCAAAACCCAGGAATTTACCGATTCGCCCAAATCCCTATACATTTTTCCCCAAAATATCTCCGAAACTATTTTTTTTAGCTCACCGAGGAATTTTAGATCCAAAATCCTAGGAATTTAAAGATTTGATAAATTAGTTGGCGGGCGCGCATCGGAATCAGTCGGCGGGTGCCGTGGCGCCCGCGTGCACGGGCTTGGTAACCCCTGATCTAGCTCAATAGGATTTTCAAATCATTCCAATTGAGTTAAGCATTCCTTATTGTTATATTGTAATAAAGTTTATTTGTAAAAAATGAACAGGGAACCAGTGGCGTGCTTAAGCAGGGACCTCCTTTTTTATCTCAACCAAAACTATTGCTATCTTGCCGGACCTCACGAGTTCGAATCCCAGTATAAACAGCATTTTTTTTTAATTGATTTATCGATTTCTGTTCGAAAGCATGGATGTTTGTGATGTCAAAAAAAATCCCCCCCCCCCACTCACCATTCCAACCTTAAAATAGCAGTGTGTTTCGAGATTGATTAACCAACTACTGGTCTTTTCCTATCCCCACCTCTTCTATCACTACTCTCTTCAAAAGAAAGAGAAGTTGAGCAACTGAGTAACAAGCAGTTATCGTAGAAAAACTTCTGTTGATAAACTTCCATTAGGAGGCCATATGCTGTACATTGAGAGCAGACATGGATTTTAAAAAAATGTGGAAATTCATTTTTAATATAAAATTACTAACTTGATTCATGTTTATTAATATTATTTTTAAAGTAATACAATTCTTTGTAAAATTCAAGAGCAGAGCAGAGCGGTCAACGATCTTGGATACCAGCCCTATTCAGTTGTCGTGTCAACAGGTTTAGATCTGAGAATAGGAACTTTTATAAATTCGTCGATTTATTGATGTGTTTGAAGGCATGAATACCTTTTAAGTTTTCATTTTTTCTCATACATCCAATTCTAAAAATCATGATAAAGCGGGAGCGATTAGCTAACTACGTGTCCTTTCTTAGCCCCATCCTATAATCCTTACCTTATCAGAGACAAGAGAGGGTGAGTTACAAAATAACAATAAGTTCTCGTATAATAACTTTTGTTAAGATGCTCCATATACACTACATTGAGAGCAGAATAATTCCAAATACAACGCAACGCGTTTGATAACAAGATTAAATAAAGATTAAATTCCCTATTGGGAACAAGATTGAAATGAAAAATTCTAATTAAACCTTGTTGTTAGTCTTAATTAAGTTAATTTTGTATAAAAAATCCTGCATCGATTCATGATTTGATAATGCTCGCGATGAGCGAAACCGGTTCTCATCTTTAATAAAGAATGTAGAAAAGTGTTTTATTTTTAAATATTAAAATTAAATATCAAATTATGTTATTGCTACTCTAGCAACTTACTTAATGCTCATATGTATTATGTATTATTTGCAAACCTATATCATTGACAACAAGTGCAACTGTGGGCTGTCACTTTACCCACACACATCAGACAGGTCTTGCTATGACTAGAATACATTTGTTTCTGTTTTTATTGATTCATTAAAAATATTTTTTTATTTAGTATACTTCCATTATATTTGTCTAATCCATGGAGTATTCATTGGTGTTAGCTGTAATGCCATGCATTGTTTTTCATCTTCTTTTTGCATCTAATGTGGAGGGATAAAAATATAATAGTATGTACATACATACATACATACATGTCCATGTTATGAATTGTTTTCAATAGATCCCCAACATAATATGCACGAATTTTATCTAAAAACATTAGAGTATTGTAAATGCATGTATCTCATTTTTCCTAAAATAGCACTTCACCTCTTATATATTTAAATATTTATTAGAATTATAACCAGAAGTAAAGGTTATCAAATAAAGATATAGTATTATAAGGTAAGAGCACCCATCACCGCCACTACACCAACTACCGCCACCGTAAGAATGTTCTCGAAATAACAAGAAAACCGTTAAAATCTTCTCAACAAAATATATTGAACAGTAAACACGAATGCATAGTGATCACGTGTCATTTGTTGTTTTATAGCTAACTGTATTTATTCTATCGGAAATATCAGTTTTCTGGATGAGCTCGGAGGTACGATTGTAATTTGGCCTTTCGTTAAACACTTTGTTAAGAAATAGCTAAATTTTATTTTTCGATTTAAAACAAAATTCATTGAATATATATGAAAGTTAAGTTTCGTTTATAATAAATAACATATTTAGAACACTCTAAAGTAAGTATAAATCCATAATTAATATAAATTAAGTGATACAAATAGAAAATATTGCGTGGCGGTGATTGGACCCATTAATTATTATATGGGAACCAAATACCGCCACCCCTGGCGGTAATAGAGTTTGAAAACATTGAATTTTTTAATGTAAATTATAAGTGTTTAATAAATTTTTCAAATATTAAAGTGAATAACCCAATTCATATTTGTGTTGGTCCAATCACCGTCACTTCTACTGTACATTTCTGATCCCGTAAAAGCATCAGCAATAATCTAGTGGCGGTAATAGGGCATTGGCCATGGCGGTGATAGGCTCCACATAAACATATATGAAAATGCAAATTTAAGCTAAATAAACTTAAATATTGCAATATTTTTCATATAATTTATAAAGAAAATGATTAAATAAGCATAATTTGTTTCAAAAATACCAATGCCGTAATAATGTAATTGATAAAATACAGCTTTAATTTAAGTGGCGGTAAAAGGAACAATAATCGGTGATTGGGTCATTATTTTACCTTAATTTTCAGATATTAAAAAAATATGAAATATGGTTGGCACAAAAAAATGTTTATACTCAGCTGAAACATTGGATACTGCACTGAAAGAATTAAAAAAGGGGAGTTCCGTACTGGCAATAAGTAAAAAATATAGTATACCACGTACCACATTGCGTGATAAGATAAGTGGTAAGTACATATAGGGAAGGAGCTAAGCCAGGACCTTCCAAAATTTTGTCATGCCAAGAAGAAGCGCTGCTTGAGAAGTGGACACAAAAGTTGGCAAGTTTGGGATTTCCAATAACGAAGCCTCAGTTACAGGACTCTGTCGAAGAACTCACCAAAACTCTAAGCAGAGAAAATCCATTTACCGGTGGAAGACCTGGAAAGAAATGGTTTAGCTGTTTTTTAAAAAGACACCCGTAATTGGTGCAAAGAGTTTCACAGAACCTTCGAAATCAAAAATTGGACAAAGACATTAAAGAAAAGGATATAGCTGAGAGACGGCTGAAAAGAAAATTAAGATTCGACGAAAAGGCAGCGAAACAACAGAATTCTGCAAAAGTGGCTAAAGTACACAAAGAAATTTGATACTGGCGATTATGTTGTTGTGACCTATGAAGGCGAATTGTTTCCTGGTCTTGTTCTAGGTATCAATACAACCGATAATGAAGTGCAAGTTAAGACCATGACAATGGCAGGGTCAAACTGGAAGTGGCCTGCGATCGACGATATTTTAAATTACCCTGTTGCAGATATTGTAAAAATTTCTACGCCGACGTTGACTAATACTAGGGGCTTTTATTACGTCCCAGAAGTGGTATCTTTAAAAAATAAGTAATACTTAACCTACTTGCCTAATTTCATCATAGTATGTACTTATATAAGTAGCTATTATTGATACGAATGCCAATGAAGGTGCAATTTTTTATTTACAAGAATGTGATTTTGATTTTTTTTTTGTATTAGGAATGTGATTTTTTTTTAAATAAATAATTTAAGTGCATACCTAGTTATAGTAAGAAACATTTAAACATAGGTACATAAATAAAATGAATTTAATTCAAACAAACATCTTTAAATGTGTTTAAAATGGCTTTAAATTCATATGGCGGTAGTTGGTCCCTGCATTGGCGGTAATAGGATACAAAAAAAAAATGGGTGGCGGTAATAGGGAACCATTCTTCAATGAAAAAACTTTAGTTAATTAATTAAATATAAAGCTCATCCTCACTATTGCTTTATACTTAAATAGGCGATATATAACAGTATAGAATTAAACAAGAAGTTTATGTTTTCGTTAAGAAATATAAGAAATACACAAAATTTCTTAAATCGAGCTACTAATGTGGCGGTAGATGGTGTCCTTACCTTACTAATCTGCAGACAAAACAATATGAACCAACTCATTTTTAAAATCAATACAGCAAAATGTCAAGCTATATAAAGCTACACGAATATCCGGCGTATTGTTTGAACTGCGAGACAAAATAAATGTTTGCATAAAATTCATTATTCAAAAACACACAAAAGAGACACTCTATACAGAATGACAAAAGGAATCTATATAAAGCAGGTATTATGAAAATTTCACAATATCTGTAGTATTATTGTTGCCATTTAGATTTTAATTGCATATCCATTTATATTAAGTATTTTTAAGCTAATTTAGGAAAAACCTATCTAACATAACATAGTCATACTCAAAATAAAAACATTTTAAGGATATTAAAAATTTGGCTGAACTAGTGCCAGTGCCTTAGTCAAGTGGCTTAGCTCTCGGGCTCTTGCCTATTTAGCTACGTGGTAAAGGGTTTGAATCTCTAAGCTTTTATTTATAATTGTATTGAAGCCACGTCTGATATATTTTTTCATTCTTCCCCGCTTCTACCGACCAACTTCAAGAAGAGATCATAGCGAAAAGGTTACCACTTTTTCTCTCATGGTAATCTATAGGTTCAATATAAAAGAATAAATGATTAATTATTTATTGACCTCCTCTAAAAAGTGAATAGGACCCCTTTAAAATAATAAATTTGGAAACCATATTCTAATCATTAGGAGCAGACATGGTTTAAAAATATTTGAAATCTGGCAAGCAATCATTCTCTTCGATTACACCAACACTCATCATGAGATATGAGACATGAGAGAAATTAGTGTTCAAATCCTTAATTGGAACTTTTAAAATTGAAATCTTAGTACACAGGTATTTGTGTTTGCAAGTATTTTTAAGTTACCATGTTCGCTCCCTATGTAAAGCAAATGTTCTCCAAATGAGGTTTATCCCAACAAAAGTTGTTCAATGAGAAATAACTATTTGATAATTTTTCGTGGTTATTAATAGATCATGTAACATAGAGGTCAATGCTCTCGAGCTTTGTTGACTCACTGAGAGGAAAAAATAGAATTCCCAAATGTACATTTTCATGTAAGTATCCAAAGGCACCTGGTGCTTTCATCCCTCCCACACTGATCTTTAAAAAAACAACCATAGAGAGTGCAATTAACTATCTACAAGTATTTTTTATCTACCAGCCTTTTTAAAGCTACTACATAACAACACAGTCAGGATACACATAAATGTACTTTATTCTACCACTATCACTATACAACACCACTGGAATGGTTTTGTTCTCGATATATGTGAGGAAAAGCTAATAAGGCAGGAAGCAAAGACATTTCCATCCATCCATGCCACCCTCTCCTTCATGCCAAACATAGCACATGACCATATTATTTGCCAAAATTTTTGTATTAGATTAAAATAAAGCATGAAATAAAATATATTTTGGGATACGAGTTAATGAAATATGTGAATATTGAAATTCTGAACTCATTACATCAAAAAACTCAAGAATGACAAAAATTAAGACACATGTTTGTAGAAAATCAACATTGATATTTTTACCTACCACACAAGAAATTGAATACCGACTCTATTGCATCGCTAATTATAGTGGAGTTGCAAAAGTAATCATGTGTAAATAGTGTGGCTTTGAGTTTACATTATTGTTATACATAACTCGTGGTTAGATGATTGCGTTGAAGGAATAGATTGATTGCAGAAACACCAGTAAAAATATCTTTGGCCTAATTAGCATTTGTGTTTAATTAAACTTTTCACCGAGACAATAAATATAATTTGACTTGATTATATACACATGACACTGACCAGATATCTAAATGCTATAAACATATTGCCTAGCGCAGTGTAGTCACGTTGCCAATGCACTTCTGTATATTTCACCATTATCAGTTCAACTGTGCAGAAGGAAAATGAAACTGGATGAAATTGCTTTTGCCTTACAATTGATTTAAGTGGCCGAGCTAGACAAACTGTTAAAAAACATTTTTTCAAGCACAACAGAGTATGCATTATTCAAATTCAATCCTGTGATATTCGGGTCATGATTAAGAAGGTAAGACTCCTTTTTTCAGTATTGTAAAAGGCAGCTATAAAAGATTCATTCGATAAGTCACTCCTGGTAATCAATATAAAACATTTAACGCTTCTGTCTCATGCTATATGTCTAAGCAGGAGCTGTAAATCCATTGCAGGTACTTGCACATACGACGTTGACTACCATGGGACTAGAAATTCGGGAGAATCAGGACAGAATTGTTTTTCTTAATCTTTCCTGCATCTCTGTCCTCCTATGTTTAAGCCTTCTAAATATGAAGATACGGATATTCTCTAAGATCCAGTCCTAGTTAAAATACTCCGTTGATAATTATGCTCCATATTGGACAGTAAGTGGACATGGATAATGATGTAAGATTCTTTTTGCAGAACAAACATGACTATATTATATAGTATCATAGAAAGGGATCAACACTACAGACAATGGAATGTAAGCCAACTTTCATTCAGGTAGTTCAAGGTCCATCATACATGCATCCATTGCAGGACAGGTGCATAGAACGCCGTGCCATTTAGTCGTGGCGAACATAATAATTTTATTTATCAACATCAAATTGCAATATATTACAATTTCAATAAGATTAAAATCGTATACTTTTAACCATACTCAAACATATTATGCTAGATGTAAAGCTTTATAACATATTATAATACCAGTCAACATATTGTAGCCAAGTGGTTAACATTGTTGACTTCGGTTCACAAGTCCGAATTCGATTATTCAATTGATTTAACCTTTTGACCGCGGCTCGGATCCAGATCGGTTCAGATTGGGCTGCTATAGCAGTCAACCGCGGTCTAAGGGTTAAAGATGTACGTGTTGTCGAAATCCCTCCCACACCCACCCAATCATAAAAATTTACCGAGAGAAATAAACTAACCACTATTTTATCCTAGCTCCATCGATCTATCGTTACACTTTCTGAAAAAGAAAGTTGAGTGGCTGTGGTAACTAGCAGTTCTCGTAGAACAACTTCCCTTCAGATAAACTCCATTAGGCTACACATTTTGAGGGGTAAATTTTTGAAATACAAACAAAACTTTAAACACATCAGCTGTTTGGGAGTAAAATATCAATTGATAATATTGTGAAGTGAGGATTGAAGGTTGTAGAGACCTAAATAAAATTACATATTTAAGCATAGAAATAATGAGAATGTGGAAATCCTTACATCGTCTGACTCAGATAAGTCAACGTTTCCATTGGCGTCGTCATCCAGCTGACTGTGGAGAAGCTGGATGGCTTCAAGACCTTGTCGGTCTTGGTCCGTCAGGGTACTGGCTAAGCACGTCAGGTTTTCACCGCACGCTGAGCTGGAGCCTCCGCCTAGAAAATAAATAAAGCAAAATGTAAAAACTACAATTTTGTGGGCAATTCAAAAAATCATCCATTTTCTTACTTACTTCTTTCAGTAAGTAAATACTGGTCATTCAATTCATAAGCCAATGACATTTCACTTGGTGAATAAAAATTAAATAGTGAAAAACTTACTTGCATAAATTTTTTTAAAAAAGTCCATTTAATTCATTCAAAATGAATAATGTTTGAGAACCTATTAACATTTCCAAAGCAGTGAGTAGGCAATAAAAAATGGTAAGAAGATTACAAAATATTCCTCTTATTTAATAAAATAAAATATTATGACTGATGTTTGTTGTACTGTAACAGATGTTGGTTTGCAATAATAGCCATAAAATGAATTACTGACGAGCTTACTATTTGTTCAAAGAGATGTCAGTGATATCAATCAAAGAATAATGATGTGTGATAAAAAGCAATATAAATATTTATATTACAATATTTTCATTAAAGGAAATAAGTTTAAATGAGTTTTGAATTACCCAGTGTCATAGTAAAAAGAAAAAATCATAAATCAAGATCAAAGGTTTGAACATGTATTTTTAAGAGTATACTTATATGTTTTCAGTCAATATATAATATTGACAGTTCTATTAGTTTGATTTAAACAAATAAATATTAGAAAAAAAGTATAGAATAGAATAATACATACTTTGTATTTGTTTTAAATTGAGATGTAATTTGAAAAAAGTTTTCATTAATTTGTTTTAAAACATATTTATGTTTTTAACAAATATTATATATTTTATTGGGGTAAGTAGATACCATGCCTATTACTTTCAAACTTAAATGATATTTGTATTGGCATCAATGCAAACATTATATTGAATATTGTTTTAAAATATAGTTCACCTGTCATCATATTGGGAAACATTTTTCAAAATTCAAACATTTCACAATAATAAATAAGATGTGAAGATGAGCGTATTGTAGAAAATCGATAGTTATTACAACAATCCAGGGTTGTTTTGTGACTTATCAGGGAAATATCATCTTTTTCATGATGGCTTTATTATACTTGATATTTTTAAGGGTTAATAAATCGTATTTTCACCATAGGCCGCACTTGCCCTGTAAAAGCACAGCAGGAAGCATGTGCACTATGGCGGCAGTAGGCAAACTTTTTGGACTCACAGACCACTAAACTCACAATTTTAATCCAGCAGACCACTAACTGGACTTTTGTGTTAGATATTATATTATATATTGAAATAAAAGTGATCAAATGCGTCAGAAAATGCATAAAATAAAAACATTAATTATAATTAAATTATAAAAGCTTTATTAATTTTTAATGTGGTGGATGTTCCTGGATATTTGAAATGATAATATTTATATTTGGCTCCAATGATGTAACTGCAAGATGGAGAACTGAATGTATTTCAAGCCGAGATCGATACCGTGTTTTGATTGCTGTGACAGATGAAAAGGCCTTTTCGCATAAATATGTTGTGGAGAATTAGAATTTTCATTAGAAAGATTAGGAAATTAAAATAATGTCAGATTTCTCTGCGGACCACACTTTGCCGACCGCTGCACTATGGTACACATGGCAAAAAATTTGGATGCAAAACTAATCTTTCACAAAAATATGAATTTTGGACAAATCATCTTTCTATATGAATCCATCAAAGTCACGGTTGTTGTCATCTACCAGATCGAACAAGTTAACTTAGTAGGAAAAACAGTGTCCTTTGGCAAGCAGTGCTACTTGGTCAGAAGATTCCTAGCCTTACAATTTTGGGGAAAACATATCTGGTAACAATAGATGGCTTTCAATTATACTGAATTTTCTAAAAAAAATGCTGCAACAATGTAAGGGTGGACAAAAAGCTTAAAATATATTTTTTTTTAATTCATCAGTCTTCTTTCTTATATAGAACATTGTAAGATGAAAACTAGTTAAGATTTTTTACTTTTGATAAATGCGTTATCAAGCTGAAAGTCATATTGATAGGCAACTGTTCCAATGATTCTGTAGTCATAAAAGTAAATATTTTTTCATTACTACTATGCGTTAGCCCATTTTTGTTGGGTAAGAGCGTACTTAAAAAAAATGTTGGAGCAAAGATCATGGTCGATACACATGATTTAAAATTTTTCAACATATTAAAACAAATATTTTAGGTGCCCATTTACCTCAACTCGGGGTTTTTGGTATGCAATTACCACACCTTATCAAAGTGTTTTGTTTAAAAATGTTCAAATGATGACAAATATGACACAAGATTAAAATAGAAAAATCAATTGTCATGTATAACGTTTTCTAGTCAAATTTGAATTGTTTGAATTTTGTAACGACCCGGGTTTCGCCTTTCGGCATCTTCAGGCATCACCCTCAGTCGAAATACTTAATTAGTTTTCTAGTCCTTTGAAAGTTCTTGTAGCCAATTTTTGGATTTAAGAACCATAAATCAATTCATAATAGAAAATTAATTATACTAATTTGCTATTACAATCAAAATGTTTACAAAAATAAAAACCTATTCGAAATTATTTAATGCAATAATATAAGATAATAATGGACTTTAAATTTATTCAACAATTAATATTGAATAACAATAAACCAAATACAATATTTTCGGTAAAATTGCCATACTTTTAGTAGCACCAAGTAGCACCGTATTGCGGCGAAAAACTTCACAAACTAAGCTGAAAACAACGCCACGATTTAAAATATTTTATTGAGGGCTTGATAATCGCGTTAAAACCACACGTTAAAAAGAAGAACACTGATAAATTATACGAAATACGAAATCTTCGCCTCCATTATTCGTAATGGCCGCGCGGGCGGCAATAGTCGAGGTGCTATTTGGTGCTACTAAATGACATATTTACCAATTTATTTATCAGTGTTCTTCATAATAATGTGTGATTTTAACGTGCTTCCGGGATGCTTCAATGAATATTTTAAATCGTGGCGTTGTTTTTAGCTTAGTCTGTGAAGTTTTTCGCCCCAATAGTCCGTGCTCGGAAGTATGGCAATTTTACCATATTTTCTTTCAAAGAATAAAAAACTTATCTGTACTTATTCCACTTTTATTTCATATGATCAGAACTGGTTTCGCTCATGACAAGTATTATCAATAATCAGCTGATAATGATAATTATGAGCGAAATGATCAGATGAATTTGATCATAATAAAAAGTGAAATTAGTACACATGGCTTTTTTTTTGGTTTGAATATAATGCCTTTCCGACAAGTATTGACATTGAACACCTTAAAAGTGAATATTTTTTTTTATTATAATATGTAACAATACTCATTGCCTGACAAGTAAAAAGTTTGGAACCATTTGAGAATTTGGGAGCATTTCAATATGCTGGTATTTAGAACCATATTCAGAAGAAATAATGTCCATATATCCAAAAAATAATTGATAAAGGAACATGATGCCAAAATAAAAATAAAATGGTTGTACATGGGATAAACAATGTTTTTTTCTGCATTCGTGTGAAATTTCTACCTACAAATCCATCCATCAAAGTGTATGGATTAAAAATATGTAAATAACGACACTTATTAGAGGAAGCAGCTAAATAAGTATGCAACATTTTATTATATTACATACCATACTATTTCAATATATCAAAGTCAGTGAATGCTTATAAATATAATGTCTTATCGAAACTAATAGCCTTATTATATTCCACCATTACAGTATTTAACTTAGAGAAATATAAATCCTCACAAATTTAATAGCTCTCATAAACCTAAACTAAAATTTCACACTCAATGTTGTTTGAGATGTAAAATGATATTATTGGATAGATTCAGATATGCCATTTCATCATATTCGCTTACCGTGTGCCCGGTTGTATGAGTGTAAGTGATGCACCTCAGAGATTTGCAATGAGTGCCTACAACGCTACATATCAAATCCACAACGTGAATCCACAACAAATCCAAAACGTGACTAAGGCACATTTTTACCCTTACCTAAAATGGGGAGCTATAAAGATTATAGAATGGAATATAGTATGTTATTATAAACTGTAATTCTAGTACCGACATAGAATACATAAAATAAACAGAACCTAAGGCAATTGTCAAAAAAAGATATGAGAACTTATTTATTTAGAATAGTAGCAAGTTATATACGAAAAAAAGTATGTGCAGCATAATTATCAAAACTGCCATAAGAAGCGGGTCATATTTCTTTTCCAGCGTTACATGTAAGGATAGACAATTTTAGTAACTCATCGATTGAACTGACAATTGCATGTACTTATATATTGTAAAAGTATTTGACTAATTCATAGAGACAACATCACAATCTCTTAACATTAATAACATTTAAGCCGCTATTATCCAGACTGGCAATACATATACAGTGGCCGCGCATTAAAGTACGATTTGTTTACCAATGTAGATAATTTAAGATTTTGACTGAAGGTGCTTGGTGGAATTTCAATATTAACACTTCTTAGTCGGGCGCTTCAAAAAATAGACTCAAGCCTGTAGCGGGCGTTTTTTAGTGATTAGCGCACAAATATATTACATTCTTAAAATCAACACAACTTCTAAACCAAACGATATTTTCGATTAAAATTTAAAAACAAATCATACGTGACATCTAATCATTAAAAATAAAATTAGAACATTTCGATATCATCATAATTTCACCTTGTTTCAAAGCTGAATATAAAACCTGTTATCAATTTAGTAGATAGCACTCCGCATGTTATAAATATTAAATATTCAAAACATTCTATATAACAAAATAGCATATTTATCAATATTTTATAATTATAATATATAATCGCCATTCCTACAACTTGACTACCACTGGAAGTGTAAAATCTAATGCCGTAAAAATTACACCGTAATTACACCCTTATAATCTAGCAAAGAATTAGGACTAATGTTAATTAGTTGCGGCATTTTATTTAACGCCGACAAACAAACCCGTGATATTATGTGTCCCGCAAACAAGCGACGATATAAAAAAAACATATTATGCCGTGATCCGCATTCTACCGACAATACGCTAAAAACGACTTTTGCCGTGATCCGCATTCTACGTACAATCAGCTAAAAACGACTTTGGTCGTGGCCCGCCTAAGAAGTGTTAAATTTGAATCGTTCAAACTATGTACATAGTTTGAACGATTCAAATTTAATGCAGATAATGTTCAACAAAACACATAAGATTCTCGCTCAACTTTTCAAACATTCAAAATCATGTTTTTTTTGAGCTTTTGATAAGTTTGAACAGTAAGAGATTTTTTCCTGTAAATAAAAGGATTCCAGTAATATTCCTAGCAGTTATTTTTCAATCAACTTCATTAAATCACACTTGTCTGTTGTTACTTGAATATTGTCAACTGTAAATTCGTGAAGGCCATTTTTAGTTTATATTCTACATTTTTCTAGCAAAACCAAGATACGGATGTGGTCAGTACATAGGTTTAAGAAATAAATTGAAAACAGTCGATACAATTGACTTTTGAATGCAGATTTTTGACTGTTTTTAAATGTTTAGGTAAGCCAGGATTTTCCCCTCATTCTTCCCTTGCAAATAGGAATCTAGTGAACGAATCAAAATTAAAGGCTAGCCTTGATGCGTAACAAAACTATTTAAAAAAAAAACCACGTAAAATACAGTGTTACTAATTAATTGCTGATCAACTTATGTTATATTCGTGATTTACTTGAATCTACGTTATAAATTGGCATTATTGTAAATCAATAAAGTAAGACGAAATCATTTTTATGCGATGAAAGTCTACAGATAAATTATTATTATCGGAGCAGTATAATTACGGGGTTCACACAATACATTCTATAACACTTCAAAAGATTAGATTGCCCATTACAGAGACTCACTTCACATTGATTAAAAGTATAGGTTATTAACTTACTCTGCTCGACATCATTTCAAGGTACCTCTCATATGTGACATATTTTCAAAGTTGATGCAATATGTTATTGTGTGATCATCGGCCATGACTTTGACATTATGATGTAAATAAAATATTGTTAGGATGATCATAATTGCAGAAATATGAAGTAGGTGACAAGTTATTGATAAGGTGATATTATATAAAATAATGATATACACAATCATAACAGATCACATTCATATTTATAGTGGTGAATACATAAGTGAAAATATTTTCACCATAAAATTTTTAAGAAGTTCAATGTATTTATTATTGTGCTCAATTTTTACAATCTTTATACACCAAATAATGTTTTATGTTGTTCAAATGATAAATTAAATGGATACTTGATTTTTTAACCGTGTAAGATAAACAAATGCCCTTTTATTACATACATAAATTTATCACTTTTAAGGTGTTCACTGTCAATACTAGCAGTGTCAGCGGAAGGCTATTTGGCGCCACAGGCAAAGTTTATTAGCGTGCTACCTTTTTAACCAATTGTCCCATTTTTTTCAAAATAAGTTTAAAAAAAAACAATTCTGAATCATTAGAAATACGGTCGATAGAAAACAAAGATAACCAAAACATGTATATAAATACAAATATTTTAAAAATGTTAAGAAAGTCTCAGGTTTGCAAGGGGCTGCATTTTTTTTTTTGTTTGACAATAGCTAACGATACGTAATCACAACAAACAGATACAAACCTCAAAATAAAATAAAACGTATCATATAATATTTTTTTTTTAAATTAAAAAAAAACATTTGCATAAAAATATGATTTCCAATTTGAAAACAACACTTTTGTAAACATTTTATATTAAAATTAATAGGATCAGTCGATTCCTTAGGCTTGAATTACCTTATCTGCATACCTAACTCAATATCATTCATTTTGGAAATAGTACCTTTTGCATTATAACCCCACAATTGATTAATCAAGAATTTATTATAAAGTTACAGCAAATGCACAGGTCTATGGAACTCAATACTTTTCCATCTATATTTTAAGTATAATGGATTTTTACCAAGTAGATGTTAATTCAATTCATATTTACAGGATATTACTGAACTAAACTGAAGGTCTGCAACAACAGAAACGGATAGATACATTATTTGAAACATATCACATGATTTGGTATTCATAACAAGACAATATTTTATATTCAAGGGTAAAGTAAACAATTTTCTTTCCATTCGTACTAATAGGAAGCCGCTACAGTATATAGCTCACACGTTGACTGCCATGTCCCAATAGTAATGACGTTATGCAAATTGATTAATACAGGTCACATGCCTATAGTGCAATAAAACAAATATAACATAAATAAACATGAAATATAAATATATGGATTGACTTTAGAATTATTTGTCATGTTTTGATGTTAATTTTGTCAGAACTCATTCGGTGGTCAACTTCCTTGCCAATTGAACAATGTTTCCTATTTATCACAATATTTTAATCAGTTATTACATTGCAGTAGCGTGAAATATTTGAATATACATATTAATTTCATATGTGTGTATAAATCAGTGGCGTAGTAAGGGGTCCTGCCACCCGGGGCACTCTTTGAATTTGCCGCCCCCAATATTTTCTCCATTTTTTTAAGTTGCTTCTCCTTTTTTTTTAACTAAAAACTAGTTAGCTACAAGTGATAAATATTAGTCACTGGTCTATTTTATTGAGCTTGGAGAAAAAAATGCAAAATTGTTACCATTATTATTTTATTAGTATTTATTTTACAAATCAGTAAATGACAACATTTAGTCAATTAATTCATTACAAATCATTACGCTAGATAATCTACATTACCTACTGAATCCATTAGTTTACAAGAAATATAAATAATATTAATTAAAAACATCTTTGATAGTAAAGTGGTTGCTGTTTATTTTGCTATATCTGATTCCCATATTATGGGATTTATTTTTTCTGTTGATAACTTTATTGATTAATCACATTGTGAAGAGATTGAATATTACTTGTATAAACTAAAAAAATATTGAAGGATGACAAACAAAATAAAAAATCTTAAAAAAATTTGACCCAATTCCATTTTTATTTAATTTTACTGACCAGCAATCATAAAATGAACTAATATTTCATTCAACCTCAGTCAACTTAATTGAACAGGTAGGTATAATCAATATCAAACGTTTTATTATTACCATAGACGTTTTTTAAATATAAAAACTATTTCATGACATTGACACAGAAAGTTTTCAAAGTTACCACTAATTATGTAGCACGTATGTACCTGTCTTGATAGATAACACCAAATATCTATGGTAAAACTTCAACTGTCAAATAAAAATGGAATGTGCGGCTAGTAGTTAAGCCATGGATTGGACACGAAACTTGTATAAATAACACAATAAAATATGGCGGCTCAATAGCCCATACGGATTAATTATAAAACTATAATTCCATGTGATTTATAATTTGAGCTCTTAAAAAGTATTCCATCGTACACTGAGTCATCAATAAGGCATTGAAATAAAAACGAATGGCAAACTCGGTTAAGACTTGCGAAATTGAAAAAATTGCACAACAGGCGAAATATTACAAACCTTATGACAGGTTATCATTTCGGCCACCTATTTTTTTAAAAGTATTAGTTAAAGGTGATAAGTCACAAGGGCATTTTAGATTTATTTATAAGTTCACATTATGCAAGAAAAAACAGTGGATATCCGCGATACTAGAGATCGCAGCGGTATCTTGACAGCTGCTGTCATAGGTCGATGAGATACAATTTAATGAAAACACCAGGACATTATGAAACAAATCGCTCAATTTTGACAATAAGTTGAAGCCAAAATTTAAGTATGTCTCATTCTTATGAATACCTTCAATCAATGACATCGGTAAAAAACAGTAATACGAATATTGTATGGATTTATTATTTTTGATTAGTCCTGACTAGTACAGTTTGGTAACTTACTGTTTTCGTGTAACGCCGCGTGAGACACAGCATCGCGGACCAAGGAGTAAGAAGAAGTCATGTGGGCACTTAGCACTGGGGTTGAGGACCATTGCACCTTCCTCGTCCCTTCGCGGCTATCCTCGACCTTGGTCACTTCACTGTCACATTTATAGATATGTATCACAAGAAGACACCAATATAAAAAACCTTTTATACGCATTGTATATAATACACTCTAATCTCGTAGAACTAAAATACACAACACAGGGCTAACAAAACTACAACACATAATTTGATATTTTTTAATTCAATGCCGCATCATAAACGACAAACGTCCGCGGATACTCGCGAGTAAATTTTATTGCGGCTAGGAAAATCTTACGTTCAAGGTTGTCACACAATAATATTAGTACACATCCTACTTCGCTCGCCACTTACGCTAAAGTTGCCACAAAATCGATCTACAATTCCTTATATTGGACCATAAGAGACGTCCGGACAACTGTCAAAGTTAAGCGAGTTGAGCGACTACTAACACAAATAAATGCAGACTATCCATAAAAAATCGCGTAACTTTTTAATTCAACGCGTGAAACATTTCATCGATGGTCAACATTTGACAAATTTTCTACTCCATAAAAAATATGTTAAATAATCATTGGCATTAATACAATAAACGATTGATAATTGTTGCGAATGATGGAAACAGTTTTTATCTCAAATGGAAGGATATATAGATGATTATTCAATATTATATTCGTAAAGAATAATATTTCATGAAGTGAGTCTTGGAATTAATATAACCAACACTTTCATGGCATGAGTACTAGTTCCAAGCAGCATTGCTAATCAAACGAATAAGACGGAATGATTGCGAAATCTGCCCAATAATTTGTTTTTATCCTGTATGATGATGTGGGTGGGGTTTTTGCTTATCCTTTGCGTTTCTGTGGATGTGATAAGAATAATTTTTGATTATGGTGGCAATAGGAGATGGTTCAATATTTTCAAATTTTCTTGATATATTTTTCTCGAGAGAAAGTCAAACTACAGACGATGTTTAAATTTTCTGTTCGACTGCGCTGTAATGTCGTCATCTTCTTTTCTTTTACTTGACCAGGTCTTGACGCCAATAGCCATGGTATCAAAATGGCTTAGGAAATAAGACGCTTTGATGCTTCACGAAATCTGTGTTTTATTTAGTGTAGTCCGATATGATAACGCTGGTTCTAAAAGACTTCTCAAAAACAGTTTAGAAAATATTTTTTTGATCTATCGAATTAGGCACTAATGAAATTAATTCACGGATTCTCACCTGGTTCTTCAATTTAAATTAATTCTTAAAAAATATTATTTAAGGAAACTAGGTTTTGTGTAACAGCCAGAAAATTAGAAAACTCTACTGTGAGTGTATTTTTAATTAAGTGTGACCAACAATTTATTCACTTTAAACAGATATCGTTTTATTAAGAAATCTTTTTAGATTTCAAATTTATTAACCTGGCAGCACCAGTACTGTCAGATGATTATTTTTTTGCCACTGCCGAGCAGTTTTGCGATATTCTGCCATCTACATATTTTATGTAAAAGTTTCAAATTTTGATAGTATAGGCAACTGTAAACCACAAGTAGCTTTGTTAGCAGTAAAAGATTATTTTAATTAGCTAGCTTTACACACAGGTACTTTCACTTGAACGATTTCTGTTCGAAGCATGGGTGTTTGTGATGTCTTTATTTCCCTTCCTATTTTTCAAAAACTAGGAGCAGCGAGAGCGATTAGTTAACCACTAGTCCTGTCCTAGCCTTATCGTTCTATCCCTACTACTCTCTTTGGAAAAAGAATGGTTGAGGGACTGAGTAACAAACAATTTTTGTAGAATAATTTCTGTTGAGATAATTTCATTAGTTGGACATATGCTCCACATTGGGAGTGGACATGGATAAAAAAAAACTTTCACTAAATGCTTGTGAAACTTACTTGGTTTAATTATTTGCGACTAATAAATGAATCATGTATTTCGAACATGTAATGAATCACACTTATGTAATTGTTGTGGAGAGTGAAAAACATCTCATCTGAAAAATTTATAATGAAAATTTTTCATGTAATATATACTAATAGGCAGAAAATCGTAAATGAAATTGTATTTTGATAAATTCTTTTGCTTGTTGACTAAATATTTTTGCAATTAATGTGAACAAACAATATTTTATTAATACTAATATTGATGATAGTACTTTAGTAATTTTCGCTACAGTAGCAGAAGCATTTTTATCGGTTATCGGTAACCAGAGTGTTGACTGATGATCAATGTTCCCGCTAAGGTGTACACCTCCCAAAATGTGGCCGCACACATTTTTCAATCCCCGCACAGGCCGCACACTGAAATATTGTAAAAAGAAGTCTGTTTCGCCACATTTTATTTTTGCTTTTACTGTACTCACCAAATCTTCTACATTTTCTTCCACGTCTAGCGTCAGTGAGAAGGTCAGTGAGTACAATACCTACATATTTATGCACTATTTTTATTTTGCTGAAAATTTACTGCGCACATAAGTTGTTGGTAACACAATATAAAAATTAGAGGGAACATTGGTGATGATTAACATATTCTCATAATGAAAAAGTTTATTCAATGGCTTCATAATATTTACTGTATTTTATCCTCAACCAATCATATTTTGTATATTTACTTTGTTTTGATTTTTTGCTGTATTTTTTTGTTAGTATCTTCTGTCAATAAAATATTTTATGTTTCACAACTGCTATTTTTCTTTCACACCCTTCCCTTCTTGCGCCATTTTTTTAATAATAAAGTTATAATAATAACAGTATTTCCTAGTCTAGGTTCTTGAAGTAGGTTCTTGCCAGGGCCGGCTCGAGGATTTCTGCACCTGTGTGCTAAAATTAAATCAATGAGTTCAAAAATCTTAGTGCGGCACTTGTGTATGCCGCACTATTAAGTATACTAGTCTATTACTTTATATCTAGTTCTATAAGCTATACTAGTCTAGAACTACATGAGTCGATCGTACTAATATCTTAGTGCAGTGCCTGTGCGCGGCACACTTTGCGTACGCCATGAGGCGGTCCTTCTCCTATGCATGTCAATCAGTGGCCTTCCAAGGAGATCACGGGTTTGATTCCCAGTATGAGCAGTATTTCCTTTAAGTCATTAATAACATGTGATGAATGTTATGATAAGTAACGAAATGTTAATTAAAATAAGGTGTTTTCACTATGTTACCTATATTTTACTAATCCAGTACGAAAATCGCGTGTGAAACGCGTAAAAAAAATAATAATAAAAAAATTGCTATTATCAACAAACGTACAGCCGTTATACAGTCCGCTCAAGAATATTTCGCGCATTTCTCTGACGAGAAGTACACAATATTCTATGGATTTTAAAAGTTATCAATAATTAACAATTGATAAAAAAATAGTCGCAAATTTAAATTAAAAATTATTTAATGAATACAACAATTTTCTAATTTTACTACCTGGGTTATCATCTGTTCATTATTAGCTGCTCCAAATGTTATCAGCGGTACAAATATTTATATTTTAGATTGGGGATATATGTGTAGACAAATTTGTAATGATATTTTTTAAGATATAATTTATCTGGAGTTCTTAAGGGACATTTTACAATACAAGACTGAATTTTCACAATGTGCGCGAAACATTCTTGTACGGACTGTATATGGCATGTGTTTGTTGTTTATTTTTTCAAAGAAACAAACATTCAAATACTTACACTGTTATAATATACACTAATATTGGTTTTTTAAGATGTATACTTATCCTCGTTGATCTGCTTCAGCAAGGTTGTACCTTTTTATACAAATATATGTAAAGTAGTAATTTGGAAGTGCGTTTTTTAAATCCAAGATTATTTTTTATTTATTGAATATCCTCATGATACTACTACACGATACTTGTACAAGGGAAAGAAAAATGTTGACCACTACAATATACTATTTAAAAGTAATATAATAAGGTTATATTTAAACTTAAACACAATTACTTAATATTACAATATTTTCACCGTGAACTTTACATCATACAATACTACAACAATTATTTGATAGAATCATCAAATTTAAGATACAGTTCTTCTGAATGCCAATAAATCACTTTATTTTTCACTGAGACTTTTATTAAAATATGTTGTTAATAACATCTAATGTTTCTTCTTCTGCTTAGTTTTTTTCAGACTTTTTGCCTTCTCTGAGTTTTTGACACTCGATTGCAAAAACTTTTCTCATTGCATTTATGTACACCACATATACTGCAAATTTTATTGAATTCTGGCTTTTGTCTTTAACCCATGATGTTTTTATATTTAATTATTTGTACAATGATTTAAGTTTAAACTCGAAATGAATTTCGAAAAATGTATCCCCTTAAATCTTAAAGCAGTTAAAATACAATTTAAGAGAAAATCGTTTTTAAATAAAACGAGTGCATGTCAGCCATGTCACTATTTTTTTTTAAAATAATTTTGTCCTGTTTTTATTTTTCGGAAATGAAACTATTGTCCGATTTGTTTTTAAATATTTAAGTTATAGAAATTTATTAATGAAGGGAACCTAATGTGTTCTCGCAAATCAAAAAATATAATTATTTTTGATCAATAATGAAAGTGTAAATCAAAATTAAAAAATAAATACATAATGTATGTTCTTCTGCGTAAACGTCAAACTCAGATTTCTATCCGGTTTCCGCCAAAAAATGATTCAAACCAGTTTGAAAAGCTGCGCGCTGGAACTGTGATGCGAGACGGAAAAAAACACCGGGCTGTTTGCCGTGAAAATTGGATGGGAATAAACTCCTTTGTTAAAAATTCGAAAACATTATTTTAATATCAAACTGATGATTGTATCTATTTTTTAGGATTCAGTTATATTTATTTAAAAAGCGCGACATATTTTACTGATTCTGTACATAAATTAGAGGTTATATTATGAATATTATAAAAAGATAGCTGTTATTAATCTATGACCAAGACCTAGTCTATGAGTTTTTCAAGTGACATCTAGGTATACTTGAATCCCAAATCAACTACATATTTGAAAATGGTTCTGTTTTCATGATACTCGACGAAACACACATAATTATGTGTGCACATAGACTTGAGTTTATTAAAAACGACGCCAAATATCATTTTAGGAAATTATACCTTATATTCTGGGTTTTTTGCCAATTTTCCTAAATGCCCAGAAACAACTTGTCTCTCAACAATCAATCTCTAGCAGGATTTTAAAGAGAATATTACTAGGCAGTGGTGGATTATCCTATAAACAAATGAGGCGCGCGCTTGGGGCCTCCGCATCTTAGGGGCCTCAAAAATGGCTTATTTGATATATTTTTATATATTTTACTTGGAATATTCTAATGTTTTTATGTTATCCGAAAAATAGGGCCTACAATTTGTATTGCGCCTGGGGCTTCTCATGTGATTAATCCGCCACTGGGACTAGGACAGAACAAGTATTAGTTTACCGCTCTTGCTACGTCAAACAAAATCACTGTAAACTGGTAGTATCTAATGGGAAAAAAGGAGTAACAGATACTTTTTTATTTATATATAAAACGAATAAAACGATTATTTTTTCATAATATTGGACTTTTATTGGGAAAATATCTTATAATATAGTATAAAAATATACTTTTTATAAAAAAACATTGAACACTCATTTGAGGTATAACATACTGTTTTAATCATTTTAATTATAATCAGTCGTGATTCGTGAATAAGAATGGTCTTTACATAATGAAATATGAATATTCACGAAATAATATTACTTATAATGTAATATATATAGTAACCTAATTATTATAACCAATTTAATCTCTTAAATATTCACATATCATTATCAACATAATCGAAAAAAAATATAAAGGTAAGTATAACTACTTTCTCAGACTAAGCTTTGATGGCTTGGCGCCTTGTATCTTGCGAAGTAGAATCTGAAAATTAAAATATAAATTATTGTTTAAATAGTTTATTTGACAGATCACCGATGTAAGAATG
Source organism: Himalopsyche tibetana (assembly GCA_030503985.1). Classification (NCBI taxonomy): domain Eukaryota; kingdom Metazoa; phylum Arthropoda; class Insecta; order Trichoptera; family Rhyacophilidae; genus Himalopsyche; species Himalopsyche tibetana. The sequence continues at coordinate 28,164,969 of JAPJYX010000030.1, forward strand.
GTCATTTGAATATGTGTTCACGAAAAATAAAAATAAATAACTTATTTCCTCGGACGCATAGACCAACACTGAAAACTAATACACTGAGAAACTTGTAACGTCGGACTGAAATTTTTTTATTTTATTTGACAAATATTTGGCTCATTCGACAAACTAACATGAATGTTAAATAAACGTTATCAATAGCTGGAGAATTCCATGTGACCGTGGTCACACTGATGGCAATAATTATGCTTCTTTGATGATAACCAGTATTTCTGTATTTATAAGTATAATACAGCAAACAGTGCAGCGGCAGTTTGAGCAATTGGGAGGCCCTGTTTTTAGGATTAGAAAAAAAGCATCACAAAATTTATTTGAGATTGGCCATACAAAAAAAATCTCTACGTGTATTCTTATGTAATCACAAAATATCTTCATATACATTATACGTTATTGAGGAGGAAACCAACGCCTCGATTATGTGATTCTTCCCCATAAGGATCTTCTAGGTACGGAAGAATTCCTTCACTATTTTCACCATAGTAGTGTCTCTTGTAAAATATAAAGTTCAGTGAACTATTCTTAGAAAGTCCTTGGATTATATGAAAATCTGGAAAACATATGCAGCGTGAAAACTTTTCTGCTTTCATTATTGCTTACGAAAAACAGTGAAAGCAGAAAGACAAATATATAAATGGGGAAGTCTCACCAGGTTGTCGTGTTGAATTCTTTCCTGAGCACGTTTTCTCGTTATCGTGGCGCTGGATGATCTAGATGGGACCTGGCTTGATAGCGCGACCATTTTTTTTGGATTACGATTTTTCAAAATTTTCTTCAGCAAAATGTGGTTTTCTCTTTCTATTTCCTTGCTCCTGTCATTTGTAAAGGACATGTTTATCCGATGACTCTGCTTGCTTACAGATCCGCTGCAAACATAATTAAAAAATAGAAGAGAAAATATTATGTCTTTTTTAAAAATATATTACATTCTTGAAACAAAAGTCTTGGCTACTTTTGTAAATTTCTCGTAAAATACATTTATTTCGAGTGCATACTAAACCATATCATGAGTGTTTTAATTTATGTAGCAGTATATTTTTACATAACAAAAGCATATTAAGTAAAATTCGATTGATTTCATAATTATTGAAAATCATCCTGTAAGAGTGATAAAAAAAATACAACACCGCAAAAATCTCTCAGGTTAACCGAGCCCCTTGTTAACAATTTGGCAGCCCACTGCTGTATTGAAATATCATGTAGATTCAATGCATTTTTATAAGTTGACTGTTTCGTTTTATATTCGTTGATACAATAATCATAATATGACTCAAGTCACTATAGTTGCATGTTAAATAAAAGTGGATAAACTCTAGCGGAGTGCTCCTCTGTGTTCTGTTATTATTGATTATGTGTATACAACCTGCGTAAATTCATCAAAAATTTATTACCGTAGGGATAATACAAACAACATACAATTTCTATGTACATACGGCCGTGTACATTTTTTATTGCCCGACTTTCTATTACATAAACGCAGCTTTTATATTAGCATCCAAATTAAAGTTTTAGTTAGCTGACTATTGACGAATAAAATATACCTAAAGCTTAATTTAAGCAGTTTTGAATAAATAATATTATTACAAGCCTATTATAAATAACACATCATGAAATACATCATAAGATATTGGTGAATAAGATTCATAATTTGAATATAATGATGTTGAACTGAAAAATTTACAACATTGTTACATTTATTATATTCAAAATATATCAAAATGAGCAAGATATATATACAGACTCTACACCTTAATTTGATTTAATCGCTTATTTATTAATCATTTTCAAGATAAATTTACCGTCTACAAATAATTCTTAATGAAGATGCCGAATTCTTCTTATTTCTGCGCTCAATCAAAGATTTTTCACCACACACAATTTTCTACTATATTTGATAGTAATTAAAGATAAAAATTTAAGTCTTACTAAGGTTTTAAAAAAACCAAAACATGTAGGTATAGCAAAATCATAATTGAAATGGTAGGTAAGTATTAAAGGACAACTGAGCGTAAAAAAACTGTTTTGTATTTTTAATCAAGTCCACCCCCAATGTGGAGCATGTGAACTCTTAAAAGAGCTCATCAACATATCATTGCTTGTTTTTTTTCGAATAGAGCAGACGGATAGGACTAGGACAAGACAAGTTGGGTTACCGGTATGCCCCGTTTTTAAATTGGATTGGTGTGAGGGAAATTTGAACATCGCGATTATTTTATAAAAATGTGCGCACTGGGATTTGAGCCCGCTATAGCAGCAATGACGTTGATCACTCAAACACGGATCCTTTGTTGACAACATTTTATTTGGCTACTATTGTATATTGTGCTTTATTTTGATTAATATTCATTGATTTAAAAAACAGTGATGAATATATATTCAAATGTATTTGGTGGCGAAACAGAATTTCTTCAACATAATATTGGGTTTCAAATGTCTGCGAGATGATTGTTTTTGGCGTTGAAAGTGAATTTGAGGCGACCGTAGATTAGTTTTCAAAAAATAACCATAACTGTTACATACACATATGACGCAACACAGAGAATATCTAATAATACTTAGTGGAATTACCTTTGTGATGACGAGCTACCCCTGGAAGATGATCTGTCAACAATGTGGCCATTTATGGCATCTCTTTTTATCTGATTAAAATGATTAACCTGTTGGCTCTGCTGCCAACGTTGTGGAATTTTGCCTGCTTTTGATGTTATATTTGAATTGATTGAAGGATCTTGAAATATATTGGGAGAATTAGGTTTCAAAACAGTCTGTTCTTTGATAGAAGTCGATTGAATTTTAGGTGTTCTTTTAATTTCTGCTTCTGTTTCTTCCAGATCATCTTCAAAATCATCGGAACTGTACTCGTCTTCAACACTATTTTGAGCATTTAAAAAAATATTGTCTCTTTTTTTGTTAACATTTTCCTCATTTTCGATTGTTTTTATTGTCAAATCATTTTGACGAATCTCATTCACATCAAAATGATAATCTCCAGAATCATTCCCGTCGTTGTTTTTAACTTTACATTTAAATCTGTTCGTTATATTTCCCATGTCTTCAAAATCTACTGCCAGCGAATCGATTTCATTGTTGTTTTCTTCTACCAATGTTGGTTTCTTCCGTACTCGATTGGTGGCATTTCCATTTATGTTTGACTTTGATAGCAGTCCACCCGAATCACTTGTCTCATGAATAATTACCTCGTTATACAACGACATAATAATAAGGATTCTGCATTACAAATAAAATGCAGACCTTTTAAATAGGTTCGTGGTTTGTGCCACTATGAGTAGATAAAATATCAACTACGATAATAATAGCACATATCAACTCCCTATAATACTATAGTTACATTATATTAAAAAGCCACCGATAAAAATTGTGTTTGACAATAATTATTAGCCGCCAGACCAAATACCTTTCATTCACAGTTGATAATGTTGATAACAATATTAATATTTTCGTACATGAAATGAACTATTTTGCGAGGATTGGGTTTATTGTTTTGATCAACTTTTGATAAAAATCGTTGCTTTTCCAATTCTATTAAGCGCCAGACAAATAATGAAATTTTTCGTAAGAGCACAACGATATCGATTTTTTTCCGTTGCGTTGGAGCTAACAAACAAAAATACATCGCTAGTCTCCTGTTCCTTGAATGAAATATTTAGTTATTTAGTGCTCAGTCTTGACGAAACAACAACCACCTGTATGTATTTTATATTTTAATTATTTTATTTCTAAAAAAATTGTTTCCATAAAACATTTATTTATAAAATTAAAATAATTAATACTATTTCAAAATAAATTTAAATTGTAGGACTAGTTATTTGTCGATTTTTTCATTTTTATACTGTATTGCCATTGCATACCAAAATTGTATGCAACCAAATATTGAAAGCTACAATTAATGTATTTATAATTAAAGTGATGAATAATTTTTTATCCTTTATGCATTATCAAGTTTAATTAGAATTTTTGGTCATTTTTTTTATTCTTAATTTTCACATTTAAGAGTAATTTTCACATTTTCCCTATCAAAACAATTCCTCCAATAATTTATTAGAAACAAGACTGAAAAAAATATATCATTACATGCGACGTAATATATATATTTTTTAATTTTCCATAGAGTTAGTTTTGACATGTCTGCTGTCTATGCTAGTAGCCGTGGGTTTGGCAAATGACGTTTAACATGGACGTACGTCGATAAGATATTTCTCACTCTTTTCCCCTGGTCTGTAGGTTTAATTTATTTGTTTTGCAGTCCTAGTGCTTCAGGAAAACAACCAAAAATGGTTACTATAATCAAAAATCAGCTGCTCAAACATCTATCAAGGTAAAATATTTTTTGTACACAATTTTCCATTTGTTGCTCTCGTTTTATTTATTGATATTTGACATCCGAGGAACTCCTGATAACGACTTAAACCACAACAGATTTTATCTTAATCTTTTCAAAATGAATATTATCAAACACGAACTGATGACAAAAGGCCTTGTGATTTTGTAATCTAATATGTCCGCTTTTAATCCGACGTTTTGTCTAATTGGATACGAATTCATTCAATAATTTACGTAGGTATTTTTAATAACTGGTTTGTTTTGTTCGCTGCTTTGATTGCGACACCGCATTCTATGATCTGCGAGTAAATAAATTCAAGATGTTTTGATAATTTGTTTATTTCTTCACCATTCATCATTATTCTATAGCCGTTGAATAAATTATCATCGTAATTAATCTACCCTTCTGCTTTTATTTTTATATTTTTTTTTGCATAACAATATGTAAAATAAATGAAAAAGAATTGGTTTCAATTATCAATGTAACCTATTGATAGCTAAAACAATAATAATATTATTCCAAATTTTTGTTATGACTATAATTATTATTAGCCTGTGTTTAACCCTCTTGGCCCCAAGCATTTTCGGGTGGTATATGCGAAAAGCCCCACACTGTTTTGCGCGAAAAAAATACTAATTACTTATAATTAAAAAAAAAATATTTACCAAAAAAATATAGAAATACAAAAAATACTGTTATAATCATTACATACTAAGGTATATTTTCACAACAATAAGAAGTCCATATTACATTATTTAAGAACATTAAAATATATATTTACATAATTATAAAAAGCGAAAAAAATCGTATTTCAAAACACAGCCCCAAATAACACACCGAAAAATGAAAACTTCGACCTTCTTTTGCCTATGCAACATACGTATCTGTAAACAAAAGATATATTTTAATTCCCAATAAGGTTTTTTACAAAATGTTAAAAAACGGATTTTAGATATTTACCCGAAAATCAGCATTTAGCATTTATATAATTTAAGATTTCGACTGAAAGTGCTTGGTGGAATTTCAATATTAAATTTGAATCGTTCAAACTATGTACATTCTCACAAATTTTGTCACTTACGACCCGGGTTTCGCCTTTCGGCATCTTCAGGCATTCAAGTGCACGGATGAACTTGAACTGACGCTTAGCAAATGAAAGTTTCGTGTTTATATAAGATATAAATGCATCACTGAGTCCAAAGCCATTGCTGGCAAAAAGGATGAGCCCATGGGAAATGCCAACAGATTTGAGTAGTGAGCAGTTTCAAGAATTATATAATTTGTTTGTCGGCAGAGGTTTTATGATTATATGATTTTATGGTTATATAGGGTATAGAAGTGGAGATGTGGGAAAGTTTGATATTTCGTTTAAAATCGGAAGATTTTATATCATAAAACCATTGCCGACAAACAAATTATATAATTCTTGAAACTGCTCACTACTCAAATCTGTTGGCATTTCCCATGGGCCCATTTTTAGTAAGGAAAAGTGAGATTGAAAATTTCAGTATTGTTGAAATATTTTCTAGTCTTTGGTGTATAGTATTTCATCCAAATGTGACAATAATTGATCATCTTGATTATTCCTATTGATCTATCAATTTCCCACATAAGTAATTAAAAAATTGTTTTCATTCGACCAGTATTAAAATGTTTGTTAGACAAGAATTGACATATTATTTAGATTTGTTTATTCAATCAATTCTAGTATTTTTCTAGTTTTTGACAATTTTTTTCGGATTTATTTATTTCAAATATATCTACCTTAAAAAAAAAAAAAATTATAAGGCTTTTGGTATTGCTATGTAAAAAAATATAAAAATATAGTTTACATTGGTAAGGAAGTCAACCAAGTAAGTTCCAATTAAATATGAATCGTTTGAATTTAATATTTAAACTCCACTAATCACATTCAGTTGAAATCAAACATGTAAATTCCAACAAATTCTACTTTAAAACATAAATAATAGTACTCGTCTGAATTCATGACCCCACAAAATATTCCGACATTTACTCAATTCTTTACCCGAAAGTCAACTAATTTAGGTATTTGTAATTTCCAAATTTTTACATCCCCGAAACAGACGCTGTCATACATTGATTGTGATTTTGTGCTCTAAAGCAGGTTAACTGTGATGTCAGCACTCCCGCCCACCCAATCACTCCAAACACTGGAGGGTAGGGAGAGTGACTAATGAACTAATAGTTCTTTCATAGACTGAATTCTTTTATCCTAACCCTCTTCCAAAAAGAGAGATTGAGCAAATGACTTATGAGCAGTTCTAATACAACAATTTCTGTTGTGATGTTTTATTAGAATTCCATAATTTATTCCCCGTCCGTTGAAAGCGAACATGATACAAAACAAATACACCGACTCCTACCTAATTTACTTTGTTTGAATTTTTGTAAGTAACATATCTTAATATTGGTTTTTGTTTTCAGCAGTCTTATTTTTCTTGCGTATATCTTTGTTAATCTAATATATAATTTCTTTGCTGAATGAAATAATCAAAAATCCTTAATACTTTGCAACCAAAGTTGGTTACTACAGTAGTGACACTTTTGGTCCTAGGTTATCAAATGATATCATATTCCACTATCATTGTGCCTACATACTTCTATCCTTCAACACTCATTCATTACGTTTATATTCATGACATTTTTGTCTTGATATTGTCAAAAATATTTGTCTAGATACATTGTATACTTCAATCATATTTATATACCTTTACCAACCATAAATAAATAATTATAATCATCAAGACCGACAACAATCAATGTGACCTTTACCATTTTCATAAATAAATGCATGATAAGTATGCATTGTCATTTCTCGGCCTAAAAGTATATGTTTAATGTATATTCTGCCACATATAATTGATCAATATTTATTTATGAATCCAAATCTAGGTTCTTAGTATAAATTCCAATATCTTGTTATAAATATCTCAGCCGCTTTTAACTCAACCACTATTAGTGAACAAAGATGTTTATTGCAATTACTTACTTTCTAGGTGACCGGCGTCTTTACAAAATAATTTTAACATTCACATTTGTGTTAATCCACTACCAGTCATACTTGTTCGACAAATAAAAATAAACAAGTAAATTTCTCAGCGACACAATTTATTTTCTTGACAAAGTATTTCAACGAATTTACACTAAGACAATTTGCTATACATTTAACCTCGTTTCAGATAGGGTAAGAACTGATAGATGCTGTCCATGCTACACTCAATTTTTATTATTGGCTTTGATACATAATCATAATGGATGTATTGAGATGTCCATTTTGGAATTCATATTGAGAAATCATTTAACTGAAATTGTTTTAACGTTTTTAAATGACTACGAATAAAGCGTTCAAACCATTACATCAGAACCAATGGAGATTTACTTATCATCTCTTGTCTTCAGTGTTATTGGTCATGTCAAAGAACAAGCAACATAATATTATATACTTTCTTGAAACATTTTGCCCATAGTGCAAAATAGCTGTATCAAATCATATGGTAAATGAATCATAGAAATTAGGTGTCTATTTATTTGTTTCACCATTAGAGGTGAAATGATATTTTAGAAAAAAAAATAAGTTAGACCACATCTAAAAGTATTGTAAAAGTGAAGTAACATAAAATAAAAATATGCAATTCCCAAAACCCCAGTAAAGCTGTGATTGTACATACTTACAAGTTCGAGAAAAAGTTTTACCATTTTACTAGTTGGCTCACTTCACCTCTTGAGGGTTATCAAAAACAACCAATATATGATACTATGCACACATCCGTGTAGTGCATTTCATCTTGTTCTAACAGGATTAAAGAGTGTCTAGAAATTTGTGAATAATGTTCTAAAATTATATTTTGTACTTTGTAATTTCTTTCAATCTCTCTTTGTGTGTAAGCTGGCTCCTTTTTGTCATTTCAGAATTGTCACATGTGCTATTTATAGCCTGGAATATTAAATAATGTTTGTCTTTCTTTTTCGAGTACCTTTTTAAAACTGTAATGGGAACTGAAGTTTCCGGGCAGTGAGTATATTTAATCTCTGGTGTCGGTGAATAAATGTATTCAAGTAAAAATGCTTGACTGACCTAGTCTAGAGATATGACCTCTCTATTTTTGAATACACTAATTATACTATCAATCCAAACGTAGGGATATTATTTGTCGAGATGTCAATGAGAATTTGATCCGACACCAAAAGTTTAAATGTTAATTATTTATGAATTATAAATATCTCGTAGGAAATTTTGTAAACAAATTTTTGACAGCCTACAATATGACATCAATACATAATACACTTCTCCCTTGATTTGCATGATTTTATTTTTATGCAGCCAAAGTCTAAATCCTAATTTAAAATTTTTTACCTACTTGACTGATATCATAACCGAGTATATTTATTTTCCTAAAAATTTTGAGGCAACACTTGAAAGGGCAGTTCATTTGATCAATATACTGTCTAGAGAAGTAGACATATTCAACTTTGTGTATTAACTGACTTGCTTGAATATTATTTTTTGTTCTGTTTGTGTCAATCCTGTTTTAAATTTTTGTTTTATGTACTACCTTTATTATAATTGTCAAATGCATGTCACATTAGCGTCAGTTGTAATGCCATGCATTTTCCTTTTAATTTTACAATAAATAAATATTACTTTTTTTTCAGGTTCACAAAAAATCTTTCCCCAGAGCAGATTAGCGTAAGCGCACTACGAGGCCAGGGTTCTCTCTCGTCGCTGCAGTTGGACGAAGCCGTTCTCACCGAGTTACTTGAACTTCCGGCATGGATGCGACTCGCTTCAGCCACCTGCGGAAGGGCCACTTTCAGGGTACACTGGACCAAGCTTAAAACAATGCCTATAGAATTGGTGAGCTATTCTTATCTCTATAGCTATTCCCGTGGCTGAAAATGCAGCCATAGCTTAAAGTGGTATTACTAGTATTAATTTAATTAAATCAATAACTTTTGTATCGGAAAGCATTTATGTTGCAAGTTAAAATAAATAATCAGCAATGTTTAAAATTGTATATTATTGGCATCTCTTACTATATTTGTTTATTAACCTTTAGAGGAGTGAATAGATTTATACAGACCTTACTTTAATTTACTGCCTTTTCTTAACATGACAATTTTGTGACTTTTTCCCAATGAATATATGTAAGTCATACTTAGAGCATATATATGCTTACAGACAGACACTTCTGTGTTGAGTTTAAACTACTTTTATACTCATTTACAGAAAAATGGCGCCGACGTACATGTACGTCCATACTCCTCTAAAGGTTGAAGTTTAATAAAATATTCTTAAAAGACCACAGATTTGACAAATTTCACTTATTGTGGTTTTAGTTAATCAAAATTGTTATCATGAAAAATAAAATTGTTATAGCAGGAAACTACCGGTATCCCGTTTATCATTTATCGCAATGATGAGTGTATTATGTTATACTATAAAAAAAATTACACCGTCTGGTTTTGAGTCTGGCAATAATATTATCAAAATTAGTCATAATGTTGGCTGTATTTGTTTCAAAGATAACTAGATATGCTAATTAAACAGTATTTGTTTATTTTAGTGTCAGAATGAAAAACAATCTGCGAATGAAGCATACTTTCTATTTGGATGAATTCTTGAATATACATTTGTTTTTTAACAGATGTGAAAATGAAGCATAAAAAGACCCATTAGTTAACTTCTGGTTTTTTTCCTAGCCTCATCATAAATCATATTCCATTTTAAAAAGAGAGATTGGGTGACTGACTTGCAGCAAGTTATCATTAAAATACAATAAGTATGCTCTTAAGAGGATATAGTACCTTTACGCCTGAAAACAGAGTAAATCGATCGTTTGCCATCGACGAAATCTCGTGAACCGTTCACTTAAAAAAATTTTTTTTCAAATATTACATTTTCCAAACGCTTTTTTACACTATTACATTTTTTTTTCATGAAAATAGTCATATTTTCAAGAATAAAAGGCAAACAGTTTACACAGAATTTTTCAACTGCTTTCGTTTTGATCATTTTTAGAGTTTATTGTAAGATACCGAAGTTTAATGTCTTAGAAAGAAATGCAGATAAAGGTTTGTTTAAGAAAGTGATTTGAGCAGAATTTCCAATTTATGTAATATAATGATTGTACATCTATTTGAAATGTACCATTTTTCCCACTTTTTCTGACTGATTTTTAAAGCATAATTGGATCATAAATACTTCTAAAAAAAATTGGAATAATAAAACATTTTATTGTTTACATTTAAAAGCAAAAAAAAAATTAAAAAATTGTCATACCAATAAATAATAACTATTTTTCGGGGATGTGTTTTTCTTGCCGTAAATTTCGCAAACCCAGTCAGTGTGAGAAAGACGTTCGTACTGAGTGCACGTGCCACATATTACTCTGCATTAACTTAAAACACTGGTCATACAAATGAATCAAAGAAATGTATTTTTTATTTTGCAATAAAAAAGTTGTTGCACAAAATAGCGGTTAGGGTTAGGGTTGCTCAATGCGCTTACAAATAATATTATTATTTATAATACAATAATGTCTTTTCCAATAGCGATTATTTTAAAGACCAGTATTTAGCTTAATGGATAAGCATTTTGAAATATTTATTTGGCAATGCTTTTAAAAAGAGATTCTATTCAATATAATAGTAGCAGTAGTTGAATAAAAAGATTTTTCACATTAGTAGTTTTGAATCATTTCTATATTTCAAAAGATTTTTGCTAAAAAAACAAAGTTCGTCATCTAAATCGAAAAAAAACTTGAAAATTATTAGATAAGGTAAGATATTAACAGTAAATATTTTTTAAGAATCATTATACAGATGGTAAACCATGTTTTTTTGCAACGTAGAGTTTTTATCAGGAATTTTTTTCAATAATTTCATTTTAACTTATATATATGTGTACCATCAGATCATCTTTAGTCAGCCAAGTATGAAATGTTAATTCTTTTGACTATTTTGTTTACATACACATCATTAAATATATTTTTCAAAAAAAAATCGAGCCGCTCATTTTTCACGACTCCGGCCAAAATACCGCGACTCCGACTCCACAGCCCTGGTTTTTTTTAATTGAATACATTTTTCTACCGTCAAACTTGTTTTTTTTAAGTTATAATTGAATAAAACAGAATGCTAGAAAATATTCGAAATTGATATATGACAAATATATATACATATCGACTGTGGAAAGGAAAAAGGACTTAACCCACAGTTTCTTCAAAACAGGTTTTTTTCGATAATCACAATGTATCAAACTTGATACACGTTCTATCAAAAGGATGCAAGCTGCAAATGCCGAATTAGTATCTAAATTTAGCTTTTTAGTTTGAAAAAATGACCTTGTAAAAAACTAAAACCAAGAAAAAAGACTGAAATAAAGGTTTTTCCTAGACAATTTCTTTAATTAATATTAGATTATGTCAATTAAACACCAGTTTAGAAGTCTCTGTGCACTTCAGGGTTGTGTATAATTCATAATTTGTATATGTCACAAAATCATCAAAACTCGTTTTAAGCGCCTCCTGTAAAATTTGATATGTGTGGGTTAAGTCCTTTTTCCTTTCCACAGTCGATATGTATGGATACATAATAAACTTGTGAAATATATTAATTCATACATTTAAGTCATTTTTGTACCACCCAACAAAGTTAGTCCAATGCAGCCGATATAACTTAACGACTTTAATTTATCTATTATATTAAATGATTGAAAACCATATTTTTTCGATAACTTACCAAATTATGTAACAATATTATACCTACAATACATTAATATTCAAATCAATCACATGGTTTGAATTACTTTTAATATTATTAGTATTATGTTTTTTTGTCACAGCCCTGAATGTCGAACTTGTATATTGGCGAGAGAAAAAAAGTTCCCAAACATTATACAAAAATACGAATATATTTATGCAATTGATATAAATTATACAAATAACTTTTTTTGATCAGGCATACTATTCATTTAGTTTCTTCCTTATTGAATTAGTGTTAGGCTATATAAAAACTTGAAGTAAAAATAAACACATCATAACATTTGGTTATGACTTTAAAGACATGCATGGATTATGAATATTTTCGATAGTTTCGGCATTCACTAAAGACAAAATCATTTTATAACAAATTAACAAATAAACTGTCATTCCACTAATTGTTTACAAATTGTAACACGTTTTTGGCTTTTTCGAGAAGCGTCTTCATACCAACTATCTTAAAGCTATTATTAGTTAATGAAATTTACCTTTATTCTAAGTAATCAGTGGAATAACTAAGTTTTCTGATAGCAAACATGTTTTTATTCCGTGAATTCAGTATATATATTTTTGTTTTTTGAAAATGATTACAAATATCCTCCAAGATAGCTTAGATGTCCAACAAGAAATATAAGACATAGTTAATATAATTTTCGGAAAATCCACTGTCAGAACTATGGCGTGAACCAGAAATAACTATCAACTGAAATTTATATTTATTTTACAACTCAATACTTTTTCCATTTTAATCTTATTATGTCAATAATTTTTATTCAACAGAATGTTTTTAACTGTATTCATATTAAAATCAATATCATAACAAATAGGTTATACAAAATTAAAAATAAAAACAAATTCTTTCAATATATTAGAGAAAGTTTGAGAAATTTGTATTGTATGGTTTATCTTGTTTATTTCTTTTATTATTTCGTTTGACAAAACACTGTCTCTGATTTACATTTATTAAATACGATGGCTTACTGTTGCTATCAATAACTCATATGTAGCATTATAAGTCATTTTCACGGTATATATAATTAACGCATTGTTTCAGTTACATATAATTTTTGCAACAGATATTTGGGGAAGTAAATTAGATTGTCAGTCTTTGCTACGAAGATAAAAAAGTACTTACTGATTTTCGTCAATAACAAATTGTTTTATATGAAAAACCCTTATTACTGTCTAAATATCCATCCGTGTGTTAGGTGGTATTGCTATTTTTGTAATGAAATATACAAATGTTTTGCTTGTTTTGATACTGTAAAAATACGTATTGTGGTGGTTACTTATTTAAGTCAGTGCAATATTTATGCTGTAGGTCAAATTTAAGTTTTGCAATCCTACTGAGTCGCCTTAAGAGTCCAAATGCTCCACAACAAATTATTTTAACTTGGGATTCCACGATTCATATTTTGTTCAGGATTCGTGCTTTCGGGATCCTGAGGTTGATCACTTACTATTGTTTGGGGAAATTCTTAATTCAGAAATTATTCTCAACTCTAAGACCTTTTTCAAGTGTTCCATCGCTGTTGAGCTTTTTTTAAAAGCTCTATTTAAGGATTTTTACGTGTTACACTAAATCCTGAAATCTCGTGATTGATACTGAGACGATTCCGGGATTTCGGGATCCCTGATCCTGGCACTGGAAGCTCTAGATGAAATATTGAGTTTTTCCACCTATTATAAAGATTTAAAAATTATTTTCAATGTTAGAAACACGCTAGGATGTTGAAAACAGACTTTCATAGTGTTTATTGATTATGTTCAATTACTGCAATATGCGCAAAGGAATTTATTAACCGAGAGAATTAAATATTTACAGAATTTGGAGGATGTTCAAATAATAGTGGTGACATGCGCTGAACCTCGAGGGGGCGGAGACACTCCGAGCCCTGCCCCTTCACCCGCTCTACCTCCGCAGCGATACAGCTTCATCCACAAAGTCATCGACGGCATCAGCATCACTGTTAACACAGTCAGAATAGAGTTTACCAGTCCCGTCTTTGTTGCTACTGTACAGGTGATTTGAATGAACGAAATTTGAATAAACAATAATTGAATATGAATTTTAGCAGCAAAACATATTTTAACTCGATGGCTGCCACAGGCGAGATATCTCGTAAAATTTTTCGTGCTCAACACGCCAGAGACGAGTTATCTCGTCGATAACTAATTAAATTAATAGTTACAAATTATAGCCGGCGTGCTAGGTAATTACTATTAATTATCTACGGCAGCTAAAAGGTTAATGGCTAGTCAAATCAATTTAATGGTTAATGTAAATTTGATTCATCAGTCTTAAAATTAACATACAAAAAAAGTTAAGACGCGTTGTAATATTCTATATGTCTTGAAGTATCGTAAAATTGAAGTAACCTCAGTTAATACACATTGCAATAGTGTTATCTCCGTAAAATAAAAATTTACAAATCCAACAAAACTCCTAATAGAGACGTGATTGTACACAAAAGTACAAGAAAAAAGTTTTACCATTTTCCTAGATGGCTCACTTCACCTCTAGAGGACCCATATATTTTAGTTTATATTATACATATAACTTTGATTCTATAGTATTAAATATAATGATTAGTAAGAGAAAGCGATGCTGAATTTGAAAGAAGTGACAATTTATATCCTTATTTAGAAAAACCAGGATCTTAGCCCTGTTTCTTAGCCTAATGAATTTGGCTGTGTATTAGGAAATCCTGTGTGCGCATCTCCACCATGGTGATAGTCACTAGTAGCTACTGTGTCTGTTTGCATGTACAACTTTCAAAACAATCAAACTAGTGTACTCAGAATTTTTCGAAGGGATGAAATTGGGACCCTTATTTGGTCACATTCATACAAAAATTCATTGAAGAGATGGCATTTCATCATTTGGAAACCTTTTGGAAGAAACCTAAAGACATTAGCTCTTGAGTTGCTAAGCTCGATGATATTGAAGTATTGTAATGATTTTGTATTCCTTTTTGTAGATGTCACAGATCGTAGTAGAGTCCAGAACGCCACAGTGGCAGCGAGGTGACCTTCGTCTCACACGATTAAAGGATCCTCAAACTTCACAGCTTCTTATATTTAAGGTTACTCATCATGATCAATTAATTTTACCTTTGCTAAAATTGCATTATAATTGTGGCATCACGAATATAAGCCTTCAGTGTTAATAAATTATTGAATGATTTTTTTCGCAACTCATAAACAACTATTCTACAATGAGTTTGCTCAGGGAAAGAAATTCAATATTGTAAAGTTAATAGCCTGCACAACTAAGAAACATGTATTCCACGTCTTAAAAATAAAAATAAATACTAAGCCATTGTAATGGAATCGGAAACTTTGTAATGGTTTTCAGGAAGTAGCGTGGCAGTCAGCACGAATAGAAGCACGGGCTGTTAAAGAGGGAGGAGGTCTTCCCCCGCTGAGGCTTCTCACTAATCAAGCACATTGCCGCATCACCATAAAAAAAAGACTGTCAGGTATGTTACATATGCTTATATATCTTAAAAAAAGGTAATATACTGATTTAGGTGCAGTATGAAAGTATGTATTTAAAATCAGTTTGAAGCTGTACCTATAATGTTTTCATGTGTTACAGATTGTTTCGTTGTGGGATCACGCTTAGTTTTAATTCTGGAAGAAGCATTATGGGTTCTGACAGACCGACAGCTGGGGGCCGCTTTGGCTTTTGCAGACTCTCTTGCAACTCTCGTCAGAGGTGCCACTTCACAAGTCACTAGGGAAAAGGCGCAGAGAAAACTTGAGGTTGGTTTTATATTTGAATCTTTAATTCAACTGTTCAATCTTTGGATCAATGTGCTTAATTCTAATATATTCTTTATGTCCATAACCATAAGGAAGCGGTAATTTTTCAGATGAATATCTCAAAGCTTACCGGCATAAACAAAAATACTTTATTCATAGAATCTAATAGATTGATTGGGAACTAATGTTGAAATTATCAAATGTTTCAGACGTTACCGGAGTATCTAGCAGCCGTTTCGCAAGCCGGCCGAGCCGGAGTAGCATCGAAAGCTCGACCTACCGATCCACTGCTGAAGCTGTTTGCTAGACATGACGTCACGGAGACTTCATATCATTTCCTATCGCAGAGAATAGACTTACATCTCTGTGATGATCCAGGACGTGAGTTGTTTCATGTTCAAAAAATTGTTACGAGTTAAGTCAAGTCTCTTTGATATAATATATGTGAAATATTGCTGTGGTAAAAACTTTACCCAGACACATCTGATAGCTATAGGTGACTTTTTGAATCTAATATGTGAGGTCTTGTGTATGTCTTTTCTCTTGAAGTTGGTCTTTAGTGGCTAAAAATTCTCATCGAGTTGATCTCAGGTGGTCTAATTTTTTTTTAAATGTCTGGGTCTGGCTATATTTTTTTTTAAATAAAAAAAAAATTTATGTTAAAACTGCTAGCAATGATTCCTTATATAAAATTTTCAGCTTAGTGGATTATCAATAATGATGTAGTTGGATCATCAATGTTGTAAAAAAATTAAAAACTAATTACAGTAAAAGTCCGTTAATTTGAATAATGATAATTCGTTATTCGAAATTTTCATAATTCTGCAGTCCCAAAATTGAATTTTCAAAGTAAACTCTACTGTTAATTCGAAATATCGCATATTTCGTAATTTGTAATGTTTTTCGTCAAAATGTACTTACGATTTCTAATAATTCAAAATTTTCATTGAAGCTTCTGTCACACTAATGTGGTAAACAGATGGTAATAAGAAAGTACGGACCGAAAAAAAAAAAATCTCAAGGCTGCGTCAAATCGGAATTTGCCAAGCAAATATGCACCTTAAGCATGAACCCTTATGCACCTTAGAAATGTTACCATAAGGAGAAAAGTGAGACATCAATATAAAGTGAAGTATCACATGAGAAAGAATCAGTTGTTAATTCGAGCGCATTAGTGCAAGTGAGACATCTATATATTTGGTATCTCTCTTGAAAATATCACGTGGTAAAGAACTGTCAAAAACTTTGAATGGTACATTGCCAATAAGTGACGTCATTCTAAACAACAAATACCTACAGTGAAAATGTATATACAAGTGACTGAAAATCAATTAAGTGGCAATTATGTAGTGTTTTTTATTTTGACAGAACGAAAAAATGGCTGTGATGTTGTAATCTGCCGTTTTTTTTTTTTTTTTTGTGATCACGTAATTTGTAATTCGAATTTTTTCCGGAAATCCGGTCCCTTGAATTTCGAATTAACGGACTTTTACTGTACCAAGTTTTTCATACGAAACTGATACAGCACTGAATTTAAAGAACAATTTTTCCATTTATCAAAAGAGTCTTCAACCCGGTATTTAGCGGAAAGTAAGAAAACCACAATACTTCAGGATTGTTATTGAGAAGCTATGCTAAAGTGTGAAAACAAATAAATTGAGGACTAGTTTTGATTGTGAATATTAGCAAAAAAATTAATTGCTTTTTTTTCACAGCGGGGCGATCATCTCATCCATCTCTAGCTGCAGGCGCTGCTCTTCAAGTGTCTTTACAGAAATTGCAATTAGATTACTACCCATATCATTTGGCATCGTCAGACAGAAATCACTGGCCCGGATACAGGTTGGTCAATATAAATATCAATATTAAATTTGAATCGTTCAAACTATGTACATTCTCACAGATTTTGTCACTAACGACCCGGGTTTCGCCTTTCGGTATCTTCAGGCATTCAAGTGCACGGATGAACTTGAACTGACGCTTAGTAAATGAAAGTTTCGTGTTTACTTTACGAAATAATTTTTTAATATTGAATAATCTTTTAATATTGAAATTCCACCAAGCAACTTCAGTCGAAATCTTAAATTAAAAAATAAATATCAATATATTATGTTCCAACATGAACTGATGATTATTCATTGCTTAGCAAAATGAAGGCGCTGATGTATGAGGGGGAAATTTCCATCTTATTTTAAGTTAAAGTATAATATAGGTAATTTTAAATTAAACTTAATAACTTTGTTACTTTACTTGTGTTGCAAATTGTGACACGTGTTTCACCTCTTTAAGAACCATCCTCGGACAGAACATAGCAAGGTTTACAAATAAATTGATTATTTAACCTATTGTGTCACAGTTTGTAACATAGCAATTGGAGTAAAAAACTTATCAAGTATAATTTTATATTAAAAATTATCTTCCACAAAGTTACAGTAGAATCCATCAAAAATAGTAATGTATGCAAGTCATTTATTTTTTTCTTTTTGACAACTGCTGTCGGATATTGGCTATATTTAACGACAAACTAAACTATGATTGATACATATAATATACAATTATATCACATCATCATTACGATAATGACTCCTCAAACGTATAAATACATCGCCTCTGTATTACCCTCTGTTGCTCTGAAAAAACTTTTCTTTTTGAAATAGTGATTTAATTTAGTCATTTGAAATCTCTCAAATGATACTTCAAATGAAATTTCTGACTTGTATTTATGAAGACGTCAAATTGAGAAACTCAATTTCACAAAATGACTGGTGAGTGACTTCTTGCACTAAGCCGATGACATAACTTATAATATTAAATAGGTAGTCATAAAGTTCTTGTTATTCCGAGTGCCTGTTCCACCAGTATATTTTTAATCGTTCTATATCTTCAATAAATCGATATCTTAAATTATGACCGTATGTTTTTATTGCATTTGTATTTGCAGGGAGTCTGCTGGGCCACATAGTCAATGGCTGCGGCAAGCTTTAACAAATTTCCGTGGCAGTCTTCTCAATCTTTTAGAACCTCAAGCACAAGTAAGCAATGATTTGATACTATGGTATAGATAAAAAGAGGCAAATATATGCTCAAACAAAATAGCTTGCACGCTTGCTTGTGTCCGTGCATTTTCACCATCACTTCTTTAATCTTAAAATTATCAAAAAATAGGTCATTCATCTGAAGTAAATTATTGACTAGGCATTTAATCTCTGGTGTCCTGTTAATGAAAAGGATGATTAATTACTGTACTTTTTGATATGATAGCATCTTTATAATTTTGTAATTGATATCTCAGTAATACTTTTTTATGTCTTTAGAAAAATAGCGAAGAAACGGGTGACTATCCTCTGGATCCATCTTCACTGGGAACTCCGCCCACTTCACCACCACCAAATGCAACAACTCCAGCACGTAAGCATTGCATTGACACTTAATTTATTCACTATATCATATCGCTCTGTGACCTATGTTTATACTATAAAGTAAATTAATTAGTGTGCAATATTTTGTTTACGATGGGGACTGTGGATTAGTGTTTACAGATTAGTGTTACATTTTTTACACTTCAATAGCAACAAAGTGTCGTAGTACCACACATAGAATTTGGTAAACATGGCACTAGACTATTGATTATTCATTGTGTAGTCAACCGTCCTATAGAGCTCCTCACTATAAATAATTTAACTAGAGATTGTCTGCACGGCGATTTTTTCAGATTCCGGAAACTCACCAGCGAGAAAATTTGTTCTTCAGCAGTTGGCTAAGCTTATGACCTCATGCATTATTCTGCGACTGGAAGATTATACGCTATACAAGGTAAAAGCGAAACAACTTTGCAACAGAATTAAATAGACTGGTTGTTTTGAAAATATATTACTTTTCTCATGTGATGTGTGTATGCATTGATGTAGATAATTGTACAACTGAACATCAATAAATTTAAATAGTTTCAATCAATATGGAGGTTGCATTGTGACTTACGATATTAGACGCACGTGATAAACATTTCAG
Source organism: Himalopsyche tibetana (assembly GCA_030503985.1). Lineage (NCBI taxonomy): Eukaryota > Metazoa > Arthropoda > Insecta > Trichoptera > Rhyacophilidae > Himalopsyche > Himalopsyche tibetana. Next base: position 28,184,910 of record JAPJYX010000030.1, read on the forward strand.
GTGACGACAGGCGATCGAAAAGAAGCACCAAAGGCGTTTGTCTGTGGCGATAGAGAACGATTTACTTTACCTGACGAAGTGAGAGCGCTGCACTTAGAATTCACGCATTTTTATTACCCTGGTGATATCCAATTTCCAGGTAAATATATTTTTTTAAACTATGTCTACTCCCAATGTGGAGCATATGGACTCGTTTCTAATGGAGCTTATTTGAATGGAAGTTTTTTCTACGAGAACTGCTTGTTGCTCTGTTGATTGACCCCTCATTTTCGTAGAGAGTAGGGATATAAAGATAGAGTTAGAAGTAGTTAATCGCTCTTACCACACAATATTTTTTAACATTGAATAGGACATCCATAAATCGATTGAAGAATATGTACTGTGATTCGAACCCGTGAGTCTCCAAACAATGCAAAAGATGTTGACAACGAACCCAAATATATTTTACTTTCCACTAATGTTGCAATGAATTATATATGAAGCCTTTATCAATTACTTCGCAAGTATTATAACCTTTTTTTCTTTCAGTTCCGTCCCCCAAACTGTATGTGCAAGTGAATCCTGTGAGAGTGACATTCGACTTGGCCAGCTGTCTGTGGTGCAATTCCTTCGTGCTGAATCTGCTGAGCTGCGTTCAAGCGACACAAGCAGCAGGCATGGCGGGTGAATCGGATCTCGCTTACGTGGATGTCATACTAGAAGCTATCATGCCGAGAGTGAGTATTTATTTGTAACGGACAATAATATTCAATATCCCGATTCTGAATTAATTTCTGTGTTCAATTAATTGAATGTTAGATTACAAATTTTGTATTCAGGGGGGAAATCGACATGTTTCCTTCTTGATCGATTTTTGCACGATAACATACACTTAAGGCTTACTGTAATTACTTTACAGATAATCGTAGACGGGGGGAAAGACCATCCGGCCCAGAAAGATCGTCCCAAGTACCTCCAGGCACAAGTTTCCAGAGCAACCATAACAAACAAAAGTGAAAGCGGGGGAGATTTGGCGACCTGCCTCTCTGCTTGTGCTGTCTCTTCTCTTCTTTCGCCCGCCTGTTGCACGGACACTATGCTGAAACATGCAGAAGGTAAATTGAAAACTATTATGCTACCATTTGAACCGAGACAGATGCCCGGAGGATGAGTGTGAAGTCAGCCTTGGACCTACACAAGATATGAACATTTTTTTGGAATATTTTGTTCCTTTTCATTAATTAGATATCCTGTGATCAAATTTTCCCCGCACAACGAAATGAATGAACCACAACAAAAATTCTTATGAGTTGAAAGTAATCAATTTGCCTAGCAAGTCATGAAAGTGATCTGAGACCAGTAATAAAAACCTTCTAGCTTATTTTGCTGTAGTTATGAAATTATCTAAAAATGTATCGATTTTGTTACATTTACAATGAATTAATACAATTATCTGTTTTAATTACACTGATAATTTATTGCAGGAGAAGACCGAGGGCCTCTTCCGGTGGGCAAGGACGCTCTCCGGTCTCGAGCGCTGTGGGGTGCTCCACGAATAGTGTGGTGCGCACGTTTAGAGCCTGTCTGGGCTGACTTTTGCGGTGCCAGGGCCTCTCCGCATCGACCCACGCCTCTGCTCGATGCCGTGCCTGTCACTCTTTGGGTAACAGCTGATTATAAACATTCAGACTTTGATTATTGTTATGGCTACATGAAAATAATTGTTAATTGTTTGTTGAAAAAGTTACTTCTCATTTTGCTAATGACATTCTTTCTGTTCACACAAGTGTGAAGTGTGTAAAACTTAAACTTCGTAGAATGGATATTCGAAACCGCTATTTGATGCTTTTGATGACATTAAATTTTTTGATCTAAATACTATTTTAGGTCTACATGAATATGGATAATAAACCTGATCAAACCAACGGTGCCTCAAAGACCCCCGCCTATAACAATAACATCGCAGAAAATGGCATTCCAAAGCGACTCAGTAAAACTGAGAAAACTCCACAACAGCAACTGGAAGATGGTAAATAATTAAAGTTATGCAATTAGTAGGGATCACCTCACGCTAGTAGAATTGCAGTTCATTTTCAAAAATAAAAATATGTTTTGATGTCGAGGAAATAAAAATATCTCTACTGGGATCAAACTTTGGTCAACTGATGACCTTTTTCTGGACAATTTATATTTTACAAAAATTTTATTCTACACAAGCCATCTCCATAAATATAAAAACTTAGTTTGCTATTGCATATTCCAATATCTGCCCCCTGTCGTGCTATAACCAAAAATCATCATTTGCTGAATTGTAGAGTTAAATAACATTATTTAATGAACAACTGTCATATAAACATTCTTGTAATGTTGTTTAAAATATATAAATAAATTAAAATTCGTCATGTATTTATGTTGCAGAGTTGTCAATAGAAGGCGAGGCAGACATGCAGATAGTTGCGCAGTGCAGCCAGCTTGTGTCTGTTCAGTTGAATCATTATCAATACCTGATGATTCTCCGACTGGCTGAGAAACTGACGGAGCTTGCTGCGTTTCTTGCTCTGGACAGTGCGAGGGTGGCGGGACCTAAAGCTAGAGCAAAGTAAAATGTTATTCATTTTCTCGTATCTTAGTTCATGTTTGATAGCTGGAAACAAAGCATTCTGCTTATTCTTGTCAAACTCACTTTATTTTGAAAAGATGATCAAATGCCTCATTGGATTGCCTGGATTGTAAATGTGGCAGAAACAAAAGTCAAATCCTTGAAAAGTGATCATTGGATAGTTTGAGTAGTCCAATAGCTAAAATATAATACGAATGTCTAATAAATTATCCAGCGCACGGTTTAAATTTTCAAATTGAATGTGTTCTAATTCCATGGGAGAGCATTTACGCATGTCCGCTCCCTAGGTGGAGAATTTGACCACCACACTGCGTCTCTGATTCCTTGTCACTGGCCAAAAGCTTTGCTTAGTCCCATTATATCCCAGCATCCTTATATTCTGCTGAGTGATCGATAGTACCCGAAGCTCATCTAGGACACTAGAATCTCACCGCAGCATGCAACCTGGCTATTTCAAACGTCTGTCTGAGACCGCCGACTTTACAGGTCGATGCCTAGTCCCTTCTCTATTCTTACGGTTCCCCACAAAGTAAAACCATCTCGCCCTAAATATCGAACGCAAGAATCTATTCTCTATGTTTATGACATTTCTCGAGTCTTTGTCAAGTGACACGATTCTTTACCATACAGCACCAAAGCATTACCAGAGGTGTTTAACAAATACATTTGGCTTTGACTGTATACCGAAAAAAGCAAATTCATAAGAAAATATTAGAAATCCTCTGGTCTCAATTATTCAGGATTGGTCTTAAACCACTGTATTAATAGAAAACTGAAAAACTTCATTTTTATGATGTAATATTTTTCTGCATAGTGTGTTGCTTTTCTTCCATAAAAACAAGTGCAAATAAAGTTTAAAAAATCTCTTTATAGCATTGTTTTTCATTTTCAGGAGTATGACAGTTGGCTGCATAATTCCTCAAGTGGAAGTGACTCTTGTTCTTCCATCCTGCTGTCCTGGAAAAGAATCTTCTAGAGACTTGGATAGTGTTCTTCCTGACTCGTCTAGCTTAATGGACTTACATCAGAACACTGGTAATTTAAGATTGTTGTCTACAAAATAAATTACCGATAAAACTATCCGTGGTATATTCAAATCATTCCACAAGAATCATAAAGTACATTCAGTATAGTTCTGACAATGATGATACCACAAAGAGCGATCAAATATATTTTATATCTGTCATAAATATGTGAATAGTTGTGTTTTTCTGTGTACTTCTGACGGTTTGCTGATGGTTTGCTAACTGTTTTCGAATTAGAATCTAATTCAAAGCTTTGATCGCATGGTTTGGATTGTGACTTTGACAGTTGTTTCTGTTCTTTTACGTCAAAACCACATTCTAACTGTTTGCAAACCGTCAGCAACGGTTCATGCTGATTAACGCTGATTACATTCTGACTCTGATTCTACCAGTTTTGGCGTACCAACCTCCAACCCCAGAATGGTGAAATTTGTTATAAACGACAACTTTACCGACTAAATATCAAATGTCATACTGACAGTTATACGTCATTGATGTATATTATATAAAAGTTAGTAAACAAATATTTAACATAATGGTAAATTTTCAAAATATTTGGCTTAAAACATTGTTTTGTTTGACTTGAAAAGCATGGAGCATTTTAAAACGAAATTATAGGAAACATTTGTACATGACATCGCACAAAACCGATATTTGAGCGAATTTTTTTTTTTTTTATCTGTCAGCAACAATGAATGACAAGGTTATACACTGTTAATCTATACTCTAAAATTTAGAGTATGGATTAGAATAAAAGAATCGATTATTTTTGACAATAAAAAACATTGTTTTATCTTTGAGTGTGTATTCGCTGAAATAAGATGAAATGAAAACGAAAGAAAATCGGATAATATTGAAATAAGGTTATGTTTATAATTAGATATGATTAATTTGTTTGACAACAATATTACGCTGTTTCAATATAACAGGATACTTTTAAAACATGATACAGTTTAACCTAAAATGGTTCACACAAATAAAATTTTCACACCAATTAAGTGAAAATTATATTTGTATTTCCCATTGACGTATTTCATCAAATACGATAATGTTCGAAATGGTGATACGGTTTTAAAAGCACGAAAAAAAATAAAACAATAAGTTTATGAACAATCAAACATTTTCCATAGTCTTATAAAGGCGTATTCCCTGAACTAAGAATAACTGAATGTCGATAGTTAATTATTTAGATTATTCCGCTTGTAAAAATCTGGCTACTGACCTAGAAATTGCTACTATGAAAAAAACAATATATAATTATTTAATGTACTGGCAACGCAACAAAAAATTGCCTGTTCTTCTGCGCCACTTGCAAACTGGGTTTGGCGGAATTCGGTTGGAATGCGGTTGGAATGTTGGTTTTGACGTTTGCGCATAAGAACAGATCTATTATCAAATTTGAATCTTTTCAATTTAACATTTGAGATCTTAGATTTAATATTTGAGTTTTTATATTATTTCACATAATAATGTTAAATGAAAATTGACAACTTGGTTATTCCAGTGGTTAATTATTACTGATTGTTAGTCAACCAGTGGAATAGCAATATTATCAATTTTATATTTAAAATTAATTAAGTTACAGAAATAAAAATGGTATGTCTTGATTTATACAGTCATTTTATATAATATACAATACAAATTGAAAAGTATGCATGTACTCAAAATATTAATATCCTCATAAAGATTAATCAAAATCTATTTTTTTATTACAGGATCGGGGACTCTCTGTTACCAACCTCACGGAAATGGGTCATCAAATGTTTTGTCGCAGAGTTCACTGGAACGGCACGCGGCAATGGCATCTTCACTGCCTTCCGTCGTGCAGAACACGCTTGTGCCACCCTTGCCCGAGACGCCCGGGGAGTGGTCGCAAACCGGAAAAGGCGATGTGTCGCATGATGCAAATGTCACCTCACCAGCCCCGAAGGAGGCCATCCCTAATATGGCCAATATTAATGCTAGTAAGCTATTTCTAAAAAAATATTTGTTTTCATTATTTTATTTACTATCAGACCTGTATTACCCTTCAATCTTTTATTAGTACACAAATACATTTTTCTCTGCTGATTAATATTTCAATTTTGATACCATGTATAGCAAATTTGTCGATCAACCATTTTAAATTATCCGCCTAGAGAGGGTGTCGCAAGAGTAATGTTGTCACACTACTTTGCCTGCCATGGCTGTCATGCGATCTGCAGCAATGATGATTGAAATTATGAATTATTTTTTGAGACTTGAGGAATTACATCATCCATATTCCCACAAAATGGTTTTTAAAACACTTGATATTGCCTATCTTTTTTTTTTCACAATATTACTAATAAATACTCATTTCATGACATTTGACAGCTGCAGGCAGCGGATATATAATGGTAGATCAATACATCCCTAAGGCGTTAACAAAATAATCGCAAACTTATTCTTTTGTACTTTGATATTTTTACAAATTTGAGATATAAATATATTCCTGTCAAATGTGAACTAACAAAATTTTTCTAGAGACGATCAAATAATCTCTTAATTTAAATCAACTCTTATACATAATTAACAATTGTTCACATATCAGGTTTTCCCTTATGACGATACCGCTCAAAGAGTGCTTAGGTAATAAACCCACTGAATAATTTTATAACTACAGTACTGATCAACACATGCTTTCATCTATATGAATGTCTAATACAATTTCACATTGCAGGTATAACTTCAATGCGTCGCGGATTAACATCGCTGATCAGTTCTCTTGACGCCGCGCTGAAACCGTCAGATCAGAATGTAACTTCTCCTGGACCTTCTCCTGGCCCCGCCGCCCCGTCTGCTACTGACCAGTGGGATACCGCCTCAGTGGCTAGCTCGGATAGTGAACGATATGTCATGGTGCAGTTGGCTGGAGAACAGGATGCACCTGATGCTGCATTCAGGTCAGTTTTTTTCTACGAGAATTTCAGCATGCTGGGTGACACCATAAAAATCATCGGTATACTAAATCTCATTAACTACAGTTTAATAAAAATAATAATACATTTTTAGTACTCTTTTTCCACGTAAAATTTATTGGATCAGGACCGGTTTCGCTCGTGGTGAGCATTGTCAACTGATAAGAAATACAATTAAACAGTGATATTTATACAAAAGTTAAGTAAGAAAAACAAGGTATGACAAACAATTGGTATTACAACTAAGCAAATGAATTGTTGAAATTGAACTCTATTGGAATTTCCACATCCAATTATGGTTGACAAACATTAAGATTTATTTATTATATACATTAATTGTTGGTTTTTTACTTTGTTAACCTGTCTGATACTGGATGAAAACTACATGGAATATACGCGCGAATATACTCTCAACAAACCCTAAAATTCGATAATAATCGATGACAACTGCAGGCTTTTCTTTATACTGACCCGTTACATAGTTTATTTTCTGGCTCATCTCCATTTTACTCTCATGCATATTGGTCAGCATCACTACCTCTCTTTTATCTTTCCATTTGACAGACATCAGTGATCCTGATCTGTAATATTCTACATCACCTTTTTTCATTTTTGTTTTTTCAAAATCCGGCATATTTTCTCTGTTCGTTCTGGCAGTTCCGCAAGCGTTTGTCCCACTCTCAAAAAGGAAATCAAATAATGTGGGGCTTGTGTACCAATTATCCACGTATAATTGATGCCCTTTTTTCAAATGGTCCCGCATCATCGTCGTGACTATTGAACCTGATGTTTTATTATTTTTATTATAATGCCATTCCACCAAGTATTGACAGTGAACACCTTAAACGGAACTACAGTTTGTTGACCATAATATGGCAGGAAAAAAATACGACATGCAAGCATATCTCAAAAAATATATCCATCTTGAGTATATCTATATTTTCTTATCATTTTTTTAACACTTGTTTTCAACATAAACTGGTGTCATTAGAGGCAAGGGTAACCTGACTGGTCAACGCATTGCTTTTTTTTTTAAACCATGCTCTTTCCCAATATGGATCATATGGACTGCAAATGGAGTTTTTCCACGAAAACTGCTGGTCGCTCAATTGTTCGACTTCTCTTTTTTTAATAGAATAGGAATAGAAGGATAGGATTAGTGTTTAGCTAATCACTATCGCTATTGTTGTATAAAGTATGTAGTTTAGGAAATGTGCGTGAATAGCATTTGTCACAAAACCAGTCAGAACCAGTCACTCGTATGCTGCTGTAATTTTCTCATTGTAATAAAATATGTTCTTGAATTCTCAACTAGAATTAATTTTATTTATATTGCGCTAAATATGAGATGTACTTAATTTATTAGATTATGGGAAGGAACCGGTGTTACTGAAGCGACCGTTGAAGTGGCTGCAGAAGTAATTGAACATTCTTCATCACCGAGCGAGAGATCTCTCGCCAGCTCCTGCCGAAGAAGAGATTTGGTAAGTGGCAAAATGAAATGTATCACCGTGATTTTTTCAGTTGAATTATTACTAACTGGAAATTTATTTCTGTCCCATCTGTTGATAAAAGTTACCAGTCGCAGTAGAGATATATAGTGTATAGTTTTTCTTTGTACTATTCATATTTTCTGATAAAAATAGAAAACATCTATTAAATACGGCAGGATTTTGATCCTTAGATTTTCTTAACCAATCAAAACATACGATAAATACAAACAAATGTTTATTAAGCAGAGTATATTTAAAAAAATGAATACCGGTAATACAAAAGGCACCTAAAAAAAAGTTTAGTGTACAGAATTGTTCTATGTGTCACGTGAAACAATTCTGCATATTAATTTTGTGCCTTTTTTATTTCTTGTATTTAAATATTCTTATGAAGAGCAATGCTTCCAAAAGTCCCAAGTTTTATGGGAAACGGAACTAATTTTGAAAGACGTCTCGGTCACAGTGAAACGGGTTTTATGTTATTAGGTGTCGATGTCAACTTTCAAACTGCGCCATGTAGAGATGCTGCAAGTATCCCGAGGTTTCCACTCTCGAGTTTTGTTGAATGTTGCCGATATCGATGCGGAAGACTGCCCGTCGATCCCGTGGGACGAACTACAGGTTGGTGATATTTTTCTTATTACCTATGCAGTATCAATTTGCTTCTTCCTTTAATTTTCATATTCTACCTTACCAGTATGGTATGGCTATTGTATCTTTTGTTTTCTCTCTCTGTATCTACACTTTTTTACTTTTACACACGCAGAATATAAAAAATCATTCAAATTTATACCACTGAAAATGGCTTGTATAGATTTCTTCGCAACTGAGCTAAGATGATAGATTTGACCCAAGTACACATTTATGGATCAATCAAAGTTCTTCCTGAAAAAACAAAAACAAAATTTGCTTTACTTTATAAATGTTTCCACGTGATACTTAAAATATTGTTTACTCTCGGTTTACTTAGAAATAATATTAAACAATGAGAGTAATAGGAAATAATGTCAAATTCAAAGGGTATTAAAAAAAAGCCAATGAAAAATTTATATCTTTCTTTTACAGTACATTTTTAAATTGCTGAAATTTCCATACACATTCACGATGCTATAAAAAACGATTTGACACAATGGTCACAATAAAGATATTGAAGTTTCTAGGGAAACCCTGAACTCTTTAACATATTGCGAAAATCATTCATTCCGAATGTCATATGACTACATTTTATCCTATAATAAAGCTCAATTTACTTTGTAGCCTATTTATTGCAGAAAACAGGGGCTACTTAAATGCATAATCATCGGCAAAATTAGAGGGTGCTCCCAATACAGTGGGCCCTGGAATGGTTTTCAGCAGTATACAGATATTGTTAGGCAATTTGTATACATATTTATAAAACGGATGTACTTCTCAAAATATAAGCCCGGTGAAAAAATTTTGTTCTAACAATGTTTGTTCCTTCATTTTCTTCACCTTCAGGACAATTTTTTTTTTAATATGCAATACTTTCCCACCATACATTTTTTAAATTGACAATACATTTTATAGCTTATATTATTATACCTTAAAGCAGTTTCATTTGAGGTGAGTATTGCATGTATACTGTAGCAATATTAATTTTCATTACAGGTGCTCAACCAATTTTCAATGGATTTTGGCACTTGTCACTTGCAGACATTTATTTTCAATTTAATACCTATAACTCTGTTATTCCACTTGATGTATTATCATTGCGACTCGTGCTTTATCTCTTTCAGAATCATTCTAAAACTTAAACTATCTTAAAAAATTATGTACATACATATATCATAATAATCAGTTCTAAACACTTACTTATTTGTTGATATTCCCAGTGATTTGACAAAGAGGATTATTAATGTCATTCCAATCTTCTCGCCTTGTCAATAGTAATAATCCGCCACCCACCGTGCATTTTCTACACCTGTGATATATATATACTTTTTTTTTTACGATATGTTTGATTTGAAAATGATTCTCAAAGAAGTATAACACATTTAATTGATCCACGAAAGTGAAATAACTATGTTATTACATTCTGATCGATTCATCAAAATCAAAATGACTAAATATGAATAGGTATTTATTTACTTGTATTAAAAAGTATCCATTATGTGTAGTGAATTTATAATTGATTGAATATTCTCTTAATAGGCTAATGATTTATTATGTGTTGATTGAAATCTTTAATTGTTTGTGTAATAATTTTCATTCTGCAATAATTATTGGAAATCGCATAAACAGGTCAGTGGTGCTCGAAAAATGGCCTAAATTTTTATTATTCTTAATATTATTACTGTTGTTGGAAAATGCTTCAGTGTGTGAATCGTGTAATTTTTGTAATGGCGATGAATATTTACTTGTATTTGTTATCGTAATAATTACACCCGGGCACCGAATGTCACTTCAGGATCTTTTTATATTCGTTACGTTTGCCAGGACTTCTGAAAAGGCACTGTTAATTTTTATTTGTTGTGATCCACGAACGGTCTTTATTATAATCTAGCAAAAAAATAGATGAATAACTACTTAGTAGTATGAATTTGATCTATCATTAATCATGGAGATACCAATCGCAAGACACAATGGCGGATAACAGTTGTTACAATCAAAAGAAGCGTTTTCTATAATAATTAAACAACAAAATATATTTTTTTTTGAGAATAGTATTTGCAGAAAAGTATTTATTGTTGAAATTCCGCATAATTAAATAAAAAGTCTGGAGCATTTGTTATTCATATCTCCGAAAGTTCTGAAACAGATTATAGAGCAACGATTAATGAAGTGTTTCTGTCTTGTTTTGTATAAAAAGCTTTACAAATTCACATAATAAATAAGCATTCGGGAAGATGTATACAGTAGAACCTCTATATAATGAACTTCAAATGTAACAGATAAAATATCTAGTCAAATGTGAAAATTGATAAAAACTTCCCGTTAATGTTAAGTGTTGCCGCTTGTAAACAATGCTCTGCGTATAATAATCACGTCATACCGTTGACATTTGATCACTCAAGTCATAATGCCATCCTGCTCGTAGGCTGAACGTAGCAATGACGTTTGCAACGCTGGCCACTGATTCATACAGCTGCCCAGCAGTGTAATTTTTTACTTAAAGTGAATGGTTGCATTTATCATTTCACTCAATGAGCTCAAATTGTAGATTACAATCAAAAAAATTGCCGTCATCCTACCCTTGAAATATGGGCAATGTACTCACCCGCATTAGTCTGTTATATCGAGGCTCCACTGTATTTGATTAAAGATGCTCATTTGTTAAATTGACACTTACTCCTTAATTCGATCCATTATACAGGTCAAATACAGCTATGTATTGCATAGGTCGTGAGACCAGTGCATTGAGTTATCTCGCAACAGTTTTGAACTGAAAATCTTTTTTCAGAATTCGTTTAATTAGTTTAGTACGAAAGTTCATACAGTCTTTGAAACTTTATTTTCCTATTCCTTGCTTAAGGACTTAACCTGTCTTGTCTAGAAAATGATAGATTTAGTTCTACAAGGATTGTCAAGTAAATATCGACAGCATTTGACAATCCTTTTAGAACTGACGACATTGCCAACTTTTACCCAATTAAATCAAGATTTGATTTTCATAAATGATTCACACAAATTTATTATTGATATATCTATGTTTATAAAGATAATCCAATCATAAACAACAGATTACCGATCACTATTAAAATCATTTCAGATTTATTATCAAATTTTCATTATCTTTAGAAGTGTGGTTGTTTATATAATTTTTAAGAGATTAAAATTGAAAATTTCTTCTTTGTAAGAACTGTGAAGCTACATTTATGATAGGTATATAATAATATATACTTACGATATCATATAAACATATTGAAAAAAGTTTTCTCTCTTCCGTTTATTCATGCTTCTTCACATTTCATTTCTGTGTTGATTTTGTTCATATCAATATCACCTCAACATAGTAAATAAATAAAACCATTGACAATGACCGCAGTTAAAATTCGACGACTTAAATTATCGAGATACTAAAAAGAAACAAATATTTCTCAAAAGCTCACCTAAAAATTTAATAAAATACGATGGTTAAATGGTTGTTGCAATTTAAATATGAGTTTTTAAAAAAATGGCTCCTCCACGAAGTTTACAGACAAATTCCCGGGACACCTGTGTGTTAATAAGTGAATTCAGTGGAATGAAACATAAATCATTTTAATAGCTAAAATGTGAGTTGAATTAAAATCTATGAATCTGCTAATCGACATGCATTGAAGAAAAAAGAACATTGACGGTATCAATTTGCCTTGAAGATTTTTACTGTGTCTAAATTTCATAATCAATATAGTATCAAAAGTTTTTTTTTTTAAATATAGGTAATTAGTTGATTACATCTAGAAATGACCCCGGTAACATAGAACATTGACCATTTCTTACTTTTCTCACCCCATTTTGTTTTTGCATCACATTTTTATAATTACTGCCTTTTTTTCAATTATTTTTTTTCTTACTCATGACGTGCATGCCGTCTCTTTCTTTTGGTCTGTGTACATATAAAGGAATGCTCTTCTAACTATTTCTCTCTCTTTCCTTGTCTGTCTGTATGTGGCAATGCTGTTCCGCTCCGCTATCTGCCAAAAAGGTTCATACAAAGGTATTTGTAAAACGTTAACAAATTATTATAGACTTGTTTAGTACTTTCTACTGGAGGTGCTTGGTGGAATATTTTATTCTGTAGAGAAAAAATCGTGTGCAGAGTCCCACAATTCGATTCGATCAATGTTACATTCTGTCAATTTTTCTCTTAACAACTAGAAGTTCAGTTCCCCCGCTATTATCTGGAATGAAATATCTTGATGCTGAATCGTTGCAGATTCCACTCTCATCGATAGCATGCCTTGGATAACGGAACTTTAAACTGTTCCTCGAACAGACATCAAGACATTTTCTTCCGAATCATGGTGACCACCTTAGCATTTTATTTTTACAATTAGTTATTCACCTAAACAGTGATTTTATGGCATTTAAATATAAAATAAATTTAGACTGTTTTCAATGCTTGAAAAAATTGTCAAACAAAGCCAAAGCTATGACTGTTTTCCCTCAAATCGATGCGGTGTAATATGATTGTGAGGATTGTGTGATTTTTTTAGCACGGCAACTCTTATTGCAAATAATTAGATTTTATTTTTATATGTTTGACCATAGACAATGTGGCGCGGTAGAATATTATAACTAGAGATTTAAAAAAATACACAAAAATTGTGTATTTGGATGTAGTGGACATCTGTGTATAGAGATTATTGTGACACCTAGATGGTAGATGTTTATTTTTGGATGGCTTTTTATGAATGTTTGTTTTTTAGTTGTTTTCATTCCTTTAGTGAACCTTCTCCGTGTCCCTATGATGTAGTTAGTTGGTTTTTGCATGTAGTTGTCATCTAGCATGCAGTCAGATGACTGAAAATGCGGTATGAGACGATAAAAATCTGTCATATTTTCCATTATTGATTCAAAGGAATATTAGAAAAGATTTAGCATTTTATAGTCTATAATGAGTGGCATTAAAACAGATACTAATGTGCCAAACACCTGATAATTTAAAATCTGCCAGGGGAAGGCTCAACGAGAATTTGAGACTGTCACTCGAGAGAATTTCATCTACAAATCTTAAAAAATATTTTGTAAAAATACTTAATAACAAGTAACAAAGTTTTCATTAAAAACTTTCCCAACATTATCGAGATAGTATTTTCAGTATTTCAGGTTCTTTTCACCGTCAATTCTTTATTGATGTATATTTTTTCTCTTAAGACATTTCTAATAACTAAAATATATATTGCATATTCATTGGGCACATCTTTTCAGGGATGGAGAACAAAACAACTTATCATATCTTTGTTATTTTAATATTTACCCATCATCTCATTTAATTAGGTGATATGTACAAGAATCATAATCATATCATCAGCTACATAATTGTGTAGATTACTAACATGAAATGTTGAGTGTTAAGAAAACCATTTCTATTTCCTTCATTTGTACTCGATAAAATGTATGTTTATTGAGATGTCCCTGTGTAAGTGATCTGTGTTTTCCAAATATAACGTAACAATTTATAGTAACCATAAAAAAAGAATACCTGGCCGTTTATAAAACCTTGTCATATTTCATTGTGATTTATTCTAATAAGAAAGGAAATAGAAATCGATGGCCCCTACGTAAACTAGTGCATCTCTAAGAATTTAACTTCCAACAAACGACAAACGAGAAATTTATTATTATCGTACGACTATTTCTGCTGTCTTGCTAAATTAATCTTTTAGTAAAATTTTTTGGGCAAATTGTATATTTATTTGTAAAACAATAACGAGAGAATTAAAAAACTGCAAAAAAATGTCTTGAATATTCACATTAATTACTGACTGGAAATCTTTCACTTTGTGGTCGACAATTGGAATGAGACATTTTAATTAATCTATAAAACTGCATCGAGCGCAAGGGTGTGGTTATGATAAACGGCTACTCCTTGGAATGAGAGTACAGGGTAATTGTTTTATAACTTCTCTACCTTGGCATTTCCGGAAAAAAAAGTTTGACCAGTATTCGGAACTTTATGCCATCTATGTGTACGTAGGGGTCATCAAAATAGAAAGATGCTAGGTAGTAGCATCAAATTTGATCTGTGTAACTTTTTTTTCATATAGACAATTTTATTTTGTTATTTTATTTTGCTTTTTTTTATGTCATGAAAATATAACATAATTTAAACCCCTCAAATACAATAATATACTGACATGACACAAAAAAAGAATAACATTGTGTGCTAGCTTTTCATTGTATTTGTTATATTTGCACGTCTAACGAGTGTTTGAACTTACAGAATAAATTTGCATCCCGATCCCGCGGCTGGTCCGAAGCCGAATCTTTGCTGAAGACTGAGAGGCACGACGTGGACATGAAGGCAAAAATTAAAGTGCGGTTAGACCATTTCCCGCATAGGAATGTAGCCATTCCCTTTGGGCTCAATGACTCTGTGACTTTGGTAAGGAAAAATAATGTCTTAAACATTTCATCAAAAGACTTAATTCCAATAATAACGTTGCACAACTTATTATCTCACACTCACAATATTCCTCACACACACATCATGTATCCATTTTAAAAACTATATTTGATCGGATCAAACACCAAATTGAATACTTAATAATGGACGTAGTGCCTATCCTAGTTTTGTGGAATTCTATTAGCAAAAATAATTGAAATCTATTCACCATCGTTTCAATTATAATCGGAAAGTTAGTAACGTGATCTTCTTTGCAGGACGATGTGATGGGGAGTTTTTCGGGACACATGGACGCCATGGTACGAGACCTAAATCTCACGTTGAACATGAGCACAGCCCTCGGCTTGGCGGACCTCATAGAGGACGAAATTTTGGTACCTCCTATACCGTTAGAGGTAAATATTTCTTTTGTCATTGACTTGCTGTATTATTTATTCATCACTTTTAGGGTGTTCACTATCAATACTTGGTGGAAGGGCATTATATTAAAAAAAAAAATACTCATTTATTTACTTTTATTTAATAAGATCACGACAGGGAGTATTTAATTTTTAGAGTATTATTTATTGTTATAAATGGCAAATCACTGATTTTGAAAATCTTTTTATCCAGTAAATAAATAAAATTAACATACTTATCGTATCGTTTTCCAGGTTCTGCTGGAAGGTGTTTCACTCCGTCTGAACGAAGATCGGCCGGCTAGCAGTATAAGCTCTCCGGGAGCTGTACCGTTACAGCTGTCGCTTGCCGGTCTGCGGCTACTGCGCGATGCTGGTGGTATATTGCACTTGCAGCCGGCTCCTACGACCGCCCCACCGCCATCTAATACAGGTCTATTAATATCGATCAATGCACATACAAAAACTCTTCAAACAGACCATCATCACTGCTCTTATCCATGTCCCAGATGACAGTTTTATGAATCCTATTACTAATGTGCTTATTCAAAACAAGTAAACATTTTAAAATTGATTGTGAAATAGGTAGTACAAAAAAGAAGTGTGTTTCACAACCTAATAATTTTTTTTTTTTACAATTCAGACTGATAAATCGAAAGCTTAACACTCAAGCAATTGGCAGTTTTGCGACAAAGTTACGCTTAAACCCGCACATTTCGCACATGCAGCCGGATTCGCGCGATTTTACTTTAAAAAATCATATCTTTTTATTTAATCGACACATTTCTTTAAAACAAAAAGGGCCTATGAAAATAAACAATGAATGGTCTTGTGAACAAGTATGTGATTCGATAAAAATGCATAATTTCACTGATGTTGACATCATTGAAAAGAATCAAAAATAATAATTTGAAACGCGTAATTCAGAAGCAATAAATTATGACCCTTTATTGTTTATTTTTACGCCATCCAGAAAATCTCAAACTGTGTGCGTTGACGTATTATAAGTACTTTTTGAACGAAATCATTTTTCAAAATACATAAGATTAAAACTATATATTAACAACACTGTCACTTTTACTTATAAATTACGCAATAAATCAATTAAATTTTCATGTATGGCATGCATGACGCATTCACTCATTGTCTTGCTAGCCAACCCAATATTTAGCAAGTTGCAATAAAAAACATTTAAAATTTATTTTTGCCGATTAGTTTACTTTGGCGAACACAAAAAAATGATTAAACATAGCACAAATAAGTAAAAAACGATACTTTCTTGTCAATTTTTCATAGACAAAAAATAATTTTAAAGAAAAAAATGCAAAAATTGAAATATTTTTTTAAATTACCTCTTCAATCACATAACTTCTACAACGCAAACATTTTTTAAAAATTTTAAACACTGAATGTAATAAAACACGAGCAGAAAATATATCGCGATCGCAGAAACGAGAATGTGTTGTCTTCGACCAACACAAATGCACTAAAATATATTTAAATAATATTACAGAATATAAAACGAACAGCAGTATGTTTTTTATGTCTAATAAAAGTAAAAGTCAACTCGTAAAATATTTTAATTTTAAGTATTCTAAACCAAAAAATATGTTATTTCAAAAGTCATTTTCACCCATAAATAATAAGGTAAATCGACACAAAAAAATACACATACGCAGCAAACCCCTTTGAGTAGCATAAAAAAACAAAAACCCGAAATAAATTAGTTTTGCCTTAACGGATACCGATTACACGCCCACGTGTCTAAACCCACGCTAGCGCGGGGCCGGGGCTTAACGGATAACGACCATTTCCCCGTCAGTGCGGGGCCGGGGTCTTGAGTGTTAAAGTGAAACAACTCTATCTACAAAAGTTTGACTTTTTATTATTTTGTCCCTTTACAATTTTAAAACCTAATGTTCATATTTTATGATTTATTGTATACTGTGTTTATATTGCTTATAGTGATGCCAAAAAAATTTGGATATTATCTCAAAAAAACTTTATGTAGTTAATATCAAACTTCATTGGTAATTGAAAAAGAAACTAGAAAAGATTGACATAATTTTGTTTGACTATCGTGTAGCTGAGAATAAAGTAATCAACATTTTTTTGTTGTTGTATATAACGCTGATTCACTTTAAGCTCTTGAAATAATGTGAAGAAATGGCTAATAGCAATCTTCAATAATCTTCAATACAGTTTTTTTTTCTATCCGACTTATATTATTTACTGGTGTGAAAGTGTGATGATTTGTCAATTATTATTTACAAAAACAATATGTTGACAACAAACTATCACTGAAATGTGTACTGTGTATATTTTATATCGTTTTTCCTACAAAAAAAACTAAAATGTATAATTTATGTTAACAGATTCAAGTGTTGATACAGCGGCAGTGAGAAAACTGTCTCACGAGAACGAATTGTTGAGACGCAGGCTCAATGCTCTCGAACGACTAGCAGCAGAAAACGATACACTTAGAAGGTAAGCTCGGGCAAAGATGTATTATACCCCAAGTGGTTACTGTTACAAAATTTAGTATGAAAAAACACAAACGTGAGTTATTATTGTTTTTTTAGATCAAAGGAAGAAACGGATATATTGAAAGCATGTTTATTGACAGCTCAGGACGAAGTGGCTGCCTTATTGGATGAAAAGACTACACTGCTGGATACAGTGCGATCACTTCAGGTGAATTTTTAATAATTACGATAGCCGGGCATGTTGCCAAATAGTCTACATAATTGGCTTCAGATAATCTATGGATTTGCGTTTGAAGGCATGAACGTTTGTGATATATAAATTCTCTACAACCCGTCCGATCTGTAGCAACAGAGTTAAATTTGAATCGTTCAAACTATCCTTCTAAGCCTGGCACCTCTTATCGTTATTGTTTGGTACCCTTTTTAAGAAAAATATATATTATTGCTTGCCGAACACTAGTGCATGACTGATATTTGCAGGAGCAGGCTTCCGGAGTGGAATTACGCGGCACGACTGGATTGTGGGGACGTCATAACAAAAGATAGCAGCAGTGCTGCCTCGATTGCACGTCATGCTGCCCCCCTTCCGACACCAAAAGAGGGGGGCCCATATAGATACCCGCGCTAGTCTCCCGAGCTTTGCAGTCTCCGTGAAGAGACCGCAGCGCTGAAAGATGGGAAAGACGGAGCCGATTAGTCGATAGTTTTATACAAAATATATTTCACCATCGGCTTTTTTTATAACCTTATCATACTGAGGTGGTTTTCAATATTGATAGTGAAATGATTTAGATACATAATGTATTATTTGATTAATTACATTTATCAATATTTTAAATTTTACCAAACGAAGATTTTCAGCCGCACGCTGAAGATTCATTATGCTAATTTTCAGTAGATCTGTTGAAGCTTTGCTGCAGAAAATTTATGTTCCTATATGCAATGTAAAACTTTATTTAATTATCATTTGTGTTGAATGAAATGAACTTTTCAAATAACACCGTGAGAAAGGTGACTTAAGAGACGGTTGAAGACGATGAAGCTGTTTGAGTGATGCTGGATGTTGTCGTCGACGGTAACTGTGATATGTGAAAATAAAAAAAAATCATGACTATATACCGGTTCGCTGAGAAATATGAAAAGAGATTATTAATCATAAACTGAGTTTACTTATGGATTATGGAGTTTTAGTTTCAATCTTTTTGTATGTACAGGGTATAATTGGCCCATAGTTTAAATCTATGTCGGTTTGTATTTTTTGTCGATTGACTTAGCGATGTTATCGTTGCAATTAGCGTGCCGCTTAATAATATCGTCTCAGAGTTATTTTTTTCGAGATTCTTAGCGAGGTGCGAATCAAGAGAGTGAGAACTAGTGAAAATCCAAAGTATGTATAATTATTTCTGTAATGCAAATTAAATTATATAAATATATTGTTAGCTTACTTTCTAAACCTATTTCATATGTCTCGATTACCAAACTTTGCAAGAGGGGCAGAGATCGCAGAGAAACCAACTTCGTCTCGTTATGCGTCCGCAAGTTTTGTGACATGGCAAAAATAGACGAAGAAAAGTCTTGAACACATTCACTTATCATTAAAATACGCCAACATTGATACCGCTCTAAGAAACTCATATACATCAATGGTACAATAGTGGTTTACATCGATATAATATACCGATACACGCAACCTTAACAACCTAACTGTACGAATTTCGTCGTAGTACTGATCTGATTATTTTGTTTAATTATAAATATTTCAAATATCAATAAATGTGTTGACTGATCTTCAGTTCTTGTTGTGTTGACATGTCGTGAAGGATTCTATATCTGCCAAAATTATCAAAACTACCAAACTCTTTAGGGTACAATCCAAAGATTACTTAAAGACTCACCTCTCTTTTGTTATCGCTTATTAGACTTATCGAAACATATTTATGAGTAACCTCACCTCAAAATCACTTTGTTGAAAAACATGCATATTATTTAAGTTTGAAAAGTAAGCCAAAAATATTGTATTGAATATATCAGTTATCATCAGCTAGTTACCCTGCGTGCCATTTTTTAATATCTATGTTTTTTTGACATGGATTTTGTTGAAACATTTACAAGGTTGTATATCGTTATGTTTATACATACCACGATTGTATAGTACTGTAATATATTATTTTGAAAAAATTAACACATCTCATTTTTCACTTTTGTTGTATTCAAAAAGATAAAGTAAAATTTTTTGGTAACTCAATGGGATCAAATAATCCAAACCGTAGAAGAAAAACACGGTTGTTGTCGTTTAAATTAGTGAGTATAAAACCCTATAGTAATAGTTGAGCAAACAAAATATTTCCCGCTCGTTCGGTCTAAACAAAAAATATTAGGAATCGTTATTTTGCTTTCCATACAAAATGTATGTAGAATAAAATGATCAACAATAATATTGAAAGGAGGGTCCGCAGTGAATTTAGTAGAATATCTCAGATTCAAAAATATCAATTCATCTTTGATATAATTTAAAATTTCGACTGAAGGTGCTTGATGGAAATTTCATAATAATTTAGAATTATTTTTATTTTGTACACTTCCATTAAATCTGGTCGAACACGACCCGGATTTCGCCTCTCGGCATCTTCCGGTGTTGATCAGTGTGCGAATGCATTCGCACACTAATTCTAAATCATCTTTGATAGATTAATTTTATGGATCATATCAATCGATTTAAACATGTCTTGTTTTTGCTGTCTGTTGATAAATAATATCAAATCTTTGGCCGTCTATGTTTTAGAAACAAAACTTTCTTGAGATCGATGCGACAAGATTTTTTTATTTATCTATTGCCTCACCCTTGCGCCCTACGTTTATATAGAAATATTTTACTGACTTCAACATATTTTTAATAATATATTATACGTAAAGATATTGAAGATAATTTTGACGGTTACTATGAAACACTAGCTATTATTCGATAATGAAGTAAGAAAATTAGTTGCGCTTAATTGTAAATTTTTGATGTTAAAATATTAGCAAAAAGATTTGTACAACTAGGCGAGAAGTCTTCCAGATCAAAAGATTACCATTAAGATGTTGTAATAGCTTAGCGTCTTCATATTGTGTCGTAGGAATTCTTTCTCGATTACTCGTGTCGGTGCATACTCTAATATCCAACGTAATCTTTCATATTATACTGCGCTTTCTTTAAAAACTGGATGCGATTTACAGGATATGAAGCAATCTAAATATCAACCGGCTGACACATGTTTGCATATCCTCGTTGCGCTTTCAAAATGTGTCGTTTTTTTTTTCAAAACATTGCTGTAAAATACAATGTATGTCCTTAACAAAATCAACATACTAGTAAAGCAATCCTAGAACGCCTTATATCATATTTTTCTTATTCTTTGCGGGAGCTGTGAATTATTACAAATTTTCTAATGCATCAATCCAATTTCGTGAAAATATACACAAAATTTTTAAAGCGCAACGATGATATGTTTCTTAGTAGCAAGATGCCTGTTGTTACAGCTGTCAGTTACAATTATTCTAAATTATATAAAAGAGCTCCCATATTTGTATTGCACCTTCAATCTTAACTATAAAATTCGTGTGATACTTGTATTTATTGAAATATATTTGGTTATATCTGTCATAAATGTTAACAGTGACTGAATGGGTGATGCAAATTGATAAAAAGTTTAATCATTGTAGCGAATTGTTATTGATTTTCAATGTAATCTCATATAACAAAAGAAATTACAGTGCTATCAATTACGTCATATTAATGGATAATAAGATACAAATAATCTAATGTCAGAGAGCCATATTCTTCACTATGTTTAACCTACTCAAAGTTTGATTAGGTAATCGAATTCAATATTTGTGTAATTCATTACAGGCACATAATTAATTATCACATTTGTTTGCTTATATATGTTATAATAAATCCAATTCACACAAAGTCACAATGCAAAACTTCCATTGAAGTTAATTTTTTACCTTGAAGGTGTGAAAGATGAGCAAACGGTATGTGGAAATAACATTGTTCATTTTCGATTGCATGTCATGACAATTTTGTTGTTTTTGGTATAAATTAATATCTATATTAAACCACAATACATTGTAAGGTCAGGAAATATTGTATACTTAATCTAATATTGTAAAGAAATACTTTTATTTAATGCTATTTTATTTATTTAATTGGGGGTCGAAGTCAAGTTTTTTTTATTATTAATACCTCTTAAAAGACTGTATTTTTTTAGCGTAGTCAGGATGTTAATCCAGATATTTTTGTTTTTTTTTAAAGTGAACGTAGTGAAATAAAAAATCTATATTTTTCTCAGTGAAAATAATGGTTTAACCCCATTACGAGTAACCCAAGGACTGAATAACCAATCGCAATTGATACCAAAATTGCTTCATATCAATAAGAAGTGCCGACTTTTTCAACATAGAAAACAATCATTTTGTTGGAATAACATTAGTAGACTCTTCAAGTAGGTATTTTAGTAGCTAGAATGTATCGAGCGAATCTATTTCTTGCTCAGTAAAAAAAAAGTCATTGCTCATTTGATAATATATTAGAACTCTTATTATTTGCATTTTACAAAAAATTTAAGATCGCTGAAAATATTTACAACCAAAGAAATCGGCAAATTGATTGATATACTTAACTTTTCTTTGCATTTTTATGTGGAAATTACGCATGGTCGTTTCATTTCACAACCGTTTTGATCCACGTATACTGTTATTCCTCATCGATAGATGTCATTATTACGGTTATCAAAATATCGGGTGCGTCTTTAATTTTCAGTTGTCCCTTTCGTCTAGTTGCCTGTTTATTAAAATGGTTGAGTACTCCAAAAATTGACATTTTCCTTCATGTCGTGAATAAAAATGACAATTTGCTTCCAGGTAATGTTTGTTTTTCAATTTGTTTGTAATTTATATGACTGGAACTCTTACAGATATTGAATAAACAAATTAAATACTAGTATATAACAGAAATTGCGCTAATTGAGCACCTGAACTGATTAATGCACCTTATACGGACACACAAAATATTCATTTAAAGTAATCAAGTATAACAAATAAGCTCTTCTCTGTCCTAACGTTAGGAAGATGATTTCTTTCTTTTTCCTAACCTTCTTCGTAATAATTGTAAACACATATAATTTGGAAAATTGACGAGGGATTTCAGTATTTCTTAATAGTTAAGGTCCCTTAAATTAGATTTTAGTGATATTATGTAGATGTTTTCATGAAATTATTGTGATTCTTTTTCAAAATTTAAATTTTATCAATGCGCTCATTATTTATAATTAAGAATGTTAATATTATTGTAAATTGAACGTTTGTAAAAATACAAGGTTGTAATGAAAGCAATTTACTAAGTTAGCTTTTTATTATAGTTGCGTTAAATGTTATCGCTAACAAACAATATGCCGCCCATAATAGAGCCTCTTATGTTGTTATCTAAGGAGGTATTCCGAAGATGTCTTCCGATCGTCAGCTAAATAATTGATATTTTTTGTTAAAATATAAAATTTGTTTACTTTTTTTTTAATGGCTTCTAAACGAAACCCCTATTTTTATGCATTTTTCTTCATTTTCCAGGATTCATCGCTACAAATTATTATCGATTGAAACTTTTCGATTACCAATAATGATTTATACAATTTTTTAAATTAAACTTAATCTTCCTAATTCATATTTCTTTTTGATAAATTTTAAAATACATTCATTCCATAAATTTATTTCTTCCACGTCTTACTAAGCTTCGTTTTTATATTAACAATAGTTTTTTTTTTTTTTATTACTTTTAGATATTATTTGTAAATAGTGTACTTGAAATGTTTTTATATATTTTAATGTGATTATTTTATAGGATTTATTGTGAACATTGAATAATGTGGCATAGAAAAATTTCAACATTACTGAACTATCCATCATTGCAGCGATTATTTACCATATCCCTGATTTTCAAAATATTTCACCATAATGTGAATCAAATATTGCAATCGCATCTATATTTATAAAAAGTAATCATTGTCTTACGAGCTCTTGTTAATTTATTGATGGAAAGGTTGTGTGTGCGGTTTAATAAAAATGATGCAAGAAATCATCAAAGCTTTAAATCGTGTTATTTTTGTCCTGAAGATGTATATCTTGCAATACACAAATTAATATTCTAAATGCTTGTAAACGACAATGGAAACAAATAATTGCGCCTGCTTACTTGATGTTCAGTGTGGCTTGGTATTATTCAAAAAATATTTGTCAACGCATGAATTTACTGATAAATGGCAATTCTCGCTTGTGAAATATTTATCATAATTTGCCACCGGTCGCCCACTATTTCCATATGTTATTCTTTATTAAAATTCAAAACTGACTGGATTCTATATCAAATTTAAATATTTGATAGTATGCTTAGGCCTTACTTTTTACATTTTAATCTATACAAATTACTAATTTTGTGAAAATTATCATAAAAGCATGAGTAACATATTGTCGGTATACTGGCAGCAGTTGTCAAAAACTGGCCTTTTAAGTTATAAAAGCAGATAGACAGATTTTAACACACAAATGTATCGTCTCGAAAAACAAGTTCGGTGTATTTTTACATAATATTCATTGAAAGTTATTTTTGGAAAAAAAACTAAAAATAAACTAGCTTTGGAATTTGTGAATCGAATTCGTTAATCATTATCGAATTTCACGTTTTGGTTGGAGCGATAAGTAATAAATTTGAATCGTTCAAACTATGTACATTCTCACAGATTTTGTCACTACAAGTGCATAAATAGAGATGTTAAAATTTCATGATTATCGAAAATGGACGATTATCTCGAAACAAGGTTTTTTGACTTAACCCCTTCTGTCAATATACTGACGATATGGAGAACAGTTGAATAATTGAAATTCTTTTTCAACAACAAGTGTGAAAAAATGTATTTCAAAAATTACTCTTGTGATTCTTGTATGATTGAAACCACTTCTAATTTGAAATGCATATTTAAGTTCAATGTTTCTGAGAAGTTATAATTTTCAATATTCTCATCTTTTAGGTAAAAATACATTCAAGTTTACATGGATTTTGTGTTTTCTCTCGCCACACTTTGAGCTGTTGCAATCATTATAATTATTCATTTCACAAAATAGATTTACAGTTTTTTTTCTTTTATACATAAAACCATTTTAGACCTGCTAAATTCATAACCCTCGATTGTCATAATTTTTAGATTTTTTTCATGAATGTGTGCCAAATCGACAATCGTGATTATTGACTATTCCTCCAGGTGAAATTATGTCAGTAATATTTGAAATAAAAATCAGATAACATTACATTTTTGAATTCATAACTACATCACTGATAAGCAAATAAGTTTAAAAAAAAATACACCTGACTGTTATTTCTGAATATATAATTACAACTTTATTCAATTTGTTGTACCTAATATTTTTTTTATTACTTCATGATTTTGTATCTGAGGGTGAACATTCCTGAAAAAATAATTGTATATTTTGCTGAGAAATTTTAATGTGATATTGGGATATACCTACCGACTGTAGATCAAACTAGATTTTAAAACCTTAACAGATGAAATCCTCGGTATTATTAAGAGTTTTGTCTAAATGAATTCCAAGATAAATACTTTTCGTTTGTTTTTTTATCAAAATTGTTTTTCTAAAATACCATTCTGTTTTAATAAATAATATTTATGATTGTATTGAAAAAAGTCACATTGGATCATTAAGGTAGTATTCTAGTGTAGAAATTTGAAAAAGTCGATTCTTTTTTTTTATATTTTTGACATTTGAGAGTATGTCCTCAAAGGGATTTTTCAAAAATTCAATTATTTACTGAGTTACAACGATTTTGGTGACGCAGCAACTAAGCTGGTCCGACCGGAACAGATCGAAACTCAAAACTTTTTTCAAGCTGACGTACATAATATCTCAAGTTCTACCAAACCGATTTATTTGAAATTTTGTGTGAACCTTCTATATACGTTTTTCTAGAGCCCGTAGCAGATTTAAGTCAAAATTTTAATTTTTAATATTTTTAAAAAAAAATTGAAACTGTCAAAAAAACCGTAAAAATTCCATTTTTTTTTCAAACAGCTGACATTTTTAATTAAGAATCCGCTATTTTTTTTTTTTCAAATGACCAGAAAAGTTGGAATCGTGGACGTGAGGACATCATCTTTTTTTTGGACCCCTCCCTTTACCAGCCGATAAATGTTATTTATTTTTTTAAACTATTTATATATTTTTAAAATTTAAATAAACGAACGGTAAAAAAATGGACGTTAAAAAAATTCTTTGTTTATTTTTTACAGAGCTCGAAAAAACACCAAAAATTCGTGCCTCTACACTAGAATACCCCTTAACTGAAAAGTTTTGAAATTATTTGCTTGTTACAACTTTTTATTGAGGTAATCGTGCATTGTAAATAAATGTTATATCATATTATTATTAAAACTATAACTTAATCATTATATTAAACTTTTTGTGAAAAATATGTAAATAATTTGATGCCTGTTTAAATGTTACAATGGTGAAATAAATCATTATTTCAGATATGAATTTGCATTTTATTTTCTACACAAATATATTCTGATCAGTTGATTTACAGGAAAAAATGTTTGAAAAGGGGCAAAATACGCATTCCAGCAATGAGAAAATAATCTTGATAGCTATTTCATGATCACACCATCATCAGAAATACATATTGATAGATGACTATCAACTATAAGGTAAAGTCACTTTTAAGGTGTTCACTGTCAATTTTTAGTGAGAAAAATCGAAACCAGTCCTCATGCAGACCATCTATAAAGATTATAATGTGGAAAACCAGTCCTGATGCGAATTCGCTTTGCGCAAAATTTCGCGGAACTTATGTACTGCTCTAATCGAGGTATGGGTGTATACTATATAACACCTTGATCCATTGAAGGTTACATTTGAAAAAAATAGCATTTCGTCACATTTAGATCATTCAAGTACCAGGCCCAGAGGATACTTCCACCAACTCTAGCACACCCTTGCTCACATACTCGACGTGTTTGAATAGGCGTTTGATGAGTGTTGAGTGGAGAATTGTCTGACAATATCTTTACGCAACATCTTTTTATATGTTTATAGAAAATAGAAAAGTCTCTTCGATATACCCATTTTTTGTCCAGATCCGCTTATTTTGCGGCAGATAGAGCTACTTATCTTGCGGTAGCTCTATCATCGCAGGGATAATTTGAATGACACATTCCTTAAACAGTTCTTTTTATTTTATAACGAATATTCATTTTGAACAATATTGAATTGTATGAAACACGTAAAAATTAACTGGCTCGCTCAAAAACGCGTGCCTGTAGACGCGTACTCGGTCAATATTGATGCTCGGGCAAGGATGCCCGCCCTGGTACTCAATTGATTTAAGAGAGGTATTATTTCAGTTTTTTTATTACGGTCCCAAGGTGCATTTATCAACTAACAATAAAATCTCATGTGCTAAACTATTTTCTTTGTCATATTTTTCTACATCTTTCATAAAATGATGAAACTAGACTCCAAAGATGCAACAAAATAATATATTTTGAATCGCGTAAGTACGAATTTATGTATCTTGTCTTTGGGTAAGCCAAGGATTTACTGTTCTCAATAACTTTTATGAATAACTGATATTTGATTATTAAATCGTATAACTACCTATTTATTAATAAATGTTATAAGATTATCAAGAAGATTTCTCACTTTAATTCCAAACCGATGATTTCTTCTAGTTCTTCTTCTATTTGTACAAGTACAAATAAAATGAAAGGAAAAAATGTTTCAAACATTGCAACACTTTTAGTAATGGCCGAATCGCTGGTCTGAAAGGAGTGTAGCGTAAAACGTCTGTTTTGTTGGTGTAAATCTGCGTCTAGTTCAACTGAATTAAGTATTGAATATGAGTGATATTTACATTGCGCCGGCAATTTAATAGTGATTCGATGTCTCACCTTCATTGTGCTAGTGTTTTAAGTGTCTGTGAACCGTGAATAAGTGCCAAATTTAAATTTTTCTAGCAAGTTAACAGGGATTACTGGAGCCGTCTGTGAAAAACGCTTAAAGGTAAGGCGAACTGACGTTTATATTAAATATTGTAACGAAATATCTCTGACGTCAGTTGTTTTTTTATAACTCAACAAAATGATATATTATTAACGCAACTCGTTGAGTATTATTTTATTTAACCAGTGTACTATGTGGCGATGTGATCATTGCAAACACTGGTTTGTTTAGTTGGTTTTGCGTTATCTTTGGTTAAACAGGGCGTACGATGAAGGACAAACACCTGTATGTCTTCTTCAATTATGTATTCGGCCGGCAATACTTAACTAATTTACGCCTTCAAAGTTATATGCAAATAAAACACCTTTCTCGAAGTAAATTTCTTCGAAGTAAACACGTATTACAAATTTAATGCTGATTCGGCATGTCTTTAAAATTGACTACGTTTCTAAATGTATTTGTTTTTTTACCAAGTAAGTATTTTCTTACCAAAGATCACGATTGAAAGTTTTGTCAGTCTATTTTTATTGTTTTAAAACATCTTACAGGTACATTATGTGTTCAACTTTTGGAGCAGGATAAATTAAGAATCATTTTCATTTAGCCTAGGAATTGACGCAGCAGCTATTTCATAGAGGACGACGTGTTGAAAATATCTGTATCTAGGTACATTCTAAACCTAAATCATACTTGCGTGCCCACCAACAATTTACTTATTAAGATTATGTTTATTTCATCAGAATAACAGTGAAATCTGCATGTTAATTGGATACATTTTCATTCCATATTCATTACTTGCAATAATTTATTCTAATAAGAATACCTACCCACTTGTTAGAATCTTATTATTCTAAGACAAATTAATGCTTTCATCTACTAAAAAGTATTTATTACTCAGAAGTGAGTTTTAAGAATATTGCAAGGTTTTTGTATCTTTGTTTATGATAGGGAAAAATCTCACGATTAATTTGTTAATGTGTTGACAATGATTACTAGTCAATCAGGTTGTTCGGTCTTTAGTCAGTTTGTATTGAAATTGTATTCATTTTTGGTGTAAAGTAACTTGGTAACTTTTTTTATATAGCAAACGATAATCCCCTTACTACGTTCGAGCTTGTGTTTCTATATGTTTACATACAATTAAATACCAGTGAAATTTGATAAAAGTAACATTAAAAAAGTAGTAATTATGAATCAAGATTATTTAACGAAAATAAATACTTCTTTCTGATTAAAATTAAAAAGAAATCTTGATTAAAATTTGCCTTGAATTTATTACGCATTTACACATTTAAACAAATTGTGTTGGATTTCAATAAGCGGTAAAACATATTTATTAATAAGTACATACCTATCCTTCATTTACGTATTTGTACGAATAAACTTTTGCAACGAAAATGCCAGTTGCCGGTCACCGTAGGAATGTCAAGAATTTATTTCACAATGCATGCGGCCAGTCGTGTTAATTTGATTACCTTCTAAAAAATGCTGTTTCCTACGCTTGTTGCGACCAAAATAGTTTTTAAAATAATATGTACAAAATACAAAACCATATATATGATTGATTATATTGTCAATATCCAACTATGTAGGTAAATCGATTTTACTAAAAAATATTTAAGTATTTTCAGTGGCGTAGCAAAGGGGTTGCGGCAGGGGGCGGACCGCCCCGGGTGGTACGTTTTTGAAGGAGGCATTTTCAAAAACAAATACAATATTTTTCGATAAATTATTTTTAAACATAAACAGATAAGCCACCTGTAGTTAAAACTCTTAGTTCATAGTTTAAAAAATAATAGAAATGATTTAAAAACAAAATTAGAGGATATATTGGGGGCGGCAGGACTCCTTCCTACACCACTGGGTATAGTATATATAAGAATGCGAATTCAAAATAGAGAGAGTGATTTAATTAACAAAAATAATACTGTGTATCGCTACATGATTATATACGAGGACTTTTATGAGGGACTAGACATACATCGCTTTCGTCGATAGAAATGCCTGACACGTCTAATTTCTTAAGAGCTAGTGAAACATTTTGTTTGTTATTACTTTCTTGTACTGATTGTTGAATTTCTTGTTATTAGTGTCTGGTAATCGTGCTAGAACAAATAATTAGTGGAAAACTATAGTATTTGTTCTATTTAGTGGACCGTGTTATTTCAACATCGTGTAAAAAAGGAGCTGAGCTTACAATCATTATGACTAACTGCGTACGTTCAAATACATTGTACATGATATGTGGATTTATAATATTTCACTTTATTTATATGTGATGTATGGAGCAGAATTGATTTTACTGCTATCCATAAAAAATATTCTCTAGGTTTAAATCGATCATTAATTTTTGACTATACTTCTTTCACCAATGAATTCCAAAGCTCCAGGCGGAATCGGGGACGCATTCTTAATATAAAAGAGGGTTCTTTCGTCGGGCATTACTTTTTGTTTTTTTATATATAGTTTTTACTCCCTTAACGGTAACCCGCAAAACATTTATAACAGTACTTATAGATATAAGATCGTAAATATGTGCGAAATAATTATATTACATATGTAGAATTAGTACAAACATATTTTATTTTTTAATGTAATGACTCCACCGAAGATTGACGGCTAACATCTTAAAAGTGATGGTTATTTATTATATTATTAAATATGTTATGACGCAAGGAGTGTCGTTCATTTTCACGCAAATATCTGCGTAATTGCTTACACACTATTATTTTAGAGATTATAAAAATGTTACGGCAAGGCCATTGTACCATCGTTCGACAGTTCATCCATTTTGTTAGCCCACACACCTAAATTAATAATTAATTTACATAATATCGAATACAGACATCGGCAACCACACGGTTAATGCTAGAGTTTGTAGAAACATAAATGTGGGAAGGTATTCTTTAAAATGCTTACATTATGTAATTCTAATCATTTCCGTGGAATTGACTGTAACTTGATTGAATTCAATTCTGTCGGTGAAATTAAAATATTATCAAGCTTAATTCAATATGTACTTATATTCCTCCGCCGGTTCCGAAAATCGCAGATCGTGAACAAAATATAACCGTTAATTTTGCTGAGCCTGCATTTGCCGTAAAGAAATGTTTCCGATCACCTCTAGTCGAGTGTCAGGTTTTATTATTGAAATGCCGGAATAGGCATCGCGTGGAATTTTAATCGCCTGAAAATTCGCTCGAACCTTCCGGTTCGTTGATTCCGAACGACAAAATATCTTCGATCCGATTCTCTGCTCACATCTTTTTTTTCGGAAGAAAACTATTTGACATTACTGTCAGTGCTTCAAATATTTTGGAATTGACGAGGGGGGACATCACAAACATACATTCTTCAAATCTAAATTTAACATTAAACTTACCGGTGTTTGAACCCAACCCACCTTATCGATAGGGGAAAGCTCTTACCAACTAAACGACAGAGGACGACTAAACATATAATCCTTATATATTTACGTGATACACTTAATACTCGGGCTAATAATTATCAATTATCCTAAACTTTGCCAGGTGAGCTGAAACCTTGAAGGACATTAATTTATATATTAATGTCACTTTCGGATTGGTTCGTCGAACCAAATCTTAAATTTATGAAATGATAGCTAATTTATTGTAAAAGAAAAAAATTAAAACATATTCTGCCATTGAAGGTTTTATAATACAAATCTTAATTTCTGTATGAATTATTATATATTTTTTAAATAAATATGTAAATGGGTTTGAGAATGATGCATTTAACTCCATCAAAAAAACCATTTTTAAAAAACGTTTATTTGTGAACCCGTCACAATCAGTCATAATGAAATATATTTTTAATTGTTGCATATAATGGATAGTTAAACCTTTGACCTCTACGGGCGACTTAACACTTCCCCTGCGGTGCTAAAAAAATACGTCCGATATGTTGCTGGCCCTTAAAGTACCGAGTGAAGCAAGGAAAGAGTTAATACTGAAATCAGTGTTAGCGGTCTACTTACGACTTACACCGTATGTACTAAGTTGTCATAATAAATGTGGTAATTCAAAGCTCAAAATAATTTGTATGAAAGGGAATCAAAGTGGATAGATAATAAAAGACACACGCAATTCATGTTTCAAAGCATTACGCGGTCGACGTCTTGGCTACCGCTGCTGTATAATATATGGAATTAAAAGTGTTGTGTAATCACGGTTTAGTTAGCGAATTTTTTTATTGGTTTTTACTTATAAATATGTATATCGGTTTAAATGACATAATTGGTATCTATTCAATGAAAATTTAGCACAGTGAAAGAGGAGTGTTCTAAGAAAAAATGGTGATTGTTTTGATTCACTCATTCTTAAACTGTGGTGTTTTGAATTGGAATTGTACTGATTTATATTAAACGTAGTATCAATATATATTTTCAAGTTATAGAATAAAATGTACATTGATTTTCCTCGCGTGATATATTCCATATTTTAATACATTCAACTTTTTTTTTATTAATACGGTTTTGAAATTACACGGTCCTCTAAAAAGAACGAACATTATATTTGGACACTTCTTTGTTGTTACAGGATTCCAAGACAATAAGAAACAAAATAAGTAACAAAATACTTCATTACATCCAAATTCATTGGAAGCAGCTAAATCATCATTAAGTTATTAATTTTAATAATGTATCATTATAGATTACTTTGTAAAAAAAATCCGAGTCTCCACTTTAGCTTAATTAAACTTTGACGAGTTTTGTAATTACATTTTAGAGGTATTAAACATTTTTATTTTGAGTCAATTCAATACTTACACCTTTTTATTCCATTTTGATTTGTATAAATAACACCGTAAAATTGTATTATTTTATCAGTTAGTGATGCTAGTCATGTGCGAAACCGGTCCTGATATTTTTTAACGACAGTGGTATTAATACAAATGTTTTTTTTATTTTTTTTGAATGTAACACATTTTATTTATGTCCAATCCCTCATGGAGGTCCGCTTATATAGTCAAGTAGCGATATACATATAGTATTTAAAAAAACAAAAAAAACAGTATGATTAATAGCTTGTGTAATTTATTTTTTGGGTCTTCTTTATTACCTTTATTTTTTTTTTTATGAATTCTATCTCACTTAATATAAAATTTAAATTAACTTTGATTATTCCACTCATTAGTATCATTATTTGTTGCTTTATTTCGATTCTACACCCCCCTCCTTGCTCCTCTTAAAAGGAAAAAAACCCAAAACTCCATTTTGTAATTTCATAATTTTAAAATTTTAGAATCAATCTTGCTTCATTACTTAAGCAAACTTTGCGATAGTAAGTCTGAAGATGCCTCTGAAAGAGGCGAAACACGTGTCACAGTTAGTAACACAATACGTGGAATAATCAAAGTTAATTTAAATTTTCTATTAAAGTTAACCCTTTTGATGGTTCACCATTGTAAACTAATATGACGACTTTTACCAATGGGGCTTACATTCATTTCACCAAACATGATGATGCAGCTCTGTGTAAACACGCCATAAGTATTAGCAAGTTGATAATTGTTCGAATTCGCAAAGCCTGATTCCACCTACGCTTCGGTTTTGACTTTGTTGATTCGTAATAATTTGATATTCCAAGGCCAGTAGTCCCATTTTGGGTAGATCGATTTCATTACCGCCAACCATTATTATTGCGTATGTGAAGTGTAATATAATCTGGAATTTCACGTGGGTCTGCTGGCAACGTGTTCTTCTATCTGCTGAATAATAATTGCGATCGTAGATATGCATAATAATATGACACTGGTGTTCAACTGTTCTATTGGCAGTATACATAGCTAAGCGTGAAACCACGAGGGTGGGGTCACAAATATAATATATTTGTTTGAATTTCAATAGAATTGTACGTTGGTCAAATTATCAAAAAAGTGTTCGATACTTAAACTAATCAAGGTGGACAGTTGTTTCTTTATTGTAAAATTGATTAGGACCAGTGGTGAAGTGGTAAATAAAAAGGTACCAGGTCGGTCATTGATTTCTTCCCTATTTTTTTGTGTTTTTTTTTCAAATATTCGTCCGAAGTTAAAAAACAACAATAAAAATAATGTTAAAATTAAGCTGCAAGTCAAAAAGGTGGCAGGGTGGCGCCCTGGCTCATTTTCAGGTGCCAGGTCACCGACCTGGCCCCACTACACCGACCTGGCCCCACTACACCACTGATAAGGACAATGCATAGCATAATGTTATAGCTATAGATTGATTGCAATGCCGGGTTTTTAAGACCAAAAATACCTTTATGAAAATTAACCGAAACCGATTTTCTATTGCATCGAAAACATATTTTAATAAAATTGTTCGCGATGAATTTTAATATTTTAAATCGGCAAAGGTTTCAAATAAATAAAAACACAATATTCCTTTGTACTTTATTTAATAGGTCAGGACCGGTTTCGTTACATTGCGAACGTTGTCAACTGCTCGCAATGAGCGAAACCGGTCTTGACCTATTAAATAA
Source organism: Himalopsyche tibetana (assembly GCA_030503985.1). Taxonomy (NCBI): domain Eukaryota; kingdom Metazoa; phylum Arthropoda; class Insecta; order Trichoptera; family Rhyacophilidae; genus Himalopsyche; species Himalopsyche tibetana. The sequence goes on from JAPJYX010000030.1 coordinate 28,219,454, forward strand.
AGTGGAATAAAAAACAAAGCAATATTGCGTTTTTATTAATATAATGCTTTTCCACCAAGTATTGACATTGAACACCTTAAAAAGGTTTCAGAATTGATAATTTTTTTTAACGATATGATTTTAAGAAACCTTAAGTTATTAATGAAAATCACCCGTTGATGATAATGCATTTTTTTTAATAACTGCATTTTATAAGAAATATCGAAATACCGATTTTGATTGACTCGTTCGGTATTGAGATCCCAGTTGGTTGTATTTCTTTTTGCTTTATTTAAACTTTTTTCCCAATACCGGTATTGATATATTCGTCCGGTACTGCAATCCCTAGTTGCAGGTGACTACAATGCGCCCTGCATTCTTGTGAACACCACATTTATAACAAAAATATATTATTTTCATAGTTTATTCTGTACAAAAATAGTTTTGCTTGCATATTGACAATCATTTAGCAGAATTCTATTACAATCAGGTTAACATAGCAATATTTAGTGCCACAATAAATATAAAATAAAGTCAATAGCTACTTCGGCATCAATCTATCTGCGGGACTTAGTACTATTTATCAAATATCTACTTATATTTAACAATGTTATATTGTTTATATAGTTTTACGTAATTTATGATACTACTCTTAAGGTATTTCTACATATTTGTAAAAACGTGTTGCTCAAGCGGGGCATCCTTAAGTCTATTTTCAAACGTCGTCTTGAATAGATAAAGCATAAAATCAACAACTTTCATATCAAATTTTATCTTATATATCGTTCTATGGTTTACACAGAAGGGATTACTCTTATGATCGTATTGTCACGCTTCTTCCTTTTTTAGTTCGAGAAAATCTTTTACGTTTCCATACAATACAATGGCAAGCAGAAGTTTCTGCCCACAAAAACAGATTCATTGTGATATTAGTTCCTTTTTGGGGTTTTTTCACTGTCAATACTTAGTGGAGAGCCATTAAGTATATTAAAATAAAAATAATAAAAACCACCTTTTGTACCCACTCCACAATTATTATGTATTAGTATCAGCTCCGGCTTAGCTTATTACGAGCATTCAGTTGAAAATGCGTGTTAAGCGAAACCGATCTTGATCATTATAAAAAAAAATGTGGAATATTTGGAATAAAGAGTCTTTGTTGTTTTGTTTTTTGAATCGTTCAAATTATGTACATTCACACAAGTTTTTAAACTATCGACACGGGTTTCGCCTTTCGGCATCTTCAGGCGTTCAAGTGCACGGATGAACTTGAACTGACGTTTAGTAAATAAAGCCGGGTCGTTAGTGACAAAACTTGTGTGAAAGTACATAATTTCAACGATTCAAATTTAATATTGAAATTCCACCGAGTAAAACTTAGATTGATGATTTTAGTTGTTGGTTTTTCATACCGAATTTGGTAACTTTATTATTATATGACTGTGTTTCTAGTCGTGGCACGTGTTTTACCTCTTTGAGAACCATCTTCAGACCAATCTACATAAGGTATTCTACTGTCGAATAACCGAAACACGTGTCGCAATTTGTGAGGTAATTAATCAGTGTAATAACAAGTTTTCAAATTTCGTTGTACACGAGTATATAAAAAATGAATTTCCTCTGAGTTACCGTCGAAGTCATCAAAATATTACGAATCGAGTTGTTAATTAATTAATCTGTGCTTTTATTTTATCATGCACTTCACTGACCTCTGATGGCTTGTTATGTATCCATATGTGTGATTGTTGATCGACAGTTGACAATCATCATTCGATGAGCTGCGAAGTCTCGAATTGAAATCGTGGGGGCTGGTGCACGGCGACGACCACTGACCCCGGTCAAATAATTCCAACTTGTAAATCATTTCTACTCACTACCTGTCATCGATTATTGAGAACGCACTGCATGTATCGAGTCGTGTATATTATATCGTCGAGTTGAATTTTTTGAGTCCTCCATTACCCACAGCAAGCGAGTCATATTTTGTTACAAATGATGATATCCCGCTATAGACTTTTTCATAAAAAGAGATGCGTTGGTACATCGCCGCCAGGTGCCTATCGCAACTCGCGAGTGTTAAATGACAGAGTTTACCATTTTATAATTTGCTTTAACAACCCTCGTAAACCGATAACTGAGAACAAGTTGAATTCTGTAAAATACATTTTTTTTTCTGCGGGAGTGCGATTTTGATAATTTGTGAATGAATGTTACCGAAAATATTTTTTAAATTTATGTTCGCTCCCAATGTGGAGAACAATCTTTATGTGTGTCGATTTATCTAAGAAATCCTTTAAGAAGATAAAATTGAAAAACTGTCATTTATTACTTACTAGCTGACCCAACGAACTTCGTTACGCCTAAGAATCAATAAGTGTTATGTTAACTTGATAACTTGAAACATGATGACTACCGAGCCAACCTTTAGTTGTTAATTGTGCGGAGGAAAGCCAGGCAGATCCAATGAGTTTAAAAATTCAGTTGGATAGTTGGTTGCTTCGACTTCGTTTGTTACACGGTCGATAGATTTGAAGGAATGTAGTGGACCAACGATTTGATTTTGAATTGTGAAGTTTAAATGATCCACATCTTTGATCTTCGCCGCAAGAATTGCTCGTTCACTCAACCAATTGTGATTTTTGTGATTAGATGTTTGGGAACATTTTGTTGATGAAGACGTTCTAAAATTCGGCGGAAACGAAATCAATACGTTTGATTCGTCAACAGGAACACGGTCGTTACCGACGATAGTCGAATATCGTTTTCAAACTTAAAGCGTTTTTCTCTTCTCCTTCGGGGCCGAGTTAATAATCCTCAAATTCTCATAACTATTAATTTACATGCTCCCAATTTATTCTTACGTGGGCGAAACTATGAGCAAAAACTTGTATTTCTAAAAACGTATCCCTCGCTTAAGAGGTATTAGTCACCAGTTCCAAGGGCCGTTAGATTGATCAACGCATTGCCTAGAGACGTGGATATTTTTAGTGATAGTATATGTGAACTGTTTGTAAAGTTTTACTATTTTATTTCTTGATTTTTTATGTTGATTTTGATGTATTATATAGTTTTATTTTATATTTTGTCTTATTATATTTTCAAGTACATGGCGAATTGGCGTCAGCTGTTATGTCATGTACTGTAATTTTAATTTCTTACAATAAATAAATAAATATATAGTCAGCAATTGGTTGGAGAAATCTTCGGCAGATGGATCGTTTAGCAATGCAACTCGCATATTTGTCGTCAGCTGAAGTTTCTTCACATAGCGCCAGAATCAATGATTTGAGGAAAGCATTTACTTCATCGGCAGCGGTCGATCTTGGAATGACTGGTAGTGTTTGGCGGAAATCGCCAGATAGTAGAATCATTGCGCTTCCATTGCACAGATCTTTCATAGTTTCAGTATACGGACTATACACAAGATACTTAATATCAACTTGATTTAAGTGGCTGAGCTAGTCACACTTTTATTATTATTAGTATTATTATTATTTTAAGCACATTAGTGCATGGTTCAAAATCAGTCCCGTGCAGTTCTGCTCGGGCCATGAATGTGAGGGGTAAACTCCTTTTTTTCTGTCGATAGCGTTGTGGAAGGCGGCCATTAAACGTTGGCTGCATATACACAACGGGTGGTGGTGGGAAACCAACTTAGTTCGATTGAGTGCTTCCAATGCGCATTTGTGCGCCATTGTCCATTCATCCCAGGTGATGATTGTATTTGCCACCAATAAATTTGCCATTGCTGAGTGTTTCGCAATCTTGCATGTCGGTTTTTCAATGGTTTGAAGATTTAACGGCAATTTCAACGCTGAATAAGCCGTTCGGCATCCTTCTATCTACGTGGTTGCTATTCCAGAAGAAGAAACTGCTACAGAATTTTTTTATCTCGCACGAACAGTGGCCATAATCAATGACATGAGGAATGTCTTCCCAGCTCCACCGGGCGCACCGAGGAAAATAAGCCACCATTTCCATCATCAATTACCTTCATTAACGTATCGTTCATTTCCTTCTGTTGAGGGTTCAACAGTGGTACATTCGTTCAAACTGATTGGTTCAATGTATCTCGATCATATTCACGTTCACGTTCCGATTCTCGATTGAAAGCGTCGTTCATTCCACGATCTGGCGTTGGCATTCCTAACTTGACTAACAATCTGCCGTACATAAGGTAACAAATGTTTTCGATCAAAAGCAAAGCCTGGTTATGTATCTCTTCATTTATGTCGAGATCGGGATTCCCTGAACTGACACGAATTCGATGTAAAATGTATTCGGACATGTCATCCTTGTACTTGTTCCACAGTTCACGGGGATTCAATGGAAAGCATGTCAAAATAATGATAGAAAATAATGTGCGTATCTGACTTGGAGATTCAGAAACAATTTCTTCATCGATTTTCATGTCCCAATCAGTATCATTTTCAAGCAAATTGAGCTGTTGACATGCAAGTAGAAGAATTCGTCATTTTTCGGATGAATTGTGTGAATGTAAATGAGCATCAGTAGTCATTCGGATGATCAGGAACCGCATCGCCTTGCTTTCGACGTTAAAATTTTCTTCGATGTAGCTTTCCAAGTGTAATAACGTGGCATCTTAGAGTAGAACAACGTTCGTGCAAACAGCGTAATATTTTTGTCAAAAAAATTATCATACCTAATTAGAAACATAACCTTATTTCAATATTATCCGATTTTCTTTCGTTTTAATTTCATATCATCGATTTTTTTTGTTCTAATCCATATTCTAAATTTAAAATTATTTAAAAGTCAATCGTATGCAAAAGAAACAGAAAAAAATGAATTTTGGAAATAACTTGCCATCTAGCGGATAATATCTGCGTACGACGACATTTTCATTATTTCAAGCTGTTCGCCATTTAAAAACTGTATGAGGATATTAATTTTATTCATTATTTCTTTCCCGTGATATTTTTCCGATGTTTTAATGCTTATTCTGCTATTCTAGGCGGATACGAATTTAATAAATCAAAGATCATTACAATCCGTACTGCCATTCTCGAGATATACGTGGTGTAACCAACCCCACTTTGTTTTATATATACTTATAGATTTAATTTAAATATCTATAAGTATATCTTACTCTAGTGGCCGGGCACGACAACTACTGATTGATATTCGTGACTCAAAGACTAACTGAATTTGAATCGATCTGCCCCGGTGTACAGATAAATATGAATTCTTCTTCTTCTTTGGCCATATTCGTTCTCTATGAGGAGCATATAGTCGCCACGCGCCACCTTCATGTTTCCCTGTATTCCGCCAATTGCTTTGCTTCCTCTCATGATATGCCAGCATCCCTCAGTTCCGCCGTGTAAATCCTATGGATAGTACCCGACGGACGTCCGGAAGACTTGTGCGAGCAGCGGCTGTTAAATTGTCACAAGAGTTGTTCAAGACTAGGAGTGCTAGACCAGGAGTGGGGAACCTGCGGCCTTAAGGCCGCATGCGACCCTTTAGCTACTGCATTCTAGTGCGGCCTTCTGGCCAATTCTGTAATTCTGTAAATTTATGTAAATTCGTAAATTTCTGACATAATCTGACCGTAAATTCCTGTTTCCGACCAAAGATTTCCTAGTTAATGTTTACTGCGGCCTTATTTTGAATCAGAAAAATGAATGCGGCCTTTAGAGAAGTAAAGGTTCCCCACCCCTGTGATAGACCGTCCATCTCATGCAATGGTTACCCGACTTCAAGAAGGAACCGAACATCAGGTATATTCTTTTGCATACATACAGTTAGCCTGTCGCCTGCCAATCCTGCGAACAATCAAGTCTGCACATTCTTAGTATTGTATCCACCTGCGGCTTAAATCTATGTCTGTAAATATTAAGGTAAATACATATTAATCTAATAATTCTATAAAGATAATTTAGTCAGACTTACTTTACCACTTTAATGTTTTTTATCAATGTGATGCCATGCACTTGACAAATATAATATAATTAACCTTATTGAAGATATCACCTCTTTCAGTACAATGGAATCTAAATAAATCGTTAATGCCAAGTATACGAATTAAATTAATAAAAACAATAATCCTTTGTACTTCATTCCACTTTATTTAATATGTCAGGACCGTATTGACAGGACAAGTATTGACAGTGAACACCCTAAAAGTGATACGAATTAAATAGCTGCATTTTCTGAAAGTCGCAACATACAATTATTTACTTTGTTGCATTCGCAAAACGATGATCTACATACGTACTTACTCGCTTAATTGGCTTTAACGAAATACATTATTATGATGTAAACATCCGCTTATTTAGAAATGCCAAACTGCTTCAATGACTAAAAATAATCGCTCAATTTTTGTACGTGATGCGCGCGTACTTACTTACTCGCATTATCCGCATGTCATCGCCGGTTCTGTAACTCGGTCGTCATCGCGGTTTCATTCGCAAAATTTGGAAGTGCAAACTTAGCTAAATAAATAAAACCTATTAGGTACACCGACTTACTTCACACTCGCATATATTTTGAATAAAACTCGGACTCAACACACCGCCCAAGTATGCAATGGCTCACCGTTAGGAAAATCGCGCAGTTAATTAATTATGTATATTTTATACGTCAACTTAAATAATATTATGGCTTCACGTTTTTCTTTTTTCGTCTAGTAATATTTGTTTTGTACATAATTATTTGTTACCTTTTGTTAGATTTTACTCACCGCCGTCATTAGTATAAATAAAAAGACAGTTTAGGTCAAAATACGAGAAATGCATTTTGACTAATGAAATTACATATTCTTTATGATGGCATATTAAATATTTATTTTTATTATTTTATATTGATTGTCTTCACTCATGATAAAATCGTAAACCGAATCAAAAAATAACGTTTTGTTACAAATTCTCGTTGATCAGAATATTATGTCGATTTCATTCGGCTCTCTTTTTCTGTTTTCTCATTTTGGCTTCTGTACAAACGAGTCGCATGTAAATCAATGTTTGAAATCATGTCCTGTTTGGTCTGGTTACCGAAATGGCAATATCCAAATTGTATTTTCGTCCTGTGTATGACTCTAAATCATTTATTTACGCTACTATTTGACTGCAAATTAATTTTCGACAACTGACTTATGCTACATTTCCTAGTTTGTCTATTTTTTCGCTTAATGAACGTATCAAGGAAAGGCCTAGTTATGTTTTTTTCCATAATATAATTATATGGATATTATTGTTCTGTAAGTATAAATCACCTTCTGACTAAGCAAACAAATGTGATTGTTTCTTGACGATACGTCGATATGTGGCTGATGTTCCTAAAAGTTCCATCACTTCCGATGGTAGTAGTGGGTGGTTGTTTCGTTCGAAAAATCACAAGCTTATTTTCTTGCCAATATTTTTATTGGCTATAAAAATATTATCGACTGAAAGTTTTACTTTCGCATTTATGAGTGCATTCCGCTTTCGCTACACATTCGAAAATCATTAACGCGTTTTGTTAAGATAATGGACTTGGGATTCTTTTTATCCAAGCCTCTTGTTGTCGTAAAAAACATCGACTTTCGACCTTCGCAAGGTCGCGCCAAAGTGCAGCTCTCAATTACCGCCAAACCACGTATAAACATAACTCAATATGGCAATATTATATAAACATTAGTGGGACGATTTTTTGCTACTCGATGATATAACGGAAAAAAATATTAATATAATAAAAAAGAGTTGCCGAGTATCTGTCATATACCTATTCTGTATAATTATATTATGTTGTCATTTTTGCATGGTATGTATGTCTCGGCATTTCAAATATTCGTCCGTGAATATTTTTTTTTATCCTACATATCATTTTGACACTTTTAATCCAATGGTGTTGAATGATGTAACTTTGGTTTACAGCTAAGCGAGGATAGTGAAACTAAAAAGTGATAAATCGCCGTTATCGTGTCGAATCCGAAGGTTGAATATTTTGTTGCGGTCGCTATTTTGCCAAGTACTTATTATGTTGACTGCGAAGTCTTAATGCATTTGAGAGTGCTACCGCTATTAGTATGCTGGATACGATTATCAGCTAGCCATTTACGATTTTGTTTTTTATGCCGATACTATCTAGCCCAGGGTTGAGGAACCTTTTCTTCTCTAAATGTCGCATTCATTTTCCGATTCGACACAAGGCCGCAGTAAACTCTGACTAGGGAAAATTTGGTCGGAAACAGGAATTTACGGTCAGGAATTTACGAATTTATATAAATTTATAGAATTACAGAATTGGCCAGAAGGCCGCATTAGAGTAGCCAAAAGGCCGCAGGTTCCCCACGCCTGATCTAGCCAGTTGAGTGATTCGTATTCCGTACTAGACTCACAAGCAGTCTTCATTACATTCATAAGGGAGTCTGTGTTGTACTCCGAAAATTTATGTCCGATCTAATCGTCGTAAAAGTGTTTTCAATTATTTACTTTCGAGTTTCTATTGGGTGCGTTCACATTGACAAATTCTTCGTATTTCAACCATTCGCTTAATACCAATAAATATCTATCTGATATGTTATTTAGCTCCTCGATCCTATTTTCGACGTTTCGCTACTTAACCATTTGCAGTCTTTAATTGAAATATGTTTTCACATTAATTCATCTTTAATTAATTTATTATCGTATAATTATAATAAAAAACATTTTGAATGTTTCAGTGTAGTAAAATTTATCTTGCGCAAAACGCGTATTGGTAATATTTGGATGAAAAAAAAACTTAAATTATTTAAAAAATCAGTAAATAAAAAAACATTGCCAAATCTGTAATGTCGAGTCCAGCTCGACATAGGACTTCCAAGAGTTAAGTGTTAAAATAGTTTTTGGTTAAAAGAGTTAGGAGCACTTACTTTATTTAGCTTTAACGTAAATATTGTTTAAAAAAAAAACTCAACTTAAAGTTTCATAATAAAAAAAACACCACGGTAAAAATATTTATTGCCAATCGCCTAACTTTCGAAACAGTTGCATGTTTCATTATCAAGGCTCGATATGATAGTGAACAATGCACTTATGAATTGGAACACTTATCTGTTTCCCATAACATAATTTTGATACAAGCTTCTTGAGCCTTTAGTAATATATTATAATCTGTCAAATAATAATTCCGTAGTATTTGTTAGTAGATGATCGTAGATTATTGATGAGGTCTTATCAATTCATTTTTTGAATATTTTAGACATCCGTTATTCATTTGTTTGTAAAACTACTGGCGATCAACAATAGTTATAGTCGTTTTCAACCGTCAGTATCAGTGGAAGGTAATTATTACTTTAGCTAGATTGTGTATGAAATGCAGTGCAAATATCACGTGACCGGCACCGATATACTATAACCGATGCGCGTGTTGAAGTGCAATAAAAAACTTCGTAATTTTTGTGCTTGCACTTTTGATTGCGGCATTCCAATGAATTCTCCAATCCAAGTGCATAGCTAGCTGTAAACTGCTTCATACTGCATACGAATCGAGTGAATATTAACGGTCCACTTTCTCCGCACTTCATCGACTCCACTGGCAGTTTGATGGTGTCTATTATTTTTACCATGCTATCAAACAATCATAAACAATCGCCTGCCGTCACAATATAGTTTTGTTTTTATGTGGCTTATTTGGTGTCCATTGATTTATTATGTGTCTTCGTCGGCGGATAAAGGTGTCAAATTAAGACGCATTCCTGACAGCGGAAAAGTTTTCATCTTTACCCTTCATTTGGCGATACACTTTTGTTTTTATCATTTTTATATTCTTTAGATTGAATTGACATTCACTTGGTAGAACTGCATTGTAAGAAGGTGGAAAAAATATCAAAGTATTTTAGTTCTACAAATATTATTTTATTTATGGTTGGTAACTTAAGTTATATTAGATTAGTATATGTAGGGTTATAATGCAAAAGTACTATTTCCAAAATGAGCGATGTTGAGTTCGCTATGCAGATAGGGTAATTCAAGCCTAAGGAATCGACTAATCCTATTAGTTTTAATATAAAACGTCTATAAAACTGTCGTCTTCAAATTGGAAATCATATTTTTATGCAAATGTTATTTTGTTTGTGTCATTCGTTATAGTATTTGACTTTGAGTTTTGGAAAGAGTACGTTTTGCATTATAACCCCACATATAAGAGTGGACGGCAGAATATATTGAGTATCTCTTCTAAGCCAGTATATAGAGGTGATTTAATGTATATTTCTGATGAAGACAAAAGCCGAAATAGCTATTAACCATATATAAAATAAAATTTGGAGAACCAAAATACTTTGATATTTTTTCACGTTATTCTTTTAGTCTAAGTTAATTTATATTTCCTTTGTCTTTGAGTAGTTCATAAAAATTATGACGATCCTTAATCGTTGTTAATATATATAAAGTTGTTAAAACTGAATTCATTGCAACCTTAAAAAGTAATTTTGATTTTATTTTTTTGAGTAGTGAATGCTAATTACCACTATAAAAATGACTGCAAAATAACAGCTTGCAGTACATTCTTACGAAATTATTGATTTTTCCAGTAAAATGTCGTGCTGGGGAAATTAAATCATTTTAGCTTATGCTTTTGACTTATGTAATTTCATTTTATATGAACATGAATAAAGTTGCTTAAAATAAACATTTATATTGAAATCACAGTTAGTGCTAAAATTTTAAGAATTTTCATTTTCGGTATCTATACAGTATACACACATGATTTGGCCACTCGTAATGGTTTCACCAAGGACACGGCGTAGAATATTAAGTGGTAAAGTGGTTTTTTTTTCAAAAATATACTCAATTGAGGAAAAATCACTACGAATACGGTACGCGGTAATTTTGAGGTTCTTCGATATAAGAATTCCTAGATCATACTCGTCATACCTATGTATACAATTATTAATAAATACAAATATGGTTTCCAAATTTAGATGCAATTTAGCGATATTTTTTGTTTTGTTTAGAGACGATTCTTTATGTCGTGAGGCTGCCTGCTATTGCTCCGATATTAGAAGACAAATTAGAGTGTGACGGGTCAATCAATGCCGTTTCGAAAGTTTTCCTATATTTTATATGCAAGTTGTGTTTTACTGCCGTTTTTGGAATCGATAAGTTTAGTGAGAGTGAGTGTAATAAAAAAATACTCAATTCTCATTACCACTTTTCTTTTCACTATGTGCGTAGAAATCACAACACGGGTGTATATTTCTTTATAATCGAAGACATTTCCTTTCTTGGAATGTCGCATTTACTAAAGCAGATAACCGCGATGTGAATGCAGATTTACTGATATAGATGTTATTGATTACGACCTAAATTGGATATAGCTTCAAACATTTCAAAAAATTTCTAACGAAAAAATAGATTTGCTTTTTTAAAAGCATTAATGTTAATTTCATTTAAATATTTGAATTTTTTATAACCAAGTACAAGGTGCACAGTAACCAGCCATGACATTAAAAAGTGATGTGAAAATAACATTTATTTGATATTTAATGAATGTTTTATCATTTCATTTTGTGTGGCCGAATAATATAACACTACACCTAAGTTTTCGTCGTAAATATTTTCGCATACACAATAATTTGCGACTATTGATGTATCGTTGAAAATAAAAGTATAGATCGAATAATACAAATGTTCTGATATCAATGATGTATCAGATTTTTTCATCTAGAGCATGGGTGGCCAACCTTTTCAGCAGCCGGGCCAGATTTTAAAAATGAGATTTCCTACCGGGCCGTAAACAAGAAATGTATTAAATTTGAATCGGTCAAATTATGTACATTCACACAGATTTTGTAACTAAAGACTCGGGTTTCGCCTTTCGGCATCTTCAGGCCTTCAAGTGCACGGATGAACTTTAACTGAAGATGCCGGAAGGTGAAACCTGGATCGTTTGTCACAAAATCTGTGTGAATGTCCATAATTTGAACGATTCAAATTTAATATTGAAATTAAAATTCTGGGATACTTGTTGAATTGCTTGCGAATAATGATTGTATTTCTTGCTTCAAATCAACACTCTTTTCAACATTCACGCTCACGGCTATCCAAGCAAGATCAGAGTGCGCGCTTTTTAAAATCAGCTTAACGTTGTGATTGTTTGTTAACTCGAATATACCGTAGAAGAATTTGTCACGATAGTTGTATCAATGTATGTACTGAGTTACTTCCATATATGAGATATGTATGATACGAATTACGCACGTTGGAATGTTTTTTTTGGAGTTTTGTGTACACTAAAAGAAAAAAATGTGTACATATGCTCCGCGGGCCACAAGTAGACACCCAGTGGGCAGCACGCGGCCCGCGGGTTGGCCACCCTTGATCTAGAGGAAAATTGGAACAGTCGTGTGAACCAGCGCCGCTGATTCATTTAAATGTGTAATGTTCTATCTATAGTGCGTTTCTTCAATACTTTCAAAATGTTTTTACTATCCTTTGTCTAGATAATTTTTCAAACACAAATTTACATGTAGCACCCCATTACACCGTGGAAGGTTAGAAAAATATTCATATTAATAAACAACTAACTATCTCTCTAAGGCAGTGATGCACAAATGCGGCCCGCGGGCCGCATGCGGCCCGAAATGGATATTTTTGCGGCCCAAAATAACAAATACTTCATCAACAAATTTGTCATTAAATATGATAAAAAATAGTATTCATTTTTTTTAAATGAGTCGTATCGTTTGCGATGCATGTGCAGTCTATTTTTAGATTATTTTTATCAACACACGGATTTTATTGTTAGTTCTTCAGGATTTTTGTCAGTGCATGACGTTTGAGTATCGATATTTAAAAATCCCCTTCTCAGTATCCATCAATGAGGCCGATTCATCATTGCTACTAGAGCTGATCGATTTGCAGAACAACGATCAATTGAGATCGAAATATCAGGAAGGGGATCTGCAAAGTTTTTATAAATATCTCCCCAAAGAGCAGTTTCCTACCCTACGTAAAAAAGCTGCGCTTTGTGCAAGTCTTTTTGGAAGCACCTACATTTGCGAGCAAGCATTTTCCATATTAAAACTAAATAAGTCTCAACACAGAAACCGCTTGAACAATGATAATCTCAGTGCTGTACTAAGGATAGCAACCACAAACATTGAACCCGACATCAAAATGCTTGCTGCCAGTATGCAGTGTCAGAAATCTCTTTAAGTTCCATCGTGCAAATCTGCACGTAATGTGGAGCGGAAAAGGATCGAAGTTGCCGATAAAATTATGCAATTATTAAATTAAAAATAAAATATAAAATTTATATCTCATCTAGTGTAATATATCAATATTTTTTTTCACTTTTACCCTTTGCGGCCCGCGAAAAATTTTAAATGGATAAATTGGCCCTTCTCTCAAAAAGCTTGTGCACCACTGCTCTAAGGTATATCAGGCTGTCAATACTTGGTGGAAAGAGATTTTATTAAAAAAATAACTTAATTTTGTATTAATTCCACGTTTATTTAATATGGTCAAGATCAGTTTCGCTCATGACCGAGCATAATATAATAAATAAAGGAATGACACAAAAGTGTTTTATTTTTTGAACAACTGTATTTACAAATCTATGTATATTATATTATAGTATGCAAAAAGTAAAGCCATCATTATTACACTTTTATGCAATAAAACATGCTATAGATTTAATTATTAGTAATAACACAATATTTTTTTGTACTTCATTCCACTTTATTAATTAGGTCAGGACCGGTTTCGCTCATTGCGAGCATTTTCAACTGATAAGAAAAATTTATAAACAGTATTTTTCTTATCAGTGAACTATAGATTTAACTATAACATTAGCAAAAAAAAATTACTTAGCTGATTTGATGTGGCTGACAAAAAAAAATATAAATCTAACGTAATGAAACAGAATATAAAAAAAAATACTTCTTGTTGATTCTCCGTAGGTCGTTCACGTTTTAAACTGTGCTTACAGAAACCTTCAATGTGCATAAATATTTGCATAGGTACTTAACGCGGAAACTCGAAGGAAAGCGTTGTAAGTAAACAGAAAATTCCTCCCGACTACTCTCGAGTGAGCTTTCTTGCTCAGCTAATCCTCGAACGGTTTGAAAATCCAGCAATGCGTATGCTTAGCCTATATAATGATCTTATTAGGTTTTTATCTTATGCTTTTTACAATTACCTTGACTTCTTTTTAATCTTTTCATTTATTCAAGACGATATTGTGTTTTCAAAATAAAATTCTACTAGATTTGTATGTAGCTCTTAATCTAACGTTTCTTATTAATCAACCCTAGTTCATTCACCGCAATCTCATATTAGCGCAACGTAACTAATTTTTATGACAATTATAAAATACAAAAAACTGTTAAAATGATGTATACAAATAGATTCTTTGATACAAATTATTTGTCTGGGAACTTGGTTCTATGCAACATAAAATATTGATTCTAGAGTCTTTATCGTAAAAGCTGAAAAGTTTATTTTTCCTCAGAACTATCAATCTGTTACTTACCAACTTCTGCCAGAAAAGTGACGAAGTATATGTTTGCTTAGGTAAATAATTTGTAAATTAATTTGTATGGCTTGTTATCAAAGCTATCAGCCATGCAATATATTTATATTGGAACAAAATGAATACTATGATTTTTTTTGCATATTATAATTAAATTCTAAAAATTAAATGGAAAATCAATCAATGTAATCTTTCCTTATTGTTTTTCAAACGAGCTACAGAAAATACCATTTCATCAGTGGTTAGATGAGTATCTTTAGAATTGGATAGTATATAGTTATCAATATATTTGTTAGCGGTGAGAATTAATATCAATACAATTTTATAACTTGGTTATTTCACAGGTTGTGTTACAAATCGTGACACGTGTTTCACCTCTTTAATATGAAGGAGAGAATTAATATTGAATGGTTTAATTAAAGTTGTGGCTTGAGCAATAGACTTGCGAAAACAATAACTTATATTTATGAGGGGCTCAAGAGACAAACGGCTCATGAGTTATGAGTTAATTCAATTTTAAGTAAGCATGTTTTGCACTCTGCAATAAAAACAAAATAAAATCTATAAATAAAAACCTATATACATATATCGAAGATATTCCTTATATTTTGCTTCAATTCTTTTGCTAGGTTGTAATACCAATTGTTTGTCATACCTTGTTTTTATCACTCAACTTTTGTATAAATATCACTGTTTTATTGTTTTTCTTATCAGTTGACAATGCTCATCATGAGCGAAACCGGTCCTGATCTAATAAATTTTATGTGGAAAAAGTACTAAAAATGTTTTATTATTTTTATTATAATGCCATTCCACCAAGTATTGACAGTAAACACCTTAAAAGTGATATTTAGAAGATTTAAAATATTCACTCTTTCAAATAGGACGGTTTTGAGTGATCTGTCTAGCTTGTCAA
Source organism: Himalopsyche tibetana (assembly GCA_030503985.1). Taxonomy (NCBI): domain Eukaryota; kingdom Metazoa; phylum Arthropoda; class Insecta; order Trichoptera; family Rhyacophilidae; genus Himalopsyche; species Himalopsyche tibetana. The sequence goes on from JAPJYX010000030.1 coordinate 28,234,806, forward strand.
TCATACACAAATGGCCAAAGTCATGAAGGTCATTTATTAAATAACAGAAAAATGTCCCAACGGCACATGTACTTGTATAACACGCTATGTAAGTGGAAAGTTGACTTAGGTTACTTTTCCACTTATGAAATGGTTATTGGGGAATTTAAAAATGTGTAAAATGACAATCGGCCCAATTAAGACTTATATATAGGGTTGTTGGACGTCCCAATTAATCGGGACTGTCACCGGTTTTGAGTATGAGTATCGTGACCCGAACAACCCTTTCGGGACGCCCAAATGTCCCAGTTTACAAGGTTTTTTGATTCGAAAGTCTCGGAAAAGCTAAAAAAAAACGAGTCACGCTGATACTTAGGGCAAATCGGTAAATTCTTGGGTTTTCGGATTCGAACGTCTTGGAAGAGCTAAAAAAATAAATGAGTCACGCTGATCGGTAAATCGGACAAATGTCCCGGTTTGACTTGCAAGAAATCTGCCAACCCTACTTATATAACACACTAGTACAACACTTCGATCAATCTAATATTCTAAAACATACGGTATGAGCCGCCTGTTAAATGTCGCGCGTTGTGCGAATACTTTCAATATTTGCATCAAATAAACAAATTGTCGATTAATATGCACCGAATCCCGTTTGGGAGTAAATAAACAATTTGCATTGCAGAGATGTGATCGATTCGATCGCGGCGCAGTGTCGAAATAATTACTTTCCATTGTCTCCGGTCGCATTGCTGTGCGTCCGAGGCGAATTGAAATTTTAACCACGGCCCTCCGCCCCCCGGCTCCGTCTTCGCTGATTATGCGATTATCGCTCGAAAGCGGAATCCGTTCGGATGCCATTGAAAAGATACACGCAGTTTGCTTTTGCCACACGTCCGCCCTGTCGGACCGTATTCCGGGAAACGAACGAATTCGCTGCAATATTTCGGTAATCGCCTGTAATGCACGTATGTAATACTCGCCTGCTTAATTGGTATTATTTCAATATTGAAATATTTTAGGTCAAGTTTGTTTTTATTGGTGTTTATTTCAAATGTGACATGTTTGAGTGTATGGCAGTTTGGTAATATTTTTTTAAACAGTGTTTCGTAATAAAAAAAATATGGTACCCTATGCGAATCCGCAGTGTGATATGTAGGTAAGTCGATGACGAATAATTTCCTGTATCATTCTTATCTTCACGAGCTAGTTGCCTTGTCAGTACCTTGCCGACTATTTTCAGTTATACGTTTCAATTTTGCAATTCTCGAATAGTTATTGTCTGTGTCAACAATTTTTGTTTGCAAAAAATGATGCTCTTCATATTTTTTCAAACCAACAAATAGTTTTACATGATCGCGATATTTATAATTTTGTTCAGCGACTTAAACAATACTGTCGTTGCCAAGGGAGCTCAGTTATGTTAATTACTTATGTATTAGATTTTAGTAAAATGTGAGAAATCGACCAATTGTTTACCCTTTCATGACTACCTCATTACATATAACTCATTTCAGAATGTACAAAAGACATTATGGGCGAGTTTTAACTGTATGTATGTATTCTTCTCTTCTTTTACCATAGTCGCTCCCTGTGTGTAGCATATGGCCGCCACGCGGCATCTCCATGTTTACCTGTCTCTCATCATGCCATGTCAGCATCCCTCAGTTCCGCCGAGTACATTCTATGGATAGTACCCGACGGACGTCCGTGGCGCCGGAATCCCACCGGTCGAAAGAAGGGGCAGGCAGGATTGAGGCTTTCCGGAGGCATCCGCGTGACCCAGCCAGTTCTAACGTCTCTCCATAACCACTTAAGTGACAAGGCGCTGTCTTGTTCGTTTCCTTATCTCCGAATTCCTCACAAAACCAAACCACCTCACCCAAATTATCCGACACAAGCATCTGTTCTCGAATAATATATGTATGGTAATTCGCTATTGCAATGTTGATGATTAGTTTTGGCAATTGAGGATAGCAACTTTATTATGCCATGTACTTAATATTTTTTGATGAATTTGGAAAACTCGTCGCTTTTAAAGTATGGATAGTAAAAAAAATCTTTGGAAATACAAAACAATAACAATATAAAATAAACTTCCACAAAGTTACCGCCGAATCCATCGAAAGTAATAAAACAGTAACATTTAGTTTCTTCTCCCATCGCAATTTAGAATTTTTAAATCATTGAAAAATCCTAAAATCCCTAGTTATTAAATCCCAGAATACTGTCAACATTATGGTATGTATTTAGGTATAAATATTGACACAAATGTTACACATGCAGTTGCTATAATGTATCCATATTTTTTCATAAAGCCGGATATTGGACTCGTTATCTTCTGAACGGTCGAAGTTTTCCAGCTACCGACTTTGTCCCCTGCCAGTCACAAATTTAGTATAGAATTGAACATAAATGCAGACATTTAGATAATGTATACATACTGATTGTCGGTATTGTAAGTTTGCTTTTTGAGCCCACAGCGATGGGATCGGCTCGTCCAGATAATTTGCATCCACGTTCGGTGTGGGCAAGTCGCTTTTGTGCTAGAGCTGACTGACGACCGGACGATTCACAATAATTAGACAGCCAGACAATGCGGATACGCCACAATGAACGTGCACCTATGAACACGTACCTATCTGTATCACTACGGTCAAACGGAATGAAATGTTTTTATAACCTAGCACTTGACAGGAACAGTTTGGTTGTTTCACGTTAATGACTGCCGGCGTGGAAGTGATACTTTCGTAGTCGATGACATAAACGAATTGTTTTACTCAATACCCTATGCTTCCATTATGAAATACTCCTAAAACAAGAGTTGTCAAAATAGGGTCATTCCCTTATTCGTCCCGTATCCGGACATTCGTTGACTATTTATTCATCCAACAAGGACCGACGCCTTAATCAATTCCTAACTGCATTATCATTCCGTTTTGCGTTTTATTCAACGTATGCCAAAAATGATGTTTTGCATGTTGCGAGAACATGGTTGCATGTAGGGCAACCAATCCTGAAACCTTTTTCTAACCCGGGATTGAACGTGTACCATAAAATCGTGTATAAACCCATGAATTAACTTTTTTTTAGTCCATCCAAGATTTCGGAATTGCCAAAATGAAAAAAAATTGGGACCTGTTTTTTTAGCTCGCGCAAGTTTCTAGAATTCCCTCAATCCTGTTATCCAGCGGTTTCCAACCTGGGAAGCGTGGAGTACCGCCAGGGGAGGCGCCAAAACTTTTTAGTAAAATAATAAATTTAATTTCTAATAAAAATAAAACTTCAAATAGTAACGTACGGTAACAATTCAGTGTATGAATATTTGAAATTTTAGGAAAATTGAGTGGCTTAAAATATAAATCAATGCAGGGATCACAAATGCATCTACTTGTTCAAAAAGACAAAGTAAAAGCTTTCATTAAAATGTTGAAGTTATGAAAATCAAGTTTACAAAAGAATGAATTAGATATGTTTTCACTTTCAAAAGATTTCTGGGTTACAGCCATTATTGAAGAAACAAAAATATTTTTATTGAACACTTGGATGGTTTATTGCTGCATTTTTAAAATTATTTCAAAGACATTATTTTCTCAGCATTTTTGTGGATACAGAATCCATTTCTCGATGGTGAAGAAGTCGAATTTGAGCTGACAAACATCGAAAAATAAAAATTGATATAAGTAATTATCGTTGTAATTATCTAGCTCACTAAAACAAAAGTTTCAAAATGAAACCATAATTCAATTTTGAATAAATTTTAGTGAAGAGTATAAATCTTTGTGCTTCTACCCTTCAAAACGTATTATTTATTGCACTGGTTGTAATGAAAACCAAATATTGAGCCGGCGAAACGGCGTTCCGGCACCTTTTTCTGGGCACTTTTAATGTCAAAAATTTATTTTAGTACAAAAAAAAACCTTAAAAACCAATAGCTATTTTTCTTTTTATATTTATTAAAAAAATAAAAAGTAGGGGAGACGTGGCAATTTTATTCTTATTTTAGGGAGGCGCAGTAGCATAAAGGTTGGAAACCGCTGCTGTAATCCCTCGATTAGTACTACTAATCCTGGGATTGGAGGGCCTAGCTGCATGATGTTTTGCAGTATTTTTACGTTTTACAGAAACATACTTGAATCGATGGTCACATTTCTATTTTTGCCCAATTCTCCATTCAGCACCCCCATATCTTCAGGACTGCTGTGCCGCTGTCAATCGTATTTTTTTGCTTCTCCTATACTAGACGCATTTGCTGCACATTGCTTATTTAGGCTGTCGACTTGTGCGTCCCGTTAGGTCACCGTTTCCCAACCTTTTTCACATGCGAACTAAATAGTGAGGGATGGGGGGGATAAAAATATCGCGAATCAAGATAAAATGAATAAAACAACACGTAAAGATAAAATGTACGAAATACAGTATTAGATTAGCTTTGAGAGATCATTAAATCTTGGAGTTATTTATGACAGTGAGAATATAAATTTTCGCAATAATATTTAGTCAATATATCAAACCAATTTTATGTCGCGACCCTTAATCTAGGAACCTCTGCGTTAGTCACCCATGCACTTACTCTTATTCCTGTCGTAGTAATCTAACATAGTAACTGATAAAGCGTGAAATAAAAAAATCTCCGCAATTAACATACATATATCATTACAACGTGTACTTAAAAATATTATTAGTTAATACTGATTATTTTTATAGGGAATATACTTATGTAGGGATCACAGAATCGTCTCACAAAAACTTAGAATTATCGATCCCAAATAGGCAACTATTTTAATGATGAAAAATCTTACGATTAAAACTTTCTTTCATCGTCCGAGTCTGATAATTATCACATACGCCATCATTAAGTCTTTTATGTCAGGGGTTGGCATGATTTTGACACTAGCGTATCTGTCTTTTTTTATTACTGGAACCAACGTAATTTAAGATTGATGTTCTTCTGGACAATGATGCGATGACCCCGCAGTTCTTTTTCCTACGCGAAATGATCCAGTTGAATTATTATAATTTTTTTGACTCGTCAAAATGTTTATGATTATTTAATAACAGTTTTGAATACGGCTGTCCGCTCAATCTCAATTAAAAACAATGTTGGGACCGGTGCAGCCGACATGCCGTTTTTTCTCCTCGCACTAATGACCGTTTTTTGTTTGTGAACTAACATTTTTTTTCGTCGCAGGAGAAACCGCGAACATTAACGCAGGCTATTTCGCTAAAAATAAGAAGTTACATGCCGAAATCTTCAATAGATTTTTCGCGCACAGAATAATCGTAAAACCAGATGGCCGGCCTGTACATAATTCTTGAATCAACCAATCTCCCATCGTGTAAATAATTATCGATGGACTTGTTGAATCACTCCCAGGATATAATGTAAACTACCGTATACATATTGTCATTATAATGAACATCTTCATTCTGCTAAATGATGGGCATGCGGACCCAAAAATTAAATATATTCATCGATTGCTGCTTAGTGCTCGACCAAGTAATATTTTTCAGTCGCTTTGTAAAAGAATAAAAAAAATATATTATGTTAATTGTGTGATGTTTGTTTATTATGAATGTAAAACATATCATTTTATTATAAAGGCTTACAATATTTATATGTGGCCCATCAGAGACCTGTTGCACTTGTTTATCGTGATCGAAGGCATGGGTGAGGAACACCTTTCCGTTGGACGGTCGTATTAATTTATCTTAATTTTTATAAGGCTGCACTCGAGACATTTTATAAAATATTACACCTACATATTTATAAATGCGCATACATTATTTTGCAAATTAATAAAAAAAATCTCCATGTTTTGGTTGACATTGACAATTAATCCTGAAATCTTTTTCTATTCATATCCAAACTTTCTCATGGATTAATATTTGTAGTTTCCTCACTCTATTCTTTGTGGTTAGATATGCCTTTCCGAGTTTTCTGTTTTAATTCTCAAATTCTCTGCAACTCATTTATGGAATGAACTAGGCTCATTTCGGTCGTATGACAGACAATTAATTGCCTCACTGTGTGTGTCAAATGATTAGATTATTGCCTCGTATGCGCATGTAAATTGCTGCGTAATCCCGGTGCTTTGCTGCATTTTTGTTTGGTTAATTTATATTACTGCTCGCCTACTAATTGACTTTCGCTCTTTTTCTGGGGTCAGTCAGTACGGCCAACCACTTCACTGAGCGTCATTGCCGCAATTGTTGCTGTAAGTACTGTGACGGATTTGTGTGACGGTTGCGTGTCTAATTCAGACACCTACATTTTATTTACCTGTTATGTTCTTAGCGTATTGCAGGAAAATTCAATGATACTTTAAAATCACAGTAAAAACAATCTTCGCTTTTAATACAATATCTTATATTCAACATAATCGTCTTTAAATTGGGTAGAATATTCTAAAAGTTGCTGGTTTACAATCGAGCTAAACCGAAAAATCATCACCGTATTTATTATGTTTGCAGTTATGTTATTTACTTACTTCATTGCTGACACAGCTTGGCAATCGAAAAGTTTCGGAAATCACCTGTGTCTCCGGAAAAAGCTTTAAGACTACTTAAGGTAATTCGTGATGTTGTGAATAGGGATTGCAATGCAGGTAACAATAACGAATCAATACCGATATCGGAAAAATGTATCAAAAAAATACCAAAAAAAATGGCTAACTGAAATCTTAATACTGAAAAAAAAACCAAAACCGCTATTTCAATATTTTTTGTTAAATATCCCCATTAAAAACTATTTCATATGCATACAATGCTTAGATTCAGAAATACTCTGTAACATAAATATTGATTCTTTACATTGAAAGCTAAGTTCATCAATGCTGACAACACATTTTCGTATTGACAAGTCCAACTGCAAGAAAAGTCATCAGATTCACGCCAGGAATTACTAGTACCTAACATTTTCAAAATCGGTATTTTAGTACTAAAAAGCTTGAATACCAGGACCCTGGTTTCGAAATCCATATATGTGACACTGCATGTTCCCAGCCACGAAAAAAGCTAACCCGTTATGATTATGTTACGAAAGATTCGAGTTATATGTAACCTAAACGAAACGACGATACAATATAATCTCTCATGGAACACAGCCGTTGGCATCTTTTGCGTACGGATTTGTTGTAGCTTAAATTTCGCTAGCTGTGCTATGTCGCCATTCGAAATAAAGAGAGAAAGATGAGGTCGCGCAGTGCACATAATGTTGTTCTAATGTGAAGTCGAGCGGAGACTTTTCCCACGGCCGCCGCATTTCTTCTACGCCGACGACGCTATCTAGCCGTTTGTTGTTGGTTGTTTTTCACCGAAAAAAATGGACAATATTTCTTTTCAATTATCAAATATTTGGAGAAAGTGCTTCATTGCACCGGCGCCTATTCACGATTGTATCTGCACATCAAGCGATGGGCCGCGTTTCATGTTGATTATTTAATAATATCAAATTTGAATTTTGTACTTTTCCATGAGTTTTGTCGCTAACGACCCAGGTTTCGCCTTTCGGCATCTTCAGGCATTCCAAGTGCACGGATGTACTTGAACTGACAAAACTCACGGAAAAGTACAAAATTCAAACAATTCAAATTTATATTGAAATTCCATCAAGCACCCTCAGTCGAAATACTTAATTTAATAACATGTTTATATTTCTACTTCTCGCCGCTTCTACTCGATCATCCGCAATCCTACGCCAGTCGCTGACCTCCAGCACTCGCAGGTCCTGTGACACCCCGTCTATCCAGCGAAGTCGCTGTCTTTCATACTAGTTGTCTTCCCTCGGGGATAGCAAATGTAAGATATTTTGTAGGGTTACATTCATCCATGCGTTATATATATCTGACAATGTCTAGGTCACCGTAGAGATTATCAAGCTCTCTGTAGCTTCTGAGAGTCTTAAGAGCACCGTGTCCAGGATGGAGTTAGGTCGGGATTAGATTTTTTTTAGGATCGTATGATTAGAGAATTTTAGACATCGGTTCTGTTTGAAGACAATTGTTCAGAATACAAATTATACTGAAATATTATTTTTTACTCATTCGTCATTGGATTCAACACATAAATTCGATTGAATTTAATTACCAAAATATATTCGAAATGTGCTTACCATTTATTTGACTTATATTTTTAGTTTAAGTAGCGATATGATAACAACGTACGTAGGAAGAAAATTTGAAAGACGATCTTCCAACGCCACTCTTGTATTGTCTTTTTTATATGAAATTTTCAAGTTTCGTATTTGAGCAAAGTCTTCAGCTCGAAAGCACATAATTACTAGGCCTTGACATTGTAAATAATGAAAATTGCAATGGTATTTTCATGGTTGAACACCTTTTAATAGTTGGTTTTCACTGAGCCAAAAGACGAATGGTTCGCTAAATATTGCCGCGCTAGAATGGCCGTCCACTAAATTATCGCATTATAATTATCACAATAACGTCACTCGTTCAAATAATAGTATTAATTTCCCAGTGATGTTGGAAAAAGTAAAATGCGTTGTGATTTTGAACAATCGCTATTTTTTTCTCCTAAGAAGTTTTGCATAAAAGTGACTGGTTTCTTTTGTCTTACTCTTCGTCGTTCTTTTGTTATTCGCGATTGTTCTTTTTGACAATAATATTATAGAAAATTGAATATCGTTCCGTTGCAAAATCACTTAACTCTCGAAATACCGAAGGTATAATTTTAATACCAATTAGAAGCCTGTTTTGTCTTACAAATTAAATTATTATACTTACACTCGACGGTTATTTTTAACACGGTCCGCTGGAAAGAACAATTACTATTTATACTCGAATTTTTCTGGAATAGAAGATGACTTTTGGCTAGGTAATGTATTGCTAGGTTGCATTGTTTTAAAGGCATGAAAAATAGAAGATCTATTTTTTTGTGTTTGGGTTTTTTTATGTGGAATTTGTCAGTGTTTTTCAGTTTGATGTACTTACTCGTGTGTCAAACAAAATATTCAGAAAAAATATTTTCAAAATAACCTAAATATAATATTATATATAACACATTTATCGATATACTTATACATATTTCATGTCGTATTATTTGTAACTATGGCGGTTTCAAATAAAAATATTAACGTATTTTAATTAATATTTAAAAAAAAAAGTGTTTACGAGTCTAATATTAGAAACCGGGTTGTCAAAACCGGTTTTCGAGTGTTGAAAATTTATCAAAAAACCGTTTTTTGAAAACCGACACGCCCTAACTTGGAGAATATCACGATTCAAAGTTTTCTCTACAATACCATTCTGATGCATAAATAAGACGCGGAATGCGAGTCGAAGAAATCCTTCCATAGATAGTCCTTCAGACAGCATTTCCTGTCCTTTTAATGTAAAGTAACTCTGACCTCTTTTTCAATTGAAGTCCTCGATGCATGCCAATATTCACTCGAGCTTATCAATTGAAAAGAATAAATGGCATGCTCGTGATCCTTTTACATCTATTTGTTAAGATAATGATACTTTTTTTTTTATTATTTTGTCAAAGGAATTCTTGATAATATACCTTATATAATACCTACTTTTACTCAATTGATTAATGCAATTCAAGGTTCAATAAAAAAAACATGAAACACTTTTTAGTACCGATTGTATATTATTTATGTAAAGATCAGAAAAAACTTCGCTCATCGCGAGCATTATCAAACTGATGGTAATGCTCGAGATGAGCGAAATTTTAAATAAATAATATGAAATTAGTATCATTTAATGACTTTCAATCACGAAGTGAGCCACCAGTGGACACCATAAATGTAATTAATTAACATTCATTCCAGATGCTGTTCCGCGATGGTATATTATTTTATTTGCAAAGTAAAAACCTTGGACGAGCGAACGATTTTTCTTCGTCGATTTTGACTATCCTCGAGGAGTGTTGGAATTTATTAATAGTCAAAGAAAGAAAGAAGTATTCTTTCTTCCATGGATAAGCTTAAATATAATATTGGCCTGACAATTGCATGAATTTATTTCAATATTATTTCCATAAAAGAAACCCTTGCAAAAAATAAATATTAAGCCTTTAGAAATCCTTGCGAGATTGCAAGCTCCACATGGTAAGGTTTTTGTTCATATGTATTTGAATAAGCAACCGATCGGTAGGATTCACTTTCGGCTCTCACTGAATACGTGGATTTATTTACAAATTAAATTGTAAAATTTATAAACATTATTCCATGAATATATTATTATCGTCTATGCATTTCAAAATTAATTCCGATGGAAATTTTAATTTTTTTAACATACATACGTAAGTCTACGCTGCGATACTCTACTTTTATGGTACGTCTCGAATGTTCAGGGTAGTCGTTAAGACAGATGCTTGCGGTTGGTTACTTGGGGGTAGAATGGCTAGATGTTGTCGGGAATTAATACCTTTTAAAAATAAAATGCCACAAAGAAATTCTGTCTTCTGACGAGCGGTTAGATTCCGTTTTCTTGGCGAGCGAAAAAGTATCCAGGGGGGAATATATGGTGAAAATGTTCAAAGAAAACGAAGGCTAGTCAATAGAATGTGTGGCCAAGTATTATATTTTTGGTATATTGCTTACTTTCCTTATACAAGTACTTGTGACAACTCTCTGCAACTGGTTAATACCACATAATATCATGCATCTCACCTGCAGTGGTTTTCAGAAACTTTCAGAGACAGGAAGCCAAAATATTTAGAGTTGCTGGTAAATTTCTTTATTAAAAAACCCAGTTGTAGCATATATCTTTGAATTTATGAAACGATTGCAAATTTGATTTATTATTTTTGTAAGAGATGTCAAACGTTTTAATTATATGCAGTATGTTTAGTGGCACTTGTTCATATTTTGTACCTTCATCTATAAAATTTCTATTACCAATTGCTTGTTACAATTACACCCTTGTTAGTTTTTCTTGGTTTAGTGTACATTGCCCTGTATTAATGTATATTCTTATAAGTTAAAAATGTCCGTGTTAAGCGAAACAGTTCTAATTATATCAAATAAATGTAAAATGAGTACACAAGAGTGTTGAATATAATGCTTTTCCACCAAGCGTTGTCAGTAAACACCATAAAAGTGATTTATAATAAAGTAAAGAATTAGTTATGATTTAAGATTTCGACTGAAGGTGCTTGGTGGAACTCCCATGAGCTTATCCTTTTCGTCAGCAGTGGCTTTCAACTCAATGATACATATATTTATTATATAAAAACGAAACACTCATTTACTAAGCGTCAGTTCAAGTTCATCCGTGCACTTGAACGCCTGAAGATGCCGAAAGGCGAAACCCGGGTCGTTAGTGACAAAATCTGTGAGAATGTACATAATTTGAACGATTCAAATTGAATTAGTTATGCTTTATTGTCTGCTTTTATACTTCCATTGATTCTTGTTATGTCAGTACAAATAACATTTTGCTTGTCAATGATTAATATGTGCGTTATGCCGTTTCGTATTTTGTATGTCAGTTTTCAATATTAAAGATAGTTATCTGTTTTTTTTTATGATTCGGTCATCAATCAGCAAATAATACGTAAGAAAAAATATTAATAATAAAACCTGTGTGTCGTTCTGTTCGGGTTTTACATATGAATGTGAAATCAATAAGAATGCGGTCCGCCCGGCCTTTCTATTCGCTTGCATCTTTTTCCATTTCAGTACAAGTATTACCCGGCACTATTATTATTTCTTAAGTAAATATCTACTCCTCGTATCTCAAAAGTGAGTTTGTCCGTCGAACGGGTTTTTGCGAGCGAATAACCTCTAACTCTCAGGGCTGTCACCTGACGTCACTGACCTCGGCGAATTCAGCGTCAACATTACTCGGCATAATAGGAAACGACGAACTCGGTTGCCAACCCTGTTGTAATTGGATGGGCATATCTGCATTTTAACATAATGACGTTTGAAGAGTTTCTATTGAATACAATATTTAGTAACGCAAATTATTTCTTTCTTTTTACATTATACTAGACGTGTCTATTCACAAAAGCTAAGTCATCTGAAATAGTAATGTTTTTCCGATAAAAATAACGTCACTCCGCCGAACACATCCTACATAGTTTAAGTAGAAAAGTGATTGCAGGATACATCTACAGATTGTCATCAGCATCTTTCAAATTCGACTATACCCTTTCGTTTAGAATAAGATTCAGACAAGATAGAAGCTCTCCTGAGTCATTTTCAGAATGTGCTCGAGCACTCTTCATTTGGAACTCTTTTGTTTCGGGTTTATGATAGAATGTTAACACAGCTCTCTTATTCTTGAATGCACAAAATATAAAACCACCGTACCACGAATATTAACCGCAAGCATCTGATAAGTGGTTCTGATTAAAAATAAATGTGGATCCCATGCTTTCACATTGTATTGAACGTAGCTCTTGTCAACCCCAATCAGACATCGAACTCTACGACTAAACTGAGTACTTACTGTGGAAATATTTGATTTGGTGTTTACATGACGCACATACGTTGCTTTGACCACGGCACTATGGACGCAATTGGGATTACAGGGCTAACCTGTATCTCTGCAGGACAGGAAGATAGGGAGGTTCGTGGTCCAGAAAATAGAGTGATGATTGAATATGGCGATGGCTTTAAAATAAGATCATAACCTTTTGATTATTTGCCTAGAGGAGAATTCTGCTATGTCGTCAAACATTAGAGAGACTCGTTTCCTTAAATGTTCGCATTTTTCTGATGCACTGGGTTTGTGAGATCAAGTTATAAAATCGCTGTGGTAAAATGGCGTCTTCTTCTAACATTAAAAATTGCCCTTTTTTATGTGTTCTCAAACATCGACTTCAAGGCGTTAGTTGCGTGATAATTATCGCAACGTGACCATTCATTGTTCCCTCAAAACGGTTTATTTTTAGTTGATGGTGAGCTTTACACACTATTCAAGAAAACGAATATTTCTTTACATTTTTTCATTTATTAATGAAAATAATTAAAGATTCCTAGTGTTCTATTTCGTCACTTTTTGCGGCGTCATGTAGTTAGAATAAAGGGAATACTCCTCAAATCTTCTGAATCTTGGTTATAATGTAGTCGGGTGATTTTTTGACTTATCGTGATTTTGAACTGTCAATTAGGTTGCCGTCCTTCAGAAATCGGGCCATTGTAAGCTCTGCTTGGGGACACCACGATAGACTTCCTAAAAACGGGAAGTATGATCACATTTCATATAATGTTGCGTATTTGTTTTATAGGAGCGGTCACCAAACTAAGGCCCGCCGAAGATTTTCATCCGGCCCGCGAAAAGTTCTGGATTTTTGCATAGAAATTATTCATATAAATTTTCATGATTTAGTTGTGAATTCACGACAACTATTTATTTCAAATCATCAATTGTCATACAACTATCTGGTAGGGGACTCAAAGTGAAGGAAGATGGATAGAATTGGAGGCGAGAAGTTTGGTGACCCCTGTTTTATAGTATTATAATTCGTGTTTCCCAAATGTTTGGTTTTTAATTATCTTTAAATTTTAACCAAATACTGAAAGATTATATATAACCTGCATAAAAATATTAACTAGAATTAATACCTGGCTTCGCCCAAAATTTTGGCTGATTATATCTTCGTCAACCTGCAACACGTGAAAAGATAGATACATTTCGTGATAGTAGTAATTCTAGTAATCGGTGATATATTTTTATGTGGTTAGATTTTCTAAATATCTTTGTACAATTGTGGTTAATTTTATCATATTTTGAATGTCAAATAGTTTTCATCGTTAGTTTCAATTTGAATGCAACGTTTACCTCTCAAAATGACGTAAACGATTGAAATTCAGATAATATACCAGCGATTGCATTGCACAACACTAATTGTGTTATTTAAATAATATTATGGAAGACATTGAGTTTTTTTTCATGCACATTGCATTTTAAATGTTTCTGTCAAAGACGACGGACAAGAAAAACATACCGTTTTAACGTACATATCTGTAGATCTATCTTGTCGTATTGTGACATATATTTTCAAATAAACATGATAAATGAGACCAATACCTAATAAGTTAGTAATTGTTTTCAGCATTTCCCGTGAAGTGAATAATTATTATATTATGATTTCTTTCGAGGGAAATAAAAGTCAGCGAAACTAATAATAATATTGCATTTGCTTTTTTTTTTACTTCGAATTAATTTATTACTCAATCCTTAACTTTTAAATTTAAATAAAATATGCCTCGTTATTCATGGTATAACCTTTACGCGGTTTTTGTTTTGCCTTGTAAATATTGCTTTGTTGGCTTAGGACCAGCTGTGCGAATTCTAATTTCAAGTTATGTCCATGCCACCCAACACGTCATTATTGATTCAACCACTAGGTCAGGTAATCAATTAATAATATTGAATCAAGAACATCTTCGCTGTCGGAACCAATTGTTTCCTTAGGACAGGGATGGCGAACCTATGGCACGCGTGCCCGAGGTGGCACGTTTGAGAATTTGGATGGCACGCGAACGATTTCCAAGTTCAAAAAAAAAATTTTAGTTAAATAGTCCGTAAATTATTAATTCATTTTCAAATGATTCCCAAGACAAACTACAATCGTTAAAAAAAATATTTTTTCTATTTTGTTATTTTTTTCTGCTTGGATTGGCCACGCCACACAATCGAGAAATAATATTTGAAGATTGTTGGCACGCGGATCCAAAAAGGTTCGCCATCCCTGCCTTACGACGTGGAGGGTTATACCAAGGGCGGTAGGGAATTCCAAACTTGGGGGAATTGCAGAGTTACAGGGGGGGAATCATTGGATTACTAGATTTTTGTTTTCGAACTAAAACTTATTGAAAATTCTACAAAAATTTTTGATGATTGAAATGTGCTTCAGTTATTTTAGTATGTTAGTAATTAGTTAGTAAAAATCTACTTAATAAATGTATAATATTATGTACACAGTGTACACACTATTATATGTAGGTAACTATCTATAAACAAATGAATTTCAACACCACATAGACTATTTTGGGTAGGGGGAATATTTTCAGTGAGACGACAATGAATACCACTCTTATATACATATATGTTTTAAAACATTTTTCAAATTAAAAAAACCCCCTTTATACCAATAATCGAGCGAAACAATCCTGATCATTGATAAATTATGTGTAATTACTAGTTACAAAAGTGTTTTACTTATTTAATATGATATCTTTCCAACAAGAATTGATAGTGATCACGATAAAAGTAAGTTGAGCGTTTGTCTCGCATATAGCACTCATTAAATTACCGGTTGATTAAATTATCTCATTTTAAGCAGTCTGGTGTATGGACTTGTACCAATTCCACATTATTGAAAGCAGACAGAACCAAAAGAAATTTATTTTCATGATAGTACTTAGTAATCCAAATTATTTAAGGGTATCACTTGATTATTTTCTAAGACGAGTGTGTTTAATAAATGGAATAAACTCACTCGTTTTCAACTAATGTGAAGGCTTTGATATGACATTGCTTTTTCGACGCTTTGATTCTGATCTTTTCAGAAAAAAGTTATATTGTAGAACGATTTCCCAGGCGGTTGAAGACGAAAACTTGTTATCCTTTTGAGTTTCGGTTAACGATAGGACAATCTTTTTAACGTCCCTTGAAAAGTTTCAGTTTTGTGATAGCTTTATTTTGACACTCTCAAAGCGAACATAAATCTTAAAGTTATAGAATTTTTAATATACATTTCGTCGGTGTTTTATTTCTCTCGTCTTTTAATGTACTTACAGATATTTTATTAATTGTTCTTTTAATGTGTTCACTGTCAATTCTTGGTGTAAAGATAGTATATTAAAAAAAACTGGTTCTGATTCTGCATTCTTTAAAAAAAATATAGAATTACTTTTGATCTCATAACAGGTACCATTATTACGCAATTGATTTTTATATTTAGTTTATTTGTAAACGGGGTCCTACAAATTTTGATTGAAGATAATTTAATTGTTCGTTACACCTTGTTTTTAGTGTTAAGAAAATTTTGTATAAATAATCATGTATATTTATATTCCAACCATTTGATAATGTTTGTGATGTGCAAAACTGCTGCTGATCTTTAATAAATAACGTAATGTAAGTACAGAAGAGTTTTATTTTTGAATATCAGCACTGCATTTATAGTGGCTTAGTCCGTACGACAAAAGTTCTCAACTATGAATACTTGATTATATTTAAGTATCTTAATAATATGGCAACACTTGAAAAAAAGCGAAGTAAACACAAAACAGAGTTCATGAAAAGCTCAAATATCGATGGAATCACACACCTTGTTCCAAGAGAAAATCTTTGAAAAAGATCTATCAATCTGGTCGCGCTAGGTACTTACCAGTAAATTATTTGTTTTGACGTAAATTTTATGCAGCATACTGAACCGATTCTGTAGAGAGCTCGGGGGTATTCAATATCAGTTTGACGAAATCCGTTTTTGTCGGCAATATAAACACATTCAAATATTTCACTGTTAAATTATTATTCAACTTTTGGCGGTATTGATTAGTAATATATCGAATGTATTAATAAAATATCCGCGTGTCTGATCCACAAACAACAATGGTCCACTATGACGATAGTAAATCCACGAGGTAGTCGCTATTTGGCGAGTGGCGACGACATAGAAAGGCCAAGATCTCACTCGCCTTTCAACATAAACGTTTTTATACGAGGCCCTATATTTTTGTCCGTTCTCATTACCAGCGTTCCAAATTGCATTGCATATATTATTATGTAGCTAACACACAAGGTTTACTACGCAGGTGGAACGATTTGCTTGTTGGTATTGCAAGTCTACATAAAATACTACGATCGGTATTTCGTTAAGTGTGATTTGATTGTGTTAAATAATTCTGTTAAATTGTTGTTACCAAACCGGTGAAGCAATAGCAGCATTCGCATTACATTTGTCAGGTGTTTTAGACACAATCATTGCGATGTGGACAAAGCATTACCATATATATCCCGCAGATTCTCACACTGTGGCTCGTATACTATATGAAAAACATTTTTTTTTAAATAATTCTGTTCAACAAATGTCGTTTTCTGTGTTATTTGAAATACGTAAAGAATCTTCGTGTGAGAATATGTGCAATACATTATTTTTTTTACGATATCATGATTAATTTAAAATAAACTAATATTACGTATGAAATAAATATTATAGAAAAAAATATGGCTTTCTTATTTATCTTTTAATGCTGCAGAAATAAACACATCGGATAAATACACATTTTTTATAATTAAGTCGCCAATTTCCAAAATTCGCCTTGTCCATTTTAATTTTTTTAAGAACGTGTAGGAAACTCTATATTGAAATAATAACCATATTTTCTTGAATCAAATTTAAAAATATATTATCTATTTCAATTTTCTTCATGAAAATATGCTTTTTTTTAATATAGAAGGTTCCCTAAACGTTTTTTTCGTAAGTATTTCCGAAATAATGAAAATGGACAACTTGAATTTTGGAAATGGACGTCTGAATTATAGTAGTTGTTTTATCCGCCATCCTCCTCTCCTGTCTTGTATACTCTATAGAGCCAAACTGTCAATTAATGAAAAAACTTCTTCCGGTTCCTCCGGACGCATTGATTGAAGTGTCACCGTAGGACATCTTGATAAATCGTTTGTTTATATTAACACTTGAATTCCGAAACGTCGAAAATAGAAACGAGGAGCGACGGACAACAAAGCGATGTCACCTATACAAATTTGAGTTATAAGTATTTGCAATGCATTTATTGCGGTATCATTGAAGATTACAATCAATATCAGCTATATATTATAGGTATTTAGCTAATTCTTGGAATAAGAAGAATTTTGCAATGTGAATGCAACCACTAGAAAAACGGAGGTTAAAAAAACACTTGTACTGCGAGTTCCGCCGATGGGTGAAATGGATCCTGATCTAAAATAAATTATGCGGAATTAGTACGAAAGTGCTTTATTTTTTCATGTTATAACGGTCAAAGTTTTGACTATTTATATAGGGAAAAAAAGCATGTTTTTTCTTATAAACCTAATCAATGTTAATTTACGTCAGTTGCTATAACCCTTCGCCACCTTTCTATCAACTTTTTTATTTATGTTTCGTAAGTAAAATTCTTCTAGCTTCGATGGGAAAACAAATCAAGGATTGATTGTGTCTGTGCTGTTGAATATTTTTTTCCCGTAAATGTCTCATTTTTTTGATTACCAGTCACGGTATTGCCTTTACAAAATTAGTGAATCAAACAATGACGTAAACACACTTTACCGACAGACATTTAAAAAATATAAGAGCTCTCTTGGCCATGCTAAATCTAAAACGAAAGTTTGGATAAAGCACCATCAAAACAATAAATAAGTAATAAATAACTGATAAATACTATCGATAGTATTTATCAGTTAAGTGAGAACAAAATATTTATCATCCTAGAAAAACGTTAATCGGTTAAATAAGACTAATAAAATAGTAAGCCTTCATTTTATTGTTCTAATCATTTTATTTCAATCGAGATGAATGAGTATTAAATGTCAAACATTAACAGTAAACATAATTTTTCCTTTGATGAAATTTATTTGAAAAACTATTTGAAAAGTGAACATAACAAGACGGACCAATCAAAAAACGATTCGGACCTCAGCCAATCAAAAGTCAATTATACAGAACTGTCTTTGTTTTATACATATATAGGATTATAAACGATTACATCAGGGTCTGAAATTCGAATCATTCCTTGTAATTCAAGTATTGGAAAAATAAAATTAATATGTACTTACCTACGAATTAAAGGTTATTATTTTTATTTTGTAAACAGCAACAGTTTTGAATCGTTGAAATTGTGTACGCTCCATTCAAATGTGGTATTGTACTTTCATCAAGTTCCCTCAGTCGATAGTTTTAAATATACAATGGAGATCTTTTTCTACAGTCAAGTAAAAATTGAAATCGCAATTTCGTTACTAAAGAAAATAGTCTTTGGAAAATAGTTAAATGCTGCAATTAAGCAATTGAATCGCATGCATATTATTGAGTTGAGCATTTATTAATATTCTTCCATTTCCATTTTTTGCGCGCAAATAATAGGTTTATAATATGATCTGCATTCGCGGACCAGCGTTTGAGAGCGATAATCTAATATAACCAAGGTAACGAGCAAAAACAAACGAAAAAAACACATTCATCGCAATCCGGTCGTAATTTTTATTATGAACCAGTCACGACTCAACTTATTTAGCTTTTAACTAGCTATCAGCTATAATATTATCCTTTTGCCCACATATCAAGTACCGACGTATACGTTATTATTGAGTGTAATATTTTATCTGTTATTATAACTACCAAATACAACTTTGTACGTATCGTCCCTGCATCTCGAATAGGTACCGCTCTATATTCTAATATTTTTTTTACTTCGTTAACATTATACAAATCTATTTATTGAAAGGAATTTAATTGTAATTAGGTGGAAAAAATATTAAAGTATTAAGTACTTATGTATACATATTTTATTTTATAAACGATTGTGACAGTGAACACCTTAAAAGTGATTGATAAGCTATTTCGGTTTTTGCCCTCATCACTGTAGGGCATCCAATACCGGGATCCTAACATATTTTGCGGTCCCGTAATCCGGGTTTCGTAAACACGTAAAAAACCCTAAATAGAGCTAAAAAATAGAGGTCCTCCGGCTTGTAAATAATTGTGAATCAGTAAGCTCGTCACTTTTTTCTACAATGATCTCAAGTAATTGTGGCATGATATTATGGTGATTATCAATCCCGGAATCCCGGGATTGAAAGATTATGAATTCTGAAATGCCGGGATTGGATGCTCTACTTATCATAACTACGTTTAAACTCATATTAACTTAGCTATATATACTGCTTAGAAAAAATACACATTAGATCCTCTCATCCACACCAAACATTATAATTTATATTGGAAAATATCACGTTCATAAATTGACTCGAGTGTTTGTTGGAATGATAGCAAATATTGGATTAATTTGGGATTGGGATTTGAATAATCCCATATTTGTTATTGTTCCGAGAAACACTCCAGTCAATTCGTGAAATGTATTATATAAACCATTTTCTTACTTAAACAAATTTAAATAATGTTTATCGCAACGGTTAAAAATGTCTATATACTTTGCACACGTTTACTTACGCATTGCGATGTACGGTTTTAAAAATGTGATATTTTACTACTTTTTTTAGAAAAAAAGCAGTAAGTACTCTTTAAATTCGCGACAATCTGTTATAGCAACTCAACAAGAGTATATTTATTATATATGTGACGTTAGAGGTGAAGTGAGCCAACTCTTAAAATGATAAATTAAAATTCTTGGACTTTTAAATACTACCACGTCTTTATTTGGTGCTTTGGTGGATTCCATATTTTTATTTTACGGATATAAATAACACTATTGCAATGTGTATTAATTGAGATTACTTCACCTTTACGATACTTTTAAGACAGGAGACCCCAACCTTTTTGGACCCTGGAGCGCATTCTAAAGTATTGGTAGGACGGCGGGCACCATCTATTTTTTCTAATGATATTTATAATTGGGCAAGAATAATAATATTGGGATAATGTTCCTGTAACCAACAATCATAAAGATGCTTATCGGCTGATTGATTGATTTTATGAAGTTAATGATTGAAAATAATGATTCGCAAAGATACGTTGAACGGTTGTTGCGGGTCAATGTTGCCGGGTACACGGTATCCCTGCTTTAAGACGTGTAGAATATTACAACGCGTCTAACTTATTTTTTTATAAAATACCACTTGGCTCACTTCACTTCTAATGACCCCGTATAGTATCGTTTATTTTTACCAAAACGTCAAATGCAATAAAAAATCTCTTCGTTGAGTGAGTAAAATTCATATTTCTTTTTCCATAATTATTACACATTTGCATTTCACTGATTGTTAAGTTTGAGTTATTATTTTGTCATCTACATAACTTATGTATATTATGTCACTGTACCATGACAGAATTCATGAATAGTCATGATTGTATGCGTGCTATTAATGAGTACATATTTGATACATATTATGAGATAACTCTAGCTAATTACCTACCTAACTCGCAAAAAAAACTCATTTCTGTTCTGCATATACATTCCCTAATACTGATTATTAATTACTTTGTAAAAAAAAAGTATTTCGTTGCTGTATGAATTTCGAAGAAAAAGTCCCACTTTATTTGAGTGATTAGTTTCTACTAGAATGTAAGCCAACGATCGGGAACCTTTTCGGTAAAATAATAGTGTTAGAAACTGTTTTTTTTGTCACATGATTAAAATACGTATATCAGAAATTATATATCAAATTTACCACGTGTCATGTTGTTATTATACACCCGATTTTAACTGAACGCTGGCTTAAATTTAAAAAAAAAGAATCGAAATTAAAAATTGATTTTAAGTTATAAATTAGAATCAATGTTTAGCTTATTAGTAAACCTTGGAATGTTGTGTCTGATGATCCTTCTTAAAGAGGCGAAACACGTGTCACATTTTTGTAACACAGCGAGTGGAAAAACAAAGTAATCAAATTGAAATTTATATTTAAAATAAACTTCGACAATATCTTATATACTTACATATTCCATAACAACACAAATAAAGTAATTTTCAACTTTAAAGATTATTTTTTTGATTTTTCAATTTACACTGATCTCTTGAGAAATTTGCGTAACGAAATTACGGATCACTGGTTTGACAGCACTGTTCTGGGCGGTATGTTTACAATTTATTCTTACATAGTTTTCCTTTTAGAATGTCTGTGAGGCGGTTTGTAATATGGAGTTTACAGCCTCTATTCGAACAGCGTGGAAGTTCGGCGTATTTCGAAGGAGTGGCTTTCGTTTATAAGGAAAATATCTTCACAAACGATAAACTTATTGTCGACGCCTTTGTAACGCTTTTGTTTTCGAAGCTTTTGTATTTGATTTTAGTGAATATGTAATTTCTAATTTTTCTTGAATGTTATTAACGCAAATTTCAACATACTTCTGGCATTATAAGCAAGCATTAGTGTTTATAGCGGTATTTTAGGTCTAACAGTTTTAGAATAAATTTAAGAAAGAAATTCGCTTTAATTCACACTAGAGAATTCATATCGTTAATAAATGTTTTTTTATGGCAAATGGACAACTACAGGTGATTAAAATTTAGCACAGCATTTACTTAGAGATACGACAAATTCATTTATGAATGTTTTACTTTCCCCCTGTTCTGAATTGTCATACATCTGTTCTGCCACATTTCTGATTCTTCACGTTGTATTAATTATTATGTTTTCTATTTATTCATATAGGAGATATACAATGTATCAAACCTATTTATTATACTGTAGTTAAAATAAAATTTCTCTAGTAGTATCTTAAGCTCAATTTGTTCTGGGAAACCATTTTTTTTATGATAGGGTTTTACTCCCGTTAAAGCTATTTTTTTTATATATAATATATTTGATAGGTACATATAACGATAACTGTATTCAAATTAAAGATTAAACATACCAAATTCATTTTTATGACCCATAACCAATATACGATTCAAACTAAATTGATGTATTTTGGTGATATTATTAATTCGATGAACAGTAACGGATAGATTGATAGGGTAAACGATAGAATCTCTGGGCTTCATTTTCACAGATGAATCTAACAAGTCTCAAGATCATGACCTAGACCTCTGAGAGGCATATCTCATGAATCCCATCCTCGAAAGTGCTTATCTATTTATATCATTACTTTGTAGCTTCTCAAATCATTGACTTGTAAATATGTTTTGTATGTAACTGTTAAACTCGACATATCATGACATTATTGCATTGGTCCAATCACAGTATTTGTGATTTTATTATGTAATCCAATATTGTATTATAATATACATGTGGGTGCATCATTCAACATATCTTAATATAATAATCACGCGAGTATCGCAAGAGGGGTCACCAGCTGTTCGTCGCATATTATTAAATTAAATTTCTAAATGGATATTTCCTTACATAACGCATTACTGCCTACTTGTTTGTTAATATTTGAACAAGTTTTGTCGCCTACTGAAACACTACACTTAAAACTGATTTTAAGTCGTCACTAACTTAACTTGTAAATCAGTAGTAATTTGTTGAACTGTCGTGTCAAATTATCATACATGGAAATCAGGGAAACTGATTATTTAGGTGAAAGTCAACATAACATGTCAAATGAAACCAACAAACCATAGACAAAATCACGAAGAGTTTTCGATAAAAATATTTCGTGATTCGTATAAATTGTCGGTTTCCTTAACACTTGAGAACCGAAAATAGAATCAAGGAGCGAGAAGTACAAAGTGACCCCAGACAAATTTGCTTAATTTTTGCATTGCATTTATTAGAGAAGCGTTGAAGATTACAATAAATATCAGATATACATTATTGGTATTCAGCGAATCGTTGAAATGAGTAGAATGTTGCAATGCGAATGACCGCGCTAGGAACTCAAAGGTTAATTCCAACGTTAGGCTTTTTTTTTTAATATCTCGAATCGGCAATTAAGCTATCCAGCGAATTCCATCGTCTTTGCCGGGATTTAGTGAATTTTCGAGTAGAAGAAGGGTAGCATTTTGTATAGCATATTTACCATAAAAAAATAATCAAATAACTATGTAGGATTTTATTATTATGTATCTAAAAACTTAAAGAATGAATTTCGCACCTGTATAATATGGTTTGTTCTCTTTTCCCGAACGTACTGAGAAACGCTTATCTTAGTATGGCCACATTTGAAGACTTTCATTCACCGGAAATAAAAGAAACTGATTCGGAGACAAGGAACAGGTTTGCGGTTAGTAATAAATCGCGTGGTTCTCGTGTCGCATTGACACGCGTTGAGAAAACCGGGACAAAAGTGTTTCAATATTAAACACTTTAACATACTCTTGCATCATTTCCATTTTGTTAAGATTTCTGGTCTTGGAAGCGAAAGCTGTCGTAAGTGCAGTCCATACGTGACATTGTCTATTCATAGTCACAGTGAAAATGTAGCGAGTGTGCTAGTTTCACCACGAATTAGCATTTTTCTAATTATCAGCCCTAAAATGTAACCAAATAATACCAAATTATTTGTTCATGTGAATACATTTTATATTATATTAAGTATATAAGAAATTTAAAAAAAATATTTTTTACCTGTTTTACCAAGAATCAATATTATTCAAAGAAATCCATCACCTCAGAAAAAAAGAATTCGCCAGGTTATTGCGTTCCGTGTGGTTGTAGTTGTACATACGGCTAACATAATATATGGGCCCTAAGAGGTGAAGTGAGCCAAGTAGTAAAATGTTAAAACATTTCTATTATATTTTTGAGTACACTCACGACTTTATTTGATGTTTTGGTGGATTGCATATTTTTATTTTTGGGAAATAACACTATTGCAGTGTGTATTTACTGAGCTCACTTCACTTCTACGATACTTTAAGACATGTGGAATATTACAATGCATCCGACTCATTTTTTTTTCTAAAATAACACATGGCTAACTTCACTTCTCATGGGCTCATATATAATATTTTCAATACCTATTTATGTTTTTTTTTATGTAGATACTCATATTTCTTTTTTGTTCCAGGTATTTTCATGATGGTATTCACTTCCTTAATTTGACATTTGTCATGTCTCTCATCGTGCCGCGGTTCCACCTGCAGGTAACGCTCAATGTATTTAGTTTAATCTTACGTTTTCAGGATACTATAGGGGTCTTCACACTAGGGCGCCGTCGTCCAGGATTAGGTGACGTATATTCCTTATGCCTATGTGCACAAAGAACACACATCACCAAAGCGTGGGCGACTTCGCGCCATTGTAAAGTGTCCTAATATAATTTGAAATTTCATGATATTATGCACTCTCGGTGCCATGCCGATTCTCTAAATATGTTTATTTTATTATAATGTTAATAAATCTAGTAATCTTGGTCAAGTGGCAAGCGATAATGCGATATTTAAAATATATGGAAAAGTTATAAATTTTTGTGCACCCAGCAACAACCTACAGATCCATTTCATATAAAGGAAGAAAAACGATTAATATTTGAACCACAAATTGGCAATAATTTAAACAACAATAATTTCATGAAAATATGTGTAAAATAATTTGTGTACCTGTAGAAGGACTAATTTTGTTGTTAATTACTTCATGCTATATATTTTTTTAATCCGTCTCTGCTCTCAATATAGAGCATATGGCCTCCCGATGGAGGTATCACCACAGAGGTTTATTCTACGATGACTGCTTGTTACTCAGTTGCTCAACATTTTTTTTCGAGTAGTAGGGGTAGAAGAGATATGGTTAGGACAGGTTTCAAAGGGCTATCACTTTCTCAGTCGTGATAAACTACAAACTAACGTCGGCTCTTTTTCCTAATCCCGTATTTCTACGCAATGAGAAAGATAGATTGGGAGACTGATTTACAACCAGTTATTGTTAAAAGCATTTGCAATTCGTATCATCCATATTATAACCATTGAAACAGAGTAATTTTTCGTTCTCGATTGTATTATAAACATATGTCCCACACGAAGCCGAAATTTAGACAGGTTATCCATTTTGGAACAACTTCATTGAGTGCGGCTTGTTATCTCGGGCGTGTCTCGTTCGCTCTGGAAAATCGGGAAGGGAACTACGCTGCGTTATTAAAAGCTCACTATCGATGCCACTTTTTTCGCGAAAGCTCAAGTTTTATGTGGGACGGGTCGCGAGTTGACGCCACTTCTCGATCTCGACGATGCCGAACGCGTGCTCTGACTCGGAATTGGACGACCGCCAAACACCTTTAGTTGTGTATTAGTATTTTCGAGTATTGGATATCTAGTTCATGCTTCCGCTTACTATATTTTAAGTTATCTAATAATTGTGTATTTATATTAACTCTGTTTTGATTCAATTGTTGAGATGGGCGTTCTCGAATAGGAATCATTATGATGTTTTTGATAAGAGGTTGAGACAAACAATTGAATACATATTACATAATTGATAATGATTGGTAATTTTCGTATGCCGTTGATTCTTGTATACCACTTTATATCGATTGATATGAATACGTCTAAACAGTGCGATTTTGATATGTCATCTCGTCGGCGCTGTTCGTCCGAAATTCGCATTTTTTATAGTATTTTTAATGATGCATCATTGTTATAATTTTCCTGTCCCCTTATCTGTTTTTTCCCAATTACGCAACATTACTTCAAATTTCTAAATATGATTCGTCAGTGACGTTATAGGTTGAATACACACACAAATTCGACCCGCTGACAACTCACAAAATAAAATACTCATACATACTAATATTATAAAAAAACAAACTTCTTTGAAAATGTCATTCTCTTTTGTACCGCCCAATTGAAAATTGACGTGCACAGTTTGATATTTTCGATGGATTCGGGGATAACTCTGTGGAAGTTCATTTATAAATATATTACGAATTGAATTTGATAACTTTGTTATTCTACAGGTTGTGTCAACACATTGTGACACGTGTATCGCCTCTGGGAAGCATCTTCAGACAAACTACTATTTGTGTTTGTATTTTGCCCTGCGTCAAGTAGAAAGGAAAAACCTCGAGCTTCATTTTCTAATTTATAAGTTAGAATCAATTATCAGTTTATTTGTAAATTGCCTTATGGTAGGTTTTTTAAGATGCTTATCAAAGAGGCGAAACAGGTCATAATTTTTTTACACAACCTGCACAATAACAAAATTATATTTTATACACTTGCTTTTTTTCATATATGTATTATTATTTGTCAGTCACTACGTAATACAAGCTGAAACGAAATTGTGTTTCTTACTACAGGTAGTCAAGTCATTAGTCAAATCATTTGCATAGCCGTGATGTTTTTATATACGTATTTTCTTTTACAGGGGGCGTCTTGTCGTGTAGACCTTGTTAATTAAATTCACGCTGAACGCAATTTTCTTTATGTTGTGTCGGCGTTGTCAACAAAGACCATTAATGTACATTTTGTACAGTGTTTATCCAGCTTTCCTGTGTTACTTTCTATGCTCCAATTTTCTAACTTAACGCACAGCAAAAAAAACTCCGACAACACGGTTTACTCTGCTGAAATATTGCTTACGAAAATTACTCTTACGCAAAAATTGAATAGGTTTTGTTAATAGTGATAGCAAGAAAAACTGCCGCGAATAAACGGTAATAATTATTACTGTCGACACGTTGTGTTCTGGTGTTACATAGGCGGTAAATTGAAATCGAGCCGTGTATTTTTTTATCTATTAACTCCTTTATTACTCACATTTTGCAATACTTAAATGTTTTTTAATGAATATCAACACGACACGCGTGACTCAGATTATAATGAAATCGTCAACTATTTGTCGCTCAATTAAAAATATATATATAAACAATGCTGTCTTAAATGCGAATGATTAAAGTTTCATTTTTTTGAGTATGTGTAGTCATTTAGATTGATTGTAATATTTAAACATTTTACCAACAAAATTAATTTTATATGTATGTACTAAAAATTCATGCGTACCAATCCTAACCTTTCTTTTAAAAATCCAAACGGTTACCGATTATTTTAATAGTATTCTACCTTCATAATATATATATTTTTTAAATTTAGTGACAATACACGTAATAGTGAATAGCCTAAGCATTACAGTACAACTTGAGTTTTCTCTCAATTAATGTAAGTGTTAGTAAACGATACTTTCGATTCTATCGTTTCATAACATCTCGAACTAAAAAATGCATTATTTTTAAAAATAAAATTACACATCTAGTCATTATTTTCTCGCAATACAAATAAACGATTTAAAACAACATTTGTCTTGAAAAAAAGGGGTTTTTTACCCATAAACTTAATACTTAGTAGCAAGGCATTATATTAAAAAATAAATATTCAATTGTACTAATTTCGCATTTATTCAATATGATCAAGACTGGTTTCGCTTATGACGATCATTTTCAACTGATAAGTCAACTTGCAACATCCGTTATACTAATTCCATAGTTTACAATTAAGATCATTGCTCGCATTGTAAACTGT
The DNA here is from genome assembly GCA_030503985.1 of Himalopsyche tibetana. Taxonomy (NCBI): domain Eukaryota; kingdom Metazoa; phylum Arthropoda; class Insecta; order Trichoptera; family Rhyacophilidae; genus Himalopsyche; species Himalopsyche tibetana. The sequence goes on from JAPJYX010000030.1 coordinate 28,262,830, forward strand.
ATCAGTTGATAGTGGACACATTAAAAAAAGATTTATTTCATTGCTCAGAATTTAGTTTTATGTATACATACATAAAGACGTTTTTGTTATATTGTGATCCCGGCGTGCATGAAATCGCTCTCATTTCAATCATCGCTTCCCACTCGATACTCATCTAATCGAGGATTTATCAATGATAGATAGATATGTCTCGCAATGGATTCGATTTTTTTTGTAAAGATCGTTATTGTCCGGTCTGATTGCAGTTAATTATTTTAAAAGGTAAATCGTGCACTCTATTCACGACCGCATTCATTTCGAACGACTCTATACTACTGCCGAGTTTATCGCTTCACTTTTTAACCTTACGACACTCGGCAATCGAATTTAAATTTATTTATTAGGTAAACGGTCAACCGGATTTTGTGTTCTGTCGTAGATTATCATATGGATGTTCAATATTGGTACTATTTGTATACTGTTCCTTTAAAACTTCGATAGATAAATAATAATGATTTTTTTTTTGTTAAAATGATATTATAATCTGCTCAATCAATCTGGTATAGGCTCGTCTTCTTTTGTCTCTATCCGGATCAGATGCCACCTATTTTCCAAGAAGTCGTGTACTTAAGCCCGCGCATTATGTTGCTACGAAAATGATATGCGAATGTAACGCGAACAATTCGTCCTTATGTTTATCGTCGAAAGGCCTAGCGGAGTGAATAAAGATGTTTTCAAGATAAAAATTCAAAATCTGTGCTGCCATGCGCCTTCGTCTCAGCAATACGCATAGCTTAACTATCGTTTTTTCCTGTCTCGTTTTTTTTCCTTTAGAGGTCAAACTATTTGACCCCAGGATCTGTCGATACTGTTTAAATTCATAAATAACGATCAAAATTAATGATCATCTCGACGTTTTGATAAATATTTATAACAGTCGAGGGTCACTGCCGAAAGTGAGTATCGTGTACTCGAAACTGAAATTTCATTCGGCCTTCCATTTTGTACTTGAGAGTGGACTGGCGCTGGGTTTTTGTTAGCCGAGTGTTTGCATCGTTGGAATTCATTCCGCGAGGCTCCTGCAAATTATTATTAAATTCATTTGATTGAATAAATGCACTGGTAATATGCCGTTATACGTCATTCGCTATGAACTCAATATCTCTGCAATTGAACAACATTCAACTTATATTATCGCTCTTAGCATGCAATATGAAATCTTCTTTCAAACTGAAATTTAAATAAAATTGTGAAAAAAACAAAAACACACCGTGTGAACCAAATTCGTCAAGATTACTACATCACAATTTTAACTTGCTTTCCAGTGTACACATAAACAAAACGGGCAATTATTCCCAAGATGTAAATTTTAGGCTTGAAATATAAAATTCAAAACAAGGCAGATTCACCTCATGTCAAAAAAAAATCGTTTCTACCCCCGTCTCGCAGGCTTCTAACGACGCCATCCATGCTCTTTGTGAATTCATACCCGTTGATAGTAATCTAATGAATACTTAGTAAGAAAATGAAAGACATTGATTGTATTGATATTATCGTGAAACCGGTCCTGATCATAATAAATACAATTTCAATTAGCCTTTCGTAATGTAATGCCTTCCCACCAAGTATTGACAGTGAACACCATAAAAGTGAAATTTCGCAGACCGGCGTCAACAAGATGCCCATATTTCTATAGCCATTTCTCAACTTACGACGGAGTATAAATTAGTAAAGCATATTTTTTCCAGTTTCTGTCAAATTTTTATTTGTCTTAAGAATTATATAATATAATATAATTAAAATAAAAAAAACTTAAAATAATTTTTGGCTACGGGTAACCCATATACATTTCAAAATATACGGCAATTAACTCTTGCGGACCGGTGTTGCTCCGCGGACCGTAGGTCGAAGAACACTCCTGTACTACATATTTACTAACTCGATTGAATTTAACATGTATTTTATGGAACGTTAACTAAACTAAATTTTCCATTTTTAAATATAGTAACTACATTATTATTACATGTTGAATTATCGATCATAATTATGTATCCGTGATTGCAGAGAGATGTTAGTTTTTTTCAAGCGTTCCAAATAGCAATATAATTAACAGTGATCTATTTCAAAATACAGCAGTGCCGCCATTCGAATAGTAAGTTAGTTAAACCATTGATGAGGTCATTGTGTTATCTGAACGTAATTTGCATACTAGAGAAAGTATTATTGACATCACAAACTAAATCTTACTCTGTGTTATGTAAAATATGAACGAAAGGACAGCGAGTGGCCTACATAGAGAAATGACTATCAAAATATGCGCGTGCGTTGCGTTAGGAATTATTCAAGCAGCATACTGTGCTATGAGCACCCACAATAGTTTTTGAATTACATAATTCAGTGTCGATGATTGATGGTATGTAGATATTATATTTGAACGTAGGAATCTTCATAATATCAATTCCATGGACCGCAACTATATCATAATTATGAAAAACCGAGGCCAAGAGTATGAGGTATCATTCTCGACGTTGTTCATTTATCGAGAGTTGAACTCCGCACTGTACTTCGCCTTACAAAATTGAATCCTATTCAATCCCACAAGACGTAGAGTGCTTAATAAGTTGACAACTAGTCGACTCTCAATCTCATCCGTCTATATTAAAAACGTATTCTATCTGAAATGCGAGGTGGTTCTATTGACTTATTAACAAGTCGCTAAGCATTCACTATTGTACTGTAAGTAAGTAAGTACTGCATTGACTACAAAAGGACAGTAAACATTTGAAAATTGTTGTAAATGACAATATTCAAATGTTTCTATTAAAACTTCTTAAAATTCAACATTTGTAAACAACTCATGCTTAAAAAAAATCGGTCTCACTCATATTATCATTTCGATGATACATTTTCACCTTGAAGAGTTGTTTTCAGTTTCGGAAACAAAATTGCGCTCGTATTATTTTGGTTTGAAATGTTGTTGGCGTTCATATAAATAATGAAATATTAAACATCCTTAAAATACTGTTTTTTTTTGCTATTGTTTAGTATGGTTTTATACAATAGACATAATTATGTTCTCAGCCATGGTCGAAACGTAACCGAACTAACATATCCAGTCGTTATCATTAGGGCCTCCAATCCCAGAATCCCGTCCAATTTCGTGATATTATCCGGGATTGCGATAGTACTAATCCCGGGATTTATAAATTAAGAAAATTTGATAAAGTTGCGAAAGGCCTAAAAAAATTCTCGCGTCTTTTCTTTTTGAAAAATTAATAAATTCCTGGGTTTTTGAAATCGACAAAAAATTGTTTGAAAATATCCACGAATTTCAAAATCACCGAGCAAAAATTTATCAATCCCGAATTATTTTGAATGTTCAATCCAGGAATTGAAAACATTGTCAATCCCGGGATCACAAAAAGGGTCCGGGATTGGATGCCCTAGTTATCATCCCGCTAGACGGCTAGACAAATCAACCTTATCAATAAACGATTTGAAATAACATTTGTCTTGAAAGTTTGTTGATTTACACATGGTGTTATAATAATACCACATCATTGAGGATTCACGAATTGGTATTGAAAACTTAGTAGCAAATTCATTGTCACATTCCAATTACAGGACTACTCAAATGAGTAGACTATATTTTGCTCGCGGCTTATTTATTGTGGACCATCTACAGCACGTGTACCTTTCCACGTTAATTGTAACGGATTATAGGCCACTATATAAATTGGGCGCCACCGCCTGATAACAATTTTCTCCGCGGTTAATCTCGTTGTTAGTCGTGGATAAGCTCATACCACACACTGAAAACAAGAAATAGACAAGGCCCCGCATGTTGCGTGTCCACCTCAGTGTTGTCAGAAAATGTTCACCTTGAATTCATTCCCAAAATGCCAATACATTATATCTTTAGTACCTAACTACTATTCTATGGTGCACTTCAATTATTTCGCGTTAATTAATAAAACTGCTGTAGGCATATTAGCAATATTCGTATTTTTTTTCATACTTATTTAATTAAGTCCCATAAACAGAGCTTTTTACCATGCAACGCGGTGGGACGGCGTTCCGGCACTTTTTTCTCGGCATTTATAATGTTTCAAATCAATATTTGTTTTTTTTTGCTATGAAAACTTTTTTTGGAAACCACTGGCTGTTTGTCGCCATCTAATGTTGCTTTTGCATGTTATAACTGAACACTTATAAGTTACAATACCAGGTCCATAGACTTTCTCAATGACCGGAACTAATGCTTGATATATTGTTTTAAAAAAAAGAAGTTGAGTAAAAAAAACCTTAAACCAGAAAGCCATATGCTCCACATAGGTAACATAAATAGATTTTAAAAAAATCTTTAGTTAAAAGCTTGGCAAGGAATGAGTTACAGCACCTATTTTTGAAGAAAAAAGCACTACTCATAAGTGATATATAATATAATGCCGTCCTAGAACCAGACTGTAGTATGTCGAAAATCATAGTTTTCAGATAAATACATCCAATGATCCTCACTCTATTATGCCATACATCAATATAATTAAATTTAAGATTTCGACTGAAGGTGCTTGGTGGAATTTCAATATTGAATTTGAATCGTTCAAACTATGTACATTCTCACAAATTTTGTCACTAACGACCCGGGTTTCGCCTCTCGGCATCTTCAGGCATTCAAGTGCACGGATGAACTTGAACTGACATATGTACATAGTTTGAACGATTCAAATTTAATATTGAAATTCCACCAAGCACCTTCAGTCGAAATCTTAAATCAATATAATTATTATTTTTCTTTTTACCCTCACGTTGTCACTAGTTAATCCTTATCATGGCTATATTTGGATTTTATTTATTCGTTTATTTTAAACAAAATTATTTACTGCAGATTTACGCCATGATAATGGTATATGATAATATTGACCTACACTTTTATTTGAAAACGCATTTAACTGGACCTTAATTTCCACGTTTGTTCTTAACTATTACCTATTCAATGTCAACAAAATACAGTAGAATCTGTATATAACAGCTTCACTTGCAACGATTAGGTTTGATATTCGTACAAATTACTATGGAAGTAAATCCGTTTAGTGCAACGTCCTGTTAGTACGACGTAATTTTGCCGGTCCCTTGGTCGTTATTCTATCTCTCTATAGATTCTATTGTATCTATAAATCTTCAATTTTAAAACAAATTATTATCTCGTGTCGGTCGTTAGTCGAATATTCTTATGATTATTATAATTGGTGTATTTTTTGCACCAGATGGCCATTTTTGTCCATGTTTTATGTACATTTTTGTTGTTGTTGAATTGAAAAATAATGCGTTACATTTAAATAGTTGCTACTTTGAATTGTATTTGTGTTCGGTTTTCCATTTATAAATAAACTTATATTTGACTATTTGAGGAGGGAATTCCGACGCCATGGCAACACTGCTGATTGTCCGGTCATGGAAGGCCGAAGCTGCTAAGAATGCCGCTTGACCGGTGGCCGCGCGGAGTGCCGAGCGGCGAGCGCTCGCCCGTCGGGGCGCGCCCATTTCTCCGCACAAACGATGAGCAATCTAAATTTGAATGAAGTTTTCATTTCGGTTTACGGAGCCTATCATTTAAAATTAGAACCCAATTTATGTGGCTATTGGCTGATACATCTCGGGATTCAAATGGTTTCGTGATTAACGCGTTGGCAGATTTATATGAGCAAGACAGCTATAACAACGGTGAAATTGCAGCTTGTTTACTCTTAAAAAAACGATTTTGTTATCTGGTGTTCCTCCGAAATACCCATTCTATATTTACTGGGCAATGTAACAGTGACGAGTCAGTTTGGTGTTTAGACTTTATAAAGAAGTAACTTGGTACTATTACTGGTGGAACACTATCAACAACTGTCAAAAAGGACCGTCTTCTGCACACTGGGCTCAATTATGTTCGGTACATAATCAGTAATATCAGAGCAATCTAGGAGGCTGTGATACTTTGCATATGCAATCACTATTTTTTAAAAACCATGTCCGCTTCCAATGTGGAGCAGATGGACTCATAATGGAGTTTATCTAAACAAAGTGTTTCTACGAGAACTGCTTGTTACTCAGTTGCCCAACCTATTTTTTTTCAAATAAAGTAGAGATAGAAGGATAGGACTAGGACAGTACTAGTGAGTTAGCTATCTCTCGCTACGCCCGTTTTTGATATCATGATATACATCCATGCCTTTGGAGAGAAATCCATAAGTCAATTTAAAATTAGTTTATAAAAACTGTCCGTACTGGGAATCGAACCGACGTTGACCATTCGACCACGCAGCCGAAATTATTATATATGTTTTTAGTATATCTTAGAATTTCTGACATATATAGGTATGTATATGTCAGAATATATATAGGGTGTTTGTTTACATTAACATTAAAGTAAGTTTGTAGATGACATTTTCAACCGTCTAATAAGTTAACGACAGTATTTGGCTTTTTGCATAGATAAGATAAATTAAATATGGTATACAAATGAAAATACAATAACAATATCGTTTTTTAGATCAATTTTATTCCACACTACTTTCTCTATGAGAAATACTCGAAAAAATTATTAGTTTCGATTTACGAACAATCCATTTACACAGGTTTGTTTCCGCACGTATCCTGGCCGTAAGCCGAGGTTCCACCGTCATAATTCGATTCAACCAACTTGTTCACATTGATGATATATTCTACTACCTATGTATATCAAAGTGTTTCCGCCTGAACCTAGTAATATAACGACTTGTTTGGTCATCGCATTGTTTGTCCGTGCGTCACCGCTAGGGTATCTAATACCGGGATCTCGACCAACTTTGCCATCCCGGGATTTACTTAAACATTTAATATAACAAAAAAGTTTAAAATCTTATTATATATTTAAATAATAAAACAATTTCCGACAGTGTACCTCAGTTTGTTTATATCAGAGCTGTGGAGTCATGGGTTTGTCCGGAGTCAGAGTTAGAACAATCTTACGACACATTTGCATAACATGCTAGGATGACTAAAAGTTATCTCATGGTATACGTCATATAATATATAAGTTAAAATTAAATTATTGAAAAATTCCCTTGGAGTTGTTTTTTTATTGGAAGGCCGGAGTCAGAGTCGGAGTCGTCTTTTTTTACACGACTACACAGCCCTGGCTTATATATTTTTATACAATACGTAAATATTTATTAATGTTTTTGATATCCCTTCTACTCGAATTGGTCTCAAGCTACTGTGATCTATGAAAAAAATATATATCGCCTTGGCCGTTAGCTGTAATGACAGATTTTTTTTTGTGATATGTAAAAAAATGAAAACATGAAATTATGGTTGATCATCAATCATTGGATCCCGGGAATAAAAGATTGTGAATCGTGAAATCCCGGGTTCACAAAAGGGGTAATGGTTTGGATGCCTCAGTCACCACGTCGTCACTACGATGATAATTAATATCAGCATACCGCTGCGAAATTTCATTTTTCGTCGAAAATTCTACTTCGTTAACGTCGTGTTATTTAATGATATCATTTCATTTAGTGATAATTTTTTTTCGGCTAAAACACAATATTAAGAAGTTGAAATGAAACGCGAGCTGCCAAGCAAGTTACTATCTATCGAAAGATGATGTGTATTTAAGAATTTTCAATAAAAGACAATTTAATGCGACGAATAAAAATATTTTACGTGTTTCATATTAGTTTTTAAATTCACTCGTAAATTTTATTGTCAGGATTAAGTGTTTTTAATCTATTAAGGTACAAATTTTTAATTTTCATCGGCAATGCTTGATCGTGAAGAGTTTATGTTGCGACTAGATAATGTTCATGTTCGTTGTTCATTTATATATTTTATATTGAACATATAGATTGATCAAAGAATTATAAACACTGCACATAATTTTTCAGTGCTCATAAATACATATTCTAGCAGGCCACAAAATTTAAATTCGTCTAGTGCAAAATCCTTTAGATACCCAACAAATCCTCTCTATTTATCACGATACTCTTACATTCCTACAAGATATATGAGGGACTTACTAATGGGCATTTAAAATGCTTCCTGAAACGACTTACTTACGCCTTTATCATTAAAAAATGCAATCAATCCTCGATATCGATCCTCTAGTTCATTAAGCAGACGGCTCGAAATAGGGGCGGGAAAAACGGGAAAAGCAATATTCAAATGGTCATCATAAATCACATTACTAATCACTGTCTGAGTTTTTTTTTCATTTTATCGACTGGTATTTACAGATTAGGTACTTGGGTCGGGTTCAGTAGTAGGACATTGAGAAATATTCGTGTAATGACCCGGACAATACTAACATTTTGTTTAATTTTTAAAAGTTTATCGGTATTAGCATTCTTTGTGTCATTTGAATTTATTTAACATACTGCATATTTTTTTACAATTTAGATATTTCGGAGATGTCTGATTAATGAACCGGACGATCGATATAACATATTATTAATTTGGATGAAGGGATGTCCGTTTATGCCGAAAGTCCGTTATTTAATTAATTTCTTTTCTGAATATATTTTTGTGAGGAAAAAATCGACAATACATTCCTATACAAACAAGGCTTGTGAGTTTTCCACAATTCTACTTAATTTATGACGTGACTTGAATACTATAGTTGCTCTATTCAAATAGAAAAAAAAACTCTGTCGATGCTAATTTTATTTTCATAGCTTTCTCTGGCATAAAAATAGTTAAATCGATTTACCGATTTCGCAAAGTCGTCTATTTGATGCGTGTAATTGTGTCGTAGTCAATTGCTATTTTTTATAAGTACTCCTATGATTAACTATGAAATCGATTTTCTTGCACATATACATTGATGTGTATTGATCAGGGATCGCAAACCTATGGCATGGTTTCCTGTGATGACTTATTCAAACGTGAATGATTGATATAATTTTAAAGGCTTATTTGTTTCGCTTATTATTAACTCTCTGGCGTGTCATTCAATCGATGATATTTTTATATTTTTTTTGGCACACGCACACCAAAAAGTAAGCCATCACCGGTAAAGAATAATATATGAATACACTGGACCATAGTTACTCAACCTTTGTAAGCCCGTGGCCCCCTTTCGAGCCTCAAATTTTCCGTGGTCCCCCTATTCATAGTAATAATTACATACATTTATTTTTAAAAATAAAACAATACAATTTTGCACACAAATTATTTGTTAATAAATAAATTATGTATAATTTAAGATTTCGACTGTAGGTGCTTGGTGGAATTTCAATAAATTTGAATCGTTCAAATTATGTACATTCATACAGATTTTGTCATTAAGACCCGGGTTTCTCCTTTCGGCATCTTCAGGCTTTCAAGTGTACGGATGAGCTTGAACTGACTCTTAGTAAATGAATGTTTCGTGTTTGTATAAGAAATGCCTGGATACTATATGTCCTATTTTCTTTGCTATGGAAAATTCTTAAAGGTTTTTAAATAATTCAAATGGGTTTTCTTCCATTTCCATGTGTTTTTTGTATAAAATGGATATTCGTATTAGTGAAGCAAAACATATTAAGCATATGAGTTTCATATTATCACGGGGTGATGAAAGAAATCCGTGGACAAGATAGTCAATACAATATTATCGACACTTACTTTTAGATGCAATTATTATGGTATCCCTAAATATCATTGGAAAAGAATAGAAAAAGTATGTATAATACATACATTATTTCTCCTGCAATGGATAATTGTCCTACTGTATTCTATTTGATTTTAATATAAATTTTAGTTCATTATATTTTGGGTGGTCGTGGCCCCTTCAAAGTCTGCTGTGGCACTCCAAAACTGAAATTTTCTTCTGTGGCCCCCTTAGGACATGCTGTGCCCCCCCCCCCCCCCAGGGGGCCACATGGCTCCCGGTTGAGAAACGCTGCACTGGACTGTCTTTTTACACAGCGGACACACGATACCGCTTAAAAAAATAAAAATAATAGTTGAAAAGATACCTTGTAATTCAAGGTATCAAATAATAAAATTCATAATTTTACGGTAAAAATTCGTAACAAACACATTCACTATCACTGACAATAGACAATCCCGTTTACACACATTTAGTGCGATATCGCTTTACACACTTGAGATATTCAAAGACTGTTCAATATTAATTTTCAAATTTTCGGGTTTACAGGAGGAATTAACCTCTCTACATGCAAGGGTCGTATCACTGTGTTATTTCGAAACCGTGGAAATAGGGAATTCAATGTAAGTATTTGTATTAAACATTTTAGATGACTCTTTAAATCAAACAACGTAAAGTAAGTAGTGAAAATGTAGTCGATAATCGATCATTTGATTTTTTAAATGGTGCAGTTTTCTTTATAATTTCATTACTGTATTGAATTAAAACACTTCTACATTTTATTTTTTGCAATGTTTCGATTATAAATGTGTTCCTAGTAATAATAAATACTAAGTATATTTAAAAAATAAACCACTCCATTTTATAAACGGTGCAGGCTTGCACTCGACTGCAAAGCTATTTTTTTGGCATTACAGTAAAAAATACTCCGTGAAATTAATATAAAATGCGAACATCGAATATGTTATGCTATAATTAATTCTTAATAATTATATAATAAAATCGGGTTATAAATGAATATTTATTATTAATACATGCACATGACCTTAAAGTGAACGTAATGGATTTTACGATACCTGTAACCATACACAAAGTAAGCGAATAAGTAAAATGCTTGATCGGAATGCAAGCGAGAATGTTGCGCGGAGACCGTTAGCTTTTTCACGAAGGTAATAATTTAGGGAGTCTGCTCGGCCAGCAAATAATTATCACGACCGAGAATGATTACTATAATCACAGTCCGTCCCCTTCGTCGTTCTCTCCCGTTCACTCTTATTCGCGGATCGCCTTATCCCCCTCCATCCCCTCCCCCCCACTTCTATTCATCATCGACTTTACAATGCTATTACAAGTGTAAGAATTTTACATCTTACAACAAGTCAGGGTTGATCGGTTAAATTTAGACGTTATTTATTACTCGTTGATACATAAATTTGTAGCGATGAAATACAATACTGTCATGTCTATTACTACAAACAAATTTTTGGAGAATGTTGTTTGATTTTTAACTTCAGTAGATTTGGATTTGTGTGATGTTTTTGGTCTATCGTTAAAAATGCCTAAACGATTTGAAATATACAAGAAATGCTGTAGCAAGGAATCGATCGATCGAATCGAGGAATTGCACTACGCTTCGGACCTTATGAATGAAGAGTCCTTTATAATATAATGAAGGATTTTGCGCCCGAAATTCATGGCGAGGACTGGCATGCTTAAATCATATTGATTTTGTAATGTATGTATCACTTTTAAGGTCTTTACTGTCAATACTTGGTGGAATGGCATTAAAATAAAAATAATAAAACATTTTTAGTACTTATTCCACATCAAATTTATTGGATCAAGACCGCTTTCGCTCATGGTGAGCATTGTCAACTGATAAGAAATACAATCAAACAGTGATATTTATACAAAAGTTAAGTAAGAAAAACAAGGTATGACAAAAAATTGGTATTACAACTAAGCAAAAAATTGAAGCACAATCCAAGAAAAATACACTTTAAATAAAAGACCTTAGCAAAGCAAACTATTACATCAAAAATCAATTAAGTATGAATTATCATTAACAAAATTAAAGCCCAAAAATGAGTGCATATAATAAATAAATAAATCTTAATGTCTGTCAACCTTAATTAAATGTGGAAATTCCAGTAGAGTTCAATCCAACGAAATTGATTCCAGCGAAAAGATTAAAGGCCATATCAATTCTTACAAAATAAATGCAAACTGAGGAAAAATAAAATTCTAAATTTTATTAATATAATGCCTTTCCACCAAGTATTGACAGTGAACCCCCTTAGAGTGAATAATTAAATGTGTTTGCTTCCTGGTAGTTGAACTACGAGCCCGCTTTGTAGAACTCACTAGTATTTGTAGGGAAAAAGTACTCCATTGCAAGTAAAATAATTACAATATTTTTTAATCATACGATAAAAGGATGCCCGAAACGTGTGTTACATGGATCTGCTATTACAAAAGACGATATGTGAAAACAGAAGATGAGATGTGAAGTCCGCGGTTTTTCACTAGACTACCGAAAGCTAAACCTGAAGCTTTAAAAATCACTCCAACAAGTCATTCTTGCTGTTCTTTCTTCGGTGCGTCGTTGTATTGAAATTGAAAATAATCGATATTGTCTGTGATGACCGCACCAATTGGCAGCCCTATTATCCGGTCCACTCATTCTATATCCGTTTCTGCCTGTCCACTCTGTTCACATCGCATTACGTGCATAATCGATTATCGTCGTTTTTAAATTGTTTAGCACGTGTTGTGTTTGTCTCACTCGGCGAAAGAACAGCGAGACCGCTCGCTCGATCGCCACTTGCCGCACGAAAGAACGGCACTTGTTCCGTTCCAGCAGGCAGTGGTCGGCAAGCGTGCAAAGGCTTACACTTGACCGTTCCTAATTTTAATTAACTTATGGCACGCAGGCATTATTTGTTTTCTTTCTCTTGACTCGTTAATAAAAACCTACCGAATTGAGGAATGGCAAATACATACGTATATAATTGCGTGTGCGTTTATTCACAGTCTATTGAACTTAACTAAATTGGTTGTACCGCAAGGTAAAAATCCACTAAAACAACTAGAAATCTATATACATAACCAAGCCAATGACCGAAAAAATATCAATAATCGCCGTTGCTAAAACCCCTACAAGACGCGAATGTATTTTACTTATAAATAATCACCTAAATTTAGACTAATTTGTTTAGAATATCTCATATTTGTCATCGTTCCAAGATACACTAAAGTAAATTTATTAAATATAATAATATATTTTGCAATATAAATTAGGATTTTAGAGTGGATGCGATGATGTATTGTAAACCGGTATATTATATAGCATAGTTTTTATAAGTTCAAACACAATTCATCAACTATTTATAAAATAATATTTGTTCAACTAAAATTCATTGATGTTTTTTTACTTTATTACAATGTTATTTGTGAATTCCAATTCAATCAATGGTTGTATCATATTTTTACATTACATACTATACAAATGTATAAACTTAGTTCCTAATCATAAAACTTATGAAGTCACGTATTCAGTAAGGCATAATTGGTTTATCTATATATATAAAACAAAGTGGGGTTGGTTACACCACGTATATCTCGAGAATGGCAGTACGGATTGTAATGATGTTTGATTTATTAAATTCGTATCCGCCTAGAATAGCAGAATAAGCATTAAAACATCGGAAAAATAACACGGCAAAGAAATTATGAAGAAAATAAATATTCTCATACAGTTTTCAAATGGCGAACAGCTTGAAATAATGAAAATGTCGTCGTATGCAGATTTTATCCGCTAGATGGCAAGTTGTTTCCAAAATTCATTTCTTTCTGCTTCTTTTGCATACGATTGACTTCTAAATAATTTTAAATTTAGAGTATGGATAAGAACAAAAAAAAACGATGATATGAAATGAAAACGAAAGAAAATCGGATAATATTGAAATAAGGTTATGTTTATAATTAGGTATGATAATTTTTTTGAAAAAAATATTACGCTGTTTGCACGAACGTCGTTCTACTCTAAGATGCCACGTTATTACACTTGGAAAGCTACATCGAAGAAATTTTAACGTCGAAAGCAAGGCGATGCGGTTTCTGATCATCCGAATGACTACTGATGCTCTTGGTCGCATTTACACAGTTCATCCGAAAAATGACGAATGCTTCTACTTGCATGTCAACATTGTCAACAGCTCAATTTGATTGAAAATGATACTCATTGGGACATGAAAATCGCTGAAGAAATTGTTTCTGAATCTCCAAATCAGATAGGCACATTATTTTCTATCACTATTTTGACATGCTTCCCATTGAATCCCCGTGAACTGTGGAACAAGTACAAGGATGACATGTCTGAAAACATTTTACATCGAATTCGTGTCAGTTCAGGGAATCCCGATCTCGAGATGAATGAAGAGATACATAACCAGGCTTTGCTTTTGATCGAAGACATGTGTTACCTTATGTACGGCAGATTGTTATTGCAGATTCAAGTTAGGAATGCTAACACCAGATCGTGGAATGAACGACGCTTTCAATCGAGAATCGGAACGTGAAGGTGAATATGATCGAGATGCATTGAACCAATCAGTTCGAACGAATGTACCACTGTTGAACACTCCACAGAAGGAAATTTACGATACGTTAATGAAGGTAATTGATGATGGAAATGGTGGCTTATTTTTCCTCGATGCGCCCGGTGGAGCTGGGAAGACATTCCTCATGTCATTGATTATGGCCACTGTTCGTGCGAGATCAAAAAAATTGTAGCAGTATCTACTGTAATAGCGGCCACGTAGATAGACGTGCAAGATTGCGAAACACTCAGCAATGGAAATTTTTTTGGTCGCAAATACAATCATCACCTGGGATGAATGGACAATGGCGCACAAATGCGCATTGGAAGCACTCAATCGAACTATGAAAGATCTGTGAAATGACTCGAGATCTTTTGAAGGCGCAATGATTCTACTATCTGGCGATTTCCGCCAAACACTACCAGTCATTCCAAGATCGACCGCTGCAGATGAAATAAACGCTTGCCTCAAATCATTGACTCTGGCGCTATGTGAAGAAACTTCAGCTGGCGACAAATATGCGAGTTGCATTGCTAAACGATCCATTTGCCGAAGATTTCTCCAATCAATTGCTGACTGTATATTTATTTATTTATTGTAAGAAATTAAAATTACAGTACATGACATAACAGCTGACGCCAATTCGCCATGTACTTGAAAATATAATAAGACAAAATATAAAATAAAACTACATAATACATCAAAATCAACATAAAAAATCAAGAAATAAAATAGTAAAACTTTACAAACAGTTCACAAATACTATCACTAAAAATGTCCACTTCTCTGGGCAATGCGTTGATCAATCTAACGGCCCTTGAAACTGGTGACACATACCTCTTAAGCGAGGTATAAGTTTTTAGAAATAAAAGTTTTTGCTCATAGTTTCGCCCACGTAAGAATAAATTGGAAGCATGTAAATTAATAGTAATGAGAATTTGAGGATTATTAACTCGGCCCCGAAGGAGAAGAGAAAAACGCTTTAAGTTTGAAAACGATCTTCGACTACCGTCGGTAACGACCGTGTTCCTGGTGACGAATCGAACGTATTGATTTCGTTTCCGCCGAATTTTTGGACGGCTTCATCAACAAAATGTTCCCAAACATCTAATCACAAAAATCACAATTCGTTGAGTGAACGAGCAATTCTTGCGGCGAAGAACAAAGATGTGGATCATTTAAACTTCACAATTCAAAATCAAATCGTTGGTCCACTACATTCCTTCAAATCTATCGACCGTGTAACAAACGAAGACGAAGCAACCAACTATCCAACTAAATTTTTAAACTCATTGGATCTGCCTGGCTTGCCACCGCACAATGTAAAACTAAAGGTTAGCTCGGTAGTCATCATGTTTCAAGTTATCAAGTTAACACAACACTTATTGATTCTTAGGCGGTACGAAGTTTGTCGGGCCAGCTAGTTATTTCATAAAAATACTACCGAAATATCAATTGAACTTCTTAGTACGATAGGGTAACAAAAATGTGAACTATAAAACCGCAATCTAACCGGTTCTTCCGTCGTTATGGATTTATAATCAATGTGTATTTTCATTTCAATATTTGTTCGATACAATCATCGCAGTAACGATTTATTAAACAATCTGAAGAAAATAATTAATTCCTTGATTTTTTTTACATTTTCAAAATATGTAAACCGCAAGTAAGTGAAAATTTTTAAAATTATTATTTGATTTTGAAGCTACATCGAGCACCTTTCAGTAGATAAAAAATAGGTTAGGTACATTTTCCGTGTTCATAATTGTAATATTAGCTAACACAATTAATATGTTATTTGATACTAACTTTTATCTGTTTGAATCTGGGAGCTGTACATCGTCTTTTACTGTTAAAAAAAATGTTGCCACTACCTGCCGTGACGTCGCCTACAGATTCTTAAAAGTTATTTCGTTCGGCAAACCTCTCGTTTGTGACGAGATGGCCCAGCGGCCATCGACACAGTATGCAGAGCAAATTGTTCCACTTCCGAGGACCTCCTCTTCCCGGCCTGCGAAATGAATTCAGTCACTTTCGAATCGTTGCGCGAATCGCGGCCGGCGAACCGCCGGTCTAGCCTCGCAGCCATTTCAATAATTGGAGCTCTCGTAAATGGGTTCTGATAGGTTGTGAAAAATATTCATGAAAAACTTCTACTTCGATTTATGAAGGCTGCTTAGGCCGCATTACAGATTACATCTATTCCGCACTAGTTCCGTTTCATATTTCTCTTTTCAGCCATACGATTTACATAATTCAATGGAACCGTTCACCTTTCTCAAACCTACGAATGTAATGTATGGAATGGGATAAAACCTTGGAAAACAGATCGAAGTTTTGTTTTGCTTATTCTTTAATAATTTAACCAGGATAATTTATGCTCAGTGAGAAAACCAATTCTCTCTGTCCAATACAATAATAGTTACACGTCAGATTATCAGAAGAAGTTTAAAATGCTTAACTGCTGAGCAAAAACAGTTCAAGTTAATTAATAAAATTCTAAGAGAACACTTGCAGGTTCTGTTTTATTTGATTGTTATAATCGGTCAGTTCTTTTTAAACAACTAATTTAAAATTTGAATAGCTTTTTTAATCTAATAGAGAGCGGAATTCTGTGCGGAATCTGAAAGAGGCGAAACACGTGTCACAGTTAGTAGCACAATACGTGGAATAATCAAAGTTATTTTAAATTTTATATTGAGAGTGGAATTGTTTGCAAAAGCTTTCGCTTGTACTAAAAGATTTTCAATCTATTGATAGATGGGTCAATAACCACTGCGTGTATGCGTTTGATAAATGACTGGAAAAAACCGACCCCAAAGGAAACTCGTTATTGAAACGTTATGATTGATCACCCATGTATCGGTAGTATGTGTATGCTATTTTTCATAACTTTCAGTTAATTCAAATAACCGCGTGGTATTAGTGGTAGCTGGGAAAATAGTTTTACTTTACCGTAGTCGCGCATTTTCGACTGGTCAGTAGTTAATATTACTGTTGTAATATTTCTTTAAAACACTGAAGTATATTACATACAATTCATACACTTCTATTTTAAATTCTGAAAACATAATCGACCCAAATTCGCCATGTGCCATGATTTCTATAAAGAAATATAATTTAAGTCATGGCGAATGATATGGATCTACGCTAAGGCTTGTCGGTTTTGGAAAATCGTTTTTTTAATTAAATTTACTACATACGATACCCGGCCTTCTCAATTTACAAATTAGGCTTTAAATAATTTAAGATTTCGACTGAAGGTGCTTGGCGGAATTTCAATATTAAATGTGAATCGGCATCGGCATCTTCAGGCGTTCAAGTGCACGGATGAACTTGAACTGACTGTTTGAAATGTTTGAACTGACTAAATGTTGAACTGACTGTTGAAACGTTTTTTTTTATTATTAATTTTAAAACTTCAATATTTTGACTTGGAACCGTCATGGCTACAAATAAAAAAAAATGAAATATGTAATGGTGAATTCAAGTTAATGAATGTGCTAAAAATATTATATTAAGGTTTTTATTTGAACATATTTTTGCTGTGAATTTTATTTTGTGTGAAACATATTTCCTGACGATTAATAACGAATACAATTGTAACAAATATAAGTAGTTTTTTTGTAACAGTGCTAAGGTATAATAAATAAACGAATGATTTACAAAATCTAAACCATTTATTTCGTTATTTTATTTGAATTTCGTCAAAGACCAGTTAAAACCAAGTTTTAGGTTCTTTCGAATGTCGGTTTTTGTAGACGCCCTAATCTATATGCATACGAATTCCTAAAAGTAAGAATGATATAGGCATCGATTCATTCAACATCACAACTGCCTATGAAATTTGGAAAAGGTTCTTCGCTCTACGAAATAACGTGCACAATTTCACTCTTCATAAAAGCAATATTTATTTTGAGCACACGCGACATAATAGATCTATCTTGTTTGAACATATTATCACTAAACTGTGAGATAAGTAATATTCGTGTAAGATTTTTATCTATATCTCTTCATATTATGATTAACAGTGAATCTGGTCCGTAGTTGTACTATTATGAATGAATCAAAGTATTAAGACAGGTTTTCCGGGTATTAGTAATAACAAACGACGTTTATGACTGCGTTAAAACCATTTCATCAGGTCCAATAAAGTAACGGCAATATAAGAGAAACATGTAAACATACGCTTAGATAGATTTCTTTATTAACTATACTAGAATCTTAACCACCAATAAATTAAAAATAAACACGTCCTGAATGTAATCAAAACTCATAATGAAATAATCGCTTATTTATCGATATATTATATTATATATTGCTTGGAAAAACTGTAAATTATACTGCAACTTGTAGAAGAATTTTGGCTATAAATCGCCCAGGGATAGATAGTGCTGTTAACCAACTCATGAATATGATTTTGAGAGCAAGAGTGAGTTGTGTTATGTTTGACATAACGAGTGGAATGTATTACCTAGAGCAGTGGAGGGGAACCTGCGGCGTCTTGGCTACTCTGATGCGCTCTTTTGACTTGATCAAAATATTCACTTTGACCAAAACGTTTCCAAAAAGAGCGTAATCAACCCATTATATTATATGTTCGACGGTCGCAAAAAGGGGAGGGTGTCAACGTTTTCTTTACTGCGGCCTTATGTTGCATCGGATAAATGAATGTGGCCTTTAGAAATGAAAAGGTTCCCCACCCCGAATCTAGAGCTTGTAATTTACCGTCGAATTTCAATTACCGGTAAATAATCCTCCCATTACGTCCGATCAGGTCCGGTTTCGCTCATGACAAGCATTTTAAACTTCATTCAGTTAAATCAGTTGAAAATGCTCGTCATGACCATACCGGCCCTGATCATATTTTAAAAATATTCAATTCTTACAAAAGAGTGTTTAATTTTGACTATAATAGTGTTATGTTATTGTTTCGTTCCAAACCCATGTCTCGGTCATAACATTAAACTCCCGATTTCTTTTACGCATTCAACAATAATACAATCCGATTACCATTTTTTTTTTTAGTTTCTTCTATACGCGGCTGTCATAAACGTTTATAAAAAATATTAACTCCGGTCGGAATGGTCGTGGAAGTCGATGAGTCGGAGCAAAAGTCGAGAGGAATGTGAAAGTGTCCTCACTCCTCGGTCCTCATCAGTCGAGTCATCACGCCGCACTGCGTTGAGATTGGTACCTGACCCAACCGAGACTGTTCAGCGATTGCCTACTCGAATGCTGCATTTCGACGTTCGCCTATTATTTATGCGCACCTGCATTCTACTACGAAATGAATCGGTTTATCAATTCCAGAGCTTCGCAAGCTCGGGGTTGATGTTCCACTTGTTTTTTTTCTTTGTCGTACCCGCCCATGTGTACAAGCAATTAAAGAGGAGTAGAAAAAATACACATTTTCAAAAGTACAAAAAATAATCTAAAGAAAATGGTTAGGAAAGTTCCTTGTCATTCATATATATATTCTATGAAATCTGTGGTTTCTTTGTGAAATTCATCTTCAACCCATTTTCTTCTTCATCTATAATGGCGCTGATTTTTTACATGCACGAATAGTTACAAGTTTACTTTGCTAATATAAAATGAAATGATAGCTCTGTTTTTGTTGCTGTGTTAAAAAATTGTGACGAGTGTTTCGCCTCTTTGAATAGCACCCTCAGACCAATTATCGTAATGTATTATTAAAGTAAACATCGATTCTAATTCAAATAAATTACAACATTTAAATTGTGGGTTTTCTTTCTGTAGAGAGGGGGCTAGATGCAAACAATAATAGTGATTTAATGTTACAAAAAACACTTCTAATTACAAATTAATTACTTGTGTATGTACATATCGTCCAGTGACTACTGCCAATTATATGAATAAAGGAAATAAAAAGGGTACTAAGTAACAATAAAAAAATGAGTACAATGTTTTATGTGCCTTTTTATTTCCTCACGATATCTTAAATCTACAAAATTATAGTTTATTATTATTAACACATTTATCTTATTTTGTATGAAAAAACGCTACTTGTTACATCTTCGGCATGCTAATTATTATTTAAATTTTAGTTCTTTCCTGGTCATTTCACACCCACGACGTAAATAAATAAAACAGTTTAATTTTCTACGTAGATTTGGGAACCGCTGCCGTACGTGCTATAGGAGATATGTGTGGGTGAGTTCATCTACGTTCGTCAATAAATAATACAACGCAAGATCGTTACGGCTATACAATGAAGTAAATAATATTCTTCGGTAAGAACGTCACGCAGGTGTTATACACACCTGATTAATATTCACTAATAATAATATTTTGAATACGGTGTGATTGACTGTGTTGTCTTCTAATTAGGCTTCGTTTATACTCGATTTATGGCATATCTTTACTGTCAGTTGTGTTTTAACTTAATGGCTCCTAAGTGACTAAATATTTATTATGTTTTAAACAGTTATTCGTTAATGCAGGGTTTCCCAATCTACATATATTCCACGGAACCAGTATAATTGTTCCGCGATAATTTGGAATGGTATTATACCAGTGGTAGGCAAGCTCATTAGTTAACTGCGCCAAATACCAACTATGCAAGAACTGAAATTTCTTTTGAGAGCCGATATTTTTCAATTTTAACTATATCGGTAGGTACATTGTTTTAAACTTGATTAGAGTATGTACTCCTATGCTGGCTTTTACCCAAAAGGTCCTCAGTACGTTCGCCGAGTCGACCCTTCACACTCTAAGTTTTAAAACCGAAAACAAACTTCTGAGCGTGGGATTTCAATCGCACTGTATGTTGTATTTTATGGAAGCGCCACACTCAAGGGGCCAAAAAGCAGCAGTTTGCCGACCATTGTATATTATACGTCATTTAAGCATCTTATAATTCATATTAACAGCTTAACGACCGCACTTTTTTTTTAAATTTACCTGGCGAAATAAAAATTTGCGAAAAATTGTAATCTATATATTAATAGCCGATAAAATAAGTTTTCACTTTTCACTTTTTACTTTTTACTTTTTACTTTTCACAAATGTGTGCGTACTGATGTCCTCGAGCGTATTTGAAAATTAGTTTGATAAAATATATATACTACAAAAAATGGTTGTTAGCAAAGTTGAACATTATTCCAAATATTAAATAATTTACGAAATTTCTGCTCCTACGAAAAATGGTTGTTAGCAAATTTGAACATTATTCCAAAAATTCAATAATTTACGAAATTTCTGCTACTACGAAAAATGGTTGTTAGCAAACTTAAACATTTCAATTATTCTAAAAAATACATTATTTACAATTAAATAGTGCAGGGGTGTCGATATATGTCCCGTGATCTATTTCTTCTTCTACGAAATATATTTGTTTGCCAACTTAAATATTTCAATTATTCTAAAAAATATATTATTTCCAATTAAATAGTGCAGGGGTGTTGATATATGTCCCGAGATCTATTTCTTCTTCTACGAAATATGTTTGTTAGCAAATTTAAACATTTCAATTATTCTAAAAATTACATTATTTACAATTAAAATACTGCAGGGGTGTCGATATTTGTCCCGTGATCTATTTCTTCTTCTACGAAATATATTTGTTAGCCAACTTAAATATTTCAATTATTCTAAAAAATATATTATTTCCAATTAAATACTGCAGGGGTGTTGATATATGTCCCGAAATCTATTTCTTCTTTTACGAAATATGTTTGTGAGCAAATTTAAACATTTCAATTAGTCTAAAAATAACATTATTTACAATTAAAATACTACAGGGGTGTCGATATATGTCCCGTAATCTATTTCTTCTTCTACGAAATATGTTTGTTAGCAAACTTAAACATTTCGATTATTATAAAAATTATATTATTTCCAATTAAATAGTGCAGGGGTGTTGATTTATGTCCCGAAATCTATTTCTTCTTCTACGAAATATGTTTGTTAGCAAACTTAAACATTTCAATTATTCTAAAAATTATATTATTTCCAATTAAATAGTGCAGGGGTGTTGATATATGTCCCGAGATCTATTTCTTCTTCTACGAAATATATTTGTTAGCAAACTTAAACATTTTAATTATTCTAAAAATTATATTATTTCCAATTAAATACTGCAGGGGTGTTGATATATGTCCCGAAATCTATTTCTTCTTCTACGAAATATGTTTGTTAGCAAATTTAAACATTTCAATTAGTCTAATAATAACATTATTTACAATTAAAATACTACAGGGGTGTCGATATATGTCCCGTAATCTATTTCTTCTTCTACGAAATGTGTTTGTTAGCAAACTTAAACATTTCGATTATTATAAAAATTATATTATTTCCAATTAAATAGTGCAGGGGTGTTGATATATGTCCCGAGATCTATTTCTTCTTCTACGAAATATATTTGTTAGCAAACTTAAACATTTTAATTATTCTAAAAATTATATTATTTCCAATTAAATACTGCAGGGGTGTTGATATATGTCCCGAAATCTATTTCTTCTTCTACGAAATATGTTTGTTAGCAAATTTAAACATTTCAATTAGTCTAAAAATAACATTATTTACAATTAAAATACTACAGGGGTGTCGATATATGTCCCGTAATCTATTTCTTCTTCTACGAAATGTGTTTGTTAGCAAACTTAAACATTTCGATTATTATAAAAATTATATTATTTCCAATTAAATAGTGCAGGGGTGTTGATTTATGTCCCGAAATCTATTTCTTCTTCTACGAAATATGTTTGTTAGCAAACTTAAACATTTCAATTATTCTAAAAATTATATTATTTACAATTAAAATACTACAGGGGTGTCGATATATGTCCCGTAATCTATTTCTTCTTCTACGAAATGTGTTTGTTAGCAAACTTAAACATTTCGATTATTATAAAAATTATATTATTTCTAATTAAATAGTGCAGGGGTGTTGATATATGTCCCGAGATCTATTTCTTCTTCTACGAAATATGTTTGTTAGCAAACTTAAACATTTCGATTATTATAAAAATTATATTATTTACAATTAAATAGTGCAGGGGTGTTGATATATGTCCCGTAATCTATTTCTTCTTCTACGAAATATGTTTGTTAGCAAACTTAAACATTTCAATTATTCTAAAAATTATATTATTTCCAATTAAATAGTGCAGGGGTGTCGATATATGTCCCGTGATCTATTTCTTCTTCTACGAAATATGTTTGTTAGCAAACTTAAACATTTCAATTATTCTAAAAATTATATTATTTACAATTAAAATACTACAGGGGTGTCGATATATGTCCCGTAATCTATTTCTTCTTCTATGAAATGTGTTTGTTAGCAAACTTAAACATTTCGATTATTATAAAAATTATATTATTTCTAATTAAATAGTGCAGGGGTGTTGATATATGTCCCGAGATCTATTTCTTCTTCTACGAAATATGTTTGTTAGCAAACTTAAACATTTCGATTATTATAAAAATTATATTATTTCCAATTAAATAGTGCAGGGGTGTTGATATATGTCCCGTAATCTATTTCTTCTTCTACGAAATATGTTTGTTAGCAAACTTAAACATTTCAATTATTCTAAAAATTATATTATTTCCAATTAAATAGTGCAGGGGTGTTGATATATGTTCCGTAATCTATTTCTTCTTCTACGAAATATATTTGTTAGCCAACTTAAATATTTCAATTATTCTAAAAATTATATTATTTCCAATTAAATACTGCAGGGGTGTTGATATATGTCCCGAAATCTATTTCTTCTTCTACGAAATATGTTTGTTAGAAAATTTAACATTTCAATTATTCTAAAAATTACATTATTTACAATTAAAATACTACAGGGGTGTCGATATATGTCCCGTAATCTATTTCTTCTTCTACGAAATATGTTTGTTAGCAAACTTAAACATTTCGATTATTATAAAAATTATATTATTTCCAATTAAATAGTGCAGGGGTGTTGATATATGTCCCGAGATCTATTTCTTCTTCTACGAAATATGTTTGTTAGCAAACTTAAACATTTCGATTATTATAAAAATTATATTATTTCCAATTAAATAGTGCAGGGGTGTTGATTTATGTCCCGAAATCTATTTCTTCTTCTACGAAATATGTTTGTTAGCAAACTTAAACATTTCAATTATTCTAAAAATTATATTATTTCCAATTAAATAGTGCAGGGGTGTTGATATATGTCCCGAGATCTATTTCTTCTTCTACGAAATATATTTGTTAGCAAACTTAAACATTTTAATTATTCTAAAAATTATATTATTTCCAATTAAATACTGCAGGGGTGTTGATATATGTCCCAAAATCTATTTCTTCTTCTACGAAATATGTTTGTTAGCAAATTTAAACATTTCAATTAGTCTAAAAATAACATTATTTACAATTAAAAAACTGCAGGGCTGTCGATATATGCGCCGAGGTCGATTTATGGTACTTTGAAAAATGATTGTTAGCAAACTTGAACATTATTCCAAATATTAAATAATTTACGAAATTTCTGCTCCTACGAAAAATGGTTGTTAGCAAACTTGAACATTATTCCAAATATTAAACAATTTACGACATTTCTGCTCCTACGAAAAATGGTTGTTAGGAAACTTAAGCATAATTCCAAAAATTAAATAATTTACGAAATTTCGGCTACTACAAAAAATGGTTGTTAGCAAACTTGAACATTATTCCAAATATTAAATAATTTACGAAATTTCTGCTCCTACGAAAAATGGTTGTTAACAAACTTGAACATTATTCCAAATATTAAATAATTTACGAAATTTCTGCTAACTATAAAAATAAAATAAATAAAATAAAATAAAATAAAATAAAATAAAATAAAATAAAATAAAATAAAATAAAATAAAATAAAATAAAATAAAATAAATTAAAATAAAATAAAATAAAATAAAATAAAATAAAATAAAATAAAATAAAATAAAATAATATAAAATAAAATAAAATAAAATAAAATAAAATAAAATAAAATTAAATTAAATTAAATTAAATTAAATTAAATAAAATAAAATAAAATAAAATAAAATAAAATAAAATAAAATTAAATTAAATTAAATTAAATTAAATTAAATTAAATTAAATTAAATTAAATAATATAAAATAAAATTAAATTAAATAAAATAGAATAAAATTAAATAAAATTAAACACAATGCAACAAAAATCTCACGTTGCTGGGCAACGGGCTTACAGCTAGTTTTACTAAATTCACTATAATTTGTAAACAAATTGAGATATCTTCACCAAATTTAATTTTCTTAGCTTCCAGATATGAGTCCGCTGGCCAGCAACCTTTGTTTTTCAAAGACTCAAATACGCGTCCGCGGTTGTTAAGCTGCTAATATGCGAGTTGTCTTCTTATAATTTACGGATTTTAGAAGTTTTCCATTGCAGAAAAAGGTCCTAACGATACTCTCTCCTTATCGAATAACAGGAATTCCAACGAAAAATTTCATATTTGGCATTTTATTTTATATTGGATTCTTTGAATACATCGTAACCGTGCGGTAATTCATTTTCAATATATGTAAAATGGATTTCTTTAATAAATCTAGATTGATCGAAATAAATTTTCGTTTTTTCTTTATGTGAAAAAAAATTACAGCTATTCATATAATACACGTGATAGAGTTCAATTGAAAATGTCGCCGAGAAAAATGAAAATATTACGGGTCGTAGCGGCGTAGCGCGACGGATTGTCCGACCGCTACGTTTTATAACAATCGTTTATTTTTCTCTCCTTGATTAAAAGTAGAAAACGCAATTATTAAATATACTCGATAAGTTTTAATATTTCTGGCTATTTTAATTTTTTGTTGCTATACGAAAACCGACTTTTTGAAAAACCTGTTTTCTAATTCCAATATTCTCTAATACCCGGCTAACCTGACTTTCAAATTTTCATAAAAAAATGGATTATTCAATTCAAATAGCAAAAATTTGATAATTTTAAAAAAATATTTTATTTATTATTATATTACCTCTACCAAATAAATACTAAATTTATAACCGGCTAAAACACAAAACGTACTAACAGATTAAAAATATCAAAGTATTTTAGTTGTACAGTTTTATCTGTAGAACTAAAATACTTTGATATTTTTAATCTGTTATAATGGAGTTCTACCAAGTAAATGCCAATTCAATTAACAAAACGTACTTCTATTATTAAGTAACTTAACTTTGTTAACGAAAATTTCTGAATTAGAAACTCTTTCGCTGGTTAATGAACTAGTTTATGTAGTTCTTAATACATCAAATAGTAGAAGATCCAAATTTGTTCTTTTGTCTCGTTTATAAAAATTCGACCATCAGTGTTTTTTTAGTTCCCGTACTATTTTTTGGGTGTTTACTATCAATACTTGGTGTAAAAGAATTATATTAATAAAAAAACACAATATTCGTTTGAATTTAATTTCCACTCTTATTTATCAAGATCAGGACCGGTTTCGCTCATGGCGAGCATTCTCAACTGACTACTAGTACTACGCAATTATTATTGATGTTCACTAGCTCTTCAACAAAACATTTTTCATGTAATTTTATTTGTAAATATCCAGTTTCATTTTTTTTTTAATAAATTGATTAATATATTTATTGTTGATATAATATTTTAGTATATGTATAATATATTCTAATATCGGGTTAGAAAGTTGAAAAAAAAATGTTTTTCAATCCCGATTTCTGAAAACCGACAAGCCCTAGTCCAGGGACGGGGAACCTTTTCTTCTCCAAAGGCCGCATTCATTTTTCTGATTCGACATGAAGGCCGCAGTAAACATTGACTAGAGAATATTTGGCCAGAAACAATTCCATACCTATTTCTAAAGCCCAGAAATTTGCGGATTTCCCAAAATTACTAGCGTGGGACCTTTTTTAGGTCTTTAAAGGATTTTGATATCGAAAATCCCAAGAATTTACGAAATTACAAAAATTTACAGAATTAGAGAATTGGCCAGAAGGCCCCACCAGAGTAGCCAAAAGGCCGCGGGTTCCCTACGCCTGCCCTAGTCAAATGTAGGTAAATATTGATCAGTAGTTAGATGGTTTTTCTTTGCGAATATTGTATTTTCGCCGGTAAATCGACCCCTCAGTACTATGAAAATGTATTACGTGAGCGTACGGTAGCATATAAAAATTGCGTCATTTCGTCGAATTTGATAGTCGGGAAGGTCTACGTCAGCTAGCCTTCTTCGATCGCTTCACAACACAAACGTGTATACTATTGGCAAAGCTTTCTCCGTCCGTATACGTGGCGTGTTTTTTTTTGAATATTTTTGTCGCATAACTTACAAATGAAGAACACTTCGAATGTTCGTGTTTTTATATCAATGGATTTTTCCAATTTATGGTGAAAATGCTACTTCAATGTTCGTATGTTATACCAGTAAACTTTAACGCAAAGTTACCTGATCTATTTTATTTTTATACATTCGTGCAGTGGTGTAGGAGGGGTCCTGCCGCCCGGGGCGGTCCATGAATTTGCCACCCTCAAAATTTCTTCTAATTTTGTTTTCAAATCACTTTTATTTTTTATCTATGAACAAGGGGTTTTAACTACAGGTGTCTTAATTTTTTTATTTATAAATAAAATTTCTCGAAAAATATTTTATATATTTTTGAAAATGCCGCCCCTGCCGCACCCCCCTTGCTTCGACACTGCTTTCGTGGCGAATAAAAGCTTTTTATATACAAGATTGACTTATATGGTCATTATTTTTACATTAATCGTCGTATCTTTTACGTCAGTAGCTGCTGATTTAATTTACAGGTGTTAATGGAATTATTTTAGTAATGTTTTTGTACAACACATCTTGATGAGCGTGCAACTTAATACACTAGCATTAGTATAAAACATTACTTTTATTTATTAATGAATAAGTATTATGTTACTCGTTCATTATATTTTTTTTAAATTGTCGACTAATTTTTAGAAATTCTTATTTAGGTATTTACTTTATGGTGTTTAAAAATGCAGTTACCAGAAGCTGTCGAAAATTCACACCTTAATGAAGGCCTCCGTAATGGTATGCTCATCATCATCGTTTTCATGTAAAAAAAAACTTGCCTCTGTAGTGAACGGCCGCAGGCCTATAAGTAGTTAAAACCGCAAATATATTTCGCCTCTTTGCAACGTTTACACCACTTTATTTATTTAAAATTACAACACAGTCGTAAAAAAACAAAACATTTATTTGTGTGGGCACTGTTTGCGCACCAGTCCTTCTCTCACCTTCCGGAAAGGCGATGTTAATGACGTTTCCGCGGTCTGATGCCAACGGTAACTTGTGGTGTCGATTCTGCCTTTCTTGACGCCGGATTCCAAAGAATGTAGGTGCATGATACTCACTTACCCAATAGTCGTCGCTGTCACCCTGACGGTCGTGACTCGACTCAGACCTTGAACCCGCGGCTATTATATAGTTATGTTACAGGTTATCTCACCTTTAGTTCTATTATTTCCCATCGAATGTTCACACACCTATGATACATCTGATGGATAATTATTATTCATCAGAATGGAAGTTATTAATAATAAAAAAAGCCAAGGTAATTTATGGCGATAGGTAGGATGTATGCTATTGCTTGCATGGCAGACACTCGTTGGGTATATCAGTCTTCCGATGGCATCCAAGGGATATCGTTCGACTAGTCTAGACTTGACCGGATCGATTAAAGAATAATTTTCTGCTGCAATTTATGGTACTGGTTCGAAAACCTATACGGCAGTAGGAGTAGATCGACAATTATTCTCATTTTCAGTCAAAAAAAATAATCTTTTGAATACATCATTATTATTAGAGTAAATCATTCTTAATATATCGATAATAGGGTCAGGAAACATCATTTTTCTATGAATATACATACAGTACATATGCAAAGTTGGCGGCACCAATTAATCGGACTATGGGAGGATTAATAAATATATACACTATTACTGTGTAGAGTATATTTATTTTGAAAACATATTTTAACAGTTAGTTGTACGACAGTTAGACTGTATTCTCATCGGGTGCCTATTATCAATACAGCCATATAGAAATACCTAATATGATAATTTAGCAGATAAAAGGTAAGGGAGTGAGTTATTATATGAGATTGTTAATGATAATATGCCTTGTCATAATTTGAAGCAAAGTTATTCTGAATGCTCGGAATGTAAATGACTGCTTACTGGCACCGCTCACGTTTTATTTTATTTGCTGTCGCACGATTTCCTTTGGCTGATTTAATAATGATTTTTTATCGGTGATTATAAACTTTATTTCCAAATAGAACGATATTTATTTTAAGATGTTGTGTATTTTTTAACTATTCGTGATATCAATCGAGCATCTGCTATCGTATACATACATAGGTACATCAAAACATCTCATAGTATTATTTCAGCGTATTCAAGAGAGCTTCATTTCGATGAATCAGCAGATAGCTTTTAAAAGACATAACAATGTATTTGACAAACAAATATAGTAAATAAATTATCCCCCCCTGACGACCCGGGTTTCGCCTTTCGGCATCTTCAGACGTTCAAGTGCACGGATGAATTTGAACGATTCAAATTTAATATTGAAATTCCACCAAGCACCTTCAGTCGAAATCTTAAATTATCTCTCCCCTTTCCGAATTACTATTTATCCGAGTGGTGCACTCTCTCATTTCTTGATCGTGTCGTGACTCGTATTTTCTCTTTTTATTAGATTTAACCCTTCAGACATGGGCGTCTCAAATAGATTATGAATAACGGCTGATTCATATGAATAGCAGAATGAGCCGCAGATAAACAAATAAATATAACTTTTCTGGTTACATTCCGAGCAAATAATTTAAAACCGACTGTTATTACTTACAGTTTAGTGCTCATAGAACTACATATTGTGACATTAAAAATATTCGTATCTAAAAAATCTATAGTATCGAATATACATTTATTCATCGGTTCAAATATCTCTTACAAAAACATGTCCTTATGTAATGTGTTGAATTCGAAAATCGTAAAATCTTTAAAACTCCGTATCAATTATTTTAAACCGTCTACAGTTTTTTTTGGATTAAATAAAATTCGATTAAAAGTATAAATAACTAAAACTTCAATCTCATATTTATAAGAAATCAAGAATGAGATCGGTAAACTTCCTGACATAAAAATGGACATCTAAAGAGCATGTTTTGGCATGATGTGCACAACATCCGAGCAGGAAGGGTTAAGAGCTAGAAAATATACATCTTTCTCAAACATGCGAAAGTATTATAAGGTGAAATTTGATGAACAAACAAATCAAAATTGATTTTAAACCCCGAACGCACCATCGATGATAATATAAGAAGTACATTTGTTAGCTCCTGATAGTCAATCGACACAATTCCTTCAATTATCGAATGTCATCATATTGGTAAAATTGAAAAAAATATTAATTATGCTAATGGCTTATTAGTTTCTCGTTACTCTTCGCGGTTCGTTGTCATGTAGCACAGAGGAAAAAACACACTTGATTACAACCAACTGTTGAAACAAAATTATCATAGATAAATATTTAATTCATAAAGGCCACACGTACTACTTCTCAAAAGAGCCTGAGTAAAAACTTCAGCTCATCATAATTCATTTGTTAAATGATTTAATACGCGTTGAGTCATCGGAGCAGGCAAGCGCAATAACGTCATAAATAATGAGCCACATTACATTATGCACTGAATTTAATATGCATAATACTAATACTAGAACACTACACAATCAAAACACTCTTTTGGTTACCCTACTTAACTAACTCTCGCTCTAACTTAACTTGATTATGCAGGGAAGCTATCTCAAACAATGACTTGTAGAACCATTCACTTTAATTGAGAAGAATATATTTTTAAAAAGTTTCAGTCGAACGTATTCGAATTGCATACAAGTGCCCCCTTTAAGCGTTCTAGAGACCAACCCTGATAATAACGTATCTGAACATCCAGGGAGGTAATATCCAATATTGGCAAGGCAATTAGAAAACACAACTATACAATGTTAAGATAATTTTCATATCACTTATCTTATATTTGTAATCGTTTTCGTAAGGAGAGGGTTTCGCGATGTTTGATATTTACGACTTAATTATTTTGAATGCCTAATTACAATTACGAAGTATCGTGAATCGGATTTGGTTGTAAATGATACGGCGAACACTGTGACGAATAGTGATGAAATGTAAAATTATTGTTTTTTTAGCGATTTTAATTTTACATTCCGATTGTCTGTATTATAATGTAATTGTGTTGGTATGCAAAGATTCAGGGTATGCCATATTTGTCAACACTATTCAATTAATTGAGATTGATTGTTGGCTTTATTTATGCTGAATTATTTATATCTGTTTATACCATTATTTTTACCTGCGTATACAGCGTGTTTTTTTAAGTGTGATAATATGATATACCAGAAACAAAGAGGAAACTCCTTATCTCATGGTCTCCTTTCTAGACGATGTTTAATATCTGGGAACTCTAAAATTTCCGTGAACAATGATGCTTTTTCTCGCATACAAACAAATATATAAAAAACAAGTGTATTGCATAAATCAAATTATTGTCGTTTGATGCTTAAACAGTAATGAATGAAATTCCCCATACATTGTGATAAGATATTGGTCCATTTAATTTAGCATAATGGTTGAACTTTGTTCCTTTTTCCAAAAAAAATACGATTTTTAGAGTATTTGCTCGCTAAGCAAAAATGAAATATTGTAAATAAAACGGAAACTAGGCCGAAATTGCCACTTTTCACATTATTAAGAAGTTCCGTCAAGCAAAAACCTAATCAAGAAATCATTACCTCGTTGGTCATACGTCATTATGACGAACATGGACAGCACTATCTCTGCCATCGTTTCATAAGACTGCGTAACCTCTCAGAAAGTGCATCGCGATCACAAAAAATGTCTGAGACTGAAACTAACCTAACGGAAATGTGGTCGTGTTTTTTTGTCCTCACAGTACTTAATTCTTACCGCGTAATTCAGCCCGGCTGATGGGATACAAAATAATTCATTTTTTCTTCTTCTTATTCTGGCAGCGAAATTCTTGCGGCAGGCTGGCTGCTCAGCTTTTTGTGATATTATCGTTTAATCAATCGGAATCATAATAATATGTGTTTGCCGCATTTTTTGTGTTCATTGAATGCGTGTTGTAAACATTTCGACAAACATTCTGCTACAATTAAACTGGGCTTGCTGAGATAATCTTATCATTATAATCGTAAAGTAAATGCCTTTAACTTCCCGATGACATACACTTTTCCGCGGATGCTCAATCTGTTATGTGGAAAAAATTATCATCGCATGTATGCATTTCTTGTATATCGCCTAGGCATTTCCCCGCATAGTCGTCAACACGGTTCCCAGGTTCCTTAATGAAAATAAGAGTGATTACTATTTTTTTTATATGATGGGATGTATCGAAGTTTTATTGTAATAAATGACATGTGCTTAAAACCGGCAACTTCACTTAAAAAAGTCTTGCTGATTTCAAAAATATATTTCAGGTTGTTTGAGCATAACATTATAACTGAAACGTATTGAATTTGAAATCTATATTTGAAAGTATGTATGGAACAACTTTTCAAAAATGAATTGTCAGGATTTTACCAAACACCGATTTATTACCTTCATCAAATATTTTCTTTGTGGAATTCGTAGACCTGCGAATGCTTGCGAATATAATTTTTGCACGGATTTTATTGAATAAAATAAGTCTATCCTGGTAAAATATTACTATTTATATGATTACGTATGATTTTAAATTTCAAGCTCTTTGACATGTGCGGAAAGAGTTCCGTTTCATCACTTTATTCACCATGTTTGCACACATGTGTTTAAAAAATGATAACACATGAAGCGCTGTGATTTGACCTCGGTTATGCCAGTATTTTAGGTTGCTACTTGAACACTTTATTTCCAATGAAATTAATTTTCTTTTTAATCGGCAGTCGTATTTGCTTAAAATAATTTCATTCAAATTACATTTCTATTGTAGCAATGAATATAGAGACCCTTCTATATATTGTATGATTGATTAATCAATCTATGAATAATCACAACAATTCGAAGATACCCAGTTCAAGGCATAATCTTGACATATTTCACAGAGTGAAAGAAAAAATATCAACACTTGCAATAATTTGTTTTCTTTTTAGAAGAGCAATATTGAATACGACATATCTAATCAAATGTTTATTTCCATGATTTAAATTTTGAATTAATTTGCATCGTTCAAATTATTTACATTCACATAAGTTTTGTCACTAACGACCCGGGTTTCGCTTTTCGGCATCTTCAGGCATTCAATTGCACGGATGAACTTGAACTGACGTTTAGTAAATAAATGTATCGTGTTAATAAAATAAATAAACGGATCACTAATTTAAAAGATATTGATGGCGACATGGATCAACTTTACTAATGACGTTCAATTAGCTTGGCAAATAGTTTTTGTAGGTTTTTGTAATTAATGTGTTTTATTTTGATTGCTGCAAAATTTATAATTATTTTATGAAACATTAATTATATTTACTTACATATAGAATACAAAAGAGAGAAATTCCACCAAACACCTTCAGTCGAAGTCTTAAATTGTTGAATTCATACTTTTTATTTTAAAATCAACACGGTTTTTTTAAACTCATATTTTATGAATTATTATTTTTATTATAATGCCATTCCACCAAGTATTCACAGTGAACACCTTAAAGGTGAATTATTATTTGTTTATTTTTTTAATGAAACCCTCAACACTGACTATAATAATATAGTTTGTGGTTCCTAAAAAGAAAAGTTTAAATACTTGTGATTATCAGATATAGCATTTTAATAAAATTACTCAGATAACGAAGAGATAATAAAAACTAGATAATTATTTGATTGCCTCTATATTTTGTTTGTGTTGCCGATTAAACAGTCTCTTGTTAAGTGTTGCGATCACAGCTGCTTAGTACAAAAAATAAGTCCAGGCTCGTGAAACAATAATTGGGAGTAATTTAAAAAAAAACTATTCTTTAAAGCTCTCAAAATATCTCTTCAGTGTTGGTGTTCTAAAATGAGCTAAAATATAACCATAGTTTTATATTTCACTGAGTTATTTGAATAACTTTCACGGTGTCTTATAATGGCATGTTCCTTGTTTGACGAAAATCGTCCCTCCTTTGTGATTTGATACTGTGCTAAGTGTTCCAGTGTATATTGGACCAATTATATTTGGGTGTGTCGATACGATAGACTGATTTTAATCAAGTTGTAGGATTTTGCGAAAAAATGCGCTATAATTTCGATTACGATAGCGATGAGTAAGTGCCATTTCCTTTAATACTTAGATATAATGATTTTTCTCTCATCGTTTTCCGATTATATGTGTATAATGGATTTCGATGAAGGGTTGGGCGTGGTCATCAATAATAGTTGCTTCCAGATAATCATGTATCCAATAAACTTATTCATACTTATATATCAGAAAATATAAACTTGATGAATAACTTGACTCGATGGAAATACATATTGAAAAAGATATTTTTGTACAAATTCCATATAAAACTTTCTAATTATAATTATTTTATAGAATTTTTCGGCTTAATTTTAAAAACATAAACAAGTTATTTATTGGAAACTTGACAATAAGTTTATTTTTAAATTAAGGATGCCATTGTTTTGCAAGCATTACAATCTTATATAAAAAAAACTCTTATTACATATCGTCACATTACTATTAAGAACTGTTCAGAGAGAGAAAAAAAACAGGTAACATAACATAAAACAATTCCATAATCAATGAATCTACCAACATTGGTGAGACGTACGAGGTTTTAATTCAATGTTGATATTTACGAGTTTTAAGTCTATATTCTTTGTTAATACATTTTTTTGGAAGAAACTTCATTTTTACAACAAAAAAAAATGACTTACGAAGGCTTTAATAAGGCGACAATATAATTCAATCTAAAATGAAGTACATTTAAAAAAAAAATACTGTGTGCCTACTTAATGCTGCCAACATAATAATATTTTATAACATGAAAACATATATAGTTTTTAATTAGAAGTAATAGCAATACTTAGTAGTGAAAAAGCTTTCAGGAACCAATCGAATGCTCACAATGCACTGTCATTCTCACCTGCTCTTCTCCATTCTTTACTGCGTCAGCGCCACTTGTGATTCTGTCTTTGTGTCCCACCCCTAACACGCCTGTCTTTTCCGGCGCCAGGCTTTGAGTTGTTTCGCTCGAGAGGGTGTACTCGCAAACTACGCGACTTAAGGGTCGGTACATGGTATCACCTTGCACTCTTATCAAGGGGCCGTCCCTTCAATCTCCTGTTTCACTGTGACGCCTTTTTTAATGACTCGGGAGTATTGTTTTCCAGCTGACGCTTACAAAATGAAATTGCGTGACGTAGATTTTTTTTATATTGCTATTTCATCAGCATATTTTTTTAGCGACTCGTAATGTTATTATCGTTATCTCTCGCTTACTCATCGCATATCTACTAATAACTCTTAAGCCTTCTGACTGCATATTTTGATAGAGGTATTAAAATACTCTTCACTGCATTGTTATCAATAATATAAATTGTGAAGTGTAATTAGTTCACAAATACTTTTTGTATTTTTTAGACCTTCAATTGCACGGATAAAATCAAACAGCCACAAATGATAAACTTCAATGATCAAAATATTGACTGATTTTGCACTAACTTGGTAAAGGTATTATGTTACGAAAAAGTCAATAGATATAGTTACTAGTTGCAGCTACACGCCATCTTTAGAAATATGCTTAAACGTATTTTTGTAGATAATGACCATCTTACTAGACATTACACCATCTTACTAACTCTAATTTATTTAGATATAAAATGCTATATTAATTCTCGGTCGATAGTGTAAAATTATATCAATCCCGGGATTTCGGGATTGATTTATTTTGAATCCCGGGATTGAGATTTTCTCACCGAGGAATTTGAAATCCTCAATTTGCTATACTTTTTCACGGAAACTCGTTTTTTTTTTTTTAGCTCACCGAGGAATTTGATATCTCCGATTTGGTATACTTTTTCCCAGAATCTCACAGAAACTCGTTTTTTTTAGCTCACCGAGGAATTTGAAATCTCCGATTTGGTATACTTTTTCCCAGAATCTCACAGAAACTCGTTTTTTTTTTTTTTTAGCTCGCTGAAGAATTTGAAATCTCCGATTTGCCAATTTTGTGTAAATTTTGAGAATTTCTTTAAAATTTCTCAATCCCGAAATCCCGGGATCGTGGCCATCTCAATCCCGGCATTTCGGGATCAGAAAATTGAACGGGATCCCGGGATTGGATGCCCTAGTAGATATGTATGTTTGAGTGCTTGTGTCGATGATTGGGGCGGTTGTATTATATGTATTTTTTTTCCACCAAGATCTAACAAGTAAATATAGATTCAAACTAATTATTAATGTACGTTCTCTGCAAAACTTTCAATTTTTAATACTCGTGATTTTTTATCGATATCACAGTTTAACACAAATGTTTTACGTATTACGCAAGTGAAAAAAGACGAATTTCACAAATCCATTCTGTTGTGCAATGCCTTTTTTCATTATTCCAGTCACTTAGCATTCAATATTCATTACCGATCACTCCACGCTCTTTGCCTACTGATTTTAAAAACAATGCATGGTTACTTAAGTACTTTGAATGTTTGCGTTTTCTGTTAGCATAAAAGATTCGCATCTGCACACTTTGCTAGTGGTGGGTGATTCGGCCGCATACTCTCTCCTCTGTGGTCTATCCAACCTTCCTCTCCGTTTTCAATTACAACGCCTTAATTGGAAGACGCCTTTTTGGTCCGACGTCGTAATGAAGCGGCGCGAATGGGGACGTCGGCGTCGTTATTAAGTTAAACGTCACGTAGCCCGTCTGAAGGCCGGATGTTCAGGTTCAGGGACCTGGAGCGTCAATTTCTATGGGCGGCCTCTGCGTTTCAATTAACCTTTAACATGTTTCCTCATTATTTGGCACTGTTTTCAATTCACACTTGTATTCGTCTTATATGCTCCATGGCACAGCTGTAATTATCAATTATATTTTCATTTTGTGAAAAAATATGCGCTACTTTATCTTTTTGTCCGATTATGTCGTCATTGACAATGCGAGTTTTGAAGGAATGGGCAGTTCTCCATTCAGCTAGCTTATCTTTTCATCTCAATGTCGAAATGTCCAACAATATTATGTAGCCTAAAACGACAAACTAATCAGTCTAATTGACAATCAGATAAGAAAACAAAAAAATGATAACGCAAAAAACGTTAAATCGTAATGTGCACGACATTTTTTTTTAAACAAGACATTTCAATATATTTTAGACAAGCGTCAAAATGTCTAGAAATATTATGATGATAAACAGGTATAAGTTGTTTATGATAGCAGTCTACACCAGCTAGGTATACTGGCTTAAATCCTGAAACGGATTCAGTCGTAATTTCATCTGAATATACTTTTACTTATTATTAAAGCCAGCATCTGGGTCTTGAATGTCGTACGTAAAAAAAATTTTTACGTGTTCGTAAAAACTTTTAATGCCAATTTAAAATTCATTAAAACCAGAGTCTTAAAATTCTGTTCGCTCTTTAAATACATTTTTATCATTTTACTTTTATTTTCTTTTAACAAATATTATTGGTATTGTATGCTTACAAACAATTTTTTTAAATTAGCTTTTGTTATGATAATACTTAATGAAATAGGTATACATCCTGGAATAGTCAACTTATTCATAGCCGGGAAACTTTCCAGACTAAACACTTTGCGACGAAACATAGCCGTAAAAAACTGTAGCGGAATTTTCCGTGTGAGGATATGGCAGGAGAGACCTTTCCAATTTCCGCACGTAACTGAAGTAACGACAGCCAAATACACAACATTAACGTTTAGTTATATAGAGTGCTGTGTGAAGTTTCCTGTACGCCTTCTCGACTTCCTTCCGGCGTATCCAGTGACACTTGCAGCGTCATTTCCAACAACGACGCCCCAAAGCTCTCGCACAACTGCTGATAGGACAGACGTTGAGCATTTGCACTTTTTTTTTAAGTCGACATACTATCATGTATTGTATGATTCATTTATTAAACAGCATCTAAATAAAATATACGTACGTTTAATTAAAATGTGTGGTATATGTTACGGTACCTAGCTATTTTTCCGATACATTGACAAATATGTAATCAAAATAAAATTGAAAATGCTCGTAAAAACGGTTGTTACGTAATTCTACAGTACAATTTCAATTATCCGGACTAATTGGGGATGAAGGTAGTCCGGATACAAAAAATCCGAATAATCGAAAAAACATAATTAACAGGGAAAGACATTCAGTATGAATATTTTTTATTTGTCTAGGTCAGGGGTGGGGAACCTTTTCTTCTCTAAAGGCCGTATTCATTTTTCTGCTTCGACACGACGGCCGCAGTAAACATTGACTAGGGAATTTTTGGCCGGAAACAATTTCATGCCAATTTCTAAAGCCTAGAAATTTGCGGATTTCCCAAAATTACCAGCGTGGGACTTTTTTTTTTAGTTCATTCAAGGATTTTGACTTCTAAAATCCCAAGAATTTACGAAATTACAAAAATTTACAGAATTAGAGAATTACCCAGAAGGCAACGCCAGAGTAGCGAAAAGGCCGCAGGTTCCCCGCGCCTGGTCTAGATTGACACATAGCTTAGCTGATTATATCCAATTTGTCTTTTAATGATACTACGACACGTTTTCTTTTCGGTGACATATCGGTTGATCTTCATAATGGGCTGTGATAGGTATGGATGCCACCGAATTGCTGACTAATCTACGAAAATAGAGAGTGAAAAACCAACATCTCTTATACCCGTGTTGTAGATATAATTTAAACGACTGTATGAAAAAGATAGCGCATTTTTTGCGTTACCAAAATGATGTGAATATAGTTGAACATATTGCACGCTTTGCCGTCAATATCGCCTGTCCACACGGAACCAGTTTTGAAATCGACATGTTTGAAAGATAAACGACAAATTTATGGCCTAATCATATTTTTAATAAACATTCCTAGCCTTTTCGATCGCATCACAAAATAAGTGTTACGTCACCTACGACATGGCGGTTTGCGATGCACTGTTTTGAAATTTTGATATTTCGATAAATTGAACTAAATATAATGTCAACTTTCCGAAAACAGCGATTATGTAAATATTGTACGAAATACTAAAACCATTTACGCAAATGAATAACGTATTTATACTTAGTATTAACCCGTTAACAGCTAGAAAAAATTACGTTTTTTTCCTGTAAGCTAGCAATCTTCTAAAAACTAATAAAGGAAAACTTAATATTAATTTTGTGAGTCCTTAAGTCTTAAGAGATGTCGGACCTTTTTCAATGATGCAAACTCTAATCAATATTTATTGACGTCGTAATAATGAGAACGCACTGGTGGGTAGCGTGTGTGGTTAGGTTAGGTATGCGACACACCGGTGGGTCGTTAGCTTTAGTGTGGTCTTAAAATAATATTGACGGGTCTGTTGCGTAGCGGTCAACTTCGTTGACTTCTGTTTCAGATCGCATGAGTTCGAGTACCGGTTCGAATAGAATTTTGTCAATAGATTTATCGATAATTTTTTCGAATGCATGGGTGTTTGTGAAGTCTAAAAATTCTCTCCCACAATTCCAATCCGTAACTAACGAGGGGTAGCGAGGATTAGTAAACCACGTCCTAGCCATATCTTTCTATCGCTACTACTCTCTTAAAAAGAGGTTGAGTAACTGAGTAAGAAAAAACTTCCGTTTAGATACCTCCATTATGAGGCCATATGCTCAAAAATAGGAGCGGATGCGGATTTCAAAAATAAACATTTATGCGTAGTATTATGAGTAGTTCACAGATGATATTAATTATCTGAGTAGAAATGATTTTTTTTAATGATTTACGTAAGCCGGCTCCGTTGCCGAATTGTCAGTGTTCTTGCGCTTTCCATCCGTTTTCACACATATTTTTTAATCGATTTGTTGATTTTTAAATTATAATCATAATTGATACTAATGTCCGACACAACATGTGGTATTTTCGAATAAATGAATATTAGTTATATAAAATATTTAGTCAATAATTCAGATGTTTTGATAACTACACGAACACGTTCCAATGTAAGTATAAACCATGTAACATTATTTTTATTTTAGGCTCACTTAATGACCATTTTTTTTCATATCAAACCTTTTTACTTTATCAATTTATCGACGATAGAATACATTTAGATTTACTGTTAGCGATAACGAAAATTAAG
Organism: Himalopsyche tibetana; assembly: GCA_030503985.1. Classification (NCBI taxonomy): domain Eukaryota; kingdom Metazoa; phylum Arthropoda; class Insecta; order Trichoptera; family Rhyacophilidae; genus Himalopsyche; species Himalopsyche tibetana. The sequence continues at coordinate 28,303,347 of JAPJYX010000030.1, forward strand.
GCAATTTGAATTTATATATTGCTTAATGTTTTATTTAACCTTTTTACCGACTAGTTTTATGATATTTTTTTATGAATTACATTATGTTTGATTTTTGCTCTATTATCGATTGATGACATGTATTTGATAAGATATCAATGTTTTAAACACAGTTTTAAAACGTTATATCACGACGCCTTTTGTTTGAACAATATTGTCTTGTTAAACAAAGCCGAAAAATCCATTGTCATAAAAAATATTGTTGCGATAGTTTAAAGTTGAACTCTAGCAAGGGCATTCGAGGTAACAGTAAAATAATTTGATTAAACAATATTCATATTGACATTCTTCAACTATTTGAAACACATCTTCAAATTGATTTAAAAGTTAACAGTTTATTGCGCATTTTATTTAAGCATTATTTTTTAATGAATTGTATTATATAATATGTGTTAATATATTTAAAAATCTAAATCGTTGATCCGATCAACAATTTACTGGAAATTGTATGTATATTATTATTTATTTTTTTTAACCATGTCCGCTCCCAATGTGGAGCATATGGACTCCTAATGGAGTTTATCTCAACAGAAGTGTTTCTACGAGAACTGCTTGTTACTCAGTTGCTCAACCTCTCTTTTTCCAAAGAGAGTAGGGATAGAAGGATAGGGCTAGGACAGGATTAGTGGTAAGCTAATCGCTCTCGATGCGCCCCGTTCGTAGGATAGGATGGGTGAGAGGGGGGAATTCAAGACATCACATACATCCATGCCTTTGAACAGAAATTCATAAATCGATTGAAAAATCAATTTATAAAACTGTCCGTACCGGGATTTGAACCCGGGCCCTCCGTAGCCGAAGCCAACAACGTTGACCACTCGACCACACAGGCGGCTATGATATGTATATTATTTCTATATAATTATTTTTAAATGAGTATTTCAATTTGATACTGTATTCATTTTAAGTATATTAACGAAATGCGCGACTGTTGAGTAATCGTTTCTTATAAAAAAATAAAACAATAATTAATGACGTCTCAATTAGGGCATCCAATCCCGGGATCCGGGATCCCGTTCAATTTTCTGATACCGAAATAATGGGATTGACACGGCTGCGATCCCGGTATTTCGGGATTGAGAAATTATGACCAAATCCCAAAAATTGACACGAAATTGACAAATCGAAAACTTCAGATTCCTCGGTGACCTAAAAAAAACGAGGTTCTGTGACATCCGAGAAAAAGTATACCAAATCGAGGATTTCAAATTCCTCGGTGAGCTAAGAAAAAAAAGAGGTTCTGTGACAATCTGGCAAAAGGTATACCAAATCGAGGATTTAAAATTCCTCGATGAGCTAAAAAAAAAAACGAGGTTCTGTGACAATCCGGGAAAAAGTATACCAAGTGGAGAATTTCAAATTCCTCGGTGAGCTAATCCCAATCCGGATTGGAAAAAGGCTCCGGGATTGGATACCCTAGTCTCGATGTATCGAAATTGATATATTTTAAATGAATGTATCATATTTTTGAATTCGAATGTATTATATATTAGGTACTTTCTATTATTAATTTCAACGCATCTATTGAATTTACAAAAATGTGGTCTTCATTATTATCAAGAATGACTATATGGGTATTTTTTGTTGTTGCAAATCCACTTTTTTTTTATAAATCCACAGTTCGTGATATGTATCGCTACGTAATGCTAACTCGCTAAAAACCATGTAACAACTCTCGGGGGAAATACGCTACGTCGGTTTATTCGTTTTGTAGACGCTCTTTTATTACTGCTATTGGCGTAGACAGTCCGCCATCTACGCTGGATATTTTATACACCTGCAGTCAATATTATATAAGGTCATATTGGATGTTCGTTGATATATTATTCATCTACTATTCCGAGTTAAATCAAAAACTCGTATGTAATTTGTTATTTGAAAACCTCTATGTATTTCTTTATCCTAGTTAATAGTTATAAGTTTTCCAGCGATCAAAATAAATATAATTCTTGAAATTACCCACCATTTAAATTTGTAGGCATTACCATGTTGTAACATTTTAACGTTTAATTTGAAAACCCCACAATGACTATTTGTTTACGGAAATATTTCATCAAATCGAAATATTCACTTTTACTTTGAACACAGTTGCGTACATTATATTAATATTAAATTTGAAAACTAACAAAAATACGACTCCTTTTCTCTATTGACTCTTCAGTTTTTACGTGTTCCCTGTTAGCTGTTGCTTACTTTCAAGATTCGCCCTCGACTTATGTCCGTACATATTTGCGATGTAAACTCTATTGATTAATTAAGCCATATGTCGTTCTGAATTATGTACATTTTAAATTTCCTTGCATATAAAATATATACAGTAGAACGTTGATGTAAATAAAATTACTGAGTATAAGTGAGTGACGAATTATTAAAATTATTTTTATACTTATTACACTGGCTTCTTTCTCTGCGAATGTAAATTAAATGTACACCAGACATGCAAAATGATTTTTCTCGCTTTCCCGCCCGAAGTGCTTCCGTTTCGGCGGGAAGCGGATCCGGACGTGACACGTGACCTTTAGTTTGGCGACCTTCAGCCGACTGGCGAACTTGAATTGTATGAATCAGTCATCTTTTTGTGTCGCGCGACTCTTCAAAAATTAGTCATGCATCATAAAAACATTTGACAGATTTGTGGAGTGTTGATATAAACATGCAGAACTCGACTGATTATTGATTGTATCATATTTTAAAGTGAAAAATAAAAAAAAAGATTCGACCGCGCCGATTTGTAGCATAATATGGACTTAGAAGGTGAAATTCCAGTACAATAAGGTAAAAAATGAGAAGGTATTAATTAATTCTTCAATTCTTTCGGCATCTTGCACCGTCTGAACTATTGTATATTAACTTAAACACGAGTATCCATTATCTAACGCCGCTTTCCGAATTTGCATAGGTAAAAAACGAAGTTAAGAAAACCTTTTGTTACTCAATTATCTTATTGCTCTTCATTTCTTTTTATGGGTATGATAAAACTATGGATGGGAACTCCGACTCTTTTCTGTGTATTTTTTAATATTTATTTTAATTTATTTTTTTTAAAAAGGAGGAGCTACCTGGTTTTTACGAGACCGATTCCACAGTCCCTATATAAACATAACGTGAATTCTTTTCCTTAAATGCAAACTGTTTTCTATCTATAAATGGTAGATAATAAAATAACTCGACTTAATTTACTGTAGAGAGATACAGTAAATTAAGTCGAATTTCTTGGGATACGAATCTCTTGACCTTACTTCCCAACTTCTACTACCCAAAAGCTCAGTGCTTGGCTTGTATTCGACCAGTGACTGTAGTTTATTATGTTTTTCTTAGTCTAAATATCTAAAATTTCATGCATTTAGTTTAGTTTTTTTTATAATTTACCATTTATAGATAGAAAAGAGTTCGAGAATTGGGAAAGGACAGCGTCCATAAGATTAATCTACACACGTCACTATAAAAATCGACATATTGTTATCACATCATATTTAAATTATGCCATCCCATTTTTTATTTTAATATTTTTATTATTTGAAACTGTAATTAATGGATGTATCAATTTTTTATTATTAAAATTTTCCTGCGATAATGTTATCACAACATATTATCTGCATGAGTTATTTCATGATACTGCTGAAGATTATCAGTAATGTGATTCATATACTAGTAACTAATAAGATATCTATAATATTTTTATTGAATAAAAATATTATTCGTTTGCATATTTTTTAGATAGCTAGTATCTTTTTTTATGCGATCATTTCGAAAACTTTCCTTTTTATAAGTACACTTATATATGTACATATACAATATAATATTTTAGAATTATAGTATACCAATACTCACGGTCTGAAAATATTTTATGACCCGGTTTTTTTAAAACTTGGTAACACGGTTCTAATTATAGAACTTATATTCAATTATTTATTATTCAAATTTATTTAAAAACGTTATTATTTTTATTTGAAACTGTCATAGTAACAAATAAAACGAGAAAAAATGTGTAATTTGATTGAAAGTCAGTAGGTAGGAGGTACGCATCAATGAATTATCGAAAAAAAGTCTTGTGCATTTTACCTCGGTTATATGTAGTACACGAGAACACCACTGAAGGTCGATTATTAGATGCCTGAAAAACTCAAAGTTTCAAAAATCAACAAAGTTTAAAAAAATCATTTTGTAACACAGCAAGTGGAACAACAAAGTTATCAAATTTAATGTTCTATTAAAAATGAACTTCTACAAAGCTACCGCCGAAGATATCATATAAAAAAAAATATTATACGTTTCCATTTTTGACAGAGGCTTTTTATTCGTGCGTTTTCAGATAAATATGTACGTATGTTTTTCTCGTGTACAACTCATTTTAACTCTTGATCGAGTCTTAGCAAAATTATGAACACAACTCGGTACAACTTAATATTGGTGTATTCGAATCGATATCAATCGTAGTAATGGAATCCGGTTTTAATTGACAAATTGTTGCCTATGATTTCAATGTTATATTATTATACATACAGCTATCGCTCGATACTCATTTTATTTTTTCACCACATTTCGGATTCATGACCGCTGTAGATACAATAATCAAGAACGAAATAACGCTAACATATTATGTAAAGTAATGTATACGCTTGCTCGGCATTTGCAGATTGTTATATCATTTTAGTTATGCCATTTATATCATACGATACGATGTGTTTCGTTTCAAATGAAATTGATCTACAAATAGACTAAGTGCTTAATGCTTATTATTCGTGCTGCTGTTACTGCATGCTAACATTGCCACTCATAACTTCTTGCAATATCATTTAGTTTACCGTCAATGAAGATACATGTTTTAATTAACTGTCGCTCGTGTCCCGGTGCTGAAGCTTTGTATATTTTTTTATTGATAGTGTTATTTCGATGACAAACACCGAATTTCGAAACTTTTTTAAAACATAACAAAAATTTTAGAGGATAGATAGGGTCTCAAATTTTTAAATCCTTATTGGCAGTTTGTATAAAGAATATCAACAAGTATAAGTTGACGCATATAAAACAGTCAAGATCTGTAATTAAAGTGAGCTCTGGCCAGATCAATTAGAATTGATTTATTTATTACCGGTAATTCTCATAATGTGTTATTTACGTGCATCTCCATGTGAGCTATCCGACAGTTTCATATCGACTTTGGAAAGAAAATAGGAAGTAAACCACACTTTTTTCAAAACAGCTTTTTTTCTATAGTCAAAATGTAAGAAGCTTCTACACGTTCTATCAAAAGGATGTTAGCTGCAAATGCCGAATTAGTATCTAAATTTAGCTTTGAAAAAGATGACTTTGTAAAAAAATAAAACCAAGAAAAAAGACTCAAATAAAGGTTTTTCCTAGACAATTTTTTTAAATTAATATTAGATCAAGTCTCCGTAACATATAAGTAAAATAATTTCTGCGTTAATCTAAATCTTATATTCTTAATAATATTAAAAAGCTTAAGTTTAATCCAAGATAAAAACGACGGTCGAAAACTAAAAAAGCATGTTCGATTTTAAAGTGGAGTATATTAACTCCTAAGGGATATGATTAACGATTAATGGTTACAAATCGGTCTCGCAATAACATACAGACTAAAGAAAATGTATTAGTAGGTATGGTACAATATTATGATTGCTAAACAATTGTATGCTGTATTTATCAATCTTCCATTGTCTTACAGTCTTCATCGTTCATTCATTACATCTTAAATTGTGTAAATATTCTTAGGCGATCATTTTCTAAACATATTAGCGTTTTAAGTAAAAGATAATCAACTCCCTGGGAAATTAACAATTCGCATACATTATTACATAATATTTAAAGTTCATATAACGCGATGGCTTTCGCCCTTGGCTTTGCGTGTTAAGTTCCACGGGGTTCATTACCAGTAGTTACAGATTTCAATTGTATTCAAGAACATTTATATTTAAGTACAATTCCGTTTAAAAATATAATTTAAATTTGGAAAAAATATGGTGAAATAAACGTGTTATGTGGTCGATGGTTGTCGGCAAATTTAGTGAAAAAATGTTCCTAATTTGTGCTGCATCGGTACATAGAAACGTGATTTGATTAGACAATATAAATTGGAACGATGTACACTAATATCATTGTCTTTATTTGATATAGCGTCTTCTTCATCACATGATCAAATCTAGTTCAAACCGAGTTGAATGGAAAACTTAAATTACCGCTATTAAATGTCATGTTTTCCAATTTGATATGGAAGATCATTTCGAGATACGTTCGACCTTAATAGATCACATTATCTCGGTCACTTATCTGCTACGGTTAAATTAAAAAATATTCCATCTCTTAATAATTAACATATCGTACTTCGAATGTGCATTTTTGAATATTAATAGAATATTTCTTAAATCGTAATAAATATATTGAATTCCCACGGAACTATTATCACTTTTATCAGCAACCCCGCTATAAATACGTGCCCGGGGACCTGTGACAGATCACATGTTAAAACTGAGAGCATTTTTAATTTGGTTACTTTTTTGTCCGCGAAATAACCTTTCGTTCTACGTTTCTCAATGAGTATGTTTTTTAAATGAAATCTCCGTCGTTTATTTTAACGTTATGATATTTAAATATGCACGAAATGATTCTACACTAGGTTTATCCAATCGATTCATTTCATAAATAAGTCAGCTAATTCTTATCGGTAGTGATTTTTTCTGCATTGAAAACAATTCATAAAGTAAGTTGTAATGTTATGAAGGTGAACAACAGAAGTTCAATGTACAAAGTTGATTTTCTATGTCTTGTGAACATATTATAAAACGTAATGTATAATATTCACAATGAAATATTTTCCTTTACGTTTCTAACGATCGCTTTTGATAAATGCTAAACGAATATGTCCATATATTTGAAACAAAAAAGCCTCAGTTTCAATACCTTCCCATTGTTTAATTTAAGATGTTTTTACCAACAGTGCAGTCGTCGATATGCATCTTATATATACCTATATGAAATGCAATTGAAAGTGCATCGAACGATATGAAGGGTCGTGCACCAAACCCAGAAACCGCATTCCTCCATCCGGTGACCGCTCTGCTTCCAAGGTCAATGGATGTAACTCTTACAATATTTAAATGGATTCGGCGGCAGCTTTTTGGAAATTCATTTTTATATAAACTATATTTACATGTATGCATAGATTAATTTAGTTTTAGACCCAACCAACAAGAAAGTGGCGCGAGAGACATAGCATTCTGTTTCTTCTCGCTTTGTAAACACCTAGTAAAACATGCCTTGCCCACGAAATAAGTGAAAACTAAAGAGGCTCAAATATTGACAAATACGTTCTTTTTGGATACCAGGGCTGTAGAGTCGGAGTCTTGAGTCATAGTCGGAAAAATCTGAAATAATATTTTCAAATTATTGAAAAATTATTAGTCTATTTATCTTATTGATGGGCGAAATCTACTAGAATTATTCTAGTTACTAGAACGACCTGATAGTGTGGAGATATGCAAGTTAAACTGAAATGATTGAAAAAATAAAGTCAGAGTCATTCACAGCCCTGGTTTAAACTATCGTTTATTAATTTATTCAATGAATTCGGCGCTTACTTTGTGGAAATTCGTTTTTAAGAAGAATACAATTTGATATTGTTGTTATTCCACGGATTGTGTTGAAAATCATCAACTTTACCATAATCAGTCTAAAGATGCTTCTCAGAGAGGCGTAACACGTGTCACTAATTGTAATAGTATCAAAGATAACACAATATTTTCGCCTCTTTGTTCGCGAATGCGCGTCCTTTTCGGAAAAATGCGTAACAACCCATACGCAAGCCATTTTGATTCATGAGTGGTATCGTAACTGTTGCGAGATTGATGAGTTGGCCTTTTTTAATGCTCCCTTCTGTAGAGACGAGAACAGCCTACATCATTTTATTCACCTTTATTATATGTTATATGTGATTCATATACCATTTCTGCATTCTCTTTTTTCAGTAAAGTGCCTGTACATATTGTATATGAAGCGTCTGGTTACAAAAAGCGATATTTTCGGCAAACGATGTTTTTATGTTTCAAGCAAAAAAAGTATTATATTTTTAAATAAAAACAAAATATGTATTTATTAGCCGATAGGTTATATCGCTTCTGTAACTAGACGCCTTATATGTATTTCGCTTTTTTATATAATCTCCCTTCCTTATTATCGGCGATTTTTCCAGTTCGCTAGTTCCGCCAGTCAGCGAGATAATCGCTATCTCTAAGGTATTTTTATTGCACTAGCTGATTATAAATGATAACTGCTGACACGATTTATTTACCGCACCCAACACCATAGAATTGATAAAGAGCTTAGTTTTTCGTTTCTTATCAAATGCGTATTTTTTTGTTGTTTGTACTATGTTATTATAAATAACATGACAACCGATACATAGTAACATAAGATATATTTTTAAGTACATATGATTGCTTTCGAGCTTCTTTTTCCGTATTTTTAAACAGATACTTTCTAGGTACGTAATTCAGGAATAAGCAACCATTTTTTAATTTGTATAACATATTGTTGCGATACCACAGTAACGGAATATATTACTAATTTTACTCACGGTAAAAAGTGTATCTCAAAGAAACTGCGCTATATGAAGTTTTATTAAAATAGATAGTTTTTATTTCACATCGAATCTTAACATTTATAGCCGATAAAATAATCACTTTTCACAAATGTGTCCGTACTGATGTCCACTTCGCCCAATGATAGCGCTTTATTTTGAACACCACATTTTTCGGCCAATTGGAATGGACGTCTTTTTATATTCAAAATTCAAATTTCCTGGCTTAGAACTGAAGCATCGTAGTAATATTGAGAGAACTTTATTTGAAAGGATGCATGGCTACGAAGTTTTTTAAATAATCAAATGTACTGATTCGATTTTTTGAAGCTATAATTATAGGGCTAGCAGCTGATTTGACAGATTTTGTTCAGTGTCATCTTCTATTTATTAATAGTCGATAATGTCCGTTATGATTGCATGATTGTCACTGATTTCCCCATCCCCTTTCCCCCGCCTTCCTCATCCCCATCCCGGCTGTCGCCATTTTTTTTATTCATACCAGAAGTACTTTTTCATTACACTGAAGAAGCACATAGTTGTAAATGTGAAAAAACGCTAAACTTTATTTCACATTTTTTTTCTGCCGCGGGCCGGATTCGAAACGTGGAACTTTGCAATGTGAACAAAACGTCTTACCGCTGAGGTAAAGGACAAAATTTCAGATGCGACCAAATTAGATTATATATATTAATCATTCGAAAAAAGAACTATTTCAAACATGACTTCGATTGTTTGTTTGTATTGAAAATTCAAAAATAGAATATGTCAAATAATTAGTGTGGCCAATTCAAAAAAAATGATTCCGATATATTTTTCTTCTTCTACGAAATGTATTTGTTTGCGTACTTGAAAATTAATAGTTAATGAAAATAAATAAAAATAAATAAAATAAAATAAAATGAAATAATATAAAATAATATGAAATAATATAAAATGAACTAAAATAAAATAAAATAAAATAAAATGAAATAAAATAAAATAAAATGAAATAATATAAAATAAAATAATATAAAATAAAATGAAATAATATAAAATAAAATAAAATAAAATGAAATGAAATAAAATAAAATTAAATAATAAAAAATAAATCAAAATAAAATAAAATGAAATAAAATAAAATAAAATGAAATAATATAAAATAATATTAAATTAAATTAAATTAAACTAAATAAAATTAAACACAATGCAACAAAAATCTCACGTTGCTGGGCAACGGGCTTACAGCTAGTTTGTATAAAAAACAAAACTCTATAAAACGAGCTAATTCAGATTACACCATTTTATCCACAATATCCCTTGGCAATATTTTATAATCTAAAAGCATATTCTCTTATCTTCTTACTCTATCCTCAAAATTGTTTTGCCTTTCATCTCCTATCTTCGGTATCCTTTTTATTGTATCACGGTAAACAAAGTCGTAAATTTACATCCGAAACTACAATATGTGATAGCGCATAGAATTCTAATTTCGTTTGATATTGTAGTTGAACACTTCTTTTGAGGAGAAAGTCTCGGGATCTTTTATTTACCGAAAATAGAAACTGGCAAAAAGCGTCGATTTCCCGACAATTTTTTCTCGGATTGCCTCGGCACAGAATCTTTAGTTACTGTGATGTATTACGATTACTTAAATGTTTGTAAAAAATCAATGTTTGCGAACTTTTAACGACTTCGATAGATTTAATCTAATATTACTGACGTCTTGATTATATTCGACACGCCATGCAACATAGATGCATCACTTTCATGCATAATCCATCAAAATAATCCTCTTACAACCTGTCACATTGTTAGCCGGAAACTGTGCGCTGCAAACGTTGCGATCTAGCTGTTGACGCTTTCGGAAGTGCCGCTTCGAATTTTCCGGCGCGCGAAGCAGTTTCCCAGCGGGTGACCTTCCTACGTCCTTGCGCGCATACTTCAAAGTGACGTATATATTATCGCATACGCCGCGCAGTGCCTCTTTATGAACACTCTCACATCATAACTCTATCCGTACAATCACTCCCACTCTTTTTTTTTTAGGAGCGGTCTAGCTATTTATCCTGAGCCGGACGTTTACTATAATACAACAAATTATATATTATAATATTTTTCTAAAAAATTCACTGGAAGAATAAGATTATTTAATAGTTTACAGCAGAAAATTTCAAAAATAATGTGTGTTATATTCATACTCAACTCTTTTTTTACACGATTTTGAAGTAACAAATACTTCTTTTTACACGAATTATTTGTTCTAACACGATTCACAGACGCAAAGAAGCGGATAACGTATTTCCTTATTACCAGAAATTCAACAACACAAGACAGTATTAACAAACAAAAGGCTCCATTAGATCCTTACACATTATACGTATCAGAAGTTTCTTGCGATGAAAGCGATTTATCTCCAGTCCCTTATAAAATTCTCCTTAAACAATCAAGAAACGATGAAAAGTATTATTATTTTTAATTAGCATAACATATATTATGAAGAATATTGTGTCTAATTTACTTATCGGGTCTTCAGTATTACTTTTTTACACGATTTTCTATACCATAACATTGTTATTTTTAAAGTTTAGAGAACCAATCTTCAATTTTTCATATTCAATGAATCATTTTTTAAACGGTTTATTTATTTATACAATTTTTTGCGGAAATTATCTACCGTATAAAAACGAGTTAAATGTATTTCATTTCTTTCGATGGTTTCGGCGGTAACTTTGTGGAAGTTCATTTTAATAGAAAATTTAAATTAACTTTGATTATTCCACGTATTGTGTAACTAACTGTGACACGTGTTTCGCCTCTTTCAGAGGCATCTTCAGACTTACTATCGCAAAGTTTGCTTAAGTAATGAAGCAAGATTGATTCTAACATTTTAAAATTATAAAATTACAAAATGGATTGGGTTTTTTTCCCTTTTAAGAGGAGCAAGGAGGGGGTGTAGAATTGAAATAAAGCAAACAGATAATGATACTAATTTTACTAATGAGTTGTAAACAATCAGAATGGGATTTTTCCTTTTTAATGGAAGCAAAGAGGGGATTATAAAATCGAAACAGTGCAAACAAATTTAATCATACTACTAATGACGTTAAACATTACAAACTATTAAAACTAATGAGCTACAGTCAATCATCTAGGTTTGTGATTACTCTATTAATTGGAAACAATTTGAGTAACGGGGAACCGCCTGTGCTATTAAGAATATTATTTAATAATATTTCTTTTTTGTTAAGAGTTTTATTAATTTCTAAAAATTCTAAGCTATTCATCTTTAAACCCTTTTTATTTACTCGGTGGAGTATTTCTAAATTACAAATCTGATTAAAATTATGATTATTTTCTATTAAATGATTGGCAAACTCAGAAAAATTGTTACTTTTTAGACATCTTATATGTTCTTTAATTCTAATATTAAAGTTTCTACCTGTCTGTCCTGTGTGTTAAAATGTTAGAATCAATCTTGCTTCATTACTTAAGCAAACTTTGCGATAGTAAGTCTGAAGATGCCTCTGAAAGAGGCGAAACACGTGTCACAGTTAGTTACACAATACGTGGAATAATCAAAGTTAATTTAAATTTTCTATTAGTATTTCATTTCGTTTCATGAGTGTTTACCATATGACAACGCCGAATCGGTTTCATCTGGAAAAAAATTGGACAGTAAAACATGGCACGCGTATGGAGAGTAAAAACGTTTTATTGTGAAATTTTTTCATTATTTATCTCCCATATTCTTTCCTGTCAGGCCATTTTAGTACACGTCATGTGACGTGTTGGTCAAAAAATCTTATCAAACATTAAGACAAAATTGTTATTGCATGGTTCGGATTGAATTATTTTTTTCAAATAATTTGGAAAGGACAAAAATTTTCTAAAGTACTGATTTTCGGGTGAACACATTTTGAAATTTTATTTCTTACCTATTTTGTTTTATTCCAGGAGCGGCGGCCTGTCGGGCAGGATGTCTGTCCACAGCGACGAGCCCCAGCCCGGGGTCAGTTCGGACTCTTTCTGGGAGCCGGGAAACTACAAGCGGACGGCGAAGCGGATCGAGGATGGATACAAATTGTGCGTGGACCTCGCGCAGATGGTCGCCGAGCGAGCCGAGATGGAGAAGGCGTACGCGAAGGGACTTAAGGGATGGGCAAAGAAATGGAGTGACCTTATAGAGAAAGGTCAGTAAATAAAAATTACATTGGATTTATAAACCTCATTGGTATTGAAATGTTAAATTAACATATTTTATTGATTATATCGAGTTATAAATTAACTTGTAGACTTGTAATTTTACTTGAGCGATTTGGTGCCTACCCGTTTTCGTATATGCATGTCTAACCGTTAAAGTGGATCATTTTGTCATTGAAATGTTGTAGATTTAATACATTAAATATGATTTTGTTTAAGGTGATCACTCATATCGCCGTACCTTTTATCGATTGTAGCAACCGGTTGTATTTTAACTATCGTACAATTATAATTGGGTGTTTGACAAGGTTCATTATTAGCTTATCACTCGATATTCTTTTTTAGATTCAGGAAGTACAGTGTTCGCCATTTTGTTAAACATGAATTTTCATAGTTCATATTTAGCAGTCGTGAAGTAAAGGCGTGGCATATTTATTATGGAAAAATATTCGATGAACCAACGTGTTTTAATCGTAAAAACATTTTATTAAAGTCAATCATCGATTATTGTGACGATTAGAAAATGGCGTGAAATTTTGGGTAGAAATAATTTGCCATCAAACCCCATTTTTATAGTTTAGTGAATGTTTTTGAAGAAAAAAGCACTGTAAAAGATAAACACAAGCCTGGACCACAGCGTACGAAAATAACAGCTGAAAACATTGCTGCTGTCCAAGAAAGTGATCAAAATAATCCATCAATCTCAATTCGATATCGTGATCAAGAAATTGGACTTAAGACAACAACTTTGTGGAAAAGTGTGCATACAAATTTGCATTTCTTTCCATTTAAAATTCAATTGACACAAGGCTTCTTCCACTAGACTAGACTGTTTACGACTCCGTACACATCGCAATAAGATGCTAGCAGCTTGATCATGATGGCCTTAATTTTTAAGAAAAAATCATAATGAATGGCCCATTTCCATGTCAATGGATACGTTAATAAAAAAAGGTTCGGTTCTGGGCAATAGACAATCCTAAAATTATTAATAAGTCACTTTGCATCCATTTAAAGTGACAAAATGGTGCGCTATATGGAATTTAGGATTCATTGTCCTTACTTTTTGAAGATGAACGTGGCTTTACGGTAACTGTCATTGGATAGCATTATCGTAACATGATTGATAACTTTGTGCTACGAGAATTTGATGTTTTGGGCTGGATTAACATGTGGTTCCAACAAGACGGTGCAACTTCACATACAGCCGATGCTACCAAATCTTTCCTGTATAGCGAAGAAAAAGTGTTTCATAACAAAGTTCAGTCGCTTTTATTATCACGCGGTTGATGTCAAATGAGGACGTTGAAATTGGATACATTTTGACTTTAAATCTGTTTGTGACTTGAAAACATCTGGCACAGAGCTATCGCGCGAAATTATATATTTCCAGCTGCCCCAGAACAACATTACACAGTATGTACATATTTGCAATTTTACCATAAAAATTGAACCGGAAAAAATTCACTACATGTACCTACATGTTTTTTTAATTCAAACTAGTTCATTTGTTACAATGTTGCGGTGCATATTACGGACGGCTATGTTTGTTCAATGCTCGTGTGTTATTAATAATTAAATTATCTTTTCGCTACTTCACTTATCAGCTGACGTCGATGAAGTGCCGATTTATCAAGTGATGAGTCAATCCCCAACCGGGTCGAGTGTCAATCATAATTATCTTAGTTATCGTTGGCCTTCATGCAACTGTTATCAGTGATGGCACTCCGATCGCCGCATCAGTGCACTCTCGCTCTGTAGGCTTTGGTTATACATATTATACTCACCTTTTCAGAATTTAGTTAAATCGATAAAGCATTATTTTATTAAATGTAGGTAACGCACGTTTGTGATGTTTTAATCCTATATCGCATCCACTTTAGAAATGAAACAACAATTTTAAGCGATTAAATAAATTGTTAAATTTATTGAATTCTGTGTTCAGAACATAGATTTTGATACGTTATTTTCAACAATTTTTGGCACGATGAGAAGATCAATTGCCATTGCAGAAGTAACTTTATACGTTGACTCAGATGACCGAATGAAAGGTTCCCGAAAATTATAGTAAATATAACATTTAGGCTAAGCGTATGTTGAAACGCAAGCGACGCAGCACAGAATTGGCAGGCGAAGCAGACATGTGCCACCAGCGTATGCTGTGACAGCTGCGTCATACAAGTGATATATGAATGACACATAATAACCCACAACTACTCTGTTAATTTATTTTAAAGGTAGTTTACATGAGTGTTATCGTATAAACAATGCTTAATTTGGAATAATTTAAGTAGTTTCTCGGTCATTTAGTTTCATATCTGCGTCTGTGCTTCTTCATGTAATACAAAATCTGTGCTACCCTGCGCTGCAGTGCGCTGCGTCACCTGCGTCTCAGTTTAAACGCTTAGCCTTATTACCTTTGCTCTTTGTGATCACAAATCCTTGCAATCGTCGATAATTTTGAATGAACTATTTACGGTTCTAAAAATCAGGGTCGTGGATTCGGATAAAAAGAAAACGACTCCGACTCCGAATTGATTTTTTATATAAATTCCGCTCAACTTTACATATATGTTTACCATCAGATCATTTCAGTCACTAGAATAGTTTTAGTACATTTCAACTGTCAATATTATGAATAGACTAATAAATTTTCAATATCTTTAAATATTCCGACTCAACAACCCAATTTCTCATCCCCCATTATTACCACCAAAAAAGTTAATGGATTATAAAGAGTTTTTTGTTTCTTGATTTTATCGATACAAATCGTCGCAATGGTGCTGTCTGGGATTTATTACATTGAATATTTACCAAGTGAGATATTTTTGTCTACAATACAATTTTTAGAATATAAAATTAACGTATTTGTACCTAAAGTTAACCAAACTGCGAATCTGATAATTCTTTATGATTCGAGGAGCGACTCTGCCTTATTCGTATGTCTCGTAACTACCTTGTAAATGATTTTATTATTACTGTGTGTATGTATTATCTATAATATCTGACACGCATATTGAGTATTGTGACGCCTTATCAAAGCGATGATTAGTTTTTCATTTTTTTATGAGATGAAGACATCGGTGACATCAGCAGATCGGATCAAGGTGATACTCCGTTAATTATATGTATGTCATAATTGTTTCTTTCCTTCAGCCTTCAGAAAACAGTAATATTTATTTTACTTTTTTTTTTAAATGATTTCATTTTAAATACAACAATTTTATGAAGCATCCTTGAATGTTCCCGCAATAAAATATCTATTAGAATTAGATAATAGTGTCCGCTGCAGATTTAGACTCCTACTTGAGTTTTCCACTTTTGATAGTTCGGACGATGGCGTGATCTTGAAGTTACTATTGACAATCTTTCGAGAACAAATAAAACACATTGATAATTTTTATTTAATAATCGTCTTTCTTTTCATATTCTTGATAATATTTACATAATTGACTGAATTAAATTATAAATAAAATCATTTATGCCAGGGGTTCCCCACCATATTCGCTCCATTCTCCACCCCTTCTCACCATTCAAACGCAAAAGGTATATTCGAAATAATAAATCTTTATATGTGTAGGTATAATATGTACAATCCACATATGTTAAAATGATTTTTTACAACTAATTATTTAACAGACTAGAATTAAGAATTACATGGCATATTTAGGTTATTTTATGCGATGAAGAGTTCAGTCACAAAAACATGTCGTACATGCGCAATGTGAAGTGATTTTATTAAATAAAATTAATTAGCAATTAACTCAACTATTCACCTCCTGGAACTCTATAATTCCCCCCAGAGGAATTCCCCATTGGTTGGGAACCCCTGATTTATCTAGTGAAGGCGACACTGAAAATATTAGTTTCCTCTTCTGATAACAAAGGAGGAAACAAATTAAATGTGAGTGTCGAAATGCAATATCCTTATTTTTTTTCCTCGTGGAAAAAACGTGCGTAAATACTAGGGCTGTGGAGTCAGGTAAAAAAAGACTACTGCGAATTGATACAAATATTTCCATTTGACTAACTAACATATCTGTATTGTATACCATCAGATCATTCTAATTAGGGATTCTGAAGTCTCGGGTTTTTCAAAGTCCCGGGACACGAGACGTGATAAAGTCAAAGTCCCGGGACTTCCCGGGACTTGGGACTTTTATTTCCCCTTTAATAAAATTATGAATTTATTAAAATTAAATATTTGTAAGTACTTATTTACTAAAAAGGGATGATAACGGTTCATGTATTGAAAAAATAACAATGAATTGGGTAAAATTATGACCGTTACTTCACAAATCACAATACAACTTTTATACCTTTTTTGTCCTATTGAGACATTGGTAATTTTGTAGAATAGTGAAAAACATTTGTAAATAAAACAACATCAGGTATGAACACTTAATTATAATATTTTTAATTTGTTTTTGCTACAGTTATATTTTTAATACGATTATGAATTGATTTAAACAAATTTCTAATAACATAAATGAAGATATCTTTCTCCCAAACGTTTTTAATATTTCGTTTCAATTAAACTATTTGTTTTGAGCATTTTTTTACGCTGTTAGACGTATTTTTTTTCATGCGTACTTTAAAAGGGCGGCGAAAGTATGCGTTTATTAAAAAAATACATCTTTTGAACACATTTATTTATTAATAATAAAAATATTAAATTAATTCAATAATAAAGTCACAACCTCAAATCATACATAGTATGTATTATTTACACAAAAGTTAATATTTTATTCTTGCTTATCAAAATATGCTTTTAAAAATAATAATGAATTTAATGACGAATCAGACAGCCGATTTCTTATTTTTGTAATAAACGTTGTTGCTCATCTTCATTGTAAGTCGATGTTGCTTTAATGTTATATATAAAAAAATAATCTTTGTTT
The DNA here is from genome assembly GCA_030503985.1 of Himalopsyche tibetana. Lineage (NCBI taxonomy): Eukaryota > Metazoa > Arthropoda > Insecta > Trichoptera > Rhyacophilidae > Himalopsyche > Himalopsyche tibetana. The sequence continues at coordinate 28,321,062 of JAPJYX010000030.1, forward strand.
CCGTTCTTCAGTTGATTTTAAAATATTAAATTCCTTTAGTTTTTAATGGAGAAATCTTTTGTTTTTTTGTAATCCAGTGACAGTTCTGCAATATTTATCTCATCATCGGTATTTTCTTCAGATACCTCGATATCTTTTTCCACGGAGAAAAGACGTTGTAGTAAATTATCTCCGTATTTCAAAAATATTGTTTTGGAGCATTTGTCAAAATCTTTCGTGTATTCTTTTCGAAAATCAATTAGTCTTAGCAGAACGGTTGGTAATAAAAGTTTATAAGCCGCCTTGATTTATAACATAATTTTCTAGAAATAACTATTGGTTCCATTAATTCTTAGAATTCTGTGCGATTATCCCATGCTGCAAAAATAGGTAAGCGAACACGTGTCTAAGTTTTTTTTGTATTTCTGCATGTCTCTTTCTACCCATTAAAAATGGTTGTTTTGTATTACAATATATAAATAGATGTTATTTGAAACTTCAACAATTATAAATCCAAACAGCTGTTTCTTTTATAAGATTCCTGTTATAAATGCATACTTAATTTTGTTAAAACCCCGGCCTTTAATCCTTAGCCTAAATATAATGCATTTTTTTCAAAACTGATCCCGTGGATAGACACCAATGTAACTTTAAAATTAACTTTTTAGGTCACATTAGCGATTGCTTGCATCCAATTTTTATTTGTTAGAATGGTTTTTTCAAAATTAAAAATGTACAATTTGGCTGTCTTAAGTCCCGGGACTTGGTTGTTAAATGTCCCGGGACTTAAGACAGCAAAAAACCTTAAAAGTCCCGGGACGTCTCGACACAGAATCCCTAATTCTAATTACAAGAATACTTCTGAAGATTTCACCAATCAATATGATGAATAGACCAATAATTTTTCAATATCATTAAATCATTTCTCATCGATTTTTCGACCCCGCCTTCGAAAATACACTTGACTCCGACTCCACATTTATGGTAAAAATCAACCTGGTTATACCAATGACAACAGTTAGTCAATCTGCCATATTTACTGGTTAAGTAAAAGCGTTATCTTTCTATGTGTTGCCATGTTTATAAAACTATAAAGTATATTTATAAAATAAAGCATGAGAACCTTGAAATAAATATTACAACAGGTGGTAATATATAATACATCGACAATTTAAATTCACTTTATTATAGTTGCTACAAACCTAACTATGTATGTATCTATCAAAATAATACGTTGATAATTTATCTTCATTTTATTTTTGTTTGACTTGTTAATTGCAACACGTTTAATGTTTAAATATCACGAAACATGTTGGTTTTTGTCAGTATTTATGATCATATACCGGCGTGTAAATACTGCTATTAATTCGGTCTACCACTTTGCCGTCATTTTTTTAATCAATCTAAATATTTGTCTACCTACAAATAGTGAATAAGATTAATGGATTAAACAGTCAACATTTTGTAATATTTTGAATATGATGAAATCTCTCGCGACTTCATTCAATAATATTGGTAATCTGATATAGGCAATTATCATACTTGTGTGTAAATTTTGATGACTCTTTTTTATTAGATATACTTTGCAAAAACATGTTATACAGGTGGTTGGTTGCACGCTAAAATAATAATTTTCAAATTTAGAAATAGTATTCGTATAACATTGTATATTATCTTTTGCGCCAGATATTTTTATTGAGAATGGCAATGTCATATTGAACAGCCAAAACTTTCCGATAACTTAATACAAATTATAAACTAGGCTTGTCACCATTCGCTCAACACTCATGTTGTCTCTGTTACACACACACACATAGACACACACACTATCTTAGGGATATCATTACCGGTATTACCGAAATCGGGATCCTACTATTCATAGTGTTTTTTGGTCAAAACCGGTTAATATTCAAAAATGCCGGTATTTCGGCAAAGAAAATAGAAATAATATCGAATATTTTAATAAAAACGTTTGCGACCAATTAGAATATTTTAATGGAAAAATAATAATTATAATAGTAATTCTAATTATAAGAATGACTTATAATAATTAATCATTTTTCCCGCATAGTATTATGATAATCACTTCAGTTTGCCGAGTGTCCAAAGAGTCCAAGTAATGAATATTCACGTATGTTATGTACTAAACTAAACGAATGATAGCTCATCATTTTTATTTATCACTCATTGTTATCTTGCATCGTGGCAATCCTAATCTGATAATAAAAATGCTCTATCAAGTTATGTGAGGTAAGATAAAGGAAGATGTATTAATTTTTCATTGAGGTGTATATTGACAATGCATTTTTATTTATTTATATACATGTTAGTACATAAATAAAAGATTCCGATTGAAAATTTTCGCTCGTCAACAATAACATTGGCCATTCAAATATTATACATGTATTCAACGGATATCTCCCTACGTCCAGAAGTAGGAAGGATAAACCCCGACTTTTATTTTGTAATTTATAAAAAAAAAAAAACATTTTTTTCAGTTTATTCGTAATAAACGTTGCGATATTCTGATGATGGTTTTCAAAGAGGCGAAAAACGTGTCACAAGTTGTGTAGCACAGCAAATGGAATAACAAAGTTATGTTTAATAGTCAGTTTTGAAAAAGAACCTCAAAATTATGATGTGTTTTCAATACGAGTAAAAATTATTCTATTTATTTATTTTTCATTCATGTTTGAAATGTTTTTCAGCTGCCCTAAAAATTAAATATGCTTAAATTAGTTGACTTATTTGTTTGCACGGTCGACCTTTTTTATACCACCTCTTTAAAAATACTTACACAAATATTTGCTGTACTACACACTACAAATTATACCTGTTGATTATTTTTTACAAGAATTTATTTGACGAACCAGATACGTCAGCGTTTTTGTGTTGATTTTTCTCATCTGTTTGGTGTTCGAGTGATTATCTCACATACTACTTAAACTGTAATTTGAATTTGACTTTTTTAGCATATTCCAAATATGTAACTATTAATTTTTAATTATCGTTAAGTAAACACGTATTATTAATCTTCTCGAGAGCTTGCACCTCCATTTATTTTCTCTTTAGATAGCCCTCCGTAGGTCGTTCAAACAAAATTTGCATGATTTGCTTCCTAAACTTGCTAGTAATACTAAGTTTTTACCGCTAACCTTCAAACGCCAGCCATTAGTCTTCGACTTGGAACTTGTAGTGCTGTCCGTTTGGTCAAAACTTCATTTGGCACTATTGATTTCTCATTAAAGAGCTACGAAACCGTGATTCACGCTCTCTCGTTATTAAGTTTTCTAACTTACGTGTTAAAATAATATATGCATTAGAATGTATTTTGTTTATACTCAATGAGTTATCCTTAATATATGTTACATATATATTCACTCACAACAAACAAAACGATGTCTATGTGAATCGATGTGTTGGTAATATTTTCGTTGTTTATAGTTTTCAAATATCGGCGTGTTAAAGACAGTTATCGAATGTACATTTTAGGTATATCTTTTCAAATATCATATTTCTCCTATTTTAGCGATGCACTTTGCTTGAATATGACGGGTAGAATTACCACTGAGCGCATGTTAATGTTGAATTTTCTGTTGCAGGACCTGAATACGGAACTATGGAAGCGGCGTGGAAAGGAGTTCTCGTCGAATCAGAAAGATTATGCGACCTCCACATTAAAGTTAAAGATAACCTATACAACAATGTCATACAAGAACTCAAAAACTGGCAAAAAGAATCGTATCACAAGGTAATTTTCATTTCTACTAAGTCTATTATCTTCAGTTATTTGATATCATTCAAAATTGTATAGTATTAATTCAGTAGTCTTAAGTAGGTCATTGATTGCGGTGTTCACGGATTTGAATCTCAGTACGGAAGTTTCATAACTTGAATTTGTTCAATTCGTAAATGTCTATTTTTTTAAACACCCACCCGATCTTACAAACGGCGCTCAGCGAGAGCGATTAGCCAACCACTAGTCCTACCCTATCCCTAACTTTCTCCGAAGTAACAAACGTTTCTTGTAGAACAACTGTCCACATTTCTTACAGTGATAGCAGAGTGGTTACAAACAAGTTGTCATTTACTTGAATTATACTTTTATAAGAACCTGTGGATTGAATGAGATTTTACTTAGTAGACCTCCATAATATTATTTTATATATGGTTTATAGCTATTTCGGCTTATGTCCTTTGATGCGTCTCTATAGTTCTGATGATGGCATCAACCGAAATAGCAACCATATAGAAAATAATATTTGCAGAACTAAAATACTTTTATATTTGTTATTATTTAGTAAGAATCATTGGTTTCATGATGGTTTTGTCAGTAAATTTAGTCTAACTTTATCATATCAGTTTTGCTTAAGTTGAAGATACTGAATATCTGAGCGAAAGAGGTCCTGTTTTAATATAAATTGTGAAATACTTACTATATGCAGTTTTTTCATTGCATCTTGCAGTGCTATTCAATGAATATAATTATGAAAATGAATGGTAAATATTCGTAAATATAAAAAAAAACAAAAACCTTTACCGTTTTCACCCGGCTAGCACTTTCAGATGAAACGTTTGAATTTTGATACAACTTATCCTAGTGAATTAATCTCTGCGTTTAATTTGTATTGCAATAAAATCCAGCATCATGTCTGTAATAATGTTTATATGCAATGTAAATGACATCAGATACCTCCGCAATGTTATTACATCGTGTAATGCAGACTTGTTTAATGTAATGAAATAATAGGCAAGATAATCATAATGGCGCATCTGTGCTCTGAAATGAATGTTCACACGGAGGCTGAGTATCGCTGGTCGTATACGTCGTAGGTTTCCCGCGTCGTAGATATGTAAGGAATTCCTATTATAGTGGACGACAATCATGGACCAATCGACGACCTCTTCACCCCGTGTGCGCCATGCCTCTCGTACGCCAATGCCTTTCGATTGTGCCAACCTGGAGTCGCATCCCGTATTTTTTTAGTATGACATACTTTTTAATGTACTATTCGTAAATTTGTCTCCACAAAGTTACTGCCAAATCCTTCGAAGAAGTCCTATAATATTTTATTTGCCGGTCTAGTAACTTGAGTGGTGTATCACGAGCCCTTCATTGTTGGCATTTTTTTTCAGTAGAATATAAGTTTGTATTAGAATATGTATAAAAAAAATAGAGAGCAATCACCTTACTATAAGTCCTTTCTTACTCGTCATTCTTTACTGATTCTCTCCAAAAAATAAGGTTGAGTGATTTAACTAAAACCAACCCTCATTTAAATAATTCAGTCGTGATGACCTTTTCACCGAAATTATCACACAAAATTCGATTTAATTTAATTTATTATTCGATGATTTTTTTACGTCTGTTTTATTATTAAAAAAATATTGTTATATATTTTTTAAATCCATATCCGCTCCCAGTGTGGACCATATTGCCTCCTAATGGAGGTATCTCAACAGATTTTGTTTTTCACGAAAACTGTTTGTTACTCATTCGCTCAAACTCACTATTTTCTAAGTGAGTAGTAGGGAAAGAAGAATAAGGCTAGAACAGGACTAGTGGTTAACTAATCGCTATTACTACACCCAGTTATCAAAGGATCAGAAGGATGGGAGGAGACGAAATTATGTGAATTGACGTCACAACACACAAAGTCTTCGATTACACCTTTGAATTGAATAATTCTCAAATTCACTGTGATCTTACCGGGAATCGAACCCAGACTTGCTTGATCGGTAGAGCAAGCAAACCAACTGGGCCACAGCAGGCGACACCATATTGCGTGATGAAAAAATCCGTTTCGGCATAGCTTTGACGATATCTTAATGCTGGAATAGCTATCTACTATATTATCGTCGATGCATATCAAATATGATCTATGTGACGAAAGTGCATTCCGAGATAATCGATAAAAACTGTTTAAAAAGATAACGAAACGGAAAATAACACTTCCAATCTCCATTGATAGAAGTGTTATTTTCCGTTTTGTTATTTTTTTAAACAGTTTTTATCGATTATCTCGGAATGCACTTTCGTCACATAGACCATATTTGATATATAATTCTCGTGGAAGTAAATTCTTTGCCTTTTTTCTTAATATACATGATTTAAGTTTTAAATTTTATTATATTTAGAAAAAAAAAACATGCTAGATTTTTTCAGTCTCGTATTTTTTGTTTTTAGTATACTGTAGACTTGAACGCGATTTGTGGTATGGAGAATAACAGAGTGGCCATTTAGATCATATACTTCCAACCCAATTGTAGTCGGGCGTGCATTCGCGACTTAAAAAAGTTGTGACGGGGGCGTAAGTCAGATTAAAAAAATAACCAACTTTAAGAGTAATGTGGTACATTAAATAATGTTCTTCGTCAGTTATTACCGTTTGGTAAAGATTCGAATGTTAATAACTCTGCGGGCGCGGGGTTTGTAAACCCTGACGTAGATTGTAGTCGGTCGGTCGACACTCGGCAGTGATATCGATCCGAGTGTTCCTAGGAATGAACACCGATGAGATTTTGTTTAATTTATCGACCGTAACGCTTCTATCTTCGCTCGTCTCTCTTCATACATTATACATTTATTATATTACATCTAATAGTAGCGACCAGGTAATAATATTATTGAGGTTGTTAGATGGGAATAAATATATTCCAATGGCTTTGGAGGAGTACGAAACATTTTTTAGGGATACATGCGAGCTTTAATTTGTTTACCGAGCTAACCAAAATATAGTCAACAGTAAACGTTGCAAATATTGAAAAAATTGTCCCATATTTTTAATTTAACTTCCATTGGTGATTTCGCACCTTATATAATTCCGCCAGGTAATCAGGTAGTTACGTAATGAATATTAGGCGCGATTAAATTAATGCTGATTGTTTCATTCTTCCGTAATTTATTTCAAGCACTTTTTAAAATATCTTGCGCATTGTCAATTAATTAGCTGACATGCCAAATACTCATTTAAAATACTGAAGCATATAAGGCTTAGTAATTATCTACCCAAAATTTCGTTGAATACATCTATAATTACAACTGCATTATATTACACGGTGCTCAAATACACTTGACGTTACGTTTTGTGTGATAATTACGTACCATGTAGGGATATTACATGCGACCAAATTATCTATAATTAATTAATGACGACCTTTCGTAATTAAAGCAATTAACGAATACGACCATTTGGCCGAAAAATGAAGTTGGTACAAGAAACCGGATATAATTTTTAATTATTCTGTGGTTTTTCTCTACAGTATTTTACAGGTATGTTTGATAGAAACTACTATTCTTCGGTAAACCCGGCCAATCATTGACTGTCGGCAACCCTTGTTATTAAATTGTGGAGTGCACTGGCATTTACTTGGTAAAACTCCGTTGATAAAACTCCATTAAAAATGGTAAAAAATAACATATTTACTTCAACAAATATTTTGATTTTTATTAGTTGATAGCTTCACCAGAACTAGTTCAGTAAAAAGTTATGATGAAGGCATACGCCGAAATAGCTAACAACTAATTAATATATATATATATATACACATATGTACATATTTGTATAACTAAATTCTTTGTTATTTTTTACCTTATTTATTTATTGTTAAAAATTAAAATTACAGTACATGACATAACAGCTGACGCCAATTCGCCATGCACTTGAAAAATATAATAAGACAAAATAAAAATACACAGTACATCAAATTCAACATACAAAATCAAGAAATACAATAGAAAAATTTATCAAACAGTTCACAAATACCATCACTAAAAATGTCCACTTCTCTAGGCAATACGTTGATTAATCGAACGGACCTTGGAACTGGTGACTCATACCTCCTAAGTGAGGTATAAGTTTTTAGAAATAAAAGTTTTTGCTCATTGTTTCGCCCACGTAAGAATAAATTGGGAGCATGTAAATTAACAGTCATGAGAATTTCAGGATTATTAAGAAGAGAAAAATGCTTTAAGCTTGAAAACGATCTTCGAGCTTCAAGTGAGTGAAATGATAAAATTCCTAAAAGAAATTTGGTGGGGTAGTATTCCTTTAAGGAATTATCAAAGGGGAATTTAAATTTTTTGAAATAATAATATCTTAGAAATTTCTTATGGATTCTCTCCAATTTCAGCTTGTATGAACTTTCATATGGGCTCCAAATGATGGATCCATATTCAAGCTTACTTAAGACCAAAGAAACATAAAGCGTCCGAAACACAGTTGGGTTTTCAAATGGTTTGCTTTGTCTAAAAATAAACCCAAGAAGTTTGCTTGCACGCAGTGCAATAGAAGTTATATGTGAATGAAAGGTGAAAGGGGAGTCAAATCTCAAATTATAAATTATTATTAAATTTTTGTTTCAGGAGATTTTGGATCAAAAATGACCAGATTCACTTTTTCCCGAACAGAGAAAAACACACTTACTTTTCTTACAGTTTTGATTATAACGTCATGTTTTGAGCTTTACTTGCATGGAAACTACATGTTTTTAGCGATATCTCAATTTTTTCACAACTGAATTTGCGCGTGTTTGATGGCAGAATTGTTTACCATCTCTGATTTATAATATTATACATTGCCGTCATTCACAAAATCACGAAAGTCGTTACTATATTACATCAGATGTAGGCAAGAAGAGGTCTAGCCTAGTATGATCATCTCTCGGCGGCAGGCAAACCTGTTTGACGCATGAGCGTAGAATTTCTCCGGTATGATTAATCGCGCAAACTGCCTGCGCACATACCTACCTCTCGTAGTTTATTATTATTATTTATCATTACGTTGAATTATTATTCGACACGTTCCTGATGGATCCGGTGGTTCGGTGGCGCACCGGGTCGCTGGGCATCGTATTGCCGCGGATCAATTCACCCGGGGGGTCGAGTCTTGTTACCCGACGTCGGTGTGAGGCAATGATCAACAATTCATTTTTTGTACTGTTTTATAAGAAACTTTTATCAGACAATTTTTTCAACATATAATATCGATGCTCTACCGCAGTCAACTCGTCAAATGTCAGTTACGAGTTGTCACTGTTGAATCGTCAAGATTCCATGTATCTATCGAAACGTAAGCATTCCATAATGCACTAGGGGAAGATTTGCTGTTGAATTTAATAGTAAATACAATGCTTAATACAGACCATGTCGATGATTTTCTAACAGTTTCTTCGGTGTGCCTTTCGTCGCGTAAACTTCCTAGAGATTTTTCGAGAAAAAATACATAGTTACTATAACATCATAATTCGGCCTCTCTGGATGGCGATCACAGGTTTCGATGTTCAATTCATGGAAAATTTATTTAATTCTTCTTGAGTTTATGTCTCGTTACTCGTGAAGTAAATATTAACATAATAAATAACGTATTGTCGGGTCCGTTTTGCAGTGGTCAACGTCTTTGGCTTCCGTGCGGAACGGGTTCGAATACCAATACGAACAGCAGTTTTTCAATCAATTTATTGATTTCTGTTCGAAGGCATGAATTTATGTGATGTCTTAAAATTCCCTTCCACTCTTCCAATCTAACCAAGAAATCACGCCCTAACCTTATCCTTTCTATCCCTACTTTCTTCGACAGAAAGAGAGGTCAATCAACTTAGTAATAAAAAATTCTCAAGTTCTGTAGTTGATATTGAAGAAATACACAGATAACTTGCGTAATAACTTTATAATTGATAGTTTCGGTTGGAGAACAGGATAATGCAATTTTCATAGAGATACGAAATATTGATGGTTAAATTTATCCTACATTTATCAGACATGCCAGCAATATATTCTGACCATCACCATCTTAACACATATTACCCATTGCTTAACACATATTAATATATCTGTCACTGTTATATTATATATTTATGATAATGATTTCTTCGTTGTCGTTACAAAAGATTCAGATAAATAGATCTCGGCTACAATGTGTCAATTTATATTTGACAGATGAATGAATGTTGGTGTTCAGGGCTTCAGTTCATTGCGACTTGAACTTGTGAGATTCTTTCAACCATATCCGCCCACTCCCACTCCGGAATATATCAACATAACTAGTATTACGAGGACTCGAGTAATTGGAATGAATGTTTTTATTTAGACTCGGCTGCACTGCCAGTGTGATTTAAAAGCTTGAAACTCGGGTTATTCATAGCTATTTTTTTATATTTGCCAAAACTCTCAACTCTTTTACTTAAAATAACGTATCATTTTTTCTAACATGATTTCCAGATACAAAAAGCAATGAAGCGGGTAACGGATTTACCTAATAACAATACATTAAACAACACAAGACAGTAATAACAAACTAAAACCTTTATTGGATCCTATATATCCCTCATAACAGTCCTCGTATATAATCAAGTAGCTATGAATAGTGCTGTTTTCTTTTTTTTTAATTCAAATACATATGAATAAGCTTCATTATTACTGTTTTTACTCGATTTTCTATATGATAATGCTATTCTTTTTTTTTCAAATAACATGGTTTTTTAAATTCCTTGAACCAATCTTCAACTTTTCTATGAATTATAATCACTTTTTATTACGTTTTTTTTTTGTAAAAAAAGTATTGAATGTAAAATCAGACAGTAATGTGACACAACCATGCGTTTGATTTTTAATTTCTTCATTTCACCCACGACAAAATATTGCTTAATGCACACGTCGAGAAAGTTACTGAATAATAAATAATGTCAACACTGTTTATATTCATTCAATTTACTATCTGCATACTGTTTTATGAAACAAAATACGTATCATTACGCACATATATTATAATTGATCACAATAACGAAATCTAAAACAACCTTGCTGTCGGGTCCGCTGTATCGTCATTTGTCATCTTTATCGCTTCTTTCTACCACAAATCATCGTTTGGCAGCGGACGGTCGAGCGAGCGCGTACAGGCCGACCTCCGGGCTCATTTGATTTGATTGCCCAATTTGTAGAGGATCCTGCTTCTCCTCGCCCCCCCAGTAATTGGATGACTGCGACCCGCTACTGCAATAGTATAAGTTATGATAATTATTTCATATTACCTGTGCCGGGTACACCGGTGCGAAGTACAATCGACCTGTAGTCTTTTACTCGTTTCACCAAGCTGTTCAGATTTCTTTCGAAATTTAAGTATCTGTATATTATATAAAACGAGCTTCATTTTAGAGTAGGGGTTCTTAACCTGGGGTGAGCGCATCCCTTGGGATTTCGGGATTCACTATAACACGTGGTAATCCGTTTAATCCGCTATCCGTTAAAATTGCGCTGGAGTCACTGGCAGTTGTAGAAAGGAGAAAGCTAAAAAAATATCTCTCACGCTCTTGAATAATTGTACAATCTCTCAATTCACAATTTCCCGAGTTTTTTTTTAATCCCAGGATCCCGGGATTGAACATTCATCATAAAATTGTGTATATGTTCGGGATTGAGAAATTTTTGCTCGGCGATTTTTAAATCCTGCAAAAAATTGTCAATTTCAAAATCCTAGCAATTTGCAGAACTCCCAAAATGAAACGACACGAGACCTTTTTTTAGCCCTCGCGCAGCTTTCTCAAATTTTCTGAATCTCAAAACTGGACGGGATCCCAGGATTTCGGGATTTGAGATCCCGGAATTGGAGGCCCTAAGCGTTATCCAGTGGTGTAGCAAAATTTAAGGTCCTTAGAGCTTTTTTTGCTCATCCAGGAGTGTCTAATGAGAACATCACAAAGTCTCAACAGTTGCTCTGTTGTTCACACTTAAAACATTTACATAAAGCACAGATAATGATTTTTTTCTTTCTTCCCCAGTCAATGATCCAAATAAAAGAACGCAAAGAAATGGAGGATGCGTTCAAGAAAGCTCAGAAGCCTTGGTGCAAGCTACTCGGCCGAGTGGAGAGAGCGCGAGCGGAATATCACACTGCCTGCAAGCAGCAGCGGTCGGCAGCCAACCAGGAGAGAAACGCCGCCGGAGACACGTCGCTGAGTCCCGATCAGGTAGGACTCGAACCGAAATACACCTAATCAATTAATGATATTAATATGTTCTAAGTATTTCAGGGTTGTAAATGCTGACGACTTTTGATTATTTAGTTTTATTAATTACATTTATTATGAATATATTAATTAATAGTCTCACGTCGGGCCGTAAATGAATAATAATGTAATACAACCCATTAATTAATTGCATTGGCACCGGATACCTAATTTTTTTACTCCACATAATATCCTTTAATTTGTCCTCATCGTTCCAATTTTCCACTATTCCATTGAAATAATACAATAGACGAAAAGTTAATCCAAGGCAGTAAATTTTATAACAGTTTATTTATTATACTAGACATAGGTAATCTTTGTTTTTTTTTGTCTATTGATTTGTAAATATTTTGTTAAATCCAATCAAATAATAATTATGTTAATACATGCAGATGTATGCAGCTAATTCTCCAGTTTATTTGGAATGACAAAGATCCTCTCAATAGTCACCTGTTTCACTTTTGAAATTTAACAAGATTGAGGAAATACAATGTGCTTCGTGCGGTAATCTTTTTGGGTCACACCACGCCGTCCTACTTCACTTGCACTCGCGTGGACTCAATACTCGCGTCGACGGAGTGTCATTTTTCTCTATGGGCGAGGCGAGTGCGCGATGTGGGTCATTTGTTCGGGCGACAGGTGTCCTTCTTCACCCAGATGTCGGAAACCTCGCACTCCATTAAAATAGCAATCTTCACGTAGCGCTCTAAACCTCGTCGAAAAAACACTTTTCATATGTTCAAAGTAGATGCTTAAAAAATAAGGTGATTGCTAGAATTCGTAGCTCAGTATACACATTGTGCGACGTAAATTCCACGCCGTGATCCAAAATTGCCGAAATTACCTCGTAAAAAGTACTGGGATATTTCCAGACTTGTTAACACTTAACACACTCAATTTTATTTCTCAAGTAGGTAAGTACAGTTTACACATTATATCACTTTAGGGAGTCCACTGTCAATACTTCGTGGAAAGGCATTATATTAATATAAACACAATATTCCTTTGTATTTTATTTCCACTTTATTTATGAGTATAAATTGGAAATAAAGTACAAAAGAATATTGTGTTTTTATTAAATGAATTTATTTAATTTGGTGAAGCGAGCTAATTGGTATTTTAGAAAAAAAGTTAGATGCGTTATAATATTTGAACGTCTTAAAGTATCGTAAAAGTGAAGTAACATCAGTTTATACACATTGCAATAGTGTTGTGTTATCTCCGTAAAATAAAAATATGCAATCCACCAAAACACCAAGCAAAGACGCGATTGTACAAGAAAAAAGTTGTACCATTTTACTAGTTGGCTCACTTTACCTCTCGAGGGATCAATTAATATAGTTCGTTGCCGGAAACCTTTTATTTACCACGTTTCTGTTTTTAGATAAATTTCTCTTTTTTTCATCAGTGAGTTTCGTGAATTATTAAATTCAAATATCAAAACAACGATTGATCTTTCGAAATGGATTCATTAATAATAATAAAAATAGTTGTGGGGAAAATCTTGCTGTTTTATAATATTTACTAAGCATCGACTATTTGTCGCTGTAGATTTCTTTGTTTACAAATTCGATTCAAACGAATGCCACATAAGCTATGTGACATAACTATCGTCTATTAAATTAAAATTGATAACTTTGTTATTGCACTGGTGGAAAAAGAGTATTGTAAGATAGTGATTAATTTTATGTTAAAACATATTTTATTTGCCTTATTTTCTCCCACATTTTTTTACCAATTGAGTTTTATCGTCTTGTATTGATTTTAGATACGCACGACCTTTATTGAGTTCAACGATAACATCATGATAGCACTCATTGTGTGTAATAGATTTGAAGATTTCTGTGTCATCGATACGTAGTGCTAGCCCAATGTGAATAGTGTCCTTCCGACCTTATAATATGACAAATGATCGATATATTGGCAATTACCTTCTTCCCACACACGCTCCGCTTCGTGAAAATATAATGATTCTCGAAACAACTACGGAATTGATAAATAATAATATTCTACATCTTGACTTTTGTTTATTTGATTTTCCTCGGGTTTTAGTTCGACCTGGTTTTGTTCTCAACTTTTCTTAGTAATAATTAATTTGATCGAATCGATAAGTGTTTAAATATTGATATTAAATGTCAAAAATAAGATAAAATGTATTCCGTATTTTTGAGCTAACAAACACACCGCCATTCGTCACCTTTCTGGTAGAAGTTCTTAACTAACAAAACTATCAAAAATTAGCTAGTATACAAAGAGATTCTTTGTCTGGAATCTCGGCTGGTGCATTGATTACACCAGTTTCCCGAAATACGCCGCATTTTTTTAATAGGCAATTATTATTAATGCTGATTAAATGCAAGCAATTATCTCTGTCTATTAATTTCAAACCCTTATTTGTGTGTCATATCAGCATTAATGCATATATGTTTTAATATTGTAACATACAACATCGATGCTAGAAGCTTTATCCTAAGAGCTGATTTTTTACTTGCTGTTTACTCGGTTTTATCAATCTGTTAGTTACGAACTTTTGCATATAATGAAGAATCGCCTCAACTATTAGCCAAATGTAAATGAGAAGATTCCTTATTTGTTTGAATTCCTAAAACTTAAAAATAAATTTGTAACACATGTACGGTATACTTACAGGTGCTTCGTTAAAAACACCGATTAATTCAAACTCATTGCACTGTGCCTTCAGTCGGTTGATTGAGAAATCAAAGCTATTCGATGGGTTGATTGATGATGTCAATTTTGAAGGGCTGATGAAACTTCCGCTGTACAATAAATTACAAGAAAATTTGCATTTTTTCATTTAAAATACTCGTAAAACCGACGAAAACAGTGCAAGTTATAGGTCGGGCATTGGAATCAATTATTTTTTTAAAAAATGTAAAGAAATAGCGTATGTCTATTGTTAATAAAAATATATTGACAGTGAAAACCCTAAAAGCGGTATGTCTATTGATATAATTTACCGGAAATATCGCGTATCTTTTTGTTGCTGCTGATCCCGAGATCCCGACCAATTTTGCAATCTCGTAATCCCTGGATTTCGGGATTCACTATAACAAGTGAACAATCCGTCTAATCCGCCAAGATTTTTTTTGCATTGGAGTAAAATAAAAGCTCTCACATTTTTCAATGACAGTGGAATCTGTCGATTCCCAACTTTTTCAAGTCATCAAGCTAGAAGAATCTCTTTCCCAGTGATCAAGCCTGGGATCCCGAAATATTTATGAATCCCGAAATCCCAGGATCACAAAAAAGTCCGGGATTGGATGTCATAGTACAGGGATGGCGAACCTATGGCACGCGTTCGGGTGGCACGTTTGAGAATTTGAATGGCACGCGAACGATTTCCATGTTCAAAAAAAATATTTTTTCAGTTTAATAAATTATAATTTTGATCAAATAATCCGTGAATTATTAATTTATTCCGTTTTATTAATTTTCAAATATTTCCCAATATAAGCGACAATCGTTTAATTTATTTTGTTATTTTTTTACTGTTTGGGCACGCCACACAATCGAGAAATAATATTTGAGGATTTTTGGCACGCGGAGCCAAAAAGTTTCGCCATTCCTGCCATAGTACATACATATAATCCTCACTACTCTCAATCCATCGACTATCGCGCATAATTAATTTCCGGATTTATGCCTGACAATAAATTTATTGATTATTTCATCACGATCTCGCTGACTAACATATGCATATCGTGAATATTAAATACAATAAAAAAAACGACATTGCCGTGTATAATTACACTGCAAGAAGATGTTTTTGCACTTGTAGACAATAATCACAATAACAATCTATCCTCGGTCAGCGATGACCTACCTAACCTTGATTTTATTGCTGCTTGAATTGCATCACTCGATAATGCGTCTTAAAACAAAGTTGTATGTTCTTAATACAATCACAATTCATACTGAAACATAATATTTGCATGCGGGTGCATCAGTTAAGTGATGTCACTTACTGTGATTGCAGAATCGTTGTTTGAATTGAAATTACTTTATTACGCATTCATATGTTTTTTTGAACGTCCGGTTTTGCAAATCTATTGTTACGTAAACTAATAATTGTCTCGTAAATGAACACTTGCTCTGTCATGTTGCCCAATGCCACTTTTTACGAAATTTAACAAAAAAAATGTTGTTTGAATAAAAACGTTTATATTTTATTGATCCTTGCCTCTACGTATCCGACCCTCTGTTTCCTCTTCCAGCGTAGCATGAAATGTGCATAATATACATATTATCGTAGATGTTATGTTTATTGAGAATGAATAATGATAGCGGCGGTACTTACTTGGCCGTCCGTGGCACGCTGATATTCTCTGTCGGCCGAGTGGCGAGCGCTGAGTCGGCATCCTACTGGTTAGCAGCATAAATTAATAGCAACATGTGAATAAGTTCCAGTGGTCAATAGGCAGTGGATAAACTTGACAAAACTTTAACTATTTTGTCACTCACAGTCCTTCCGAAATACGTCAGTTTCGTAGTGTCCATTTATCGTCAAATCTTCCTGAGAAGGTGACTTGATCTCCTGCTTTTACTTGTCCGCATGCCTATCTTCACTGTAGACAATTTGCAAGTGTTATTCTGGCGTAAGACTATTCATGGTGAAATGGTGAACCAAACTGAACACGAATCAGCTGTCGATGGAAAAAGTGTTGCTGATTCTATATGTTTAGTTATTTGAAAAATAGAATATTTGTATCGCGTAGTGTTTATACGCCGACTATATCGGTCGTTGACTTCAGTATTCCGCCACACATAAGTATTTCAACCTTGACTTACCTACATCACGAGAGCAAAGGTGCTTGCTGAATAAAATTATGAAAATAAAATGTCAAAATGGGTGCAGCACTGAAGATGCTATCCGTATATATTGATAATATGGTATTGTTCAGTACACCTGAGGCATTATTAGCAGTGCTTAAATAATTGTATGCAAATTGCAATTGCAACTGGCAGTATGATGCAACGGCGATCGCTGTAATGATTGATGCACACACAATACACTCGTCTAATCTCACACACAATTACAAAAGTAACATCTGACAGTCGGAGGAAGCTGCCTCTTGTTTCGTTCCACTCTCGACTTTTTTCGAAAGGAAACTTAAAATCAACGGAACAATTCGTTGCCTCCTATTCAAATAGGTTTGTAATTTCGTACTAATACCGTCAAAATTGATCCGGTGTTTATGATATCGTTGGTGCTGCAATCTTCTTTGAATGATTTCGCACTTAGCTATGTTCTATTATCCAGTTTCAAAACCCCTTTAGCTAAGACAAAAATATAGTTTTGGTAATACCAGTATATCGGTATTTTTGGTTAATACTGTACCGGTTTTCCGTTTTTTTCTTTTTACAAAAAATTGCACGTGTGCTTTTTGTGATAGTTATTAACTGAAATAAAATAACTTATATCAAGAAAATCTGCGAGTTTATTACATATACATATACATTTAAGTGCACATTTCAGTTATCATTTTGAGTTTAAACTATTTCGCCAAGTAAGATTGAAATTAGTATTTTATTCCGATATTGCCAAATGACGACTATAATCTATACACGTTTTGTCTTTTTTGCCTACGATTGTGTAAATACGGATTTCTCCGGGCGGTATTCCGGAAAGAAAAGCCACATACACTTGCCCAAAGAGCCGCAATCTATACCCACCTTATTATATAATATAATTAATAGGTCATCATAATAAACATTATTTCTTTTAGTGACGTTTTCCATGAGCTCTTCCATTCCACGTGACGGTCGGTCGTCGGTCAGTCCTATCAGATCTTTTTTTCGTGTGTAAAATGATTTTTTAAAGTGGCATGCGCGCTATCGTGCCACGAATGGGTTTCAACTTAATCTTGAGTCAAATAATGGATCACTTTCCGGTCCGCCCTGTACTTACGACAAAAAAATATATTGCCTACGCTTTATGTCAAAGACGAATTCATTTACAATGAATGATAATATTACGGAATAGATTGTTTTTAAACTACTAACAATTAAAAAATGGAAAATTTTGTGATTACACGGCGTAATCGTCGCCTAAACAATTTAATGCCGATTGGCTCGTTTGAACGATGTAATCGCCGTCCTTTCAGGGCTCGAATAAAATGGAACTAAACCTGTTTATACATATGTTTCCAATCCCTGGTCGTGGCCAATGCGAGTGTTTTTAATGGTGATTGTATTTAAGAGGACTGCTTGTTTGAATTTCGGAAAAAGTCTTTCGTCAAACGGGTATATATGGAGAGGGGTGACAAGATGCATGCCGTTTGTCAGTAAAATCTTTTTTTTTTATATTCGAACCGATTTTTTAAAACCTTCTTTGTGAACATCCCACTTTCGGAATCTACAAATGTTCTATTATTTTTCCTTAAATTAATCTGAATAAAAAAATTAATACATTCCTCATTAAATGATTTCAAAAATTTAATCGTAATTTTTCTGTAAAAATACTTATGGGTGATCTAGTTTGGGTTTATAACATTAAGTTGTTTATTAATTGACTTTATTTTTTAATAATGTATATTTTTTTGTATTTACTGATTTGTTTTGGTTGGCTTTTTTCTGGTTCGCGACTTGGCGTGCTGTCTGCAGCGTTCCGCTACGGTAAGGATTCTCGGGTGCTTTTATTCTTCACACTAACTATAACCGACACCAATTCACCCAGCTAATTTCTCACCAACCAGCTATCGCTTCACTGTACACTGTATTCTATCTGAAATATTAAATATACTACCCCGTGTTGTCCAACCTTTCAAATTTATAAAGTGCAGGGGAGGGGGGTATGATTTGGTATTTTTTTTTATTAATTATTTGATACTGTATATTATAGGAATATTCTATTGTTTTCTTTTTGAATCGGGTCTGAAAATATTAATTTCTTTTAAATGATGTCTTAAATATAACTGTAGTAATAAAAATTAAAGTAGAAACTATTTTTTTGCATTGTAATTTTGAGGAGAAAATAATTTAAATATCTTGTAGCATTGGATTACTGCTTGCTATCCAGTATGCAGTACCAAATTTCTCTACCCCTGGACTAGTGATATAAATACCTACTTAATTGAAATGAAAAATAAAATAATAAGAATTTCATAAGATTTTCATTTTTTTGTAAAAAAGAAAATGGTTTCAAAAAATGTCAATGTGTTATTTCTTCTTAAAATTAATCATTCTGTTTAAATCGGTGTGAATGTGAAAAGTACAACCCAAAAAATGTATTTAAAAAAAAACTAGCAAAGCATGCTATAATAAAATAAATGCTATTGATAAACATTACATTGTAAAACGTACTGTATATGAATTTAATTAACATGGATACAGTTTGTAGGATTACAGAATACCAAAGCAATATGATGATTATATAATAATAAAAAATATATATATTAATATCAGTTTTTCTTGGTTGACAGAAAAATTATGTTGAGTCTGCAGTTCTAAATATCATCAACTATTTACAAAAACAGTTTTTACAAAAAAAATATTCATTATTATTCTTTCATTGCACAATTTCACAGTATTTTTTTTTAATGATGAATGTTAAGCATACACTTGTCATAAATTAATGATTCTCACTTGCAATCTACCTATTCAGAAATTATTTTTACATTCACCCGAAAACTTAAATGCAGGCTCATTTTTACATGATTTCTAGTGACATTCGTGACCAAATCTACCACCTTAAACTTTATTTTTGTCCTTTTTATGGTACATACCCATACATATTCATTTTTATTGTTTATTTATTACTATAATCACTCTTACCATACATCAAACCAATGGTTTATAGATCACAAATTTATTTAATTTCAATCCACATCTAGGGTCTTTCTAGGGTCAAATCTGGTAAAAGACTGCTGGAAATTTCGCCATAGTATTTATTTATTTTTACACTATCTTGTTTTATGTATTCTATACTTTTACTTTCAGCCATTTAAAATATATTTTTCAATATGCTGAAAACTATTAATTACATTTACTCTATATTATAATATATACTCATATCAACTCACGTTTAGTTCATATTTGCATCAAATCTTTTCTTTCATTGTTAAATTCCATCTGCGATTGAATGGGAAAAATTAACCCATCCGGTACTGACATCTTCAAATTGACAATGGTTCCAAACGCTGCACTCAATTCATAGTCTTTTATTTCATCATACAATTAATGTTCTAAATACTTAAAAAATCACACTTCAAATCCACATGGCATTATAAAGTGAGTATGAGAAGCTGCAACTGAGAGAACTATATAAAAATCAATTCAAGGCTCGGCAGGTTAATTCAATTAAATGAATATTGAAGTAGTACAACATTGCAATTTGTCATCTTTGCAAATTTTTGCACTGAGAAGTCTGACTGTGTCACTGTGAAGACATTGCAGTGCAGTGTTGCCAACCTACTAACCTAAAAAGGATTATTACAATATATTGTGTTTTAGATCAAATTTTGCCTTGTATATAACACAGTTTTTTTATGGCTGATAAAGTGGAATGCAATTTATTTAACTAATGCTTGCATGCTTTAGAAATTATTATGGAAATGTAAAATAAATGACATTAAATTATGTGCTGTGGAATGTTATATACATATATACTTCCCTGGTAAACATTCAATTTTAAGATGAAAAGTAGTTGATCGAATTAAAAAATATATCATTTTGAACTGAACACATTTGGTCTAAGACAACTCACGTTAGGAATTATACTTATGATAAATATTTCATGATTACGATCATATTCAAATTCGCATTTGACATCAAAGTTATACCTATAAGAGTGATTTTAATTTCTTTTATATGTGCAATATTTATTGCACAATTGTTTCACATTATGAATGATTATAGAATAATAAAATATACCCACTGCTTTTAAGAAGTGCACTATGATGGATTAATTTATAATTTGTTATGGTTATTGTAGTCACATATCTATATATTAATAGCCGATAAGGTCCGTCTGTAAGGTGTCCTCGACCTCCCAGTCTCCACTTTTTGAAATAAAATAAAATAAAATAATATAAAATGAAATAAAATAAAATAAAATAAAATAAATTAAAATAAATTAAAATAAAATAAAATAAACTGAAATAAAATAAAATAAATTAAAATAAAATAAAATAAAATAAAATAAAATAAAATAAAATAAAATAAAATAAAATAAAATAAAATAAAATAAAATAAAATAAAATAAAATAAAATAAAATAAAATAAAATAAAATAAAATAAATTAAAATAAAATAAAATGAAATGAAATGAAATGAAATGAAATGAAATGAAATAAAATAAAATAAAATAAAATAAAATAAAATAAAATAAAATAAAATAAAATAAAATAAAATAAAATAAAATAAAATAAATTAAAATAAAATAAAATAAAATAAAATAAATTAAAATAAAATAAAATAAAATAAAATAAAATAAAATAAATTAAAATAAAATAAAATAAAATAAAATAAAATCAAACACAATGCAACAAAAATCTCACGTTGCTGGGCAACGGGCTTACAGCTATTCTATATATTAATAGCCGATAATGTCTGTCCGACCACATTTCAAACCTTCCAGTCTCCACTTTTTTGAATAAAATAAAATAAAATAAAATAAAATAAATTAAAATAAAATAAAATAAAATAAAATAAATTAAAATAAAATAAAATAAAATAAAATAAAATAAAATAAAATCAAACACAATGCAACAAAAATCTCACGTTGCTGGGCAACGGGCTTACAGCTATTCTATATATTAATAGCCGATAATGTCTGTCCGACCACATTTCAAACCTTCCAGTCTCCACTTTTTTGAATAAAATAAAATAAAATAAAATAAAATAAATTAAAATAAAATAAAATAAAATAAATTAAAATAAAATAAAATAAAATAAAATAAAATAAAATCAAACACAATGCAACAAAAATCTCACGTTGCTGGGCAACGGGCTTACAGCTATTCTATATATTAATAGCCGATAATGTCTGTCCGACCACATTTCAAACCTTCCAGTCTCCACTTTTTTGAATAAAATAAAATAAAATAAAATTAAATTAAATTAAATTAAACTAAATAAAATCAAACACAATGCAGCAAAAATCTCCCGTTGCTGGGCAACGGGCTTACAGCTAGTTGTTATTTAATGCAGTAATGATTCTTTAAACCAGTGTGATGTTTGGTACCTTTTCATATAACCTTGAATATTTTAGAGAAGCAAATTTTGATAGTTTGATCTATGATTTTTCATATTTAAGTCATCTATAGAATATAGTTATTATATATATATATATATATATAATCCAAGACACATAAACGATATTTTTAACTGATTTTGAATAAAATTTAATTCTTAGAAAGAAAAAGGTTGTGTTTTTTATAATTTAATTTCAACATTCTATGATGAGTTTTGTTCTGGTTGGCAAATTTGTTTTGGCAAAACTATATAATGTTTCTCACTATGTAGTACCAAAACCATATTTGAAGATAACTAGGGAAGAGACTGATATTAAAATTAAATTATTATTTCTTATAGCAGATGCTTTTTTCCCCACAATACCAGACAAACGTATATTTTCAAACAATCAATAAAATACAATGAGAGACCAAAGAAGAACGGTCATTGTTATTTATATTATTATATCAAATATCTCAGGATTGACCAAACAAACAAAATAGTGCGGGATAGTCATTGAAGTCTCATTGTATACTCAATTTTGAATCCATGCATTGATTGTATGGCCTTATGATTATTACAATATTGAATGAATAATCGTAAAATAACATTTCACTGTTCAAATTTATTCTAATTACTATATACTGTTATTGGTTTTGTAAATTATTCTGATCGATTTATTACCTTTTCAGGTGAAGAAAATGCAAGAACGAGTTACCAAGAGTCGCGAAGACGCGGCCCGGTGGAGAGAGAAGTACGAGGCGGCCTTGAAAGAGATTGACGCTTACAACGGAAGGTACATGGAAGACATGGGGCAGGTCTTCGAAAAATGCCAAACGATGGAGGCGCAGCGGTTGATTTATTTTAAGCAGTTGCTGTTCTCGGTGCATAAATGTCTCAATGTCAGTCAGGATCCAGGGTGAGTGATCATGGCTTACTATTTCATTATTTGTTTGTTGTTAAATATGTAGTCGGTTTCTTTGCGCGGGGAGTGTAATGATTTTTGTATTTGCTCTGTACATGCATATTAGATTGGTAATAAACATTATCATTATTGTAATACAGGAATTTCAGTGGTTTTAAGAGAGCTAAATGAGTAAAAATATCCATATAATTTATTTTACATATACGAGGTTAATCAATAAAAATCAATATTGCTTTGCAATTAACGCTCGAAAAGGTTCACGCTTCAAAATAATTTTGTACATATCGACTGTGGAAAGGAAAAAGGACGTAACCTACACATAGCAAATGTTACAGGAGGCACAAAAAAAGTGTTTTGATGATTTTGGGCCATATGCAAATTATGAAATATACACAACCTTGAAGTGCACGGAGACCTCTAAATTGGTGTTTAATTTACATAATCTAATATTAATTTAAAAAATTGACTAGGAAAAATCTTTTTTTCATTCTTTTTTCATGGTTTCAATTTTCACAAGCTCATCTTTTTTTTTTAACTTTAAAGCTAAATTTATATACTAATTTGGCATTTGCAGCCTACATCCTTTTGATTGAACGTGTATTAAGTTTGATACATTGTGATTATCGAAAAAAGTAGTTTTGAAAAAACTGTGGGTTACATCCTTTTTCCTTTCAAGAGTCGATATGTATGCAATGTTGTACATACGTTGTGCAACTTATCCTTCATTTTACCATCTACCAGCCTCGTAAACGTGGATAGAGAAAATACAAAAAAAACATTACGTTTGGCGTAACGGTTTTGAGTCTCACTAACCAAACACTGTTATTTTTCGGACACTAAAAATCACAGTATAGACCTGCCGTTTTGCATATATGATATTCAATTGTTTATTTTTGTAGCATTATGGCTGTCATCGGATCTGGGAACTTTCATTGAATGATCAAAGCTTGCTATGTTAATTATGTTTATATTTTACTTCGACAAATTTGTCAGGTGACTCGAATAATATGATGTCCAAATGTGATGATGTATTGTTTTATCCAGAATTAATATTAAAAAATTACAACTGAAAACTATTCAATATCCCAGTGATGGATTTGATTTGAAATGCAAATAACGTTTTCTGTGTGACAAAAATTATACTGTTAGATATCTACGAGCTCTACAATTTAATGCTGTTGTCGCATTCGAAACCCAGCTGTTTCATTAAGACCGCCTCCTGCCGAGACTCATTCGTTTTTTGTTTTGTATGTTCAAGATTACCACAAATTTATGAAGAATTCCATCACACGATTAATAACGCAGATCATCAAAAGGACCTCAAATGGTGGTCCAACAACCACGGAGTAAACATGGCTATGGCGTGGCCGCAATTCGAGGTTTGCCAACTTTTGCCACACTTTATTTTGTTGTGAGATTTCATTCTGTTTTGATTATGAGCTGCTCGTTTCTCGTATGCCTCAAGCATGTCAATCGAATAAGCAAGACGGCGACAGATTGAAAACTGCATGAGACATTATTTAAATGCCATATTATGTATGCCGTTTTAAGTCTACATATAAACATTTTTTTTTCCTAACATAAGGAGCTCACTGGTGTCAATACTTAGTGAAAAAGCTTTGTTGAAGCAACTTTTTTGTAAATATATCCATTTATATTAAATGTAATCCAATATCAACTTTCATTATTATTTTGATAAATACAACAAAAATAAAATAATCATCACTTTCATACCTTTCAGCACGATGAATGTATTGTAATTGAGCGAGCTTGTCAGATTTATTTTTTTTGTGTATAATTGATTCGAGCCCGTTAATCTCCTTCGCTTTCGTGTTTTGTATTTACGAAAAGACAGTTGAAATAAAGTAAAAATGTCATCAACATATCTGTGATCATAGCGTCAGCCAAATTTAAGTACATATGATTAAAATATCGCTTAATAACTTCCCTCCCTTTACTTCTCATTGGTATGCAAGTTTTATTACAATAAATTACACGCTGAGAGCGCATGACGTTTTGTCATTGTAAATATTGTGAAAACACTTAAGTTAGTATGAAATATGTAAATTACTCTTCGTATTATTGATTGTTTTCCTTAATTACAATATTTGATTTGTGTACATTTATTGCATCATCGATAACCTTCCAGTAAAACAGCATTTATCTGTTATTTAGTTTACTGTCAATACTTCTGCACTCTATCAAAACAATAAGTGTTGATTGATGAATATAAATTATTCAAATAGATATGGTTAATAATCTCGAGAATGTTTCATTAATTATTTTATATGTGTATCTTCAAAATTGATGATATTTATCTCTAACATTTTTCGATGTTTTGTTAATCCCACATAAAAGATTAGATTACCATACTTCAAAGAGCAGTCAATTTACATATGATTGTATCTTAATCCAAAATATTTTTTTGATAATTCTATTTATCTACTGTCTTTTTCTTACGTTCATTTATAATAATGTCGCTCACTCGTATCGTATCGGACACTAGATATCGATCATTCTAATTTTTCACAATCTCATAGCGTCCATATTATCGCTTTCATCTCCAAATATATATCGCACGAAACTAATTATATTGCCTACTGGTGAATTGAATCCGTGTCGATGCCTGTTTTCTATGTCGCATTTCTTCGCTAGTAATTATTGTAGTAGATCGGCACGAACTGTTAGTTGTCAACAAGTTTACGTCGATTGTTGTACTTGATGGTTTTGTAACTGAACATTATTACTCATACAAAATAGTACAATTGATCTTAGTTTTGATTTCAAGCCTATTGAATACGATTCCAGCGCGGAATACGACTATATCGCTGGGGAAGTTGTTCAGTTGTCACAGCAAGAAATCAACTTGCTTACATTCAATGTTTGTATGCTTTCGTAAATATGTATGTTTCAGTAGAACTCGTATTTAGTTAATAAAATGCCTTGAAGATTGAATGCTATTTTTTCTGATGACTGTTATAGTATAATTTGCTAATTAAGTTAGGTTCATAATATTATCAAAATTTTTCCATAGTTCTTGTAATCTTTTATTCAATTTAATGATAGATCAATTCAATCTTTACACTATCAGATATACTCTTTAAAGATTGTGATGCGATCTTAAAATAATATGCGAGTCGCCGTTTTATTCTAAGCAACCGTCGTTAAAAGAGGACGATGAATTATCCACCGCGGCGACTGAGAGAGAAGGATGCGCCACCTGGTGCTACAGGGGATGCGTTCGCCTCCCTTCCAACACCCGCCGCATAGTCGACGACACCCGATACAATCTGCCGTCTCTGTCGCTCCCGCGGTTCTCCAAGTCGCCGGAGAAGGACAAGAGAGTCTGGGCGAGGAGGGTCGCCCCGTCGGTCAGCTCCATTTCTGCCGGTGTGGATAGCGGCTTTTTGGTACACAACCGGATCAATGAATTGGTGCCGTGTTTTATGTGTTCACCGGCACGCAAAGAAGAGCAATCGTCATTCATCATGCGGCAATATCTCATTCATCGGGCAAAGCTTTCACTTTTAAGGTTGGCGACGTACTTTTCGAATGATCGGTTCACTCTCTCCGCAGCGACGGTCGTTTCGGACAGTGCACAACACAGATTGTGTGCTCACGAGCACACTCATACTCCATTTATCAGATCGACCATATAACGATATACAGCACCGACTTTGTCTATTTTTATGTACAAAATATCATTAGGTAGTAGATTTTATGTATGACGCACCGAGCAAAGTAAACAGCTATTCCTCATCGCTACCCAGCATTTTTTCATCTCGGTAAAAAGATCTATCTCTTAGTCTCCGCTTTTTCTTCTTGCATTAAGATACGTCCGGTATGTATATAAATCAAGGAATATCACTATCGAAACACTATGCTCTTTGTCGACTTTTTGAAATTTCATTTTTATTTATCTAATTGTATACCAGTGAGCGCTAACAAATTATTTGATTATTGATTATTCTCTTGATAGAAAATATCTTGTCTGTACCGTGAATTGTTTTACACATGCACGTGAAAAGAGACTGGCAGTGTTAAATAAAGTTATGGATTTAATATTTAACATTGATTTATTTATTTATTGTAAGATAGATGTTATACTGCGATGGGCAAAAAAATACGATCGTTTCAGTGACATGTTTAATGACAATGTTTATCACTTTGTAGAACGATAACAGGCCTTGAATCTTAACTAATTTTCCTATGCATGATGCAAGTGTTTTTATTTGTGCATTATTTTTGATTTGTTTTTTTTTTCTTTTTATGTTGATGCCTTGCGACATCATCTGCCATGTTATTTTTTTGCTTCCTGCACGTGAAACTTGTCATCCTGTTCCCATTGGAATGAAATGATTTTTCGATATCTATGTCGAACTGCAACCGCAGGAGTACACTGAGGAGTTCAGAGATATCGCCAAAGGAAAGTCCAAGGAAAGCTTGCCCGCGGGTCCTATCACTCTGATCAATCAGAGGCCTGTCGGTGAAGATTTACATGTAATATATTTTTATTTTCGTTTACTACAATAACACATCGAATACATAGTATTTCAAACAAAAACATATGTTATTATGAATCGATACTGCCTTTCAAAGAAAGTAGCTTAAAAGGATAAGCCTAAAAGTTCTGGAAATCAGTAATGGCTTCTGTGAATTATTAATAAATATATAGCATACTTTAAAGACGTTCGTAAATGTCATAATAAATGATGCTTATTGAACAGTTTAATCAGGTTGATCAATTAGAAAAGTTTTTTTTATTCCAATGAATGTGTTTTATGGAATTACTACATGTTAAAATACTTTCGTTTTCTTTTTACCAAAAAGGTGACAATAGGCTCTTAAATTTTTAGAGAACACATTAAATTTAGCACTGCTGTGTAAAGAATCATCTTTTTAAAAATCTTAAACTTCATAACTTGTGTTCTTTATATATTTTTAATGTTATGTGCTATTCCCGCGCGCATAGTACTTATTTTGGACAATCTGAAATATCCAACACGTGATTTTATTGGACGGTCTGTATATTAAAAATGTGATCGTATTGGGTATTTCAGACCATTCATAATAAATACCGTGGATGCGGGAATAGCAATACACAAGAATAATGTTTTAGAAGCGGTTTGGTTTGGCTCGTAATGTTACAGTATAAATAAGATTGTCTATCAAGCGTTTGCCACTTCTAAACTGTTATTCATTTTTTGTTTTGTTTTTCAATTTGCATGACTGTTTTTTTACATTGTTTTCTTTTTTTTTGCATTTCGTTTGATTTGGTAGAGCGCTCCCGAAATAGGTGTCTACACTTTGAAAAAGAATAAGGTTTGCACAATTTTATAATTTTACATTTCATATTTTTAGATTATTTTTTTACGTACCGAAGTATTGAAAGTATGTAACACTCGCTCGCAATTTGTTTATTGACAATCAGCCGAATCGTCAATTTTAAAATTGCCGACTATTCATCATTAAAATATCATAAGAATAGTGCACTTTACGCGCGTGCAAAGCGATGGTGCATCTTACTAATTCATATTGCGATGTTATCCAGGAGTTGCCCCCCTCGAATAACAAAACTACTTCGGCCCCGACGAAGAGCGGCGGCGTGTCCGCAGTCACCACTCTAACGAACAGCAAAGAGAAGGTGGACAAGAGCGACATCTCCGCCCCCACCGCTGCGGACAAGAAACCCACCATATCATCCCCGCAGAAGACAATTACGTGAGTAGAAATCATTTCATTATCGATAATATTACGGTGTAATATTTTCCAAAACTGAATAATATTCGCTTATGGTAAATCATTTTTCCAATCTTTAAGAATATGTTTCTGTTATAATATTATGTAAAAACTATTTATAGAAACGTACAGTAGATAATCAAAATGTCATCCCTACATTATCCCGTTAGAACTACTACTCGCAGTAACTACTTTTCAACTGTTACCACACAGAAATCTTTCATTTTCAATGTTTCTGAATATATCTCATTTACCAATTTAAGGATTATTTAGTTACTGATATCCACTAGTCAAATAAGATATTACTCAACAAACAGTGATATGTCATATTGTTGTTTGTCGAGTGATGTTATTTATGTTATATCTAATTTCCATTGTATCACAGATTTTATGGCTTTATTATTAAACCGACTTCCATGGAAATCAGACGTGTTTGAAATCAAGATACATCTCAAATTCAGAAGGGAAAATTTATATTAAAAAATAATTAGTTTTTTTTTAACTCAATCAAGTTGATTGATTATTGAAAGCAATGAACGTTAATAAACAAAGATAATGCAACCGCAAACGATAACACCTATCACTTGTCAGTCGCACGGAAAAGTGAGCTTTAAATACAGCGGTATCTAAGCAACGATGGCGAGATGTAAACAATTGGAGCACTGACGCGGTAAATTTAACAATGCACTCGAAAATCTATGCCGGATTAGACGATTTATTATTTATTTATTTTATAGACAATAATCAACTACATATTGACGTCGACTATGATTAATTAACCCACCAGAGACGAGAGCTTTTTTCTGATAAAAAAAATATTTTCTAAGCCATATTGAAGTCACGAATAACTTTTATTCCTATCCAAAATTAAAAAAAAAAAAAACGCAAAGTCGTTGTATAGAAACTCCGCATGACTATATAGTCATGCTCATCCTTTTATTACCGTGTAATTTTGAGTACGGACAGTAGTAAGTACAAAAGTGACCGTAGGGGCTTGCAAACATTCGGGGTTGAAATATAGCTAAACGTGATTTTTTTTAAAATATTTACAATTTGACCTCTTTAGATCAACATAATTTCAAAACAAATATATTAGCAAAATAACTGTAAATAATTTTATGTTTTTATAAAAAAATATCTAACAGTTTCAAAAAGTAAATTAAAAAAAACGGAAATTCAAAAAATCACATGTGCTTTTGGAGACCGTTCCTGTTCCTACGGCTGATGGCTAACTGTAGTCCGTACCCTTCTTAACCAAATATGAGCAAAAGCAACGATATTCAGGTAGAAAAAGTATGAATAGTGGGATCAATAGACAACGGTGTTTTGTGTGACCATATGGTGACGCTCGTCCTTGGAGGGTTAAGATAATTTTTGTATTTGTAAATCATTTATTCCTGCATGTCCGCCATTGCTGTTTTTTTTTTTGCCGCATTCCACTGGTTGGGAAACCCTGGTCTAGGTTTTATTATTTTTAATGAGATTGTAATTATGGAGGTAATAGCTGTGTATGTAATAGCTGACATTGATGTAATAATTCTAATCAATGTCTATGTTTCCTACAATTTTTATAACATTAAACACTTCTCTCATAATAATATAATAGTTTTTAATAAATGTGTATTCTCGTTTCAGAAATGGAACAGGCCCGGCACGAAACAGCACGACTTCCACCGCAATCTCAACCACCAATTCGACTAGCCAATCGGCGGCGGTGAACGCTGCCAACAATAAAAACAACGAGAGTAATCCGTTCGAAGAGGAGGAGTGGGACGAAGACGGATCAGGAGAGAACGAAGTGGACGGGGCGGCCGAACCCTTAACCGATACGGGGGAGCCGGGGGTTCCTGTCAGGGCTTTGTATGATTATCAAGGGGCTGAGAGTGACGAACTGAGTTTTAGACAAGGTGTGAATTTTTACCCTTATCAATATAAATACTTTGGCTTCATACAGTACAGTAAATACACAAGTAAAACTACACTAACTACTAAACCTTTTACCAAAAGCAGAGCAGCAATCCATGGCATAATGAAAAATAATTAAATCATTAACTTTCTTTGAGCGTGATAAATGTGTACATAGATTTTTAGTAATTTTAAAATTTTGGCATTCGATTACACCTGTTTTGAAACATTTCTCCAATAAATGAAAACTTTTAGAAATGAATAATAATATAGGTATGAAATTTTTAGTATAATATTTCTGTTAATTTCTAATGTCAGGCATTTGAGATGCGTCAATGTGGCAACCTCAAAAAGTTTAAGTTAATTTATAAATATGACGACAACACTGACAGATGATTTATTTTATTATTCCTTCTTTCAGGTGACTTATTTGAAAAACTAGAAGACGAAGACGAACAGGGCTGGTGCAAAGGTAGAAAAGACGGCCGCGTCGGACTTTATCCCGCTAATTACGTTGAGCCCGTGGGCCACTAACCCAACTCGCCGCACATCACGCCTCGCATCTGTCCGGCGGCAGCCTGGAATGACAGACGTCACAAAATTTATTTACTCACTCCGGGATCGTCCGAGTGCTTCTCTTCACATCCGCCTATGTTAATCGACCGACGGAAAGCGTCGAGATGGAGATGATCGCAAAAACTGCAGAGAACCTGTGAAAATATCGCTCGTTACAAAATTGTTTGTCTTCGAAGGCTTTTTTTTGTAGTTGTTACGGACCAAACTTATTTTAAAAATATTTTTCATGTTTATCCTTTTCGTCGGTTGTACTTGCATTTTTATCAATACAACTAATTGACTCGGTGATTGACTTTTATAAAACGAAATTTCTAAATCACATCCTGAGACTATTTAGGATTTTAATCATTCATATTTTTAATACGTCACGATCATTCACATTGAGCACTTTTCTTGAGGAAATCCATACCCGTTAATAATAATAAAATTATAAAATATCTATAAATGGTAATTTACCTATTTTAAAAAGTTTTAATAAGTTATTTGTTAGCGTTCAGTTTTCAGTGCTTACGCTTTAAGTATTCGTGGAATCTGTTCATCGACAAACAGACGTGATCGTTAACTCGGCAACCTAAATAGTCTCCAGCGAGATTTTTATTCATCGCATTACTGTCCAGTGTTGAAAGTTTATCAGAATATAAGATGAAATTTATAAAACAATTTTTGCATTGACCATCGAAATTGTCAATTGTTTACACATTCTTATTAATAAATCTGACAGCCGTTTTTACAAAAAAAAAAATGATATTCAATCGAAAAGATCGTTCCGTTAAAAAAAAAATCCACAACATTGTTTGACAATTATTGTAGACTGTTTTTGTATGAATCCTTAAATATTTCTTAATATTCATTTTGACAAATGCTATTTGATTGATAATAATTAATTAATTAAATATAGAAAACCACCAAGTAAAGTTTTGTTTCTTGTATAATTAATTATTCAATTGATGTATATTTTTATTGATAATTATTTTCATTCTCCCTACCGAGTTGGAACATCATCTTTGTAGCTTTCTGATTAAAAGTAAATTTGAAGGGTAAACTGCGGATATATTCTTTTTATTTTGTTGACTTTGCTGTCAAATCAGTGAGTGATTTGTTTTCGGGTTTTGAACGTGATCAGATATGAAATCCCGCAAAGCGATCGCGGATGACTGTGAACCGAAATTCTAACGAATAATGTGTGAAGATATTTTCGATGATGAACTTTAAAAACAATATAAGACTTGTAACAATCAACGCATTTTTATAATAATAGAATTTAAGTGGCGTCGCTTGAAGCATCTGAAATCAAATATTCTCGTCTTTTACCGCAGGACTGTTTGAACAATTATTTCTGTACATAACTATTTAATAAATTAAGTCAATTTGAATACATACATTGAATTCAATCGAGACCAATTTCATTTTGTTTTTTTGTGAGCCGAATGCTATATTTATTTACCGTCTCGAGTTAAAAATACTTCATATCAGCGTCAGTTGAATATTCCTCGCTGTAGAGCAATAATTAAATTAGGTACGCTTGATAGCTAAGGTAGAATATATTTTTTTCTATGAGCAGCTTCAAAATTATTATTTTAGGTGTCGATTCATTCGATTGCGTAAAATGTTCGGGGAATATGAATAGGTACACGTGTAGAGCGGCAATGGACGCATTGAAGTGAAGCGATCTTCTCAGCGGGAACAGCCTTATCGACCGTGTCGCCGAGAGAAATAATTTCAGTTAAAAAACAGTGTCGATATCGTAACCGTAAACAAATTGTTTGTCACTATTCTTTTCGAGAAAATGGAGACGGTTTCTCTCGCATTGATATTTCGGCCGCCGCTCATCTGATGCGACAGAGGGGACAAAAATTATAACAATGAAAACATTTATAATATTAATTATAGCAGAGTGAAACATATGAATATCTTTTCGCTCTCGACTAATATATGAAATTACAGTTTATCCAATACGCTGTTACGGGGAAAGCATTCATACGTGCTATTCTGTTCAACGACATGTAGTAGTTTCTTGTGAAGTTTATATTGAAATTTAAAAATTAACCTAACTGAAATAATGATAATTTATATAGTTGTTAAAAGGACAGTTAAGTCAAATGAACGGTAAATGTAAACCTTAAATGCTGTGGTCATTTTTATTTGAAGTATTATATAATTTATATTCATTGTTTTTAAATTTGAAACAATGTCAATGCTGTTAGGCTTTTCCCATCCGACTTTCGCAGCCGAAACGTTCCAAAAACATCCAGGTATAATTATTGATTTATCCGCTTGCGCAAATATTCAATTTTTAAGTCTTAGAGAATCAGAATTATCGGGTCAACTTTCATTCAAATAACAAACGTTCGGTGTAAATTTTTAAGAAGTAAAAATCATTCACTCGTTTGTATTTCTGAGGAATTCAATAATGATGCTATCGATTCAAAAGTTATTCATAAGCTGGTCGATCGAAGGTCGCATTGGATGGCGGAGGGCTTAACGCTTAACATTTGATATTGCCTTGTGCTATTTATTTTATCACCTAAAACTATGTGAAAGAATGTTAACCTTCTCTTATAATTTACTTATGTACTATGATTATAAGTTGTTAAAATGTTTAAAATATTTTTATGATGTTGACTGTATGTACTATTTAAATTAACCACCGTCTTCTTTAAATAATAATTCATTCAAGCTTGAATGTTTTAATGCAGAAATTCGAAATAAAATCTTTTCTATGATCCATTCGAACGTAATTAATTATCACGGATTTATAAATTTCCCTATTGAAATCGTTTTTCTTTGTGATATTGAAAGAAAAGATACTCTTCCCTATCATCGATGTCTCCGTCTTACCTGTTATATTTCTGCAATAAATCATTCCTCCGTTGCTATCGGTCCATACTTATTTATTTTCACTTTTGACATATCATTTCTATTCTTTGACCCGTTTCATTCTCGAAATTCGTTCAGTATCGTGGCGGCAGTCGTGTGTATGTGTAAGTGTTTTTATGTAAACATTATCTTGTAAATATGATGAGAACATTTATCATTTGTTATGACTGACTGAAATAGTCATGTTTTTTTTTCATTTATTCTTTGTACATTATTATAATTTTAAATCTACGTTAATATTTTAAGTAGCGTTGTAACAAATAGTGAAACGTTCAGCCTGACGTTTTTTTATGTGAGATTTATCGAAACGGACGACGGCCCGATTTTAATATGTCAAAACTTTAATATTTTAACGTCACAGTTTTTTATCGATCCGATATGAGCGGTCCCCGCGACCTGACGTTTCATTATTTGGTTCAACATTTAATTTCTAGCTTAGAGTATTAAAAAATTTAATTAGAAATGTTGTACAGCTCTTTAAAATATTCCTCGAATGTTACTATGATAATTATTAGAATGACTAGAGAACTCATCCATTCTACGAGAGTAAATTATAATTTGAAGGAATCGTACGACAGTTAACTCTAAATTTAATATAGTTTTGAAACTGGACGTGTATGATAATTAATAATTAACATTTTAGTCTATTTTAAGAATGATAATGCGTCTTAACCTTTGGTTGTATTTCGGGCGTTATATTGTTTTACCACAGTGCATTGTTTATTATAATACTGGTTATTTGCTATTATCAATCTAATATTCACTGTAGATATTCTCTCTGATTACAGCAAATGTGATGTGTAATTGAAATGATGTCTTGACAATTTATGAAACCGAATGTAACTTAAATATAAATAAAATAAACTGTTCCAAATGATGTGAACGATTACGGTACGACAGTTTTTTTAAGACCGATGTAAAAAAATCATTCTGTACTAATAATATATTGCTATCTGAAATATTTTTGTTTTTTTGTTGTAATATCAATTTATTTATATTTAATTTAATATATTGCTCATCTGCGTGGAAGCATCATAACCGCACTATTGTTTTGCTTTTATCCATTTATATGTACGTGTATTGTCTTTATTTTATTCAATTATGTCACAATAAAACTGACTGTTATTCAACACTTCTTATCCCGTATTCAAAATAAGGGGTGCCATATTATATTCTATCAACGATTGCAGAGAGAGCGAAATAATTTAATCTACCGTTTATACTCCTCAGAGACTTTGTATTGTTCGGCTTGTCGGGTTTCGCTGACTCGGGTCGATCAAACTCGGTCACGGCCCTCGGGATGAGTTGTCTAGTATTTAACTCTTAAATATGTTTACCCGCGCTCATTCTTAACTATCAAAAAAGGTATGTGAGCTATTTTAATGTAAAAAGGTTATCGGTATTTATTAACAGTCGACTGTCTATAATATATGATATTATTTTTCAGTAAACTGTCTGGAATATCTCCTCGAAAAGAATTCATATGACTATTTGAATGGCCACTTTTCATCATATTATTTATCTTATTGAAAATATTTTTTACGCGCGTTAATTACCTCGCTGTCGCAATGTACGCTTTGGGTGTACATTAGTCTTTTTTGTACGTATTGTTTCTGCATAGTAATAAACGATATGCATCAAGTCTCAATATTAAAGCGAGATTTAGAATTCATATTGATACTGTAATAAATATTTCCATTCAAATATTATTAAATAAATAAGCCTTGCGGCTTTAAAAGAACCCTCATCAGATGAAATTAGCATAGATGATATATAAAAGAAATACGACTTTTAAGATGTTACGGAAACATTATTTTTGATGTAAATTTGTTGGTTATATTAATAAATAATGAATAATAATTAGCGAATAGAGATATAGAGGTAACGAGAAACAAAAGTATCCTTGTAAAACTGTATTTAATTTAAAACTGTTGCAAACTTATGAATACTTCATTAAGGTGTATTATTAATATTTGAAAATAAATCTAAGGGCCATTATTAATTTAACTTGTTTTTTCTTATTTATTTTTTTTTACAATTTATCTTAACATATTTGTCCCAGAATCCAATCTACCATAAAACGTGTCGCAATTCATTACACGACCTGTGGAATAACAAGTTACCAATTTTGATTTTATATTGAAAATGAACTTCCACAAAACTACAACCGAATCCATTGAGAATAAATAAAGAAACTTCAGGCTACATAGCCAGTGTCCATGAAATGCTCGACAACCGCTGAAATTGTGTAGTGTTTCTTCAACCGAGGATATTTTTGCTTCTGCAGCTGAATTGGTTAACTTCTGATGATTCTGTCGACAACTTTGATAGGGTGAATGCAGTCTGTTCTAGGCATGTAGAAAAAAACCTCATCAATGTTTTGTTTTCATAACAATATTCAATAATGTCAGTCTGCCTTCTTTTTATATCATATTCACTGAATATCTTTTGGTTTGTACGAAAAGACACTTTGTTATGATGGGTGGAAATCATTCAATACTAGGGGCGGGTTTTATTTCAAGTGTAATCAATCTCCGGTTAAATGTTATGAATGATTTAAAGATCATGAGGA
Organism: Himalopsyche tibetana; assembly: GCA_030503985.1. Classification (NCBI taxonomy): domain Eukaryota; kingdom Metazoa; phylum Arthropoda; class Insecta; order Trichoptera; family Rhyacophilidae; genus Himalopsyche; species Himalopsyche tibetana. The sequence goes on from JAPJYX010000030.1 coordinate 28,357,831, forward strand.
CCTAAAATGATATTGAGCTCTTAGAAAGAAAGTATCTTTCGTAAAAATCAATTCCTAGTCTGAAAATTGTCTTCCTGCATCATTATACTCAAAGTTGATGCATACCAGTTTACCGGCGTTGGGGTACAGCAGCTTGCCTGAATAATGGTGAACACAAAGTTTTTTGACAATTTTTATTGATAAAATTGAACATATTATATAACAAAAAATACAAAGACTTTCCAACTTGACTGCAAAACATAAAAAAAAAAATTGTAAAACCTACCTCAACATATTCAAGCATATGAGACATCAATTCACTAATGTTATACAATTTTATAATAATTATTCTATTAGAAGAATGTTGCTCGGTTATCTGTGGAAAAATATTCAGTATACAAAGTCATTGACATAATACACATTAAGTTAAAAGGATATTAACATTCAAGATATATATATATATTTGAGAAAAGACAACAGAGTGTAATAACATACTCAATGGCATTCAAAAAGACTTATCTTATAAGAGTAAATCTCAACATATTTTTTCTCCAACTCTCATAAGATAGAAAATACTCGATCAACAAATTGCTTGACTGATGAAATTGCTGCAATAATCTATAATGTGATATAATTGAGTTCATTTTAAACAGTTTCTGTCTGAAATTTCATTAATGTCAAGCAAAAATAATTATTTAAAACAGTGACATTTTCGAGCTAGGTATATTCAAAGTTCTACCGTAAAAGAAATAAATATCCTATGAATTTCTGTAACAATATGTGAATCTAATCAAGTATAAATTAAAATCCTTTACAGGTTTATGAAAAATTCAATGATGAAACATGTTGCAATATAATGCTGAAAACAAACTTTATCCACAAACGTAAATGTCATTTCAATTAATAGAGTAATGATATGTTTTTATTTACAATATACGAGTTTGAACAATTTACTTTTATCGGTAATAAAATTTTTACAAATTCCATTATTATAAAATTAAAAATGATCGTGTGACAAACAATGGGAAATGATGAATTTAAACTTCAGAAAGGATCGCCCTAATAAATACGGAAGAAGCGTACATTATTCGCAACATTAGTTTACTTTGCATAAATGTATGAAAAAAACTTTTTTGACAATTTTATAGATTTTTGTACGCTGGATAAGGACCATTCTCAGAGCTGCTCTTAATAGCTTGTCACTCAAATATAACACGTACACTTTTAGCTTAGCTTAATTTTACATTGTGAATTTGGCCCTCATATTGAGTGAAAAAAAAAATCGGTTGCTTTGTAATAAAAACTCAAAATATACTACTAACAACTATATTTAATAATTTCTTTTTCGGTTATTCGCTGAAAGCTATCGAAACATCTCCATCGCTGAGCGGAAGAATAACTATTTATCACGCAACTTCAACATTTTGTCATATTTTACTCATTTTTCATATATAATCACAATATTTTCTCGTCGATAAGAAGAATCATACAACTAAAAATATTAGGTAAGGTATGTACAAATAAAAATAATTGACACCTAATATATATTATATATGATCAATATGAAAACGACCAACGAACACAGAAGAGGAAAAAAAGTTCTCACATTTTTTAAAAATTGATAAACATTGACATTTATTTAGCTATATTCATTAAAGCTACCGTTCCTGGGTTTGTCGAAGCGAGCTTGCGACCCGCTCCGATCGAGACGATAACTATCACTGTGCCAATTTACATATTTACAATAATAAAACGGTAATAGTGCGTGATAACAAGAATAAGTGTAACCGTAACATAAAAATTAACTATGCGGCCTAAAAAGATCGCCGGCCGCCTCTCGTATAAAAATTTCAAAAATGGAATAATTGTCGACACCGGTGAAGGATGCCAGATGCCGCAGTGGAAAAGTTTACACGATTTAATAAATGACAATACTGATTGGAAACAACCATAATTTTTAACATATTTACTGCACATGATGCATAGTCAACATAACATCGAGACGTTAAAAAAAATCGTATCAATTAGACAGCTTTTCAAAACTGATGAATACCAATTAATGAGTGCAAAAAAAATTTACAGTGAAAATATCTTATGGTAAAAAAATATTTTATAAAAGGATTTTCGAATGAGAAAAGCTTTTAAAGATATTGATTTTAATTTAAGAAATACGCAAAGCGAAAAATTAACTTTAGTTATAGCCGTAAATACAATAATAATGCAAGCAAATCCTTATCTTTCGTTCTCAATTATATCCATCAAAACGTTACTCCTTTAAACACATTTTATAAATGATATCCAACATCTTAACGCAACCTGAGATTACAATTAAGACGCGTACGGTCAATATTTATTACGTACCGCGGAACGTCTTTTGTAAATTACACTTTCGCAAGGAATGCCTCCGATTGTTAACACATATATTAAAAAAATAATCTTTTAAATCACGTTAAATATATATTGCGTATTTGTACTGAGATCTGCATAAAAAAAAAACTTACGAAATACGTGTGAGAATCTTGAAGATGGCTCGTCGAGTGCTTGAAGTATCACAGAGGTTTAAAATGATCAATTCAAAGGTTCGGCGGATCGCAGACAAATCATTGAAATGTATTAACTAAAGGAACAAAACCTAACCGCTTATCGAATGGAACGTTAAAAAACTCTCACCTCGAGATATAGAACGAGATAGATTAAATCGGGACCGTCGATAGTTTCGTCGTCAACTGCGATGCCGCACAGAAATAAAAAACTCAAAGATTTTTCATTCTTGAAAAACGGCATCGGAAGATTAATATTTATTTCATTGGATTCTCCGACCGGCTCCGTTTCCAATGCAATCATGCGTACACTCAATCGTAGACTGCTTCTAGATCACGATGAGATGATCCGACTGATCGATGACAATTTTAGGATTCTCCGACATATATTTCAAAAGAATCTACAATCCTGGGAGTAAATTTATGTAACAATTTACAAAAGAGGCGATCGGTCCCGATCGTTCTAGCTAAAAATATATCCAAACTAAAGAAACTAACTATTTTTTAACTGCTATCAAATTATTATATAATCACAGGGGTAATATGATACTTTTAACATACTTTACAAAAGGTGCAAACAAATACGTATAACGCCCGCCGTTCAAAATTGAATCGGGTACGAGGGGATCTCGATACGGAAGATGTGGAAAAAATATATTTACAAAACAGGTAAACAGTGTTTTATAAAATGGCGAAATATATAATATTTTAAATGTAGAAATCTCAAATTATATTGCTTGCGGGTTAATCTTGACCCAGTTTTATACAGAAGTGAGTCCATATTGCAAGGATCAATGCACGGATATTATTAATATCTAAAAGAGTCGGTAATCGATGAAAACATAACTGATGCGAAGTGCACGATCAGCAGTAACTGTTTCTTTTTGTCAATGCGGATATTTCAAATTTAACACCTTATGACACGTAAGACCTTCGGTGAAAGAAATATATCCAACCGCTTAAGAATGAAACATTCAACTAAAGGACTACAATAATTAAACAAAATAAATATATCTATACATATATATAACAAATGCAACAGAAACATTATGAATATTATAATAGGAAATATAAACAATGTGAAACGCTAAAGGCTCCACCGATTGACGAATCGTACACATAAATATTGATGTCACAATTCGGTTCACCGGCAATAGTCGATTTCAGAATAATTCAAAATGTTAATACACATTCTGAAAAATTGTTTTGACAGATATTACATAAACTCGCTGACGGATGGCATACGATGTAATACTAAAAATTTGGACAGAAAGAATTTATTAAAACATACATTTTCAAATTGTCGCCTGTGTGCTCAAAAAATGCATCTCGCAAACTGTTTGACTAAAATTTAACAATTATCATTGTACATATTTTAAGTATCCATTTTTATTATATCTTAAACGTAGTTGGCATTTTTTTGAATAAAATAACTGGCAATTTATCTGCTCGAGCGATGTTAAGCGGTAAGAGAAATTAAATTTTCAAAAACAGTCCGATGAATCTGAACCTTCGAGAGATTGACTTACTTTTTAAAAATGAATACAAAAGTTAAATCAATGCTAGCCGTTTAATATTACACCTAATCTGAGCAAAAATATATTATGTGTATTTTAATTTGTTTTATTATTTAGAATTTCTATGCAACGGGGAGCGGCAGATATCCTTTTGCTGACATCTGACGTGCGGATAAACATCACTAGCGTTTCCAATGCAATCTATTAATTCCGTTTACTGTAAGCAGGCTTGTAATTTTTCTATCCACTCTTGAGCGTGCGTCGATGTTCCGGCACAAAAATTGAACGTACGTCTGCTCGTCCGCAACTGCAAAAAAACAAGACAACGAATATACTAAATAATTGTCAACGGACAATTTTATTTTTGATGTATTCAGCGGAAACTTTTAATTATTGATACAGTTGATTATAAGATTAAGGTTTTCAATTTAAAATCTTTTTTACTGCGTTGCACATCTTTATCGTCGAGCATTGATTGAATAATTCAAGACTTAGAACCAATATCTACAATACATCGAGTCTGGGATGCTTTTCAACCTAGAAAAACATGCAGAATAATGTGGTAATTGATTTTAATAGGAATTTTATCTCACGTCAAAGAAAGATTTGCTGTCCGTCTTCTTGGGAGGTCCGGGCGCTGGCAGAGCGGGAGCCACAGAAACCACTTCAGCCAGATCTGAAACAAACGTATGAGATGTGAATTTTACTATGAAACTGATGTCATGAAAAATTAATTTTCCTAGATAATACATATACCAAATCTAATCTCGGAGAGCAAATTCAAATAAAAAATGGCAACATCATGAATTAATATTTCGCCAAAATAATCATACTATTTAAAAGTGAATACCTATGTGTCCTTTACAATGTGAGTCTTCCACGGCATCATAGTATCGGAGTTGATGCTTAATAGAGTCCAAGACGAACCATCTGAAAGAAAAAAAATTATCATCAAAACTGTGAACCTTTATAAAAAAGGTCAAAACTTTTTAAAAATAATTTATTACTTATTTAATTACCTTTGTTTCCATCCTTTAAGTAGATTACCTCGTTTATATAAATAACCTTCGTGTGTTTTATTTTCGGCAACATTTGAACTGAACTGATCGTAATATTGCTGGGACGAGGTTTGTAAAGTTGCCACACCTGAAAGATACAATAGTTAACCTGTAATCCAATCTGTTTAGACAACAATAATCAAAACACTTTAAAGAGAAGATTGCAAGACGCCAGTCAGGTGATCACTCGCGTGCTATTTAATGTTTGATTTCTAGGATAGCATCCGAGCTGAGACTCGCTTTCAATTCTGTAAAATTGGCATTGCATAATTCACTGCCCTGGATAATTATTTTCATATTTATCATGAATTTGTCAAATTATATTCTTTTTGATTATACGAGTAAAAAAACAATATTTTGTGAGTGAAACAAAGTGAGTGAAAATCCCAAACAATCTATATTATATTATTTCATCATCTCCGCTATATTTAGTGACAAGACTGTCTTACTAGAATTAACTGAGGGAGTGTCCTGATGGTGGTGATGATGGTGCATCGACGACTGTTGGTCGACGGACGTCCCGGAAGAGAGGAGACCTCCGCCTCCCTCTCCGGCCACGCCGCCACCGCTGTTGGAGCAGTTTCCGCTTCCCGCGCTAACAACTTTGTATTTGGTGCAGTGAGCGGGCACCGCGTCAGCGCATCGCTCGTGACACAGGTAACCGCAGTCCATGCATCGGACACCCGTCTATAAGCACATAAAAATTGGATTGCTTATTTTTTATGCAGTGTTTAATTCGTCAATTGAATCAAAATTATCACATTTTGACCCTTCAAGCCCGATTGTTTTTTTACTATGGTCTCTTAAAAAACAAATTTCACTGTATTATCAAAAGTGAAATTTGCAAAAAAAACCGTATCATGGTTTTGTTAACTCTTGTTGGGAATTAATGCTAGTTTTTTAAGACATTTACCTGGTGTGGCCAATGAACAATAATTGGAGAAAAGATTAGTTGGATCTTCAATAGCTGGCATAAGGTTTTGTATCACCGTTATAGAAGATACCATTTCGAAATATTAATTGTAGTGAATAGAAAAAAAATTGATTGAATGACATTCTAGGCTCTAGGAATTGTTTTAAACAGCAAAGTTTCACAATTTCAACCAAACCACAATAATTCTTCAACATATCCAGTTTTTGAGCCAGAGATGAGTTGTGAACAATTCATTGTAGTCCTTTCTAATGAGGATTAAGATAAAATAAAAAGAGAAATGTATTACTCTTTAGCAACCATTCTGAGGAAAAAAATGAATGCTAACCTTAACAGGTCCCCAGAGCAACTGTTTGCAGTGATCGCAGTAAGTAAAGGTAGTGTTGTGAGCGGAAGCGAATCGGTGAGGATGTGCCATCGGAGACGATCCACCCCCTTGGCCCATCGTCCCGCCGCCGGCCCCCACCCCCGCTGTACCGGAACCTCCCGCGGATTGATTGTTGGCGTTGGAAGAGGATCCCGGCTGAGGCTGGGCGGCCTGTCGCGCTTTCATTAAAATGTCCAGTGTGGAACGTTTGTGTGCTGCGCGACCATGCGACCGGACCATCGCCGAACTGAACGACGCATTGCGCTGTAAACAATTACATTATTAGGAGTAGATTTTTTTAACAAATTAAATTAAGCCACCGAAGGGACCGCACATTTCATTTATAATGCAATTTTAGGTAGGTAGGCTACAAAGATAGGTTTGTTCACATTTTGAACATTTTTACAATGTAACACTCTGTATCTAGCTAACTAGAATTCTTTCTTCTCATCTTAAAAAAATAATTTACACAAACTGAATTTATTTTCAAAAAAGCTATGAATGAAAAAAAGTGCAGATCAAAATGTTTTGTTTTAATTAATGAGTTAATGGAGTTGGTCTCAACTGAAGAACTTCTACAAGAAATGCTTATTACTCAGTTGCTCATCCTTTTTTTTTTTAAAAAAAAAGGGTAGGAATAGAAGGATATGACTATGACGACTAATGGTTAGCTAATTGCTTTCGCTACGCCCTGTTTTTCGAGATAGCATTGGTGGGAGGGGGAAATTCAAGACATCACACGCATTCAAACAGAAATCCATAAATCAATTAAAAAGTCAATCTATAAAGTCAGAGTCCTCCGTGTACTAAGCCAACGATATTGACCACTCAACCACGCAGCCGGTTTGTTTTATAGGTAGGAAATTTAATAAAAATGGTAAAATTCTTCTATTATAAAAAACGAAAATTCTTCAAACTCCGAAACCGTAGAAATACAGTAGAAATAATGTCGATTCCCACAACAGCTACATAAATAATAATAATAATAATAGGCACATTAACCGTTAATTGAAATACAGGCAGTCCTCGACATTTGTAAATAAATGCATTTTACATAAGTTATAAGGTAGATATGACATACCGCTAGTTCGTCGGTGGTGGGCAGTTCGAGCTTATCCCAAAGCACTCGCCACTTTTGCGGAAGATGTCCTAATTCTAATTGCAGTCGACGTAATCTCTCCAGAACGCGAGTGAATGCATCCGGAAGGCTCGCTGCTACACCGTCGTACCTGATAACACATCAATATTTGTATTATATTGTTTTCCTTTTATTGGACCATTACCTCTATCTAGACATAGCACATGGCCACCACACGGTGCCTTCGAGATTAGCCTCTCTGTTAGCCTCTTAGCGTCCTCGTTTGGTTTATGATAAATTGGTGTCAAAAATCTTTAGTCTTTTAGTCTTATACATTTAAAAGCCTGACAAAAAATAAATACAAATACAGCCTGCAAAAATAATTCCATGATAAAATAAGTAATAATAACTTCAACACAAAATACATAAATTTAAATAACAACAATGTAATTTATTTACTAATTATTAAACAATTGGACAGAGAAAGTTGTGGGATATTCATGTCTTGAATAATTACCCTGCTGTGACGAGCAGTCGATTTGTTTCCAGAGCTGACGCCCCTCCTTCCGCAGCCTCCCTCTCTTCTCTCCGACACCTCTCCTGTTGCAGAGCGTCCGGCTCGTAGGGTGCTCCGGAACTCAATTCTTCCATCGTGTAATAGTCCCACACGTCCAGACAAGCTATCGATGATTGCGGCCGTAATACCTACACAGGGTGAAAAAATTAAATGCTTAGCAGGAAATTAGGTTGTTGAGACATAAACGAGTCGGTGAGATAAGCGGTAGAGTAAATTACCGGATGCTCAAAGTCTGGAGTGTAAAGGAAGTTGAAAAATATAGGCGATCTCTGATTCTGCTTCTCGATGTAGTCGAAAACAGATTGTCCGAGAGGTGCGGACCGTTGACCGGAGCCACTTCCCGATTGTTGACTGGACGGTATCCCCACTCCGCCGGGGTATACGCCCTCATCGTCTGATCCGCCGGGGCCCGTTTCTACACACTGTTAAAAATAAAGGAATGTGTCAATTATAGTGTGTAGACAGTTTTTATCTATGCAAACATTAATTTGGGTAATAAACCGATAGACCAACTAACCTGCAACAGGTCTAAAACGATGGAGGGTCACCAAACCACATCATTACATGGTGTCATCTCAAAATATAATTTATATACTACACTTGCTCGATTTACTTCAGTATCAATTGAAAATGCATATATGCAAAGCTAAGTAAAATAAATCATGCTGTTTTACTTTTCACCGGCTATGAGTAATATGCCTAGTTCTGTATGCTGGCAAGTTTGTTGGCCTAATTTAAGGTTTTGAATGTTACCGGTACTGAATGAAAACATTCCTATGTAACATTATTTTAAATCATGTTTTCTTGCACGATTTTACAAATTTTTTTTGATTGTTTAATTCACGTGTTCGAATTCCAGTACGGTTACTTTTATGGATTTCAAAAAACAGACAACTACTTCCGTGCTCAGTGAAACCACTCACCCGTTGTCTGGAGTTAAGCGAGCCTCTTTTATCCTCGGCAGCTGCAATTCCCAACTCCTCTCTCTGCATTTCGCACTCAAAAAGGAATGTTCTGAATCGACAGGACACCGAATGGTATGCGAGAAATCGGACGTAGTATTCGTTGAATTCAAAAGCCAGCGGGAACTGTTTTTGTATCTAAAATTGCAAAGAAAAAATTAATCAACAATCCAATAAATGCAAAGTAGTATTAATTAGACACGTACACTTGTAAAAAAGCATATTTTTTTTTATAGAAATAAATCCGTTCAGTAGACTATTGAGATTCTCATTGTGTTATTTTGTTGGCATGAAAACTTCTCATCCAAGAATTTCGATATTAAATATGAACGATCAAATTTAATATTGAAATTCCACCAAGCACCTTCAGTCGAAATCTTCAATTAATCTCCTTAATTTGTCTACGGTCAAGTGGTCAACATCGTCAGTTTCAACTGCAGCACTCACAGGTTCGTTTCCCAGGAGTCAATTTTATAAACTGATTTTTTTAATTCATTTAATAAACTATGCAGTAAAGATACCTGATGAACAACGTCTAAAAACTGCAGGAAGGTCGGCGTGAATCCGGCTTGCGGCTGCGTACCAATGTTGCTTCGCTGCGGAAATCTGTGACCCATCGCAAGCCACTCTTTCTCGATCAGCGTTCGGAAACCGTCCAACGTTCGGTATAAAGGATCTAAGCAGACTTGGGCTATCGAAGACACCTGAATAGATCACAATGCAAGTTAGATTCGGCAAAAAGAAAAAGGGTGCTAATTTAAATATTGTGAAATATTTCAGTCACCTGAGCCGTAATATCCCAGCCGTCTTCGAGCGAGAGACAAACAGAAGATCCTTGAGCGTCTAATAAATCTACTACCGCCCCGCTCAGTTGCATCAGTGATCGAATCGTAATTAACCACCCGGACTCTTCAATTAACCTATAAAAGTACCCAATAATTATTATGAGCTCATAAAATGTACCTGACTATTTTCATATTATATGTAAGTATTAAACAAGTCAGTTTATGGATGAAAGTTAAACATCTCTATTGAGAGCGATTAGCTAACCACTAGTCCTGTCCTAGCCCTTTCCTTCTATTCCTACTCTCTTTGGAAAAAGAGAGGTTGAGCAACTGAGTAACAAGCAGTTCTCATAGAAACACTTCTGTTGAGATAAACTCCATTAGGAGTCCATATGCTGTATATTGGGAGCGGATATGGTAAAAAAAAAAATATCTTTTTACCCTTAGACAGGAAATTTTTGCACCTTACTAATAACTTATGATTGTCATGTAACTTATTTGAAGGGTTTGAGACTTACAAAGCTGTTTTCAAAGTTTGCATTTTTACAATAAATTTTATGAAGAAAAATAATGCCTATATATGTAAATTTCACCTAAATGAATAATTCACCTATAAAAACTGGCATCGGGATCTCCGAGAACAGGTTGCGAAGGAACACACGCTCTGAGTAATTTTTTGAAGGCATGTTTGGAAGTTCTGGTGTCAGGATATTCCACAGGTACGGCTTCGCACCCTCTTACCATTCCCGCCCATCCACTCCACCCGCCTTTTTCACAGAGCACATACAGAGCAGGTCTGCGGCTTCCACCACCGACATCACCGCAAACTAGAAACAGATACATAAAAAAACATATTTAAAAATTATGTAATTGACTGCAATTTTTTTGATGGTTTTAAAGTACACATTGCACAGCACTCTTTCTAATTTAAAAATCCTGACCATAATCTTAATTGTGTTGGATTTATCCATTAAAGTACTTAACATAAGGGATTCAGTTTAACTAAAATGTTAGCATACCAGAGTCTGCGTCTGCTCCTGAATTTCTCTGCAGAGTACCACCATGTTGAATATCAGCCTGCGATCCAGCTCTTCTGTCTTTCAGTGAGCCCCATCGACCCAATTGTCTGCCTGATGTAGCTACTGATACACTACTCCCTCCTCCGCCACCTTTACCGCCACTGCCCCGTGGAAACACGCTGGAAAATGAAATATCGATTTATATATTTAAATATTTCATACATATAAAATTTTAAAATATCTACAAATCAAATTTGATAACTTTATTAGTCCACTAATTGTGCACAAATTGTGAAACGTCTTTCTCCTCTTTGAGAAGCACCTTCAGACTTGTTAAGAAGATCAAATATAGTTTTATATTTAATTTGCTATTTTGAAATAACAAATATCGTATAAGGACTAAATTAAAACCTCAATGTTCCCATAGCTCTGGAGAAAAGCGGATTAGTGTGTCTTCGGGCGGCATCCGGCGTCGCCGCAGGTTCATCATTATTGCCCCCTCCCAACAGAAGAGAGTCCAGACTGAGAGAAGACTCTGAAAAGGCCCATCCCCCGGTACCGTTCACTCCCACCACTCCTCCTCCTGCTCCTACACCCACACCCGAGCCCCCGCGCCATGTGGATCGACCCGCCGAGAGTAGCGCACACAGATAACGGATCTGAAAACACAACATCACAACATAGTCATGATACTTAATTTAAGAGAACATTTTTTTTAGTATAGTTTTCATATGAAGAAAAAAGGGAAGACTTCATTTTTACCTGCTCATTGCTCGGGGAAGTTTCGGCACCTCCTGGAGTTGTTGATTGCTGACTTGAACCAGGATGACTAGATTTCAACATTCCTATCACGCCTTTGTGATGACTCGCTGAAGATCTAAATGAGAAACAATTTTTTTTATTTCATATATTATATGAATGGCACCCGTCTGGAAAATCAAACTCGTGACATCACATCCGAATTGAATGACCACCTAAGAGTAATGACCACTTGGCTACAGGATTGCATTTACAACTAAGATTTATACTTTTCTTACAACGGTAATGGGTACATGAGTCATCACGAAATAATACAGAACAAAATATTATTACAAAAAAATATTAATCTATACCTCGCGAGAAGTGCTCCGGTTCTTTGATGTCTCCAAGTGAGGATGGGAACACGGTTTTGTCTGTAGCAACGAACGAATTTGTTCACAGAGTCATCAGAAACAGTTGCAGGTACGGTCATCAATGCTGGATAGCTAGAAAAATATGTACAGTTGTAATGGTAACAATGTTATTCAGATATTATGATAAGTGAATGTCAATACTCAAATATTCTTCAGAGTTAAATAGTATACAGAATTCAGCGATGGATTACTTTTGTAACCAATGTAAAAATAATAAATATAAATAAAGCTGAATAATATGAAGAAGTAGTAAATTGATACATTACCTTCTACAGAGGACGTAATTAGCATTGACGGCAGACAATCTGAAGGGGTCGCTGGTGAGTCCCAGTCGTTGCCAATCTCGCACGTAACCTCTCTCCGCTTTCCTACTCAATGAACTTCCCGCCATCGCTCCGCTTGCTTCCAATTCCTCCACTGGAAACGCAAATTCAATATAGAGCAGTCACTTAAGAAATATAAGTTCTCGACAATGTATGATTATTTTCAAAAAAGCTATACAATACACATTCATTGTACAGGTCAAATTGTTAAATCAAAGCTACAAATAAAATGATGAAACATGAAGCGTAAAAACATGGACTTATTCTTAAGATAATAAATACAAATTGATAATTGACAATGAATTTCTTACTAATATACATACAAGAAAGGTCATCGGAAGGCGTAGCAGGCGGGGCTGTTAATGACCTAGCCCCGGGAGACGGAAGAACATACTTCTGTCTCTTTCCGGAACTTTTCTGTTTAAAGCCTGCACGCCGAGCTGTCTTCATTAATGTCTTTTTCGCCAACGCTCTAAAGAAAAAGAATAAAACACACCGTTTATAAAGATATTCCCACGGAGAATTTACATGCAATATATTGATAAAACCTGTACTTACTTTAGAGTGGCATGTTTCTCTCCTTGAGGATGCAGCGGCACCAAAGTGGGCGCAGCTCGAGTGCCGGTAAAGGCGAAGTGTTTAAGAACGTGAGGTGGATGACGCAGTCTTCCGATGGCTTTCCGCAACTGCTCGGTTTGCTCACTGCTCACTTCTTCGTCAAAAGCCACCTACAAAGAAGAAGAATAATAATAATATTTATAACAAGGACAGTGCAATCTTATTTTTTTCTTGTGATGATTATTTCAATTGACTACGCTGTTTCTATACTTTACTACAAATGTGAGTATATCATTCTCAGAATTGAAAAAAAATGTGGCATACGGTTGTATTTCAAAAACACTAGAACCTTACCTGAAATAACACCTTAAATATCTGTATTATAATTATGCATGGTAGTTGTTTTATTGGTACATTGTTTCATAGCATAAGTTTTATTAGGGGGAACAAATTTCATTATACCACTCACTTTACGTGTGCCGTACTAAATTACGTAGACAAAGAGTTAACGTAATATTATAAACCAATGACGGAGACAATCATTAAACTGCTCTCTTTTTGTTCAGTGTTGGTTAAACTACAGCCCGCCCGATCAATTTAAATCTGATGTGTTTTTCAATAGCAAAGATATATGCATAGTCAAAAATATTGCTGCTCGAAATTTAGTTGTACAGTCAAAACTAATTACCTTTATGAGCTGGAATGTCGATGATCTGAGTTGCAGACCGTCTTGAAGTAATTGGTCTAAGTGTGCCATATACTGCATCCTGACTGGTTTTTCTTTAGTAAGAGTCATCAGCGGGAACGCCCGGACCACTGTCTGCTCGCAAGCTAAAAATTGAAGATTAAGAGTAAATTAATGAATAATAATGTTTCAAAGCAATCAAGAGAAAGTTGTAGGATTTACTAACCGAACGGATCGCACGGCGCCCCTTTGAATATTAGCCTATAATTGGTAAGGAAAAGTGCCCCCTCTGCGGGCAACAGTGGAAGTAGTGCGGCGCCTCCGTCTTCTCTGCCGTCTGACACTAAGAAAGCTCGTAAACCACCGACTATTACTGATTCACCGGATACTAGGCACGGAGTGAGTATTCGAGGCTGAAAGGGAAAGAATAGATATTCATCACATATCAACAATGTCACAGTTTCCGCTAACTTAATATATTACATTAATTTTATTGAGCAGAAGTGTGCAAGCAATAGGTAGGTCAAGAACTCACTTTCTGAATGGGCGGTAAACGTTTGCTTTCTCTGCTGACAGCTTCCAAGATTTCCATATGCATGTGAACTACGCCGGGCACCATTAAGTGCAGACTTCTTATGTGCTCAGAGGTAACACCTCCTTCCGTACAAACCTTGAGACGGCATGAAATGAATGTTAGTTTACTTTGAAATAACAGAGGATAAGATTTATTATTTTATATCATCTTTAGAGGGTTTAGTTATTGTATTATTTCTTATAAATAATTAAGATTGCGAACAAACCTTATCTACAAATCGGGAAACCATTTTTATGACATTAGCTCCTGCTTCTCCCGGATCGGCTTCTTCAAATCCTGATTCAGCGTCAGCGCTGTCTGACTCTACAGCACTGAAAACAAAGATACCACCGGATGAAATAAAACCTAATACCCAGAAGCTTAACAGTAGATATCGTAAAGGCAGATTAATGTTTTCGCAGTGCGATTGATAATTATTTAGTTGATTTGACAATTTCAACAAACCTATTGGTGATTGAATTGCTAGCTCTCTCATCGTCGTGATGTCTCGGTGCATCTTGTCTCCGGCCCGCTTCCAAGGGGACAAGAAGGTACACCATCCTATTGGCAAAGTGAATCGCCTGGCTGTATATAGTTGACTCTTCACTTTTAATCAGATCTAAGGCTTTTTCTAGGAGAAAATAAAGCCAATATGAAAATTATTTATTTTTTTCTTTCCTATTCTCTTTATGTACAAAGTATTTATTTTAACACATACCTGCGTCGACAGTGTGCCATAATCTCATCTGTTCGGCAGCAATTTCTAAGGCATTCGGTTCTTGGGATCTCAATAAGCTATCAGCCAGAGGCGCTTCGGGTGAATCCCTATACAAACCACAAAAATAATTAAATGAATTTTACCAACTTCTGTAGATCTATTTCCTCTTAAATACCTACCCTTTGGGCATTGTTCATAAAAAATGATAATGAATTACAGTGGATTCTTGGTCTATCATTTTTGAAGAGGTCAGTTGCACACAGTGATTAATGAGGGAATGCGTGTTTTAAGAATGAGCCAAGCGAAAGAATTCGATGACTAACCGTTTGAATAGCTTTTGAGAAAACATTCTGAAATATTAATGAATGTAAAAACTTCAAAATAATTCGGAGCAAACCTCGGACTGGATGCTGGATGGGGAGGTATATTTGAAGGGGGAGCGTACAGGGCTTTGATATCTCGTTGGACATCTTGGTAAAAAGCTGCTTCCCAGAATTGTTGGTTCTGCCATACGGCGTGCTCCTGAAGACAAAATAATAAATATATCAGCGCCACTGCGAAACATGTAATTTTTGACAGTTTGAAAAGTGATAAATTTGATTAAAATTATCCACTGAGAATTCTGTGTCAAGTGAAACCAGTCATTGTGTTACGATACTATTTAATTCATCGCCAAAGTTGTAGTAAAATTATTCAATTTGCACGCCTATATTTAAATGTGGCGTACTTTTTTATTTAATATAAATTTTATTATGAATTTTAGTTGACGCACTGCGGACAGATGATGAAACTGTGAAGACATATCAAACTGATAATGTTTAAAAATCTCAACTATCTATTAATGAAATTACCTGTATACACATGTACGCAAACTGTATTACACCGGTGCAAAGCTTTCTACAGAATGCTGTGGCCAATGGCAGAAGAGCTGCCGCCACTCCCTGTTCGTCCATTGCTGAATCGTCTTGGAGAGCGCAGTTCATTAACCTGATAAAAAATATATCACAAAAATTATACTTAGGTATTTCGTAAGAGTCAAGCTTAACTATTACTAGCTGTACGCTCGTATCAAATCGCTGATTTGAAGTGCGTGTAGGCATTTTTCATACAAAACACGATTTGCAGTTATTCTCAGTGCCCTCACACAAAGTTATCAGCAAAGGACCTGTACGCACTGGCTTACTTTTAATTCAAAATAAATATGTAACTCAATAAGGTAATAGGGCGACAAATAAGCGTAGTACCATTAAAAATAAATATCTAATTCAAAAGAGAAATGAGAACTATCGGAATACCCTCGAAGCTTGGACAATTTTACTGCATATTTAGATGTGTCTAAAGTAAAAGACCGTGAAACTAAGACATATCTAAACTAATATGTATGATTTTAATTTATTTAATAAAAAAGGTAAAATCATTAATTTTAGTTCATACGTGTAACTATTTTTTTATGTCCGCTCCCAATGAAGTTTTTGTTAACCAGTTGCTCAAACTGTCTTTTTGAAGAAGGTATGAGATACAAGGGTAGGGCTAGGACAGGACTAGTGGTTAAATAATCGCTCTCGCTACGCCTCGTTATTTTAGAATCGGAAAGGTCGGAGGCAATTTTAGGCATCACAAAAAATGCTGTCTGTGAGATTCGTTAAGGAAGCCAACGACATTGACCAATATGCCACGGACCCGACATAACTTGAAATTGATACTCTAATGAACCAGAACCGGCTACCTGGTTCCTTAGTCAAATTCAACTCGGATAATGAATTTGGCTAAGGAATGGTCAGATATTTAGAAACCCTACTTGTAACTTGTAACACTCAGTACGGGGAGATAGCAATCGTGTTACAAGAAAATTATAATATCTTGAAATCAATTTTTTCGTACATTGTGTATATGTTTGAATTTTGACGTTGATTAAAATTTCATTTTTCAATCCTCTTACAAACCTAACATATATCATAATAGAATGAAATAAATCAATCCAACAACAAATAATAACATTGAATCATATTTATTGACATGAGAAACAGACACAAACAAGTGTTCATGTTTTGCCAAGTGACATTGAGTTAATTTTAATAGAAATGAATAAATGAGTGAAACGGGACAGATCACAATCTCCCGCATGACGAATGAAAATATTATGTTGAAAAATATGCAATGGTTAATGAGTTTCTAAATAGAAATTTAAATATCAGATAAATATTTCTATGGGAGCAGTTATCGTTCACCGCAATCAACATAGAATGAGACAACACAACAGTGAATAAATTTAAACATACATTTATTGTTTTTGCAAAACAATAATTACCTTGTCCGCTTTCAATGTGGAATATTATACCAGTAGTATCTCAACAAAAGTTGAGTTCAAAACAGAAATTTCGAAGTTTATATTTCAATTACTATTGGGCTAAGATATATTATATATTCCGGTGCCTTACTAGCTGGTTTTTTACTAATTATTTTTAAATGTATGGCATATGGCATCACCAAAAAAGATGTTGTCGGGTTTTATGGCGCAGTGGTCAGTGTTGTAGGTTTCCGTGCTGAATCTCACGGGTTCGAGTCTCAGTACGAACAGCATTTTTTTCGATCGATTTCTGTTCGAAGACATTGATGTTTGTGATGTCAAAAAAAATTCTCTCCTACCCTTTAATATTAATTAGAGCAATTAGTTAACCACAAATCCTGTCCAAACCTTATCTTTCTGTCCCTACTACTCTCTTTTCTCGATAGATTAACAAACAGTTCTCAGAAAAACTTCTGTTGAGATACCTCCATTAGGAAGCCATATGTTCCACATTGGGAGAGGATATAGATAAAAAATTAATAAAAAAAAAGATGTGGCTTTAATTTTTGCTTGGATTTTTTCAATTCTATCTTTATAAATTAAATGATGTAATGATTATACATACATTTAGGGATTTATCCATATAATATCTTTTAATGTGTTCACTGTAAATTCTTGGTGGAAAGAAATTATTTTATATTATAAAAATTAAGCACTTTTGTACTGATTCCACGTAATTTATTTAAATTTTGGCAATCGCAATTGTGTGTTTTATTTTTAAATATAATTCGATCATATAATATAAAAATATATGAGATACATCATTTTACACCATTATATTATATTAGATAGTATAAGCAAAATGAATAAAATATGATATGTTGGATATTAAATGGTGAATGAATAGATTTTTGTTTTAACATTGTTACAACTGTATCTCATAGACCTTACAAATTACTAATGGGGAAAAGAGGTACAGGGTACCTAATATATATAATAATGTCAATATATTCATACCGTTCAAGCACATATTGACAATTTTTCCAATAATATATGATTGATGTTAATTTGTTTTCAAGATTAATTTGAGCATTATTCTTATCGTTGACATTGTGCATAACGTGGCAGTGGCTTCTTAGAAACACTGAAAATATTAGTGTTAACAAAAAATTGTAATTGAATTGTGATAATTTATTAATGAAGACCACTGCATTTTTCATTTGTGCACGATGAATAGAGAATATGTTTAAAATCAACACAGGAAGTGATTTGAGAACACGCAATGCGGGGATGCTCTGCATGGCAAATTAGTCGACTGCAATTTCTCACTCTGTCTGAAGATTACACCAGTTCCACACATATGATGTTCATTACAAATTGTGAAGTCGGTTTTGTTATTTGCTTACTGTGTGGCCTACTGCAAGATGCTGCAGCTGATGGGTCCATGATGGTATATTTCATATTATTATTATAATAAAATACATTTTGGAATCGCATCAATAAAGATTTTTATTATCTTTCATAAAATATCTACTTTCAGCATCTCATCAGAAATTATTTTGGATAATTGGTTGTTATTCAAACATTGAACACCTCTAGTAGATGGTATGGGTAGAATCGTGAGACAAAGAAAGGTCTAGAAGTAAGCTATTCGGTTGCAGTATCCTAGACTTTGTATCCTAATACAAACAATTTCACAAATTGATTCATGGATTTAAATTCAAGGGTGTCTGCAATGTTTACATTCACTCCTATCCATTCAATCTTAAAAGTAGGGTTAAGCCTAGTGGAGGGGAACCTGCGGCCTTTCGACTTAGTCAAAATATTCACTTTGAACAAAAAATTATACGCAAACGTTTGGAAAAAGAGCGGAATCAACCCATTATATGTTCGATAGTCGAAAAAAAGGGCGGGCAGTGTTAACGTTTTCTTTACCGCTGCCTTATGTTTAACAGATAAATGAATGTGGCATTTTGAAATGATAAGGTTCCCCACCCCTGGGTTAGCCCAATCCTTATGAACCCACTCTGAAAAAGGAGATGATGAGCGATTGAATGAAAACTAGTTTCTATAAAAATAACTTTCATTGAAATGTAACACTAGGAATCCACATGCTCCCGATTGTAAGCGAATATGGTTGAAAAATAATTATAAGTTCAGTTTTTGATAAATTTGGAAATTTTTGGTGGAAAGGCATTATTTTAATGAAAATAAATTACAATTTTATCAAATAGTCAGGACCAGTTTCTTTTACAAGTTAGTTTTTTTTTAAAAAAAGGATGAAAGCTTTCATTAAAAAAAAATCAGAAGAAGTTAGTTATTGTTTTGACACGCCGCAAATGTTTATAGTTTTTCACACATAATTTTTTTATTAGGCTAACCTTTGATATTCGTAAACAACAAGGGACTTTTTTTCAGAACCTAATGTTTGTTATATTATTCTGAATTCATCTATGAGAACTAAATTATGGCTATGCTATTGTTAGTATAAAAATGTATGGTTGAC
The DNA here is from genome assembly GCA_030503985.1 of Himalopsyche tibetana. NCBI lineage: Eukaryota > Metazoa > Arthropoda > Insecta > Trichoptera > Rhyacophilidae > Himalopsyche > Himalopsyche tibetana. The sequence continues at coordinate 28,377,467 of JAPJYX010000030.1, forward strand.
ATTCTACCGATATTATCTGTGTAAATTATTTATTAACAACAGGCAGGTCCTGCAGACATAAACATAAAGTCCATCGAACATTGTCCAGAGCCAGACCAGTACAAGTACTGGATGAACGTCAAACGGCACAAAGTGAACCGAACCCATGAAGCTTTCGATGGAGATGCCGATTTGGGAATACCCGTTGACGAGAACATGGGGGTAAATTACATCCTTTCAGAGTTAAAATGAGCACAGACTTATAATTACCAAATGAGTTTCATGCGATTTTGCATCACATATACAGACCGGCCATGCTTTGCAGCAAACAAACCATGTCCATTTAAGAAACGACTCATCCAATGACTATTTACCGTTTATTTTCTATGAAGATCAGATTATTTTTGTCTGATAACCCTCTTCTTTCGCCCTGTCCATTTTTGTACTCGCAACAAATTTACAAATAGGAATTTTATAATAAAGATAAGATGATGGTTTCTTTAGGTGCATAATAATTTTCTAAGGCCAAAATTAGTATGGATTACCCGGCGGCCATGAAATCAATAATATTTTTTGTTTTATCAGATTTACATAAATGTAGCGAGGAAGGCCGCGGACGGATACAAACCTAACGCTTACGAGTTCAAAGGAAAGGAAGCGTGTCCATTCTTGATGAAGTGGGTCGGAAAAGGCTTCATGGAGCTGCTTGAAAAAATTGGACAGCCCTCCACTTGCCCGCTGAAGGCGGTAAGGTTCCATTTTTAATATGATAATACGATATTACATAATGTATAATGGATTTCCAACCACATTTTTCAATAATCCTAATTTCATGTTTCCTTGTGAAAAGGAGCATATTATATGGATTTTTCTAAAATACTAAGTTTTTATCCGGATATGAATCTTTCACTCAACCTTTTGTGAGAAGATGATAAAAAGACGACTAAATGTTGATGGATTGTTTACATCTGCATCAGATGCATCCATACTCTTGAAGCTAAATTCATAAAAATTTAGAATCTATCAAGCCAAGTGATCAAGTCACGGTGGTTCACATAAAAATAACATAAACGTCATTGAGATATACCGATATTAATGGATAATTTGATAATTTTCAGGGATCCTATAGTGTGAAAAATTTCTTGATTGACTATAGGCAGCTGCCGCAGACCTTACCGTATGGAGACTTTCGTGCCGATTTATATTTCATTGTGGGCGGAGAAAATGTTATGTGCATTCAAGTGTTCCTCATCACAAAACCCAAGATGATAGGTTAGGTGGCGAGTCGATTGAAAGAGGAGAGCAACATCACATCAGATGTTATGTTTTAAAAGAGTAAAAAAAATATATGTATTTCTTTCATGTGGTAAGCTCTGTATTGTTTTATGGATGTAATAAATATGAATATTGTAAAAATCTATAATCTATATATTTTGTTTATGTGGAGATTTATTTGTAGCATTGATTATTCTTTCAAACTGACTCTCGCTCGTTTAGTTATGACAAGGGAGGAGGTGTCAAGTTCACGGTTCAAGTTACAAGTCGCACCTTCAATAAAATAAGATTCGTAGCTCTAAAAATTATCTGACCACGGTAAACTTAGCCATAAAGAATTCTAGGACAGTATAATGAGAATGTGCAGTGTAAGCTACTACATCATAATAGTGAGCATGTGATACTATAATAAAAAAAAATATATCAAATATCGATCAGAACGAAAATGTGATACTGACTTAACGACCAGATCGAACTGCTGATGCTGCAGAACTGCTTTGTTCCCCAGGACGTGAATGGCCAATTCGGCGCAAAGTGCTCGCCGTGCAGTGGGCGCCCTCAAGGCTCTCAATGCAGCAGGAAAGGTTTTGCGGGCATCGGCTATTTTGTTTTCAAAAATACACGTCACGCAGTTTCGTAAAACCTGTGTAAAAATAATAAAATGTTTTAGAATATATTGTTACGTATATAAAATAAAATGGTATTATGCTAATTGCACAGGAAACTGAATGAATTTTGTACGTTGTCAGAAGTCTAAAAAGAAATTCTACATTCTTCGTCAATTTTAGAGATCACTTTTAAAGTGTTAACACTTCTTAGTCGGGCGGTCCAAACAATAGACTCTAGCCTGTAGCGGGCGTTTTTTAGTGATTAGCGCAATAATATATTACATTCTTAAAATCAACAGAACTTCTAAGCCAAACCATATTTTCGGCTGAAATTTTCAAAGAAATTAAAATCATTAAAAATAAAGTAAAAACATTATGAATACATTATAATTTCACTACTTTTCTAAGCTGAATATAAAAACCTGTTATTAATATAGTAGATAGCACTCCACTTGTTATCAATATGAAATATTCTGTATAAAAAATAACATTAATCCATAACATACAATTATATAAATAATTATCGTATAAAATCCCCATTCCTAAAAATTTACGATCACTGGAACTGTGAAAAATGATGCCCTAAATATTCGAGAAACATGTGTCGCCTTTTTAAAAAAATACCATGTGTGCACATTCCGGGCATAATAAATTATAAGTTTTATTGCTTATTGTCAAAAAGGGTCACTTGCCGATGCAGTTATTTGAAGAAACCATCAAGTCAATCTACCAACACGTTTATTGATTATTATTATTTCATGAATGAACTATCTGATAAATTGTCAGCGTAATCTTCATAGTCACTTATAATTTTTTAAAGAGATTATTGTTAGTAAAACGTCTCATAAAATGGTAATAATATATTCGAATAATAAAATACGAAACAATAACGCAAGCGGTATGAAAAATAGTCCAACTCGTTAAACGACTCAATCTAAACTAGCGATGGAGATCGCAAAATAAATCTATAACACAGTTGATTTTTTGTTTCTTAGCTCAAACTTCCACCCTTATAATCTAGCAAATGAGTAGGACTAATGTTAATTAGTTGCAGCATTTTCTTTAACGCCGATAAACAAACCCGTGATATTATGTGTCCCGCAAACAAGCGACGATATAAAAAAAACGTATTATGCCGCGATCGGCATTCTACCGACAGTACGCTAAAAACGGCTTTTGTCGTGTCCCGCCTATTAAGTGTTAAGAGTCGAAACTCGGTGGAAAGGCAAAACTCGGTTTGTACACATTCCACTTTTATTTCATATGCTCGGGACCAGTTTCGGTCATGGCGAGCATTATTAACTGAATTGTACGACAAATGAGTTTAACCTTTTGAGCAGTTATTAGTTATTTTTTATTAAATTATGTTTTTGTGTATTTTGATTATTTTTACTATTACTTTAACCATTGTTGATAAGGACGGACATAGGTGTCTTGATAAGGACGTCGGTCTATTGTATCCGTATCTGAATTACTAATTATGATTAAAAAATAAATATGAGAATGACAATAGATAGATAATAATGAAAGATACTAATGAAAAGGTTAACTCAAGATAACTGCAAATAAAAGTTTTGGCACAATCATTTATGTACGTATTCTTAAGAGAAAGTGTTGACCAAAATAATGTAATTGCAATCTTTGTGTGTTTTACGATTGATTTATTAATAGTTCAAATAAAGGATTAAAATGATTTTACTATTTTTGTGAAAATCATATAAACAGAGAATAACTTATCACTTTTTCGAGATGTATACATTTGATCTGATAAGACAATCAGTGAGAATATGAAGTTTTTATTTCTATCTTTGTAAATGTTGCTGAAAGTTTGTCACCTCCAGTCTCCGTGCGGAGTTTGGTAGAACTAGTGAAAGAGGATCCATGTATGGATTGGGCCCAGGACCGGCGGGAACTATTCTCGGCTGTGCAGGTCTCATTGAAGAGAGTCTAGTGAATAAAAAAAATAAGACATTTAAATCAAATTTATAAAATTTATAGTTCTTCTAACATCAAAAAGTAACATAGTTAACAGAAGGATCCAATTCATGAAAGAGGTTTTTGTTCTGGTTGGTGGATGAATTTAATTCTTCCAGGAAAGACATACAGGATGCAGTATTCTACATTCTTCTACAAACTTCCTTGCATTCGCAAAGTGAAGACTCTAAGTCCCATACGCATAATAAGCAAACAACAGTTTGTATTCAAACAAAAATTGCAGTTGAAGCCAAGGAAGCACACCCAGTTGAACACCAGAAATAAATGCGAGTTTCAAAGACTCAATGGATGCCAGTAACATAAAATTCTGTTAGAAAAGGGTGCAAACGGTAATACTTACTTAGCCGACAAATTATTCTTAGCGAGACCCTCATCGATGATGGCTTGAATTTTTTTTCCATCCAATCGAGGCAGTGGCGGTTGATGAATACGAGCCGACACACCTTCAGGAGGTCGCAGAACTCTTTGCTGATAACCCTGCAACATTCAAAATCACATTTCAGCAATTTATATGCAGTATTTTTTAACCGAAGACGAAAGTTTTTTAATTTAATAAATATCGGTAAAATGAGAAGTGGACGAGGAAGCCTGGATACAGCAAAAGACAAATAAACAATCGTAAAAACTTTTATTAGAAACCAGCAGGAAATACAATTTATAAAACGATGACGATTCAAGAACTACAGGGAAGTATGATATCATCTTAAGCTACATGGCCTTGGTTAACACTGCCCAAACACTGTGGCTGATGTTGCCAAGGCCCGTCTGGTGAGGATGTCAAAATGAAAATCTGATACTGAATGAACACTACTATTATTCGTCACCAGATGACTAATACTGAGAGACTTACAGCATATATATTTAATAGATACCTTTAAAAAGCACAAGAAAATCAAATGACACTTTCTTTAAAATTGTATGTTTGTTATTATTACAAATATGATATAAATTATGTTCTAATATATTATATTAGACGGCCTATTATTACTCAGTATTACTTTTCATTGCAATTTGCATGTTGTTTTTTTATGTTGATTACCTGAGGGTTAGGATTTTCATTCAAATGCAATTGCTTGGCCAGTTCTTCTATATGCACCATTTCTAGTTGGGGATCTAAATTTTCCGCCTTCAACTGCTCTGGCATATTACTGAAATCAAACGCAGATGACAGGATCAGTCACTCTCCTTCAAATCAGCGAGAGATAATGAAAACTAATAAAAAAGAAAAAATAATGCGGTGTTACCTGTAAAGTTCGTCCCACACATCGCACACTCTCCACGGCGGTCCTCTCTCCGCGACAAATGCATTAAAAAACATGCAATCGAGGAGTCTGGTGGTGAATTGACAGCCGCTGAGTTCGCGCCCTCCCAAGAATGCAGCTCGATGAAAGGTTATCACAGGTGACGGATTTATTCGGATTATTGTGAGGCAAGATCTAAAAAAAGAACAAGAAAACCAAAATTATCAATGCTGTTATTAACATACATAGGAAAATAATACATTAAAAACAATTAATACATTTAATAAATTATTTTTTTTATATTATTTGTTATAGATGAAAGATTGGGCCTTGAGAGAAGCTATTAGAAAACTGCAAATACAATTTGGAATATTTAGACATTTTTTCGGTAGGATGCTCTCGAGATGAGTTAATATATTTTTAACATATTAGGAGATGAAGTCACTCCAAAATAATGGAGATTGAATGATCAGTTCAGAACAGATTTAAGGGAATCAATATTTTAATAAGACCGTCAGCATCAGGAATTATTTCACAATGCGTCTTTCGGGGTTTCTCAAACATTCGGGCAAGAAATATGTGACGCAAGCCCAATAATATGTGAGACTATAACTATAATCACTACTTCACGCATATATTCGAAATTCTGTAAAATGAACGGAATAGCTTTTCATAAATAATCAATTGATTCCTTGCCTGTAGCCTTGAAGCAATTGCGCAAAGAGCCTCATAAATATTGCTCTGATGTGTTTGTCCAATGCCGCTGGATCTAAGCCGTTCGTATGCGGAGCTCCGTTGGGCGGAGGAAACGCTCTGTCTGCCACCGTCAACACCGGCTGAAGACACGTTCTCAAAGCGGCCAGAGCCCGATCCATCAACGGGGAGCTCGGCCGCGGCAATGGAGTTCCGCCCGGGACAGTTAAGGCCCCACCGTCCAGGTCTGCGACCATCACATCCATCTGGAAAATTCATTAATAAACAATCGTGAGTCACTGAGTAACAACGAACAATGTCAAAACTGAATTTCTCTCGTTCAAAAATACATAAAATAGTTTGAGTACGAGAATACCAATATATAATACTTCATCAGATAATTCTTTTCATTTATACAAGGCCAATTATTGAGAATGTTTTTTAGTAAAACACTACAAGGCTCACAGATTCTACAAACAATGCGTGATATCACATAAGGTTCCAATTTTTTAAGAGCAACATTTGCACATACATGCATTCATTCTATCATTCAGACACCTTTGAATGAAACCTGTAAAGGTTTTGACTACCACAAACCAAAACACGGTGTCAGCTCAATTTGATCAACACACAGAAAATAACTGTGAAAGCCTATCCTGATTAAATTGTATTTCAAGACAAGTTTTTTTTATTTTAATGCTAAGATTCATCTTAATAATTTGCTGCACAGGATGAATTTTAAATTTATGAAAGCTATTTTTCTATGTGCAATCTTTTTACCAAATCCTCAACTTCCTCCTGCAGCGATGCATGCACGCCCATGACGAAAGGTGTGGGTGTGCACAATACTTCAGTCAGTGCCGCAGGCAGTAATGGAATGTAAACATGCGCGTAGCGAAATGGAAACATGAGGGCGGTCAGGGCTCGGCACGCATCAGACAGGCGGGAGAAAGCGCGCGATCGAAATAGAACCCGCTGCTCTGTCATCACACCACACCAAAGTGTCACTACGTTCTGGATACCTGAAAAATAATACGTGTCTATCAATTATATTGTTTTTAACTTTGACTGCTATGTACTATGTTTTCCAAAATCCTGTTGAGAAATGCCGATATTTATATATTTTTTTGAAGAAATAAATGAGATTTCAAATACATACATTATGAAATCATAAATGAATTCAAAAAGGATTGTTGTTATCATTTCTCTTTGTTTTCATAAACAAAAATATATCATTGTTTAGCATTTAAAGCAGAAGTTCACAACTGGTGTGAAATTCCTCCCCGGAGGGATCATTAAACCGCTAGATTCTTGTTTTTTTTGTAAAGTTTTTCAAAGGTATTATTTTAAATACAACATGACATGTTCATTAATAATTTTTCATAAAATTACTTCAAATGCACATGGATGACATTTTTAATAATACCTTGTAGTTCTACGGGAATTTTTGTTCATTGAAATATGGTTCAGTAATTTTAGTAATTAAGGTTAAGAGCTGGTTCAAATACAAAATCCCAATAATCTTAACCTTATCTGAGCCCTTAAAAAAAACTTAGTTGCTGGGGCGAGTTTTCAATCTTATAATGGTGGCCAATCGAATAATTTACAAGTACCTGATGTGTGGATTTGATAATATCAATATGCATAAAAACACACACTTACCCATGAGTTGAAATAGCATAAAAACGGAGGAGTATGTAACAGGTAGAGAGGCTCCAGACGGAGGCTGCAGCGCTTGCCTATCCCCAGCGCCTATGCTGAAGCGCACCTGAGGACCGCCGGGCCCCGGTACTTGTATGCAGCCCAGGACGTTTCCCACCAACGTTTCTAGGGGCACACCGATGTTTTCCACATATACCGTGTACATTATTCCTAGGCAGTTCTGTAAACAACAAGGGAAAATTTATTTTAACTACTATAATTCCACAGTTTTAAAACATGTTCAATTCTAAAAATTGATAAACATGGTTGTTAAATCATAAAATTAAAGTTGCAATACAACAATTATTTAAGGAAAAATTTTTAAAAATAATAATCCGAATGATAATTTCAAGTAGCACTAGGTGGATGTCTATCAACAAGTTATGCATATATATACATATACATAGCTTGTTGATACTTTTCAGCAATAAGTTTCCTGTTCCGTTGGTCAGAGATATATCAATATCATATACTTATTTCAATGGGAATCATAGCTTAAAGTGACAGAATAAAGGCTAAGATATTAGCCAATAGACCACCATGGTTGGCAGTGTTTAGGCTAAGCGTATGCTGAGACACTGGCGATTCAGCACAGATTTTGTACTGTAGGCTGCCACACGGGCACGTGCGACATAGACATGTATCTGCCCCCCGCTGCGCTTTGTTGTGGAACCAACAAAAATTACTACTTGACGTGTGCAGGATTGGACGTGTGCTTTTATTGCTTTGTGAAAATGATCGAGAAACTAATGAATCAGTGTGAACTGAACTTTGTTTATACCAGCGGTCACCAAACTACAGCCCGCAGGCCGGATTCGAACCTTCAAAGATTTCAATCCAGCCCCTAATTTTTTAATTTATACATATTTTACACGTACGAAATATTTTGATTTTTTTAGAATTGTAATAGGATTCCACCAATGATATTTTTCATCCGCACCCCAATGTTTTTAAAAAAATCATCTGGCCTGTTTTTTTAAAAATTGGTTTATACGATGCTACTGTTAAAAAACATTTAAAGAGATTTTGTGGGTCATTCTGTGTCATTCAGCTATGTCGCTTGGGTGACGCAGCTGTCACAGCATATGCTGGTCACACATGTCTGCTTTGAATGCCCACACATGCCAATTACGTGCTACCGTGCGCTGCGATGCAGCATAATCTTAACCTTATTGTGGTGTTTTTTTTTTCAAAGGTAAATTTTGAAAATGCGATGTTGAAAAAACAAGTTTTGTGCTACACCAAAAGTGTGCAATATGCTCCAGTTGAAAAAGTAAAATCCGTTAGGTGTTGATTTTAAGTGTATATATAGATCACAGAGAGGTTGAAAAATCTTACCCTGAATGTTTCTATGTGGTCCAATCGAGAGACAAGCACGAGGCACTTTGGAGCGTACATGATGCTGTGGTGGGCGATGGCTGGTGGACGGCCTGATTCTCCAGGATCCTCTTCCTATAATAAACAAGACAAATGTTATTATGACAATCAAGGTAACAACCACTAAAATCATTTTTTTTTTCGTTCTGATTCCACATTATCGAAAGATGTTCACGATGACAGGTAGCACCTTAAAAGGTATGAGTGACCTGACAGTAATATCCCTGGACAATTAGACACAGTCTGCTTGGTCGCATTCTGGTAGAAGTTGGTGTCGAAAGATAAAGTAAAACACAATTATTAAAAGACTGTCTTATTATCCAACCTATACATAATTTTGATAACTTTGTTATTCCACTTGTTGTTACAAAATGTGACACGTGTTCCGCCTCTTTGAGAAGCATCAAGACCAGGGGTGGGGAACCTTTTCATTTATATAGGCCACGTTCGTTTATCTCATTCGACATAAGGCCGCAGAAAAGAAAATGTTGACACCCCCCCCTTTTTTTTGACTGTCGAATATAAATATAATGCGTAGATTACGCTCTTTTTCCTAACGCTTGCGCATACTTTTTTGATCAAAGTGAAAATTTTGATCAAGTCAAAAGGCCGCATCAGAGTAGCCAAGAGAATAGAAATTTTGAAATACTCCATCTAGTAAATAATAAAGGGTTAAGAATCTTGGGATTTTCGGAAATCCATTGTCATTAATAAAAAGGAAAAATTAGTAAATAAGATAAGCTGATCATCATTGCTGAATTTATTTCCATCGGGATTTACCCTACCTAATGTAAAATATGTAATTAATTTGTAATTAGTATAATTAATGTTTGTATGTTAGCCCCTCCCTGCCTTCAGTAGAAAAGGAAAAATCCCCAACATTAATTTTGTAATTTTTAACTTAAGAATTAGAATCAATTTTTAGTTTGTTCGTAAACCTTACGATGTTGTCTCGCGATGCTTCTTAAATAAGTGAAACACGTGGAACAAGTGGAATAACAAAGTTATAAAATTGAATTTATATTAAAAATGAACTTCCATAAAGTTATTGCCGAATCCATCGAAAATAAGCTATACATTATTTTAAAAATTAGTCTTGAATCCATGCCTAAAGTAAAGATCGTAAAAAAAAGCTTCCCAATAAAATATTTGTGACTGGCGAAGATCGATAAAAAAAATCGAATAGTGCTTGCTGATTGTGTAATATAATAAAAATCATTCAAGTCAAATAAATATTATCCAACAGCCAGCTAGCTAGTTGAAACATATCGTGAATGGATTTTGTTTTTTTTTTTAGATATAGAAAGTGATGTAAGATTGTAATTATAAATGAATGCTGGATTTGATTCCAAATATAGCAGTGACCTAAACCGATCAAATTATACGCAAAACGAAATAATGTATGCGTATAAAAACAAGATTGTTTCTACACTGTTAATTGTAATTGCGGTAAAAATATTGTAAAAAGCAATATTAAATTCAGAAAAATTACAATTTCCTTCCTTTCGAACAACTAAAAAAAAAAGAAAACAAAAAAGTGTTTTCTCGAATGATATTTATTATATCGTCGTTCGTCACGTTTTACTTGCATTTTTTTTTTCAATTCCGAATATCGACATAATTTGGTAAGTAAGCTTTTTCGAATATGTAGTAACATTTTGTTTTTAAAAGGTAACTACGGTATTTTATTCCAGTGTACACATAGGATTATCGATGAGTCTGTGTGGCTCTTGGTTTTAACTAACGCATTTTTTAGGACACAATATAAAAAAGAATGCATTATTTTTGAAATTTTCCATACTCATCACAATTTTAAAATAGAAAAACGTGTATAAAAAGAGTGTTTATTTTAAATACACTAAAGTTCACTATCGAGTCTTCGGTAAAAATTGCAAGGCATGGCAGGTCCACTGTTGGGTCCATAGTTTGGAAACCCTTGGCCATAGCAATGTGAAATTTCCGATTTTATGTTTTACGACCTTAGACTATGTGAGTCAAGCTGTCTGGCCATGCATAAATTAGGCACACATTTTTATAATTCTGTATAAAATACTTCGTACTATGTAGCTATGTGTTTTTTCTTTCTATTCTGTGTTAATGGGATGTCGCTATCAGGCACACAGCCAATAAACCCGGTAGAGAAAAAAAAACCCTGCATGTATATCTCCACCTACTTGAGAAAATGAGACGATTTTTAAAAATATTTTAATGAGTCGACAAAATGAGAAAGATTGTGACGTGATCATGAATCAACTCTTCGCATAGTTTTAAAAAATATTACACATAAATCTAGTGTAGAACGAGTTGGTTACGTCAAATAAATATTAGCTAAGACATTGTAAAAGCCATAAACTATCAAAGATAAGTTAAACAGATGAAGTTTGTCATTCGTGGAATTACAAAAAATGTACTGAACGCCTGCACTGTAGGGAAGGTCAAGTGCGGCTGAATCAGGTTATCCTGAGTTACTTCACAGCGAAGTCCCTGAGGATTGCGTCATGGCATATGGATAATACCTACCACTTTCTGGTTATGCCGTTCTAGCAGTATGTCTGTATTTGACAAATTAACGAAATTAGCGATTCCCAACCGGAATTCCGCAAACGTACATTCGCGATCAAACAATTTTAAATTTTGCAAATATTGTAGGATCATCATCTTTGATATAAATGAGAACAGAGTTGTACATTTAACATAAGCAATAAACTGTGCCCATATGGGGAAAAAATACAGCTTTAACTAATATTTAAAAAAGATAACGATTGCAAGTTGCAACAAACAAAAGAGCATGTACAACAACCAAAAGGGCTTCGGACAAAATGTCTAAGATTCAAATTAAATAATAAAAAATCTTTTTCGGCGAATTAGGAGTGTTGCAAAGCAGTTCAAACCAAAAGTTTAGAAATTGCTGATGAAAAAAACCTTCTATGTTTGTAAACATTGTAAACCAAACGCAAAGCAATAAACAAAAAAAATCTCTGTACTGCTTCAATTCTGATTTGAACTATATTAATGGGTAGCAAACGTAATTTACGACTACGTTAGAACATAATTAGAATTCACCTTTGAGGTGTTCACTGTCAATACTTGGTGAAAAGGCATTAAATTCAATGAGTAAAACAATTTTTGTACTAATTCCACATTTATGTATATGATCAGAACCGGTTTCGGTCATGAAAAGCACTTTCAACTATTAAGAATGTACATCGATAGTGTTATTTATACTCAACAAAGTAAAATTATAAAGAATGCAACAAACAATTATATTAATATACGTATAAGTATTATGTATTTGCCTATTATTCACTATCTGCCTTGGATATTTATTTGTAAGACGGAATTTTACTAGTTTATTCTGGAAAAAAATCTTTGCGTGAATTTCAGTTTACATTGTTAAAATTTTGAATCTAATCCTAATTATCGATGAGATTACGATTCGATTCAAACTATAAAAATATCAAAGCATTCAGAAAAATATTTTCAACAGGTCCGCGGCATTGAGAGCCACTGGCGCGTGTTAATAAATTATGTAACGTAAAACGGATCCGACAAACTTCAACCAGATAAGCTAAAAAAAAAAAAATACCATCGCCGGAATGTAAACAAGTTCAATGGTATTCCAGTCATAGAGCCATCGCAATACTTATCGCACAGCAACCACACAAAAGCAAGTGGCCGACAGCAACAATCGACTCTTATCAACTGCAACCAAGCCAGCGGTACTTCATTACTTTTAAGTCACAGATTTGTTCAAAAAGTCTGAGATTCGGCTCTCGTAGATGAATTCATAAGTCAGTTTTAATGCGTTTACTGTAAACATCAAGCGGAAAGGCAAACGTACATCTATATATCTTATAAATATGTATACTGTATTTTGCAAAAGTACTGATGCAGAATTGTAGGGGTAAAAATTAAATTGAAATACACAAGGTTAGCATTTTGGTAGATATTTAAAAAATACGCAGACTTGGGAGAGAATCATTTTTTTTTAAATCGGAGTCGGCCCATTTATAAAACTGGAGTCGGATTTTTTTTCACGTTAACACAGTCCTATCCAACAACTTACTGATGTTGATAATCAGTGTTCTCATTCTTACGTGAATGTAAAATATCTTTGACTCGGAGAAGTTCGGTTACCGACCGGGGTTGTCAGGCGTCCCCATTTGAGCGGGACTGTCCCGAGTTCAATCGACAAATCCCGAGTCCCGCATTGCATGTCCCTCTATAATCCCGACGTGTACATGTATTAAAGTCTTCGGAATAGTGAATGTCCCGATCTGTGATTTTGGAAATCTGTCAACCTTGTTACCGATTGATATTAGTAAAGGTGCTTTTTGACACTATTGTTTTTGTCAACTGGTCAAAATATAGTAATCTTTAATAAAAGTTTTTGCAATGATGCTAAAATTTAAAACGGGAGTTATTTTTCCATAAAGCAAATAACCAATAGCTATTTAGTTTTTATACAAATCTAAATTAATATTTTTATATCAAAAATGTAAAAAAAACACATGTAGTAGTAAATGCACCTTGCCGTAGTATTTTGCTTTTTATAACTAGGAACATACTATAATAAACCGATATATTTTTTACACACCCGTGCGCTTGAACCACTGTCATTTTTTTGTTTTATTTTCCTCGTGTTTTGGGTATCGTCACACATTTCAGTTTTACCAAAATCATTCGGTCACCAAACTTCTTCCAGTCAAAAATATGTGCATTCACGATAGAAATTTACAGTTTACTTCAAAAATAATAAAATATCTAGATCCCTATCATTAACAGAAGCCCAACTATATAAGGCAACAAATGGGTACCGGAAGTGCCCCCCGCGCGACACTCGGTTTGGATACCTCTAAGATAATGCCAGACATTTTAGAGTGCCTTCAGTGATTTTTAAGTGCGTTCAAATTTTAGCGGTTTCCAACATTATCGTGATTTTTTAAATATTATTATTCGATTAATTAAAAAATATATTATTTTCATAATATTACCAATTCATTGGGTAGTTTGTGAAAAACAAAAATACATCGGAGAAGAGAAGTTTTCAGCGAAAGAAATATAAATTAATTAATCTGAAAATGCAAACTTAAATCATTCGTAGGGCATATGGACGCATAGTGTAGTATGTCAACATAAGTTGTCTACGAGAACGGGTTATTATTCAGTTTCCCAATCACTCTTTTTTTCGAGACGTAATAGATACAAGGTTGATGATACATCATGATTTTAAGATTGGATGGGATGGAAAGAATTTAACACATCACAAATGTATTTAAGGTATACATTTAAGGGAAGTCCATAAATCGAAGTTTCCAGACCGGAATTGAGGTTTCTGCGCGAAACGGTTTATATAAACTGAATTACTCTTCGAATTAAACATTCTTTGTACTAATTCCACACACATATAATATATATTTTTTTAAATGGCATTACAGCTGACGCCAATGAGCCAAATATTTTTTTAAATTGAAAGATCATATGAGAAAAACTCGTTAAGAATTTATTGTAAGTCACTCGAGGTCAACTCGAGGTAAATTGACATCATAAACACCCACGTCTTGGGTCTCAAATTTAAATTAGACATTGACCTTACCGGGAATCGAACCCAGGCCCGCCTGGTCGGTAGAGCAAGCTCTAACCAACTAGACCACAGCGAGATAATATGATCAGGGTTGGTTTCGTTCATGACAACCATCAGCATCACTTGAAAATGTTCGTCGTGACCGAAACTGGTATTGATAAATAAATGTGGAATTGGTGCTAAAGGTTGTTTTATTTTTGAATATAATACCTTTCCACCGAGTATTGGCAGTGAGCACCAAAAAAGTGATGAATTATACTATTAAAATAGGGTACAGAGTATTTTTTACCAGAATAAATTCTAGGACAAATTTAATATACTATAAGGAAATAAAAGAAATGATTAAGGATACACATTGAATCGTATTTGATGATACCTACGTCATTCCTTCCTTGGGTATCTTCCGTGTGCGGTGTGGGTAAAGGACGAATCGAATCGTATCGAAACGAAGGCAATGTGCTGTGTCGGTTTACTGTGGGAGTATTCAAATGAACCGGTCACCGGCTGATTTAAATATTGTAATATAAATCAGCGGTGCACATGTTTCACGCGAATATTGTAATGTAAATTGCATACGGCACGAATACCAACCGAATAAGTTTTAACTGCAATACATACATATAATATTACATTATACATCGATGGTAAATAACTGTTAGAAGCAGGTAGTTAAGAGAACGATAATGAGAAATAGTGTTCAATGGGGTCTCCAATCCCGAGATACGGTCCAATTGTGTGATCCCAAAATCTCGGTATTGAAGATAAGAAGTGAAATCAGTGAGTGAGTCAAAAAAAAGGTCTCACGTTAAGAAATTTTGTAAAATTCGTAAATTCCTGCATTTCTGAAATCGGTCAGCGAGCGAAATTTTTGGAGCTTAATCCGTTAATTCCCAGGATTTAAAAATCGGCGTGCAAAAATTGTTTAAATTTGGTTTTTTTTAAGTTTTTTCACCTTCTTTTGTAGATTATTTTAAAATCTCCGAATTTCGAATTACTTCTCGATTTAATGGCTAATTATTAATACCGGGATCCCGAGATTGGAAAGATCTTGAATCCCGAAATCCCGGGATTACAAAAATGGTGAACGGGACAAAAATGGTCCGAGATTGGATGCCTTAGTTTGGAACCGAGTTTTCGTTGTTTCTATGTAACCACTTCTCAATTTCAATATTGTGTTTATAATTTTGTAGGAAAGTATTTATTTATTTTTCCACGTAAGGTTGCCATGCGTTTCCACGAAGTAAATTAAGAGCGATAAAAATTAAATTATTTATTTTACTAACAATCCCGCTATGGAATGCAATATGGTCGCACGAATATAAATCTACAAGTCGTTCATTAAAGTTTGCGCGGGAAAGGTTCAAACGGAAAGAAATTGTACGTTCAAATCGCTAACGAAAAAAATGAAATGCAGAAACGTGTTTTTTTTTTTATAATGTCGAAATGATTAATTTTCTGACAGCGTCTTCTTTGGAGGGTGATGATCGAAACCGGTCTTGATATTTAATAAAAAATCTGGAATTATCACAAAAATGCGTTAATGTTTTTGATAAAGTATTATCTACCATTATATTAATAAAAACAATAATCCTTTGTACTTCATTCCACTTTATTTAATATGTCAGGACCGGTTTCGCTCATTGCGAGCATTGTCAACTGATAAGAAATATAATTTAACAATGCTATTTATACAAAATTGAAAAGTTATACACAACAGTTGGCATTGAAAAGAAATTGCCAATTACATTAAAGTGATTCTATTAATGTAATTGGCAATTTCTTTTCAATGCCAACTGTTGTGTATAACTTTTCAATTTTGTATAAATAGCATTGTTAAATTATATTTCTTATCAGTTGACAATGCTCGCAATGAGCGAAACCGGTCCTGACATATTAAATAAAGTGGAATGAAGTACAAAGGATTATTGTTTTTATTAATATAATGCCTTTCCACCAAGTATTGACAGTGAACACCCTAAAAGTGATTATCTACCATTATCTAAACATCAAGATTTATTCTAATGGTAATTTGGTTATTTATTTTTTTCTTAATTAAACCACATTACAAGAAAAGTACAGAAAACTAGATACAATCAGAGACTATGCAAGCCATGAATTGTTTTTCTAATAATATTAGACATCGATTCTAAAATATTTTGATTCGAAACCCTCCTATTTTCGCCAGTTATACTTATAAAAAGACTTTTTGAAATAGGCGATTTGTGCAAAAGACAAAAAAACCTTTTTATATAAAACTGTTGTACACGATTTCTACCCTTATTTCAGGGACTGAAAGCTCTTTTCGACTTCCTATTGATAATATTTGGGAATTATTTCAGAATTTAAGTATTACTCAAAGAATAAAACAGTCATTTGTACTATTTCCACTTTTATTTAATATGATCAAGAATTATCAGTTGATAATGTTTGTCATGAGCGAAACCGGTCCTGATCATATTCAATAAAAGTTGAAGCTGTACAAATGTTTGATTGTGAACACCTTAAACGTGATGTTTTGCTACTGTGAATTTACGTTAATATTTCATGTATTTGATAATGATTGCTTGTAATTTACGAATTCAGCCCAGGATTATTATGGACAGATTAATGCTATAAAACATGACGGATTATTAAATGCACTCAGTTAAACATAAAAGTTATTCAAATGAAGCTGAACGAAAACACTTTCTAAAGAGGAACGGAGATTTTGACTCCACTATTTAAATACCATTTTTAAAGAACCGTGCCTGTTCTTTTTATAGATATTTTTATGGTTATTGAATATAATCACGTAACTCGTATGTGCACTTAAATAATCGCACGGAAGAGGTGTGTTCTGAAAAAAAGTGAATACAGGAAATGTGGTCAGTAGCAACATGCAATATATTGTATAGTACTCAACGTAAATCTATAATTTGTGTCCCGATAGCAAAAGCGTTCACAATCGAAGTAGTCTTAAGTTAACTGTATATATGAATATTTTTACAAAGTGAATGTGTATTAAAATCTAAGCGACACGTACATTTACAATTGTATAAGTTGGCTTTTCGTTTACATCGAATAATCTATGCTCCCATTAATTCCTCGTAATAAGCGAGTTACCAATCCGATACATATTTGTTTTGAAACTCTCAGATTTTTATAACAGGAATAGACTGCACGTCTAGAACATTGAAATTTAACCGCAATACGTATTGTATTTATTGCGTAATTATTATTAAATAAAACCAAATTGTAAATCGTATGGATGTTTTAAAATGTTCAGATCAATATATACGATGCATGTGTACATCACAGGCAACCCAACCTATGGGTCGCCAACTTTTTGGATTTGAACAACAAAACTAAAACTACAGTTAGGACATCCAATCCCGGGATCCCGTCCAATTTTCTGATCCCGAAATCCCGGGACTGACATGGTCGCGATCCCGGGATTGAGAAATCTTGAGAAAATTGATAGGATTTTGGATAAAAAATCGACTTTAGGAGATAAGCTTTGGAAAAAGTATAGCAAATCGAGTATTTAGAATTCATCGGTGAGCTAAAAAAAAACGACTTTCGTAGATAATCTGGGGAAAAAGCATACCAAATCAAGGATTTTAAATTCCTTGGTGAGCTAAAAAATGCCTTTTTCAATTGCATCGGGGACGCGGGTCACATGGCTTTTATAAAAAGGGGTCGACACCCGGAAAAGGTTGGGAACCTATGCTCTACATGTTGGCTATCCACTTTTCTAACCTAAAATGAAAGAATGATCATATTTATGAAGAAATCGCTCGCTAATTATTTTTGCGTATGTAAGTGATACTAAATTTAAATCCCAGTCACTGGTCCGAGAGAATGGTCCAATTTAACCGCTCCATAATTATTACAAGTAAAACTGTTCGCTAACAAATTGACCCCACCTTTAGATTCAGCCGCATCGTTCAGTGTTTATAATAATTTCTAGAATAGATTTACCAAGAATTCGATGTGAAGAAACTATTTTCACATAAGGATTTTTGTTCCAATGCGGCAGTTTGTAAATATTTCTTTAACATTCGGGATTTCCATGCTTTTGGCACGCTGTACAAAAACAAATGCTAGGCAAACAGCGGGTATTTATAATATGGAACAATCGAAACTTGTAATGTAGTTTTTTACACAAATAATATTACGAATAAAATGTCAAAGTAATAATTAGTGGCTACTTTGTTATATTCTTTTGGCAACCAAATGTCGACACGTCTCCCTATTGTAGCCATTTATTTTATCGTTTAATAACCCACCTAATATGTTTGAGTAGTCAAAAGAACCTCACCTTTGCTAGTCTTGCTAAGTCTTTTCTTTCGGCTTACTTTCCCAACAAGATTAGTTGGGAAAAGCTCATATAAGTTATTGCAGAAAATGTGGTCTAATATTTATGTCACAGTGTTAGCTTGTTACAGTGAACTGAGAGATATCAGGACAATTTTTTCAAAGAGGAAACATATGTATTATTGATTAGTGCATAATAAATAGATTCCACAGCTATTAATACAGTGTGAACGAATGCGCTTATGTGTGAAGCGCGTTCCGCGCGAGGTATCGCAACTGCTTTTATTCAAGTTTGTTTACAAAAAAACTTAATAAAAAATATTTGTTTATTCGTCAGCAATAAACAAGAGTGAAAGTTTTGCAGTTATTCGGATTCAAATGGATGTTACTGTGAAAAATCACGGCTTTGTGAGCGTGGTATAAAGCACTATTGCAAGAATATTTTTATTCCACAGTATAACATCAATAATTTTTTGAAGAATTTGGTTATAAAAATAACCATAGTCCAAAGCTTTTTGAATGGATTGAGATTAATCCCAAATTAAAAAATATACACAATCAATTCTTGGTAGAAAGGCATAATTTAAAAAAATAAAACACCTTTTTAACGAATTCTTAATAATTAATTAAGACCAGTGAGCATTATCAACTAGGGCATCCAATTCTGGAATCTTTTTGTGATTCCGGGATCCCGTGATTGATCATTCAACATAAAATCATGACACAATTGTTTGAGATTCTAGAAGAATTTCAGGATTCCCAATTATTTAGGATGTGGGTTTTCGGGATATTATTTTTTGCTCGCTGGCTGGGATTTAACGAATTGTTCACTTGTTATCCACAATCCCGAAATCTCGGGATTGGATACCCTATTATCAACTGACGAAACATAAAAACGATACATGGTTATGTACACAATATTATTAAGACTTATAACAAGGTGTGACAAAAATATGAGAAGAATTTATAAATAATGATACAAATAATAAACGAATCACACTAAAGTATCTGTATTTAAAATGAATACTATTTATTTGTGTAATATGTATAATTATTTTTTGATTCTTCATCGCCTTTGGTATATCCGTGTATTTATCAACATAAATTAGCGACTCTCCAACCTACTTTTACAACCCAAGGTAGCCTAGCCAGCCAGCCGGTGTGACAGTTTTTCTTGTAACACGTCCGTGAACATAAAAAAAAAAGCTGTGGACAATATAATATCTATGCACGGAATATCGTGATAGTGCGACGTTATTTCCTCGATAAGTTTTCTATAAAATTTTGATATGCGAACCATTTTTCTGGAAGATTGCGTCTATCTAGAGATGTCTGTTTAGTCAGCCGGAGCATGAAATCGATTGAATTCACGAGACATTCCGCAACATTCCACAGCGGCGGATCGAGGCTCGAAGAAAGATCTCATAATACATTATTCACTACGAGTATGTAGGCTTCATCTTTTACAAATTTTAAGAGTATTTTCGCACTTTCAAAGACCAAAATTTGTCAATCCATATTAAAATTTGGAGTAGAGGAATGAATAGATATATACTGACTTTACTTTACATTATTGGCTTTTTTTACATGTCAATTGTGTGACTTTTTCAAATGAATATATGTAATTTATACTTGAAGCATATATTTTATGATCACACACAGACACTACTGTGTTGAGTTAAAAGTACGTCCATACTCCATTACAGAAAAATGGCGCCGACGCACATGTACGTCCATACTCATATAAAGGTTAAGCGTAGATGAGTGACAGTTTTCAAATTCACTATATAAATACATCGCCAATCAAATTCTTAATGTAACATTTCAGACATCAATATAGGTATAAGAAAAATTTATAAATTGCAAATCTGCCTTGTAGCCGAGACGTTAGCGCTCTTGGGTGTCCGTCGACTCGATTCGAACACCAATACGGACAAGTTTATAAATAGGTTTTATACACTTGTATTCAAAGGCATGAATGTATGTAATGTTAACATTCCCTCCTACCCACCCTGCGACCCTTAAAACGAAACGTTGCGAGAGCGATGCAATAACTACATATAGTTAGACTAAATTTTTGTTGACCCCAAAAGAGAGATTCCATTTAACGACCTTCTGTTGAGATTGGCAATTAATAGTATGCTCCACATTGCGAGCGGACACAGTTAACTTTGTTAAATAAGCAATCAGCTCTCAGGATGAAAACATCGGGGACATCTGTGCTGCTAATGACGAATAATTACTTATAAATCGATTGTCCATTTAGGGAAGGAGGGAATCATCGCGTAACCGTAAAAAGTATTTACCGAGAAAACCGTTTCCGAATTACATAAATTGTAATATTTCATGTAAGCACAGCCGATCCTGCTGCCGAGTGGTAAACCCTCTTGGACGTTCGTCCCAGTCAACTGAGATCGGGGTTGCCAGCCCTCACTATTTTAACGGGACTGTCCCGAGTCCCGCATTACCTCTGAAAATCCCGAATCAATAAAAGTTGTGTATGTACACAAATGAATGTATATAATTAAAAGGTTCACTTATTTTTTGGGGAGACAGCCTGGCGTACTGCATTGTCTGAAGATAATTTTAATTACAATTGTAATAACTTTAAAAATGATCCCGAACATATTGTAAATTTTACAAATTAAATCTTTGATTACATTTATATCAAAATTGTATCTTATGATTAAATTTTAATAGTTGTGATTATAATTTAATTGTACTTATGTATTTTTTCTTAATTTCTTACTTAATTCATAACTACTTTTTTATCGTTCGAAATAGTGAATGACCCGATCTATGATGTTGTAAATTTTGCAACCCTGACTGAAATGTTCATGAATCAGAATTGACACCCACCCCCTCTCAGTTCTACCAATGAATAGTGTCAAAAAATCATTTATCGAGATGTGTACTACGTCGTCTGTTAAATAACCATTCCAGTTTCCCGGCATTATTTTACTGGTATTGCGCTATATATTTAATAATATTAATAACATGTTTTACTCACGCCGGCTTTGCTTAGTAAGTACGCGCTATCGCATTGTATGTTCGAAGACATAGAAAATCTATTTCGGTAGCGATTGCCGAAGGAATGCCGACTCAAAAGAAGATTTTTTCGACAGGAAAGAAAGGGAAACCATTGCATATCAAGTGAGTTTTACTTTCAGAACTCATACAATTTAACGGGGGTTAGTTCTAAGCTGAACACAACGGCAAATGACCTACTAAATAAATTTATTATTAGTTACGCCCTCAAATAACTTATCTAGATCACCCTAATTAATATACGTCATATAAATTAGTAATGAAGATTTAAATGGAAATAATTTTCGATCAATAAAAGACTAATAATTATACTGTTAAACTTAGCATTATAATTTTATTGATTTGATGGTCACTTCATAAGCAGTAGGGCATCCAATCCCGGACCATTTTTTGTGATCCCGGGATATCGGTTTTTAAAAAATTTCGGAACCAGGGATTGACCATTTACCATAAAATCGTGTCACAATTGTTTCAAATTTGAGAAATTTAGGGTTCACATTATTTTGGGGATGTGGGTTTTCCGTTAAAAGTCAGAAATTGATATTTTTTCGCTGATCGATTTCAAAAACCTAGGAATTTACCCAATTCACAAAATTATAAAATGTGGGAACTTCTTTTAGCTTGCTGGCTCGTTTCAAATTTTTTTGCTTGGTTGACTGATTTCAAAAACTTTTCAAGAAATTTTCATTTCTTATCCTCAATCCCGAAATCTCAGAGAAAAAAACTTAAATCACATTTTATAAATAGTATTGGAAAATAAGTAAATACGGCAGAGTAAGTAAAATGATAGTGTATATCTCTATCAATATTTATTTTTTTAACCATGTCCGCTCCCAATGTGGAGCATATGGACTCCTAATGGAGTTTATCTCAACAGAAGTGTTTCTACGAGAACTGCTTGTTACTCAGTTGCTCAACCTCTCTTTTTCTAAAGAGAGTAGGGATAGAAGGATAAGGCTAGGACAGGATTAGTGGTAAGCTAATCGCTGTCGATACGCCCCGTTCATAGGATAGGAAAGGTGAGAGGGGGGAATTCAAGACATCACATACATCCATGCCTTTGAACAGAAATTCATAAATCGATTGAAAAATCAATTTATAAAACTGTCCGTACCGGGATTTGAACCCGGGCCCTCTGTAGCCGAAGCCAACACCGTTGACCACACAGGCGACTCTCAATATTGGTGAGCAAAAATCCATATATGAATAATAATGACGGCGACGTGTGCCGAAATAGTTATCGAGCATATTACATATTTAGCCTAATACAGAGGTGGGGCCCGCGGCCTTCTGACCGATTCTGGAAAAACGAGGTTTGGAGATATCTGGGAAAAAAGTATAGCAAATTCAGAATTTCAAATTCCTCGGTGAGCTAAAACAAAAGAAAAAACGAGGCTTGGAGATATTTGGGGAAAAAGTATAGCGAGGAAAAGTAGGGTAAGGGATTGAACATTAATCAATCCCGTCCTATGTTTACTGCGGCCTTATGTCGAATCAGAAAAATGAATGCGGCCTTTAGAGAAGAAAAGGTTCCCCCCTCTGGCCTAATATATTATTTTACGTTATCATGAAAAAGGGTGGCGTTTATAGAAAACATTATCTGTCGAGAATTTATTTTTACTACACAATGGCCGTTTCTTAATATTAAAAACATTATTGAACGAATATATAATCGCTGACTAATATATATATTAACCAACCCTAAACCGAACCCCTTTTATATGATACACACGTCATAATTTAACCGGTGTTTATTCGTGAGTATTTTTGTCTTTCACGTCGGACTTTCGTAAAATTAACTCATAGAAGCTCCCGTGAAGACGTTATTAATTTCAGTCCAATTGATTGCATATATCCCAACCTTAGATTGTTGGTGTTTTTTTATAATACAATCGAACTCGGTTATTACGATCAAGGAAATAGCGAGATATCGGATGTAATGAGGAAAAAAACGTTGACATTTTAGTTTACGTTTTTCTCCATACATATATTCACTTTTATAATGAGCTACTTTTTGGGCATACCGAGCAAAAGTATCGCCAATGAGAGTGAAAACAATGAAACAAGCATCAGTTTTAAATTTTATAAGAAAAGTGAATTGACAGACAAATGTAATATGTGTGTAACGGGTGTGTAAATAAATTCTAAATGTGTATTTTTGTTTGAATTGCGACTTTTTGTGCTATGTGAGACCGCTCCAGATACTTCATGCCTTCATGTGATGGGTATGTTTGTAAGCATTTAAAGATACCTATTCTCTGTTATAACGATCAAATTCAGTCGTCCCATCTTTCTCGTAATAACCAAGTTCGACTGCATTTAGTACCACAATTTAATGGCTTATTACGTAAACAAAGCACGTTATTACTTTCATTAGAAACCAAACTACAATTAACGATTTGTTATTTTTCGCAACGATCTCCAAGCCCCTGATAATAACAACTCTTTTAATAAAGGGTGATTTCTGAATTTTAAAAAAATCACTGACCTACAATTATATTGTAGACCGCCTGTTACATATTCAATCTAGGCTGA
Source organism: Himalopsyche tibetana (assembly GCA_030503985.1). Taxonomy (NCBI): domain Eukaryota; kingdom Metazoa; phylum Arthropoda; class Insecta; order Trichoptera; family Rhyacophilidae; genus Himalopsyche; species Himalopsyche tibetana. The sequence continues at coordinate 28,401,799 of JAPJYX010000030.1, forward strand.
ATACACTTGGTTAATTTTAATTTACTAACGCGTTACACAATCTGTGAACACTACAGTTAATTGTTATGATTTGAGTTGCAGATTGAAGTGTCAATGGACACAAACAAGGCGCGAGACCTACGATCGGCCGGGAGAGCTGGGCGAGAAGGCCAAAGGCATTAATAATGAATCAAGGAAGGCATGCTTCGTAAGAATATTATTTGTGAATTGAGATTGTGCAAGTGCTTCGATATGACCGGAATGATAAATGAGCTCGGTGGCAATTGGTCACATTGTTTCCATCGTCGCCGACGCAGTGATACTCCACCATGCGCCCGCATAAACCAAGTCTTGCAACTAACTCTCTATTAGAAAATTAAAAAAAAAAAAAAAATTAAAGTTTTGACAATTATTGTGTAATTAGAATTGAAATAATAAAATAAGTGTATAAATTTTCCTCTAACGCAGCTATAATGTTTTGATTGTTGACAAACTTTCAACGTGATGTACATATGTACAATATATCCGCCTGAATATATTTTTTTTGTGTAACTTCATAATCATGTCCGCTCCCAATGTGGAGCATATGGACTCCTAATGGAGTTTATCTCAACAGAAGTGTTTCTATGAGAACTGCTTGTTACTCAGTTGCTCAACCTCTCTTTTTCCAAAGAGAGTAGGAATAGTAGGATAAGGCTAGGACAGGACTAGTGGTTAGCTAATCGCTCTCGATACGGCCCGTTTATAGGATAGGATGGGTGGGAGGGGGGAATTAAAGACATCACATACATCCATGCCTTCGAACAGAAATTCATAAATCGATTGAAAAATCAATTTATAAAACTTTCCGCACTGGGATTCGAACCCGTGACCTCCGTAGCCGAATCCAACGACGTTGACCACTCGACCACACAGGCGGCTTAACTTGTGTAACTTAGTAATGAAAAATCTCTCTATGTATTTTAAATAATTCACTATTTTATTAAATTAGCGGCAATATCTCACAACAATATTGCTTTTTAAAACATGAAAAATGAATTCAGCAGGTTTGGGGGTGAAAATTACAGTTTTCCGTTACGTCCTAGTCAACATTCAACGATGAGTCCGCAGATATCATTTGTCATGTCAGTGAAAATTACCGTTATTGGAGGCGGTTAAATCAAAAATTCAGTTGAATGCTAATTATTTTTAAAATACTTACGGAATGCATTAGCATATTATACGAAGTGAAGGCCGAGTACAGGCAGAGCTTTGCTTGCATATAAATAAACAATATATTATATAATCGTTTTAATTCAACTTTATTTAAATGCGACAGAGATGAATCGAAAAATTTAACTAAAAGTTGAGAACTTTAGAAGCATCGCTTTATTTAAATAAATACAAAACATACCGTGACGGCTTTATCAACACTATCAATACAAACATTTATAATGAATGAATGAATGATGATTTGATTTTCTCCCAGCCGATAGATAAAATGGTTCTAAAAACGATGTTAAATATACAAAGATCCAAAATGTTGCATTTACAACAGATATGTTATTTTCTACCGCCGTGATACAAAAAAATGTAGATTTATCTTGCGATTCAAATGAGATTTGCAAACCTTCCAATTCAGTTTTCATAACATTATGATACAATATTTTAACTATGTAAGTACTTTCATAATATACGAAACAACATTCTGATCTACCGATGACGTATTATCATTGAACGCTATGGAGGATCTCTTTGTATTCAGATACGACGCAATTATTAGGACCACCAAGACGCCTTCCAGTTTGCCCCCAGCAAACTCAAAGCACGGCGCGTTTTACACTAAAAATAAAGTTGTGTTAAATAGTGTTCAAAATATACCAAATAAAAGAATATTGCTTCAAAAATTAAGAAGTAATTGCTAAAAAAATATTAAATATATGAAGGCGACTAGAATCGATCTGCGTAAGCAGTCAGTATACACAATTATATGACCTACATTTAAAATATGTACTGCTTGAATGGAAGAAAAACACCACAAGTTTTTTTTGATATTATACACCACAGTTTTTCGGTCGGGGGTCACAGAGAAAAAATAAGTTATGGGGAGCCACGGCACAGTTTTGGGGGGCCACGGGCAAATATCCATAAACACCCAGGTTTTTAAAATCGGACAGCGATAAAATATTTTCAAATTCCGGAAAGAGCTAAAATAAAGCTCTAAGTAACTCCGTAATTTCTTGAGTACAATTTTTGAAATCTACCAGTGAGCAAAATGTTCAAAGACTTGAAAATTATTTTAGAATCTTTCAATGCCCGAGTCTCGAAAAACTTATTTGTACGGGTCAATGGGGGCCACGGAAAAATGTAAGACTTAAAAGGGACCACGGGCTCGAAAAGGTTGAGAAACTATGATATACAGAATTGATTATTCATTCATCAAGCAGCGGGAAGCTATTGTTGCGTACACAATTAAAATTTTCACAACACATTCTTCTTGCGCATACTGATACCAAATAACAAAGCGACATTGGACGAAATCTAAGACCCCCTCAAAATTACTGAAAGATTTTTAAGTACTATATTTCAATGATGTTATTCCAATTTCAAACCGTCAAAAGTAGATCAGTACGTTGGGGCGTTTTCAACGCCTGTATAAGTTTAGTGTTGCTGTCAACTTCAAACTACTGCTCCCGCGTAATTCGCAATAACGTAAAAACACAGCGCGCTAACCAAACCGCGCAAGAAGTTCGCGGGCAGGTCCGCTTGGTCCTTGGAGGCTTCGCGGTCTGTTGACCACGCCGAGGCAGGCTCCATTTACAATACGCAAACACAAACCGTTCTTCTGTTGGCGGCGATTTTTCGCCGTGTGATTTGCTGGAAGGCATCACATCACATAGATGCCTGACCGACCGAGGTACGTGACTCACAGGTCATGGATGGCGTAGTATGATGCATCAATGATTGTGCGTATCTCAGGTAACCAGAGTTATATTTGTATATTTTTTAGAGAATACATACTTCTATTTTATAAATACCACATGTGAATGTGACACGTAGTTCGTTCCATTAATAAATCTTCGTACCGAGTCGTAAAATTATATGTTTCGATCGTAGTCCCGAGAATACTAGCAACGTTAATGATAATATATTATAATGGAAGATAAAAGATTTTACTAAATTAGGTAAAATATTATTCGGTACTTCCTTGTTACACGCCAGGCACTGAAAAATGCAACGGTCGCAGGCGCACCTCTGTCCAGATGGGGTGTTAATCAACAGAATTCAAAATATAAAAATAGCATTAATAACTGCCCTTTTTTGTGTTCTCGAACATCGACTTCGCGGCTTTAGTTGTGCGGTAATTATCGCAACGTGACCGTTCATTGTTCCCTCAAAACGGGACATCGACTTATTTGTAGTTGATAGTGAACTTTCTTGAATACACAATATTCAAGAAAACGAATATTTCTTCATATTTTTTTTTATTTAATAATGAAAATAACGAAAGATTCTAAGTGTTCTAGTGCACTTTTTGCGGTGTATTGTAGTTAGAATAAAGGGAATACTCATCAAATACTTCTGAATCTTGGTTATAATGTATTTTTTTGAATTTTTAATTAGGTTGCCGTCCTCCAGAAAACGGGCCATTTTAGGCTCTCCTTGGGGACAACACGATAGACTACCTAAAAACGGGAAATATGATAACATCTCATATAATGTGACATATTATATGGGAAGGTTTCACCGCCTGGCGTCAAACAAGGAAGAACCTATTATTTGTTAAGTTTTTTCTACCATCATTATAATTTTATAATCATTATTCTTCCCATATCATTTACGCGATTAAGTACTCTACAGACTACATCATTACACAGGAGTGTAATAAATGTTTTATTATGACGTTTCATAGAAGAAAATCATTAAATAGAAAACATTGTTTTGGTATGCGTGTGCTTAAAGTTGGAAGTTCTTACTGTACCTTGTTCTGTTAGAAAAATATTTGGGAAAGTTTGGTTATGTCGTAACAATACTGCCAATGTCGCCCTCCGTGGTCTAGTTGGTAACAGTTCTGCTCAAGCGGAGCCGGTCAGGGTTTAAGTCCCAGTAAGATAATTGTTAAATTTAGATGTTTCTACATAAATTTAAGATCTTAGACATGGGTGTTAGTGATATCTCTCCTCTTCGAATTGATCTCGAGTAAGGTTTCCAATCCCGGGATCGCGACCGTGCCAATCCCGGAATTGGATACACTAATCTCAAGTGTCTCATTTAAATTCTCATCGAGTTTATCACTTATGATTTTCTAATTTTAAAATATGTTTTGCATTGGCATTAGCTGAAATGCCAAAATGCTTTTTAGTAATTAAATCTTTAAAATATCATTAGTACATATATAGAGGAGATATAACTGCTATTATGGTATGAAAAGATGCTGCTTTATTTTTAAAACTACATTATTTATGCGATGGAGGATTCAACCATTATCATGTTTTAACCGTTTGCCTGCCGTAAAAAAAATACGTTCGAACCTAGCACGCCGGCTATAATTTGAATTTTTTAATTTTAATTAGTTATTGACGGGGTAACTCGTCTGTGGCGTGTTGAGCACGAAAAAATTGACGAGATATCTCGTCTGTAGCAGCCATCTAGTTAATAACATATAAGACAGTTAATAACATATATATATATACAGGATAATTATAATTGTATGATTATTTACTTCTACGTTGACATGTTTTCCTATTTTTCTTATGGACAGTACCGCACGTCATTTCTTAAATATCGCCATTTTTTAGTACCAATATCCATATATAATTTGGTCAAATGTTGACAGAAAAATCACAACAATTCAGTAGCAACAGCAACGAGATGGAAAAGATCGTAAGGTCGAAATCTCACGAGTGACAGAATACCAATGATGAGTGATGACAGCTGATTATTACTAAAAATTGTCAAGTGAGTGAAAATATTGATATTGAAATCAATCACAATATTAAACTCTCCATTGCCTGGCGGTAGACAATTTGATTTTCTCTTTTCGCAATTACAGCGCGACTTCCTGTCATTGATTCCTCCAGAAATTATTTATAGTGATACAAAAGTTGGTATTGAATGCGATTGGGCCCTTAAATTAAATTTTAAAGGAGGGCTAAAACAATGTATGCATTGTAAGCTTCTTTCGTCGACCTTGAACAAAATTGTGATTTAGAAATGTTTACGTTTCTCAAACAATAGTATACAGCCCCAAGCCATTATTAAGACAGACGATGATTACTCATTTGAGCCGCGTAGAACAATAATGTTGTAAATTAGCTTCAATATTACTTATTTACTTTTTTTATGAATGAAACATACATTAATTGATAATTATGATCCAGAGAAAAAACGTTTAAACATCGGTTTAATATTAATCAAAGGTTACCAAACAACCCCACATACTTAGAATAACGAATCGTAGAAAATAAGCGAGAAGTTTTCCACACAAAAACTCTTATCGTTCCTTTTTCTACGATAAAATTTTCGTGGCACATTCACGGTGTTACAGGGCTGTGGAGCCAGAGTCGGGAGTGGTACAGTTGGGTGCTTTCGGGTAGTGTAGTCGAAGTCGAAAAAACGGTAGAAAAATAATTTAAAGATATTGAAAAAATATTAGTCTATTCATCATATTGATTGGTGAAAAGTACTAAAATTATTTAAGTAGCTTGAATGTTATGATGGTATATACAGGGACGTCCCGTGGGCATAGGCGAGAAGGCAGTTGCCTAGTGGCGGCAAGTCCTAAAGGGCGGCAAACGATCAGTTTTTTTTTTAAATGACTTAATATTTTTGACACGAATTTGGTTTTAAAAAAACATGATGCCTCAATGGCTTTGATATAAAAAATGCCGATAAAAAACATTTTCAATATTTGAAATATTATGACCGATGCGTTAACACTAATCAGTAGTTAAATTTATCGCGAAATCTTCTTTAAATATGACAATCACCGATCTCAGAACTATAGGCGGCAGGTTAGGTAATTTCGAAAAAAAAAGTAATAGCGCTATTTTAAACACTGCCGGGCGGCGCACTGGGTATATATGTAGATATGTTAATTTAAAAAAATCAATTCGAAGTCGGATTCATTGATTTATTTAAAGCCGTAGTCGGAGTCGTGTCTTTTTTTAACCGACTCCACAGCCCTGCAATGTTTTTGAAAATGTAATGTAAAGATATGTAAATAAAAATAATAAAACATTTTTAGTATTTTTTCCACATAAAATTAATTGGATCAGGACCGGTTTCGCTCATGGTGAGCATTGTCAACTGAGTCTGAATTGTCAGTTGACGATGCTCACCATGAGCGAAACCGGTCCTGATCCAATAAATTTTATGTGGAAAAAGTACTAAAAATGTTTTATTATTTTTATAATAATGCCATTCCACCAAGTATTGACAGTGAACACCTTAAAAGTGGTAAAGATATGTGTTAGTAACTGTTTTTCCTGCGTTGTTTTGTATGCTTTTCTAGCTTCGATTTAGTAGTCAATTTCCTCGACGTAAACGAAGATAAGTTACAATAACTGTTACGAATAAATTCACCCGAAGGCCAGAAAGTGAAAAACGAGGCTACGCTACAGCGACATCTCTCCCATTGTCGCGAAATAAATCGTAGCGGAAAAATGGCTTCCTGCTGCCTTTTATTATTCACAACTATTTATTCTAATAGTTCCTTGGTAGACGGAAGAAGTTATCAGACCGTGAAGCATTTCCCGGCTATACAAATCGCTTCAATGAATTTTACCGGGACAGTCTTTCAACTTGGAGAAATGTTATCAGTCAGTCACAGTTCCAAATTAATGAAAACCCCCTTTTGCAATTTTGAAGTTTAAAGAATCAATTTATATTTTTTTTACATAGCACACACCTGCATTGCCGGATCCTTATTGCAGTAAGGCTTTTCGCGGAGCACCGCGTAATGTTTCTCATGCACTTTTGCATTGGGCAACGTGGGCGATATTTTTTTGTTATGCGAGACATACGTAAAAGAAATCAATTCAAAACTTAGTAAGGAACGGAACCAAGTATCTATATGAGGGGTATAAAAGCATAACCGCCTACAAGCACAAATGCAAATTGTTCAGTAATCGAAAAAAACGATTTAAATGTTCCCTTTACATTTTTTTGAACGATTTCGAATTATATTCACATCCTTTTAGATTTGTTTTTAGTTTGGTAATTTTATATCAAGCAATTTTAGTTTCGTTACTTCAAAAAAGACAATCATTTTTTCAATAGAGGAGGTTTTGCAGCTCAAATTTGCAAAGTGGCGGTTTTGTCGTTGAAGGTTTGTGAATGTGGCGGATTTGCACTTCACCATGCGTGATTTATCGATTTAACCACTTCGAGACCAAAACTTCAAAATAAAGTAATAAATGTGACTACAATATTTATTATTTTATATTCTTCATAAAAAAAAACAAAATAAACAGGTTAAAAGTATATTATACAAACAATTTTTTTTAAAAATATATTACAAGCTAACAAAACGCAAAAATATACCAATTTTTGAGCTTACTTAATTTGAAATGTTACAATTTAAAAAAAAAGTCAAAGTTATAAAAAACTATTAATTTTTCAAGGAAAAAAAATATTTATTTGCATTATAAAATGGTGCCTAAAATTAAAAATATTGAAAAAAAAGTATCAAAACATTTGTCGCGAGAGTAAACAGAAGTAACAATTTCGAGAAAAAAAAATAATTATGTGTTGATGAAATGAGATAGTGTAACGATAATTAATTATTGTCAAATAAACAAAGTTGTAGACCAGTGATTCCCAGATTGGGGGCCGCCGCAGAACATGGTTTGTATTGAGGGCCGCGGACTATTTTTTTCAGATTTCGGGGGCTGTGGAATGAAAAAAGTTGAGAAGCACTTTTGTAGACAACGACAAAAAAATCATCGAGGCGATTTAACTTTTAAAAATTTCAAAATGAATGCATCTTGATATGCTTTTTTATGTTTCGAATAAAATGCATTGCGAAATTTTCTAATATCTTGCGATCCAATTTCATTACACTTAAGCTTTTTGTTGTTTTTGTGATGACAATTCCCAATTAATCGTAGATCTGGCAATGTCTTCGGTGAGTATCTATAAAAAAAATATTTTATTAAAAATTGATCCAGGGCTCGGCGCTTAATGTGTTAACAAATGACAGTTAAAATCAGTTTTATAAAGTGAATAATTATTACCTTTTGCGCTTTTGTATGTTCCGTTTCCACTGATCCCTGTTTACTTCGCGCTTTCTTGCACTGGTTTTAGGCACAGGTGATACATTAACATCCATTTTCTATGATAAGTTTTGAATTATTTGCAAAGCGAACACAAAACGTTTGTATGGCTACGAAGCACGGCGGCCATATACGATTTGCGCTAGTGTGTGTTTACTGTATCGTGATTGGTCAATTTCGAATTTGGCGCTTTTGAACTTCACTGAAGTGTAATAGAGGCGGTTATGCATTTAATCAACACTTTTGATGTCGATTTTGAATGATTTGGAGACGAATTTGCACTGGTTTGAAGTTTGTAGGGCATAGAGAGTGAGTAAAGGATCATTAATCAATCATTATCTCAAAAACGGTCAGGTATGGATAGTGGCGGTTATGCTTTTATACCCCTCATATATTGTATTGCCGTGTAACTCAAAAAATAATGTTCTCTTCCGCGTATGAACGAATTAAATATAAATAGTTATGAATTTCTTCGATCGCTACATTAATATAAGATGTCATTCATTGTTCCATTTTGGTATGCATACATCAAATAAACAATAAATGAATAACGTTTATGCTAGCCGTAAGGCATAATTTTCCTAAACGACAATCACTGGTACAAGCTCTGTTTAGCGGTTATTACAAGATAAGATCAACCTCACAGATCAATTTCAATGTTAATTTAAGTAATAAAAAGGTTTTAAATTTGAATCGTTCAAACTATGTACATTCTCACAAATTTTGTCATTAACGACCCGGGTTTCGCCTTTCGGCATCTTCAGGCATTCAAGTGCACGGATGAACTTGAACTGACAGTTCAAGTTCAGTTCAAGGTCAGTTCAAGTTCATCCGTGCACTTGAATGCCTGAAGATGCCGAAAGGCGAAACCCGGGTCGTTAATGACAAAATTTGTGAGAATGTACATAGTTTGAACGATTCAAATTTAATATTGAAATTCCACCAAGCACCTTCAGTCGAAATCTTAAAAAAGGTTTTACTTCCGAAATCAATAATTGCTATACTTCAAAACGCTTGTCAAATTTTACCCGATAACGATGTTGTGAAATTTCCTTCATAACAAAAATGTTAATTTAGTGGTTCATTTTGAAACAATAAGAATCTTCATAAAAGTAATTGTACGATTGATAATATTTTGATAACGAGAAGGTCTCTACTCTAAAAAAAATAGATAACTGACGATATGGACCCATGAGAGGTGAAGTGAGCAATGTGGTATTTTATAAAATAAATAAATTAGATGCGTTGTAATATTTTACACGTCTTAATATTTCACAAGAGTGAATTAGCCTCAGATAATACACATTGCAATAGTGTTATCTACGTGAAACAAAAATATGCAATCAACCAAAACACCAAGGAAAGACGTGATTGTACTAAATAAGTACAAGAAAAAAGTTTTACCGTTTTACTAGAAGGCTCACTTCACCTCTCGGTGGCTTATATAATATAGCTTATATTGTCGGGGATGGCGTGTTATCGTTTAATTATACGGAGGAAAAATGTCTTCCTTTTTCTATAGCTATAATATTTTAGCATGATAACGAATGACATCAGTTTTGGTAAAATCGATTACTAAAAATTGCGATGGCAATCCATCTAAATATTCGGAATGTATATAGCTGCAAGATCCTTACAGCGTTATCCTGGTGTGTATGTAATATGGCCGTTTGACCTTTTATTCCTCCAACTAAGATTTACTGACACTACTTAGCAGTGGGCTCTTTTCATATACATTATGAAACTATAACAAAAATGGTTGCTAGCTCAAATTAATTTGAATTGTATTAATACAAACACAATATTCCTTTGTACTTTGTTCCACTTTATTTAAAAAGGTCAGGACCGGTTTCGCTTAGTTGCTATCGTTGTCAACTAATAATAATTATAATTTAACAGCGCTATTTATACAAAAATAAATTTAAATAAAAAGGTGTAAACAACAATTGACATTGAAAAGAATTTACAAATCACAGTATAAGCGATTCTATAATTACACAAATTTAAAATGTTTAATAACTTAAAGATAATATTAAAAAATCATTAAAGATTAATAATTTTAAAGTGGTAACTGATGGTCATTTTTTTATCCATGTCCGCTCCCAGTGTGGAGCATGTAGCCTCCTAATGGAGTTATCTCAACAGGAGTTTTTTCTACGAGAACTGTTTGTTACTCAGTCACTCAACCTCACTTTTTTCAAAGAGAGTAGTAGCGAAAGAAGGATAAGGCTAGAACAGGACTAGTGGTTGACTAATCGCTATCGCTACATCCAGTTATTAAAGGATTAGAGGGATGGGAGGAGAGGAAAAAATGTGGATTTACATCACAAACACCCAGTCTTCGATCGCAACTTTGAATTTAATAAATCTCAAATTCACTGCGATCTGACCGGGAATCGAACCCAGGCCTGCGTGATCGGTAGAGCAAGCTCTAACCAACTGGGCTACAGCAGGCGACAAATGGTAATTACAAACATTAATTTAATTATGCCTTTCCACCAAGTATTGAATGTGAACACCCTAAAAGTAATTTGAATTGAGTTTGATACCTAGACAAGACAGTGCCTTGCCAAGTTGGCAGTCTCAAAGTATGGACCTTTTTTTTTTTTTTTTTTTTTTTTCCCCTAGGGTACTCAACGTTGTACCCACCACCACCCGCTACGGCTTCACACTCTTTTATAGGGTGTATTCCGTAGCGTAACAACGTTAGTCGTGTTCAAAATTTTGCCAGAAATGTCCCGAGAAGAAATTCTTCAAGACTTGGTTGCATGCACTACAGTGTGCAGAAATTAAAAGTTAATTAATAATTAAGTGCAGTTGAAAACATGAGATTTTATCTATTTAACTCAACTTTTTTTCCAAATGACGCGGAGAATTCTTTAAATGCCCTATAATTTGCCTTCGATGCAACCAAGTCGGCATGACCGACGGGGCCGACAGATCCGACAGATAGTCGTATCGTCTTGAGCAATTTTTCCCGTTCGTTATTTAAGTCTGGACATTCCCAAAGGATGTGATCAGCATCCTGAATCATATATCCGCATTTACATTCAGGGCTATTTACTAACCGGCCAAGCTGGAAGAGCTTGGCAGCGAAGTAACCGTGGCCAGTTATGAATTGGCTGGTCCAGAAATTAGGAGTCAGGACTTTGGTTATCTCCATTCGCCATTTGACGTTCGGAAAGAATTTAAAAGTTTGCCTCCCCTTAGAAGATTTCTCCCATCGAGCCTGCCAAACTTTCATTGCAGCTTCTATCGCCACGCTGCGCGCTGCTATTCTATGAGCCTTAGAATTGTAAGGGTCTGGTCGATGAGGAGGCAGTAACTGAATTTCTCCCACCTGGGACTCAACACCTTTGTACAGCATAACTGTTGCGCCTCTAACTTGAATGTGCAGGTCCAACGGAAGTATACCAGCCAAGACCGGCAATGCATCCGTAGACGAGGATCTGTATGCTTTGGTTAGGGCTATCATCGCACTGCGTTGTCCACTTAGAAGGATTTTCTGTATCGATTGAACGGTGCATCTTTTGTACCATGTGCTAGCGGCGTAGCCAGCAATCCCCATGTATATGGCATCGTAAGCGATTTTAAGGGCACTAGATCTTAAGCCCCAATTTCTACCTGCTAGGCGTGAGATTGAGTAGAAGGCAGAAGTAGCCTTGCTCACTGATGTCTTGGCATGGTATGAAAAAGAAAGTCTGTCGTCTAGAATAATACCAAGGTAAGTGACCTTTTCGGAAACTTTAACCGTCGTAGATCCCATGCGTATAGTGGGAGGTCTTTGTCTGCTTAGACTGACACCACCCTTGAGAAAAATAGCTTCAGTTTTTTTGGGAGCGAAAGACAGTTTGTTGGCGTCGCCCCAAGCTAGGATTGATGAAAGCGCCTCTTTTGCTGTTGTTTCTATACCCGTGCGACTATTTGCACTTACTAAAAGTAGAGCATCGTCTGCGTAGGCAAAAATACTGCAGTCAGGTGGAAGAGAGATGGACAGAATATCATCAAATAAAATGTTCCACAGCAAGGGGCCAAGAACGGAACCCTGTGGACAGCCCATTGTGGTGTTTCGTTTTACAATCTGTTGTCCATTTTCATATAGAACAGATCTGTCATTGAAGTAGCTTTGGACCAAGGCATAGACATTTCCAGGTATTTTTCTCAGTCTGAGTTTGTGCAGTATAAGTGGCCAAGAAGCATTGTCGAATGCTCCGGCAATATCAGAAAATATTCCCAAAACATATTTATTAGGGGAGGATTTCGAAGTGGCAAGTACTGTGGAAATTGCATCTTCGGTACTCTTGCCTGGTCTGAAACCAAATTGGTTATTAGATAGTGGTGCTATTTCAGCCAGATGAGCTTCAATTCTAGAGCACATGAGCCGTTCCAACACTTTCCCAAGAGCCGGCAGAAGCGTAAGTGGCCGATAAGCTTTAGGGTCTGATGGAGACCGGCTACCAGATTTTGGAATGACTATAAGTGTCCCTGTTTTCCAACAATCGGGAAATATGCCGCTAGTGAAGCATTGACATAATATATTTGTTATTTCTGGAGCGGCAAGAAACCAGGATCGTCTGACGAGAGTATTATCGATACAGTCCGGACCCGGAGCTTTGTTACATTTTAACGAGAGAATAATTTTACTGACTTCTTGCTCAGAAGGCAGTGGTGAGTGAGCAGTGTCAAGTGGAAAAGTAGCCAAGAAGCGGGCTTGTCTGAGGCGTTCATCGTCTAATAATGGAGTGTCTTGTGGAATAAGCGCATTCAGCAGCACCTCTGTTGTTTCTGATTGGGTGCTGGTAAAACCATTTCCAAGAGGTCTGTAGTTATTTTTAATTGCCCGATATGGAGGACCCCAAGGATTCCAGCCCCCCAAGGAAGATACAAAATTTCGCCAATGGTCTGATTTAGCCCGAAGTATTGAGTTTCGATATTTGCATCGAGCTGATCGATGCCTGGCTTCCAGTAGTTCAATGATGGAGGGTGGTTTTGCAGCCCGGCGAGCATTTTGGAGTGACCTCATGGCTCTTTTGAAGAGTGCCCTTAAATCAGAGACGGCCTGGGTCCACCAGGGAGATTGCGTCCGATTTCTCGGCTTACAGCGGCTTATAGTGCGCTCTGCTGCATTAATTATATCATTTGTCAGCCGTGAAGCAGCCAAATGCAGGTCCGACACAGGATTCCTAGCTGCCCGGTCAAGCTTTTTGATGAGCGCGTTATCAAATTCTTCCCATTTGTCATGTCGCGTTCGAAACCTTTTTAATATAACTGGTGAAGAAATTCTTGGGACAGCTATTCCAAGATTTTGTCACAGCTCAAATGTCATGAGTCGGTGATCGCTGATAGAAGCGTCTTCGTGAACTCGCCAGCCACTGACTTGAAAAAACGTTGCCTCTGTAGCCAGTGTAATGTCAATGTGGGACTTTCCCATTGAATTCACAAATGTGGGTGGGCTATCAGGATCGTTAACAACAGTCAGGCCATGTTGAGCTATAAATTCTTCAATGACGGAACCATCGGTGGTTGCGTGGTTTATAGGAGCCCATAAAGGGGACTGTGCATTGGCATCAGCTCCGATGATAACATTTCTACCCGTAAGAGAGCCAAGAACTGAGTCTAACAGCCGTATTATATAGTCTGTTGAGCTTTCATAATTAAAATATACAGAGATCACCACAACTGTGGCACCTCCAGGAATGGAGATTTCAGCGCAGGCGATATATTCAGATGAGAGATGAGATAGGTGTAGTACTCCAATCTCAGAGTTGGCTACGTAAATACAAGCCTTAGATGTCGGACTGTCGTGGATCACGCGACCTTCCTCAAAACCCATTCTTGGGCTCCAGCGGTACGGCTCCTGAACCAACGCCACGTCAAGTTTTCCAGCCTGCATAATATTTGCCAGCTCAAGGGTGGTTGCTCGACCTCTTCCCACATTCAACTGGGCGAACTTTATCACCGCGCCGCTGAATAGTCAACCTTCGCTTGTTCCCGAAGCTCTGCATGTTGCCGTGCAGGGCACTCAGCACTATGAGTTGGGTGATTATGTGGTTTTTTGTATTTGTGACATGCCGCACATTTAGAAGGTTCAGCTTTTTTGGGACAGTCTGCCTTATCATGTCCAGTAGCAGTGCAGTGGGCACATACCCTATCTTTAGCAGAACAATATTTCGCCACATGACCATATAGATGGCATTTGCTGCATTTGATTACGCCTAGAAAGTCATGGAGGTAGTATGACTCCCATCCCAGGAAAAGACGGTCATCGTGTATAAGAGCTTCGCGGATTGCAGCAGGTACGTATACTATATAATGACATTTTCCTGATTCACGTGGGCCAGCTTTATGGCTAATTTTAATTAAATCTCTTCCGTCAGAATCTCCAAGACCAGTTCTTTCCTTGGTAGAGTCATGAATAGCCTCCTGAATTTGGTGTTCATTCATGTGACTGGGCAGATTAAACATGATCACACGAGGTAGTTTCCTTCCCGCTATTTCTGCTCGAAGGCCGACATCTGATAAGCCCGGGGCGTTCAGGAGTAATTTTGCTTCTTCATCAGTTTTCGGATGGACAATTACTCCACCATTCCGAATAGCCCGTACTCCAGTTATTTGAATCCCCAGTGCGCCTGGCGATATAGCAGATTTTAATGATTTTTTAGTATTGTCCGAAATTTTTTCTTCGCCGGTTGGGAAGAATAGAACTCCGGGGCGCGGAGCAGTTACGGGAAGACTAGGGAAGGCCGTCTGCTGGTGAGTAATAGATTTGTTTCCTTGCCGTCGCCCGATGACAGTCGTCCAAGGTAGAGTCATATCCTTGGCGGGGGCAATGTTGACTTTTTCATTTGCGCAGCTATTTTTTGCGTTCTTGTCCTTTTCTTCAATAATTCCTTCTAATTTGGCTAGCTGTATCGCCATCTTAGCGGCTTCGTGGCTTAACTCAGACAGTATTGGAGTTATTATTTCCGACATTTCTTTTTTGGTCTGACATTTAAGAGCGCAATGAATGTCGTTTGTCATTCGCCTGATTTCTTTAATGAACATTGTAGATGATAGGTCTGAGTTGAATGCGTCTGGTTCTCTTAAGTTTGTGCCTTGAAGTGAGACATCACAGATTTCTTTTGGAGAAACCTCATGAGTAGACCGAGTTGTAATATTACTGCTACCTCGGCCTGCCATTTTGAGCTTTTAAATTTACATCAAGAATTAGAAGAAGAAGAAACTCACAGAACAGATTTATTGTTTTAAGCTTGTTCTGCTGACCGATTGAACGTCAGGTCAACAACCTGTGGCTGTAATTTAATTATTGTAGCAAATTATCACTAATTGCCCGGACACCTGTAGCTCGTTAATGTAATTGAAGTTATATTCAGCGGCTTAATTAATAATCGTTGCCACACAGATAGTACTAATTCACTCTGCTATGTATATATTTTTTCTGCTTTAGTCTTTTTTCTACTTTAGTCCTTTAATAAGTGATCAGTTCAACCCTCTTGGATGGAGGTTTCCTGTAGGAGTTACTGGTCCGAGGACCAGGACTTACCAATCAGGATAATGAACACGCTTATTAACACAAATGATACATAACACTGTAACTTAACACTATGATAGTTTATGAAGATTGTAAACTTTGTAAAGATTGTAAATAATAATCAGTAAGATTGTAAATAATAACTAAAATAAAACTAATGTATGTAGACACGAATAAAAGACACTAGTAAATTTAATTGTTCACTCGCGTCAGACTGGCGTGTATGGAGCACTTGAAAACGCGTCCACACAGCTCGACGTATCGACGTATATTCATCCAAGTATGGACCTCATAAAATCTCTTTGAATGAGAGCATATTTTGAAAATTAAAATTGTGTTAATTAATAATACATGACATATCACCCACCTCGTCCGCAGGCTTGGTCGGAGTGATCTCGATGGTCTCGTTGAAGCAGAGGCAGGCGCAGTAATGCCTGTTGGCATCCACATCCGTCAGGACGGCGACGAAGAACCGAGGTTCTTGCCTCGACCTCGAAAGCGCCCATCCCAGTGGCTGGCAGAACTGATAGTCCACACAAAGACGTTAAGACACATTCGTGTATATTTATAAACGTTACGTTAAAGAATGAAGATAGCTTATTTAAAAAAAATCAATAAACTTTTCAATTCCACGTAGATACTTTATTTTGACAGGAATTACAGACGACTAAAAGTTTTATATGTAGATAAAGTGAAGAAGAATTGAGTTCATGACGATAAACGTCTGGTGGATAGTGGCGAAAATCAAACAAAGATATGTCGCTAAAATTCAAAATCGAGACAATTATTGTTAATAAAAAATTTATCAAAAAAAAGCATGTGGGGATATTATTTACTAAATGAAGTCGATTTTTAACTGTAACTTCGAGAAACTCTGTAGTCGAAGGTGAGTTTTGGAAAAATCTCAAAGCTAGATTTTATGACGGGAAAAAGGGTGTTTGACAAGATGTTGTTCATTTATGATTTGCGTCATCTCAAAGATAAATGTTGGCTAGAAACGTACAAAAAAAGATGACATGATGAGTTCTCTCTGTATAGCTATTTAATTATAAATATCTGTGTATTTTGAATAATCTTACCCATTCTATTCCTTCAATGAAAGGTGTATCAGGCCAATTCTTTTCAGGAAATCTCTGAAGGATCATACCAGTGCTGACGCCGCCTCCTGTGAAAGTATATATTATAAAATAATGGCTTGTACAGAATAAAATAAACATAATCGCCCGCTGTGGTCTAGTTGGTTAGAGCTTGCTTTGCCGACCAGGTGGGTCTAGGTTCGATTCCCGGTAAGGTCAGTGTCAAAATTGGATTTTTTCAATTTTAATTTGAGATCTAAGACATGGGTGTTTGTGAAGTCAATTCTCCTTGAGTGTATCTCATGTGACTTTCAAAAGTTCTCATCGAGTATATCTCGTATGATCTTTCAACTTTAAAATATTTGACGCATTGGAGTAAGCTGTAATGTCAAATATTTTTTCTAAATTTATAAAAAAAAAAATTGTTCGAAATCGTTCAGTAATTCGTTAACAAAAAGTTTTCTATAATATTATTTTATTTTGAATAACAAATAATCAGAGAAAAAAACATGACACAAAAAAGAAGGATTTTGATATCAAAGACACATTGAATAACCATTGAACCTATTTCAAATAAATTTCAACATACTTGATGAAATAATAGATCACCATCGTCACGAGTTTTTCAACAACTTAAGTTATTTGGCGCAATTCCAATATGAAGTTAATTAAAAGAACAACTTATAAAAAAATATTATAATTAGTCATTGTTAAAACTCGACACAAAACCTGCATTTTTTTAATTATCGTAAACGGCGGATAAGGCGATAAACTCAACGACTGCACTAGATATAAATATTTTCGGTTATTTATAAACAAAGATTTATCCATGAGTTTTGACTCGACAGTTCCAAATTCACAGATGTTCTACTAATAAAAGCAAATGCGAATTATTGCCATGTGACCTAAATATTAAGAATGCAGTGAAGCCTTTTGCGGTAGGGTGTTTTAGGGGCTGTTTTTTCTCCGATACATCGATTATCTGATACACATTCTGTCTTGTCGGAGAATAGATGCGACAGGAAAATCTACATTTATGGAGAGACTAAATGCTGTCATAACAACTAACATCGCCGATAGTCGGGTCGTGTACTTCTGTACCACCAACTCACTTTCAAAGGACCGATAAAGTAAAAAATGGTAAACACTGGACAGATATTGCAAGGTAAAGGAATTTTTGGACGAAAAATAAAACGACTCCGACATTAAAATAAGACATGACTGCGATTCCAACTGTGACACGGAATTCGGTTAAAAAAAATATTTTTTCCTTCCTTGATATGGTCTTCAATAGTATTAATAATTTCCCCTTCTTCTAGTACACATGCAGTCATTATTTCACTAATCAATACAATGAGTAGGATAATTTGTCAATATATTTGACATACTAATACTGTATGTTCTTACGAATTACAACTTCCTAGATAAACTGGGGTTAGGTTTACCATCGGACCGGATTTTATGAGCTTAGACCGGAAACAACCCGGATTTCATTCGAGACCGAATTTTCGTCATGCCACACAATAAAATATTATAATTCATTCAAAACCATAGACACCGCACGTAATCAAATGAATGTTGAAATTATTTTCGACCAGATTAAAAAATTAGGACTTTTCCACCTGTGACCGGATTTCCTACCTTTACCTTTGCCACTGGCAATTTTTTTATTTGCATAAGAGTTGCAGTAAGCGTTCGAAATTTGGACAGGTTGAAAGTTGTATTGTGTCGTAGGATGGAATGGTCATGAATTTTTCGCTCAATCTGTCGGTGAAGAGCCATTGTTATCATCATGTAGAACTGGTAACTTAGAGAAGAAAGTGATTACGCACAAGTTCGCGTATCTAACAGAACATTGTCAGATAGCGAAAATAATTCTAATGAATAAAAGTAAAACTAAAAATAAGTAAATATTAATAATTACAAATTATTGTATTAATAACGTTATAAGTAGGCAGTGACTGTATTGTCCTTGATTTTATGCGGTTTTATTGAATTATGGAATGTATCCTCATGTTGAGTAGAAAGATTAGCCGTTTTTGTGCGTATTCGAAGCGTTTTTCCGGTAAAAAATACGTACAGACATATATAATAGATCATTTCATTAGTGGCCAATTTATTCTTACGTTTCAAATTTTCACGAACGAACTTAATTAAAGAAAGAAAAATCAACAAGCAAATCAAACAATCAGCTGTGAAATGAATACCGACAGCATCAGCTCACTTATCAATTATTTAGGACATTTAAGTAATTGCTTGCGGCTTTCAGTAAATTAGCCCTGCCACTACCACTACGAGAAATAATTAAAAGCACACAGATCCCGAAGATTTTTTGTGGCAAATAATAGATAATATAGGTGAAAAAAAGTTTTTAAATTTAATGTAGGAATACAAAAGCATATTTATTTTTTTTATAATAGCTGAAAAAAGATTTCTTTGGTACATTATATATTTTTTAAACCATGCCCATTGTCCGCCTTATACGTCAAGCCTATGTACGACAGTGGAGTTTATCTGGAGTGGCACTCATCAAACGACTTGTGTTTAAATGCTCCGTAATGATTTCATTTAAACCAGTGCTTCCCAAACGGCCGCGGATTATTCGTTTCAATTTAGCCCTACGCCACTCGGATACGGCAACTGACAAGTCAATTACGTTACCAATAATTTGTATCGAGTTTTCATAGATAGATTTGTTTTGTGATAAACTTTTTATTACATCGTATGGTTTGCGGCTTCAAAGGTGTTTATTAAATGTGAGCACATTAATTAGCAGAAGTTTTGTGTAACAAATTTAAATTATTAAGGTATTCCTGATGTATGTGTACATTTGATATCGGTATGGAAAGGTTTTCAGCACCGCAGGCGAAATCCTTTCGTATATTTGACACAACTTGAATAGAATTGAAAAATGTTAGTCATACAGTTTACAATATTTTAAGGGAACAAATTAAATGATCAGAGTTTAAATCCTTTGTTGGTCAGAATTCAAATAAAATTTTGGTCCGAATAAAATTTAATTTTTGGTCAGAAGAAAAATATCGTACGGTCAGATTTTTATAACCATTTTGGTTAGGTTAGGTTTCAATTATGACTATTTTAGATCAATTCTGACCATTAATTATGTATTCTGCCCTCTGTACACTGACCGATATATTATGACCATTTAATATAAATTCTGACAAATGTGATAAAAATTATGACCGAAACTGTATTAAAATTCAGACTGGAAAATTACGAAACATATTTGAATAGCATTTGTTCGAAGATCGACCTACTTATTGATTCAAAACACAAGAAAAGTCGGTAATCTTATCACTTTGCGAATGATAATAATATACCTTCCACAAACATTTATGTTCATAACTGTATATTTCGATTTTCATAGGTCAAGCGATCAAGCCATCAAAATTAATCAAGATCAGGTCTGATCTGATAATGATAAAATTGGTTTTAAGTTATTGATAACTTCTGTGACTGCTAATGCTGGTTACGTGAGTTATTATTTAATAGAGAATTGGAAACAATAATATATTCCATTAGGTCTTAAAATTATTCACTTTGTAGAGCAATCGATATATTAATTCGCGGACAAACCAATGTTATTTACTAATCATATTGTTTTGAGCATGGCAGATGTGACATTTTTTATATTATCATGTACCTATATGTTTCAGTGAAAGTGTATTTTGATTGAAAATACATTTTAATAGCGTTTTAGATAGTGCTCATATCCAAGCATTTTTTTTATCTATGTCCGCTCCCAATGTGGAGCATTCGGCATCCTAATGGAGGTAATTCCAGAAAAGTTTTTTTTCTATAACTACTTACTTGTTGCCGAATTCCTCGATCTTTATTTAAAAAAAGAGTATGGATATAAGGGTTGGGCTAGGAAAAGACTGGTGGTTAGCCAATCGCTGGATGTGTGGGAGGGAAACACACTCGCGCCTAACTAAAATTCTCATCGAGTTTATTTATCTTGTATGATCTTAAAACTTATAAATATGTGGCGCATTGGCATTAGCTGTAATGCCAAATATTTTTTTAATCTAAAATGTATTCGAACAGAAATCGATTGAAAAAGTGTTGGTTCTTTGGGACTCCAACCCGTGAGATCCGTGTCACGGAAGCCAACTTATATCTCTACTATTGAAAATGTATTGTCACTAGTGAAATTATATTCTTCTTCGAATTGAGATTGAAATCAAATTTTCCAGTAGCGAAATGACCAATTAATTAATTATTAAAATATTCAATCCCAGTTAATCGGGCAAAAGCTTCTATTATTGGGTTAGGTTAGTCGCCGTGTGTCTGTAAAATATAATTTCACTAATACTGAACAGTTGAATTGTAAATATATTATACGAGTACACTAGTGAAAATGGAGTTAATCTTAAAATACACTTTCGCTGTAGCATGTATATACATTAATGACAACAACATGTATGTTCTCATCTAAGGGTCAAACCTAAAATCCTTGACTGACTACATGCTCGTAACAAAAAATCAATAGTAAAATGACAGTGTTATTTTAAGATGTAAAATAATATTATTTACCCAGTATTGTTCACAAAAATAAATTACAACTAATT
The DNA here is from genome assembly GCA_030503985.1 of Himalopsyche tibetana. NCBI lineage: Eukaryota > Metazoa > Arthropoda > Insecta > Trichoptera > Rhyacophilidae > Himalopsyche > Himalopsyche tibetana. The sequence continues at coordinate 28,423,232 of JAPJYX010000030.1, forward strand.
ATCATTACACAAAAATACGAAACTTTGTTCATGAAATCTCATCATAACGTGATAGTTGTTAGTGTTGGGACTTGTTTACTCTCCGCTGTAAAATTGAAGTTCGTGGAGATTTGCACTTTAAGGAGGAATAATGCAAACGATAATCCAAAAATATGTAATTATAATTAATATATATTTTTCCTGAAATGTTCATGTAGTGTTTTTTTTATAATGTTTACCTTAACCCAGCGATTTCTAACCTGGGAGGCGTGGGCTATTGCAAAGGGAGGCGCGAACAGTCCAAAATATTTATTTACTTTTTTAAAACGTGTCTTTATTACTAAATGAAATAAAGACACTGATAATGAGTAGGTTACGGCAGCGATTTCCAACCTGGGAGGCGCGAACAGTCAAAACTATTTATTTACCCATTAAAACGTGTCTTTATTGCTATATGAAATAAAGGATAGGGAGGCGCGAAGATTTTTTTTCTTCAAAGGGAGGCGCAGTAACATAAAGGTTGGAAACCACTGCCTTAATGACAAGAGAAGAAAAACAATCATTTCAGTTATTTGTTTTGAAAACAGCAACTAATAAGGTGCAGGTTATCAGTAATTGGACGCTGCCAAATAAATCTCAACTGTGCCAATACAACATTATATCATTGTTTACAAATTTACAATTCCAGATATTGGATCTAGGGTATAATACTAATTACATGAATTAAAAATATATAACGAGGAAATTTAGAAACCAAAGAAAACGATATTAAATTCCTTATAACATTTGAACGCTTTATGTTACGTCAAATTCACATTTCTAATGTTGATATTCAGCATTCATTCTACGCTGTTTATTTCAAAACTGACAACAATTTTACTGAAAAAATTTTAATCGTTCGATTTTTGTCAACTTTGATAAGTTTTGTCACCAGCTAAAGACTCGAGTTTTCCTTTTACGGTATATAAGGACATCCAAGTGCACATATGGATTTAAACTAACGATTACGACCTTATATTGTAAAATTAAACATTCATTGATTGAAAGACATTATTATAAATATGTTCAAACCACATCACTATAGGTTCAAAGCCGACTTAATGTTTGGCCTTTTGATATACTTAATAAGTACTAATAGATATATAGTACTGAAATACAGATCAAGAATTAATGTACCTAAGTACATGTTCCACAATTAAAATTTGATCAAATTTGTCAACTTCCTGTTAATTCCATGCAAATAACCACGAGTCGATATTTTTGTCCAAATTCGAAACATATTTCGCATACAACGTAATGAATGTTTTTGTTAGGACAGTGACAAAAACATTCACAATACTTTTCAGTTTTCTGTCATTTTAACACTCTCGAGGTCAACTTTTTTCCTATTCTAATCATGTTTTTAAGTCAAATGTCTATAAAAATCTTACATGTTGCGTTTTTTTCTATTCCTTTACATTATATGATAGCTTAAAAACTAATAAAGGTTTGAACTCTTCTTGTCATATTTCTCTCACTTAAAACGTAATTATGGTTTGAAAACAAGAATGAAATCGGGTACAGAATAAAAAAACAAAATTTAAAATTACCTTGAAAATAATGTACTAAGACAATTATCTGAAAAGGTAGTGTGTTAACATAACAACAAACACTAATCGTTTTCATATGTTGTTAATAAATGCTTAATAAGTAGGCACTGCCTGTTGATCAGTAAAAGACCATTATGACTATTAAGTAATTCTCACAGAAAAATGTAACTTAGTACTTTTACAAACATTCTTGATGAGCATATTTTGCGTATGGATGTGGGTTCCTACTTGAGCTTTGAAATTGATAGGATCGAGCAGCGAAGATGCGAATCAATCATGTAACTTTTATTAAATATGTAAAGGATGCTTACTCTCTTTTTCGCGGTCATACCCGACGATGACGAAGTAGTCAGCGAGTCTGGCCATGGTAAATTTATGTCCGGAGGCGATAACACCCTTCATTCAATTCCATGCAAATTGACAGATGATTGAAGAACACCGCTAACATTTCTACCTAATTGGAAATTAACTAAACATTTTTGCACAATCTCACGCACACATTTTTCCGTATGTCACAACACATTGGCACAATTCACTTTAAAGCCATCGAATTACCCAAACTCAAGAGATATATTCGATAAAGACCCCGCGTAATATTTAAAAACACTATCTGACAGTCACGGAATTACACTCCGATAGAGGTTAGGTTATAAAAAATAAAAATAAACTGATTTTGATAACTCGCGGGAATGGCACACAACGTAACACCGATGATTCTTAACAATGCTCAAAATATGTAAACAGTTGCCACACCCATTCATTTATTAAATACGACCGCCATACACACATCATCTCGCCATTTTTATAACTATCACTTTTTATAAAACCAATATTATACGTACATACACTTGTCTTGACACTGGTACACTTGTTCGATTTTAATTTGTAGCTAAGTTCATGGTACGTATTTCGTTAATGTTGCACAATACATATTTTCAAAAAAATGTCTATCATGTTGATTCATATTCAGATTAATTATATGATAATATAGGTACGCTAATCAAAAAATAAATAATATTTTTCTTTTCTAGTTTAATAAAACTATTTTGTTAATCAGAAAATTTGGTAGAATATGTCGATATCAAAATGTTCAAAAATAGGCTTGACATGCGGTGATTTGTATTATCGAACGTCAGAAGCTGATTTATTTTAATTCTACTTGGAATTTATTTTTTGTTTCTAAATTATCAAGCTTCTCTCCAAGTTCGCTGAACTAATCGAAACGCTTTAACGAAATATTGTTGGTATCAGTGTTTTCATTTCACGGCCATTTTGAATAGTATTTATTTACAAATTTTTCTAGCTGTCAAACTGTGATGTTATGGTAGTGTCAGTGATAAGACTGAAAGACCAGGCATATAATAGTATCTTATTAGTTTAATAATATTGAAATGTCTGAGTCATCTGAAATACACAATTTACAGAAAGAGTTAAGTAATCGTAAACACATTAACTCATATATACCAAAGAAAGTTTTAAAAATAATTATAGTCGGAGACTCGAGCGTAGGTAAAACCTGCTTGACTTACAGATTCTGTCAGAGGAAATTTTTAGAGAAAGCAGACGCGACCATCGGCGTAGATTTTCATGAAAAGACAGTAAAAGTAGGAGAAGAAGACGTTAAAGTAAGCAACCTTTGACTGTATAATATTTTAACCTAAACCTAAAGATAATTTGTCATAGAATATTATCGATTTGTATATAAGGAGTCAAATTAAAAAACGTACGCATTTTTCTTATTAAAGCTCTTTGTTGGTTTCGTTTCGTGAATAGATACTTATATGAGTATGACTTGTTTACTTTTACAAATTTATTGTAATATTCAGTCAAAACAAGAGTGTTTCTTTTTCGAGCCCTAATGTCGCCTACGCAGTGGCGTAGCAAGGTGGGTGCGGCAGGGGCGGAGCGCTCCAGGCGGCACATTTTTGAGGGCGGCATTTTTAAAAATACATAAAATATTTTTCGAGAAATAATATTTATACATAAAAAAAATTAGCCCCCTGCAGTAAAAACTCCTAGTTCATAGATAAATAATAGTAGAAGTGTTTTAAAACCAAATCAGAGGAATTATTGGGGGCGGCAAATTCAAGGACCGCCCCAGGCGGCAAGACCCCTTTCTACACCACTGTGCCTACGGTGACTTTTGTTATCATGGTTGTATTATCATTTTCATTATTAAAATGTGCACCAATTCATACAGTTTACTCTACAAATATCTTTATAATAATGACTTCCTTCAGCATTGAATGGCCAATATGGTAAGAATTAAAACGTCTTTTTTTTCCAGTTACAGTTATGGGACACAGCTGGCCAAGAGAGATTTCGAAAGTCTATGGTTCCTCATTATTACAGAAATGTTCACGCTGTTGTCATTGTCTATGATATAACTAAAATTAATTCCTTCAACGTAAGTGTCTCGTTTATTGTCATAGAAACGTATGCATGATTCATAATATTCTACCAAGGATCCTTAACCCTTTACACTCCTTAATTGATATATTTTCATACCATAATTAGTCTTTAACTAATTTTATTACAGTATAATTATAACAAAAAATATTTCAGTGGTATATCAAAAATCTGTATTTGAATGAAATGAAAATCTTAAAATAATTTTTAATTTAAAATTACTATTGTCAGATTGGTAAAACGTTATTTTTGTAAAGTTTTTATTTTATGTCGCCTGCTGTGCAATGTTCCCGCTAAGGTGGGCGCGCACACCTCCCAAAATGTGCCCGCACACATTTTTTCATCCCCGCACTAGGCCGCACACAGAAATATTGTAAAAATAAGTTTGTTTCACCAAATTTTTATATTTGCGCACATTTTTTATTTTGCTGAAAATTTACTGCTCACAGAAGTTAATGGTCCGCACACACAATAGAAAAATTAGAGGGAACGTTGCTGCTGTGGTCTAGTTGGTTAAAGCTTGCTCTACTGACCAGCCGGGTCTGGGTACAATTCCCGGTAAGGTCAATGCCAAATTTAAATTTGAGACAAGACGTGGGTGTTTCCGATGTCAATTTACCTTGAATTGATCTCGAGTGACTTACAATAAATTCTCATTGAGTTTTTCTCGTATGATCTTTCAACTTTAAAATATTTTGCGCATTGGCTGTAATGTCAAATATTTTTTTCATCAAATTGTTTTATTGATATTTTATTTTTACGTCACCATTTACTGTTCAAAACCTTTATGTTAAATTTTTCCATTAAGCAGTTATGTAGAGTTATTTCATTTGGGAGTTCATGGGCAAAGTAAATTTGGCAACCATTGAATCTACATGAATGTTTGGAATAATATTATCTTTTAAAAAAACGGAAATTCCTCCTAACCTCATGAATTGATGTATTTATTTTAAAACAATTTGTTTTATTGTAAAAATATATTTTATCAGTGAAAACTGACTCAAATAATGATATGATTGATTAAGGGTGTGGACACAGATGATTTAAAGCAGGAACATCAAACATGTGGTCTGCTGGCATATTTACTGCCACCATTATTCATTATTAAAAAATAACAAAGCTGCACAGAGATCAAAAAATTTTTTTTCAAAAGAGTCTTTTTCTTTCAGTCTGTTGAAGGATGGGTAGCCGAATGCGCAGCACAAGGCATGGACAATGATATTCCTCGAGTTTTAGTCGGTACACAGTGTGACCGAGGGAACAATAGGGTTGTCAAAACTTCCACAGCCCAGAGATTAGCTGATCGTCATGGCATGCCTGTAAGTAGATAAAGTTTCAGTTATATAATGGCAATGATTCAATTGCAACATTGAGAATGTTGTATTCTAGAACGTTGATAATCTAGAAATGAATAGAGATTCATTATAGATTTTTTAATATAGTAGATGAAATTTAAACAGTAAATTAGTATTAATAGTTTGAAATTAATAAATTCATTAATAGAAAAGAAACGTTAGCAAATAACATATTGAATAACATTTAATTTATTTCTATTGGATTTTACCATACCTAATGTAAGTAATTAATTAGTAAATTTAACAATATACTAAATTTGGCTTGATTAATTACTGGTGTAAAATGTTTTTTCACATGTCACTAATAATTTCTTTAAGTCAGGGGTTCTTAACCCCTTGCCCGCGGGCGCAAGCACGCCTTTTTTGTGCGCCCAGCAAAGTATCAGATAAAATTTTAAAAGCCCAAAATATAACCATATCCATGTTATTTTAAAGCAGCTAAGGAAACGATAGTAAAATTAATACATAAATATATACTACTTTTTAATACTGTGTATGTAAATCTGGTTTTTTTAAAAATCCGGCCTGTGCCCGCCACTTTTCTCCTAAATCTCAAGTGCGCCCGTCACAGCAAATAGGTTAAGAACCTCTGCTTTAAGTAAATGTCTTCATAGTATTGTTAAGAATAACATAAATAATACTTATTTGATTCAAGAATTGTTAAAGCCATTTGAAACGCTTGTCACGCTGAGTATGTATAAAAACATTTGATTTTAAATCTCCTTTCAGTTGTTTGAGACTTCAGCACAGCTCGACTCGGAAATCGATACAGTGGACGCTATTTTCATGACCTTAGCTCACAAGCTACACAACCAGCGACCGTTCAGGGTCGCCTCTTTAGAGCAAGCTCCTGAGAAGAAAATTTTAAAACTCTCTATGAGAAGAAACAGGTCTGCGAAGGCTTCCACAGATGTCTGCGGTTGTCTTTGATTTGATAAGATTATTTTTTTACTCATCGTCATATATACATACACAAGACATTTTTGATTTATTTAAACTGTTTATACTTATACTATTATGCAAAGCGATATGTTTGCCTGAGTCAACCTGTCTCATATTCGTACTTCTTCAAAAATGAGCATTTGGTTTTAAGATATAGGCATATTTTGTAACAGAGAATTACTACTAAAATTCAATTCAAGTTCGATTGAAACTCAATCCTTTATCATATTAGTTATTTTCAGACAAATACTCAAGGTTTCTTTTACAATTGAAGAATTCCATTATGAAGCTAAACATGATAAAATTTATTAATACATTCAATGAAATTGTGGTTGTGAAAAAAAATTTCCTTTTAAATTTTTTATTATACAATCACTTGTGATTATTTAAAATAAATGTCTACAGGTTTCAAAGCACCATGGTAGCATGCTTGTAGCATTATATTTTTGTATAAGCTTTCAAGCATTCACAGCGTGTATTCATAAAAAAATAAAATTGAATAGATTGCGTTATGTTTATACAAAAGTTCTGCTTTTAGAAGTAAGGTATGTCTAGGCTTTTGCAGTTTTTATACGTATAAATATTATTTCAGGGTGATACCCTATTTGGCAGGTGGTAATCGGCCAACTTCATCAGGGAATCATTTTCTGAACACTTCAATATGGGAATGAATCCTACAATGTTTTCAAACAGTTCTGGTGATAAAAACATTGCTAATTATTGCCAGAGTGAATAATGGATTCAGGTGGTAGAGTTGGAAGGCAGAAATATTTCTTTCTTTTTAACAAGTTTAAGCGTTGAAAAATGAAGCTGGAAAAGAACTATTTGTTTGTTAGCCGCCTTTACCCGTGTTTAGGATTGGACGGTTGGGGAGGAATTTACTAGGTTAGTGCAAAGATAATAGTGGTTTTTTGTAAATAAATAACTTCAATATTTTATAAGAAAAATGCATATTCGGTATAAGATATAATTTCCATTTTAAGTACATATATTACTGTTTCCTGTCTATTGACCAACTTATTGATTTCTCCCATATAAAAAAAAATTGGTTAAAAAAATCTGAGGAAGAACCTCTGAGATTCTCAAGCAATTGATGCATGATATAATGGTGAATGATCTATCCCGAGATTGAAAAACTGTGAATCTTGAAAATCCCGAGATCACAAAAATTGCCCAGGACCGGATTCCCTACTAAACTTGCAATTTTAACATGCAGAGTAATTCAACATCGAAAGTTATCTAGTCTTTAGAATTGAAACCTTGTTAACAGACAGCAATAATTACTCTCAACAATGTAAAAAGTGACCATGGTAAATAATACTAATTATAGAAAATAGTGAAAAGATTTTTTTTTGTTCTAGGACGCATTTAAAATGTGAATCCTTTAAAAATGATTATCAATTGATATTATACAAAATAGGTTAAGAAATTTTTACAAAGTTAATTATTTAAATATAAATTGTTGTAAGCTATAGCGATGCGTGTTCTATGTATGCACGCTTAAATTTTGCCAAAGTGATTAGACTGCTTGTTTTAAAATATATATTATATATGTATTATTTTTCGTAAAAAAAATGCAATTTTTCTTAGAGGCAAACATAAAATTTTTCTTATCGACGTAACAGTTAATGATATCAAAATTAGTGTTCAATTATAAACAGGTCTTCCATGTTTTTTACTCTAAACTATCTCCTTAGTCTTAAATATCTAAAATATTATTTTTTATATTAACATTTAACTATATATCAATTCAATTTAATTATCGTGTATTCGTAATACTAAAAGCAAAACAATTCATTCTTTTACACATCTATAAAAAATTACTAACTGTTATAAAAAAGCTTGTTTTACATTTATCAAATTTGATAATTCACTGTTACATTATGATTGTATTTTATTTATTTTAATGTTATGTATATTTTATTGCTAATCTCCGTCTTTTTCTATGATATATATTCATTGATATTAACAATTTTCAATTGAAAACTGTGAAAGAAATCATAGTTTTACTTTGATCTAACAAAATGGATAACCTAATATGGAGTGCATAGTGATATGCCGATGGTTGCCAAAAACAAAAGTACTGTCCCGGTGTTAACTGTTAATTCTTGGTGGAGAGGCACTTTTTCTTATATTGGTTTAAATTGTTTTGTGCTGGTTTCACATTTTTTCTACTGATCAGGACCAGTTACACTTATCGCGAGCATTATCAACTGTTTTTTACACTCTTGCTAAGTACGAATTGGGTAACTGTTAAATTTTGATTCAATATAATCTATCATTAAAAATTAATTGATTTGGCATTTACTTGGTAGAACTCCATTTATAACAGATTAAAAATAACAAAGTATTTTAGTTCTACAGTTTTTAATAATTTTATTCGTTGATAGCTATTTCGGCTTGCGCCATCGTCAGAACTATGTTTAAACTAATCTTTTGCTCAGCTATATATACTGGCTCTGAAGAGATACACAATGCATCAAGTTATTCACTCTAACATCCTAATTATAATTACAATATTACACTTATCAAATGTGATTCTAGTTTTTCAAAGTTCTTTGAAAAACTAGAATCACATTTGATAACTTGCAATGTATTTTTTTGCAACCAATTATATGTATGTACTGTGAAATATTTAATGAGCCATTTCATTATATGAAATTTGTAAAGTAAAACTATTTATATTAATCCTTATCAAAATAAGAGGCATCTTTTGCAATTTATTGTAATCTCGTTTACGCCAAAATATTTGCGAAATTATATCTACCTCATATCATATCAACTAAAATGTGGATATTCTTGAGCACAACAAAATTATATTTTGACTATCTGTACATGCAAGTATTCACGGACACTTATTTTTGCAAATGGCAATAAATTTACATGTGTGACAGCGTAACAGCCGACTGTTGTATTGATTGTTGCAATGTAGCATTCACTGTATGCGACCAGTCTTATGCAGTCAGTCTGAACTCAACTGATAAAACCATAAAAAATGTATAAATTATTTTTAATTATGTTTGGTCCCCGCGTGGAGCATGTGTATATTTTATATCATTCATATGTCATCATTAAAAATATACTTTTTATGATAAGTGATGTCAAGACTGAAGCATTCGCAACATGCTAAATGATTACTTTGTCAAGATTGCAAACTTCGTAACGCACAAAATACTGAAATTGAAACATAAATATCACATTGGAGTTTTTTTCTATATGAACATATTTGATGATTAGTTTTAAGACTCCAATTTTCCAATCTCTATTTTCAATAAAATCTCAATGCACCTTTGTATGCAATGTTGCAAATTGTGGCATTACGACCTTTGCACTCGAAGGCGACAACATGTTTTGTGAATTTTTAGATTATTTTTACTTCTTCAAATATGAAATTATTTTATTGAAAACTTTTTTAAATTAGGTTTTTGTAAGATTATAAAAAAATATATAAGTATCAAACTTATTATTGAACTGATTTTGTTAACCAAATATTTCTATTATTGTATAGATAAATGTCTTCTATCAGAGTGAATTTTTCATTTTAGAAGTATTAATATTAATAAAAAAAAAGGAAAGCTGCCATGCCATTGTATAGTTAATATTTTGCTAGTCCCTTATTTATTTAAAATTATTTCCCATTATTTATTATAAAATTTTGAAAGGTAATTGTCAATTTCTAAATTAAAACAACGAAACAGTTGACTGTGTACCTAATTGTTTTTTAAAAACCATGAGAGATTGATGTGTTATTTTTAATGAGAAGCTGAGCTTATATTAACAAATTACCCTTTACGCCTTACATAAACTGAAAATTTTCAATTTATTGGTTCACGTTGGTCAAGTACTGCATAATCTTACGAATGCATTAACTATTTATATAAATTTACCTCATGTACGGTGTCAACTTCTTCCGCTCTTTGACAATAGATTCTCGGATATGCACATATGAATCGATAAATGTTATGTGCACCCAAGTCCGCTATAAACTTGTCTGGACATTTTGGTGGAAATTAATTCTTTATAAGGGAAATATTTTCAGTTCACAATAATATAAAATATTTTTTTTTTATGAAAAATTAGGTTGAACATTGAAGTTTTTGTCATAAGTGTCCAAGTCCAAGCCATAGTGTAAATCATACATGCTTAAGTCTGTTTAAGCATATCCAATGCAGCAACAGCCCAGTCGCGCTGTTGTTTTTTTGACTACTCGCTTGGAATAAAGGTTTCTCATCTTTGTAATGTGATTTTTACGGTAAAATAAGTATTTTTTAGCCACATTTGTCTTAAAAGAAGTAAAGATCAAAGGAGAAAAAAAAAGAAAAAACAAACCCAAATCCACATGTATTCTAGCAAAACTGCCTAAGTCCATATTACAAACCTATTTTATTTTGTGACTAATGAAAATATAACCCAAAATGTAGTGTTTTATTAGTTATTTATTTACAATATTTGTTATAAATGAAATGCTTTTTATCCAAAGTTTAGTTATGTGTGACAGCATAAGACATTTATCGAGTTGTACAACTAATATAATTTTGTAAAGTTGTTTTACATCAGCCCAGTTAAGTATTCGATTATATGTTTTTTAATGTAAGAAATAATGGATATATTTCTTCATTTGGATAGTTCAATAGCATTTTTATTTATTTGCAAAATTTTGTGAAAAGATTATTAGTTTTTTGAATAAATATTACAAAATTTTACACTATACAATTATTATATTTGGAATTTCAATAAACTAATGTATGTAGGTATTTTGAAGATGTTTTGGATTGACTGTCTAAAATAATGGAACAACAGTTTTCAGTTACTGACAAGATTGCATGTTAAATAGATGTATATTGAACTTCTCTTTATCTTATGTTTGTATTCTGTGAAATCAGAAAGGGGTTTTTATGAATTCTGTCATATTCCACAAATTCATTAAAGGTATCCAAGCAGCGGCGTAGCCACCTCCTAGCAGTCACGCGATGCATGAGGGAACATCAAAAAGGGGGGACACAAATTTCTACATACTCAATATGCATAGCAAACTGCGTGCTGTTTGCATGAGGTTACCAAATTTCAAGTTACGCCATCGCATCCAACAAACTATTGACAAGTTAAAAAGCAATTTAGGTTGCATCTTCTTCTTCTTTGGCCATGTTCGCTCCCTATGTGGAGCATATGGCCGCCACGCGGCACCTCCATGTTTCCCTGTCTCCCGCCAATAGCTTTGCTTCCTCCCATGACATGCCAGCATCCCTCAGTTCCGCCGAGTACATCCTATGGATAGTACCCGACGGACGTCCAGGACGCCGGAATCCCACCGGTCGAAAGAAGAGGCAGGCAGGATTGAGGCTTTCCGGAGGCATCCGCAGCACGTGACCCAGCCAGTTCCAACGTCTCTCCATAACCACTGACGTGACGGGACGCTGTCTTGTACGCTCCCTTATCTCTGAATTCCTCACAAAATCAAACCACCTCACCCCCATTATCCGACGCAAGCATCTGTTCTCGAAGCTCAGTATACGGTTTTTCTGAGTCTTCGTCAGGTGCCATGATTCGCAACCGTAAAGCATTACCGGCAGAATGCAAGCGTTGAACAAGTGGCATTTGGTTTTAATCGAGTACAGCTGTGTGTCCCAGACAGTCCGCATTGAGTTGAATGTGGCTCCAGCCATTCCTAAACGAATGGCGAGCTCGTTTTTTGTACTACCGTCTTCGGGGATATGTACGCCGAGGTATCTGAAGCTGTCAACCCTCTCGATGATCTGTCCCGCGCTAGTAAGGGTCCTATCAGAGTCATGACAGGTTTGGTTACACATCACATTGGTCTTACTAGTATTAATTTTTAGACCAATGCGACCTGAGTTAGTTCCTAACCCATCAATAGTCTCCTGGATGCCCTCAATGGATTTATCGAATATTACAGCATCATCGGCATATTCAAGGTCACACAGCTTCAGACCGGGACCAACAGCCACACCTCGATCAGGCGGAATTGACCTGCGAAGTATGAAGTCAAGGATAATAATAAACAGGAACGGTGCAAGAACGCACCCCTGTCTCACTCCGGTAGTGACCCCGAACCATTCGGTATTTGAGTCACCGATTCTCACGCAACATGCACTATTCTCATGTAAGGATTTGATAATGGCCACAATCTTTGGCGGAATCCCGTAGGCATCCAGTATCCTCCACAAAGAGGGTCTGTGCGGACTATCAAATGCCTTCTCATAGTCGACGAAACAACAAGCAAGAGCACTGTTAAATTCATTGCTCTGCTGGAGGAGACATCGAAGATTGTGTATTTGGTCCGCACACGACCTTCCAGGGAGGAAGCCCGCTTGATTTTTCCTAAGTATTTTCATAATGGGACCTCTTATTCTCGCCAAGAGAATGTGTGCCATTACCTTCCCAGGAATACTGAGAAGAGTTATGCCTCGGTAATTGTTACAGCTGAGGGGATCACCTTTTTTGTGGAGTGCTAACACCTCACCGTCCACCCAGTCCCTAGGACAACGCTCACCGTCCCACACCCTGGCCATCAGGTGATAGAGAGGATGTAGGACGGCGTTAAGACCACATTTCAGAAATTCCGAATGTATTCCGTCTCCACCCGGTGCTTTGCCGTTTTTAAGCCTCTTCACTGCCAAGATGATTTCGGCATGTGTGGGCGTACGGTCTGAAATACCGGACACTCGGGGGAGGTCCATAGATGTAGCCTCTTCGGTTACGTCAAAAGGGTCCTGGGGGGGCGGTCGGTTCAGCACCTCGCAGAAATGATCCTTCCAAATCTTTTTAACGCTTTCTGCGTTTGACTCTATTGCTCCATCAGGGCCGCGAATTGGCCCGGGAGTCGGTGGTCGCTTTCCGCAGACCTCGCGCGTGATTTTAAATAACTTCTTGGTATCATTTCTGCAGGCCGCCACCTCAGCTGTCTCAATTTGCCGATCCAAGAATCGGCGCTTGTCAAGTCGCGCAGACTTCTTGACAACTTTGTCCTGATTACGATAATCAGCGCGACGTTCTTCAAATTTTTCAGGGTCAGCTTCACTGTCCTTCAGTGCTTTTAGCCTGGCCCGCTCTTCAATTCTCCTCCACGTATTTTCGGACATCCATTTTGGTTGCCCCTCCCTCCGGAATCCGAGAACATCTTCGGCCGATGATGCAATAGCACGTTTGATACAGCACCAGTCCGCCTCAATGCGATCGGACCCGGATATAGGTCGCACGGAGACACGATCTATTTCCTTCCTTACAGCAATCTCGAATTTTCTCGAGATCGAGATAGGTTGCATCAGTAACAGATAACTATGATTGTCATGAGACTGACCATCAGGAAGGTCAACAGCTTCAGATACTTTGGATGTCCTGGAAGATGGCAGTAGAAAGGAGCCTAGTTTTATAGCCCTAAGAATGGGTTAAAACCATATTCAATTGGATGTAATCCATACCTAGAGCAATAAAATACTGTCTAGCAGAAGTAGCAAAATGTCATTTTTTGCAATCTTAGTGTAATTTTATATTAGCAAAACATGGATTCTGACAAACATTATGAGGAAATAATGTATACATTAGAATAGATGATGTTTGGGTTGGATATTGGGGGTAAGGCGTTTGGCTTAGTGAATAATTTGTAGATTAGAGGATGGACCGGCCAACTTACCAAGAATTTTTTTTGTTTAAATAAAATAGAAACGCTGACAGCCTCCTGTGCATTAAAGAAAGGTGGTTAGGATTATCAGAAAGAGATAGGCTTCATTAGAATATGTAGTGTATATTGCATAAAAAAAGAATATTATAATTTATGTATATTTATTTCAATTTGAAATGTCAACTTAATACGGGAGAAAAATTTGAAAAACAATTCAATCAGAAGCTGAACCACTCCTTGCTGAAGATCTTGACGATGCTGAACCACTTCTTGAGCCGCGTTGGGATCCCTGCAAATAGAAATAATCAACTATGGAGGCATCAATTTTACATAACGCGTATTCATCTACAAATTGTGATTGATCAAACATATTCTGACTGGACCTTTTCGATACAAAACATGTTAGGCGACTTATTCCAAATTTAATATCGTGCTCAGTGGAGTCTCTTAAAGTAAACTAAAATCAATAAACAATAGCCTGTGATAAGATTTTTTTTTTCAAACCGTGCCATTCTCACTATTATCCAGAACGATTTTATAAAGAAATCAGTAGTAAATCTGCCATACATGAGGACCAGTTATACTCATCGCGAGCATTATCAATAAATAATGTGGAATTCATAACATGAAATTGGTTTATTTTTTTCACAAGTAAACATTAGTTTAAAGAATGATTACTTTTATACCTCCAGCGTAACATACATGGCATAGTTAATAATGTATTTTTGAACAGATAATGAAGAATTGAGATTGCAAAGGTTTAAAAATTGAAAGACAATACTTTGCCAAAATAAACTGTGAATGAAATTTGTACGTACCTGTCTCGACCTGCTACCAGATCTACTCCTGGATCTTTCTGATCCGCTTCTGGACTTGGATCTCGATTTGGAACGTGACTTTGATCTGGATCCTGACTTAGATCGTGACTTTGATCTCGACCTCGACCTGGACTTAGAGCCTGACCTTGAACGTGACCCGGATTTTCTGGAGCTGGCACGAGATCCCGATGCGGCTCTCGAGCCAGAACCGGATCGCGATCTGTTGGATTTCGAGCTAGCCCGCGATCCGGCCGGAGAAACGGAAGCTTTCCGAGAGCCAGAACGAGATCGGGATCTCGATCCGGATGCTGCTCTGGAGCTCGCTCTGGAACCAGCTTCGGATCCTGATCCCTTTCTAGAGCCGGAATTTTCTCTAGATCGGCGGGAAGTGGCACCACTTTTAGAACCTGCAGGGGATCGCGACCGTGATTTGCTTCGTGAATTCCTGAAAATTTCAACAGGATATGTTTCTTAGTGAATTAAAATGAGGTGAAAATGAATATCAAATTAACCCATTGATTAGTATCAACGTAGATGAACAGCCACATTCTAGCACCTTTAATCCTCGCGCTTGTAATTTTAAATGTTATTATTTTTCTGCATAATTGTCCAAAATATGTATTATGAAATATTTCTAAATATAAATCGAACGTAAAAAAGCTGTCATGATTTACATAGCAGTCAATTCCCTATGGTGGTTTTCTTAGAATCATTACAAATGTCTCAGCAACACTTGTTTCGTCGTTTTGTAATTAAACTTTACCATCTAAAAGTAAAAAAATATTAATCCAAGTAGAATTTATTACAATACGATTAATGAAAAATAAGAAAAGAATAAATAAAAAAAATGTATGCGTTTGTTTGGTCGAGTGGTCAACGTCGTTGGCTTTGGTTACGCAGGTCCCAGCGGGTTCGAATCCCAGTACGGACAGTTTTATAAATTGATTATTCAATCGATTTATGAATTTCTGCTCGAAGGCATGGATATACGTGATGTCTTGAATTTCCCCCTCCCACCCATCTTATCCTATGAACAGGGCGTATCGAGAGCGGTTAGCTAACCACTAGTCTAGTCCTGTCCTAGCCCTATCCTTCTATTCCTACTCTCTTTGGAAAAAGAGAGGTTGAGCAACTTAGTAACAAGCAGTTCTCGTAGAAACACATTATGTTGAGATAAACTCCATTAGGAGTCTATATGCTCCATATTGGGAGCGGACATGGTAAAAAAAAAAAAAATACTATCTAGTCAAATAAAAATGATAGTCACAAACTTTTAAGCCTTAATGCTCTCTTAACACATTGGTTACGGATGACTCGTATACGAGTCTTTTCGCCGGTCTGACTTACGCGTTGAAATATATACATCCAATGCGACAAATGTTTTAGATTCTCTATGCAGATGGCGTAACAAATGATTGATGCATCATTTAAAAAATAAAATATTAAAATATATGCACAAATATTTTTTTTATTCGGTGATTTCGGCGATGAAAAATCAGCAGACAGTTAAAATAAAACTTTAAAAAATAGGCCACCAAAATATAAGCAATTGTAGGCTAAAAATAGGCTTTTATGTTTTCTAATTTTGTTTTGAAATAAAATAAACAGGAGTAAATATTTATTTGACTTGTTATTTATTACGTTTTCGATGAAATATATAATTCTATGTCAAATACCCGATTTTCTATATTAAAAAATACAAAAGATGAGTATCGCTAATAAAAGCAGGCTAAAATATATAAAGTATTATGCAACAAAGTGTTGCACAACTGGTGTCCAAATTATTTTTTTGAATGTCAAATAGTTTTAAAGTTATTTTTTTTTTTCAAAAGTACCTAATTTTTTGCAAAATTTCGCAAAAATGCCCCGATGCGAATGAGTTAAAATAAAATAGTAGTCTTGTTAAATAATTTATCAAAACTAAAACAAATATATTTCTATATTATTATTTTTTTTAACCATGTCCGCTCCCAATGTGGAGCATATGGACTCACACATCACATACATCCATGCCTTTGATCAGAAATTCATAAATCGATTGAAAAATCAATTTATAAAACTGTCCGTACCAGGATTTAAACCCGGGCCCTCCGTAGCCCAAGCCAACAACGTTGACCACACAGGCGGCTTTATATTTCTATATATAAGAGGTAAACTACACTATGTCAATGGCGTCTATTTTTTTCCTATGTCAGTTTAAAGCTTCTTATTGAAGTTTATGTTAGAAAATCACTGGTTTTCTCAAAAAATTTGTTAAGATCATTGATTTGATGATACTTCTGTTGTTTTTCTACAATGCCACTGCAAAAATCGTTGTGGGGTATACTATACTTTGTCAATATCTCAATTTGTCTAAGTCTTGTTTGAGTCACAATAAAAGTAACATTTACACAAACCTTTGTGGTTCAGTGGTGTCCATAGGTTCGTCTTCCTCCTCAGCCTCTTCCTCTTCATCCTGAGAAACGAAACAAATGATATGAATGTTGAATAACATTGCATATTGCACAATTATTGAATGTTAGTGACAGAAATAAAATACCTCTTGGGGTGGTTCAAGTTGTCTCTCTCGGAGTCTTTGCATACGATGCTCTTGCAGGGCGAGGGGTCGATGGCGGACAACCAATCGAGTGCCGCCGGGACCACCCGGACCTAGTCCTGCACGCTGTCTTCTCTTACTCAAACGTACTCGTGTTTCCAGCTCATTGTAATATACCGCACCTTCACGGACCACCTAAAGATAAAAAAAAATGTATTTTCAAGTAATGTTAGTTTAAGTTCACCATGCACTCTGAAGAATTATGTCTATGCAATTTATATATTGGCGGTTAAAATATATTTGGGTCCGTGCCGCAGTGGTCAACGTCATTGGCTGATTGGAGCTTTTTAGTGTTTCCAAATAGCCCCAATAACATTTCCAACTACTGGTTTCAAAATCATTTGGACAGAATGCCAACAGAAATGTTTTTCTTAAAGAAAATGTTTTGTGTCTATTGGTTCATCTGTGGCTTATTCCGCTATTCATTGGATATGAATCAGCTAATATTCATATCCTATTTTAGTCATCCGCTCCTGAAGGGTTAACCACTAGTCTTGTCCTGGATCTATCCTTACTATTCTCTTTGAAAAAGAGTGGTTGAACAACTGAGTAACAAGCAGTTATTGTAGAAAAAAAAACTTCTGTTGAGATACCTCTATTAGGAGTCCATATGCTCCATATTGGGAGCGGACATGGATAAAAATTGATATATCACTATCTAAGAAAATCAAAAAACATGCGATCATTCAATGAAATATACTTTAAAAAAAACTTACAAAGAAGTAATTTTCTTCATAGCCCTTTGAGGCTTTGCTCTTGACATTCCAATTGTACTCGCGGGCCATTTTGTATTCATAATGCTCTTCATCGTTATAGGGTATGCCTTCTGCAACATCGAGCTTTCTCTGTGTCAATGTTTCGTCAGTGGGCAAGAAGTAAGCCACAAACTGCTCGCCACTCTCATCCATCACACCTCTGAAACCGATAATTGTTTTATGTCATAGCTATCCAACATTTTGACTCTCGGCCAACACTGATTGAAGAATAATTGTTTCGTGCCACATATAAATAAATAAATATAACTAATAAACCTATGTACCTTCCCATACATATTTTATTATGAAATTAAAAGAGTAACATAGAATCAATAAGATATTTTACTCCGAATGACTATTTCCATAAAAGTGGTTACAATTATTAGTGAATTTTTAAATTACACTCAGAAATTTTGCACTCTGTACTTTATTTCTAGAAAATAATTGTTCAGCAAGGTGGGAAGCAAAATATTTTTCTCGGGGAAAATAAGGTCTTATTGACAATTTTCAGGCCTTGAGTTGGACATGACTGCTCACGACAATTGAGACTTTAATTCATTTTACGAAAAATTACTTGGGTAAAATAGAAGAATGATCAATTTTTAAAATGTGGAATACTCATAATGGAAGCAAAAATTATTGGTATGTTAGTGAGATTTTGTAAAACATGCGTGCCTTAGGAATGTCTAGATATCTCCCGTCTCTTCTACTGGTGGAGTATATTTTGCAGATGAATAAAAAATGGCCAGCAAAATAATGACAGAAGATTTGCGAAGAAGGTTATGGTAAAGAAAGAACGAAACATACTTTACGTTATTTATAACTTTGGCATTGTGTACAAAAAACCATCTGTTTCTTTATAAAAGTGCAACATGTCATGACAAAATCCAAGTTTTGTGATTCGTTCAAAAACATAAGATATAAGAAAATACTACGACCAGCACAAACCTGATCATGGCTTGGGACATCTGTTCGATTTGCGCAGCGATCGGCTTGTCTTGAGGTGCAGGATCCGAGTCGAAGATGACTTGAGCGCAAGGGTAGCGCCATGTCATGAAATCGGGGAAAACAGGCATCACTTCAACAGGCACGACTCCCGGCTTACTGTAGTGCTTGTCGACTGTGATCTTTGCATCTTCGAATGTCTTATCGATGGCCTTCATCTGACTTTCACGGTCCATGTAAAGAGTTTCTTCACCCAGACTTTTCTTGACATTGTAGCCGACCTTGGCTTCAACCTGAAAAGTAATAGAAAATATTTAGCACATTGGCAGTACTGAGCAAGCGTATTCTAAGTGTTCATACAAAATATCTTCAGGAAGGTAATTACAGATAATTACGTTTTTTAACATACGTATAAATAATTCAAAAATTTAATTCACGAACGGTTTCTGCTTTTCAATTTATGCGTTGGCGGCATTGACAAGACGGCCATTTTGAATTAGTCGTCAAATAATATATTACCTCATATTGGGATTTTACCAATAATTGCTAGTTGAAATTATCAACTGACCCCTACTAAACCAAAAAGATATGCGCTTGGGACTTTTTCAAAGGACATATTGATCGGGACACACATCTTATGATATTTCAGTCTAACGGCAGTTGAAATATAGTTATTTATATATGTACTTTGTTAAAATTAGAATAATGTATGGTAAGGATCCTTCGGGATATTGTTAGTCATATAAAGAGTAAAAAGAAATAAACTACATGATATTGCACACACCTTTTCCATAGTTTGCGGCTGGAAGCGAGTTTGTTCAGTGGAGATATATTCAGACCTCCGCAACCATGATACACTCTTAGCGTGATGACGGGATCTCTTGGAATCCTGCGGGGTAAGGATGTCTTCTTCCAGAAGCTTCTCGTCGGCCGGATCCAGTTGACCTCCATCTCCCTGATAGAGGTCCATGCTAATCAAGTCTATGTTCACCCCTAAATCATGTTCTGTCAATACTTCATATCGGTAATTTCTCTCTAATGATGTCGGGTTGTACTGTATGAATCTTGTAGATTCGAAAGGGTATGTTATAAATTTCAGATCGAAAGGAATATCGGGAAGAGTGTTGCTGTATTTTACTCGGCATATTAAATCGGATCTGAAAATAATAATGTGACAGTAAATGGCATGACAGTAGAAAACATAACCTTTTCATAAATTATTTTAATGTTTACCTTCGTTCCCCTTCTCGAGCTGGACGCTTTTCAGCGACCTCATTTTGTATAGTCGGAGCCATGACTGTTATTTTAATTGGGTATTCTTCTAATGTAACATTTTTACTCGGCTCAATCGCAAACGTCGTATGCAGAGAGAGCGTTGTTTAGAATTTAAGTGTGTGATAAAATATACCCAAATACTATTATGTCCAGAGACAATATTATATGTATTATCTCTGATTATATGTCTATATGATGTCTATAGTGTAATAATCCATAGACAATATGTGTAAAAATAATCTGAAAAATTAACTCAGTACCGTATTAAGGAGTTCTGTCGCCTGGGATTACCGTCTCTATACGTCTCTTATAGACATTTTTTTACAAAAAAACCAACCAATCTTGCCGGGAAAATGCTATTTAAATTAATAGCGAACAATAAAGATATAATACATTACATCAGTGGCGGTTCCTGAACTAAAATCTTGGGTGGGCTAGAGGAAAGTTTAGCATGTATATTATTTACAAAATTGTGTATTTTTCCACTTCACCTTATACATTAATCTAAAAGCAAATTAACAAATATTACGAAACTACTGCAAAGCATAAATTACTATATAATAAAATCAGTGGCGGTTCCTGACCTGAAATCTTGGGTGGGCTAGAGAAAAGCATAGCATTGTATACTATTTACAAAATTTTGCATGCTTCCGCTTCATCTTATACATTAATCTACAAGCAAATTAACAAATACTACGACACTACTGCAAAGCATAAATTACTATATAATACAATCAATGCTAATTTAAGTAAGAAATAATAATACGTGACCTTAAATTTGTCTCTTTCAAAGTGAAACAACAAGTAAAAAAAGCAATACAGAACTGTCACTGAGATTCGATACCTGTCACTTTCATAAAATACAAAGATATTGGTATGTTTGTATGGGCCATGGACTAAATCGAGTTTAGCCCCCGATAAATGACAGAAGCCAGTAAATTTGAAATACAGTCCTGTGTGTTTGATGACGTTTCCGTACATACAAATACAAACAAAATCGAATCGTGCTAGATTGCGTTCCAGTGTAAAGAAATATTGTCTATGGTTATGGGCTGGAAAGCGTTAGCCCCTGACCAATAGCATGTACATAGGTGTTGCCAGACTGACGTCACGTTGAATGTTCTCTCTGAATTATTTATAGGGTTATTGTTTTTATGCCGGCTCAGCTTAAAATTGTAATAAAAAACAATCGAGAATATTATTGTAGGTAGACATGCCATTGTCTTATATTGATAGAGTAAAATTTAAACGAAGATATTATATTCATTTGGGGAAGGTTAGTTACGCTTATAAATGTATTTATTTTGTTCAGCGGCCGAATTGCTGTTCATTTTTATTCAGCCATCTAAAATTTTGGGTGAAAAATGCAGGTCGGGCTGAGCCCACCTAGCCCAGTACCTAGAACCGCCACTGAATAAAATCAATGCTAATGTAAGTAAGAAATAATAAAATAATAACCTTAAATTCGTCTCTTTCAAAGTGAAATAACAAGTGCAAAAAGCAATACAGAGTTGTCACTGAATGTCAATATCTGTCACTTTCATACAATACAACGATATTGGTATTTGTGTTTGAATGTTTGGCTGGTTATGGGCAAATTCAATTCAGCCCCCAACGAATGACAGAAGTTTGATAATTTGACGCACAATCGTGTGAGTTTGATGGCGTTTCCGTACATACAAATACAAAAAAAAATCTAATCGTGCTAGATTGCGCTCCAGTGCAAGAGGAAAAACACGGGCTAGATCTTTCCAGCCCCTGACTCGTTAATACGTAGGTGTTGCCAGACTGACGTCACGTTGCCTGTTCCGTATGAAGTATTTATAGGGTTATTGTTTTTTATGCTGGCTCAGTTTAAAATTGTAATACAAAACACAATCAAGAATATTATTGTAGGTAGACATAGCATTGTCTTATATTGACAGGGAAAATCAAAACAAAGATATTGTATTCATTTGGGAAAGGTTAGTTACGCTTATAAATGTATTTATTTTGTTCAGCGGCCGAATTGCTGTTCATTTTTATTCAGCCATCTAAAGTTTTGAGTGAAAAATGCAGGTCGGACTTAGCCCACCTAGCCCAGTACCTAGAACCGCCTCTGCATTACATAAATAATTCCGGGGTTTATAGACTGAAATGCTTTTATTGCACAAAATTATATATTGGAAAAACAGAAAGAACTTTCAAAACTAGACTTTCAGAAGACATGGCTGCCCTTAGATTAAAAAAGACACGTCTACTTTTGCTAACCACTTGATTTCAGAGAGCCACGTATTCAATGAGCAGGATGGGATTAAAATTTTTCATCCAAATACAAACGGGTATAAATTGTTTTCACAGGAAATTTTATAAATAAATAGGGCACAATTTAATAGTTTACCAATTTCGAACGAGCAGGTAAATATGCCAAATTCTCCACTCGTATACATTTAACATTTATTCCTTATAAAAACACGATACTTTCATTTACTCAACGTCAATTCAAGTTCAAGCGCTTTAAGTCCGTGCGCATGAACGCCTGAAGATTTCCGAAATATCCAGTCAGTAAATCGTATCATAACGATTCAAAATTATTTCATGGAACCTCATATACGAAAATACACTGTTGTCAGACCGTGTACCATGGCTTGTTACATTGCAAGTGTTATTTTTTCATTCAATAAATTGATTAAATTCCTATTTAGAATATATTGTATTACAAGAATATATAAATAATTAAATCATACACAGTGCAACTCTGATCTATCGTTTTTGCAATTTTTGTTCGATTGATGATTATAATTTTGTGATTTCACTTCATTAAAAATAATAATCGTAACATTTTATTGCTTTCACATGTATGGCAATCCTACCAATGTTATCATTCAAGTTTGACATTTGACTGATAAGAGATTATAGTTCAATTTTATTTCAATTCGTATATATGTGTGTTGATAAAATCTAGTCTCCCGGATTTAACTAAAATCGTAAACATTTGCTAAAAATGTATAGTGTTCGTTTGCCAAGAGCAGCTGGAAAGCTGTCATTTAGATTATTATCGGGAAAATCCACCAGAGTCGAAGATTTGACAGATAAGTTCAATGCCGAAATTGGTTCTAGTGAGTTACAATTAAATGTAATATATCAAAAAATATATTAATAGAGAAAGGTGACGATTTGAAAAAAAATTAAAACACGTACAGTTAAATACATTTGGACGTGAAAATTACCAAAAAACTAATGAATACTTAAGTGCAAATTGTTTTTTTTTTTTTACAAAACTACTCATGTAGACTACCCTTAAAAGACATTAAAAAAGTTATTACGTGTCATTCATATATGTCACAAGTGTGACAGCTGTTGCACATGACTACTTTGCCTGCCTGCACTTGCCAATTCTGTGCTGCGTCTCAGCATACGCTTAGCCTAATCGTTCTGGTACAGCAAATTTCATTAGGGAAATGTCTACAGATGTTATATCTGGAACTGTCCTAATATATAATTAGTATAGAAACAAAAAAAGAATTATTCAAAAAATAAACCACTCTTGTACTAATTCCACATTTATTTAATATGATCGCGACTCGTTCTACTCAATTGTGAAATACAAAAGAGTGTTTTATTTTTTTAAATATAATTCCTTAGCAGTATTGACAAAGAACAACTTAAAAGTAAAATAGTCATCTATTCAATTAAATAAAAGATGTGACCATTTTTAGTTGCTGAATATCCTATGTCAATGAGTTTATTAATTTGATTGTAGATGGTGTTGTACCCGGGTTTAAGTTGGCCGCCATATTTGATGACCGGATAGCAATTCAAGATCCACATGGAGAATACACGTATAGAGGCCTTTTTAACACTGCTAGAGGATTAGCGAATGAGATAACTTTCGCAGTAGGTAAACAAAAATAAGTCAATCAAATTTGCTGCTAACATGTTCATAGCTGAGACGTAATCGCGAATATTCACGAGGCGCTGAAAAAATAGCAATCTTCAAAACCCCAGAACAGTACCTAATATACGAAATAATAACATTTTGTTTCTTGGTATGCTGTAAGAAACTGTCCTCTTTGTCTTGAACTATTGCGTAGAGTTCATTGACATCTGCTTCGAGATAAGCCCGGATACAAACGACCCTTGTGGTGACTAAAGCTGAGCTTCCACTCGCTCTATTTTGTGTACGTGAAATTTTATCAAAATATTAAATATTATTTATTATCTGATTTTTTTCTTTCGCATTTCCTTTTACAGCCAGTAGTTTTTCTTGTTATGCTGATATTACGTATGCTTGAAATCAAATTGAAAAAAATAATCACGTCCCATAAACACTAAAAATTCAAATCACCTGTCCATTGCACTTTGAATCACACAATCATCAATTATACTTATGGAAGAGTCTAAAGCATGGATCCAGACAAAACCCAGGTTTGTCGGAACATTCCTTGCAGCAATTGCGTACACGGTCATGATGCCAGCAATATTTACACCTCTTTCTTTTTGTTTTGCCTTTGGCATCTTTATCAAATAAAACCGGAAGGTGTATTTTATTTCTCGGCAGTGGAAGAGACGGCAATGGAGGGGCACCAAGGAATGCGTCGATCACAGATAATCTAAAATCGTACAGAGTCACTTTATTGTCTTTATTGTTATTGTATAAATAGCAAGCGTTCAGAAGGATCGTCTGGAATATATGCACCCCCAGTTTTTTATACCAACGGAGCGTCTTGCGCTCACATGGATAATACGACAGCATTTGGTCGTGAAAGTCAATGCCGCTCATATGTCTATTGTATTCGATGATCATATTGGGTTTTATGACTAACTTTCCGCGTCGGTTTGTTGTTTCTGACAACTGACCATCGAATTCCGACGATATCGCCAATACTTCCCGACGATCCTTCCACTTTGTTACACATACTCTGCGATCGGTGTACTGGCTCACTGTTTCTCCGGGTTTCAGTTTTTTATTTTTTACATCTAAAGGATTGTCTTTTCTGTTACTTCGGAGTGTGCCAGTGACGTATGTTGATTTACTAAGTAAATCTTCAACTAGAGGAACACTATTGTAATAGTTGTCCATAAACAATGCATGGCCGTTTCCAGTCTTTCCATCCATGAGCTTTTGGACAACCTTATTGGTGTGGCCTTTCCCACCTAATTCTTTGTCGGCGGCACCACCATATATCACTAGCTTTAACGCCAAGCCACTCGATTCTCCCAGCATATATATTTTAATTGCATATTTCGCCTTCTTCCCTTTGATATACTGGCGCAATTTTAATTTTCCTCGCCACAACACGAGCGACTCATCGATGGAAAGATGCCTACGAGGCGCGTAGATTGTTCCCATCCTTTCATTGAAGAAATCTACCAGTGGCTGAATTTTATCTAAGTTGGCTGTATTTTGGGTATTTTTATTGAAGTGCAATGTCCGGAGAATCGCCAAAAATCTGTCTCGTGACATGTATTGGGAGAAAGCTTGTATATTGAAGAGGTGATGTTTTTTCCAATAATCTTGTATTCGATTCAGTCTGATGGTAACTATATGGAATAAAAGACCTATCCATGTTTTAAATTCAGCCACTGTAATATTTTTCCAACATTTTATTCTACTTCGGGACTCGTTTGAAAGAGATAAAACTTCCGCCGAGTATTCATTTGATTGATTTATTATGAGCTCGTAAAAACTATCATTCGCTATGGCATTAAAAAAGTCGATTGGCTTGTCGCCTGCCATGTCTATTTTAAGACCCGAAGTACCCGAAAATTGAATATTTATAGCCGGTTTCCGTAAATCTGTCCATTGCCTTATGCCAGAAGATGTTGACGACATGTTTTCAAACTGACTTTGTTCTTCCCTTTGTGTTTAAAGTCGGTCTCTTGATGGCGGTATTGATCCGGAATAAGGAATATTTTCATGATCACTCTCAGAGTCACTGTCTGTATCACTGCCTGTATCATTGTCAATTCCAAAACCACTACGTAATTCAAAGTCACTGTTGTCACTAAAATCTGAAAATTCACTACCACTACTATTTGAGTCTTCACTATCACTATGTTCTTCAGCCATTTTTGCTCGTTTTAACTCTAAAGCTTGAAGGGTGATCCATAGTGTAAAGAGTAAAAGAAAGCAATATTCCGAGCAAAGTTGGTTACTCAAACAATAACGAAAACTATTGAGTCAAAAAAAGAATAAAAGGAAATTTCGCAACAAAAAAAACACCGATAGAAAAAACCGATTGGTAAAAAGCAATGGGAGCAAAGCACAGACATCAAAACATGCAAAAAAAAACAATCTAAAAATTATAAACAATATTATTAGTCAGTGTAAGCTCAGCTTTAGGATCAAAATTTTGAAATAATGCTGTCGCGACCTTATTGACAGACGTGTATAGACACACTGACCTGAAAAAATGTATCGAGACTGTTTTCATGAAGTTTCAATGACCTACGATAATTTAAAACAAAGGATTAGTAAGAATTTTAGTCGTTCGCGCCTGGCGCGTATTCCGCTCCGTGGGATATGTCAGCTGTACGCGCTAGGCGCATACTCCGGCATCAACGAGTTAAAGAACAAAAATTTCAATCATTGATTTCTTTTGATGTGAAAGACTGGCAGTGAACAATATCGTACTTTGTTACATCTATAAATTATAGATGATATGTTAAATATGTTTGACAATTCTGGAAAAAGCTCAATTGTAATTTTTAAGGGTGGGTGTACAAAATGCATCTAATGATTTTGTCTTCGTTTAGTCCGTACAGAATTCTCCTTTTAGATTTTTACTTAACCCTCTTGGCCCCAGAGCGCCCTAGGTTGTGCTAAAAGCCCCACAGCGCCGATTTGTCGATGCGCACTTCTATGTCTTATATAAAAGACAAATGACATTGTATTATCGTAAAAAAAAAACACCCATAAGAGTGACCCTTTTTCAATCGAATAAACCCAATTCTATAATAACTAAAACCTCAAAATATTAATTGAAAGTTTGCAATTTTTGCGTGTTGGCGTGCATTTTTTACAGACGAGATAATCAGTCGCCGCGACTTTTTAGGTCAGAGATTTGTACATTTACTAAAGGAATGAATGAAATATATGAATATACGGACCTTTGTACATGATCTGGAAATAATAGAGTAAATATCTTTTTTTTCATTTGCAATATTTGAGAATTGCAAATTTTACTACTATCATAAAAAATAAAATTCTTTGTCGGTTAAATAAAAGCAATCGACTTAGCCCGACGTTACAATTTATTCTCATATCTATTCATAAAATTTGAAAGATGTTTGAAAGCATCATAAAACAAAATATCTTTTGTCACGTCTTTGGGTCCTCTGAAGGCCATTAAAAAAAGTGCACCATTTATTGCACTCTGTGTGCAATAAATGGCTTGAGTGCGCACCGAAACAAAAGCTACCCCTGTAATGCCCATAAAGTAAAAACTCTCTTCAATTTACTATTAGCATAATAGAATTAATTGAAAATGAATGGGTGGACTATAAATCCGGAAATCCGACAGTCGAAAATCGTCGAGCTTCTGTTGGCTTTATACAACTGCCCGGCAGGAACGAAAATCAATGCTGCGTATGCAGTACAAACCAGAAAAGAAGTCGATCACGTACAATCTGCAAGAAATGTAAAAAAGGATTGCATCCTGAATGCTTTCCTAAACATAAATGCTTAATGCTGATTTTTGGGTAAATATCTAAAATCCGTTTTTTAACATTTTGTAAAAAACCTTATTGGGAATTAAAATATATCTTTTGTTTACAGATACGTATGTTGCAAAGGCAAAAGAAGATCGAAGTTTTCATTTTTGTGTTATTTGGGGCTGTAGTAATGTTTTGAAATACGATTTTTTTCTTCTCTATGCTTTTTATAATTATATAAATATATTTTAATGTTCTTAAATAATGTAATATGGACTATTTTAATTATAAGTAATTAGTATTTTTTTCGCGCAAAACAGTGTGGGGTTTTTCGCATATACCACCCGAAAATGCTTGGGGCCAAGAGGGTTAAGCAATACTTTTTTTATCAATCACACTATTAATAATTTCGATGGTTTCGGCGGTAACTTTGTGGAAGTTCATTTTAATAGAAAATTTAAATTAACTTTGATTATTCCACGTATTGTGTTACTAATTGTTACACGTGTTTCGCCTCTTTCAGAGGCATCTTCAGACTTACTATCGCAAAGTTTGCTTAAGTAAAAAGCAAGATTGATTCTAACATTTTAAAATTATAAAATTACAAAATGGAGGTTTGGGTTTTTTCCTTTTAAAAGGAGCAAGGGCGATAGTAAGTCTGAAGATGCCTCTGAAAGAGGCGAAACACGTGTCACAATTAGTAACACAATACGTGGAATAATCAAAGTTAATTTAAATTTTCTATTAATCACACTATTATTTATGATCTTTATCTAATAAATCATGTGAAATCATTTTAGGTGGTAAAACTCAATTGACAGTTGCATATCTTTGTCCTGGAGATTCTTCACACATACTCACCCAATGGGCCATATGGATGAGTGGAAATATTGGTATGTTATGGGGTTGAAATTTTCCATTAATTCTTCATGTTTATAAAATGCGCTCATCACACAAAGCAATTCAACAAACATATATTTTTATTTTAAGATCTATGCTACAATTTTACATGCTTATGTAGGTGAGTAATTTTTTTGTACTATTTCAAGTGGTCATTGATTATATAAAAAAAAAATAATGTCCCCGTTGGAAGTGTTATTTGACAGAATATAAGCTTATTTATTGTAATAAAGATTTTGCAAATCTACGCATTGAATTTATTCCTTTTGATTATATTCAATTTTTTGTTTTTTTTTTTAATTTAGCTGTTCCTCTGAGCCCTCAACATCCACCGCCCTTATTGGAATATTTCCTTAAAGACAGCGGTGCTGCTGTCGTAGTTTGCGAACAGCAACTGTTGGGTAATCTTCCAAAAGCCGAAAATGGCGGAGCACCAGTTATCACTCTACCGGAAACACTTAGATCAGCCGCGTTGCTCGATACGCTTACTAATAATACAGGTATTGTTATTTTTTTATTCCTTATGTTTATAAACAGTTCCACATTTTCTTTTCATAAGAATTATGGTTGTTTTATATTATATATAAGATATGGTTAGGATTTTTTTTTATAGAATTTAATCTAATAATCATAATTGTCGCGTAAAAGGCTGTAATGTTTGCTTTACTGGAACAGAATCCACGGAAGACGAGAGTGCTGTGAGTCTCGAAGGATTACCGGATGGTAAATTTTATGCAGACAGCGATGCTTTGATCTTGTACACGAGTGGGACCACATCTAAACCTAAAGGTAAAAAAAATATTCCAATATTACTACCGGTCTGATAAAATTAAACTATTCCTGTCCTAACATCACTATCTTATCACTTTTAAGGTGTTTACTGTCAATACTTGGTGGAAAGGCATTATAATAAAAATAATAAAAGATTTTTAGTACTTTTTCCACATCAAATTTATTAGATCAGGACCGGTTTCGCTCATCGCGAGCATTATCAACTGATAAGAAAAATATATAAACGGTGATATTTATACAAATTTAAATTGAAATAAAAAGGTGTAAGCAACTATTGACAATTTAAAGGATTAGCAAATTACATTATAATTACACAAAATTAAAATGCTTAACAACCATAACAATTAAAAAATCATCATCAAAGAATAATAAATCTAAGTGGCAAATGATATCAATCATAAACACAATTAAAATTTGGGAAATTTTTACACAAAGTGAAACACTACATTGCTAAAGTAAATATCCTAATGATGATTTGATGTTTTTCCCGCTTCCAAGCAATGATGTACTTCAACAAAATCAGCAGTAATGAAGATTCTGAAAAAGACATTTTTAAAAACCATATCAATTCTTATTATAATATTGTAACACATACTATCTTATTATAATATTGTAACACAAAATTTGTTATGTATTATCTATATATTAATAGTCGATAATGTCCGTCCGTCCGTCCGTCTGTATGATTGTCCCCGATTTCCCCTCCCCCTGCTCCTCCCCAGCCCCGCTGTCGCCATTTTTTTATTCATACTAGAGATATTTTTTCATTACACTGAAGAAGTACATTTTGTAATGTGAAAAATCGCTGATCACTGAAAATTTGAATTCTCATACAAAAAAGCGCCGCAGTCGTGGATCGATCCCATAATTTTGGATTTTGAACCAAACACGCTACCTCTGGGGCAAAGTCGATACTGTCAGAGGCTATAAAATTAGATTATATATATTACACATTTGAATTATTCTAAAAATTCCAAAATAATTAACACTGCATATATTTTTCGTGCTGTCCGTACCGGGATTTGAACCCGGGCCCTCTGTAGCCGAAGCCAACACTGTTGACCACTCGACCACACAGGCGGCAAAGTTTTATAAATTGATTTTTCAATCGATTTATGAATTTCTGTTCTAAGGCATGGATGTATGTGATGTCTTGAATTCCCCCCTCTCACCTTTCCTATCCTATGAACGGGGCGTATCGACAGCGATTAGCTTACCACTGATCCTGTCTTAGCCCAATCCTTCTATCCCTACTCTCTTTGGAAAAAGAGAGATTGAGCAACTGAGTAACAAGCAGTTCTGTTGAGATAAACTCCATTAGGAGTCCATATGCTCCACATTGGGAGCGGACATGGTTTAAAAAAAAAAAAAAATTTTTTTCGTGCAGTGTATTTTTTTATGAGAAAGAGTTTTTGAAGAAAGAAGTGTTTATTTCTTCTTCTACAAAATATATTTGTTAGCAAACTTAAACTTTACTCCAAAAATTAGATAATTTACAATTAAAATACTGCAGGGCTGTCTATATGTGTCCCGAGGTATGTTTCTTCTTCTACGAAATATATTTGTTAGCAAACTTAAAAATTTCAATTATTCTAAAAATTATATTATATATAATTTAAATACTGCAGGGCAGGGCTGTCGATATATGCCCCGAGATATATTTCTTTTACTTTTAGAATTTCTGGCTTATTCAATAAATAGGTTTGTAATTTATTTTTCACACCAGTAAATTTTCTGAATACTTAAAAATACAACAAAAACCCCCCCGTTGAGGTCAACGGGCTTACAGCTAGTATAATTTAAATACGCTGGTCAACTACCACCTATTTTGTATATGCAACCTATATGAACTAATTTCATATCCTCTTTCCATAATCTGTCAACAAAAATGAAGCTTTGGTATTTTTATGTTTAAAGTAAGCTACACAAATTGATACATAAATAACTGATTTAGAATGATGTATAATATAGTAATTTATCTATCCATCATCTAGTCGATTACTCTGGGCACCCAACGTTGTACCAGTCACAGCGCTTACTTCACTCGGTAAATAATTTCAAGAAGTGTCATATACAGTATTGCCACCACTCAGCCAGCAATTTTAAGACCTCGTTCCGTTACCCGTGTAGTTAAAAAATAATTTATCCATCTTTGGATCGATGCCATTCTGTCGATTTTAAATATTGTAACATTACTTTGTAATAATTATTGATTAACAAACGAACATGACTTTCAGGTGTGGTCTATGGGTTTCGTCAGATATCAGCTCAAGTGGCGTCTTTACACGAAGCCTGGCAATATCGCAGCTCAGATGTTCTATTGCACGTTTTGCCTTTACATCACGTGCACGGACAAGTGAACAGCGTAGCCGCCGGACTAGCAGCCGGCGCTATTATCAGAATGCTGCCAGCGTTCAGTCCGAGCACTGTGAGTTCAATTGATTTTTTGTTCAAATCAATGGTTTGTCACGCAATCTCCGTTTATCAACTTTGACGAGTGATTGCAGATCATGCACAAAAGTCGAAACTGTGTTATTGGCAATAATGTTCAAAGATAGCATGTCATGCAGAAATGCCGTAGGTTAATCAAGTGTCATACAGCTGCAATCACAGATGCATTTGTTAAAATATTTATTTCTATGATGAAATTTTGCAATCAAATATTTATTGCTCAAATAACAAAAGTAGCACCTTCTAAGCGAAGACGCGTGAAAATTATATTATTTTAATAATCATAAAAGATATCATAAATAAAATAAAGCATTTAATTACTTTTTTTAATTATTGACACTTACCATTTTCCAATAAAATGCTTTATTAAATTATAATTTTTATTATTGATGTGATTGAGGAGTAAATATTCAACCAATTCTGTAGAACATCACAAGGTGTCGGAAAGAAAAATTTCAAGAAAAGAAAACGATTGATAAACTGAAAACATTGCGAGATATATTCTTTTTTAAATGAGAATTTTGTTAATTTTTTTCATTATCGAGAATTATCTAAATCTATTTGTGATCAGATTTGGTCACATCTTTTAGGTATGAAGAAGAGGGATAATCACAGAGTTTCCATTCTAATGGGGGTACCTACAATGTATTCGAAGCTTATCCAGGAATACGAGAAAGTGTTTGCAACCAATAACAGACATAAAGAATACATCAAGTGAGTTACTTCATAGAATTGAAATCAATAAGTAATATTTGTTAAAAATCACCGTTTTTCGTTTAAATAATATAGATATTTGACTTAAAACTGAACATATTTTTCTGATCTTCAGTCTCGGCCACTACGCTTTTAGTAGTTCTATTTGTCTGATAACTTGTTTATCGTTTTCAGGAGTGTTTTGAAGAGCAGAATGAGACTCATGGTATCAGGGTCGGCACCTTTACCAACCCCCGTCTTCCAGCGATGGGAAGATATTTCAGGACACAGACTTTTAGAGCGGTACGATCATTAATTATTATATTCTTTTTAATTAATTTAGATCAGAGATACATTTGATTTGGTCTTTTTAACTTTGTAAAACTGAAAAAAACTGAGGAACAATAATGTTATCAAAAATTAATTTTATCGAAAATAGTTATTGTTCAAGTAATTAATCATTACCTTTTCATCTAAATTAACTTTTTCCACTAGAGATGCTATCCGTGTTTATAATCTGAATTAACTGTGTTTAATTATAGGTACGGTATGACAGAAATAGGTATGGCACTGAGCAATCCCTATGAGCCAATGAAAGATCGAACTCCCGGAGCGGTCGGTATTCCATTACCAGGAGTAACAGTCCGCATATCGAGTGTTGATCCTGTGCAAGGAATCAAACCTCTCGTTTCTTTAACCACTCCACCACCGAATCTGCAGGTTTGCTGTACTTCAAATTAATACACTCAAATATAATTATATCTGTCATTTATCGAATGTCTTATTTTTAACACATCAAAGAAATAAATGTTTTGCAAACTGTACCCCACACAACACTCTGAAAATTTTTATTTTATTTTAGGTTAACTTGTCAAAACTGCAATTTCAGTCTGCGGAATCACAAACAAAAGTGAAGAACTTATTCACTGAAGAAATATCAACAGAACCTGGAGTAAAGGTAAAAATAGTAAAATTATACACAAACATGGTCTGTAGGCGGGCGGTTGGGCTGGGTTTGTATCCCAGTTGGCGCTAATCGAGGGTCTGGATGTTCGTCTTGTCTAGAAGGGCATTAGGGCATAGAAAGAGCGATTAGCTAATTGCAAGTTCTGCGCCAGATTAAAAACAGATTAAAAATATCAAAGTATTTTAGTTCTACAGTTTTTAATAATTTTATGCGTTGATAGCTATTTCGGCTTGTGCCATCGTCAGAACTATGTTTAAAATTATATTTTGCTCAGCTATATATACTGGCTCTGAAGAGATACACAATGCATCAATTATTCACTCTAACACTGTAATTATAATTACAATATTACACTTATCAAATGTGATTCTAGTGTTTCAAAGAACGATTAACAATCTGGGTTTATTTCTTAAAACATTAATTAGGATAAAATTAAATTGATATTTATTATTAATTACATTACATAAAATTTATTAACTATGGCTTTATTGTTTCGAAAAACAATAAGCAATATGGGATTTTTCAAAGTAAATTAGGATCAATTATACTAATATTTATTATCAATTACATTAGGGGTTTTAACAACGGTGATGGATTAATAATCGTTTGTTCGTTTAAGATGTTTTGTTTATGCCTATTAATTTCAATTTGTTCTAATAAATTTAATTTTTGACCCTTATGACAGATATGCAAAACGGTTGGCTCTAAACTTAAGCTCATGTCATGAGACTCGGTCAAAAAATGGTTTGCAAATTGTGAGTCTGATTTTGTATTGTTAAAAGATCTTATATGGTCTTTAGCACGTGTTGATATGCTTCTACCGGTCTGTCCTATGTAAATCGCATTACACGATCCACAGGACATTTTATATATTCCGCTTCTGTCAAGGTTGTTGATTTTATCTTTACTGTTTTTAAGCTGGATTCCTAAATTATTATTAACCTTAAATGCTAAGTTAACCGAATGTTTAATTTCATTGTGGATTTTTTCGCTAATTCTTCCTTGGTAGTTAATAGATCTCAAGAAGCGGTTATGTTGTATAACGTTAGGGTAAATAAGTTGCCTTGATAGTTTTAATCGTTTTTTATGTAGTAAATTTTGTATCACCGTTGCCTTATACCCATTATTGATCGCAATGTGTATGATAGTTCATTTTCGTAATCAAAATTATTCATTGGCATTGATACTGATCTATGTATCATGGAATTATGCTGCCAGTTTACGATTCCATGAGTG
This sequence comes from Himalopsyche tibetana, assembly GCA_030503985.1. Classification (NCBI taxonomy): domain Eukaryota; kingdom Metazoa; phylum Arthropoda; class Insecta; order Trichoptera; family Rhyacophilidae; genus Himalopsyche; species Himalopsyche tibetana. The sequence goes on from JAPJYX010000030.1 coordinate 28,458,208, forward strand.
GAGTGATTTTGCGTGGATGGTAGTGTCGCAAAAAGTTGGTTTCCTAAAAATTTTGAAATTATGATTTTTATCTACTCCATCGTTAGGTCTAGAAAATTGATGCTTTTGTCCATCTCTACTTCTAGCGTGAATTTAATTTTACTATGTATCAAGTTAGCTTTAAGTAAAAAATTACTTAGCTGTCTTTCCTTAACCTTAACTTAATTACTTAGCTGCCTTACTTTTAACCTTACTCTCGCTGAAAAAATAAACGTTGAGCAACTGAATAACAAGCCATTCCCGTAGAAAACCTTTTGGTGAGAAACCTCCATTAGTATTCCATTGGACTAGAAATGGTTTTACGTATATTATATATCGACTGTGGAAAGGAAAAAGGACGTAACCCACACATATCAAATTTTACAGGAGGCGCTAAAAACGTGTTTTGATGATTTTGTGACATATGCAAATTATGAATTATACACAACCTTGAAGTGTATGGATACGTCTAAACTGGTGTTTAATTGACATAACCTAATATTAATTAAAGAAATTGTCTCGGAAAAACCTTTATTTCAATTTTTTTTCTTGGTTTTAATTTGTTACAAGGTCATCTTTTTCAAACGTAAAAGCTAAATTTAGATACTTATTCGGCATTTTCAGTTTCCATCCTTTTGATAGAATGTGTGTCAAGCTGTATACATTGCGATTATCGAAAAAAAGCTGTTTTGGAAAATTGAGGGTTACGTCCTTTTTCCTTTCCACAGTCGATATATATATCATCGATGTTTCTCTATCTCTATCTCCATCACCATACCCTAACATCGCTTTCATGCCCTTCACTTAAAATGTAGGAAAATTCACAGCCAGGAGTGTGCTATAAAATACTACCTATAAAATTATGGCTACGATATTTCCTCGGGTAAGTTTGCCTCTCTTTTCTTCTGGCCAGTGGAATTCAAGCATCCGTACTGACTCAAACCATCTTTATTATAGATGACATCTGCACTCTATAGATTTTATAGGGTGCAGACGATGGAACTAAAGGACATTTACTGAAGCCTGAGAACCAGCGGTGACAGAGAATTCTATGAAGTGTTTGCGGTTCTTTGAGAATTGAATGTTAATCCAATAAAACGAAATTTTTATTTCAGTGTTCTATCACTTATGAACCGAATGCAAATAAAAAAGAAAGTATATCGGGCGAACTGTTCGTCAAAGGGCGCGGAGTGTTCTCTCGATACTGGATGCGACCGGAGCAAACCAGAGAGGAATTCACAACAGATGGCTGGTTTAAGACAGGTTTGTGTAATAATTCTCAATAAACTTTGAATTTCCACAAAGTTACTGCCATATTCATCGGAAATACCATTAAATTGGTTTTAGTAATTGTCTACAAAAATGTTGATTAACCATTTCAGACCAAGAGTACCGATATTTTGCCACAAATCATATTGAAAAAAAAACTGAGGTCAAAAGGATTGAAATAAAAACCTATAATTGTGTGAATGGACTTCCCGGAAAAACAGATTTAGCATCGAGTGGCATTAAGAATAATATTTTCTTATGAGATGGAATTTATTTGACATATAAAACAAGAAGAATTGTAATATTATATAAAATGGTATGATATGGTGTGGTTTTTGCTGACAATACCTACCAAATTGCTGTTGTAGTAAGATGGTCAACACTTTTCACATGCGTTATGTGTTCATTAATCATATAAAAAAATCTTTCTTCCATTGGTTGAAGAAGCTACAGTAATACTAAAGTATTTTTAAATTGTTGATGGTTGAGTTAGCAGTATCTTGGTAGAAATCCATTGTAGTATTTTAGTTCTACAAATATTAAATAATATTTTTAAAATATCACATTCAAACCTTACCAAAATTTACAGTTATTTATGCTCATTTCAGGTGACACTGCAATGCTGGATGACGGTAAAGTCAGGATTCTCGGCAGGACTTCAGTCGATATAATCAAATCTGGAGGTTACAAGATATCCGCTCTGGACGTTGAGACACTTGTTTTAGGACATCCGGCTGTGTCTGATGCAGCGGTCCTTGGTCTGCCCGACCACACTTGGGGAGAAAATGTTAGTTTTGGAAATTTGTTGTACTACCATAAAATTGAATTTGATAACTTAGTTATTCCACTTTTTGTGCTACAACTTGTGATACGTGTTTCACCTCTTTGAGAAGCATCATCGGACAACGCATTGTGAAGAATGGACTTTTTGTATATACGTTTTTGTGTAAATCACCCATTTACAGTCACACACGGTTCCTTTAAAAAGTAATTTCAATAATTTAAATTAAATACAACTGTCCGGTTATCTCATGACTACATATTTCATTGAACACTAGAGAAATAAGTGCAAGAGGTTTGATTTTTTAAAAAACGAATGGATGATCCTAATCATCAACGGCACATGATGTCAAAATGAGTTATTTAAAATTACTGACAATATTTTATTTGGCAGGTCGCAGCTGTGATTGAATTAAAAAAAGATGCATCCCTAACATTGAAAGAGATTCAAGAGTGGGGCGTTAAGTTTGTGCCCAAATATCAAGTCCCCACCGTTTTGTTCCTAATATCAAAGTGAGTTAAGTTATCGTTTTAAATTGATTTCTGTGAATTCAGTTTTGTCCTTAAAATTATTTTTTTTTCTGATTTAATTCTTCGTTACTGTTTCAGAATACCTCGCAACGCCATGGGTAAAGTAAATAAGAAAGAATTGCGCCAAACACTACTTAATCATAAACCGAGTAATTCTTAGACGTCCGATATTATAAAGGATAACTGATTGAGCCGAAAATCTGTTATTCACATGTGGCGCTACTATTTATTATGTACATACTAATAAAATAAACTCGGTGTTCAAAGAAAGAGTTTGTGTTTAGCGACGATAGCTTCTAATGACTGTCCAGATAAGTGATAAACAAATATTGTTGTGGTAGCTAAAGAAAGTGAATTGCGTCTGTGTGTGTATAATATATTCGTTAAAATTTTATCATTATTAAATTTGTTCTGCCGTAAAAATATTTTGTTGATTTATTAATTTTTACTATCTGTTTGATCTAACCGTTAATATGTAAATGTAGATAATATATTTAAGGACATGTTGCTATGTAAACATATTGACAAGATACATTTTTGCTAATTTCAACCGGAGGTGAAGCAAAATTAAGAATTCTTATAAAAGTGAAAGGTTGGGAGTTCAAGTTATTATTTTATATAGAAGCGGTAATAAAATGCTCTTGTAATTTTGTTAATATTTTATTGTTAATTTATATAAAATAAACATGCTAAAGGAGGATAACCAAATATAAATAAGCTTTCCTTTGTTCACTATACATATTATTCAAATTTATCAATACAGTCTTCTAAAAATTTTCACCTGCAGAGATACTTTGGAATGAATTCGTAGATCAGATTTCCGAAAAAAATAAAGATGACACGCACGCCGAATATCCCACGATTGGCATTCTATAAAACGAGAGAAACGTAGCTTCAAAATATTGTAAATTTTTATCTATACTTTCCGAGAATTGTGCCTAGATATATATAAATAATGTTTATTCCCAGTCAGGTGTATTTGGGCTGTCAAAACGTCAACGTAATCGATTATTAGACAGTTATTTTAAAACTGAAACTACACAAGTGTTAGGCGTGGTGAAAACAAACATAAACAGCAATCACCGCGCCTACACTCGAGCGGCGACCGCCAGAAAGAATATAACTTTTAAATTTATAACGTCATACAGCGTCTCCGCTGCGACGCTAACCGATGAGCGTATATTTATATAATGGATTATAGACACGTTAAATATGTAAACACTCGATCCAAACTTACGAGTTGCGATTTCAAAACGTTTCTCTTAGGCCCGAAATAATCGATATAAAGAAAACTCTCTTCGTATAGGTGAAAAATAAAGCTTCTTAAACATACAAAATATTAACAAACATTACATACATTTCAATAAATAACATAATGAGGCATTCAACGATAATTAATTTGAGATTTTTTTATAACTTAACATAATAGCTATCAAAACGCCAATAATGGTTTTGAAAAAACGAAATACGGAAACATTAAAAAACTAACCTTATTTGGCATAATAATATTCTCATCAAATATAATACATATATTATACACAGTCCAACTGCGATAGGAATAAAAAAAACTGTCGGACTGACTGAGGTACATTCAATGTAACTACTGTTCAAAGTTGAAGCGAGTAATAGAAAAAGTATTAAAATCTTTGCAGTATGGATGTATAATAATTTAAGTATTATAATGTTACGTGTGGGTGTATGAATTATTTTTCATTTTTTTAGTTTTGATATGATTTATAACTTACCATAAGTTAGTGTAAAAAAATGTTATTAGCTGCGACGCATTGCCAATTAGATGAATGTAAAAACGGTCGCAGTCGTTCTAAAATATTTCCATCCTACTTTCAATAGTTAAAATAAATCGCCTAATGCGCGTTTGACTATTTAAATATCTCGCAGACGTTAGTTATTTAGAAGCTCGAGTATTTGTGTAATAAAATTAATTGTAACAAACGAATGTGTAATGTGGATTAGAAAAAGACAAAAGCTCTTTGTGAATATTTAAACTATCGTAATGTACGATGATAACAACGCTGTTTCTGTACTGTCACTTTTTTCAGACACAATAAATGCAACAGATTGTTTTGTTTACAAGATATCCGAATGTGTCAGGATTAAGTCGAGAAAAGTTCTAAACGATACATTTATTCGTTAACATTGACCGTTCAAAAATTTATACCGATCTGACACAGACGCTCGGCAGTCATCTTTTGCATAAAAATACAGAACAAACACAAACTAGTAATGAATAGGTAAATTGAAAAAACATCAAATGTCATGGAATAAAGTCGAGAGTTAATCACTTCGAGATCTAGATTAAAGTCAGAACGTAATAAATAAATCGGCGAATAAATTTGATGTGAATAATTTTTAAGAGCCATTTAAAAAATACATACCAATTATTTGGATATTATCAATTACACATATATTTTATATATAATAATGTAGATTAAATTCCTTACAATATTTTACAAATTAAGGCATCTTTCAACGAGAAAGAATCTATTTTACGTTTACTCGGGACATTATAGTGACGCGAGTCAAGTTTTACTTTACACGGCGATCGAATAATCTATCAAAATAACAAAGATACCGAGTCACGTTGAACGGAAAGACTTGAGCGATTCCACTTATCTGCAACACAAAAATTGGGCCCCTCTAATACGATTTCACAATGCTTCACTGCGAAAAGAAAAGATTGAGATGACTTTTAAACTTTTAGGGTGTTTGTCAATACTCGGTGGAAAAGCATTATATTAAAAAAATAAAATACTCAACTGATCAGTTGATAATGCTAGTCACGAGCGAAATCGGTGCTGATCTTATTAAATAAAAGTGGAATTGGTACAGATGAGTATTTTATTTTTTGAATGTGACTTTTACAATATGCAGTTCGCGTCGACCGCCAAACTTCTCTACCATAAAATAACTTTACGACTCGTAAATTAAGAATCTATAAATAAATTCTTTGATGTGGTTTTTATTATCGACAGTAAGTTTAGCACACAATATATGTTACACGTATTGGCAAGAAAATTTCAATTCTTAATTATCTACCAGCTACGATGCAACAGAGCTCGTCTATTTTTCATAACATTCAATACAGAATTTCAGCATTTTAACAAAAGTTGTATTCGTTAACATGTCATCGTGGCTATTTCATACACTCTTTTAACACTGTTTTTATATAAGACATCAGAGATCAATTCAACTCCTATAATAAATGCTGAATAAAGTATCAAATGCTCAATTTTTATTCCATCTGCGAAACGCTTATTAAATTTAACAGATGGTGAGCAGGTAATTTTTAACTGAAATAACAGAGGACTGATTACTTGAATCACTTGACGAGGTGGGTTTATAGAGAGCGCAAAACATATAAAAGCGTATCATTCTCATAAGTAGTTGTTTTACATTCAAATTTCGAAGACCATTTAATTATAACGAACGTCATCCGGACTCGAAAGTCAGCTCAGAAAAACTACGACACCGATCAATCTTTGATCGGTAAAATGATTTTTTTTCTTTACAAAATAATGAATTCCTAAGCTAAAACAGAAAAAATATAAATTTTTCAGCAAATTAAAGTTTCATTAGAGAAGTGGAAACATTGAGTATGTTTACGCAGAGAAGCCGCAGATCGATTGAGAGGATAGCCGCCGGAGGTAAATAAAAAGATGAGTCGCAGTGAAGTTATCGCTTGAATAGATTGTTTTTAATGATTCCAGTATCCGCTGCGGATTCTTTGGCGCTACTCCATTGTTTTTAAATCAATTATATAAATAACAAGCTGAATGGAGTACTCGCCGAGCGATATCAACAAAAACCGACTGTCAAATGAACCGAATTCTACATTTCCATACATATTCACATTTTAACTTAGAAAACGCGATCGATATTTTGTTGAAGATTCAATGACAATAAAGCATTGAGATTAAAATTGTACCTAACGATGACGATGTAGAAAAAATTAAAGCGACAGCGCAAGACGAATTCTTTCATCAAACGATAATATTTTTTATTCAACGAGTAATACCTTTTCCGTTCAGGTTTGATGAATCAAAAAATATATACATCACCTCTTCAGTTAACATTCAATAAAAACTCTTTTCATACTGTGTAAAAATGTTTCCTGTTTCAAATTGTACCGTCCACGGTGAAAGAAGGACTGTGCCGAGTATAAATATGTTTATGCTTTTCATCGGCAGTAATCATAATTTGACTACATTTTTTACTAACTGAATTATGAACGCCGAGTTGGCATTCCAAATATATCCAAAAGCACGGTACCATTTAATCATTTGTTTTTTTTACATTCAATCATCAACATTCTTATACTAACCGGCAATAATTTTTTGAAACGAAGACTAATAACCGAATGCATAATTTACGGAGAACATTCTCACAAGTTAGGATTGATTATTATTGATTATGATAGTAATTTGCTACTTGTGGGGCGTTTATGTTAAATACAGATTATACAATAAGACATAACATTTGATTTATAAATTGATATACAATATTTGAACCTACACTTGTATATTATGATTAATTAAATTATTGTTTTTATCAACGTTCGATTTTAGATAATCGCTCTTATCCGTCGTGCGCTACTTTTTCAACCGGGGGTATTTATTTTTATAAGCTCCACAATAGATGGAGGGAATGAGATAAATTTTAGACAGGAATAAAAGGTGAATCGCTCAGAACGGCCGCAGTCGAGAAGCAGTAGTAATTTTATCTGTTGGAGCTCTTGATCTGTTGGAGTTTTTGCCGTAATGCGTCCATCTGCGGCTCGCTTCGCGTCGACTGGGGATGAAGAGAGGGTAACTGAAAATAACGAGAACATTTTTAACTGCCGGTCGAGTGTTGAGAACGATAAGCTCGATATCGCTTTAAGATGGATCGATTTCTACTCACGATGCTTTCTATGAAATGAGATATGAACATTTCAATGATGCATCGTCTGTGAATTAATATAAACAAAAAATATTAGTACTCTTTTAGAACAAGATATACTATTATTTTTCCACTGTCATTTCAGTCAACGCGGCCTTATCGAATTTGAAGTCAGGAATCATTCTTCGAGGTCGCAAACCGAGAACGGGCTCACCGTCACACACCGCTTCGCAATTTATTGCAAAGTTACGTCATTCGCTTTACACAAAAACGATAAGTGTAGAAAAATAATATATAAGAAAAGAAACATAAGTCGCATCTAATATATTCTGTCAATACAACTGTCTATCTACATTAACTAAAAATAATAAAAAAAAATAAACAAAAATATAAACTTACATCAAATTTGGGGTCTATATTTTGTTTTCCATTTTCATCTATCGAATCTGCTAACGTTCGGTTGTCTATGATAGGTGTTCGAGGTTGAGAATTGGAAGCTGATTCCGCGCCCATCCCTATTTTTGCCTGATGCCAAATAAAATCAAACATTTTAAATTGAATTTGCAAATCTTGGCGCACGTTCCAGAAAATACAGAACGATACTTTAAGCAGAGTGCTTCCGGAGGCTTCCAACGGGTTGACAATGCAGAATAAAAATTATTTTTAAAAAAACATGCGCTACTAACATATCTATTAAAAAAATATATATTTTGTTTATTGCTGATGTAAATAAAAAAATAAGTGAATACAATATTAGAACAGACATGTCAAATTTTCTATAAATAATATGTAACAAATAATAAACAGCTACACCAAAATATTACAGATGGAGAAAATAATGTTACCCGTAAAGCGCGAAGTCTGTCAGTATAATACACCGGCCCTTTGGATGAAGCGCCCTCTGAATCTGAGACAAAAAAAAAACAAGCTCATTTATTCACTCCTTTTAAAATTGTAAAAATGTAAGCGTTACTCTCGTTGACAGAAGAAAATGTCAGGTTGACTTACTTGACTGACCCGACGGGATGTTATGAGCCATCGCCATCGCAGAGAGCGGAATATTTGACAACGGCAAAGGGGGAGGGGCTTCCCCTCGACCCGATCGCCTCTCCTCTGCCACTTCTCGCAGTCCCCGTTCTATATAGCTTCTGAAGAAATTTGACGCATCTTTCAAGCAAACCCAAATATCTACAGCCGGGTGACGCTCCTGCGATTGAATCAAAATGCATACAGATCAGAAATTTGTGTCTATTTATAAAATTAAATGTAGGAATTATTGACAAATAATTTCAACTCACTCTGAGATCGTAAAGCTGTCCCAAGGCTTCCTTAGAGTGCTCTTTTTCTCCGATTCTTTTTAATATCTGTGAAAGTTCTTCTTGAACCATTCGGGGCATTTTGACCGGACTGCCTTCTGCGCTAGGAGCATGTTCCACTTTGCGTTCTTCAGCCCTTAACATCTGTTTGACAGAAAGCACACACAATTTGGGTCACTGCTCATTTAATATAACGCATTATTTGAGTATAATTTTTTCAATAAATTAAAAATTTACCTTAAATAACTTTAATAAATAGGAATGAAGTTCGGATTCACCGAGGTCGGGTATCTGCGTGAGGTGGTTCATAATACTGCTGTCTTTCTTTTTGACTAGAGAGTGAACCAATGTCTTCACAGTCCTAGAAGTAAATATTCAATTGTAAAAAATAATTTAACCATAATACCAAAATTAGAAAAATCTTTTTTTTAAAAAAAGTTATTAACCTGAACGGTGTATCGTTAAGTTGTGGATTTCTCTTCCAATATGAACTAGGATAGTCTTTGAAGAACAAGTGAAGTCTGAGTAGCAGCCGATCGTAGTCGAGAGCGTCTGTCTCCCAGGAGGGAATCATTTTCATCACTTTCCAGAGACATTTCATTTCTAATTCTTGATATCGAGGATAGGGTGGGTCGCCTGCTACAGATTTGTCGAGTAGATTCACTAAGGCGCTGTAAAACAGGAAACAATTGAAATGAGCCTCAAGCCTCTAATGAAATCTTTTTCTGACGGTAGCTGAAGCTAGCTAAATGTAAAACTAGTTAACGTAAGACCAAACTCACATGATGAGGGCGGTGTGATCGCTTCTCTCGAGTACCTTGACGCAGACGGTGTTGGCGGCTCGCACCATTTTATCTTCACCGTCCGCAACACCCTTCTCCAGAGCTCGACTTATTAATAGCTTCAACAGCTGGTCTACCAGAGCGCCAATCGTTGAAGGGGACACATTTCTGCCAGCTATTTTGCCATCATAGAACTGAAACAAAAAAAGAAGTAATTTTCAATTACTAACGCATACAAGTATACTGTCATGGAAAGAGTCCTAATTCAGGCATGTTCGAGGAATAAAAACTGTAGGTTTTTACAGCTATATTAACACATTTTTTCTCGACACAAAACTTATATCAATTGATACAATATTCCCCGTGCATTCAGCAAAATAATATTGTTAAACAAATCATTGCAATAAATAAAAATACAAGGAGAAACTTACAGCTACTAAAACAGACAAAAGAAATCTGTAAGCGTTGAAACTCTCGGTTTGGTTTGAAGTGTGACCGGGCCGTTGCATTATTTGCAATTGTTCAACAATTGCGAGCAGCAGTTGTTCCTCATACGGTGACATTAAGTTGGCTCGGTTCGATCTGAGGATGCTGTCCATCTGTGAAAGAGCATTGATGGCCACCTGGAAAATGTAAAATAAAATTATGATATTTTCCAACAGGTATCGACTGAAATAAAAGGATTACTTGTATTAAAAAAAAGTTACCGGCAAATTAGGGCTGGCAATATTTTGAATGGTCCTAGATAAAATATTATCCTGTTCATATCTGACAGGAGCAGCAGGCTGACTGAGTAAGCTCGGAGGAGTCGTCTGCGGAATAGCACTGCTAGATTGCATCGGCATCACCATAGGCGTTGGCATGGGTACCCTCATGGGCGGTGATAAAGGAATTACACTGTGAACATAATAAGCATACATATATTTTGATGTCCTAAAACTAGACCAGTATGTTGGATATTACATCAGGTTGTTCCATGAGTCGTATGTAAATTAAAGATATTTTTCGGTATCCGTGAGAAGTGCACGCGTCGGCAGTGCCATTTAGAGATCTTACAATTTTTGTTTCGTAATTTTTGACATTAAATAAACAATGACAGTGGAGGTAGACGAAAACCAGTTACGCTACATTATATTTTAGAAGTTTCAACTCAGACATAATGATACAATACTAGATAAAAACATTTATAATTAAATGGAAAGTTGACAGTCAGGTGGATCTCAAGTGATTGATAGTGAAGATATAAAAAAAAAACCAGTTAAATATCCATCCTACATCAGTTTACAGACATTTAAAAAAATGCGAAAGGTGTCAACAGAACTGCCCTTACAAATTGAGAAAGGGTAATTTTACACCACGATAATGCGATAGAATCAGTGGATTTTCTTGGAAACTTTTACCTCCTTACCCATACTCTCCAGATATTGCTCCAAGCGATTTTCATCGGTTTATTAACATTTTTTTAAATGGGAAACTATATTTAACATAAACAGACATACATTGATATATATATCAATAAGTACAATATTTTATGAAACTGGCTGAAAGAAATGACATAAAAAGGTCAAAATAACAAGGAACCAAGACAAGCTAAAATTATATATTTTTTGGGAACTATTTATCCGGTTGTTTTGACACTGAATTCCTAAGGACTACAGATGAAGAAGAAATCACTAGATTTTTTCAGACTACAATTTAGTCAAAAAACCTGCCTTTCATCATTGTTTGAAATATGATAAGCAATCTTATGTTAGATATTCCCGCTAAGACTGAGGGAGCTTACTTTCCTTACAGAATACACCACAATGTGGACTGTTGAGAGAATGAGATGTTGGCACAATAAATAAAGGTGATCGCCGCGCCGCTTACCATTATCAGATTTGTGTGAAAAAAACATGCATTACATAATTCCCTAAAACTTTTCAAATATTCAATTTATTGTTATTATCAACCCTTTGTATAATTCAAATACACAATACAATTATATAATATAATAGTATTGAAGTTAAATATGATGCAAGAATTTGGAATAGATTAATTACCATGACAAACATTCAATTCATAAAAACATTCACAAGTCTGATTGAAAAAAAATAGGAAAGGCCAAAACCTGTCCATGAATATGGCTACATAATTTTCCGTGTGGTGCAATGATTGAGAAACATTAATTTTATTTACTTTGACTATTTTTGAAATTTAACGATCTGACGATCTTATATCATCATTATCAAATGTAGTGGGTAATATACCTTACTACAAAACGGTAAAAATACCCTTTCCGTATTTAATCATCGGTCAGGGAAAAGGGTATTAATTACCTCATCGCCGGTCTCACGGTTCCTACAGTAGGAGCAGCAATAGGTTCATCGAGGAAACTCAGATCCATTTCTTGTAACTGCGGTTGTTTTGTCATTAAACGAATGTCCTCTTGGAGCCCCTGTTCGATTGCTGCAACCACTCCGGGATCCAACCCGAAAGGACCGCTCACCGGACGGGCTTGCTCACGGTGACCGACTGAGTGGACTCTGTGGCACGGAAAGAGCAATATTCATTAAAGTTGACATTATTGTTATTCCGTTGTTTCTAGCAAAGTTATTACATTTAATTAAATAGCTAAAATGAATTTCCACAAAGTTATCGCTGAATCTATTCAAAAAACAGAAATAACTAATTATAAAAACTCTCACTGGATTGATTACATATTCTGAATTATTAAATTTAATTTTAATAATTAAATTCATAAAAGAAGAACTAAGTATGGCAATACAGTAGAACCTTGATTTTATGAAAGCCAAGTCATATTTTTAATTGAAAAAACAAAACGGCATACAATACAAGGCCAGTAAAGTTTTCATAAATGAGTTGAAAATATCATGTGATTTTTGACCTATTGTAATGAAGCTCTTCCAAGTGAATGCCAATTCAATCAATAGAGTGATAAAGTAGGTATGACAAATTTAATGTATAGAAAAGTAAATAAATTAAACTGAGCATTGTGTCAACTCGAATACGACAGGTATAACATGATTATCAAACTTAGATTTAAACATGTATATCATTAGCAAAATGTTTTCAACAATTTTCACATTGGACCAGTTATATCCTAAGACCGCTTTATCGAGGTTCCAATGTACTGTTAAATAAAAATGTTGTGTGACACAGATACTACAGAGTTAATAAGACATACACTAAGAGAACAGAACACAGGACGAGCAACAAAGCGAGACACGATAAGACCTACACAGACAAAAACACTATTATTTCACCAACGGACAAGTTCACACCGAATACTGACAAAGAAAAACATAAATAAGAAAAGCATGAAGCAAAACCTATCAACGCTGTCTACATGATCATCGGTGGACAACGAGGCAGCGGCCGAAAAACTTTTTTTAAGCGGGGCCGCAATGAAAGTAGAATCGATCGTCAGTTTATCATCCCAACTGCGACACTGCTCCTCCGCCCCGTCCGTGCAGACCGCCAGTGTCTCTTTGCATTTGGCTATTCTCTGCTTGATCTCTTCAATTTTGGAGGTTTTTTTGTTGCTACCGGGAGGCGGCTGATCCTGATTTTTTATTACATTGTTGGTAAAGCTTCTTTTGCGGGACACTTTGCTAAATATAAGCGTGCAAGAATATGTTTGTGAAAAATGATACCTACCCTAATAATAGTCGGTGATTTTGTCTAGATCACTACTGCCCAAGTTAAAAAAAAAAAAACTCATGTGAAAACATCGAGGGATAATATTTTTTTACAGAATCACTTAATTTTTTAGCACTGGCAATGTTACATACTTATTTCTCAGACATTAACACATTCACTGCGTATAATATATTGAGACAAAACAAAAAATAGTGCAAAAACTTTTGAAACTCCAAAAAAGCCTAAAGCAATATGAATTGATGTGAAAAATATTTAATTGTTAACCTTGTACATGTGATGTACATATTATAAATATGTACTTGTATACTTATAGAACAAAATAAAAAATAAATGTGATTCCCAAGACAAGCAATCGAATCTTTTAGCACCATCACATCACATAACCTGTATAGAAATATATGATCTTATATAGCTACAGTCAACTTTTCTATAACGCTACGTGTTATAGAGCAATTTTCTATAGCAGAAATGCGCAGAGGTGCGCAGCCGTCCCTCCTTTTTCTGTTTACTGTTTTCTACAAAATGCTAAATTTTAAAAACCAAATTACATATTGTGTAAATATGCAATATTGTACATGTGCATTGGAAGAAACAAAATATAACATGAACACTTGAGATCCAGCTAAAAATAGACATTCAAAATATGTGAATGTTTGATGTATTGATTTATCATTAAATATACAAAATCCAATTAAAGCATCTAGTCCCTAATTTAGTAAGGGTGCTTAGTCTCCGATAGCGCAATTTTCTACATCGCGGTCTCTATCTCAGCGCTATATGAGGGTTGACTGTAAATATACCGTGTGCATCGCAAAAAATATTTCATGAACGTTGCCTAGTCTCAGCACTCGACGTGATAATGTTGAAATGGGTTCCATGAACAAATTTAATTCGGGAAACAGTGGTCTAGTGATAGATATAAGCAATGATATATGAATGTTTAAGTAGAATATCAATAATATGAAAACTATCATAGGAATGAAGCATTAAAATCAATCAAAACGAGCAACAAAGAAAACATGCGTAAAAGGTAAAAGAAAAACTGAAAAAGAAACGAAAATGGGTAAAATGGATCATACCTCATCGGAGGAGGCGGGTAATCATTCATTTGCTCCTCTTCTTCATCGTCATAATCATTCGAAGGTGCGTTTGGTTCCATCTGTGCATTATTTTTGATCTGCACAAAAACAAAATAATAAGTCGTGTAAATGGACAGCAAAGATTAGCAACTTTCGAAAAACAGAATATAATATAATATATTCCAACATTTTTTTATTGATTTTTTTTTTTAAATTAAAAATATGTGTGGAATTATAGCTAATGCCAATGCAGCAAATATTTTTCAATTAGAAAATCATTCGAGACAAGTTCGATGAGAATTTTTATGATTCACCTGAGAGAGGTGAACTCGAGGAGAAGAACACAAACACAACAATGGAAAAAATCTTAATTTTACAGTCAAATTACTGGAACTTGAGCTCAAACCGACCTGATCACTAGGGCAAACCAACTATAACACAGAGGGCGACGTATATGATAATATATATTATGTAATGTACCTCGGGTTGGATGGGTCTTCCAGTAGCGCTCAAAGGCAGAAGCATCGACTTTCTATTTGTAGTATCTCTTCCTTTGGCCGCTCGCTTGATTCTCTCTTCCAACAGAGAGTGGTCTTTATCTGATATCTAAAAAGAAACAGGATAATTTTAGTGGCACGCTTTCACATCTAAAAAAGAGAACCTTTTTTATTATAAAGTTTCTTCGTGATTTACCTGTCCTATCATTTTATAGATCTTTTCACCTTCGAGGAAGTAAGCCTGAACGACGCAATTGAGGGCAGCATTCCTCACGGAATTGTCACGATCGGAGATCTGTCGTGCCACTTCTTTCAAAGCTGCCATCGGAGACGGGTTGCAGATGGACACTCCGTAGCTCTCAATGAGTAGGCCGAGAACGTCCAAGCATTCTACAAATTTTCATTTAATTCAGATATTAGGCAACGGAAGCTTTACGAATCGGAGAGTGTTAAACTTAAGTTACTAAAATAATATCACCTGTTCTCTGTCTTGCGTTTTTAGATTTGAGTCCTTCCATAAGATAACCAAAAAGTTTGCCAACTGAATACACAACGCAAATCTGTTTCAAAAGAGATTTCACTCCATTTCTGACTGTGTCTTTTGGATCCCCCACCTGAAAAATTAAATGGCATCTGAAATAAGTAACTAATTACTAAGGTATATTATGAATTCACTGTTTGGGCTGGCTCATACTTTAGTTCTAGCCATAAATCATCTTTTGGTTTAGATTGTCATGTGTCATTTGTTTTTGACGTCAGATTTTAAAAATATAAATCATCATGTAATTATGAAACTTGTATAAATATGAATGTTTATGGCTCTGTGTCACTGTAAAATTAATGATGATCGGTGTAGGGGCATGACTTGTTTTTAACTTCTTCTTCTTTGGCCATGTTCGCTCCCTATGTGGAGCATATGGGCGCCACACGGCACCTCCATGTTTCCGTCTCCCGCCAATAGCTTTGCTTCCTCTCATGACATGCCAGCATCCCTCAGTTCTGCCGAGTACATCCTACGGATAGTACTCGACGAACGTCCGGGACGCCGGAATCCCACCGGTCGAAAGAAGAGGCAGGCAGGATTAAATTAAGGGTTTTTAACTAGCACTGATGAATCGGTGGTCGAACTTTTTGGGCATTTCCATATAACGCTAATTGATTAGAATTTCAAAGTTGATTTCATTGTATTTCTAAAAACTATATTGAATGATTTTATGACACTATGTATGATTTTTTTAATATACACTTTTAAATTATTTTTTTTCAAAACTTACAAAGAACGATTAAACACAAAAAAAACATTCACAATAAAGCATTTATAAATTTTCTAAATCAATATTTGTATTAATTCATTTTCGTTTTCTGTTTTCAGCGAAAAAAATACCATGGGATATTTTGTATGAAGTGTGCTGTTTCTCAGTGCATTTTAGTGCAACAACAATTTGCTTCTATATAATTTAGCAGTTGATTGCGTGATAACTCCACTCTTCTTTATCATGACATCCGTGATCGGTGAAGAATAAATATATTCACATCTTTTGACTTTTGTTTTTAATATAATATTATACAAATAAGAATTAGATATACCTTTAGGACGAGATACGGTATGAAGCAATTAGCTTCATATTCAGCCATGTGATAGTCTTCAGCCATAAGGAAATTGAAGACAATATTCAGATACTCTAGCCCTCGCAGGAGCACAGAAGGATTAGTGTCGAAGAATCGCAGGGTCAACCACTTAAACACCAAGTCCAGATTGGCTATCAACGCTGGACCATTATCAGGGAGATCTTCGATCAGTGATTCAATAGCTTTGATATGGTATCTAGACAGATCGAATGACATAGTTAGATGAGTGACCTAGAAGTAACAGTAATCTAAATATCTTCAAATGATTAAAAAAAATTAAACAATATTAAAATATTCACCTGAAATCAGCATGGAACATGTTTGATATTAGAATTTTATTGACTCCAGCAGTGGTCATCTGATCTTTCAGCAGGTCAAAGAACTCTTCACGAGGTGTTAAGAAATTCCACTTCAAAACTGTAAACATTAAATAATACAAAGTTAAGATACCCAATTATTAGGCATTCAATACAAATTCACTAGTTTTTCTTTTAAATAGGATCGTACCTTTGAGTTTCTGATCATCGATAATTCTCTGATGTTTAATGTTATTAATAGGGAGAAGAGGAACGAAACTCTCATTGTCGTCATCTTTTCCTTTAGAACGTGCGGATGTGGCTGATGCAGATTTAACGATACCCTTGAAAGAAAAATATATTCAATTAGGGAATCTTTATATTCCATAAAAAAAATTGTATCAAATGAATGATCAAATGTTTTCAACGTGACACTTAGTAAGAAATTTGTTTCTGTATTAAAAAAAAAACCACCAAATACACAATCTTCGATGTCTCCTCCAGCAGAGCAATGAATTTAACAGTGCTCTTGCTTGTTGTTTCGTCGACTATGAGAAGGCATTTGATAGTCCGCACAGACCCTCTTTGTGGAGGATACTGGATGCCTACGGGATTCCGCCAAAGATTGTGGCCATTATCAATAGTGCATGTAGTGTGAGAATCGGTGACTCAAATACCGAATAGTTCGGGGTCACAACCGGAGTGAGACAGGGGTGCGTTCTTGCACCGTTCCTGTTTATTATTATCTTTGACTTCATACTTCGCAGGTCAATTCTGCCTGATCGAAGTGTAGCTGTTGGTCCCGGTCTGAAGCTGTGTGACCTTGAATATGCCGATGATGCTGTCATATTCGATAAATCCATTGAGGGCATCCAGGAGACTATTGATGGGTTAGGAACTAACTCAGGTCGCATTGGTCTAAAAATTAATACTAATAAGACCAATGTGATGTGTAACTAAGCCTGTCATAATTCTGATAGGACCCTCACCAGCGCGGGACAGATCATCGAGAGGGTTGACAGCTTCAGATACCTCGGCGTACATATCCCCAAAGACGGTAGTACAAAAAACAAGCTCGCCATTCGTTTAGAAATGGCTGGAGCCACATTCAACTCAATGCGGACTGTCTGGGACACAGCTGTACTCGATTAAAACCAAATGCCAATTGTTCAACGCTTGCATTCTGCCGGTAATGCTTTACGGTTGCGAATCATGGCACGTGACGAAGACTCAGAAAAACCGTATACTGAGCATCGAGAACAGATGCTTGCGTCGGATAATGGGGGTGAGGTGGTTTGATTTTGTGAGGAATTCAGAGATAAGGGAGCGTACAAGACAGCGTCCCGTCTCATCAGTGGTTATGGAGAGACGTTGGAACTGGCTGGGTCACGTGCTGCGGATGCCTCTGGAAAGCCTCAATCCTGCCTGCCTCTTCTTTCGACCGGTGGGATTCCAGCGTCCCGGACGTCCGTTGGGTACTATCCATAGGATGTACTCGGCGGAACTGAGGGATGCTGGCATGTCATGAGAGGAAGCAAAGCTATTGGCGGGAGACAGGGAAACATGAAGGTGCCACGTGGCAGCCATATGCTCCACGTAGGGAGCGAACATGGCCAAAGAAGAAGAATTAAAAAAAAAATGGCATTACAGTTAATGCCAATGGGCCAAATATTTAAAAGTTGAAAGATCTTATGAGATAAACTTGCTGAGAGAATTTTTTGTAAGTCACTCGAGATCTACTGGAGAAGAATAATTGACATCACAAACACCCAAG
Source organism: Himalopsyche tibetana (assembly GCA_030503985.1). Taxonomy (NCBI): domain Eukaryota; kingdom Metazoa; phylum Arthropoda; class Insecta; order Trichoptera; family Rhyacophilidae; genus Himalopsyche; species Himalopsyche tibetana. Next base: position 28,476,741 of record JAPJYX010000030.1, read on the forward strand.
TCTAAAAAATCTAAATTGACATAGACGGGAATCAAACCCACCTGACCGGTAGAGGAAGTTCTAACCAACTAGACCACATAATGACAGCGACAATAATGAATATTAGAATAGAATAACAATAATACAAATACAGTCATTGATAAAAGATACCAATTTAGAATTAGAAGAATTATTTTAATTTATTCATTCTACTAGTCATTATATGAGAATATAAATCTACTCAATCAATATACAATATGAGAAGATTGTTACTTTGGTGGGTTTAGCCTGGCCGGATTTTTGTCCTCCCTGCGCTTTTGCCTGCGCTCCGCCTGATTTAATAACTTTGCTGTCAGCACTCTTGGGAAGAGGCTGCACGGGAAGATTCGGACGCGCTTTGTCCAGGGCTGCGTGCACCACACTCTTTGATCCGGGCTATAATACACAATACCATTTAATATAATTGATATCTATGAAGATCATTTAAGATTTAAGAAAAAAGCATTTACGAGAAAATGACAATTTGAGTAATATTTATAGTAAATATTTCATTAAAGACATATCTAAAATATAATGTCAGTCTAAAATTTACCTTAAGTTTCTCAGCCTGCTTAACCATGGAGTCAGGCCCGAGATGCATCATATATCCAAGAACGGCTTCTCCGGCAGCTTTTCGAACGTCTGCCCCGCGATCTTCCAGGGCAGCATAGAGAAGAGGCACGCATACCGATAGTTCTTCACGTGGAATCGCTTTAGGAGTAACTGTCAAATTTTCAATATGATCATTGAATACAATGTATTTTTAGAATTCTTTCTCTTAATTCTGAATTAGTATCCGAAATGATAACTCACCACCGGGTAACTTCTCAGACAGCCAAGTCCATAATTCGGCTCTCAGTGTAGGACTGCCAGACTTGAGTGCGTCGAATACTATTTCTCCTTCAAAAATTGATGGCACACCGCATTGCGTTGTCCAAACGTTAATGCACTGAAGAGAAGCCGAGCGGATCCATGTCTTAGAATCACCTAGACCTGAGAAATATTTAATAAAATATATGAATAAATATTACTGAAAAGGATGTTATAATTTTTTTTATTTCAAATAATGAGATTTGTGCATTTTGATGAAAAATAAATATAACAGACTGACCTTGAAATATGCCAGGGAAGAGGGACCTTATGTGCACTTTAGCTTTAGGACCGATAGCGGTAACGAGCACTTCGCAGATTTGGAGAGCCATTTGGGCAATCTTGGAATTGGAGTCAACCAAACGCGGAATGAGCGCCTGAGGCAGCTCACCCACTCCGGGTTTGATTGATTGCGCTTCCGTTATTATTGTTTTAACCTTTTCCAGGGCTTCATTGCGAACCTGAAATTTTAAGATTGAATGAAGCGTATTCCAATGATAAATCTTCATATTTTTTATATAAACTACCAACACTGACCTTCCAGTTCTTGTCGTTGATTTCTTGTATAAGAGCTTCAGTGATCAGAGGAGCGATGTCTACTTTGGGTCGGACATCTTGAGTGGGAGGTGGAGATCCGCCGGAGCCGAAATCTTCCTCCATATTGTCATCCAGATCATCCATGGACCCTTTGCTGGCAGACTGTACAGCAAACAATTGAAAAATGTATTGGATTCTAAGTTGATCAAATATTTTTTAAAAATGCACGCAAGAAACTCATCATTATACCTTGCTCATACCCCTGATCGGAGTGGGAATATCTTCGTCGGCATTTTTCTCAAGCTCCAATTGTATCTGCTGTTTGATGGCAGGTTTCTCTCCGTCAATGAATTGATTGAGACTGGCTCCCATAAAGAGATGCATGGTTCCGATCAACGTGACAGCTGCCGTTCGTATGGCAGGATTTGTTGCAGCGAGTGCTTTTTTTACGTACACCAATATAGATTTCGAGTTCACTCTGTAGAAAAAAAGAATTGTTATATTGATTTAATATAGAAATATTTCTGTTGAAAATATTTACCTAATGTTAACAGTAAGGTCTAGTGGATAAACCGGTAAAGGGATGAAAACACACTTACACCATGCCAAATTCTCTGAGCGCTGAACACAGCCAAGCGAATATTTCAGTTTGAACGCGGGGGCTTTTCTGTTTCTCGAGAGCGTATTCCAGTGACTGACACGCTACATAGTCCAATCGGGTGGCCTCTGACAGGGCTGTCAGAGCCTCGGCGGCAGCTTGAGAACACTTTGCATCTGACAATTTCTCCACTATATCTGTCAAAATGCTGTCCACACATGTTCTGTAAAAGAAAATTGATGTTCAAACAGTGGCAATGTCAAATATTGATTTACCAAGAAACCAAATTTTTTGACAATTAATCTTCACTCATGATATCTTTTACACTAGGAACAATTTATTACAATAGAATAAGCTTACATAGAGACAGGGAATTTTTCAGCAACAGTTCTGACGGCTTCCAACCTCAATTTCAACACTTGGAAGTTAGTATCTTTGAGGCCAGGTTTCTTATTGAGAATCCTCAAAAGGACTTGGGTTGTTCCGTCGCCTTGTGAAATATCTGGCAGTCCTCCTGTGAAACTTTGCACGGCGTCCAATCGAGTTTTCCAATTGGGATCTGTGAGGCCTGAAAGAGAAATGATAATAATTATAAATGGCACTCGAATATTGCGTAATCTGGTCATCTTGTTATATATATATAAAAATGTTACCTGTCAAAACGGAAGGATCTAGGAGCTCTTCAGCTTTCATATCAACTTCATCGGGACTCATCTCTCTCTCCATGACCTCTTTTGCAGATTGCGATTTACTCGGAGCGATCGCCTTTGCAGGAGCTCCAGCACCTGCTTTTTTAACGGCTGGCTTCTTGGCACCCGCTGCAGATATTTAATGACATTTAAGATGTTAACTGTCAATTCTTGGTGGAAAGGTTTTATATTTATCTAAGTAAAACACATTTTTTTTGGACTAGTTCTGAAGCTGAAGTAAGTTCAATAAATCGTGTTTTATTTTTGAAAATAATGTACAATCATAATATTCATATAAATTGTGAGGCTATAATGCAAAACTTACTATTTTCAAAAATATAACTTTTCAGTGGAGTCAAATACTATAACAAATAACACAAACAAAATAACATTTGCATAAAAATATGATTTCCAATTTGTAAACGAGTGTTTTAGACATTTTATATTAAAACTAATAGGGCCAGTTGATTCCTTAGGCTTGAATTACCCTATATGCATACCTAACTCAATATCGCTCATTTTAGAAATAGCACGTTTTGCATTATAGCCCCACAATTATTACATTGATCTTTACAAATTTACCAACCTCGTGTTATAGGCATAATCCCAATAATTTAAAAAAATGCCGAGTAACAGTATTTCGTATTTAATTATTTTATTTGAGTGCAACCTTATCATGTCTGACAGATGACAGAACAAAAAAAAAACAAAAAAACCATTTCAAATCGAGAACTACATTTCCATTTTCGAATGCGGATTTGTGCATCTGCACAATATGAATGTGATGTTTTGACAAACCTGTGGTCGGTCTCTTGACAGCTTTAGGCTGAGCCGATCCAGCTTTGGCCGTGTCGGCTTTAGCTGCCGGTGCAGTCTTAGGGCGAGGCTCTTTTTGAACCCTCACAAGGATAACAGCCTGAAAAATAACAATCGATTATAACCAATAAAAAAAATCAGAGCAACAATATAAGTGTAAACGAGAAAAAGTATAAGTTTGTGTACCTTCTCACAGCACTCTTGTATTTTTTGCTCCTTCAGGTTGTCCAACTTTCCAATGAAAGGAGATATGTTTTTTTCTCCCACCAATTTAGTGGCTGTACCGAGGGCTTCGGCAGCTTGGTCGCGAACAACAGGATCTACAATCAAAACGAATCACTATAGATAATCACATTTTTAACTGGGCACTCATCATCTTAGCATGTATAGTGTGCGTTAGAATTAACGGAATTGGAGTTGAGGTAATTATAATTAGATGTTAAAAAAAAAATTATCACTATTCAAGAAGTATCTGTGACTGTTGGTGTGGATTAAGGATCGCAATATTAAAAAATAACTGCTGAATTTTAGCTAGTTCAGTTCTACCGAGGTCTTGTGTGCGTTATAAATATACATAAATTTGAAGTGCACCAAGACTAAAAGAGTGGTGTTTTAATGACTCAACCTCAAATTAATTTCATAAATTGTTTACGAAAAACCTTTTTGCCTTTGTCCCAAACCAAAATCATTAAAAAATGTTTTTTGTGCCTCCTATTAAATTTGTGGGTTGAGTTCTTTTGACTTTCCAGAGCCGATGTAACAGACCATAACTATTTATTTATCAGTGAAATTTGTTTGATCAATACCAAGCTATTAGAAATAAAACCGTTTATACCTGCACTTTCCAAGACTTTAAGCAGAGCAGGAACGTAGACTTTGAGAAGTTTTTTGGTGAGAGCCGCAGGCTGAGTTCGTGCGATGGCTCTTGCAAGGAAAGACGCTGTCTCCGCCTTCACTGTTGGATTTTTGTTGTTTAAAGCTTCAACAACGTCCTCCGCTATCGCTTCAATTGTGGTCTGAAATTCAATTTATCAATGCCAATTAAATGATTACATACAAAAACAATTGTATTGATATTTGGAATCTCTCAGCGAAAATTCACTATATTTGTAATCATTTGTTTGCCCTCCCCTAGAAAATTCTAGTTCATAAACTCCATGGAGTGACAAACCTTGCATGTTAAAAAATTCATGAAGTCGTGACTTATTTTATTTTAAGTCTACAAATAATGAAATTTATGTTATCAACATGATTTTCACAGCACTCAATAACTTTCAGCCGTCACAAAATATGAGTAGTGCCTCACACATTGGTACATAGCGTCGACAGCCTCTCTCAAAGAAGTGACTACGTTGGGTTTCTTCTCTTTGAATTTCTCAAATGCGCACGGTAGCAGGGCAGATGTGTACGTCTGGAATCGCCGCTTCAGTGCTACTGCCATTAGGTACACACACCTTCCTGCCAACGCAACGAGGAGTACGTTTGAATCCTTGGATAAAACCTGATAAAAAAAATAATGTTTACTACGTACAGCAAATAAGTAAATTTTCAAATCATCGCAGAACTGTAAATAACGTTGCATACAATAAATCTTTAAAAACAATTGAATGAAAATAATCTTGAGGAAATTAATATTTCTCTACTGCCACCGTAATTAATTATCTTGTCAGAAAGCAAATTTGATAGTCACAATACCTTCTTCATGGCCCTGACCAAGTCTCCGTAATCTCCCTGTTCTAATTTTGGAGCGCCTTTCAGCAAGGTCTCCAGGGCGTCTAAAGCTTCTTTTCTGTCTTGCCATTTCTTGGCATCTAACTTCTCATAAAAATCTTTAGGCAGTTTTGACAGAATGTCCACAGGATCCAAGAGATCATAAGGGTCAATGTCGGGACCGTCTTTAGCGTCTTCATCATCATCGTTTTGATCATCGCCACCATCTGAAAAATTTGAATTTTGTTATAATTATTAAATGAAATTTAAAACAGGAAAAGAGATTGAGTAGCTTTGGGTGTACAGTGCCATACCATCATTTCCCTGAGCATCTGAAGCGGCAGGTCGAGCCATCTGTTGAGATCTCAAATATCTTTCGGGGGTGACTTTCATTCCCGCATCAGAGAATGCGTCTCTTAACTCTTGAAGCACTACGGGCTGCAGTTGACCAATGTGCGGTTCTAGGGCAGGCCCGATCCATCTGTATTAACAAATTACAATTTAAGATGAAGCAGCTAAGCATGAAATGACGATTGGGAATTATTTAATAACCATTGGGGATATTTACCTGTGCATCTCGACAACTAACGCCTTCATCTCAGTCCTCACATCCTTATCTCTGTCCGCTAACAGAGTTGGAATCTTTTTCACCAGGAGTTTAATGCTGACGACTTTGTTGCCAAACTGACGGAGCGAGGTTGTTATAGCGTTTACGCAAGCGGACGCGATCCTCGGATTTTTGTGTTCTGTTCCTTTCGTGAGTTCTTCCTGCACGGCTTCATGTTTCTCTATCTCGACATACATCAAGGTGACTTGCAATGAGAGATCTTTTGTTTTCGTTTTAGGTGCTGCGATACATTTTGTGACAATGCCTGACATCACTTCGCCGACAGTTTTGCCAGCGTGGGCACAGTTTTCCACGAATGCTAAAGCGGCTTCAAGACCTGGTGATTAAGTATAAAGACCGTATTGTATATATCGATACCCTAGTACCAGAGTGCACTGTGTCTGAATTTAGTAATATTGAGTTAAATTTGCAAGTATTTGAGAATACATACATCTATCAATTCCAAAGAGTAACACAGATGTTTTTATGCTACGCTAGATTTTAATGCAGCATAATGTCACAGTTGCTCTTTGGAAGTCATAGATGTATGTATTTTTAAATACTTTCATACTTATCTCGATACTGTCAAATACAGAGATAGTGCACTCTGGAACTAAGGTATATATATCATTAAAACTTGATGCTCAAAATCAGTAGTGATATATTTTAAGAATGCTGTATCTTTGTTATCAATTGAATAATCTATATAAAAGAGATTGATGTTTTATCCAGTTAATAGGTGCGAGCTACGAGATCGCAAACAAATGATAATAATGACATTATTTTGAGACCATTGTTTGGAAATCATTACCGTACAATGATAAAGAAGGTGATAACAATATGCAATAATTTTATAACTACCAAACAGTCAAAGTGACAACATTAAAAAACTAATTTCTACTATGGTTAACAATACCCAGGCATCTAATTTATTCTAGGTGATGCCCGCGCTTCATTGAGCATTAAATAATGGGTACACACCGCACCCAAAATCTTAATAACAAAGATGACATCCTTCTATAATGACAGAGGCGTGGCAGAGCAGTTATTTTATAAAAAAAAAGAGTAAAATTGATTCGATCAAGAATCTTGAAATCAGACATGAAATGTTTTGATGTAAAAATAACATTTTGTCAACTTTGTCTGATCCCAGTGTTAACGGTTTCGGCCATGTTGACATCTAATGAAGCATCTAAGCCAAAGTTGTCTTACTAAAACTGATTCAGCCGATGAAACTATTTTTTTTCGAAGGTAGTATCAGAATGAACTAGTAGTTGGCTGATCGCTCTTCCTAATCACACTGATTTCAGGATCCATGATTTTATATGCAAATCCATAAATAAATTTGAATACTTTCGATGGTTTCGGCGGTAACTTTGTGGAAGTTCATTTTAATAGAAAATTTTAATTAACTTTGATTATTCCGATAGTAAGTCTGAAGATGCCTCTGAAAGAGGCGAAACATGTTTCACAGTTGGTGACACAATACGTGGAATAATCAAAGTTAATTTAAATTTTCTAATAAATTTGAAATTCTATTCATGAGATTTGAAAATTACAACCGAAAAGGAGGAACACCCGAGAGGGTTGATAACTTGGCTACATATCCGATTTGAATATCAAAATGAATTATCATAATACATATTTTAAAAGTGTTAGTCATTTGATGAACCTTAGCGATCTCCAAATCTATTTTTAAGGCAATAATCTATTCAATGGAAACAGAAAAAATTAAGATAGGTATCATGGGTGATTTTTCATTAACAATCTCTGCTAATAATGTGAAATATTTAAATGAGCGGTATTGATTGACCGAAAACCGGTTTTGTAACAGTCACTTGAGTTCCTGCTTTTCAGATGCGGTTAGAATGATTAGTTGGAAGAGTGGTAGCGTAATTAGATTTAAACTGAATTACCATAGAATATCCGTGTGTCAAGATGAGAATCTGAGTTATGTAGAAACACAGAGCATGATCCAATGATCGACAAAGTAAAAAAAGTAGAAGATCTGCTATATTTACCCTTTTCTTGAGCAACTGCATTGCTGTCCGAAACCATCTTTTTGATGAGGCCCAAGTATTTGTTCCACTCGGGCGATTTATCATCGTCGATCTGTTTGAAGAGCTTCGCCGCCTCCTCGTATCCGGTGACGCGAGCCTTCCACAATTTGTGAACACATTTCTCGTCCGTAGGAAGTTTTTTATACTCCGAATCCTCCTCCATTTTGAAATGTGTCAATTCTAGGTAAAATATTTAAATTTTGAATTTGGTGTTATTATATCTGAAATAAAAACAATCTACTTAATATCCACAAATAAATGATAAGTAAATACAGTTGTAGCCTTTAAATGGGCCGAGATCAGGGTTGCCACGTTTCCAAAATCACAGATTTGGACATTCAATATCTCGAAAAAAAAATTATACATGTACACATTTTTTTAAGTAAATCTTTTTAAAAATGCTTTTAAATAAAAACGGGGAGTAATTTCATTACTTACACTCCTCGGTTTCTGTTCAGCACTGTACAGTAGCGGGCATTGCAATTAATCAACTTGTTTAATAGTCAAGTTAAAGGCCTGAATTTTGATGGGCATTAAGGTCACTACAACAGAGGTTTAGTGAAAAAGTAAAGTGAACCTTCAAAATATGGCGTAAAACGACAAGGACATGCTTTATCTAGTTGTTGAATGCGCACACCTCATCTAAGATGTTAAACAAATAATCAACTCTTTTTTATAAACCTAATGAGAATAACAAAGGAGAAATCTTGTCAAAAAAGACTTCAATGTTTTAAAGATAATTTTCACTCATCCAACAAGTATATCAAGTGTTTTTTTTTAATTTTATAAAGCATATATTAATAATATAAGCGTGACAGCCATACAGTGAACCCAAAAACTAAAAATATTTTTGAGTTTGATTTTTTGACACTGTTAGAGGCAAAAGCATGACAAGAGGTTGCATATAATCACCCTTCGAGGCGTATTTCATATCACTTCAGTCTCATTTACATACAATCTTTAAGATGTACAAAAAAAAAATGAAAACCCAAGTAATGAATGAACAAAAAGATACTTATGATACATTAGCACCTATATTTTAGAGAACGATTTAAAAATAAGTATTTCAATAATGGTATGAATTTATTATGTCATTAATCTTGGTAGCGTCACCAGTTCAAGCAATAATAACAAGGGTATCAGTAAAGCCCTTGAGTAAGTTTTACTCATTGAAATCATGAATTTTACTTTTAAAATAAATATCCATATTAAAACTTATTATTTAAATTTTTCAATAAATTCCACGGTTTTGGGGTGCTTTTAACGTGAGTGTTCGGTAACAATAACATTAACATTTTAATTAGTCTAGAATTCGTAAAATTAAGGGTCTTAGAAAAAATTGTTTTATGGGATAACCACCTACTGTCAGAATGGGGTGGATATCATTACGTAGAAGATCACAATAAATTGTAATACACAAGTGGAGTTCACTAAATCGCTAAATAAACGAAAGTTCAATGATAAAACAAGCTTCCGAGTAAATCAGTTTGCTGAAGACACATTCGCGTGCAATATGAAAGTGTTCACTATTTTACGAGTCTTAGCTTAATTTGAAAATGTATGACACATTTCAGGAAATGTTTCTCTGTTTCCTATATTTACCGAAACTGCGCATTATATACCAATTGATAGAATGAAACGATGTCAAAATTATTGGGACATTCGCCCTAAGCCGGTGAACGGTATTTGCGAGCGTATCATTTTTCCATATTTGGAATCTTCGAGGGCAGGCAATCGCCGTCCAAATAAACAGATATGTTTGACAGATATACTCACCACTAGCGACTGAATGTCTGCCCAATGGCCAGTGAAGGTATACAGCAAACCCGTGAGTCCTCCGGGATAAAAAATTTCAAACAATAATTAAAACTGTACGCGTTTGTTTTGGTCACATCGCGCCGCTCGCGAACCGAGTCTCGAGAATGTCGGTAGACAAAAAAGGAGTCCCTTTTTGTCGTTTTTGACCAGTTAAAAACGATCTAAATTCCGAATAACAGCCACTCGGTGTTGCAATGATAAAATACTAGTGGAAAAGCCGTTGGATAAAACTTTTAAATTTCAAAAATAGTTTTCAGCCTATTGCCGGCCACAATTATTAAGCCTTGTCTACAGCAACGTTTTTGTAAAGACTATGTATGCTATATTGTATACAAACATTAATTGAAATGTAAAAGAAAAAAATCAAAGTTGTCATGAATCAATTGTAATGTTAATTAAGAGTTCATATTTTATAAGTATTTAATTTTGTTGCAAAACTTTAAATTAAAACAAACATTAAGCAATATTAAAGAAAACACCGAAAATAAATGAATAACTAGAATATATTATACAATATCATGAATAATTCCCGTTTATTGTCGTATTGAAAAAAGTGAACGCCTATGAAAAATGCTTCTATAATAGTATTGCGTTTCCAAGATTATTTAAGGTGTCCACTGTCAATACTTGGTGGAATGGCTTTATAATAAAAATAATAAAACATTTTTAGTACTTTTTCCACATAAAATTTATTTGATCAGATTCTGATCAAACTATATACCTATATTAATAAAAATATCTTTACATATTGTATATTACAACTTGGAACACAATATACCTTACATACTACACTTATGGATTTGATTGATTTATAGATTCAAAAAATCTTTTGATTAGAAGTACATAAAAAAGACTATAAAGACGCTGTTTATTTTTGTAATGCCTTTTATAATGTAATATATTATGTTTTAGAGAGTGAAATGATAATTGATAATTTCAGATAATGAAAGTTTCATGATTGCGGTCAGTTATCACATAATTATATTTTAAAACCTTTTTAAACTACATTGCGTTATGAAACAGTTTTTTATGTAGTGCTCATTTTTCGGCGATGAAATACTGATATAAAACTAGAAATAATTCTAAAAAAAAAATGGATTTTATTCATTTATAAGTACAAGAATATAACACGTGTTCTTATTGCAGTGCCGATGTCTTAAGCAAGGCACGGGAAAAACGCGGCCTGTCGAAAAGATTCACGTTTTCATCTTTAACGCCATTTTAAAAACGATTGAAAATAAATATAATAATCATTATTTTTGGTTATCAACCTATATATGTGAACAAAAATTTTCAATCTTGAACCTCTCACATCGCTGATGAACATTTACAAGCATTTTTAAGAATCTTAACTACAAAATTAATTCCTAAATTTAAAAAAATATTAAAAGACGTATAACAGTTCCATTCCTCTCATTAGATTGATTTTTTTTCATGATAATAAATGGTGTACATATAAAATGGTATTTTACTTGCGCCCCGCCGGCCATTCATCCGAAAAGTTCGCCCCACCCTGTATTAAGCTAATCATATTTGTATGCAATGCCGGTGTTACGAACAAGCGTAGCATGGGAAGGTTTGAAATGACATGTTTATGAGGCTGTAGAAAACCGTCATCACGGCCTTATATTGACATTAATTATTTAACAGTTTTTAATAATTTTTCAGTCTTAATCTCGCTTCACCTCTGCATGTATGTATTCTACTGACCGTCGTCATCGGGTTGCCATAATAATTTTCGATAAACACTGGGCATCTTAGATATTTTTTAATTGTTTCGATACATACTTATTAATTTTCAATAATATAAATTAACCGTTGCTCGTAAAAGAAATTTTCTATTACAAAATGTAAATGGAATATAATTTTAAAAAATCGACTTGTTTTTCGACAGTATTTTCAATATTTTTTCGGAAGCAATTGTAGTATTTTTTAAATGTTACAAACCGACGCGATCCGGTCGTTTTTGAGCCATGATAGTGACAATAATATGTTAATATTTGATATGTATATATTTTTTGTATGTTAATATTTGATATATTTTTATGAGTATTGTTACTAATGGTTTCCAATAACTGATAATGAGTAGGTTACGGCAGCGATTTCCAACCTGGGAGGCGCGAACAGTCAAAACTATTTATTTACCCATTAAAACGTGTCTTTATTGATATATGAAATAAAGGATAGAGAGGCGCGAAGATATTTTTTTCTTCAAAGGGAGGCGTAGTAACATAAAGGTTGGAAACCACTGGGTTACGGCTTTCCAAGAAGCCATTTTCTGCCAATGTATTTATTTACTTAAATTTACATCACGTGAATTTTCCTAATCCAAATAATTATTGAAATGTAACGTGCCACTGGAAAAATAGTTTTGAAGTGTAGGAATGTACTGGATAGAAAAATAATACCAATTAACTCACGTGTATGAACATTTTGACTGATTATTTACATCGGAATATAAATTTCTACCAATAGGAATTAACGCATTGTATTAATGATAATTGACGCAAAAAAACTTATTATTCAAAAAAAGTTAAAATAAGCGTTCGGTTGACTAAATTGTTAGATATATATTATATAAACATAAAATATCATAACAATAAAAGATATTAGAGGACTGTAACGCACGGAGATCAAACGCATTTGCAACAAGACTATTCCCACTGTAATGTATGTAGTAAAGTGTATATTTTACCGTATATCCTCTGATTTAGCGATAGACATCTTTATATTTTTTGTAACCCACAATACGGAAATATGTCAACTCATAGGGCAGCGGTCTGCAACCCAAATCCACTTACGTGCCACAAAACAGGTAATTCAAATTATAGGACACTCGTAAGAAAACTAGTAAGTATATTGTGTATAAAGACAATTTTATTTGACTTTAATAATACATGTCACACCCAACGTTCCCTCTAAGCTGCGCGCGTGCGCGGCCGCGCAGCAGTTGAGAAGTCCCCGCGCACTCATTCCGGGTTGGCGCGCACTACAAGACAGTTGCTCAATTGATATTTGATCGGCCCGCGCAGCCTCCACGCAGCCTCCGCGCAGCCTTTGAAATTTCCGCGCATCTAAACCTTCGGCTTAGAGGGAACGTTGCAGTGACACCTAGTGGCACGCGTGGCATAGGTTGCCTAACACTATCATATGTTATTATACTGGGTATACAATATCGCACAGGACGTCCGCTATCGGAAAATCTTTGCGAAATTTATGTCTACAGGACTCCAAATAAACATTAAATTTAGTAACAACAAGGTGGGCTTATTGTAATTGAATAATTAAAGTTTCATCGATTATGTTAAGATTGAACAACCATAAGTATTCGTTAAATAATAAAGGAATTGAATACAAAATAATTGACCGGCTGATATGAATTTAATCGGCCGTAAAAAAATATAAATACACACATAATGAAATGAGTCCTGATTAATAGCGCAAACAGTGGTGGCAGTGTCGTAGGAAAAGGTCCTGCGGCCCAGGGCGGTCCTATAATTTACTACCCCAAATATTACGTCAATTTTTGTGTTTAATCATTTTTAATATTTTAACTATGAACTAGGAGTTTTTACCACAGGTTGGTATAATTTTTTTTCATGTATAACTATAATTTCTTAAAAAAATCTATTTATTTTTTAAAATGCCGCCTCCAAAAATTTACCGCCCGGGGCGGTTCGCCCCTACCGCACCTCCCTTGCTACGCTGCTGAGTGGCGGATTACCCTATAAGCCATAGGTTACCAACCTTTTTCGGGTGGCAACCCCTTTTTATAAAGCCATGTGACTAGGCGACCCCCTGAGGAATTTGAAATCCTCGATTTGCTATAATTTTTCGTTATTTTGTTGTTCAAATCTAAAATCAAAAAAAGTTGGCGACCCCCAGGTTGGGAACCCGTGCTATAAGCGAATGAGGCGCGCGCTTGAATCCTGCGATTCTTAGGGGCTCAAAAACGGCTTTTATTGTGTAACACATACTTTTTGTTCAGATTTTTATATATATGTAGTTGTATTATTTTACATGGATTTTTCTGACGTTCTTATGTTATCCGAACAGGATCTCCAAATTTCATTGCGCCTGGGGTCTTTCATCACTCTAGATCTGGATCTTTGTCGCAGTATGAGCTAAATCAAATCTATACATACGGTTAGAAATTAATAAATTAATAAAAACAATTAGCCCTTCATCCAACGGTGGATGCAATAGTGGTTGTAAATATAAACTCTTGAGTAGCAGAGAAGGATTAGTTTAGTCACGTGTAGTGCCATGTATAAATATCACATACGTTTTTATATTATTTATTTTTTATTTAGGTACCTATACATTTTAAGTTCATAGCATATTGTCAGTTTATTAAAAGTTTGGTAACATTCTAGTGAGTGAATTTTGTGAAAATACGGTGGGATCACGCTAGTGATTTGAATATTTCATATTATAATCATAAATAAATTATTATGGTTTCTTTCACGTTTTGTATATACGAGTCTGCGATCACCTGGAGAACAGCTGTTCGCGTCACGGCCATTTTTAATAAAAGCTCCTACAACAATCACACTAACTTCAGTCGAGTTTGAGTCGTTGCGTTCGAGGGTGAAGTCGATTCGATCGCCGGTCTCGTCATTTCGAGTACTATTCAGTAGACCCGACGTAGTATACTTTCATTGTTTTAGATTTTAACGGATTGCGTTTGACGTTCGGGTGACTGTTATAGTGAAAATCAAATCGATCTGATGAGTTTTCAATTGCAAATATCCTCCGTAACGAGGAGTTGTTGTTGGTTTTGAAAAAAATCCTATGGTAGGCGATGTCTACGTGACAAGTCACTTTGCTTCGAAACTGAAAAAAAAACTGTGTTGTGTGCATAGTGTGTGGTATTTTTATTCAACAATAAGAAGTGGATTTTAATGTATAAGATCGAACGGAATATATCTGACTGCCAAAGTGATCTCGGTCATCGTTCTCTCTTATAAGGTTTGTACACACTCCAATATCCAATATGAAAACAAGTTTCTTTGTTGATGTATTCACAGCGTCATACCTACTATTTGTGGAAGACGGTGCTGTACCTATTCAAGAAAATGTTATTGTGCCAATAATAATAATAGTATTAATGTATTCTTGCCTCGTTTATGTTTGATAAGTCCATTTATTAATTATCTCATTTCAATTCGCTGAAGACAAGTTATTTCTAGAGAATATAACTCGCGGCAAGGCCTGTTTTCCATATCCTTAATATATATTTTTTTAACACTGAACTCCTTTCAATGCGTTTGATTACTAGTAAACATAATTTCAGATTTAGCAAAACGTTACTTTCTAATTACACATAAAAATACATTTTAAAAGTTAGGGTCTAATTTTAACTGGCTCTTGAAAAGACAAGTAAAGCTTAACGAATAACAAGTAAGTATGTATTATCAAAGAAATATTCATAAAATCGATGCACAAATTTAAGTTTAGTTATTTATTATTTCTCTATATTTATTCCCAACGAATATTGATTGAAATCATTTTCCGGGTTTTCACACCGAATTACTTTCGTCGTGGATCGAATGAGTGTCGATACTACTTATACCATAGGTTCCCAACCTTTTTCGGGTGGCGACCCCTTTTTATAAAATCCATGTGACTAGGCGACCCCCCGAGTAATTTGAAATCCTCGATTTGCTATACTTTTTCCCCGGATTGTGCCCGAAACTCCTTTTTTTTCTTTTTTAGCTCACCGGGGAATTTGAAATCCTCTATTTCAAAATCGAAAAAAGTTGGCGACCTCCCAGAAAACCCTTGGCGACCCCCAGGTTGGAAACCCGTGACTTATACGATAACTTTTATGATTGTGAACTGCCAACCAAAAACTTAATTTAATATTTTAATAAACGTTGGCTCATAAAAAAACCTTACCGTTTAAGGTTTATACCGTAGAAGAAATTGTCGCGATAGTTGTATCAATGTATTTACTGAGATACCTCCATATATGAGATATGATACGAACTACGCACGTCGGAATGTTTTTTTGGTAGTTTTATGTACTTACACTTAAAGAAAAAATGTGTGCATATGCTTCGCGGGCCACAAGTAGACACCCAGTGGGCCGCAGGTTGGCCACCCTTGGTCTACACTCAACAGCTAAAATTGTAATTAAAAAAAAAATAGTGACTTATTTACAAACATTCGCGTAATTGATAACATCTAGCTTAATATAAGTTTAAAAACATCTCAGCTAGGTAAAACATTTATTGACATTCTATTCCACTAACATTTATCTGTAAAAAATGAACACGGAACCAGTGGTGTGCTTAAGCCAGTGGTGCACAAGCTTTTTGAACAATGGGCCATTTTACTAATTTTCTAATCTTTCGCGGGCTGCAGAGGGGAAAAGTGATGACAAATAATGATAAGTATACACCCAATCTTTTTTTACGCAATTTTTTGGACGGCATCTTTACTTTTTTACTCGTTGTTAAACGATTTTTTTAAAAGTTAGAAATGGCGACCCTGTGTTTACAGAAGTGGTGACTCTGCGCAAAATAATGTGATGTAATGTTGCTCTAAATCTTGTTTAAATACAATTCATTTATTAAATTCGTTGAATAGCACGTTTCTCGGTCATAAATTTTACCACCAACAGTTACTCTGTCAAATAAATGCACTCCAGATGTCCAAATATTTTAAATACAATATAAAATAACTTAGATTATTCCACGTATTGTGGTACAAACTGTGACACGTGTTTCGCCTCTTTCGGAGGCATCCTCAGACAGACTTACTTTTACTTACTTACTGAAAGTAAGTCTGTCTGAGGATGCCTCTGAAATAGGCGAAACACGTGTCGCAGTTTGTAGTACAATACGTGGAATAATCTAAGTTATTTTGTATTACTTTATTTATGCTTATTTTTTAGTAAACTTTAACATAAAATTAAAAGTTGGTGACAGTTCCCACAAAAAATAATTGAAAACGTAATTGCACTTATAAGTCAAATGGAAAAGTTTCACCATTTTTATATTTGGTTCACTTCAACTCTTAAAGACTCATATATTCCTAAAAATAAGCTCCGTTTGGCGAATTAGTAAAGATTATTTATTCTGATTAATTTGATAAATATGCATTTGATTGTTGTATATCAGAAAATTTCATTATTTTTTATAATGCCAAAAAATCCTCCAGTTGGGGCCAACGGGCTTACAGCTAGTAAACCTTTGTTACTGAATATTTTTTCCACACATCAAACACAGATTTGTATCATATTCAATGAAAAATTTGGTGATGAAGTACTTTTTGTTTTGGGCCGCAACAAATGCCATTTCGGGCCGCGGCTTGTGCACCACTGGCTTAAGCAGTGACCTCGTATTATTTTTCAATAAATACTTGCAGTTCAATCAAAATGCACCAAGTAAGTTACTAAGTAATAGATTGTTATATTACGTTAATCCTTTTTTGACATTTAACAATTTTTAATTTGACAGGGTTACTATTCCAAAATTAATTATGAATGCTCAATAAAACTGAAATATAAATATATAGCATGTTTTAGAAAAAATATGCTTGGATATGATTTCACTTAAACTCCAGTAAAATGTAGTGTCACTTGTAATTCACTTTAGACGTGACACATAAATAAGAATAACGTTTCCACTCATAAAATGATATAAAGTATTTTTTTTGCCAACCGTTAGCATATTTGCACGGCAGTTATTGTAAATAAATTATATTCTATATCAATCTTTTGAAGCAATAAATCATAAAATATTGCGATACGATTATTATTTATTCGACTTGAAAAAGTGTCGATTGACAGTTGAAGGTCCTGCGCCAAGTCCATCGCGGCGTCTGCTAATTGTAATATGACTATTTATTACACAATAATTGATTTTTAATTTGACTTGGCAAATTAAACTGTAGTGTAGACATTAACTGTCTTAACGGGTTCGCTAAAATTGTATTTTACAAATTGATACAACTGATTTTAGTTGGTTTCACAATGTTGGTAAATAGATAATTTGATTCGACCAAAGACTAGCAAGTTGCTCTTGGCTCTTGATCCATGTCAGTATTATCAGTGGATCCATCCCTTCTGTTTGATGTGCAGCATTTTAAAATAATTAGATTATGTGCTCGCACGATGAAAAGTATTCTTATTCTCCAAGCAGTTTATTTGTATTTTTTGAATATGAATTAGAATCTAAAATATCATTTTTATTGTATTAATTTACGAATAAAACAAACCAGTTTATAAGGGCGGGGAAACTGACTGTCAGGAGGAGAGTTTTCCCCAATACATCGTAGATTTAGAGAAAATAGTTGATACTGTTCTGCAGGGCTTTTGTTAAAATCCTGCTAGCTATATTCATGCGTCCATACAAAGTATGTGAAGACGTCAACTGTCAGATGTTGAAGGTTAGAATAAAATTCATTTCCTGTTTTATGGATAATTTCGTGTTTACAGTTCGCTATACGACAATGAAAGAATATCGATGCATCACAAAAGCAACCTTTTACTTTCATGTGCAATTTATGACACAATTATTTTGTTTTTGTGTTTATGGAAGACCGCGAAATATGATAATTTATCTTTATTACAAATCGCAGTCGCAGTGCCCTATGTTCAACAATTTTATTCCACATTAAGTATTTGTTTTTATGAAACTACGATAGCGGTTTGAACAGCTGAATGTTTGTGCGACGAATGTATTATAATATATTATCAATTTAAGCTTATGCACGTTCTGTTATTTACGTCGCATGATAAATGGTTGTGCCGATAAGTGCTAACTGCGAATAGTAAAACAAATAATATACCTACCTAATCTAAAAACAAAACAGTGCCTTGGGTACCAAACTACTCATTATTTAGATGCCGTTTTTTCAAATTCTATCAAAGTTATATCAACGCGACAAAAAATATATAGAAGCCTCAGACAAATTTTGTATGCTTCTTTTTTATTTTCAATAGTGGGTGGATATAACTTCAATCTATTTTCCGAAACTTATAATAAGATGGAGAATGGAGAACTTCACGTTGGCTTGGCAGGAGCTTGCCATCTCACGCATTGAATTGTTTGGCTATTTCGTGCGAAGACCTAATATCAAAAAATGTTCCCGTCGAGAAAATTCGAGATATTTTTCCGTTTTGAGACGTTATTTTTGCTGAAATAATTTCCAAATCTCTTATTATATTGATTGCTGTTAAAATGGATAACCCTATGATGGGTGGGCCCCATTTTCATCTCACCGTTCCCAACTTGCTTCAAATAAATCCAAACCAAAACGAAAAACAACAGAATAAAACAGCTGATGTAAATCAATTAGAAAAGTTTATGCGCATGCGCGGCTCGTGAAAATTTCACGTTAAATAATAGTTTCAACGATTATTTTTTTGGCATATTAAACGTATTTATGACTTGTTTTCGGATAGAATGTCTAATGACGTTATAAAACCCATTAGAATACATGTTTTTGACGATTTGAATGATGTAAATAACATCACATGGCGAAATTTTATATAAATAAATATACATTTGAAGAGCTTTTAAACAACGATAAGAATAAAATGTGTAACTCAATCTGTCTTGTAATAAATAAGTATGTGCTCTTGAGACAGTTTCTAAAAATGTTTGTTTTTTTATGGAAATGCATACAATAAAAAACGAGAACGATGTCATTTATTAAATATTATGTCAAGATTACATGGTTTCACATATGTGCGTTGTAGTTTATGGTTACAACCTCCACAAGACTCAGAGTAAATATTATTGTACGACTATAGCTTTATGTCTTGAATTTCTGCTAATATTTGTATGATAATTGTGTGAGTGGCCATTTCGCACCTCTCCCACATCTAAAGTAAAATCGTCATTGAGTTTTTGATTTTATTAATGTAAGTTTTACATATATCATTTTAGTTATCTTTGCTAAAATTTCCGAAATTATAGCTAATCGCTCTCGATACACCCCGTTCATAGAATAGGATGGGTGGGAGAGGGGAATCCATGACATAACATACATCCATGCCTTCGAACTGAAATTCATAAATCGATTGAAAAATAAATTTATAAAACTGTCCGTACTGGGATTCGAACCCGTGACCTCCGTAACCGAAGCCAACGACGTTGACCCTTCGACCATACAGTGTTAAACATTTTAATTTGACGAAACTTTCATTTACTAAACGTCAGTTCAAGTTCATCCGTGCACTTGAGTGCCTGAAGATGCCGAAAGGCGAAAACCGGGTCGTTAGTGACAAAATCTGTGAGAATATACATAGTTTGAACGATTCAAATTTAATTTTAATTTGTGTTAGTTTAGAGTCACTTATTCATAATTTCTACTGTAATTTCTGAATTCTTTTCAATGCCAATTGTTTATTACACATTTTACATTGCTATTTGTTTTTGTATAAATAGCACTGTTAAATTCTATTTCTTATCAGTTGATAATGCCCGCCAAAAGCGAAACCGGTACTGAACTTGGTAAATAAAAGTGGGAATAAGTACAAAGGAATTTTGTTATTATTTTAATACTAGCTGACCCGACGAACTTCGTACTGCCTCAGAATCAATAAATGTTGTAATAAAAATAATAAAACATTTTTAGTACTTTTCTCACTAAATGAAATTTATTTGATCAGGACCGGTTTCGCTCATCGCGAGCATTATCAACTGAGTTATTATCATCTGAGCATTATCAATTTTATGTGGAAAAAGTACTAAAAATGTTTTATTTTAATGCCATTCCACCAAGTATTGACAGTGAACACCTTAAAAGTGAATAAATGTTCTGTTAACTTGATAACTTGAAGCATGATGACTACCGAGTCAACCTTCAGTTGTAAATTGCGCGGTGGCAAGCCAGGCAGATCCAATAAGTTTAAAAATTAAGTTGGATAGTTGGTTGCTTCGTCTTCGTTTGTTACACGGTCGATAGATTTGAAGGAATGCAGTGGACCAACGATTTGATTTTGAATTGTGAAGTTTAAATGATCCACATATTTGTTCTTTGCCGCAAGAATTGCTCGTTCATTCAACCAGTTGTGATTTTTGTGATTAGATGTTCGGGAACATTTTGTTGAATGAAGTGAAATTGCAAAAATTCGGCGGTAACAAAATCAATCCATTCGATTCGTCGACAGGAACACGCCCGTTACCGATAGTCTGCAATTGTTTGGAGAAACCTTCGGCAGATAGATCGTTTAGCAATGCAACTCGCATGTTTGTCGTCAGCTGAAGTTTCTTTACATAGCGCCAGAGTCGTGATTTGAGGTAAGCGTTTATTTCATCGGCAGCGGTCAATCTTGGAATGACTGGTAGTATTTGGCGGAAATCGCCAGATAGTAGAATCATTGCGCCTATAAAACATCTTGAGTCATTACACATATATTTCATAGTTTGATTGAGTGCTTCCAATGCGCATTTGTGCATTCATCGCCATTCATCCCAGGTGATGATTTTACTTGCTACCAAAACTTTGGTCATTGCTGAGTGTTTCGCAATCTTGCATGTCAGTTTTTCAGTCGTTTAAAGCAGTGCTCCGCAAGCGAATCTCTAATAAACGAAAAAAAAGCAAATAGTTTGGTCGATACTACAAAATATTTCTGATGACACTATCATAGAGAAGCAGAAATAATTATTTTTTGGTTGAAAGAATATTTTATATGTACAGTCTGCGCAAGAATGTTTCTCGCACCTTGCGAAAGTTCAGTTTTATATTTTAAAATATCGTTTAAGAGTACAGATGAATTATTTATTTATAAATATCATTACATATTTGTCTAAGCATGTACCCACATCTTGAATATAAGTGTTTTTACCGTTTTTAACATTTGGAACAGCTAATAATGAGCTTATGATAACCAGGGTAGTAGAATTAACAATTCGTTGTATTCATTAAATGTTTTTGAGTTTAAATTTACAATTATTTTTTTACCAATTATTAATTTTTGATAAATTTTGACTTCCAGGGATCATTAAAAGCATTGAAAAAATCCATGTTTTCTTGAATGCTTTTTATTTCAATTAATATCTTATTTCCCACTCTTAGCTTTTACGGGGGTAGTTATTTAAAAAAAATAGATTTTTTTAGATTTCAAAGTGAAAAGACAGTCCATAAATAAAAATGGTAAAGAGATTTTAATAAAAAAAATAATCTTATCCAAATGGTACTTTTGTGGTATGTATCATATATAAACACAAACTAATGTAATTTCTGTATATTATGCATATTTTTACTTGTGATGTGCCGCGAAATTTTGAAGAACACGTTGGTGTGCTGTGGAAGATAAAAGGTTGAGGAGCACTGGTTTAAAGATTTAACGGCAATTTCAACACTGAATGAGCCGTTCGTCATCCTTCTATCAACGTGGCCGCCAGAAGAAGAAACTGCTACAGCAATTTTGGATCTTGCACGGACAGTCACTATAATCAATGACATGAGGAATATCTTCCCAGCTCCACCGGGCGCATCGAAGAAAAATAAGCCACCATTTCCATCATCAATTACCTTCATTAACGTATCGTAAATTTCCTTCTGTTGAGGGTTCAACAGTGGTACATTCGTTCGAACTGATTGGTTCAATGCATCTCGATCATATTCACGTTCACGTTCCGATTCTCGATTGAAAGCGTCGTTCATTCCACGATCTGGCGTTGGCTTTCCTAACTTGACTAACAAACTGCCGCACATAAGAAAAAACATGTTTTCGATCAAAAGCAAAGCCTGGTTATGTATCTCTTCATTCATCTCAAGATCGGGATTCCCCAAACTGACACGAATTCGATGTAAAATGTATTCGGACATGTCATCCTTGTACTTGTTCCACAGTTCACGGGGATTCGATGGGAAGCATGTCAAAATAATGATAGAAAATAATGTGCGTATCTGAATTGGAGATTCAGAAACAATTTCTTCAGCGATTGTCATGTCCCAATGAGTATCATTTTCAAGCAAATTGAGCTGTTGACATGCAAGTAGAAGCATTCATCATTTTTCGGATGAACCGTGTACATGCGACCAAGAGCATCAGTAGTCATTCGGATGAGCAGGAACCGCATCGCCTTGCTTTCGACGTTAAAATTTCTTCGATGTAGCTTTCCAAGTGTAATAACGTGGCATCTCAAAGTAGAGCAACGTTCGTGCAAACAGCGTAATATTGTTGTCAAAAAAATTATCATACCTAATTATAAACATAACCTTCTAAATCATTCTAAACAAAATCATTTAAAAGTCAATCGCAAAAGAAGCAGAAACAAATGAATATAGGAAAAATTGCCACCTAGCGGATGAAATCTGCATTCAACGACATTTTCATTATTTCAAGCTGTTCGCCATTTGAAAACTGTATGAGAATATTAATTTTCTTCATAATTTATTTTACGTGTTATTTTTCTGATGTTTTAATGCTTATTCTGCTATTCTAGGCGGATACGAATTTAATAAATCAAAGATCATTAAAATCAGCCAAGTTATAGCCAAGATATACGTGGTGTAACAAACCCCACTTTCTTTTATATATATAGATAATGCCTTTCCACTAAGTATTGACAGTAAACACCCTGAAAGTGACTCAAGTAAAAGTAAATGTTTACATTTGCATTAATACAGTGGTCTCCAACCTTTATGTTAGCCTCCCTTTGAAGAAAAACATATCTTCGATGATAAAGACACACGCTTTGAAGGGTAAATAAATATTTTGGATTGTTCGCGCCTCCCTTTGCAATAGTCCACGCCTCCCATGCTGAACACCGTTGCATTAATATGTACAAAATACCAATAATATAATATTAGGTAAGACCAAAAGAAATGACATTTTTTCTGGCGCGTCCCTTTAAAATCAGTTTGTCACCGGTTGCCGTTGAGTTAGCACGTCGTGATTTGTATCATTTTGAAGCTCTGTTTATACTCTTTCCATTTCAACATATTTTTTATTTTTTTTGCCGTTGTAGAAAAATGCAGAAGCCTGACATTGAAAAAATACATTTGCGCTATTTTATGCTATTTTTATTCGATAAAGGATTAAAACCAAAAGAAGCTACGCAAACCATCTGTGATAT
The DNA here is from genome assembly GCA_030503985.1 of Himalopsyche tibetana. Lineage (NCBI taxonomy): Eukaryota > Metazoa > Arthropoda > Insecta > Trichoptera > Rhyacophilidae > Himalopsyche > Himalopsyche tibetana. The sequence continues at coordinate 28,500,509 of JAPJYX010000030.1, forward strand.
TTACGGAGACGTCTTGAAACTTCGAAAGTGCTATAGATGGTTTAATAAATTCAAAAGTGGTAATAGGGAGTTAAAGGACAAACCAAAAACAGGAAGACCTCTCAAAATCGATGATGACGTCCTAAAATCATTGGTGGAAGGTGATCCTCGTAAAACAGTAAAGGAATTGTCACACGACCTTGGCTGTCCAATAACAACTGTAAAAAATCATCTGAAGAGGCTAGGGAAAAAACACAGGCAAGGAATTTGGGTGCCGCATGATCTCTCGCAAACGGCCCTGGAGCAACGCGTGACCATCTGTGCTTCCCTATTGTCTAGGCACGAAACGGATCCATTTCTCAGAAGGATAATTACCGGGGACGAGAAATGGGTCCTTTACAGTAATTCCAGGAGAAAAAAACAATGGTTATCTCCAAAACAGGTACCTATACCTACCCCTCGGCCAACATTGACGTTAAAAAAAGTGTTGTTGTGTGTTTGGTGGGATGTTTCGGGGATAATTCATTATGAACTATTAAAACCTGGTCAGACAGTTACGGCAGAGCTATACTGTACCCAATTAGATCGATTAAAAGTACAGTTATTAAAAAAACGATCTGTTTTGGTTAATAACAATAGGCGGATTTTACACCATGACAATGCGAGACCTCATGCAGCAAAAATTACTCAAGAAAAAATCCGAGAGCTTGATTTAGAACTACTGCCACATCCACCATATTCACCAGATATAGCACCGTCGGATTATTATCTATGTAAGTCGATGGAGCATTCATTTCGTGACAAAAAATTTGCAAACGCTGACCAGGTGAAAAATCATCTGGATTCATATTTTGACAGTAAGCCTCCAGAGTTTTACGAAAATGGTATCAAAAAGTTGCCTATTTTATGGAGGAAGATAATTGACAATGAGGGGAATTATTTAACAGAATAATATTGTATACTTTTTTCAAAAATAAATTTTTTGTTACAGTAAAAAAAAATGTCATTTCTTTTGGTCTTACCTAATATATTTACGCGTGAGGAGTAGAATATTTAATAATGTCGTGTAAGTACTATGACTACACTTTTTTACCACCTCCGCTCCCACTGTGGAGCATTACGACTCCTAATGGAGTTTATCTCAACAAAAGTGTTTGTACGAGAACTGCTTGTTACTCTGTTACTGCGCAACCTCTTTTATTTTTCCAAAGAGAGTAAGAATATAAAGATTAGCTATTCGCTCTCGCCACATCCCGTTTTTAGTTTAGGATGGGTGGAGGGAGGGAATTCATGACATTACGTAGTTACATCCATTTCTTTGAACAGAAATTAATGAATCGATTGAGAAATCAATTTATACTACAATCATACGATTTTAATGTAATTGTCCATTATCTCGTTAAGAGCTGCGTAATTTTCTACCGTAATTATTTACCTACGCGACTACCGTAACATGCACCATTCATTATTCTCGTAAGAGATCTTTAATGAGAACGAAATGGTCATGATATTATTAGTATAATTTCTTACTTATGTTAGCCTGTTAAAACAGGATATAAATTACACTAAATTACCTACTACTTCATTACTTACAGCAATCTCAGAAGTATTGCAAGTTGAGCTGTCAAAAACCTGAAATGTGTAATACCTATGTGGATTCAGATAGTGAATTTATTGATTTTCGGGTCATGGTGGATTCGGAGTCGACGAAAATTAGCTGAATCATTTGTGCGCTATAATAATACTATCCCAAGCCAAAAAGTCACCGAGAAAGTGTTCTTTAGTAGCAATTTTTTTGAGTTACAATCTTTGCCATTTTGTAAATTCAGGTTGATTACGTTTTGGTACGTACAAGATTCTTCCAATCACGATTTCACTGCACAAGAATTCCTCGCACACCAACTATTCCTAATGTCTTCTACCGTACTTTCTTATGCTATCGATAAATTATATTTTTCGTAATTCTATAATTCGACTTTGGAAAGAAAAAAGGCCGTAATCCACAGTTTCTTCAAAACAGCCTTTGTCGATAATCACAATGTTGACACACTTGACACACGTTATATCAAAAAGGTGTAAGCTGAAAATGCCGAATTAGTATCAAAATTAAGCTTTTAAGTTTGAAAAAATAAGGGCCAGCGAAAATTTCGACCATAAAAAAAGAGTTGAAGATTATTTAAAAAATATATTAACTTAATTAGATAGATTAGATAAAGTTAATTAAAAATCAGTTTATCAGTCTCCATGCACTTCAAGGTTGTGTATATTTCATAAGTTGTCTTTGGCCCAAAATCATAAAAAAGCGTTTCTTGTGTCTCCTGGAAATGTTGCGTCATTTTTCCTTTCCATAGTCGATATGTTGAATATAAACAGGAATGGTGAGCGGCGAATTGTGCGGAAAAATTCGTTCACCGATGTTTTTCTAATGAAATGGATCTCTAAGAGTTGGCTTCATTAAGAAACTATCTCCTTGTTGTTTATAATACAACTGACATCCGAAGACGAACACGTGTGATACGTCTTTTTTGGCTTATGAGGGCAGAATACTGGTTGTCTAATAATATAACATTAGTTGCGATCGGGAAGTAATAATCACTGATTGTTTTTATTACAACGATATTTAGAAATGACGTCTTACATGCTAGACATCGTGTAAGTAGGGTATTTAAGAGGAGCAGCTATGCGTTTTAATATTTATTATTATATTATAAATTAACTCGGTAGTTTATCACTTTTAAGGTGTTTACTGTCAATCCTTGGTGGAAAGGCATTATAATAAAAATAATAAAAGATTTTTAGTACTTTTTCCACATAAAATTTATTAGATCAGGACCGGTTTCGCTCATCGCGAGCATTATCAACTGATAAGAAAAATATATAAACAGTGATATTTATACAAATTTAAATTGAAATAAAGATTTACTAGCTGTAAGCCCGTTGCCCAGCAACGGGAGATTTTTGCTGCATTGTGTTTGATTTTATTTAGTTTAATTTAATTTAATTTAATTTAATTTAATTTAATTTTAATTTATTTTATTTTATTTTATTTTATTTTATTCAAAAAAGTGGAGACTGGAAGGTTTGAAATGTGGTCGGACAGACATTATCGGCTATTAATATATAGAATAGCTGTAAGCCCGTTGCCCAGCAACGTGAGATTTTTGTTGCATTGTGTTTGATTTTATTTTATTTTATTTTATTTTATTTTATTTTATTTTATTTTAATTTATTTTATTTCATTTCATTTTATTTAATTTTGTCCAAGTGTATGAAAAAAGCAAAATATTATTCTATGATATATCCATATCATAATTTGAATATTCTTAATGTATTCTTAAAGAATTCTAACAGATTTTCAAGGTCAGACGTGAAAAGATTCATCATTATGATTCAATTGATCAAATCCGCTCCAAAAAATATTAGTCTCACATCGACTCACACGATCAAACGATTCATTTCGATAGCCCTATAATCATAGTTTGCAATAGTCGAATTAAAGTCTTTGATTATTCGAATATTATGATCTATGATGATACTATACTTTAGCTCTACACCAAGAAATATCGAATTTTCAAACGTGGCGATATCAGAACATTCACGTGCTGTTTAAAATAAGCCGCTTCCATTGGATAGAACAAAATTTCAAAAATGTGCTGTCCAAAATAAATCGTCATCATTGGTCTGTACCTTATTACTGCGGACGTTTTACAAACATTATCGGCTATTAATGTTAAGATTTATCACTTAGATTTATTATTCTTTGATGATGATTTTTTAATTGTTATGGTTGTTAAGCATTTTAATTTTGTGTAATTATAATGTATTTTGCTAATCCTTTAAAATGTTAATAGTTGCTTACACCTTTTTATTTCAATTTAAATTTGTAAATTTGTAATTTAATGTAATGTGTAGTAAAGACGAATCGAATCCATCCATATGTCCGAATTTAGCTCCATTCTTTAAAAACGTTACGTCAAAGTATTTTCTACGTGTTTTAAAGAATCTCTTTAGTGAATTATTCGGGATCCCTAATCCCGGGATTGGACGTCCTAGTTGATACCAGTGCAATTATTTTTGTAAGCTCAAGAAACAGTGTTTCAAAGAGTTGTTTTTCAGTTTTCGGATGCATTCCGTATACAACCGATTTAATAATACGCAATTTCCCCTTTGAATTTAATGCTGATCGCAATATTTTTGTTGATATTTACTTCAAATTTGAATCGTTGAAATTATGTACATTCACACAAGTTTTGTCACTAACACACACACACAGTCACACAAGTTATTTTACTTCGTTATTGAATAATCATATAAATCAATGCATCGAATAAAAAATATATCCTCATATGAGTTTTCCCTACTGAATTCGCTTTCTTAAACTTTGTTTATTTATAAGCATTGCCGATGTTGCCTTGCAAAACGCAATACACACACACACTCACAAGTCACAATGTTGCGGTTGACACAGAAGAGGACTTTGTTAGATTTGCACTAATTTTTATCAGTATATATTTTAGGTATTGTGATGAAATGCGACATTATAATGTTTACATTATTACTATTATTCGACATTTCAATTATTGCGGTTATTCATTATAATTATAAAACCGCTAAACGGTATAAGCTACTGGGTTTATACTGCATATTTTTATTATATTAATTTTATTTTCAGCTATACGTAGAACTTACTTTAAAAATCTTGTTCTTAAATTTGAATCGTTTTTGTCGATATCTTAAGGTATTTGTCGCCCTCTTGTGATAAATATGCGAAATTTAATATTTTTGTCAATTTAATTTTGGATCCCTTTTGACAGCCATATATTGTATGACTGTATTCAAAGGACATTTACGTTTTACTACTACTAACACTGTAACGTGTTTTTTATAGGGCGATTGTTCCAGTAGTCAAGTTAAGAGACATGTGTTTTTTTGAAAGATATATTGAATTAATGAATATATGTTTTTTCTATATGTGTTTTGAGTAAGGGAATTTTAGAAAGTATAGGGCTAGGACAGGACTTTTTTGGAATCCATGTCCGCTCCCAATGTGGAGCATATGACCTCATAATGGAGGTATCTCAACAGAACCTTTTCTACAAGAACTGTTTGTTACTCAGTCGCTCAACCTGTCTTTTTCCAAATTGAGCTCTAGAGTTAGAAGTATAAGGCTAAGACAGGACTAGTGGTTGACTAATCGCTCTCGCTTCACCTAGTTATTGAAGGATCGGAAAAGTGGGAAGGAATTTTTAGACATCACAAACACCTATGCCTTCGAACAGAAATCGAAAAATACTGTTCGTACTGGGAATCGAACCCGTGAGATTCGGCACGGAAGCTTACCGCTGCGCCATAGGACCCGACAGGACGGGACCAATGCTCCCTCAAGACAAGAAGTTAGCTGCGCGGAAATTTCAAAGGCTGCGCTGATCGATCAAATATTAATTGAATAACTGTCGTAGTGTGCGCCAACCCGGAATGAGTGCGCGGGGGCTTTCCAACTGCTGCGCGGCCGCGCCCGCGCGCAGCTTAAAGGATACGTTGGGCAGGACTATGTGTGCTATAGTGAGTTTGCAATATATTCGGTGGTCGTATCGTTAAATTTGTTCAGTAAAATGCATGTACAAATATCAAATCCATATTTTATTGTAGTGATATCCTTCTGCAGTCGCATATTGGGTGCATCAAACCGAGTGTATTTTTAACCGCGTTCTGTGTCTTTGGTAGTGAGTGGCGGGTGTGGTGACCCACCCACTCGGCCAGTGCCCTCTCGTACGCCAGCCTTTGCGAATCAACATGGCCGCTATCTATCAAATGTTTTTGAGATTACAGTCGTCGGGAATCGGGAAGCTGTTAACAATCATGAAAATATGCTATTTAATCGCTAATGATAAAATTCTTTAACCAATTTTATATTTGTTCAATCACTTATGTTCTCGTTGGAGCCATCTGTCGCGAAATTTATATTTTTCCATTGTAACTACCGACAGCAGAAATAAAAATATAAACGAATTATTGTTTCTTTCCATTGATTTAAGGGTATTTAATTTAAGTATTATAATTCGTAGGCAATGGACACTAAAGCAAAATGTTGCACAGGCGGGCCTCTACTTTCGCACAATTTGCTATTTCGCACATTTTTGGAAAATCGTTCTTTTAAGATTTTTTACGATAATACAAAAATGTTTTGCTTCGGGAAGTAACGGCAGTTAATTTAAAACGAGGTATTATTATTATTTACATAATACTAAGCTCATTGGAGAATTGGCTGATGCGGATAGAGATGCTAGAAAAGACTTTATTTCCTCATTGTCTAAAATTATTGAAGATGGAGAATATTCCCCATGTCAAATAATGAAAGTGAGGAAGAAGAACTAGAAAAAATCATCAAGACTTTGACAATAAAAAATATGAAAAAAGCTTTTATGCATCTCGATACATTTTTTAATATAATTAAATAATTTGATCCCAATGGAGAAGGCATATCTCAAGTGCGTAAGGCGATCCATAAAAGCACTGCATGTTACAGAACTCTCTATGAAGAAAAGAAAGAAAAAAGAGTAAAATACAACTAACTCTTGACTTATTAAATAACATATTTTTTATCAAATACACAAGTAAATTTTGGTAAATAAAAAATTTAATGGACAATTTTTGATGTTTTTTTACATCCCTCTACTTCCGAAAATTCAACATTCGCACACATTTTCGGGAACCAATTGTGTGCAAAAGTGGAGGTCCGCCTGTATATCTAAAAAGTGTAACCGAGATAAAACGTTACGCGTAAGTACTCATTTATAAACAGCTTTTCAATAATCCAATCAAATAATTACAATGTTGAGTGTATTTCCTAGTTACCAAAAAGGCGTAGCTTATTCTACGGCGTAGCGCTTACATAATTGTGCTACATTTGAATCGATATATTTTTTGAGGTGGTAAAAAAAAATATATTTTACATAATAACAATGTAAACCATTTATAAGCTTTCAATTTACGTCACAAGCCGAAAGCGAAACCCGTATTTTTCATGATAAAATTTGTAAGAGTGAAAAAAAAATTAACGTTAAAAATTATCTGTAGAAAGACGCTGTGTTGTGCGTGGGGTTAATCACCATACGGTTCGATTTGATACTTTTTATTCACTGATTAACTACGACCCTTTTAAATGAAGCACACAATGGCTTTGCACATCGAAATATTAATTATAGGGTATCTACCTAAAGCAGGCGTGGGGAACCTGCGGCCTTTTGGCTACTCTGGTGCGGTCCTCTGGCCAATTCTGTAAATTTGAGATTTTAGATTTGAGAATTCCCGTAAGACCTAAAAAAAAGGTGCCACGCTGTTAATTTGGGCAAATCCGTAAATTCTTGGGATTTTTGATGTCAAAATCCTTTGAAGACTTTAAAAAAAAGGTCCCACGCTGGTTATTTTGGGAAATCCGAAAATTTCTGGGATTTATATATTGGCATGATATTGTTTCCGGGCAAAGTTCCCTAGTCAATGTTTACTGCGGCCTTATGTCGAATCAAAAAAAATAATGCGGCCTTTAGAGAAGAAAATGTTCCCCACCCCCGGCCAAAAGTGTTAATTTAACGTATACTACCTGTGAAAGCATATAACAACTTGCATGTGATATGATATTCATATTATTATATATCACTCATCCTTAGTGACAATAATATTAGTAACGTATTTATATTTTCGGGAATTAAGCCAAGTGGTCATCGTCGCTGGCATTCTTAACGGTTGCTCACTGGTTTAAGTCAAAGTGCGGACAGTTTGATAAATTGAGCTTTCAATCGATTTCTATATTATTGTTGGAAGGCATCTGATTCTAAATTCGGTTCATAGCGGGAGGGAATTGCTTACCACGAATCCTGCCCTAGTGTAATCCTTACTCTGGATTACTTAAAGAGGTTGATCAACTGGCTAACAAGTAGCTTTGTTGGCGAACATGGCTACAAAAAAGTCTTCCGATTATATTTTGAATACAACAGCCGAGAAATGATGTTTTCTTTGTGAAGCGGCCGTTGTGGTCAAACATCCTGTTGTATAAGATCCATCAACCGCATTGTCTACTGCGGTTTAATAACGATGATAAAAAGTAAAATGTCTCAGAAATAGTTATAACTTATTTACCGGCAATAGGTAGTTCGATGCACTTATTTTTTATGGTTTTATCCTCATGACGAAACATATTAAGCAATCTTCAATCTGCCTCTCATATTTTCACATTCTTCCGAACAAGTTCTTGCGTTTTTGGTCTTTCACTGTTTTTCTATGTCAAAGATGTTTATCCCGCCTCCTGAAACACTAACTCCCAACTATCTGCACGCTTTTGGGGGTCTGCCATATGATGCGAAATCTGTAATATACCTACGTGTGAGGTTCTCGCAGCGTCCATTTTGTTTATATTATAATGATATTAACTTTCGTCTGTTGTATCTGACGTCGCTTCCGATAAGCTAAAGACTAGTAACGACCTACATTGAAATAAGGTCCATTGGGAGTCCATACGTTGCGAATTAAGAGGGGACATGATTAAAAAATGTCTCAATCAATCCAGTCGAATCCATTGGATCATCGATGGCTTAACCAAACCGACATTCGACCAACCCAATGTATACATTTGTAACCATAGCCAATTTTTCGACTACTTACTCGAATATTGATATGCTTTGAATATCGATCATTTTGTGCAGATTGGTATCTAGAATTACTCATTTAAATTAACTCTAATCCCTCTTTTCATGTAGTGCAAGAATATATGTCACAAAACAATATTCTACTATGTAATGCAGGGGTAACCAACCTTTTTGGACCCTAGAGCGCAATCTAAAATACTGTTAGGACGGCGAGCACCACATTTTTTCAAACTCAAAACCCAGGAATTTACCGATTAGTCAAAAATATCTCGTTTTTTTTTAGCTCAACGAGAAATTTGAAATCCTCAAATCTCTATACTTTTTCCCCAGGATATCTCCGCGACTCGTTTTTTTTTTAGCTCTTCCTTTTGAGATCCATTTAACGATTTGATAAATTAGTTGGCGGGCGCATAGGAATCAGTCGGCGGGCACGGGATTGGTAACCACTGATCTAATGATTGCTGCATACACGATGAAATGTTTTGTCTATTTATTTATTTGGGTTACAATACTTTGAACATTGTTGATCACTTTACTCCCAGATGGCAGTTATACGAAGCTGCTTGCTCTTGAAGAGTTTTTTTAATGCATGTCCACTCCAATGTGGAGAATATGGCTCCTAATAGAGGTATCTCAACAGTTTGTTATTCAGTCGCTCGACTAGTAAGGATAGAAGGGTAGGGCACGAGAGCACTAGTGGTTAGCTAATCGCTCTCCCTACACCCCGTTATTTGAGGATCGAAAGGGTTGGAGGGTATTTTTAGGCATCATAAACACCCATGCCTTCGAACAGAAATCGATTGAAAAATTCTGTTCGTACTGGGACTCGAACTCATGAAATCCGACACGGAAGCCAACGAGTTGTCGTTGAACTCTGCGCCATGGATCCGACAAGCTAATTTTACGGATAATTTTTACTGAAACATTTTTAAATGCTGTTTCAACTTTTATTCCATATACATAATTATTACACTTTGACAAATCAATACATATAATTAAAATGAATACGACGTGAGTTTCAAGAGGTCTCTACTATGTCTTGACGACTGTTCGATTTGAACGTTGAATTGAACTAATTAGTTTAGAAGGAATCAAATGTATCTATTTGTCCGTTGAAAAGTTATTGTTGCATAGAATTATAGATTGCAATCAAATAGGACACACTTTAATTATTTTATTTCAGGGACAATCAACATTTCACAGTGGTTGATTTAGCGTATCCATAACACTAACGAGAAATTAACAGTTCAAAATTCTTCTATATATGACTTACTTAACTCTTGCAGCATTCATTGCTTTACTCAAAATCACAATTGAAATTTTATAATGGATATGAAAATTTGATTTAAAAATAAACAATTGGTCGTGATTTTGAAAATCACTGTTAATTGGATAACAATTTTATGCTCCGAGATGTATAGCTAGAGTGTAGACGAATTAAAATTTATAAAAATTAAATAAGTAAGTAATATAATATTTATGGGACTACTAAGTATCTTGTTTATAATGGTGATTGCATTGTTTCACAATTTTGCGATGAAATATTATATTATCTATAAAATATTTTTTAATAAAGTTTTTCACATACACATACACGTACACATAACACATACACGACGAAAAAACATTATTCCTATTTTTCAAGTATGAAAAATTTGGTCATATGGGTTAGAATTTATACTTAAATGATATTTCATACAATACACCAAAGAATATTATTTACTATGAAATTAATGGCGTATTTGAAATATATGTGTTCATACGTCGTCTCTATAAGAGATACTAAAAATAAATTAATCAATACTCCACTTCAGATATCGTATGTATGTAAAAAAAGAAGGAAAACTTGAAATCTTGTTATTGAGAGTCTGTGTAGGTCGGTCGACCTCTGCTAAGTTTCTTAATATATATTTTTATAGAACCGAATATATCCAATCCGGGAGACTAAAAACCACTCCATATAAGTAACGGGCGCGTTCTATTTTTGTACCAAGTAATTTGTTTGGAGAATATACTTCGTACATTTATCTTGTTTATACCCACCCTCTGATAAAGTAATACTATCGCGAGTGCCATGTGTTATACATCATGTTACTTGCTTTGTAAAAAATATTTAAATTTCAGATTGACATCTTTATATCAGGGTTGTGGAGTCGGAGCCTAAAAAAACAACGGGCGACTGGATTCCTTTTTTTTTTAATAATTTAAATACGATAAGTTATGCATTTTATTATTATTATTAACTTATGATTTTGGTTAACACGGTTCACTAAAACAGTGCTTCCCAACCTGGGGTCCGCAGGTTTTTCGCGGGGGTCCACGAAAATTTTCATTCTTTCAACATTCTTTGTGATAAAATATGAACATGTGAAATAAAAAAATTAGGGGGTCCGCAGATTATTGTTTTGATATTTAGAGGTCCGTGCTATGAAAAAGGTTGCGAAGCACTGCTCTAAAAGATAACGAATACTCTATTTTTACACGAATTATGTGTTCTTTGCAGTTGGCTGTGGAGTCGAAGTCAGAAAAATCTTACGACTCGCTTATTTAAAAAAAATAATGATGTGTACTCAAACCACAATAGTCCATAGTGTTCTCACTGCATGCTAGTATGAAACTAAAGATGATCTGATGGTATACATGTAATTTAAAATGAAATTATTGAAACAAATTTTTCTGAGTCGCAGTCTTCTTTTATAAGACGACAGCATAGGCCTGGTTCTAAATCGATTCCGAGACACAAAAAATCACGACAAATATAGTTTGAAAATATTTATACCTTGAGATCCTTTCTACATTTCGAAACCCAAATGTATTTATATTAAAAAAATTCCACTTATTTAATAACATAAGACATAACCACTGAACGTACGTGTAAAGGATAAAAATAATAACCATAAGATTACTAGCCCAATGTATTATTTTTGAAATAAACAGTTTCATCGGCAAAGCGATCGAATCCCTCGAATGATGTGTAATAAAAGGCAATATACATATTTACAATACGATTTTTGTTAGTTTTGAGTGACCTCAAGTGTTCATGTTTAATACATATTCGTTTAAATATTTTTTTATAAACATGAATACGTAACGCGAGAATTTCCCGGGAATTTATGTTTCGTATCCCGGGACATAAAAAAGCCAGAACGTAAGAATCCCTAGTTGTTCCAGATGTTTCATATTATGTGACTTTTATGATGCTCAAATTTAATTTTATTTGATTGAACTGCGGTCTCCGCTCAGAAATGATGTTAAATCAATTATGTATTACACATTGCACCACATACAAACTTCCATTGAGTGATAAACATCTGTTGAACTGTTCTAGAGTATGTCAGTGCAATGATCTTATTATCAACAGCCGGGAGGTGGCACACTCAAAATAGAATCTCGTTACTAAGTATCGAATGCGACTTAGAAATTTATTATTTATTTCTCTTAGATCAGAATAGATATTGGCAAAAGAAATACTCCTACATATCACGTTCAATTCATGTATTAAAATGTCTTTATTTTAAAAAGTATTCCAGCGGTTATGTTTCCGTGTGCACACTTATTTTGGACAGAATACCAAAGCATTAATGTATTCCAGAAAACTCTTAAAAGGCTGTATAAAGTGTGAAATATGTATTAAAATATTTTACAACTAGAATATACTATCATTCCGAGGAAGTCAATTCCACCTGTCTGAGGTTTGGCTGTGGCCACCGGGGGTATTCAGGAAACAATGGACAGCCTTTAAAGTAAACGCGTATAAAACCAATCTTTAATTAATACTTAAGTGCGTATTGCTGTATTTTCTTTGTTTATTTAAAATAGCTCCGTGTTTTGAAATAGTAAAAGAAATCAGCAAACATATTATATTATCTACTTTTCTTGATTGTGTATTTTGACCTCAATAAAGTCACATTAAAACATATTGCTTACATACGACCAAGAGTAATAATCTTATTGTGTTACAATGACGTTAATTATAAATACATTGGACAGGCGGACAGAAGTGATAGGTTAAATAGTGGGAGAAGTTTTTTGTTTAAAAAATATTGTATCTATCTTTAATCGTAATACATTCAAGTATTATTTTCAACAACCTCTTGGAGGGTCTGAGGAGGGGTCTGAACTAGGCATCCAATCCCGGGATCCGGGATTCCGTACAATTTTCTGATCCCGAAACCCGGGACTGACATGGTCGCGATCCCGGGATTTCGTGATTGAGAAAACGACTTTCGGAGATAATCTGGGGAGAAATTATACCAAATAAAGGATTTCAAATTCCTCGGTGAACTAAAAAAAAAAAAAACAAAACGAGGTTTGGAGATAATTCGGGGAAAAAGTATAGGGAATTGAGGATTTTAAATTCATCGGTGAGCTAATCCCAATCCCGAGATTGGAAAAAGGCTCCGGGATTGAATATCCTAGTCTGAACTACCTTACTCACTATATATTTATTATGTTGGACTCTTTGGTAAAGCGTAAATATCTAAATTCCTCTTTATAGCAATCTGATCGGACCGAGATCTGAGGTCAAGTCCCGGTAGAGTCAATGTGAAATTAAGATGTTTTCAATTTAAATTTGAGATTTTGATCATGGGTGTTTGTATCATAAGTTATCCTAAAATATCTGACTCCTTGGCTATTAGTAGCAATGAAGCCATTTTTTTAGTTAATTAAAAAAGCTGCATACACATAATGGTTGATGGTGGGAAAACGTGTCAACGAAATGTTTGGAAGTAAACTTTTAATTCCTCAAGTCACAAAATAGCTTTGTATGTACACTATTAGGCTCAATGCTCTTTAGCATGCGAGCTGCTCCTCTATGCAGCAATTACTCAACCAATCATGGTATACGCAACTCCAATATGGGCTTATGCTCACCACAAACATAAGAAGACTCTCCAGATTGTTAAAAAAATCACTGTGACAGATATGTAACGCCCCGTAGTACGTGCGTAATTCGCTGCTTCACATAGACTTGAAAATACCTACCATCCGCGAGTTCATTCGTGAAATATCTCAAAAGTTTCACAGTGAGGTAGGAAAACATTTTTTTTTTCACATTTTTTATTTTAAAAAAATATTTGACATTACAGCTTACGCCAATGCGTCAAATACTTTTAAGTTGAAAGATCATACGAGATATACTCGATGAGAATTTTTAAAAGTCACATGAGATAAACTCAAGGAGAATTGACTTCACAAACACCCATGTCTTAGATCTCAAATTAAAATTGAAAAAAATCCAATTTTGACATTGACCTTACCGGGAATCGAACCTAGACCCACCTGGTCGGTAAAGCAAGCTCTAACCAACTAGACCACAGCGGGCGACGACCCAACGGTCTCTTATCGAATGCCTAAGAATCGTTTTAGACCGAAAGCAGTACGTCGATGCAATGGCGCACTAGCAGATCAATATCCAAATATATTCAATTTTCATAACAAAAGTTCTTTAATATAATACATCTATAAAGACATAAATATTCAGTTTATATTATAAATCAATATACGCGCTGCAGCGAGCTCGCAATTTACAGAAGCTCTCGTGACATTTGTATTGTCGATGAAATTGTTTGTCTGTCATAAAATATTGTGGTTTAAAACAGATTGTGTGTACTCATTTTTGATTCCATTACAACCGCAAATGTTTGTTTACAATTATTTAATTAGTACTGTTATATTGATTAACACGTATAAGAAGTCTAATTTTTAAATACCTAGAAGTAATTATTGCCACAACGATGATCACAATTTAATTTGGAATACAAAATGTAAACGATCACGTCATGGCTTGATACAGGTACTCGCCAACGTTGTAAATAATGCTTATTTACATCAAACGAGTACACCTGCCGAGCCTACTCGGCCGAGTAAAATTGTTTGTCGGATAATCATCTTCACGCATATAAGTTTGTAAGCGAGTTCCATCATGAATAGCCGTAAAATTTTAAAAAAAAACTTTCCAGGAATATGTCAATCGAGTTATCCCAACGACGATAGATGAGTTGAAGACCCGAAAGAAGCATGTCTTTACAGTAATATATATTGTGAAGAGACTATTATTTTCTAAAAGCAAATGAACAGATGTTGTGTAATCAGTGTTGTCAATGAACTCTCCTCTTGTCACTTACTAGTGGAACGACTGTTTAAACACTTCGAGTACGTGCGCGGATATAGTGCTACAGGTGTTGAGGGTGATCCCTCAGCTCAGAAAATATAAACGGCTTCTAGTATTCATTCGTCCGAGTATTAAACTTTGCGCTTGGATTCTTTGGTATTCATTCGAGTTCGCTCTCTCGGCAGGTGTAAATCAGACATAAATCATTGTAATATTACAAGCGTTTCTCGTTAATAAGGTAAAACAGAAAATGATTAAGTATGTGCGAAGATTATAATATTGTGACGTCTATAAACACTTGACACGAAATTTCGTGTGTTCCCCGCGAATTCCGGTATCTGAATTGGTTCTTTAATCTTTAAGCTATTTTTTGTTTATATATAATAATATAATTTTGCATAACGAATGTCAATTTTTTTTTCTCATAAAATATACATAATATCGCCCTAACACCTAATATATTAAATTGGTTTTCCTTCGTAGTATTTTTCCTCCCCTTCCTGCCATTGATGATTTTTTTGGATCAAAATAAAAATATTGATTGTCCAGTTCTTTAGTCAGATAACTCTAAAAAACATGTTTTGAGATAATTGGAAAAGCAATATACAAATGATCAGCATAATCAAAGTATTATTCATGTGTCCGAAGTTTATACACAACAGGTGTTAGGTATTAGGTCGGGTTCAGTAGACATTAGGAAATATTCGCGTCTTGACCCAGACAATACAAACATTACGTTTGATTCTGCAGATATTTATCGGCATTGGCATTGGCTTAGTGTCACTTTTAATAATCTGATTACTGGCCCGACAAAGCGCAAATTGTTACTCATAATTTGTATATTCAACTTCAATTTCGTTTTTTAGAAGTTGTCTGAATAATGAAATGGATGATCGATATCTGAACTGCAATATTAATAGTTTTTTTTGGAATTACGACCTATCGCCATTGAGGTAGATATTTTTTAATTACTGGAGTTCAACTTCAGAAGGAAATATACAAATACAGTCGGCTCTCGACATTCGCACACAATTATAATTGGTTCCTGAAAATGTGTGCGATTTTTTTTTTAAATGTTTGACATTACAGCTTACGCCAATGCGTCAAATATTTTGTTGAAAGATCATAAGAGATATACTCGATGAGAATTTTTGAAAGTCACATGAGATTAACTCAAGGAGAATTGACTTCACAAACACCCATGTCTTAGATCTCAAATTAAAATTGAAAGACACCCAATTTGATATTGACCTTACCGGGAATCGAACCCAGACCCACCTGATCGGTAGAACAAGCTCTTACCAACTAGACCACAGCGGGCGACTGTTGAACGTTCGAAAGCTGAGAGATGTAAAAAATCATTTATTTGTCAATATACATAATTGACGATGCGTGTTCAAGTGCTTTCGTGTGTTTTCTTCATATACTTGCCAAGGGTTGAATACCACCCTTTTTTTTTTCTTGATAAAAAGTTCTATAACATGCTGTGTCTTTCTTGGGATATATTTACGTTCTTTATTGGGATCAAATTCTTCCATGATAATCGAAAAATTGTCATGATGCATGACGGCTTCATTCATATTTTTGATTGTCAAAGATTTTTTCAGCTTCTTTCTCAATTTATTGTTGCTCAATTAAATATTCATTTGTCAGAGGTAATGAATGAGATTCAATCAACTCATTAAAATCTTCGTCGATGTCCAAAATTAGTTAATTAATTAGGCTGATTATTTCATATGTGATAGTTTCCGGAGTTTCTTTAACATGTATAAAATTACTTATCATTTGTGGAAATAATTGTTTCTAGGAATCTTTCATTGTTGACTCTTTTACCCCACGCGTCTCCAATATTGTTTATTGCGTTGCATATACTTACATATTATAGTTCTTCAAAAAATCTCTTATTGTAGACCAGCCGTGGGGAACCTGCGACCTTTTGACTTGAGCGGTCAATTCTGCCATTTTTTGTAAATTAGTAAATTCCTGATTTGGATTCGAAAATTTTCGGAAGAGCTAAAAGAAAGCTCCCGCGCTGGTAATTTGGGCAAATCCGTAAATTATTGGGATTTTGCATGTCAAAATCCTCGAAAGACCTAAAAAAAAAAGATCCTACGCTGGAAAGTAAAACTGGAAAATCCGCAAATATCTGGGCTTTAGAAATTGGTATGAAGTTGTTTCCGACCAAAGATTCCCTCCCTACTCAATTCCCTGACGATTTTTTCTGCGGCCTTATGTTAAATCAGATAAATAAATGTGGCCTTTATAGATGAATAGGTTCCCCACCCCTGGTGTAGACCCATCTTCCCTAGTTGACTTGATTCATTATTTTCTTCATCTTATATCGTTTAATTGTAGCTATTACTGTTTGGTCCATGAAGCAGGCAGTATTAGTGGGAAGAAACACAACATTTATTTCCGGGTATAAATTCTACAGATATTTTGGGTGTCCTGGAGCATCCTAGAATTAAATAATGCATTGAAGTGAACAATTTGTGTATTATCGAAAAAAATCTTTAAAATAATTGTTTTTTTTTTATAAATGTGCGAAAGAAGATGTCTGCCTGTACATATTATATATACCGACGATTTAATTTTGACCTTGCCATGATTTGGAAACTCAAAATTTTCTGATCGCTTGAAATTTAGCTCATATCGATATACTACAGTGGCTAGCAGGTTATAAACGGGTTTAATTGTAAATAAATATTATATTGCAAATATCACAAAGCAGATAAACATGTCAATGCCTAAGAGCTGTTAATTCGTAGGTATACTTACATATTATATTCATATTAATCCTTGCATCTTTTGGGTAATGAAAAAATATTATTCGTACCTACAGTTAGTGTAAAATGCTATTGATAAACCTAATATTTCTTACGATTTAATGGCAAAAGTACCTACACATTATTCAATATTGGCATCTCCAGTGATTACGATATTCGATTGTTTCGATGATAATCTGAAATTTTATATCATGCCGCCAGCCGATATCAAATTTCAAATAATGAATAACTTCTTCATTCAGAATCGTTCAGAACAAAAATTTCCTCGGCTGTCCGTATTGGAAATGAGGGGTCACTGACTGCTTGGTCCTTATAAATATATAGCAACAAAATTAGTATATTGAGACTTCCGGTCATATCGGAAATTGATACACAAGTGACCTCTGCTTTATCAAATAAATAGCGGTTGAAGGTTGTTCCTTATGGTTCATTAATGTCATTTTTTTGTTGTTTTGAAATGGAGCAGTTAATTTATGTATACATAAAAAAACAGATGATATCGGTATTATTAATTAACATAAGTTATTAAGAAGACATTTGGTATTTTTTTTTTGTTTTTAATTTGCATGAACTCAAAAATGTTACGATTCTTTGAATTATTTGTGCCGGCGGAGCTTCGCGCAAGAAGTGATTAGATTAATAAAAATAATACTAACTGGGCTTGTTTACTTAATCCTCAAAATTGACACGACTATAAAGGAGATTTTCGGATGACATTTAATTGATGATAATACGTTTTAAACTGACAAAATTGTCGTGATAATGGAACCGCAACTTGGTGAAAATACCAACCCATCTCAAAATACACAAAATTAAAAAAGGTACCGTTAATATGACCACAAAGAATTTTATTGTATTAAAGGCAGGTAAAATATAAAATTATACAATACATCATAGAAATATCATGCCATCAAAACGCTTCCGGAATAAACTTTCTACCACCAATTTCCCGTGAACCAGCCCCACAGCAATGTTTTCGAAGTGAAGGAAGTTTTTAGCTTTTACCATTTTTTCCGCGGTGCACTTGCAACAAGCTCATGGTACACCAAGTGCACCGATTAAGAACCAATGGTATATAACCTTACTATAAAAATCGCTTCCATATTGATTTCTGTCACCATCATTTGTGTATTCGACTTGTAAACGACAAATCATCTCAACATCAGCAATCGTTAATAAAGTTATGCACATTCTTTTATACATGTACATCTATACCAGTGGTTCTTAACGGGGGCGTTTAGAAGTCTGGGGAGGCGTTTATAATTTTTCAGAATTTGGGGGGCGTTGTAGGATTACGAGGGGGCGATTGAGGATTTCAAATTCGTGAGCTAAAAAAACGAGTTTCGGAAATATTTTGGGTAAAAAGTATACGAAATTGAGGATTTAAAATTCCTCGGTGAGGGGGGGGGGGTGTATCGTTAGATAATTTTGGATAATTTATTTCTGCAAAAGAGGGTGATTCTTTCAATACGGTTAAGAAGCACTGATCTATACCATTATGTATTTTAAACTATTCTCGTTTAACGTTTGTCTTTTTTCTTTGTTTCAGGTAAGATTCCCGGATCCGGTTCTGTTATTACAAGAATGTGCACTACTACACAGGCGCCTGTTTGATTTTTTTCGGCATGGAACGCATTATTGTATTTTACATTATTTTATATGGGAAAAATTGTTTTGCTCAACGAGTGTTTCACATAACGAGTAAGATTCTGGAACGAATTAGACTCGTTATGAGAGGTTCCACTGTAATTGTAAGCACACAAAGGTATTGTAAACTTATACTGAGGGTTCAATTAGCGCGTTATTGTTCACGGTGCTAAGGTTTCCCGCTAAACGGATTATCTGACAGGCGTCAACGTATATTCTTCTATTCCATTCGTAATGGCAAGCTACATGTAACATATACTGCGTGGATGGGGTCCTCTGCCTGTTGTATTATTTAATTAATGCCTCGAAAACGTGCATTTTCTTGCGGGACTTCCTCGCGTGATCGACGAACGAAACCCTCCCGCAGCGGTCGCTTATCGGTGGACACACATGGACTGCAAACGTGAAAAAATATTAGGCAGCAGCTGTTTTCATTGTATGTGTTAACGGTAGACTCCCACCGAGCAGATCACGACTCCAATTACTCGACATCTCAACTACTCGGAGTATCGAGTAGTTTAAGATGTACCAAAACATATATTATAATTTCAATTTTTTAAATATAAATAGATGATAAATAAATAAATAACCTTATTTAATTTCATTTATACATTAATTTCAATTTATAAAAAAACATATTTTAAAATAATAGAGAATTAAACATCTCTCGACGATAGAAATTCTCGCATAGACAACGGCAAAACTGGGCAAAACCATTAAAAATATATATTATCTGACAGTCAAATCCACGAGCAAGCCCAAGTAAACGCAACGGTAAAACATTATATATATATTTTTTAAATAAGTAAATAAAATTTAGAAATAAATCTTCATTTATAAATGACGAGTATTACTCGAGTATCGAGTATTCGATACTCGAATTGGAGGATTCAGTTGCTACCCATTCCATTATTATAAAACTCATAGCGATCATAAAGAAAATCACTAGTCGTTATATCTATGTGTTTTTCTGAACATAATGTTCGTCTGGGCTATATTTTTATGCTGTAAAAATTGACGGATTAAGCAATTGCGAGGCAATACGATTCTTAGGGCCTGTTTTTTGCTTACAGGATTCCATGTAAAAATAATATAAGCCTTTTTGAGGCCCCTAAGGTTTCGAGTAATCCGCTGGATGTGAAACTATTGCACGTGCAAAAATATTATTTGAATCAAATACACATAATTCGTCCATTACATCAGTGCTCCCCAAAAAAATCATACCACGGCCCCCCTCAATACAATACATGCTCTGCAGCGGCCCCCGGAGAAAACCTGCGGCCCCCAATTTAGAAAGCTCTGCATTACAGCTTTATTTATCATACAAATCGGTTGTAAAATTTGATGTTTCTCAAAACATACAAGGTGGACATAACATATCTTTGCACTAAACTTTCGTCATATTTATGTTCCAACATTCACTTCTGGTAACAGACATTTGACTATTTTACTGCGGATCGCAAAAAACAGGTATTTTAGCTGAAAAAGGATTGTTTACTTACTAGGGCCTCCAATACCGGGATTCCGAATCTCGACTAATTTCACGATCCCGTAATCGTCTTAGTTCTAATGTCGCAAATTCGGGATTCACTTTTACACAAACAAATCCCTAAATATAACTAAAAAAAAGATCTCTGATTTCTTAATATTTCTGAATCTGTCAATTCGAGTTGACAACAAATCTGGAATGACTTAATTACTCTCGTATTTCGGCAATGTTCTCAATAATAAATGATCTCAGCAATTATGGCATGATATAATGGTCAACCCCAGTATCCCGGGATTTTTAGATTATGATTTCGCTTTAACTATTAATTTGACTGTCATAAATATTCGTGTAACCAATAAGATATGATTTTTTCGATTTTGAAATTTAAATTACAATTCGTTTATATAATATTAAATGCGTTCACTACAATGTCATATTAAATGCTATCACAAATTAGACCCTTCAAAATAATACATGCCGGATCACTATATTTTTACTTAACTCTCATTAAGTGAAGGTAATTTTGAATATTATAATATGTTAATCAAGTCGAATATACTTATGAGGAAATTGAATGTTATATTGTTGAAGATTTTGTAAGATCGGATTGTACACTGCAGCATTAACGATATTTTGCGGCAAAACCGAAATTTACAAAACGACGTAAAAATTGTACAAAACTTGACCTAGTTACCGTGTAACTGCTCCAGTCTGCGAGCGGTCAAGTTCGTGGGACAACGATAAGATAACTGTTTTGTATAGTTTTCTCACAGAATTACTCCGTCATTTTTTTAAGAACTTCATACTTCGTGTATGGAAATTGAGCTCTTCGTAATAATATGCAATTTTATTAACGGTACACACGCGAAATGCACTTACAAAATTGGTATGCTGACAAGAAACAATTTCTGTATTTATAAAATAGCTGTACATTGTATGAAAATTTATGCTTGATATATTGTACATACCATTAAATTTTTGACTTAAATCTCAATACCGCTGACAGTTAGAGAATTAAACGTCTGCAATCAGTATTCGTAAGTGATTTTATTATTTTCCTCCCTATTCAAAACCTTCAACAGACCAGACCTGAGATGCTGACCTGAGGTAATAATTCAGAAGACATGCAGAAAAGGGATAAAAAAAATAGTGCAAACCCTAGAAAAGTCGGGAAACAGATAGCTCTCTCCGTAGGATCCACGTAGTTTCAGTAAGTCCGCGGTTGTAAAAAATCTTCTTAAAGCGTACAGATATAAGGATAGTGCTGGAAAGGGATGACTGACAAGCTGAGCGCTCACTACGTCCTTTTTTCATGATCAGATATAGGGTGAATACAAATCCATAAATTACGTATACAAAGAGGCAGATTAAGCACATGGGAGGCCCCAGGCGCAACTAATTTTGGAGGCCCTGTTTTTCAGATAACATAAGAACGCGCTCATTTGCTTGTAGAGTAATCCTCCACTGCGCACGGAAAATGTTTTCGATGGGTATCTTAACAGTGTATTGGGTTGAATTATATTTTTATTTGATACATAAGACTGCCAACTAATAACGCGTGGAGCAATAATTATTGCAAACTTTTAAGCATAGATACCAATTTTCTCTGCAGTCTATTTATTTTAAAAATAAATACGTTAGTACACAGTCGGATGCTTCTATCATAAATAGATTAAAAAAAAATAAGTACAAAAACATTTCAAGTTTTTCCACGCCGAATGGGCACGGAAAATACTTAGCAATAGTTTTTTTTAAATTCAATTTGTTTTTTTTTGTATCAGACGTGTGGTTGAATCTTGGCATTGAAGCATACCTTGCTTTGTAGCTTTGTTTTTTTTAAATTTATATTTATAAGTCAAAATGTACACGTTTTGTTAAATGACAAAAAAGTTAAAATAAAATTGCCAAACTTCAAAAACTCAAAAAGAACTTCGTAAATGGGATATGGTTGATTAACCAGTTTAAAATGATAAAACAAACAATAATTTAAAAACTCACAGATTAACTGATCAATGCATTTTTTTAAATTTATTACATCGTACATTTATTGTGTATTCAGTCATTATAACACGTTAAATTTTATATGACAAATTATTAGAAATATACATATGTTTGAATTTATTTATTTTTAAAAATATGTAGCACACTTTTTTTACACGTATCTATGTACGTTCTAGAAAAAACCGTTTACAAAACTGATAAGTGTAAGCGAAATAAGCAAAAAATCGTGTTATTTAAAAAAGATCAACTTTGTAGTATGTAAAATCGTTTAAATAAAGGTAATAATGTAAAAAAAAAAAGTTTTCATCGCTTCTTGATTATATACGGGGGCATAAATCGCTTTCATAGCTAGAAATTTTTGACACGTCTAATGTGTTAGGATCTAATAAAGCCATTTGTTTGTTATTACTGTCATGTGTTGCTGAATTTCTTGTTATACGGAAATCCGTTATTCACTTTTGGGTGTTTTTGTTCCTGGGAATCGTGTTAGATCAAATAATTTGTGCAAAAAAATTAGTATTCGTTCTTTTTAAAATCGTGTAAAAAATAGTTGAGTGTATGTATGCATTTAGTATTTCCAATAAATGTTTTATTTAACGTTTAATTTAATTTTTAAAAAAATATCGCTGACAAGCGCCTTCATTCATTTGAGTGAATTAACAAAATCTCATTTACATAATCGAAAAGAATACAAAAATATGCTCTATAATTTATTTCTCCTGGGCAGTAAATATTATATAATACATGCATGAATTTTATTAAATTGAACAATGTAAATGTTTGAATTGATTTAGTACTAAATCTTTTACCACGAAAAACCACTGCTATTTTCCGATACAATTTTAAGCATCCGGCTGTCCTGGATTGATCACTTACAATTGACAACAAAAAAAAGTAAAAGTTTCCGAAAAAAATGACGTTGAAAATAAGTAAGGTATTCTCAACTCGAAGTCCTTTTTTTAAGCTCCATCCATCATTACAAAAAAGTTACATCTGCCAGTAACTAAGTATTCCAGTAACTAAGTATGCCCTGATAATTAGTAATAGTGAATCCTGAAATCCTGGGATTGGTATTAAGACGATTACGAGATCCCGGGATTTCTGATCCTGGGATTGGAAGCCCTAATGTGTATATATTACATGAACACTGCAACTGTTGTATGCATTAATAAACACTAATAGAACGATCCGACTTCAATACATTGTTAGCGCGTGACTGGCAAATTTTTTTTAACAGTATAAACCAGTGGAGGGGAACCTGCGGCCTTTTGGCTACTCTGATGCGGCCTTTTGACTTGATCAAAATATTCACTTTGGTCAAAAAATTATACGCAAGCGTCTGGATAAAGAGCGTAATTAACCCATTATATAATCTACAGTCGAAAACAAAGGGGGGGGGGGTGTCAACGTTTTCTTTTCTGCGGCCTTATGTTGAATTCGATTAATGAATGTGGCCTTCAGAAATGAAACGGTTCCCCACCCCTGGTTTAAGCTCTATAAATAGTTATTAAACTGAACGCAATGCATTACTGTTAAATATTTTTTCACGAATGGCCTGTTGTTCCTACCAAAAATTATGCGGATCGGTCTGATATATTTTTTCATTCTTTGTTCTTATATGATGTTTTTGCAACATCGACTCAAATATTACCGTCATTATTACTATTAGCATATCGTTTTATCTATGAATATTAATTATATACACTACGTTGCTGTGTTAAATGGCTGTGCGTATCCTTGGGTGGCCACTAGAAACCGTTCGACACTAGTACTGTACTTTTTTTAAATATAAATAATTGTGTTTAAATACTTCCTTCTTGAACTTATTTGATAAAATAATCACCGAGCACGCGGTAAGTGCCAACAATAATAGATAGCCAGGTATATAATAAAATGCCATATCTATTCGACTGTCCTGTCAATACCCAAATGGATTCAACCAAGGTTGCTGGTTAATTTTTGTTAGATATTGATTAGCGATTAGGTTTATGCACTGTTTAACTTACTGACAAAAAATGTTTATTTAACTTTATTGGATCTGATTTAAATCGATGATTATAAATCTTGAGCAGTACAATATTATTGAATTACTTATTTATTTAAAACAATTCACACCTTGTTTTATTAGTCTTTTGCTGATTGAAGGGTAAAAAAAACTAACAATTTTAATCAAGAATATCATTATTTTTTTTAAACTACTCTCCGTCTTTCAATTATTTTTTAAATGCCAGTTTCATAAAATATTTAACTTTTAGAATTGATGAACTTATCAATGTCGTGTTTTATTGTTAAATACAGTTTCCATGGACAAATGTTTTTGGTATCTTAATATATCGACTTTGGAAAGGAAAAAGGACGTAACCCACAGTTTTTCAAAACAGCTTATTTTCGATAATAAAAATTTCTTCAACTTAATACACGATCTATTAAAAGGATGTAAGCTGAAAATGCCGAGTTAGTATCCTAATGTAGCTTTTAAGATTCAAAAAAGATGGACTAATGAAAATTTAAACCAAGAAAAAAGACTGAAAAAAGGATATTTTTGGACAATTTCTTTAATTAATATTAGATTATGTCAATTAAACAGCAGTTTAGAAGTCTCCGTGCACTTCGAAGTTGTGTATAATTCATAATTTGCATATGGTCCAAAATCATTAAAACACGTTTTTTTGTGCCTCCTGTAAAATTTGCTATGTGTGGGTTTCGTCCTTTTCCCTTTCCACAGTCGATATTTGGAGATGGTCAGTGAGAAAATCTCCACTTATTTTTCTGTCTTTCGAAACGTGTGGGCGAGCATTATTCTGTTGTTAAATTGTCTCTTCTCGATTTACAACGACATGTCTGTTGACAACTTTTCCTTTTTTAAAATGTCAGTGAACTGATGTAGTAGGGATTTTGTATAACGTGCTATTAATCTTGGATCTAATTCGATGGCAGCCTTGATATCCTCACCATTAATTCGTAGAGGCTCACCCGACCTTGAACTCAGAATGAAATTTGTTGTACTAAATTTGAAACTTTCTTATTTTAATAGGATCCCTTCCCTGCCTCCGACATTAAAAATGTTTTCAAATGCTGTTGTTGCATTATGTAGCGTTATAGGAACAACTACACAGAATATAGTAAAAATATTAATATGTATAATATATACAATATTAATCAAAGATTTTTTAGCCTTTTTCCCACCCCCACCCTGCTGTCAAACGCGAATCAAAATATAGCGGACATTTTAACACTTTAAGTTCATATTGACGTATTTACGCAGTGGTCACCGAACTAAGTCACGCGGGGCTGGATCCGGCCCTAGAAAATATTTCAATCCGGCCCCTGATTTTTAATATACATATAAACATTTTACATATACGAAATATTTCTTTTTTTTTTAAATATAAATATAGTTTTATAAAGAACATGTTTCGTCCGGCCCCTCAACGTTTTTGATAAAACAATCCGGCCCGTTTCTCGAAAAGTTTGGTGACCCCTGCTTTAATTAATTGAAATGCTTCTCAACATTATTAAGGATAAGCTTACTCACAATATTTTTAATTGGTGGTTATAAAATGAAGTAATATGTTATACAATATTATTGAGGTTAACGCATATTCGCAATATTTTTTTAATGAAAACCTTGATCTGACATCCTAAGCATCGCCAGCGAAGCATGGCGCTCACAATGTCACACATTACCATAGTATTATTATTAAGCCCATATTATGATGATTAAATATCACATGAAAAACAATTTTTGATTTCATGCTTTGAAAAATACTTGGGCTCAATTGCACTAACACCTGGCTGTAAATTAATTGGCACTGAAAATCAGCCGTCGTTAATAATTTACATCTCAAACAGTGGTGTAGTGTAAAATTATAAAAGTACCGAGGCGATGCTTGAACTTGACCCCCCACCCGCCCCTCCCTGACTTCTTTTTCGAAACAATGAAAACTAAAAACTTCAGAATATTTTTCGGATAAAATTTCTAACTCTTAATAATGATTACTCGTTTCATTACCTCAATATTTTTTTAGCCTTTGTACAAAATCAGATAAGCTACATCATTTGTCGGATAAGTTTTTCTATGTCTTACGTAATCGCATTCTAATAAATGAGAAATAGGGTCAATCATGCAGTTCGATGATACTTGATAAAAAACGTTTTGTCTAACAAAACCAATGGTCATCAACATTGCCGACTTCAGCACCTCACATTATTGAAGTGTTTAATCTTGTGGTGTATTTTATTGTTTCTTTGACCTGAACAATTGATCCTTTTACACTTTTCTTTTTATGTTTCTTAGCTTTTGAAAATAATTAAACACACTCTATTATCAAGATTTTTAGGTTGTTTAAGATGTATCATTTTTCAATATTTTTGATTGATCAGTGTACATCAAATAGATTTAAGTAAACATCATTCAATGCATTCGTTTTAAGCATAATATCCCAGAGAAGTTAGCCGAGTCGTCCTTGAGTAACGTAAAGCGGTATATATCTACTCATATTTACCGTAATTCTAATAACTAATTGAATGATTTATTATTGTCAAAAAGACGTTGTTCTTAGATTTGGACATTGCTTTGTTGGTTTTTGAACGATTCAAAATATAGTTATGACTTAAAGTTTTATTATTAATAAGTTTAGAAAGCTTACATTTTTTTAAATGTAGTAATTAAAATCTAAAATCCTACGTGTTAAAATTTTACTAAAAATGTAACATGAGTTTGTTTAAATTTGAATCGTTCAAATTATGTACATTCACACAGATTTTGTCACTAACGACCTGGGTTTCGCCTTTCGGCATCTTCAGGCGTTCAAGTGCACGGATGAACTTGAACTGACGCTTATTAAATGAAGTTTGTTTGTTGTCGGTAGAATAGAACCAGAGTTTTCATCTTGAAACTACTTAGTTCTTGAATCGTTTTTAATCGAACTAAACAATTAATAACGCAAATCATTTATTTTGAATATCCGTACCATCTTATGAATAATAATATTATATATGCAGGAAATCCAAATTGGTCACGTAATCTAAGTATAATTGCCTAAGGTAGCTTCACCTGAGTTGAGTAGTTTTACTTTATTGGAAGACACTTTTTTAGGTGGGCGTCTTGTTACATTATAATTGAGAAACACCGGTTAATTGCCAGTCGATTGTGTCACGGACAGTTTGTTCCAAATTTTATCCTCGGCAATATTTTTTGTTGCAAATAAAATATTTACTACTTAATAAAATAATTCTATGTCAAGTTCTTTTATATGCAGCGATGTTTTGTTCCCAATTCGATCGCTGTATTATTTTATTTCATTTATTGTAGATATCATGTTTATTTTTAAAATTTTCCGTCAATAAAAATAACGAGTTTATTACGAACGAATTGTTTTGGCAATAACGTGATATTTTTTTTTCAAAATTAATTTAATTCACATATAATTTTTACTCTTTGTGAAGAGGAATTTCTGAAAATATTTCTAACTTATCTGAACCGACTGCCGTACTAAGAACAGTAACCGTATCTAACTGTTATATATGTCGGTCAAAAAATGTTCGTCTCCATCATTTAGTTAATGTAGTTCATGTCGACATTACTCGTTTCGTTCTGCATCAAATACATAAATTAGAAGAGATGTTTATCCTCATTATTACATATTATAATGATTTCAAACATGGTTCTTACCAAGTATGTATAAGTCAAGTCGATCAATATAGTGATATTTGAAGTGATTTTTTGGATAACATCTCTAATAAATTGAAACATATTGTCGTCAACGCGAAAATACCTCCCATGTGTTCAGTAGACATTAAAAACTGGTTTATAATAGTTAAGAATTGATTTTTAAGACATAAAAAGTACGCCTTGTATTTTATCCTTGTTCCTCGGTTTGCCATTATATAACTGCAAATTTAATGTTTTAACAATTAATAATATATTTTTTACTATGATATGGTTATAATAATATAAGATGCAAATAAATATTGTTAATTATGTAACAGTATTTCAAATCACATATTTTACCAATCGGTAGAACAGTTGAATCATTTTCGTAAAATCGATCACATAAGAGGTATTTGCGCGTTGACAACGATATTATCATTCTCCATTTATCAGTTTTCGCTGATTGAAGAGACTTACTTATAAGGGAAACATGAGGTTATGATTTCTTTATCTACCGGTAAGTTAAAGTTTGAAAATGAATAAAATTTGTATAAGTATCTACATTAAAAAAACTATTTATTGGGTGCTGTTTTTCTTGGCTACAACATATGGCCTTCCGACGGCACGTGCCGTATATTTTCAATTCATTAGCTACATTATCGTTACAAAATTATCATTGTTGGTGTTTAATTGAAGCAGTAATGCATAGATTTCTATTTTATGCGTTTATTTTACAATTTAGTCCAGGAATTTCCTCTGCAAAAAAAAATATTACATGAAGTTTGAATGAAAGAAGTTTTACCAAGATACGCAATCATATAACGGTGACGATGTAGTTTTCTTACGAAGAAAATCTTTCATCCCGGAAATTTTATGTGTAGGAACGGAAAAAGAAACAAATCCATAAGGCATTAAACAGTTAATAAAAACGGTATTAAGCTTTATTTTCAATATTTCTGCCGTATAATGCCCTGACTCTATTTGGGTTAGCTATAAAGTCTTTTTCGTTATCTTCACTAACGAAAATCTGTTCAGCTACTTTTGTCATAAACGTTCATACTTTATGAAAAAATATTAATTACATAAACGTATTTTTTCAAATAAACTCATCGTGTCAAACGCAAATAAAAATACTGATATTGTACCATCTTTTCTCTACTGGTACTAGAAGCTCGTAGAAATATTACGAGAATATAATTCGACGTGCAATAACTTTCATTTCCCGGGATTGTGTTTTTGAAATTCCGGAAAACCGGAACCCGCCGGCTCACCGGGAAAGAGACCCTCCCCACCCACCGCTAATCGGATCCTGAGAACTGTGTGTAAAACTACTGTCTACGCGGTCATTATTTCCCTACTCCTCTCATGTTCAAATACCATAGATTGGTAAATTGTGGGGAAAAAACTATTAAAATCACTATATTGGAGAACTGCTACAACTCTGTATTGATACAGTGTTCCATATGGTAATATTATGGTATAAAATGTTCAAATATTTACAAATATACAAATAGAACACATTACGATAATGAAAACTCCCTCGGGGGACCTTGGTGTTTTCGCTTCTATCTGCCACTGCCTGATCCCCGCTCCCGGCTGACGATTGAAGTGAAATTAATTAAAAGCATCGGTCAATTACTCCAGTGTCTTGCCGACGATAAATAGTAGCGCTAGATTAAAATTGAAAATAAATAAATAGCAAAACTTTTCTTTTCCGATTTCAATTATACGCGAATAAAGTATTTAGTTCCGGAAGTGCGCACATATTGTAGAAATCAAATCCTACAATTTAACATATATGTAATATAGATCAGCTGTCGGCAAACCTTATTAAATTCATAATTTTCAATCCCGCAGACCACATTTGAGATTTTTTAAAATTATGTAGTTTTATCTTACAATATTGAGATAATTTCATGCACCTTACATCGTACATTCGTGTAAGTCAGTGTTTCCCAAACATTCGTCATCTGTGTACCCCTTTTATAATTTTCTTATAGTACCCCTTGTAAAAATAAAATTTATGTTTGCAATCGAAAAAAAGTAAACTGCATTTACACCGGTTTACCCCCGCGTACCCTCACCAAACGCTTTGCTTACCCCAGGGGGTACGCGTACCAAACTTTAGGAAACACAGGTGTAATTTTTTTGGTAGTTTGCTGAGGATTAGAAAATGTAAACTATTTCCACATTTCTCTGCGGATCACCACTTTGCCGACTGCTGATGTAGATGATAACTATTTAGACATTACGCTATTTTAAAAAATCGTATATTACGTAATAATATTAGTTAATACTCAGTTCCGAAATTATTTTCGATTGTTATTTTGATCTCACACCATTATCAAAACTACTCATAGCATAACAGTTCTGACGGTGGTTAGATCTCGAATAGCTATCAACCATAAGCAAATCACTTTACTTTTACAACCTCATTATCAATTAAATCAAATCCCTAGAATTATATCATAAATTAAATAGCAATACGGACCTCTCAAGAAAAACTGGAACAACGTCACACTGTTGCGATCCGAGAGGAAGTCGGTAAATTTATTCCTTTTACAAAATCGCTTCATCAATGTTTTTGTTTTCGTTTGGTCACGTGCTCAAGCGATTTTCGTTTTTCATCTCTTCTATCATTAGCTTTTTTTTGCATCATGTGAAATAGCTCCTTGTTACGACACTGGTCAGTTCGCTCATTCTGGCGAACAAATAAAGGGCTAAAAAGCGCCCAGAGCATCGGACGAGGCATATAAATAATTGAAACATGCTTTGTTGTCTATACCCATCTACGTAATATCAATGTTCACATTTACTTGTACTTGTTGGCCTCATAGATATGCAATACATCGAAATTCTACGACTGGGATTAATCACGATTGAAAAAAAACACCGACAGGTTGATTTACATATTTGTATTTAGCAAACAAAAAACGTCGCTTCCTTTGTATAGAACACAGCATTGCGTATTATATTATAATTGTATACTATTTGAAATAATCAATCGTCTCCAACAGAAGATCGTCCAAAAGAATTGTATTGTACACATAGTCATTATATTATTCAGGTAATTTAGATCTTGTATGATGGGTGCAATAAATATGATTTTGGAGCACCGATTGGTGTATATAAGACATTGAATAGGAGCGGAAATGGACAATAAGAATACAATTTGCAACATCAAAACATTCCTGACTCCTGAGGCCCATAATATTCCAGTTCGCAGTTTGGCAATTGGTGCTGCAATTCGGGTTTGGCAGAATTGATGGGATAATTCTTTCAATCGTTTGACTTTTGATGTCTACACCGGCCAATTTAAAACTGGTCATTTTGATCACCTTTCAGCCAAGCTCTTCCTTGGTCGGTTAGTAGATAGCCCTACTCATATATGCGACAATGTGGAATTTAGGATACTCAGGCATACACAATAACCGTAAAAAATGCCCAAGAACAATAGTGCGTGTTCGTTGTGTGTGTTCAATTCTCTTGCCTTACTTTTTTTTTCTAGTTTTCCATTCACTAGCTCCGATTCCTACAACACAAATTATTGTAAAAATTTTCATTCCTGATACACGACAATGCTTAGTTGTTATTTATCATTATAATTTATATAAAAAAAAATAATATTATAATGCCTTTCCACAAAATCTTTCCACCAACACATTAAAAGTGATTGAATTAATATGCTTTGACATGATCGCTAAGCGAAGCTTTTCCGTCGAGCGGCAATGTTGTGATTAATATAATTCTTGTGAATGATTTCGTCTAGTCATGTCGTTCTTTTTAAGGACTGTTATAGCGAATAAATATGAGCTTCAATAAAAACAATTCCACTTTAGTATTCATTATGAGTGGATATTGAAAAATCAATACCGGCCAGACATGTCCCTCACGTTTCGCATTTAATATCGCCTGCCGCGATGCAATATGGAATGAATTGAGGAATTTACATATAAATCCGCTTGCGCCATCTCACCGCCGATATCGTTTATTTTGCATGGATGCAATATCAAAGGAAAGCTGCGGACCCCTCCTATTTATTCCTTGACTCGTATATTTTTAGCAAATATTTTCCTTTATGCTGAAGTTTCAATTTTACTTCAGAATTGTAAGTAAGATATTTCCTGGACTTTTCGGTTAAAGCATTCGATATGAGAGATGTAGCGACCTAAAGCAAAACCGCCACAATACCGCATCATCATTTTTTTTGTAATGACGTATTTTTTTTTTCTTTCTTAATCGAATTTAAACTTTATGTAATTGGTATTTTGCGTTCTTTAATCATTGTTTTGTTGTTGGTAATAACTCGGTTTTTTTAAAAGCAGTCTTAAGTTGGCATAAGTGTAAGGGTGGAAACCTTCGCAACTCGGAAAGCCACATACATCTGATATTGTATTATGATGTTTAAATTTATAATAATATCCTTACCAATCAATTTTCCATTGTTAATTTCAATTTTTCTACACTTGAGGTATTACATTTAAGACAAGAAATTAGCTGCGAGGAAAATTCAAAGGCTGCGCGGGGCCAATCCAACACATGCGCGGCATAATTTGTCATATTTGATATAAAATATAGTTTTTTTTTGTTCTGACTTGCATAATAAAACATTGTAATTTGATAATATACAAATAATTTTTTACTAATGTATAAAATAAGAAATAACAAAACTAGTTCTTTAATAAACATTTTTTTTATATAAAAAAAGCACAAATACTAAAATACGCAGAATGTATCAAATAATCAATCGTAATCAGTAAGTTATTAACATATTTTATAAATTGATTTTAAATTTTCTAGTTTTCACGTCGTTCCTTGCATTATATACTCCATTTTGATCAGTTTCTTGTTCTGATAATATATAAGAATTTTAATCTGATTGAAGTATCTAAAAGTTCAATTTCTAATTAATTCCGGTCGATTACAGTTAAGTATTCCAATTAAAAAAAAAATGAATAGTTGTATTGGAGTGCGCGGGGGTTATCAAAATGCTGCGCGACAATGCTGTGACAATGTGTGGTATTCACTATATAATTATTGTTATTAAACTCTGTAATCTAGTAAAACAAGTGGACTATAAATATTTATCGTTCTGGCATTTTTTAAGTAATTCAATTTCTTCAATATCAGTTTATTGCATGTTTTACAATAAGGACTGTTGCTTTCGCTAAAGAAGTTTGCGAAGTGAGTAAGTAAGTCAATTACGTCCTAGATATTAAAATATCTTGTCATTCTCCCTCCACGGCGCTGTACACCTGCACCTTACCTAATATGTGCGTATTCGGAAAGAAAGAACATATTGTCAATATGGGTAGCATTACCCCGAGTATGGCGTGTTTAGAGAGTCTTTGATTGTCAATTTAATCCCACACTTGAGTCCCTTTGAGACTTTTTATCAATCCAAACTGTGCAGAGATAAGATGTCCAAGATTTTTGTATTTCAAATATGGGTGTATTGTCCCGTTGTGTCTGATATTCTTTATTCCGTATGTCCACATGTGATTTCTTACTGTGTTGTATCTTTTTTTTACAATAGCGTATCTGTGAGCGGTCACGTAGCGTATATAACAGGTTCTTGCGCCGAATTTCAAGGGTAATACGATTTGAACATATTTTGGAGATACGAGAAAAGACTGGGTTAAGCAATCGCTGATGCCTTCGGAGCGTCTACATAACATATTCTTTCAACCATATAGGGTCGAGTGACTTGGAAGATAGTCGTATACTATCCACAGGGCGTATAGGTAGACCTCATGAATGCTGGCATTATTTAAGAGAAAGTAAATCGTTCGACGTTGAAGGGATCACTGATGAAATCATACCGCTGGCCTGGGAGGTTTCATTATAATTTATTCGATATTTATTTTACTGATTGTATTGACGATCTTGCGGATTCGAGTCTCAGTAAGAACAGCATTTTTTCAATCAATTTTTCTTCGAAGGCATGAGTGTTTTTGATGTCTAAACATTCCCTCTCACCGTTCCAATCCTAAAAAAATAACGGGGTTTAGCGAAAGCGATTAGTTAACCACAAGTCCTGTCCTATTCGTATCCTTCTGCCCCTACTGCTCTTGTCGGAAAAAAGAGATTGAGCAACCGAATAAGAAATAATTTTCGTATAAAAAACTCGGTTGAGATACTTCTATTAGTAGAAGATCCTCCACATGGATTAAAAAATAAATACAATAACATGCACTTGTAAAGTTTCAACTAGTTGATACTCTGAATAGTTTTGATGTCGGCGTGATGCCGAAATGACTCTTAGCTAATATTTGACAATTTGTCCATTGGACGCAGTGCAAGCGAATGAGCCGCGCGTTTGGGTGCCTCCAAACCTTAGGGGCCTCACACATAGCTTATATTATTCAAACCATATATTTTAATTGATTTTTATTATTTTACATGGAATTTTCTGACATTTTAATGTTATCCAATAAAGAGGGCATCCAAATTTTATTCTCCCTGGCCCTCTCATGTGCTCAATCCGCCACTGATTATTGTGTAACGTCAAATATCATTATATAATATATAACTTTATGTTCTCTATTTTCGTGTGCTTCAATTAACTTCACCTTTACATTTAAAACAATGACTTTTCAAGCCATCCTGCATATTCCCTTTCTTAGGGCTGTCAAAATCACGCTGAATTCTGCGATTTTGTGAAATATCTACGACGTTATTTGCTATTATACTCTGCATTGTACAACAATCTCTCAAAAAAAATATATTTTTTTTTACAAATTCTCACTGATTGTAAGACCTTTCTAACAGACCAAGGAACAAGATTCATCTTGTGACTAAACACTGGCATTTATGTATTTAAATATTGAAGAGTCATTGTGCGAACTTGATTGTCAAAAAGAGTCACGTCAGACTAACGCTTTACGTCGCGTCATTACAATTCTGATATTATATATACCCACCAAAAAGTGAATAAATACATATTGTTATTGTTTATTATTTTTTAAATATCTACCAGGATGCCAAAGTAGTTATTATTTATATTATTTATAACTGGTTACTGCTTGTTCTGGTAGCAAAAATATTCGCTAATCTCGATAAATACTAAT
Source organism: Himalopsyche tibetana (assembly GCA_030503985.1). Taxonomy (NCBI): domain Eukaryota; kingdom Metazoa; phylum Arthropoda; class Insecta; order Trichoptera; family Rhyacophilidae; genus Himalopsyche; species Himalopsyche tibetana. The sequence continues at coordinate 28,535,891 of JAPJYX010000030.1, forward strand.
GAATATGCAACAAGATAATATGAACACTCTTAGCATTAAATTGGTGTTCAGCAAACCGGTCCTAAAACCTGTGACATTATGCAATGTATTTAATTTAATATATTATAATATGTTACTGGTTATATATAATATACCGTTGTTCATTTCGCAATCCATGCTTTGTGCCAAATATGTGATTTAAGAAATCGTTTCCTTCTTTTATATATAATAGAAGAGGGATGCACAACCCGCGGCGTGCAGCACTTGAAATTATCTGTTGCCTTCGAATGTTTCATATTAAAATTTTAGTATATATTTTATTAAATAAATCATCAAAATTGAGCAAACAAATGTGAGCAATCTTTTTCGTCAATGAAGTAGAATAAATCGGTTCATACAAATAGGTAATCTTATGAAAATTTGGATTCTATTTTGCAGCTTTTAATATTTTAAATATTATTATATATTCTAAAGAATTAGTATAAAAATACAAATATAAAAATTTCATTAACCTCTATACCAAAATATTTCAAAAAAAGAACATTTTTTTGTTAATTAGTTCACATAATCCTATTTTTGCACAGTTTCGAAAAAGCACGATCAAATCTAAAGGAACCTAAATTTGAATCGTCCAAATTATGTACATTCACACAGGTTTTGTCACTAACGACCCGGGTTTCGCCTTTCGGCATCTTCAGGCGTTCAAGTGCACGGATGGACCTGAACTGGTACTTAGTAAATGAACGTATCGTTTTAATATAAGAAATAAATGTATCACTAAGCTTAAAGCTATTGCTGTCGAAAATGATTAAGCCATGGGAATGCGTACATATTTGAATGTTGGGTAATTAAATGGTGGATAAAGGAACATTCCTTTCATTTATCTATGTTCATTTTTTTGCACGGCTGTCAATGGAACCCAAAACCATTATAATATTCATAGAAAATTTAAATTAACTTTGATTATTCCACGTATTGTGTTACTAACTGTGACACGTGTTTCACCTCTTTCAGAGGCATCTTCAGACTTACTATCGCAAAGTTTGCTTAAGTAATGAAGCAAGATTGATTCTAACATTTTAAAATTATAAAATTACAAAATGGAGGTTCGGGTTTTTTTCCTTTTAAGAGGAGCAAGGAGGGGGGTGTAGAATCGAAATAAAATAATCAAAGTTAATTTAAATTTTCTATTAAAATGAACTTCCATAAAGTTACCGCCGAAACCATCGAAAGTATTATAATATTCTTTTATGCGGCCCTCTAGAATAGGGATTTTCAAACTACGTCCCGCTGCCGCGAGCTGGACATTTATACAAAAAAAAATATTGCTGATTCCTGATGTTAGATACATAGGAAATCAAATGATATTGTGTTGGATTTAAAAAGTATTCTAAAATTGTACACATAACAGATATTGCAGTTTCAGCGATTATGCGAATGTATCGACCATTTATGTAAAACAATCAATCGTCAGCTGTTTCTGTATTTTTAATTTAAAATAGTGCACCACCAATAGTTCTTGAGCGACTTGTATTTTTATAGTCAGTTGTCTCAGAAGAAGTATACTTGTGAATTAAACTCTAGTTACAAAGAAAATCTTTCTGGAAGCAAATACGTAGTTAGCGTACCAACTATACCTTGAACGTGTCGTAAGATATGAGTTTATTTACTATGTTATCAAATATTTGATTTTATATGGAAGACAATTCTTCTGTCAACTAGCCCACAATTCATAAGAAAAACTCACATCCTGTCATTTCAATGTTATCATATCGAGATATACCTGCCTCGTGTGTTTATTTGTTTTCTTAAAACTCGTCGTTGGTTTATGTAACAAATTATTTATAATTTATCCGTGATGCGTGTGCCTATTATTATTAGTGAATTTAGTTACTAGTGGAGTGCGGAAGGTGGCACTGCGATTTTCCGCACTACTACGAATTCATGTTCGTCTCGGAGGAAGTCGAAAGGATACAAATCGTGCTCCGAATCCATTTGTTTTACTTATGTTTTAGTAACGACACGGGCGTGGCGGTTCAGTCCACTAATGTGTTATAATGTAATTTAATTATGTTATTTCAACATGTCAACAATCCTCGTGTCAAGTCTTGCAGTGGTGTAGTGCTGAATTTAAAGGTGCAGGACGCTGCTTATTTTGATAAGCCTTAATGCCCCTTCCAATATATATACGTGTACATACTTACATATTTTCCGATGTATGTATGAATATTTTTAGTCGCATTTTTCTTTTTTTTCCGTATTTTTTTTTCGAATGGATTTATTATTTTATTAATTAAATTAAATTCTATTTTTTAGAAATACTAGTACCTTGAGATTTGTTCATGATTGACAACGAGTTTTCCATATATTCGTATCCTTTGTGGAAAGGAAAAAGGACGTAACCCACAGTTTTTTCAAAACAGCTTTATTCGATAATCACAATGTACCAAACTTGATACGCGTTCTATCAAAAGGATGCAAGCTGCAAATGCCGAATTAGTATCTAAATTTAGCTTTTAAGTTTGAAAAAGAAGACCTTGTAAAAAATTAAAATCATGAAAAAAGACTGAAATAAAGGTTTTTCCTAGACAATTTCTTTCATCAATATTATTAGATCATGTCAAATAAACACCAGCTTAGAAGTCTTCGTGCACTTCAAGGTTGTGTATACTCAAAGTCTCCCTATATTGAACTGAAGGCTGCTATGGTATAATTCGTAATTTGCATATGGCCCAAATTCATCAAAACACGTTTTTTGCGCATCCTGTAAAATTTTATATGTGTGGGTTACGTCCTTTTTCTTTTAAAACCACAGTCGATATAATCCGAGACTATTTTCATTTTAAAAAGGATACACTGTACTGTACTGTGATATGAGAATTAAATGTATCCAACCATTCGTGGAAAAAAATCGTCTACCTGCTATTAAATTCACATATGCATTTAGAATCAGATGATATATTCATTTATAAATTAGCATTTTAAACTTATTTGCTTTACGAATACGAGAGACTAGTTATTCAACGCAATTAAAAATCAGTACCTGGGCACTTTTCGGATCTTAAACGAATTAACTGGACGGTGCCCTGGTGTGTCCCAGCCCCATTTTCCATAGCGTAATCCATTTTCCGTCATAATTAATCTTGTAGGCTTGTAGATGTAGATTTTATTGGTTGATATTAATATTGAAATATGATTGTATTTACATATTCCCTTGTAATTGATTAAGTTATTATATTACAGAACAATAACAAATATACACATGTACAAAGAATATGTTATTTATTTATATACAAAGTGACTTACCTTGGGCTTGATCAGAAAGGCTTCCGCATTGCCAGAAGGCGCGTATTGTATCGTCTTGCATACTAAAAAAAACATTTAAATACTATTATCAAATACCTTATTAAAAGTCAGCGAACGTTGCAGAATCTGCATCTTTTCTAACAAAGGCGTTAACTCGCAACAGTCCTACTCTGTGTCCTGTTGTGTTGTCTCGACACTGAATTGTCACAAAACTGTTCAAAGATCGACAGCAATTTTCTAACATCTACAGATTCTACACCAATGGAGGGGAACCTGCGGCCTCTTGGCTACTCTGATGCGGCCTTTTGATTTGATCAAAAAATTATACGCAAGTGTTTGGAAAAAGAGCCTAATCAACCAATTATATGTTAGATAGTCGAAAAAAAGGTGGGGTGGGGGGGTGTCAACGTTTTCTTTACTCTGGCCTTATGTTGAATCAGATAAATGAATGTGGTCTTAAGAAATGAAAAGGTTCCCCACCCCGATCTACACCATAGGTTCTGAAAATTATTTGACCCACTACCTCCATTGCGATAAAAAATATGCAGGGCCTCTCTTTACTAGAAATTTTTAAATTAAATAAAACAAATAAGTATGTACCGAACATCTTTTTACGTACATCTCTATAGTGCTATAAATAATATTCCCTGATAGTTAAATTTAATTTTAATTAAGGTGTTCACTGTTACGTACAATGCATTATAATGTGGAGCATATGGTCTCCTATATGAGGTATCTCAACAGAAGTTTTTCTACGAGAACTAATTGTTACTCAGTCGCTCAACCTCTCTTATTCAATGAGAGTAGTATGGATATAAGGATAAGGCTAGGACATGACTAGTGGTGAACTAATCGCTCTCACTACACAGCCTGTTTTTAAAGGATCGGAAAGAGTGGGGGTATTCTAAAACATCACAAACACCCATGCCTTCGCTGCCCCATAGGACCCAACGCCTTAATGGTGAATAAATGGTGTATGCACCATCAGCAATATCAATTAAAAATAAAAATAACCAATCTTCCATTTTACATTCATATTTGGAAATGACGTGGGAATACGTCCATGCAATTTAATTTCTGTAAAGCAATATATAGGCGTTAGGTTACAATACATTTTTTTATAGTTGCCCATTTCTAGTTTGTATGCGTGCTGTAATGGACATACATACAAAATATAAACACTTGCTTGCTACGCCTACGATTACAAAATGTCATCACTCAAAAAACGATGCGCTGGTTCTGTACCGTCGTATTTACATAATTATTTCCTAGTCGAACCTATAAGAAGGTACTTCGATGACGGTTGGTCGATAGCTTTCTCTGATCTGCGCTCGTAATCCAAACATCAATGTTGCACAACCTCTTGTTGATTGTATGAATAAAGTAAACTTTTCTGTGCCGATTCTTTATTTTATGTAAGCCTCGGACACGTGCAAACCGCGTCCGGGCACACGTGCGCCGCGTGGAGAGTTAATTGAATTTTATTTTTGTATTTCACCAATGTCTAATGTTTGTTGGTTATCACGTTTAGTTATACAACAAGGACAAATAAAAATCAAGAATCGTCTTAAATTAAGTAGATTGGTTTCGAATTACTTTCGAAGCCAGCCTTATTTTTTTTTCAGTTTATTTTCTGAAGTTTCCTTTATTCGTTTTTTTCCCCCTTGTTTTTTGTATCCATGTCCGCTCCCAATGTGCAGCATATGGCCTACTAATTAAGGTATCTTTTGTTACTCAGTCGCTTTAACCTCACGTATTCAAAGACAGTAGTAGGGAAAGACGGATATGACTAGAACAGGACTATTGGTTAACCAATATCTATTGCTACACCCAGTTATTAAAGGCTCAGAAAAAGAGTAAATAATTCGAATTGACATCACAAACACCCAGTCTCCGATGACAACTTTGAATTGAATAATTCTCAAAATCACTGTGATCTTACCGGGAATCGAACCCAGACCTGCATGATCGGTAGAGCAGGCTCTAACCAACTGGGCCACAGCAGGCGACATATTTTTGGTAATTATACGAATTTATTTTATTTTTATTTTCATGTCGGTAGATACCTAAAAGAATAATATTAAAGTGTCTCATTTTTAATAACAATACAACACCATTCTAATATTTTCGTTGGAATCGGTGGCAAATTTGTGAAAGTTCATATTTAATATAAAATTACAGTTTAACCCATTCACAGTTCAATCTTTTCCGTGAACATTGGCGCTGAACACCGCTGCAAAGTATCCGTGGACGCGTCTCCTGGGCGAACGGAATAGAAGAGTTAAACCTTTCGATCTAATGTCTGATGATATTTCTCTAAGAGGCGAAACACATGTCACATTTTGTAATACAACAAATGAAACAACAAACTTATCAAATTAAGTTTTATAATAATCTAATATTATTAGTATATTTTTTCGATGTACTTACTAATTCTTGATAGAAAGATATTCTATTTAAGAAACAGTTTTGTTCTTATATAATATATCATCTGGTCAATATCAAGTATGTGTAGGTTTTCTTATCAATAGTGTTATCGACTGATGATAATGTCCTGACCTTTATTTAAAAATGTGGAATTGAAACAAATAAATATTTTATTTTTTATTATACACGTGTATCAATGAATTTATGGGTTTGGCTGGTTATTTGTGGGAGATAATTCACAGTAAATTCATCGACAAAGTAAAACTATCAATTTATTCCATTTTGTGATATTGGTTATCCCAGTTTTTGGTGATTTTAAACAATTGCTTATGACCATGCCCTTAATTTTTATTTTGCACGACACCACAGCGTTCCCCATCTGGGTGTTTTCCATCAGAAGTTTATCCAATCCATCATAGTTTAAGGTATTCAATGTAAATTCTTGGTTGAAAGGCACTATTATTATTTTATATAAAAACTTGTGGATTAGTACGAGCAAAGTATTTTTTATACTCTTCAATCTTCATTGAACCTGGCATACGGCAATATAATATTATCATTAAAGACAGATTTAAAATATTTCATTGTCTCATTCCGGGTTGGATCAATTCATAATTTTGTCATTTTACTTTTCAGAGTCATCTAACTGTCCATTTTTCTTAATAGTAAAATTTCTGATTACAAAGAGCACTAGTCGTCTTACTCATACCCTACCTGTTTGTAGGATTATTGAATTCGTTACGCTTCTGTCCTGATTATGTTGTACGTGTGTTGAAACATGTACGTGTGTTGAAGATTATGAAATTTGGTTGCAAGTAGCGCATCGGTCAGGTCACTATTTGTATATGTTTAAAGTAAATATTTACACAGATGAAAAAGATATTCATAACCTCTCTGTTTATTAGTATCCATCTTAGAATAAAACTAACGTCGCTTTTTAAAATTATGTTATCGAACTATATTACATAATTTTATCACTTTTAGGGTGTTCACTGTCAATACTTGGTGGAAAGGCATTATATTAATAAAAACAATAATCCTTTGTACTTCATTCCACTTTATTTTAAATAACACATTCCACAAATAAAGTGGAATGAAGTACAAAGGATTATTGTTTTTATTAACATAATTTTATATTTTTTTTGATGAAAAACAAAACATTGACCTACGGAAAAACCTACACAGTAATCACATTTATACATACTAGCTGTAAGCCCGTTGCCCAGCAACGTGAGATTTTTGTTGCATAGTATTTAATTTAATTTAATTTTATGTTATTTTATTTTATGGTATTTTATTTTATTTTATTTCATTTCATTTTATTTTATTTTATTTTATTTTATTTTATTTTATTTTATTGAATTTAATTTAATTTAATTATATTTTATTTTAATATATTTTATTTTTATAGTTAGCAGATATTTCGTAAATTATTTAATATTTGGAATAATGTTTAAGTTTGCTAACAACAATTTTTCGTATTAGCAGAAACTTCGTAAATTACTTAATTTTTAGAATAATGTTCAAGTTTGCTGACAACTATTTTTCGTAGTAGCAGAAATTTCGTGAATTATTGAATTTTTGGAAAAAAAAAGTTTGATAACAACCATTTTTCGTAGTAGCCGAAATTTCGTAAATGATTTAATATTTGGAATAATGTTCAAGTTTGCTAACAACCATTTTTCGTAGTAGCATAAATTTCGTAAAATATTGATTTTTTGGAATAAAGTTTAAGTTTGCTAACAACCATTTTTCGTAGTAGCAGAAATTTCGTAAATTATTTAATATTTGGAATAATGTTCAAGTTTGCTAACAACCATTTTTCGCAGTAGCATAAATTTCGTGAAATATTTAATTTTTGGAATAAAGTTAAAGTTTGCTAACAACCAATTTTCGTAGTAGCCGAAATTTCGTAAATTATTGAATTTTTGGAATAAAGTTTAAGTTTGCTAACAACCATTTTTCGTAGTAGCAGAAATTTCGTAAATTATTGAATTTTTGGAATAATGTTCAAGTTTGCTAACAGCCATTTTTCGTAGTAGCAGAAATTTCGTAAATTATTTAATATTTGGAATAATGTTTAAGTTTGCTAACAACCATTTTTCGTAGTAGCAGAAATTTCGTAAAATATTTAATTTTTAGAATAATGTTTAAGTTTGCTAACAACCATTTTTCGTAGGAGCAGAAATTTCGTAAATTATTTAATATTTGGAATAATGTCCAAGTTTGCTAACAACCATTTTTCGTAGGAGCAGAAATTTCGTAAATTATTTAATTTTTGGAATAATGTTGAAGTTTGCTAACAACCATTTTTCGTAGTAACAGAAATTTAGTAAATTATTCAATTTTTGGAATAAAGTTTAAGTTTGCTAACAACCATTTTTCGTAGTAGCAGAAATTTCGTAAATTATTGAATTTTTGGAATAATGTCCAAGTTTGCTAACAACCATTTTTCGTAGTAGCAGAAATTTCGTAAATTATTGAATTTTTGGAATAATGTTTAAATTTGCTAACAACCATTTTTCGTAGTAGCAGAAATTTCCTAAATTACTTAATTTTTGGAATAATGTTTAAGTTTGCTAACAACCATTTTTCGTAGAAGCAGAAATTTCGTAAATTATTGAATTTTTGGAATAATGTTTAAATTTGCTAACAACCATTTTTCGTAGTAGCAGAAATTTCCTAAATTACTTAATTTTTGGAATAATGTTTAAGTTTGCTAACAACCATTTTTCGTAGAAGCAGAAATTTCGTAAATTATTGATTTTTTAGAATAATGTTTAAGTTTGCTAACAACCATTTTTCGTAGTAGCAGAAATTTCGTAAATTATTGAAATTATTGAATTTTTGGAATAATGTTTAAGTTTGCTAACAACCATTTTTCGTAGAAGCAGAAATTTCGTAAATTATTGATTTTTTAGAATAATGTTTAAGTTTGCTAACAACCATTTTTCGTAGTAGCAGAAATTTCGTAAATTATTGATTTTTTGGAATAATGTTTAAGTTTGCTAACAACCATTTTTCGTAGTAGCAGAAATTTCGTAAATTATTGAATTTTTGGAATAAAGTTTATGTTTGCTAACAACCATTTTTCGTAGTAGCAGAAATTACGTAAATTATTTAATTGTTGGAATAATGATTAAGTTTGCTAACAACCATTTTTCGTAGTAGCAGAAATTTCGTAAATTATTTAATTTTTGGAATAATGTTAAAGTTTGCTAACAATCATCTTTCGTAGTAGCAGAAATTTTGTAAATTACTTAATTTTTGGAATAATGTTTAAGTTTGCCAACAATTATTTTTCGGATTTTAAATTATTTAACAATTATTTCCAATAAAAATCAAAAGATCAAATCCAATTTTTCAATAAAAAATCAGTTGCACATTTTGTCCAAGTGTATGAAAAAAGCAAAATATTATTCTATCATATATCCATATCATAATTTGAATATTCTTAATGTATTAAAGAATTCTAACAGATTTTCAAGGTCAGACGTGAAAAGATTCATCATTATGATTCAATTGATCAAATCCGCTCCAAAAAATATTAGTCTCACATCGACTCACACGATCAGACGATTCATTTCGATAGCCCTATAATCATAGTTTGCAATAGTCGAATTAAAGTCTTTGATTATTCGAATATTATGATGTATGGTGATACAATACTTTAGCTCTACACCAAGAAATATCAAATTTTCAAACGTGGCGATATCAGAACATTCACGCCCGGTTTAAAATAAGCCGCTCCCATTGGATAGAACAACATTTCAAAAATGTGCTGTTCAGAATAAATCGAAATCATTGGTCTGTACCTTACTGCGGACGTCCTTACAGACAGACCTTATCGGCTATTAATGTTAAGATTATTTCTTTGTTAAGTATGTACAATAATAAGCATTTTTAATTATCGTCGTTTTGTTTTTTGTATTTGAAATTTTGCTGAACAATCGAAGTAGTCGATGGTTTTAGATTCCTTTGGCTATTCATCACAAAAATTAAAATAGTCTTTGGTGGACCGTGATATGTGTAATTCTTATTTTTCAAATTCCAGACTTTCGGAATTCTTGCGCGTTATAACATCGCTGAAAATATTAGAAAATTAAGTCTAAGATTAACAGTTGTACTCATATTTTTTCAAAGCATGCATTTTGATGGAGCTTCTTTATGTTTGCGAATCATGGCACTGTACAATTGTATGGAAACTGTATACAGCAGGTACTTTATTTGTTATATAATTAATATTAATTACCTAGTCAATCTTGACTTATTTTTTCCTTCATACACAATAATTGGAAATGCTTATACATATAATTATTCTTAGCTATAGCAACAAACAAAACAGTCACTCACAAAAAGTTCTATGTAAATAGATATTTTTTGATTTTAAAATATTGTTTTATCATTTTTTTTTGTTACCAGCCATACAAACAAAACATGCATACGTAATTGAAAACGTTTTTTTTTCTTTTAGCTGGAGCAAATTGGATTTTGGCAGCAGTGTCAGTCAGGTGTGTAATAATTCATTAATTTTTTATCAGTCATAAGTAAATTGCTCCAGACCATTTTTTGATGAAGGTATCCCTAGAGTTTCACATGGATCTATTGCGACATGTAAAATTATTCATAGCTTATTGACACGAATGTACTCCCCTCTGATCTATAATAAAATACATTCGCACTTTTGCAATCTGAACACGCGCTTTCTTGGCAGATTGTCAACCGTTTTAACAACATTACAATATCTGAGACAAAGTTCAGTTTGATAACGGGGAAAACCAGAGCAACAGTCACAAAACAAAAAGGAAAATCAATTAATGTTTTATATCTTTTTTTTATGCCGATAGCCGTAACTAATGTAATAATATTACGGTAAAAATGTGTATCAACTCCGTTTGTTAATTTATATTTTAAAATTATTACTTTGTTTGCTATATTTTTTATTGTTAATTCTTGGTGGGAAGAAATTGTATTAAAAAAAAAACAATTCAAAACAACAATGCTAATTCCACATTACTTTTTAGTTAAGATCAGGACCATTACATAATCGCGAAATGCTTATTGAATAATTTATTTTGAGCTTTACCTTTAGTACCTTTCTTAAACAATTGATTTTAAATTTAGTTTAATTTTTGTTGGAAATTGGTACTAAATATTTATTTGTGAGAGGAGTTGAACATTTTTATTAATAATAATTAAGTTTTAGTTGAAGATTTTAATAATAATAATTTATAATTTCTATCAATAGTCATAAATTATTTTCATATTTATTTTGCCAATTGTTTGTTACACCTTGTTTTTAATGTTACTTAATTTTTAATAAATAAAACCGCTATGGATTTGTATTTTTGTCAGTTGATAATGCTCGCTATGAGCGAAATTGATCTGATCTTAATAATAAATGTGGACATTGTGCAAACAGTGATATATTTTAATACATAATTTCGATTTATTATGTGATCTTTTTGCATTTTCGCAACATTATCTGCTTATTGAAAATGTGGTACACACCGATTGGTGTCTTCCTATTTTTTTCCATCCTATTCTCCTTGATGCATTCCTCGATTTTTTTTCGATATCTTTGGAAAATTAAATTCTGAGCTTAGTTTTGCTTAATTCAAATATGTAACAGTAAAAGCCCGAAATCGTACACTATAAATCCATTATAATATATAATTTAACCAATGCAAAGACTTTATTTCAATCACATATACGCCAATACAATATGATTATATTATCAAATAATAATATAGTCAATTAATGAACGACAAAACGATAAAGGATCCATATCAATTTAATTCACAGTAAATTGACAGTTTGATCCAATTTGACATTTGAACTTTGTTTATTCTTTTTTTAATTCATGTCCGCTCCATATGTGAATTTTTCAATCGGATTATAAATTTCTGTTCTAAGGCATGGATGTATGTAATGTATTCAATTCTCCCCTCCCACCCATCCTATCCTATGAACAGGGCGTATCGAGAGCGATTAGCTAACCACTAGTCCTATCCTAGACCTATCTTTCTATTCCTACTCTCTTTGGAAAAAGAGAGGTTAAGCAACTGAGTAACAAGCAGCTTTCGTAGAAATACTTATATTAAATAAAGTGGAATAAAGTACAAAAGAATATTGTGTTTTTATAAATATAATGCCTTTCCACCAAGTATTGACAGTGGACACCCTAAAAGTGAGAAATACTTCTTTTGAGATAAATTCCATTAAGAGTCTATATGCTCCAAATCGGGAACGGACATGGTAAAAAAAAATGCTTCCCACAAACAAAACATAACGATTAATTAAAGCATATTATTATCTGTTTCATGAAAGTTTATCTTCGCTGTTGTAATAATGATCAAATGTATATTTGTTGTACGATATTGTTTCTAAACATTTTTCTGATAAATATAGTAAATAACTCTAGGTTGTGTTGTTTTAGCCTTGATGGCTGTCAGGCAAATGTGTAAAGGTAATTTGTTAAATATATTACACGTTGTGTGGTTCGTGGTGCACTCCACTCTACCACAGCAAAGGCCCTTTGAGCCATTACTGTCAAGGCTTCTCTGCTCACAATGCATATGCAAATACACGATCAAATCGTATTGTGACACAGTTTCATAAATATATTTACGAAATACACATTTTTAGTACTTTTTCCACATAAAATTTATTAGATCAGGACCGGTTTCGCTCATCGCGAGCATTATCAACTGATAAGAAAAATACAAAAACAGTGATATTTATACAAATTTAAATTGAAATAAAAAGGTGTAAGGTCAATTTAAATTTGTATAAATATCACTGTTTTTGTATTTTTCTTATCAGTTGATAATGCTCGCGATGAGCGAAACCGGTCCTGATCTAATAAATTTTATGTGGAAAAAGTACTAAAAATGTTTTATTATTTTTATTATAATGCCATTCCACCAAGTATTGACAGTGAACACCTTAAAAGTGAAATACACATTTATTAACCGTCTCATCCGTACCTCAATTACTGATAGCCTTGATACTTTATAAGACAACATGAACAATATACATACATATATTCCACACGGTCTATTTAAAGTAATATTAGAACCAGTTTCTCTCATGCAATTAACTTCTCGATAAGCCAAGCCTACCGTAGTGATTGCTGTGTTAATAGCAGGTGTGGGCTGGAGGAGGCTCGGAGGGGCTCGAGCGAGACCCTCGTTAAAGTTTACTACGGCCGGCGAGCCCCTTGTTAATTTAAATGAAAACAAATATTCTGAAATCAAATAAGAATATAACTGCAATTTTTGACTTATATGTTATCTACGACATTTTTAGCCGTTTAGATTGATAAGTTTACGGTAAATTGCATATTGTTACATGTTATATGTGTATTAAGTAACAATCGATTGCTTATTTAAATATTGCATATGAGTATTTAAAAAAATCAGTCTTTCCCCATACCACCGAGAATTGCTTTGAGGCTAAGCGAGCCCTTGTTAACGTATTGCTAGCCCACCGCTGATTAACAGTCCTCTCCCCCCACCTGCTCATTAAATAAGAAGGAACGAAATGAAAACTACTTGTCATTCCCTAACGCGTTCTATATTTATTTTAATTTCTTCGAATTAAAAGAAAATATATCAGCTTATTCCAATGCACCACTCGATGAGATTTTTTTGTAAGTCACTCTAGGATCTCTGTAAGATCAACTCGATGAGAATCGACATCAGAAACACCCAATTTTTAATTAAAAAAACGAATTTTACCTTACCGGGAATTTAACCCAGACCCGCTTTATCGGTACAGCCAAGCTCTTACCAATTAGACTACAGTAGACGATTATGTCATTGGACAATAGAAAGAAGATTTTAGCGTCGATTGCAACAAGTTATCCCTAAAACAACTTATGTTGAAATGTACCATTAGGAGTCCATATGCTTCACGCCAGAATCAGGCATGCTACTCATATAAATATAAGCTTTTCGTCGATACAAGTATATCGATATATACACAAGATACATGTTATTAACCAGCATATACATACATTTTCTTTTTCACGATATACATACATATTGTATTACAATGATTGCTTCTACATATTTACTGAATAACGTTTATTGCAATCAAATTCGTCAACAAAAATATCCATTTTTTCACCTCTTTTGTTAAGACTAGGGAATCTTGCGATCCCGGGATTAGTACTAAGACATTCCCGGGATTTCGGTATCCACATAACAATTGAAAAATCCTTCCGCTAAAACACATATTTTGCGTTGGAGTTACTGTCAGTCGTAACATTTTGAAAAGTTGGCGCTAAAAATAGAAGGTCTCACATTTGCGCATAATTGTACATACAATCTGTCATTTCGCAACTTTTTTGGGGAAGCGAGCTAAAAAAAAAAGTCCTATATTTTTCAATAATGGTGCAATCTGTAAATTATTTAGTTTTTCAACTCGACGGCCTAAAAAAAACTCGATTTATTATAATCTGTAAATTCACATCTTTTTGAAGTCATTGATATAATTATTTTAGAATCTCTTAATTTCTGACATCTATCCTAGTGGTCGTCATATCTGAGTCAAATGTTTGCTTGCCCTAGAAAGCAGTAGAAATTAACAGTATGTTTTTCATTTGATGATTGTCTATTAAAAAAAATACAATCGAGTTCTTCATTAAAGATTTTTTAAAAATATTAATGAATATTTGTATACAGATAACCGTGGCCTGTTCAGTGATTGTTAAGTAATTTCTTTTAATTTTTTTGAATGTTTGTTTACTCATTTTTATGACGGTAAAACTGCGGATTTTGTAGCAAGTAAAAAGACTGTAACCGGATCATAAAATTGATGCAGTAAATAATCCAATACTTTTTACTGCACGAGATGTAAACAAACTCTAAAATTGGGTAGTAAAATAATTTTATTTTCCTCGAAACAAAAAAACTTTGTTTATCTCTTCTATTGCTTTTTTTAAATACTACAATACACACCTATGTTTATGTGTTGTGGTGTTAACAGTTTATCCAAGGTAGAAAGATAAGAATTAATAGAAAAACAATTGCATGCAGTAAATCGATATTATCACGAAATTCTCACTAGATTAGCGAAATGAAATTATGGAAAAAATATACGCGCTTCTTTTTATATTGTATGTATATGTAATATTATCAGGTTTTACAATTGTAATACGTTTTTACGATGTTTTCGAGGTGTTCCGAAATTGTGGCACTAGCGATTGTGGCGAGATGACACTAGGAATACAAAAAGGTAAAAGTTGGAAACTCAAATAAGCAACAAAGTTTTCTCCAACGCAATCAAATTTTGAAAAGAGTATACATTACATTTATGATACAAATAAAGTCATGTAAATAATATATGAATCAAACAAATACATGACTATGAAGGAGCTTAAAACTTCTTTCTAACAAATGATTTCTCATCTTTTTAGTCATCATTAAGTCATTTATGTTAATTCACATTTATTGCACCGTTGACAGAACCATAAAATGATATTTCGAGCTTTATTTATATGGAACTGCTAGATTGTTTATGGTTATTAATATAATGCCTTTCCACCAAGTATTGACAGTGAACACACTAAAAGGTATTAATATCCACTATGGTTGCATTATGGATACAAATAAATCTGTCCACCGACGGATAAAATATCTGCCTACCGGGAGAAAACTAGTTTTATTCCAATTGTCCTTTATTAGAGCTAAAGCAAAGAGATATTCGAATATAATGAGTAATATAATATAATTCAAAACATCAAATTTTCGACTCTTTGTTGTATGAAACTAAACCAGTGGAAGGGAACTTGCGGCCTCTTGGCTTTTCCTGATATGGCCTTTTGACTTGATCAAAATATTCACTTTGATTAAAAAACTATAGGCAAGCGTTTGAAAAAAGAGCGCAATCGACTCATTATATGTTCGACAGTCGAAAAAAATGGGGGGTGTCAACGGTGTCTTTACTGCGGTCTTATGTTGAATCAGATAAATGAATGTGGCATTTAGAAATGAAAAGGTTCCCCGCCCCTGAACTAAACCATCGATGTATTTTAATATTAAAATCCGGATATTAAATCTGTTACCCCCATGCCATAGCGAAAATATAAAAATGCGCCTGTAAATTATCTAGTTCAAACACGTATTTTTTTTTTCATAATTTCTTCAACGTAAAATTTCCGTTTGGATTTCAACGTTGCTTGGACTGCTTGGTTGCATTAAACTGGGCTAGAGTACAGTAAAACCCCCATTTACACTAAAGTCGTGTAATTGGGGGAATCTTGAATCTCGTACAAAATTAGGGATTTGGTTTTTTCCGCGAAAAATGCAAAACTAAATAATATGTACGAAATATTTAGTTACAAAGTGATAAAATGCAAAGCGCGCCAAAATCCAACACATAGACAGTCACCCGGCTATGCGTGTATGGCCTGGCACGTGTTGAATGCACAGACGCTAGCCGACCGTCTCGTAGTAACGACAATGGAATGCGAGCGTTCAATTGGGGGATTCGCGGCGAATATTTCAAGCCAGCGCGTAATTCGGGGTAGTGTAATTGAGGGTTCCATTGTATTATCAAAGTAACGATGATCAACCGGAATGCAAAAAATGTTTAAGACAATTAATAATATTTACGCAATCTAATAACTAATTTTAAGTATTTTGTAATAAAACAAACAACAATAAGGTTGGTATGTGACATGTGTCAGAAATTCAGCTAATTTTTATCTCGATTGTTCTAGAATCTAGACAGTGTCTTCCAGCATTCCTTGTGATAAAATATTACTTGTTTTTGTTTGTCTTGCTTTGTATCCACATAACGTGATACGTTGTTTCGGGGAAAATTATTGTAGCATTAATTTTCTATTCAATCATTTTACCGAGAAATCGTGCAAATTACTCTCGTGTTAACTGTCTTACCGCCGGTATTTTTATGACAGCACACCATTTATTTTTCATATACAGCTATACTATATTTCATACGTATCGCACTTTCAGGACAACACTACCACACCAAAAGTGGTGCCAAAATAACTGCCTGGTCAGTATTTGTGATAATTGATAATCAAAGCCTGTCGTATTATAAAATATCAAAGGGAATCGTTCAAAGTATGTACATTCACACAAATTTTGACACTAACGACACCGGTTTCGCCTTTCGTCATCTTCAGGCATGCACGAATGAACTTAAACTGACGCTTAGTAAATGAATGCATCGTGTTTATATAAGAAATACATATATCATTAAGTTTAAAGCCATTGCTGGCGAAAAGGATTAACAATGGCCTGTGCATTAACCAATTTAAACTGTGTTCCTGTCTCTCGATTTCATTAGATAGGTTGAAATGAATTGTTTATTGCATTTTCTGAAAAGAAATAAAAATGAAAAATCTCATATATTTTTTAAACTCAGCCTTTTCTCTGTATAATATCGTTGGCTTTGGCGAGATTTAAAGTATACATATTTGTAGCATTGTATAATTTTATACCGGCCTTGCTATAATCATTCTTGAGACTTCCAGGAAGTCTGGTGAGAATACAAAACATTTCAGACTACGACGAATAATTCTTATTATGTATTTAGATTTTCAACGAAATTTATGAATTTTAAATTTATTTTTGAATACGAAATTATAAATATATTGAATAAATAGATGGCTGAATAAATGCCATTCTCGTTCAAATTTCAGTAAATGTACGTATGAACAGTCTCCCATGCTATTCACATGCATTTGAAAAATATATTCCACTTGAATAAAATCGAATACATGTTGTTGTAGACGTCATGAATTGCATTAAAACTAGTTTTATGACTAGTAAATGAAGGCTTGTAATGCCGCTTATTATATTTAACAATACTGAATCAACCAATGAAGATTAGAATTATTCAAGATTAAGTTAAATATTTTTTATCAACGTAAAATATATTCGCAATACCTTGCTTGTATTCACACTCTCGTCGTGCAGTTATAATAAATAATATTGTGTTGAATTGCAATTTTTGATTCAAGCATTCATGTATTTCTTATACGTTACGTAATATTTTTTCACTATAAAAAATCTCATTTCAAAATGCTTCAATGAACTCGAAAGGTCACACAAATTGAAAAAAAACTGCGTATTGTAAATATTATTTAGTACAGTAATTAATTTATAGACAAACAACAAACTTTATAGGTATTTTTCAATGTAAAGTTTGTTTTTATGTATTAGTGACATTAAAAACGTTTTGGGAATCGGTATATTTTACTTACGTAATCATTTCGATGTTTTTTTTCCTTAAAACATTTTTTTTATGTTGGTGTACTATTCTTGCGACACTTTGCTGTAAAAAAAATCCATAACGCGTTATGTTATCCAATGTGAAAAAATACATACTTGCGTTTTACGGTGTAAAAATTACGACAGAGCGGGGAAAAACTACAATAATACTTAAATCAGTGGTAGGTTTTCTCAATCTGTTAATTATTAAAAAAACGGAGAGTAAATGCAATCGAAATAAATAAAAAAAATAACAAAACATACCTCTTAAAGACGGCGTGAATGACGTCTGCAAAACAAATCTACATAGTACGATTTTGAAGAGGCTCATTCGTTACTTCGATCACATATCTTCTTAAAATCATAATTATAAAACGCCAGCTGAAAAGCAAAACAATTAATAGAAAAAAATATAATAATTTAAGATTTCGGCTGAAGATGCTTGGTGGAATTTCAATATTAAATTTGAATCGTTCAAATTATGTAAATTCACACAAGTTTTGTCACTATCGACCCGGGTTTCGCCTTTCGTAATAATTATATCTTTGAAAACTGAATGCATTTTTGTATCTATTTTCCAATACTAATATTGTTTATTGTATGTTTTCAATGAGTAAAATCGAGATGGTTCATTGCGCTGAACAATGAGTAGGCCGTCCTTTGTTGTTAAACGTTTTGTATTCCTCTCGTTCATAATAACAGTATGCATTTACATATACGAACCCACTTATGGATTACGGTCCCTACTCGTCCACCGCAATCGCTCCCTCGCTCAAGTAAAATTTCGTAATGTAGAATACTGAATACCAAGATAATATTGATTCTCAAGGTTTTACTCAAAGTGCCTTTAAATAGTATTAAATAAGTACCATTTTAACCAAAAACAGTGAACCTCTAATAACGAGTAATTCGCATAACGAGAAAAATAGATTGGGGAAAAAATGCTCTCTTAACGAGCGACATTTCACATAACGAGTGACGCAGAGTTTTAGAAAGATCACTTTCGCATCGTTGCTTGCCTCAGGACGATTGACAAAGCGTGGGAAGGGGTTACCAAGAGAACCCTCACTTCGGCTTGAAAGAAGCTTTGCCAAGGAGCATTGTCGAATGTGATTTTGATGGGTTTGAAACAGTATATGTGGAGTCTGCAGTCAACGAGATTGTATCATTGGCCAATACCATGGGACTGGAGGTGGATAACAACGATATTTATGAGCTTGTGAAAGAGTAAAGTCAAGAGCTGACCACCAACAAGCTTATGGAGTTGCATTGTTTTTCACAGCAAGAAGTTATGGAGGAGAGTTTCTTAGTGGAGGAGGAGGAAGTACCAGAGCGACAATCGTCTGGCGCAATAAAAAAATGCTGAACGGATGCGAAACTGTTGCATCGTACATTGAGAAACATCACCGTAATAATGAGGTGGCTATGCGTTTTACAAATTTATTAAATGATAATGCTGTCACATTTTCACCAAATTTTGAAACGTCGGCAAAAACAAACGTCTGCTAGTAAAAAAGAATTAATTATTTGTCATAAATAATAAACTAGTCGATTTTTTATCGTTTTTTGAAAATCGTTTCAGGTTGTTACGCTCCTTCACAATTTATAAGAATGTAATTTTACTTGAATACAAGTTAAAAATATTTTAAAAAAATCCGGCATGGAACGCATTATTGTATTTTACATTGTTTTATATAGATTTTTTTTTCGCTTAACGAGTGTTTCACATAACGAGTACGATTCTGGAACGAGTTAGACTCGTTACGAAAGGTTCCACTGTACATTGAACTTTAAAACTTTTGCAATATAATCGATATTAATTTTCTCACATAATTGTGTGTCCTTGGCTTCTGCTTATTTCACCGTTTCCGGTAGAACTTTGCTGTAAAGATTACCAATATGGTGACATTTACCTTCTTAACTATTAAATGTATGCCGCGTGTATATACAATAAAATACCAAGCGAGGCTGTCTATGTTTAGCCGTAACTGGCTGTTGTAAATGCAAGAAAAGCTTCGCATTTTTCAATGCCAGCGGAAGTTGTAAGGACAGCCATACATTGTGGACAGAAAGATCGATTTCCGCAAGGTTACATTTAGGAAATTGGTTGAAGTTTCGTGCCTGGTCGCTTTGCGAGCCCTTGAAAGTAACAGTGACCTTACTGTGCTTTTGTTTTGGTCTTGAATAAATTTATTGAGACATAAGTTTTATAAAACGTTTGCCATTTGATTTATACGAATATGAAATGGAGTCGATTTAAATAGTTGAAATAGGTTTTACTTTATCAAGCTTTAAATTTATTTGTATTTTAAACTATTCGAAGCGCGCGTCTTACGAGTCTCTATTCCCCCCCCCCCCCTAGCGGTTAGTAATCTGCACCCATTCACAATTCATTCAAGAACTGAAAAAAATGCCATTTGATTTAAAATCGAGATTTGGACCGCCAGTCTGGGATTTTGTCCGTCATTGTCCAAGTTTCTAATGAGTAAAGGTTTTTACTTCTAATATTGGTGTGTAAAAGCCGCCAGTGTGGTCGAGTGGTCAACGTTGTTGGCTTCGGTTACGGAGGTCACGAGTTCGAATCTCAGTACGGACAGATTTATAAATTGACTTTTCAATCGATTCATGAATTTCTGTTCGAAGGCATGGATGTATGTGATGTCTTGAATTCCCGCCTCCCACCCATCCTATCCTATGAACGGGGCGTATCGAGAGCGTTTAGCTAACCACTAGTCCTATCCTAGCCCCATCCTTTTATTCCTACTCTCTTAGGAAAAAAAGTTGAGCAACTGAGTAAAAAGCAGTTCTTGTAGAAACATTTCTGTTGAGATATACTCCATTAGGAGTCCATATGCTTCACATTGGGAGCGGACATGGTAAAAAAACCCGATTTGGACTTCGCTGGCTGTCATATACTTCCGCACTGGATACAGAAAGGGCTAGGAAGTTGGTGTCGGGACACAAGACCCACTCCTGAGCTTTCGCGCTCATAATGATGTTGAGGGTGTTTTCCATGTTCATGAAAGACAAGGGAGCTTCAAATGTCTAGTTATAAATTCTGGGTACAAATGGATGAATTGTATTTCTGGTAAATATGAAGGGTACGAATCCAATTAATATGGGTGTTGTTAATTATCATATCATAAAAAGTCTCTTAGAAGACGAATTATATTTTGTTATGCCGTAAAATATGTCGTAATATTATCGATAAAAGCTTCGACATTTAATGTTTGACGTTTCACGGCGAAAGTCCCTCGCTCGGCGTGGCGTGCTTTCGTTTGAAGGTCTCGCTCGTCGGCCGTCGCCTTACGCCAGCCGAAGGCCGACGCTACAATGTCATGAACCGTGAACCCGACTCGACTGCGTCCCCATTGTTGTACGGGCAATAGTAGTTTTATTCTGCCAGTGTGAAGTGCAGGGTGGTTCGCTCGCGGGGTGAGTCGGCCCGAGTAGATGCAGCGCTGTGTCAAGGGCTAGACACCTACTAAACACCCGCTATTGATGGGGGTAAAGGTATATTCACACAGTTTTATCATTTATAATGTTCTAATAAAACAACATTGTTAAAAAATAATGTGTTAATTAAGATTCTTGTAACCTACGCTTCTTCTTTAAATATACACGTCAATAATTATTTATTATGTAAGAATAATTACAAAAAAATATTTCAATTTTATAATATTATATTATCATGCGCCCTCAGAGATATTTTAATGCACTTGACGCAAAGTATTTCATAATGAGCAATGCCTAAGCTTATATAATAATATTGTCGGTTCGAATAAAACGTGTGAAACCTAGATGAACATAAAAGTACTATAATTTGAACTAAGAAGCATACTTAACTGAATCCTGTTTTGGTTTCACACATTTATGGAAATCTTTATTTTTCACCATCCACATAATTAAATCAAAAACTACATATTAGTTTACAAAAAACCAACCTTGATTATTGTTTACGATCGGGATCATCATCTTAAACACCCATCTGTAAGAAATTAGTAAGGTAAATGCAATATCAAAGATCGTACTAACTGCTTCGTTTTTTTTTACTCTTTGTGTTTTATATATATTTATTTTAACACTAATCCGAAAAATCGAAGTTGGCGTTAAATATGCAGTAACGTGTATTTTTTTTCTTTCTGTCAGGTGCATTAATCAGAAAATTAAAAAAATTACACAAAATGCTTATGCCAATAAACTCTGAAATAGTTGAAAAAAACGTGTGTATTGTCTGGGTATTTCGAATATTTCATTATGTCCTACTGCTGAACCTAACCTGTAAATACCGTTAGTAAAATGTATACATCTCGGGTACAATATTCAATTTATGCTGACCATTAGACTATCACTTTTCCCATTATCTAAAAACAGATTATCTGACTAACCAACTTAACGATCAAAATGTGACTCTATAACTTGCTGTTTTATACTAATATTGTTAATGTAACGTATAATTAATACTAAAATCTTCTTTTTTCTATAAATCTATCGTGCCCCACTATTTTTTCTTATACTAAGTGCGCCCGATACCGCAATAATGTTAACAACACCTGGTCAATAATATGCTATTTTTTAAAATAATATTGCAAAATTTCGAAATCGTGATATTTTGTTCATCAAGGTAAAATCAAAAATAAGTAAACATGATTATTTTAATACTAAAACCTGTCCGTCTGTTGAGGAAAAAATAATTCGCACTGTTACTTTTTACATATCGACTTTGGAAAGGAAAAAAGACGTAACCCACATAAAAAAGTATACAGAAGCTACAAAAAACGTGTTTTTATGATGTTGGGCCATATGCAAATTATGAAATATCCACAACCTGGAAGTGTACGGAGACTTCTAAACTGGTGTTTAATTGACATAATCTAATATTAATTTAAGAAATTGTCTAAGAAAAACCTTTTTTTCAGTCTTTTGTCTAGGTTTCAATTTTCACAAGCTCATCTTTTTTCAAACTAAAAAGTTAAATTTAGATACAAATTCGTCATTTGCAGCTTACATCCTTTAGATAGAACGTGTATCATGTTGGATACATTGTGATTATTGTAAAAAAGCTGTTATGAAAAAACTGTGGGCTACGTCATTTTTCCTTTCCACAGTCGATATGTTACTGTTTAGTCAATCAATTTTATTTTGTTTTGAATCAATATTAGTTAGATGTATTAACGTTGCACTGTAGAAGCAGTCGATCGTAGTTCGGTAAAATTCAAATTTGAAATAACTGTAAATATTCAGAAAAAAATTGAGGCACACAAAATGAAATTCACTCAAGCCTTTTTCAAAACAGACTTTTACCATGCCCGCTACCAATGTTTTTTTCTCTACATGAGAGTTTATACGAGAACTGATTGTTATTCAACCTCTGTTATAAAATAGGACGTTTTTAGGATAAAATTAGTTGCAACGTAATTCAAAACATCACATACATGCCTTAAAACATAAATCCATAGATTGATTGAAAAATCAATTTAAATATACTGTCAGTACTGGGATTCGAATCCGTGACCTTCGTGTTCTAAGCCAACGACGTTCACCACTCGACCACGTAGTCGGCGTATCCGGCCAAATGACAATGAATTCATTTACTGTATTATTTATAACAGTGGAGCTATAAATGCCCGTGGAAATCCCTTTTAAAGTGTTTGGTGTCGATTTTTGGTGGAAAGACACTTCTGGTACTAATTCTTTTGATTTTATTGAAGATCACGATTGGTTTGGCTTGTGCTTTGACTTTTAAGATTGTGTTTTATTTATGAACAATTTGATTTTTTAATTTAAAGTCCTTTTTGACATAAAGTCGTCTTACAAAACATCCTAAGGTAAATTAAATACAATATCGCTTGAAAACAGTAGTGTGGAGCGTTTTTTCGAGTTAAACCGATTTTCAAAGATATTTTTTTTATTTGTTTCATTTACCCGACGAGGCTATGTTTGCATGTACTTGATTATAGTTATATGGAATTCAGCTATTATATTTTTATTTAATTCTTTCTTCTTGTTAATCAACAAGTTATTCTAGGTAAACACAGCAGATATATACATATACTTCACAAGGTAACAAAAATTCCTTGAAGTATTCTTATTAAACGCGGTATGAAATTAGATTATTTTATATAAATTTCTAAGGTAGTAGGCAATCGGTGGCCCGCTGGCACCCAAATGCCCGCTTTGTGACCGCCCGCTTTGTGAATACTAAGCTTTCCGGTATCTCCACTTCTATACCCTATATAATCATAAAATCATAAAACCTTTGCCGACAAACAAATAATATAATTCTTGAAACTACTTACTACTCAAATCTGTTGGCATTCCCATGAGCTTATTCTTTTCGCCAGCAATGGCTTTGGACTCAGTGATGCATTTATTTCTTATATAAACACGAAACTTTCATTTACTAAACGTCAGTTCAAGTTCATCCGTGCACTTGAATGCCTGAAAATGCCGAAAGGCGAAACCCGGGTCGTTAGTGACAAAATCTGTGAGAATGTACATAGTTTGAACGATTCAAAAAAATACATATTTCTCTTATAAAAAACGAAATAACATACACATACCTAGTCTCTGAAAACAAGAAATAAAGGTATGTGTAATTTTGCCTTTCTATGACAGATCAGCTAATGCTCTGCAGTGAAGTTTGAAGAAATATGTAACGATCGATTTTCATAACGTGATCTTAATTTCATCATTCAAAAAATGAACATGCATAATGTGTCATAGGAGAACCAATCGGGGTACAAATTTGTTCATTGAAACGTGTTTTAAAGTATTTCTGTGATCTGTGTTAATGAAAAAAACACTGTTCTTTTACCGCCCTCGGTAGTTTATTTATAGATTATAGACCACTAGCTTAGGATTAACGATACAATTACAAATTAGTAGTTATTATTTGTAATAGGTCATTAATATATTAATAATTATATCTAATTTAGTTTCATTCATTTATAATTAATATAATTATTTAAAAACAAAAAACACTTATTTTACCAATAATTGTATTTATTTTGATATAAAATATACACCTGTATCGATTTATATTATCATATGTTAATAATGCTCGTGATGAGCGAACCCGTTTCTGAATTGTATTAAAATATTTTAAATGTTAATAAAATGACATTCCATCAAGAATTGAATTAACCCTTTGCCCGCGTCACCAAATTTAGCGAGCATGCCCTGTACGCGGCTGCTTTTTTTCGGATTTTGTTATCGCGTTTTCGACTATAAATATAGGTTGTAATATTTTTTCAACTAATCGAATATGTTAATTGCCACCCAAAGTAACTTTTTCAATAATAAAATACAATATATTTCTTGTATTTTCGGTTTAATTCAACAATAATCATTCATCATACAATTGCGGCGTGACGTCGCCACATTGAAAAATACCGCCACGCGCGACTGAGAACACTGAGCCACCACCATACCATATGCTTATAATATTAAATTCTCGGAACAATATCAATTTCACCCGCACTCGATCGCTTATTTACACTATCAAATTTTTTGCATTGGTGACGTTTGTTCACGGCGTGTTCCAGAAATAAATTATTTTAGCCTATATTGAATCTTTTTTGACTAATGCCATCTATTGAATTTGGTAAAATATACATTTAGTAATATTTTAAACCAAGTTATACAATTTTAACACAACAGATAGCTCTTATATAGGGTTTGAAATTTCCATGACATCTATACGTGTCACGCGCGCTGACGGCATGTTCGCTAGGACATGCATATTGGTCATACGCGGTGAGAAGGTTAAAGTTGTTTGAATAGATTTATGTATACATTCAAACGTTCTACTTTTACATCTAAACATTTCGTGGAAAATAAAAAATCGGGTGCCTTTTTAATTTAATGTGAACTATCCTTAAGTCGTGTCCCTGGTCGTAGTAATCACGCGATGCGATTGGAGAAAGGTTGTAGCGTTTTTCATGGGCACTGGCAATATGAATAACATGTCTATTTATATAATACTGTATCAGCTTTCCTACCTAAACATCATAATATACAAATTTCAAGGATATCTCCGGTATTTACCATTGGATAAGTAATGTCATTTGGCTTACGACGTATGACCTTATTTAATACTATTTTTTTTACTATTATGTCCCTTATTACATAATGATGACAGAGTTGACAAAAAGGTCATGCATAAAAGTTTTTTCGGATCACGTAAGTCTTACTACAATATTTTTTGGGAATGGGAATACGGGGTGTGAGTAATTGAGGATCTCAAATTCAAAACCTACCTAAAGACCATTTTTTTTTTCAAATTTTGATGCCAAATTGCCATTTACGATTTCAAAACTTCTCTAAATACAGAGAAAACGCATTTTAAAAAACATGTTTAGTCTCAAAACCTACTGATATCCAAAAAGCCCACAGCAGTTTTTTTCACTATGCCAACAATTTTGGTTTTTATGAGTTAGGCAGGTTTTGAAATTAAGACGATCTTGTCGAGTTCGTGGCACATATTTAAACATCGTTAACTTTCGTGCCTCATATCACGGGTTCGAATTCATGTTCGAAGGCATGGATGTCTGTGATTTCTAAAATTTTGTCCCACTATTCAAATTCTAAAATTTGGGTGACGATCGAGAGTGATTAGCCAACCACTAATCTCGTTTTAGTTATCCTTTCTATCCTTACTCTTTTTGAAAAAGAAGAGAGCTAGATCAAGTGATCAACACATAGTTCTCGTTGAGAAACTTTTTAAAAATGTTGCCCCTTGCTCCACATTTAAAAAAAGTGGTGTAGTCGTGTAAAAAAATTGTCTCG
The DNA here is from genome assembly GCA_030503985.1 of Himalopsyche tibetana. Classification (NCBI taxonomy): domain Eukaryota; kingdom Metazoa; phylum Arthropoda; class Insecta; order Trichoptera; family Rhyacophilidae; genus Himalopsyche; species Himalopsyche tibetana. The sequence continues at coordinate 28,562,641 of JAPJYX010000030.1, forward strand.
AGATTGTTGTCGAGACTTCCATCAATGCCACAACACAGGTCATAGGACTAGACTTACCAGTCAATAAGCCCATATAATTACATTCTTTACTACTAGAGTAGACAAAAATGTCATAATAAACTCTTAATTTCTTAGCATTTATATTTACGATTATGGTGACCATAAAGTTTCGATGATAAAATTGATTTGAAGAGAAAGCGTTTGTTTGTTTCATTAAATCTTAAGACACCTTTTATGTGGATTCGGTGGTAAGTTTGTGGAAATTCATTTTTATTATTTAAAGCTTTGTCATTCCACTGATTGTGTTATAAATTTCGTGTCTTTATTAATCTTCAGACGAACTACCGCAAAGATACATATTTACATAGTAATCATTGATTATCATTATTAACTTATTAATTACTAAATGGATGTTCGGGTAAATTTCTCTCCGGTGAACCAAGAGTGAATATTTTTTTTTGTACACCCTACTATTGATTCTGAAATCTCGTCACCAGACATACAATAATGATCATGTCCCGAGACTGTAACAGTACTATAGTAATTTTTCTAAGCATGAACGCCGTCGGTAACTCATAACTCGTGAAAACTTATTGTTTAAGTTAATTATATTGATTAAATCATGCACCCTCAGTAATCCGCTAATAGAACCTGCTTTATGTCAATGATTATTACATAATTGCAGTACAAACGATTTCTTAAAAATGAAGACATTTTGATAACACAATGCAAATTATACTGCCACAATAATCTTCATGGATTAAATACATATGTATATATTTACTTCTTCTTATCTATTCACGATGTGTTGTAATCTGTCAGTATTAGGGTCTCCAATACCGGGATCCCGTTAAATTTTGCGATCCCGAAATCCCGGGATTGGTATGTTCGCGATCACGGGATTGAGTAACTTTTAGCAAATCATGAAAACTGATAGTACGTTGTATTTTGAAGAGCTAAAAAATAAAACGAGTCATGGAGAGATTTTGGGGAAAAAGTATACGGGTTTCATGACTACAGAATTACAGAATTGGCCACAAGGCCGCAGGTTCCCCACGCCTGCCCTAGTCCGTATGGATAAAGTCAAAATGTATTTTTTTCCCATCACTCTTACAAGGTGCACTGTATAATCTTTGTTTTTTTGTGTGAACAGTTCAGCGTGCTGTAAATCTGTGTATAAATTAGTAATTAAAGTAAATACAACTAAAGCTATCCGTTTATCTACTCGACAATGTTTGCGTGAGTTTACTTGTCCGGATTTCTGGATTGACGTTATCTCTCAAGTCATTGAGCTTAACTTTGAAAACTGACTGTGTTGTGCCTTCGTAGCTATGAGTATGCGATTATTCAAACATATTCAGGAATTAACGCTTATTTTCTCATAAATTATAAACATCAATTAAGGATTGAAAACTTGCTTATATGGCATGGATTGTTTTTGTATTTTTTATGTGAAAATAAATACAGTTTTACGTTGACCTTATTTTAGCAAGTAAATATCGATTCAATAAATATATTCCGGCTCCATTCATTTTTTAATGATTAAAAATTTCATATATGAGGTAAAAAATATGGACGTATTTAGTTCTACATTTTTTTATATAATGAGCGCCATCGTCAGAACTATGAATAAACTTACATATACTTAGCTATATATAATATCCTAGAAGAGATAAAATTGGAATCGTTAAAACTATGTACATTCACACAAGTTTTGTCACTAACGACCCGGTTTTCGCCTTTCGGCATCTTCAGGCGTTCAAGTGAAGATGCCGAAAGGCGAAACCCGGGCCGTTAGTGACAAAAATTGGGAGAATGTACACAATTTGAACGATTCAAATTTAATATTGAAATTCCGCCAGACACCCTCTGCTGAGAGCTGTTGAAAAATATTTATTTTTATATTACACTAATTATTATTCTAAATTATTTTGTGAAAATTCGCATATATTACATACAAATTATGTTAATACATACAAATTTTGATAATGATTGTTTGATAATGATTGTTTGATAAATAGATTTGATAATTTAGTTTTGTTTATATGTTGTATTAATACCTCTATATTAGTTTATGTATATCCATCAGTTGATAATCCTGACGAGTGAAACTGGTCTAAGATCTCAATAAAAATAATGTGAAACTATTTCTCAAAGCTTTTTTTATTTTTTTAATCCTGTAGTATAATAAATATTCTTGCAAAATCTCTACAAGCATCGTAATAAAGGTCGCGTCAATATTTAAATGATTAAATTATTATTCAGTGTCTGGTAATTGACGTCACAACGATTCGATAACAACATCTCAGCTGTTGTCCAATCGATAATATCTTTTCCACCTGAATGATCGCCGACACCTTATTCATGAACCCCGGCAAAAGGTCTTGAAAGTAATTTGTCAACCAGGAATCCTTTTTTTTCATTATTATGTGAACTGACTAATCGTTGTGCAGTAAAGTAATTTTGTAACGGTAACTCAAAATAGTCACAGGTGGGTAATTTCAATCAAAAAGATTGGATGTTTTGATAACTTAGTAAGTTATTGTTTTGTTATGAGTAGCAGTGGCGGACGGTCAATGTGGCATTGGATCAATGCACCCCTTGTATATGCAGTGGCGGTTTTATTTCATGAAATAATATTTAAACATAACATTTATACCATTCACTCATATTAAATTCTTCATGTATCCCGGGTCGTTAGTGACAAAACTTGTGTGAATGTACATAATTTAAACGATTCAAATTTAGACAAATATGTGTATAATTTATATGCGAGTTCTACACATTCTCATACATTTCCTCTTATGTTCATCAAAAGTAAGTAGTGAACGAGAAAACATGTGTATTAAAATGAAAGAATCACAGAAAGCTACTAATACTAAATCTTAAAATAAAATTATTTAACAGATGTCGGCAATCAACGAGACGATGCATTTATAAGAAGTCATCAAATATGCGTATTGCATTTTATATATACAATCATCCAACCCAATTCCTAACAATGCGTTTGGCTTCGAATACATACTTAAAATATAAAGATTTGTTGTGTAATAGATACACATCTTATCTGAGTGGCCCTATCCCTTTTTTATCTCTTGTTTAAGGGCTCTTGTCTGGTATCGTCCGATGAACCTCAGCGATTACTATAATGATTATGATTATTGTATTATTTTATTTAAATAAATAATATTGAAGTGGCACTTGAAAGAAATAAAAAAGTAAGTATCTCACGGTATTTCAATTTTTGTGTAAAAATACCATTTCCTCATTGATGTCGACCTTGTCTTGTCGTGCGTAACACTACTACTAGGGTTGCCAGGTGTCCCGGTTTGGCCGGGATTGTCCCGGAATTGGAATCGCTGTTTGAGTACTAAATAGTCACGGAAATTTAGAGAAATCTATTTAAATTTGATTCGAAAGTCTCGGAAGAGCTAAAAAAAACTGGTCACGCTGGAATTTTGGGCAAATTGGTGAATTTCTGGGTTTTTGGATTTGAAAGTCTCAGGAGAGCTAAAAGAAAAGAGTCACGCTGGTATTTTGGGCAAATCGGTTAATTCCTGGGTTGTTGGTTTCCAGCAAATCGGACAAATGTCCCGGATTCACTTGCAAGAAATTTGGCAACCCTAACTACTACCCACAATCTTTACCAGGAAGAAACGATACGAATAACATTAAAAGTAATATAGAAAATGAAGCGTATACGGAAAGATTGATCGAAATCATAAACCGATTGTTTTTTAGTTACAATATTTGATCGGGGGTGATATGGAGATATGTATTGATTTGTAAGGCGCTTTAGTCACTTCATATTCTCAAGTCACAGTACCGCGGAAGCAAGATTTTACATAGGCGTATAGATGAATATTTATCTCACAGCTTATCTATTCATCATCATTTTATCGATTCGACTGTCGCTCACATCAATTGGTTACATAAATGGATAGTAAAGAGTTAAATCACATTTGTATTAAACCAGGGCTGTGGAGTCGATCTGTTTTTAGCGGAGTCGAAAATAAACTAACGACTCTGATACCTTTTTTTTTGTGGTGACTAGAGAAAGGAGGCGATTAGAGACTTCAATTCGAGTATCGAATACTCAATACTCGAGAATACTCGTCCATTTTTCAAGTACTTTTGTAAAACACTCGAGAAATACTCGTTATTTATAAATGAAGATTTATTTCCAAATTGTATTTACTTATTTTAAAAATATATACATAATGCTTAACCGTTGCGTTTAACTGAGTCTTGCGCGTGGATTTTATTATCGGGTAATATTTTTTTCAAATGGTTTTGCCCAGTTTTGCCGTTGACTATTATGCTATGCGAGAATTTCTTTTGTTTCTTTTGCTTTGGGTCCTGCTGACGTAAACTTCGAACGTATTTAAAATTTGACACGTTTAATTCTATATTATTTTTGAAATATTGTTTTATAAATTGAAATAAATGTATGAATGAAATTAAATAAGCTTAATTATTTATTTACCATCTATTTTACACAGATTTGAATTTATAATATATATATATTGGTACATCCGAAACTACTCGAGTATTTTAAAATATAACTACTCGATACTCGAGATGTCGAGTAATTGGAGTCTCTAGTGGCGATACTGCCTGCCTAGTATGTGCATTTAAAATGGATACAGAAGAGACTAAGTTGCGTTTTGACAAGTGAGAGTAGAAATTTTGACAGTAAATGTTCTAAAATAAGGACGTCTAAGTATGCAGCGTCATTTTGTCCACAGTTTTGTAATAGGGGTTTTGTTTCCTTGATGATTTGTCGCCAGAAAAAAATATAGCACACAAAACACGATAATAGGTGTAGTGAGCAACCTCATCACATTTGATTCACATGTTGTGCAAACATCATGGAGTGATATTTAAAATGTTATTCCGAGATTTTATTTTTATCTCACATTAGTCACACGAAGTTAGTACCGAATAAAAATGACTCATTAGTACAGTTTTTTTTATTTTCATCATATTCTTTATATCTCTAGAAATATTTTTGAAAGGTTATAACAATATGATACTTTTTTTCTTGAACATTGCTCGCTTCAATGCATATCTAAAAATATGTCGTCGGTGTACTGGCAAAGGGCGTTATTTATGGATTATAACTATTATGTATCGATCTACCCATTTCATGAAATTTGATAATGATTTATGAATTCACTCCAAATATTTAAAAAGCGTTATGTTATTTATAGGTTTTTGCAAGTAATATCAAGGAACGTAATTCACTAAAAGCAAAATACGTTAAATCAGTGTCATTCAACCTACGGTCCGCAAGAGTTTATTGCCGGTCCGCGAAAAATTTTATGTTTCAAAAATGTTTCGACTCGTATATATTTTATTTATTTCAATTATACGGGTCGCCCGCGGCTTAATATTATTTTATGAAATTTTGACAGAAACTGTAAAAAAAAATATGTTTTACTGATTCATACTCGGTTGTAAGTTGAGAAATGGCTATAGAAATATGGATATCTGGTTGACGCCGGTCCGCGAAATATTTATCCAACTTTTACCGGTCCGCGGATATAAAAACGTTTAAGAACATTGTTTTGAAATCTACCTATCTGCATTCATAACTCAATACATCTGATGTTCGAGTACATCCGACGTTCGACTAAACACATTCTGCCAATATACTGAAGATATTATATATAGGAACAAAAATAGAATCGCTTAATGCTTGTCGGGTTCGTAGCTTTTACCCTTATAATCATAAAATATTTTTAATTACTTTTAATTAATTTTAATTTACTCCACTTCTATACCCTATATAATCATAAAATCATATAATCATAAAACCTTTGCCGACAAACAAATACATATAATTCTTGAAACTACTTACTACTCAAATCTGTTGGCATTCCCATGAGCTTATCCTTTTCGCCAGCTATGGCTTTGGACTCAGTGATGCATTTATTTCTTATATAAACACGAAACTTTCATTTACTAAGCGTCAGTTCAAGTTCATCCGTGCACTTGAACACCTGAAGATGCCGAAAGGCGAAACCCGGGTCGTTAGTGACAAAATCTGTGAGAATGTACATAGTTTGAACGATTCAAATTTGATATTGCTCCATATTGGAAGCGGACATGGATTTAAAAAAATGCTTAGTTGAATATCATATTATACTCGATATATGATATGATATGGCGAGATAGTATTGAAAATTGCTAAATAGTTTTTATTGTTCTCTAATCGACATGATATGAAAGAGGCCCGATCAAAAAATAAAGTAAGCATAGATAGACAACAATAAAATCATTGATAACCTAATACAGGGTTTCCCAAACTTTTTCTGGAATGGAACACTTTTCAAATCGGGAATTTTTTATGAAACACTTGGTATGGCGCCGAGTTTGTTCTTGCACTTTGACTCCAATGCAACATAAAAGGTAATTCCTGCTTCGCATAAATAGATTGTATAAAACATTAAAACAATAATAACTTGTTTTGGCTTATCGGGGGATTCTTCTGGCAAACTTGCCAAGAAAAAATGACATTCATATTAGAATCACTTACGCTGAATTGAGCATGCAGGTTTTGCTGTCACGGAAAATGGGAAATCGATCCAAGGAGTGATAATTGCTGATTTTCGGAAAATATTGAACAATAGTGGTTTGTTTGCGGAACACCAATTCAGGTTTTATGGAACACTAGTGTTCCGCAGAAAATAGTTTGGGAAACCCTGATCTAATAGTACATTTTACAACCCATTATAATCCATCCAAATAATATTGTAAATCATGTTTGAATTAAAATTAGAAAAAAACGCCTTTTCTTAATCGTATGACATCTTAAACTACAAAAACTAGGTCGATTTGATTTTAGCAAACCTGGTACAATGAATGCATTATTCTGCATCATAATTGACTGCAGTTTCTCTTTCTCGTTTTATATGCATATTGCTTTAGCGTTGTTTTAAAGAGTATTATGTCATTAACAGCAGTATGATTATTTAGCAATGGAGGCCGAGCTTAGCTGACGCATCACGGCGTCACCTTGGCAGACCATCATGCACATTAAACAAAGAAGAACAGATTATAGAAAGAAAAAAATAGATACTGAAATTGCATAAGTAATAGACTGTTTAAAATTGTTCTTTTCGATAACATTTTATAAAACATTTGGCCGTTATGGATCAGTTACACGTTTTCGTGTTTGCCTCAAGCAAGCTTTATCAAACTCATCTTAACCCTTTGAGGATTGAGTTAATTTTTACTCAATTTATTTTTTTCTTATATTTTGATTATTTGTATTATTGCTAAACACACAAATATAAATAACATCTTTTTATACGGATCCAACCGGGGAAAATATTAATTATAATTTCAAGATGTAAATACTTTTTTTGAATCATAAAACGCATGTAAAAAGTAAACTAATTCATTATTACTTTTAAATATTTTTTAGAAGCCATTGTGCCTAAATATCTTTTGCATTCATCTGTGTGCACGTGACGACTGATGTCGATTCCGGAAAGGGAATCGACGACTTGAAATAGAATTTTACGCTCAATATTATATGGTTACTGATTTGATCACAAATATTAACTTTATCAAAAAAAAAAAATGTTCATTTGCAACAAATAATAAAAATAATTTGAATGCCAAAATTTACAGTTTTTTTTATCCATATGTAAAGAAATAATGACAATTCAATGAAAAACATGATAATGGCAATAGATATTATTAGACAACACAACATCGTAGGTTATGAAAAATCATCACTTGGAAAAATGATTTTATAATACTATGTTTCATTTGTTTCATTCGTTCATAAAAGAGGATTGAAGTAGTATTTCAATTTCAAAAGTGTATGCGATGTTTATTTTGCAAACACGATTGTCATTCTCTTTTGCAAATATTGCAGTCATCTTCTACGCTCGCGATAAATTAAACGAAGTCTGCGAGAAATACATATATTCTGCAACAGTCACTTTCTTAATTGCGCTCATCCGCTGATAATATATATTTTTTTGTTGTCAGATGAGTCTCAACAAGATGCGACCAGCTGCCTGGAACGTTGACTCACAGAACACTGGTCTTCAAATGCAGCGCAGGAAGAATCAACTCAGTACGGAGACGACGATTATAGGATCTTACCGTCGCGGAAAGACTGATAATTCGACAAGAAAACAAAAGTTTTTTGCTTGAGATAACGTCATCGGTTGCGAAATCGATTAATTACAGTGATAAAACTAGTGCTGAATTGTTCGACGGTCACTACCTGACCACGGTCCACGACGTGTGGAATGAATATTTTATCCTCAAAAACGAAGTTTTTTTTACATTTCATTCTGGAGAATGAAGATGATCTTTGGGTACAGTGAAGCCACGGAATAATTAAAATAAAAAAGTGACAAACAATAAAACACATTTACAGCGTTTTTTTGTACAACTTTAACATTCCGTCCATTCAACATTGTGTGAACATTAACAGAGTTTATCAGTTCAACTATTAAGGTTGATTTAAATCCTGTTTTTCAGTTTGTTGTGTGGGGCATAACTGTGATAAAGATGGAGTTAATTACGTGGTGGGCAATTTTGGCGGTTGCGAACGGGGCGTGGGCGGAGGCAGGGGGCACCTCGAGGGTGGCTCTCGGAGACTGGGCTGGTGGAATGGCCGAGTACGGTTACACCCCGGACGCTCCTCCGACGATCCTCGGCGACCGTTTCACCACCGCCTATCTCAATGTTTCGTACTATGACGCCGAAGGAAACTGGCAGACAAACAAATCTGAGGTGAGCTAAAATCAGTTCAATATTATCGTCTTAATTGTATATCGACTGTGGAAAGGAAAAAGGACGTAACCCTCAGTTTTTACAAAACAGCTTTTGTTCAATAATCACAATGTATATAACTCGACACACGTTCTATCTAAATTTAGCTTTTAAGTTTGATAAAAGAAATGCTTGTGAAAATTGCAACCAGGAAAAAGGTTTTAGTCAACAAAAAACCAGTTTATCAGTCACCATGCACTTCAGGGTTGTGTATATTTCATAGTTTAATTTGCGTGGGTTACGTCCTTTTTTTCCTCAGTCGATATCATAACAAAGATTTTGGGTTTTCCAACGACACTTCAAAATATGTATCTCTTTTCATTATTTAAAACGCAACGTTCTTTCGAATAATATTTTTTAAAAATCACCTAAGTGTGATTAAAATCAGTTATTTTCTAATATATACTTGTTTAAGAAGCTATGTACACCATAGGAAAAAATGACACTTTTGACAGAATGTATTTAACCTCCCATTTACAGAAATATACACAAAAAGCTTTTATTTAGGGTATGTTCTGCATGGACGAATATTGGTCAAATCGCTTCAATATTGGCATAAAAAAGATGTTTCAAAAGAGGCCAAAAGGTGACTCAGGTCTTCCGATATTTTAGGAACTTGATTTGTTCTCAAGATTGATCGCAATGGATACCATTACCTAATCCTAATGTACCATTTATTTACATAATGTTTTCAGTGTGATTTATTCAAAAATAATTCTTTTGTGTAACTTATGTATATAGATAATTTAATATTTATATCAATTCAAAATTCTGCTGCAAAACATTATCGCCTATTGTTTGTCGTATCCATAGATTGTAATTTGTATTGATCACTTTTATCAATTAAATTGAGATTATATTAATCCCATTGTCATTCTTAAAACGATGTAAACTTAATACGATGTATACTTTATATATACATACGTACGTCGATAAGATACATTATAATATTGCATGTGATTTTTTTGTATGACTGATGGGAGAAATTAACGTGAAAATTAAATATAATTTTCAAAGAATATAATTTAAAAAAAACTAAATCTAAAATAATTATTTCATTTAATATGAGCGAAACTGGTTCTAATCTCAAATAATTAATGTGAAATTAGTACAAAACTGTTTTTTTTTAAAATATAAATTCCTTTCCAACAAAAGTTGGCAGTAACATAGTATATATATGGGTGAACGGATTCTACCGAACTTGATTCTTCCGAACACGAACTCTCCGAACAAGAATACTCCTAACACCGATTCTTGGATAAATATGGTCGCATGGATTATAAAATTTCAATTATACCAAATTCTATTAGATCTGTTATGAATATATTTTTCGTAATATCAAATACCAGCTTTAAGTCAAATGCTCAAATTGTATACGGAAATAGATTTATTTAATCTTTGAATATATTTCTGTAAATTATTTTTATCTGCTGTCATAAAAAATACGTGGAAGTAATCTGTGTCTATTTTTAGCATTTACACTCGACTCTTTTTTTACACGATTTTGAAATAACACTATCCAACAAAAAAATCAAATACTATATTTTACACGATTTTTTTTGTTCTAACACGATTCCCTGACACAAAAAAGAACAGAAGTTGATATCGGATATCCTAGTAACGAGAAATTTATCAACACAGTAATAAAAAAACAAAAGTCTTCATTATATGCTGGACGGAACACATTGGACGTCTCAGTCATTCCTAGCGTTATACGCGATTTATGTCCAGTCCCTCATAAAAGTCTTTGTATATAATCAAGTAGCGATGAATAAAATTATTGTTTCTTAAATTTAATACATATTATGTGTAATTTACTTATTGAAACTTTGACAAACTTTTTGCTTGCACTTCCGGGAAGGCTAAAGGCATAGTAAATACAAAAATCAATCACTTTTAAGGTGTTCACTGTCAATACTTGGTGGAATGGCATTATAATAAAAATAATAAAACATTTTTAGTACTTTTTCCACATAAAATTTTTATGTGGAAAAAGTACTAAAAATGTTTTATTATTTTTATTACAAAAATCAATGTTTGTATGTCTAGCATACAGTTCATTTTGACAACGTATACTTGTACTTGCGCAAAGGTCATAGTACAATTAACTTACAGTAGGTGGCGCGTGAGTCGTATCATAGACAATCGGCAGCAAACGACAAACGTCGAACAGACAGAAAAAGAAAACATGCTCTTCAATAAACACAATTAAAACACAAACACTTTCTTTCTTTGAGTGGCATTGCAACGCTTGCCGGGAACCGGCTAGCACTTAATATTTTTTTATAAACCAGAATAGTTTTTCAGAACCCAAGTAAATTTACAATTTCATTTAAAGATAGTTTTGCGTTGACAAGGAACTGCTGTTCTTATAAAAAAATTCAAGAAACTTATTTAGAGTAGAGACCAATCCACAAATGTTCTGTGTTCACTGTATACCATATTTAACGTTTTCTATATCCCTTGCAAACAGAGAAATAGGATGTGTAAAACAACATGTTTTCTTATATAATTTCAGGATGGAAAATTCGGCCAGAATCACGAGTTCGAGTCGTACGGGGTAATCGTCCACTTGGGCAACGACCACACTGGATGCGTTTTGCCATTAATAGGAACGGTGGAAATTCCCACCAATGTGTCTTGGATCGCTCTCATAAAGCGAGGAAAGTGCAATTTTGATTTGAAGGTTAGTTCAATATATTTGTTGTAGTACATCGTAACTATAAATATACAACATTTAATCTGTAGATGTTTGTAGAACAATAGTATTATATGTTTTATTGATTGACTTGGCATTTATTTGGTAGAACTCCATTATAATAGGGTAAAAATAGCAAAGTATTAAGTTTTACAGAAAACTGTGTAACTAAATACGTTGCTATGTTTACCCTATCATAAGTTTTCATACGAACCAGTGCTTTAATTGAGTTTTCGACGTCGAGATAAAGCAATACAACGATTTTAGAAATATATGAGTGTATTGTCGCCCGCTGTGGTCTAGTTGGTTAGAGCTTTCTCTACCGATCAAGTGGGGCTGGGTTCGATTCTCGGTTAGGACAATATCAAATTGGATTTTTTCAATTTTAATTTGAAATCTAAGACATGGGTGTCTGAAGTTAATTCTCCTTGAGTTAATTCTCATGTGACTTACAAAAATTCTCATCGAGTATATCTCGTATGATCTTTCAACTTCAAAATATTTGACGCATTGGCGTGAGCTGTAATGTCAAATATATTTTTTTTAAAATCTTTTAAAATAAATAATAAATAAAAATTATTTGCAAATCCAGCTCGTTCCAAAATGGTTGAAAAATGAATCTTAAATTTCATTTCGTAAAACAATATGTACACTTTATACTATATACGTATTTTTAGTTTTACATGGACTTTTAATCATATTTTGTATGGTATCAAGTCAGGATTGAGACTGAATTCTAAAAAATCTTTAAAAATATATTTTTATTTACTAAATTACATTCACGGATCATCTTCCAACAATTTTGGAACGAGCCGTGTTTGCAAATAATAGCCTCATATACGCTTTTCTCCTTTTTTATTATGAATATATTGTTTTAATATTTTACAGGTACACAATGCATTTAAGCATAACGCGTCTGGTGTCCTTGTCTACAACGATAGGGAATCTGAAGATCTTGACAAAATGAAACTCTCCGACAAACAAAGTAAGAATATATTACATTATATTTATAACAAAAATATAACGTGTCTTCTAGGAATAAAATTATGCGTCGTTATCACGGAAATGACTTAGATTTATAATTTACCTACGCAAAGTATGTGCGCGCGTTTTTAATTGCCTGCGGGAAATGTTGAAAATAGGTTTCTCGTTTTTCACGGCCACATATTCCGCCTGAAACCCTTTTCAATTGAATTCATTTACTTAATTACGTCGATGCTGGCAATCTATTCCAATCCCTCGTTACTGACACTTAAGTTCACTTGTTTTCCATTTGTGTACATCGGTATTGTCCAGGGATTTTCAGAGGCGGCATTGCAACCAATATTTTTTAGGCAGACCACTTTCAAGAATATAAACCAAAGCTGTGGAGTCGGAGGCGTGAAAAATGAGCGGCTCAATTTTTTTTTTGAAAAATATGTTCAATGTTGTGTATTCAAAGAAAATAGTCCAAAGTGTTGACATTTCATGCTTGGCTGACTAAAGATGATCTGATGGTATACATATACAGTAAAACCCCCATTTACACTATATTCGGGACCGTGTAATTGGGGGTGTGAATGTCATACAAAATAAGGGATTTGATTTTTTTCTGCGGAAAACGCAAAACTAAGATTTCCCTTAGTTTTACAAAAAAAACTGTATGCGAAGCACAGACGACCGTCTCTTAATAACGGCAATGGAATGCGAATATTTCAAGCCGGCGCGTAATTCGGGGTAGTGTAATTGGGGGTTCCACTGTATATAAGTTAAAATGAAATTATTGAAAAATTTCCTCGGAGTCGTTAATTATTTTAAAGCTGAAGTCGGAGTCGTTTTTTTTACACGACTCCACAGCCCCGATATAAACCATAAGAATAAACACCATTTTTTTCCAACAATATTTCGAACAATATCAGTAAATTACACTTTTGGAGCTAAAAACTAAAGATTCATGAAGTTCATGACAGTTTCTTGGCATTTGCGAACATAACATAAGTCATTCATTTCCATTATTTATACGATTCATTTTTTAAATATAAATACAAGTGCCATCTAGGTACTCAAGTGAATGCTTTAAACATTTTAAACGATACAACGGGCTATTTAAAAAAAAATAAGGAAAACTTAATTTTGTATAAATAACCCTCTTTCTTTTTATATTTCATGTGATGAGCGAAACCAGTTCTGATCAATAATGTAGAAATATATAACACTTTAAATACCGAATCTTCGAAAATAGGACCGAGAAGCGAGAGGGGTACAAAGTGACCCCAGGCAAATTTATAATATTTGCATTGCATTTATTGGAAATACCAATATTATCAGCTAGATATTATTGGTATTTAGCGAATGGATGAAATAATAAGAATTTTGAAATGTGAATTTATCCCGCAAGGAATTCAAAGGAACGCCTCGCCACCAAGAATTGACAGTGAACATCTCAAAAGTGATATTTGCTTAGGTTCCAATTTACATAAAAGAAATCAAGTTTTTGCAATATGACCTGGCAGAAGTTGTAGAAATTACATAAAGATTATTTTTTTAAGAACAGATCATCGGGAAGAGCGCAATAATTCTCGTGATCACTTCAATGTTTGATTCAAAGAGAGACGGTCCGCTAGGGCAGTGCCTCCCAACCTGGGGTCCGCAGGTTTTTCATTCATTCAACATTCTTTGTGATAAAATATGAACATGTGAAATAAAAAAAAATCGGGGATCCGGAGATTATTGTTTTCAGATTAAGGGGTCTGTGGCATAAAAAAAGATTGCGAAGCACTGCACTTGGGGGCCAGGTTATATTTTCAAGTTTAACATTGGCCGATTTTGTTTATTAGATGAAATCTACATTTTCTCTTGGTAAATTTATATGAAAATTAATTAAGACGTATATTATATTCACGATCTAGAAATTCAATGTCACGGCTTATTCCGTTGGCAAATAAACGTTTCCCGTAAGCTGGACGAAAAAAAAATGGTATCTCAGTCGCGCCTTGTCTTGCTTGTGCGACGGAATTGCACCCATTAATATGTTAATTTTACAAGAGGTCATTGCAGCTCAGTTAGGCCGCCATACAATATCAGGGTACCTACACGTTTAAAACGTATTTTTATTGGCCACAACACAAACTTGCAAATACTTTATGCAGTTTATTTTGGTAATTGCGTGTCGTAGTCCACACACCAAAGCGATGCTTTAAATTTGCTCGGAAAAATTTCGGAGCCGTTGAATGAGCAGAAATTCGGTGAATCGAATAATTTTTATTTACCGGTCAATTTATTTCCACTATACACCCATCCCTCGATGTACACGGTACTTTTTTTTAAACGTTTTCGCTTTTACGCGGTTTAAAAAAGTTAACTTGAAAATTTTAATTCTTCATATTCGTAAGTAAAAAACGAGTACATCATTTTTAATTACGTGTTTTATATCTTGAATAATATTTGTAGCCTTATTATGCCGAAAGAAGTAAAAAGAAAAGTTATTTCGTTAGCAAAAAAATAAAAGCCACAGTGATTTGTGATAGTGATGAATGATAAAAACTCCACCAACCGTTGCAATATTTTTTTAATGAATCTTTTGGATTTCATTCTTTTTGTTACTCTGTAAGCTTTATCTGTATTTAATTAATAAAAGAATACGTATGTGTATACTTTTTAATAATTTTGTTTTTTATGTATTTTAGAAAACACCCAAATTATGCGTTTTTCGTGTACTTTTCGATTTACACGGTTTTACATTTAAAAAAATATACAATTTCGATTTACACGTTTTTCTCAGGAACCTATTTACCGTGTAAATCGAGGGATAGGTGTACTTGCATACAATCAAGAATATTGATTGCCGGGGAATACATGCAGTGAATTTAATTTAAAGTAAATATAATCATAAAATTTCTCCGACAAACAAAAATAAATATAATTCTTAAAATTATCCACCATTCAAATCTGTAGGCATTCCCTTTTTGCCAGCAATAGCTTTAAACTTAGTGATACATATATTTCTTATTTAAACACGATACATTCATTTACTAAGCGTCAGTTCAAGTTCATCCGTGCACTTGAACGCCTGAAGATGCCGAAAAGCGAAACCCGGGTCGTTAGTGACAAAATTTGTGTGAATGTACATAATTTTAAACGATTCAAATTTAGTTAAAAACCATCTTTCACAAAGTTACCGCCGAATCCATCAAACATATGGTGTATTTTTTATAATACTTGATATTATCGTCTAACCTAGGGTTTCCCAACCTTTTTTGACTCGCATACCACTTGGTACTACATTACGTAAAATTGTACCACCATATAAAAATGATTGTATTTCATAAAAATTGTTATTGTTAGTGTAATTATATAGTATTTGCCGCGTACTACTGCTTGCCGCGGGTTGGGAAACCCTGGTCTAACCAATGCAAATTCATAGTTTCGAGGAAATCACGTTTTAAGTTATGCTCTCTCCTAACACACTGGTTTAAGATCAAATTTCTCAAATATGAAGATGTTTTTGTTAAAAGAGCAACAGCTTCTGTTGTTTTTACATTAAAATTATGTAAATCGTAAACATATGTTTGCATTTAAAACAGAATGTCACGATCTTACCACTTGTTGTTTTGCATTGTTGGACGATTTATCACTGATACGATATCACTAGTGTGGTACGACAATGCTGTATGAATCAATTGTGATTAGTCTTTTTCATTTTATGATAGTGATCCAGCTAAGAAGGTGATCTCCATTTTTTCCAGTAGAGGACCAGAGTGCATATTTTTTGAGCGTTGACTGGATAAGCACCTCTGTAAGATGTCGTTGTAGGGATCTATCACCCATCACGGGTTATCGCTCTCCATGACAACGGTAAATTTTGCAGTCAGTGTGTATAACGATAGGCTAAAATTAATTAAAATAATCATTGAAACGATTGTCAGCGTCGTATCAAGTGTAGGAAGCGATTTAGATCGGAATTAATAATCTTTCAAAATACAGATAGCGAGGTCATGTACACATAGTGGGTACAACGTTGTTGCCCAACTGGGGGCGTAACGAATACATATAAAACATACTTTGATTTTAAAGCGATTATTGTCAAAGTCACAATTTACACTAATTACTGGTAAATGTTGGAATTTTACAGTAAGGAAGTACATATTGACTTATAATTAAGTAGTTACAAAATATGTTTATCTATTAAGGAGGTTTTCAACTCCAATGTCACTTGTATTTCTAATTTATTTAGTCGAAATGCGGAATTTTAGTAGAAAGGAAACAGTTGCTGATGATTTTCGCTAATCGAAAACGTTCATTAAATCGCTGTCGGAAATGGTGGTGATTTTACGTAATGTTTCATGCTAGTCTCCAAATAAGTGATGTTTTGACGTTAATACGTCTTTAAAATTGCTTCCATAGGGAGGCAATCCAAAAAAACGAATGATAACGAGATCTTGGGATACAGTTTGGTGTTGCAACTTAATATCTATCATCGCTATCCAAAATTCAATTGCACCACTGGATAGCTAAAGAATCAAAGAATTTATTGCAAGGTAAGGATATGTGTAAGGACTGTGATACATTGCGCGGGGAGGAGGGGGAAGCGCCGCCATTTTGAAGTCATTTTGCTGCTTATCGAGATTTCTATTTACTATAACTTTTGACTCGGAAAGTTACGATGTTTGTTCAAGTTTCAATCGTTAGCTCTCGACAAAATCTATCGATTATAGATAAAACATTAGTGTAATATTGCGACTGTGACTATAATTAGGTGTTAAAATATAGAAAAATATGTAATGTCGGGCTATACGCGTCAAAAAGCCTAATCGAAATACAGAGATCGTATACGGTTGGAAAGGGCTTCTCAAGAGCAATCGAATGGTACCATTAAAACAACATATGACCGAGTCGAGCAATGCCGGGAACGTAAAAATGGGGTGTAATATCACCTATTACGAGACGTATTCACGTACAACACATGGCTGTGTCCATGACACAGACACACCACATTTTTTTAAAATTCATTTTCAATGTTGAATTTAAAAAAAAATCGTTTTTATCTGGGAAGAGTGTATCCTCAAGTAAATTAGGCAAGGGTGAGGTCGAAATTCGGTGAACCAATTTAGTCGAGGGAAGATTTCGCAAACTTTTTCTGGGCGTAGTAGAAACAGTTAATTCACAGTAGGAGGAATAAGATATTTAGTTCCAAATAGACAACTTACGAGTCGATTACCCTTACTGATCGTATCTTGTGATTTGTCTTAAAAATAAGTGATTAGGACTCATTATAATTAGATTCTTGGCGAGTTTTTTGATTTTATCTTTATCAATTGAAACCAGTGTAGGAGAGGGAATGTAAGTGATTCACAACGATTCTTATACTCTTTAGGAGATAATTGTTGACTCTCGATCACTGCTGAGATCAGGTCTTTTATACTTATACACGTTGATAACTCGCACATATGCAATTGGCATCAAAATATGTGCTTTATGTTCAAAATTTTGTATAATTTATGCAACAATGATTTTATAAGAAACTGTTACAGTTAAGTTAAAGTAAAAATATCTAATAAAGCCGGGGAAAACGACACGTCTAGTTTCCATTTTTAAAAATCACTCGATTGCTATTGTGCACAATAAAATATATTATTGCAAATGACACAATAAATAAGTATTTTTAAACTTGTTGTTTTAATTTAGGTATTATCTTATTATAACATAATCATTGATAATCTTATTTTATTAGTCGTATCTATGTACTTAGCGAAAAGACAATGTGTAATTTATAACGTTAATGTATTTTTTTTTTTAAATTTATTACGTTTGTTTATGATAATTCTAAGTGTATTACTGCCATCGTGGTAAATAATATTGAACATACGGATATCCGCATTTGATATTGGATTAATATTCGATCAACGATTTTGCCATTGTTGTTTATCTATTGCTACAAAATATTAATCAAAGTGTAACAGAATATTTATTAAGTTTCGATTGTTTGGTTAACACGAGGAGAAGATCGGTCATAACAACTACGTTAAAGCTGATATTAAATTGATAGCAAAATTGAATGGAAGTATTTGCGATGTTATCAATTTGATTTGATCAAATTTCATGACCTTACATACATGTAAGGATCAACTATACGACCATTGTCCAGTGTCCACCCAAAAAATTCAAGAAGGCAGTAATTTACTTCATAACAAAGAAAACACCGTTTGAACTAATCCACTTTTATTCTATATGGTGACTATAAATTATATTGTTTAAAAAAACCAGACCTATCCTTAGCTTTGAATGTATTGTTAGTGACCACTCTATCTTAATTGTTCTTTGAATGCGATTGCATATCGGAATCATTTATTTATAAGAGGTTATAAACATTTTAATTTTAGTCAATTTAATGTCGTTAATTCATATTTTGTATCTTTATCTGTGAATTCCTTTTATATTTCTATTACCAATTGAGGGTATTACTCGCAAACCCGGCTCATTTCAAAATTGTTGAAACATGAACCATAAATGTAATTTAGTAGATAAAAATAATGTTTGAAAGTATTTTTAGAAATCAATCTCAAACATGGCTTGATATAATACAAAATATCATTCCAAAGTAGTGTAAAACTAAAAATAAATTTAAAATAAAATGAAATTCAGGTTTCATTTTTTAACCATTTTGGAATGAACCGTCCTTGCAAATAATACCCTAAATTGATTGTTACACCCTTAATAATTTTAATTTGTTCAGTATAAGGAGCAGTGTATTAATATATTAACGATATCAGTTGAGAATGCTCGTCATGCTCGAAACCGTTCCCGAACATATAAAATAAAATGAGATTAGTAGAAAATAGTGTTTTTTTTAAATATATAAAGCCTTTTCGGTGAGCTTAGGCAGTACACACATATCATTGATCAGTAATTTAGGTTCTTAAAATGGTTTGTGGCAAAAACATGCACTGGAGATATTAATGTTTGAATCGAATAGACAAATTTAAATAATGGTATCTTGAAAAATTTGAATTAAAAAAAAAAAAAAAATGCAAGCTCAAAAGCTCGCAGTGGATTGGAACATTTTTTAATTGGATGTCTGATTTATTAGTATGTATAATATAAACGTCGCCGTTGGACACGACACGCACTAAAATGGCATCACCCGGATATCCGCATGATCTGAATGTGTGATCGATTTATTTATGTATCATCATACGTATTTTGTTTTAGTGCTTTGTTGATATTTATTTGTTTTCCTGGATTTACATGGCGGACAAGAATACATACAGCTTTGGAAACGGAAATCGATTCAGTTCGGTGAGGTCGTACAGCTGTTAACACTTGTAGACCAATCATCTTAAAGAATAACATCGTACAATCCGATGCATATTCCTTCTTTTGTTTATATTTATGCCCACTTATTTTCAATTGATATCATTATTTCTGAATTTAATTATTTAAAGCACATCATTATTCTGAAAATGTCTAAGAAAATTAAATTTGATAAAATAGTCATTACATGAAAACTTTTTTTTTATCGATGTCCGCTCCCAATGTGGCCTCATAATGAAGGTATCTCAACGGAAGTTTTTTTTCTACGAGAACTGTTCGTTACTCAGTCGCTCAACCTCACCTTTTTTCAAAGTGAGTAGTAGGGAAGAAGGATAAGACTAGAACAGGACTAGTGGTTAACTAATCGCTATTGCTACACCCAATTATTAAAGGATCAGAAGGATGGAAGGAGAGGAAATAATGTCAATTGACATTTCAAACACCCAGTCTTCGATCACAACTTTGAATTGAATAATTCTCAAATTCACTGTGATCTTACCGGGTATCGAACCCAGACCTTCGTGATCGGTAGAGCAAACTCTAACCAACTGGACCACAGCAGGCGACACAATTACTTACACACAATTAATTATTATGAAATTTTACGTTTATTCGCTTTATAAAGTAACATATTAGTCAATGATTAAAACTGGAAATTCCATTTTTTTAAAAATCCATTTCCACTCCCGATGTGGAGCGTATGGCCTCCTAATGGAGGTGTCTCAACAGAAGTTTTTGATTTTCATTTACTCGACCTCTTTTTTTCGAATAGAGAAAAGTGATAAAAGGTTAGGGAAGGGCAGGACTAGTGGTTACCTAATCGCTTTCGCTACGCCCCGTTATTTAAGGATCGGAAGGGTGGGAGGTAGTTTTTAGACATCACAAACACCTATGCCTTCGAACAGAAATCGATTGAAAAATTTTGTTCGTACTGGGACTCGAACCCGTGAAATCCGACACGAAAGATAAGATAACAACGTTGATCGCTACCCAATGCCGGACGATGTAATATTTGTCTAAAATGGTTTATTCCCGTATTACCGTGTAACATCATTCCACAATACACCTGCGCTCACAATGTTAACTAAGAAATCAATAATACGCAGAAATTTAAGTAAGTTAAGTTCGATTTTAGATTTATGTTCGAAGAGATGGGTGTATGTGACGCCTATAAATTCCCTCCTACCATTGCAATCCCTATCCTTTTAATCATTCTAGTCCTATACTTTCTATACCTAATCTCTTCGAAAATAAATGAGACACGGAATTAACTGGCAGTTATTGTAGAAAAACTTCAGTTAAAATACCTCCATTAGAAGGTCATACGCTACACATTGGGAGCGGACATGGATAAAAAAAAAGTTTAACGGGGGTTTTTTATTGGTATCTTTACAACAGATGAATTTGATACACAAAAATTCCATTTTTCTTTAATTTCTGTAAAATGTTCTCATAACAGCCAACAGTCGATCCTAGACACTGGTATAACGGTCGTATGGTGTATGTATTGTATATTAATATTTCTAAAACAAAATATTTTTCATTACTATTTTATGGTGAAGTATTCGAGTTGGTTAAATCTTCTGATGATATGCAGGAGTGGGCTGGATGGGGCTCAGAAGGCTTCAGAATTTTTACTAAAGCTGGCGAGCCCTTTGATAATTTAAGAAAAATACAATATTTTCAGATCAAATTTGTACATAACTAAAATTTCTTACTTACATATTATCTACGATAGCTTCATTACACACAGTAGTAAACTTTTACCCATTTACATTGATTAGTTTACGGTCAGTGGCGGCCGGTCAATGTAGCATTGGATCAATGCACCCCTTTTATACGCAGGGGCGGTTATATTTCATGAAATAATATTTAAACATAAAATTTATACCATTCACTCATTTTAAATTCTTCATGTGATTATTGTCTATATATTTATTTTATTATAGACATTTTTTGATATTTATTATAGACACTAAATACATGAAGAATTTAAAATGAGTGAATGGTATAAATGTTATGTTTGAATATTATTTCATGAAATAAAACCGCTCCTGCATATACAAGGGGTGCATTGACCGGCCGCCACCGTTTACGGTAAAATGCATATTGTAAGTGTATTAGGTAACAATCGATTGCTTGTTTAAGTATTGCATATAATTGCATAGAAGCTTTAAAAAATCATTTCTTCCCCAGAACACCGAGAATTGCTTTGAGATTAGGCGAGCCCCTTGTTAATGTATTGGCAGCCCATCGCTGATGATATGGCTAAAACACTCCCAAGGTGTGTTATATTTAGAGTGATATTTTAGTCAAAAGATCTGCTTATTTTCTGTCGCTAAGTCGAAGCGAAGCGTACGTTTATTATTTGCTTATTGAGAAATAGCAGTTTTGTTATTCTACAATATTACAAATATCCGTATTTTGAGAGTTAGTTTTTATTGAATAAACTGGCTCACCTTGCGATTTTTGTCTATACCTACGCACTACTTAAGAAAAAATCGGCTATCGAACTTGACATCGCCTATTAACGTAAATAACATGTAATAATTTGTTAATATAACAGCTTTTGCACTAATCAGTAATCAACAATCGGAACCGAACATTAATAATCTTTTGTTAATCCAGATAAATTCCGGATGTTTTTTTCTCGATTCGACAAAGTCTATAAATAATACAATGTAAAAATAGAAATATCTATATAATATACAGTTTTCTTAAAATAACCCCACACACACCCAGTAGGCGCTATGCGGTGTGTATATATATGATTTATCAATGGATGTGTCTCGTATGCTTGTTATTGATTATTTATTTATACTTAATAATTTTCCTGAATTCATAACCATAACATCTGAGCTATTCAAGATAATATTTATTCTAATGATTATTCCAATGATTATGAATGTTTTCAAATTATTATTCGTATACCAACTGAAATATTAACAATATAAATCAATCGCTTACATTGATAGTGGCCTATGTCAGCGACCGCCAACCATTCGTACCTTACGGAGCACCGAATTCACAATTTTAAATACCGCGGTCGGATACCAAGATGCTTTTTTTTTAACCACTTCCTCGGCGAATTATTTTTGCAAAAATGTTCCAAAAAAAAACTATTTTTATTTTCTTTTAATTTGAAGCATATAAATATTATTTTTATTAATAAGGTTGGGAAGCACTGTTGTATAGTATAGTAAAGTTGATAGCTATTCCGGAACCGCGCCGTCACTAATCAATAGCTCTGACTTGTCCGGAAACTGCTAGCAACTATTATAAAATTAAATTCGTTAACTTCCACTGATTGTGCTTCAAATGGCGTCACGTGTTTCGCCTCTTTGAGAAGCATCTTCAGACTAGCTATCGTGAATTTATGAATCAACGAACATTTTTAACATATTAATTACAAAATGGAGGTTAATTTAATATTAAAAATGAACGAGCTTTATTTCATTGTCACTGCGAGACACTCGGTGACTAATATAATGAATGATTCATATCGCAATACTGGTATGCTCCACGGAAGATTATGAAAAATATCGCACTCTCATTGTATTTTTTTTTTACTTACGGGTACGGTTGTATTCATTATTATTGCTCATTTTTTTTATAAACTATGTTCATATTTGCAACTAGGCATTATACAAAAAGCCGACTTTAGAAAAAACCCGATTTTCCAATCCCAATATTTCTTAAAATTCTGCCTAATCCGATTTTCAAAGTTTACAAAAAAGACTAATTCAATTAAAATAGGGAGAAAACGGTTAAAAAATTAAAGGCTTTGTTTTTTCAAACCAAATCCGCTCCCTATTCGGAGCATATGAATCGCACGGTTCCTCCAAGGTTCTCTATCATCAGCCAGTCTGCAAGCTTCCTCCCAGGTCACCCAGCGTCCTGTAGTTCCGCTGAATACATCCTATCGATGGTCATCGCTGACTAAAAATGCTGAAACATTCGGTGAAAACACAAAACGTCTTTGCTAATTTCGCCGGAGTAATGAAGTAAGCCGTATAGTTTATCAGATAGAACAGTGCTTCCCAACCTTTTTCGTTCCACGGCCCCCTAAATCTAAAAAAAATAATCCGCGGCCCTCCTCAATTGTCTCCGTAACTCGTTTTTATTTTTTTTTAGCTCACCGAGGAATTTGAAATCTGCGATTTGGTATACTTTTTCTTCAGATTGTCACAGAAACTCGTTTTTTTTTAGCTCACCGACGAAATCGAAATCCTCGATTTGCTATACTTTTCTATCCAATCCGGCGGCCCCATTAAGAAATTCCGCGGCCCCCAATATGGGAAACGCCGATTTGATAGACTTAAATATATAGATTTTGTACTTTCTACTGAATTTCACGGCCCCTTTAAGGGCCGCGGCCAACAGGTTGGGAAGCACTGAGATAGAAGATCGTTATTTTTCGTTTTTTGTTTGTAGACTCGTATGTAAAATTCAGCCTTCAGTGTTTTTTAAGTTTGATGTACTCGTCAACAATGCTTCCTCTAAGACAAGAGGTTAGCTGCGTGAAAATTTCAAAGGCTTCGCGGGTCGATCAAATATTTATTGAATAACTGTCTTGTAGTGCGCGCCAACCCGGAATGAGTGTGCGGGGATTTCCCAACTGTTGCGCGCGCGCAGCTTAGAGGGAACGTTGCTCGTGGACTGTATCAGAGTAAAAATGCTCAGCAAACATATTTTTACAATAAACCTAATTATAATATTTTTTATTTGTAACTATGGCGGTTTCAAATATTTTTTTTAAATCATTTAATAATTAATAGTAAGTAAATTAATATATTTTCGAATATTATTAGAAACCGGGTTACCAATTTGAAAAAAAATGGTTTTCGAATGTAGCAAAATTATTTATTTTAATAAGTAACCCTTATCTGCATCATAAATAGTGTCAGAGAAAAAAAACGATAACGATTATAGTTCTGACGATGGCGAAAGCCGAAATAGCTATTAACTAATATTATAAAAACTGTAAAACTAAATACGTTGCTTTATTACCCTATGATGACGATTTTCTTCGATAACATTTCAAAAACGGTGATAGTAAGTAACTCCGTTTTCATTCAAGGTAACCTTAATCTATACAATTAACAGTCTAACATCTGCTCACTATTTTCTCGCGTTAATTAATATTCAGAATATAGCTAAAAGTAAGAGAGTTCCATTTACCTACTAGCAGTTAGAATGATTTAAAAAATCCGAACAGTCAACTAAACCACCTTCGTTGGCGTAGCTGCATGTCGTACCAACTAGGGTCTCCGATTCCGGGATCCTGTTCAATTTTGCGATCCCGAAATCCCGGGATTTCGGGATCGATTGAGAAATTTTTAGCAAATCACGAAAATTTCTAACATTTTCGATTTGGAAGAGCTAAAAAAAACGAGTTACGGAGAGATTTTGGGGAAAAAGTATAGGCTTTTGAAGATTTCAAATTAGTCGGTGAGCTAAAAAAAAAAACGAGTCACGAAGAGATTTCGGAGAAAAAGTATAGGGACTTAAAATTCTTCGGAAAAAACGAGTCACCAAAACTTTCTCAAATTATACACGATTTCACATCGAGTGCCCAATCCCGGGATCGAAAATGAATCAATCCCGGGATCACAAAAAGACTCCGGGATTAGATACCCTAGTACCAACCCCCAACAGCGAGGACATAAGGCAATGCAGTGACGCAACACGCAACTATAGATAGTTGTAGTCAATACACGAATTGCGACATTGCTGGCACACACACCCAACAAATCTGATTCGAAAAAAAAAATAGCGAAAGAAGATTTTTGATAATTATATTGTTGACAAGAAATTAACGATATTTTATATTCATTTTCTTTTTGAATCGCGTGTATGTTAATGGGAAGTTTTCGGTAAATATTATGTAAATAGAATTATGATGGTCTTTGCCATTATTTTCAGATAAAATTAATCGCTTAGTAATTATTCGATGGCGTAATGTGATGCATATTTGAATAATTACTTGTCCCATAATAATATTTTTAACGGCCGAGACAGGTCTTAAAAGGATATTTACATTTATGGTAATAATATATAGAAATAGAAAGCAGCTATGGTTGACCGGGTATAATATATATATATATATATATATATATATATATATATATATATATATATATATATATATATATATATATATATATAGTTTTAATTCAAGATAGATTACACAATTTTAAACACTTTTTTACCATGTTATTGGTCTCTCAAGAAAAATAGTAATTATAATTTGAATTAAGATAAATAAAATTTTAAAATTACAGACAGTAATCGCAATGAACGTATATAATAAGACTGGAATTGCAGAAACAATAGATAAAAGTAATTTTGAATTCATAGTGTTTTTATATTTTTCAATTAATATACAAAATTATTCTAATCGAGTTGGGCGTCATACGAGTTGTCAGTTCGTTTGTTGGACTTTTACTTTCACCTATACAGATAAGCAAGCTACGGTGAATAATCGCTTCGCAACTGTGCTCCTCAAATTTTTCCTAGTATGTTATTTCATAGATCAAATAATTGTTATTTTACACTCCTTGTGATGAATTGTATACGTCACTGTCGACGGCAAAATTATCAGTTTTGGTGATTCTTCTTTCTATTATAATTGTATCTTTTAGTTTCGCAGAAATTAAATTCATTATCTGACAACATTTATTTTTTGTTCTTGTTATTCCAATCGTCGTTTAATTTCTATATGTATTCATCACACGGTCGTATTATAGAATGACTTCATGCCACAAAATATCTTCGAAAGTACAAAGACTAGAGTTTATTTTATTCGGACACTTCTCCTTATTTATTTTCGACACACGTTTTACGTTTCAATTTCATGTTTCCGTATTTGATGATTGATTTTTCATATGCTCTATTTTTTGGATCGGATGGAACAACAATACGAGCAATTTCATGCGAATAGTGACATTAAAAGATTTTTTTTTAAAGATTCTTTTTATTTGATGCCGTATTTCTGTGTTCAGTTTCAGTCTTTGGTGATTAATACCGAGAAATGCTCCTTCTAAGACAAGAGGTTAGCGGGCCAATCAAATATTAATTTAATAGTTCTCTTGGAGTGCGCGCCAACCCGGAATGAGGGCGCGGGGGCTTTCAAACTTTCAATCGCGCGCAGCTTAGAGGGAACGTTGCTACCGAGTGGTAACACAGAAATTCGTTTAGCAAAAGCATCTTTATTTTGCATATCGTGAAATAAATCTGGTGCACATTTTAGAACAGTTTCTTTTAAGAAACTCTCCTTCACTGAATTCTTCTCCATTTTGAGCTAAGGAGTGATGCGTCCCATCCGAAATATAACACTCTATTCGCCATCACTAAGATAAAAGTTCGTCGAAGAATAACTTAAGCATGACAAACATCTGTGCTTTGGAAATGATTTAATTTGTAAATTTTCTAAAATTTCAGTTTTTCCATAGTCGCGTTACCGAATACAATCCTCAAGAGCATTGGGGAGGAGCTTGCGGCCTTTTGACTTGATCAAAATATTCACTTTGATCAAAAAATTGTACGCAAGCGTTTGTTAAAAGAGCGTAATAAACCCATTATATGTTCGACAGGCGAAAAAAAAAGGGGGGCGGTGTCAACGTTTTCTTTACTGCGGCCTTATGTTGGAGCAGATAAATTAATGTAGCCTTTATATAAAAAAAAAGGTTCCCCACCCTACTCAAGAGCATCATTGACCACTCGACAACATTGCTTGAATATTTTTCTGTGATATCTGTATAATTATTTTAGGAAATGACGTTGTGGCAGGTACCACAGATTGAGTGTAGTGGGTGGGTGATGCAGTCGCGTGTCCTCAAGGTGAATTATTTTTAGCTTGGCTGATGCATTTACTACCTTTGTTGTACTTACACACTTTTTTTTGCTTCAACTCTTAAGTACAAGTAACTCTATATAAAAGGAACATTACTCGAAAGTCTTCATCACAATGTCCTATGAAATTACGTAATTGATGATGTTATACATGTAATTGCGGTTGTGTATCTTATTCCTTATTTATCCTTTAAGTTCAAATAGTTGGGATTGGCTTGTTCACGGGGTGACACCATTGATAACCCCCATCTTAAACAATTACAGGAAAGATCGTCCATTGCAATACATCGGAATTTTATTCCCTAGAAAAATGTGTTGATATATTGTTGGTTTTGTATCCTCACATTTTTTATAAGTCCCTCCCCCTCCACCATTAATAATCGCTTTGAATTATCCCCCCTTATATTACATGTAGACCCTCCCTTGTTGTGCAGTCAATTTAAACCATCCATGTAATCTTGTCTTAAAAATGCTTTTGAAAAGTAATAAGTATATAAACAGTGGTGAAGTGGGCCAGGTCGGCGACCTGTTACCTGGAAATGAGCCAGGGCGCCGCCCTGCCACCTTTTTGACTTGTAACTTAATTTTCAAGTCCATACATATATTCAAAATACTGTTCATACAATTTAAAAGCATTATATCAAAATTGATCTACCCGACGGATTTTACAAAAATAATAAAAAAAAATGTACAGATGTAATGTGAAGAAATCAATCAATTAATTTTAATTGCGTTAATTGCGCATTATTGTTTTAATTGTTAAAACTTTTGGTTTTTTAACTTCAGACAGATAGTTATAAAAAATAAATAGGGAAGAAATCAATGACCGACCCGGTACCTATTTATTTACCACTGCTTATAAATACATTCATGAGAATAAAGAGGATGTTGTGCTCTTTGACTTTGATGATTAAAAGGTTAGAGGTCACTATCAACAGACTTATTGCTAACTTAAATTATGGCGAGTTAGCGTCGAATGCAGGGAAGCCTTGTGACCTATTTGAACAACAATCTACCACAAATACTCCAAGTGCAATACTGTGGAAGCTTTTATAATGCCATACATTGGCGGATCCAGGATCCACCCCCTTAAGGAGAATTTATTCTCCATTTTTTCTATTTTTTAAAATTTCATTGTGAAATGGGCTTTTTAATTGTTTACTATGTTTTATAGAATCTTATATATATATATATAAAAATGAATTTTTGTATGTTTGCAAAAACTTTGGCGTCTATGCGTTTAAACGCCACATGTCCGATTGCGATAAAACTTCGACAATAAATTAACTTGCTCTTCTTGGAAGAACATAGGCGTATTAAAATTAACAGTGTCGAAAAAATAAAATATTCGTAGATTTCAATGTTTTTTACCAGTCAAACTCCCGAGTATTTCAAAACAAAAATGGCCGCCGTTTGAATTTCGACACCGATTTGTTTAGATTTTACAATTTAAATTTGATTTTCGATTGTTTCGATCTCAGATCTGTCAGATCGTATGGTCTAAATTTTGACATTACATTTAAATGTGTTTCGTGCATTAGATGTGATTGTTTGTTGTTTATGCGATGTTCTTAGATTATTTCTATTTGGAATTAGAAACTGTACTCTTTTCACTTCAACTAATACTATACTATTTATATATAGAACGTCAAAAAACTATTTCGTGATATTTGACAGCAAATGTAATTGTGAACGTTAGTAAGCCATTACTTTAGTAAGCCATTACTATAGCCAACGTTGGTAAGTTAGTTAGTAAGCCATTACTTTATGGTTATTTTTAAATGCATGTGAATAAAGATACTATGCGCAAACTGCTACGTACATAATTCCTGTGTCCACTGTCAATACTTGATGGAAAAGCATTCTATATTTAATTTGTATTAGTTCCACATTTATGAAACGGTTTTTCTCTTATATAATATAATCTCGAATGCGAAATTATTAACTAAGAGAGTTTCAATTGACTATTTTTATGAAGTTCAACGAATATTGTACAATTTCTTTTTTATGTTTTGTCAACAATTATATCGGTAATTTTGCCATAAGCCCTAGCACGGACTATTGGGGCGAAAAACTTCACAGACTAAGCTAAAAACTACGCCACGATTTAAAATATTCATTGAAGCATCCCGGAAGCACGTTAAAATCACACATTATTATGAAGAACACTGATAAATAAATTGGTAAATATGTCATTTAGTAGCACCTCGACTATTGCCGCGCGCGCGGCCATTACGAATATTGGAGGCGAAGATTTCGTATTACGTATAATTTATCAGTGTTCTTCTTTTTATCGTGTGGTTTTAACGCGATTATCAAGCCCTCAATAAAATATTTTAAATCGTGGCGTTGTTTTCAGCTCAGTTTGTGAAGTTTTTCGCCGCAATAGTCGGTGCTACTTGGTGCTACTGAATGACATATTTACCAATTTATTTATCAGTGTTCTTCATATTAATGTGTGATTTTAACGTGCTTCCGGGATGCTTCAATGAATATTTTAAATCGTGGCGTTGTTTTTAGCTTAGTCTGTGAAGTTTTTCGCCCCAATAGTCCGTGCTAGGGCTTATGGCAAAATTACCATTATATCAACTGTGGAAAGGAAGAAGGGCGTTACCCACACAAAAACGTGTTTTGATGATTTTGGGCCATATGCAAATTATGAATTATACAAAACCTTGAAGTGCACGGAGACGTCTAAACTGGTGTTTAATTGACATAATCTAATATAAATTTAAAAAAAAAGAAATTGTCTAAGAAAAACATTTCTTTTGTCTTTTTTCTTGGTTTTATTTTTAACAAGGTCATCTTTATCAAAATTAAAAGGAAAATTTAGATTGGGCAAAACATACAATTATTGGCCACTTAAGGATTTTTTCAACTTTGTTCTTGATTTCTGGACACGTATCATTAGAAAGGTGAAATAAAAAAATATAATATGTTAAATTGCCTATTTATTTATGATAATCAATTATCGAAACATGTAAAAAAAAATATTTTGCGCTTGAAAAAAAATAAACAAAAAAAAGGCAGAAATCTACAATTATTGGCCACTTTTTTCAATTAACGGCCACCAAAAGATACAATTATTGGTCATACCAAAAATTGGAGTAAAAAAATAATAAAAAATAAAATAATAATTAATGATACAATGTTATGTTCCCACATCACTCAACCTCTCTTTTTCCAAAGAGAGTAGGAATAGAAGGATAGGGCTAGACAGAACTAGTGGTTAGCTAATCGCTCTCGATACGCTCCGTTCATAGGATAGGATAGGTGGGAGGGGGGAATTCAAGACATCACATACATCCATGCCTTCGGACAGAAATTCATAAATCGATTGAAAAATCAAATTATAAAACTGTCCGTACTGAGATTCAAACTCGTGACCTACGTAGCCGAAGCCAACGACGTTGACCACTCGACCAAACAATCTATGTTATCAAAAATTAATAATCCAAGTTCGTTATTATCATTGACGTGTTTAATCAATTCATTTAATGCTGAGTCTGAATAACTGATGTCAAAGTAAATTTTATAATCAATGTTCTCTCGATCATTCAAAATTTTTTTTTTCGTCATTACTAATATTTTTTTCTGTATTTAACGATAATGTTTTTTTTTAATGATGTTTACTCTATTGCTTGAAAAAAGTTTTAATTATTGGCCATCAAAACCACAATTATGGGCCAGGTGGCCAACATTTATATAGGATTGTCGGAAAAATCTGATAAATACATGGGTAATTATTAATATTTTCAAAATAATATTTTCGAAATAAAATTGACTATTTTACTTATAAGTCACATATTGTGTTATTGGCCAGTCAGGCCAATAATAGAAATTCTTCAAAAAATTGGAATTAGTTATTGGCCACCACCATTATAACTTTTTAGAAAAATATATCCAATTCAATCAGTGAATGATTTATAAATACACTAAAGATAAACTACTCAAATTAATTTTCAATTCATTCCATGAACACATAAATGTGTAACGTACCTCTACACGGAAGTCAAAACCTAGTGATTTTTACAACAAATCTCACTTGTTTCACGGCAACGCTCCAACAGTAAGTTTAAAATCAGATTTTAGGTTATTTGACACTGCTTTAAATGACAGTTATCTGGTATACCAACGGAGGAATACTTAATGATCTTCATTATTAAGTCAACGAGTGTTAATGTTAGTTTAATATCTTATAAAACTGGATTTTATCTGCAAGTGGCCAATAATTGAAGATGGCCAATAATAGTAGGTTTTACCCTACTAATTCGGCATTTATAGCTTGCATCCTTTTGATAGAACGTGTGATTATCAAAAAAAAGCTGTTTTGGAAAAACTGTGGTTTACGTTCTTTTTCCTTTCCACAGTCGATATGTAATTGCTAAGAGTACTTTGATGCTTATAAATGCATTGATTATGTACGTTTTAGGTTTGGAAGTCTTTTTGAACGTGGTAATGATCTATTAGCTGTGTCAAGACATATAAGAATAGGTGAAAAAATATACATCTTATATTCTGGAATTCATATTTTTAAGGTTCCCATATACTACACATTATTAATAGTAAGAACAGAATAACATTAACTTATGATTAATTTATGTTTTTTACTATTTATATTTGTTTTAGACAGTTTTGTTGTGAGGCACATCTTTTTAGAAACGGTAATCATAGAACAATAATTTCGAATACGAAAAAAGACTGAACGTATGAAATAAAAGTCACACAATCACGATCAGAGAGAAATGAATGTTTGTTTTTTCGTACTTTATGCGTTGCCACACCGCTCGCCCGATTGCAATAAAACTTTTACACTTGCGCGAAGGTTATAGTACAATTAAATTACAGTAGGTGGCGCGTGTGTTGTACCATAGACAATCGGCAGCAAACGTCAAACAGACAGAAAAAGAAAGCATGCACTTTAATAAATACAATTAAAACACAAACACTTTCTTTCTTCGAGTGGCATTGCAACACTTGCCGGGTACCGGCTAGTACATACTGAATTATTTATTGACTATTTTTATATAGATATTATTTTTAAATCATATTATTTTATGCGTCATGTTTATTTTCAAATTGAATGGCCCCCTCTTGGGACAATTTCTGGAAATCATGTTGACTGAGGTTCATTTGTAAAATAATGTTGCCTTTTATTATTACCGACTTATTAGTCACTGATCTTGCAAAAGTTGGCAGTAAACAGAAAATGAAAAATTAAACTTTTAGGATAAAGCCTCTCAAAATATAGATGCATTAATGCCAATCTTCACGAATAAGAGATTAAAATTAAAAGACAATGACATTTGTCTGCCTTTGAACCAGCCAATATTGCCAATAAAAATAAATACTCCTTTTGGCAAACCGGTGTAACCATCTGAGTTATTCCAGACAAAGAATTTATATCAAAGAATCTCTTTGTATATTTAACTCATTTTTGTCAATTTCGATTCTAATCGGAATAAATTTCACTTGTTTCAGGAAACATAAGTGCTGTGTTTACATTTAAATCGAAAGGTGAAGCGCTAGCGAAGCTCGCCGACGTTGGCATCAAAGTGATGCTCAACTTGACAATCGCCAACCGGTGTAGTCGTCCGCCAAACCACATGAACAGGTAAAAAATCATCTTACTGTCCCTGTTTTAAGAAAAAATTGTGGAATGTGTTTTAGAGTTCTTTAAATAAGACATATTCTAATTGTCCCTTTTTTGCGTTTGGCTCAGGTAGCCGACATTTAATTGTCATTGCTGTTTTAGTTCCATCTTGAGCATTGTAATAATATAGTACACTAATTAATATTCTAAGTTGTGTTAAAAAAAATCTCATCCACTTTTCAGGACATCTGTGCTGTTTGTCTCAATATCTTTCATCGTTTTGATGGTGATGTCGCTCTCGTGGCTAGTTTTCTACTACATTCAAAGGTTTAGATATATCCACGCCAAAGATAGACTATCGGTAAGTTCACTTATGTATTGCATAGATATATTATAAAGTTTAACATTTAAGAATAACTATATTCGAGTCACTAAATAAACAATGCGTATTCACTAAATTACTTTCACAGCAATATGTTTTATCTAGTAAAGTTGATAGAAACTGACATAGTATTGCAACATTTTGATATGATTTCAGTGCACCCTTCAATCGTTAGTTTGTATTCTTGATAAAACTTGCTCATTATTTAAATAAAATTATCTTTTGA
The DNA here is from genome assembly GCA_030503985.1 of Himalopsyche tibetana. Taxonomy (NCBI): domain Eukaryota; kingdom Metazoa; phylum Arthropoda; class Insecta; order Trichoptera; family Rhyacophilidae; genus Himalopsyche; species Himalopsyche tibetana. Next base: position 28,596,485 of record JAPJYX010000030.1, read on the forward strand.
GTGACTAAATAAATGTAGTTGTAATGTTTATAAATAAAACAATTAAATATATGTAAGAGTGCAATCCGATTAGCATTCTTATAATTTAATTCACCCAATGATGTATCTGCTTTTGTTTACGAATACTGCCTCAAGTGACATGTTGATCTTGTTTGTAAATGTAAATTTATCGCTGTAAAGATAGTTCTCATCAGCTCTGTTCTTTTGCGTACTTCTGACGGTTTGCTGACAGCTTGTAAACCGTCAGAAGTACGCAGAAGAACAGCTATTGTTAATTGAACTGAGTAGAAAACTGATTTTGTATTTTTGACACATGTCAAAATATAATATTTTATAATAGAAAAATATTTACGCTGTTTGTATCACAACATCAATAATAAATAACCATGGTGTCATTATTGTTTTATAGAAGAGCGAGTGGGTAGATACATCATGTGAATCCAGAAAAATGCACTAAAACTATGACACAATTTTCTTCATAGTGAATGATAGTCTTTCGATTGCAGAAAACCCTGAATTTTGATCACTTTAGGTTGTTCACTGTCAATACTTGATGGAAAGGCATTTTAGGAAAGGAAAGGAAATTTTATTCATAAAATAAAATACTCATTTGTACTAATTCCACTTTTATGCCGAGGACCGGTCACGAATTTTGAATTTAAAATTTATAAATATTAAAAAATCTTTATTTATTGATTTCGCATTTACTTGGTAGAACTCCATTATAATAAGGTAAAAATATCAACGTATTTTAGTACTACGGTTTTTTATATTTATGCGTTGATAGCTATTTCGGCTTTCGCCATCATCAGAACTAGACGATAGCGAAAGCCGAAATAGCTATCAACTCATAAATATAAAAAACTGTAGAACTAAAATACGTTGATATTTTTACCCTATTTAAAATTCTATTTATGGTGTTAACATAAATGCTAGTTACGAGTATCTCACTGTCTTAGAAATCATCAACATACTGATTCTATATGTAAAACAAAATTGGAGTATTTTTGAATTTTCTTCAAGGATTTATTACATGTGCAACAAACTCTTGATTCCTTTTTGTCATTTATGTCTGTTTCTATATTTCCTATTGATAACAATTTTACTTTTAACCCTTCTGATACGTAGACTTAAATCAATTTTTAAATAGCAACTTATTGTGCTATTCTTATCTAATGAATTGTAGAATGAACAAATAAATAAAAATTAAATTTTTGAAAATCATTTCTGGTGACATTCTGCGCAAACAATTTTGAATATTTAATGTTTAAGACCTGTGCTTTATCAGCACTGTACAGTATTTTTGGATTAAAAAAGATATGATCAATCAAATAATTATAGAACTCATGTTATTTGAAAGAAATCGTTGACCTTTTGCTGTATTTGCTAGTTCGCTAAGTAGGTAGAAAGAAAGCACAACAGTTCTAGTAATCATAATAGTGATGCAAAATGTTAACATTTTTTTATATAATCGAAGAAATGAGCATGACTTGGAAAGTTATTAAACCATCCGGTAGCTTCTACACAGCAATGACTATTTTCGATAAAGAAATTACCTTTGAGTAATTACCTTTGGAATGTGAGATCAAATATCAATCTAATATTGCAGTCACAGAGTCATCCCACACAGTCATGATCCATCCTGTGACTGATAAAGTATTCTTTGAACAATTTCTCAGTATTTTTTGTTTTGTGTTTTCAGAAGCGGCTGTGCTGCGCAGCCAAAAAGGCCCTGTCGAAAATACCTGTCAAGAATTTAAAATCCGATGACAAGGTACATGAAGCCCGTTTTACATTTAAAAACTGATTTTAATTACTTTTTCATTGGAAGATCACGTGATACAAAACCGAAGTTGAAAATTATTCATGACAATTGTATTGGCGACATTTGAAACTCTACCCATTGTTCTCACAAGAAGAGAATGATTATTATTCCACCCATTCTTGAGTTATTATTTTTAAATATATATTGTATTACGCTAACCACAACATTGTTTGCTGTATCGCTAGGGAATCTAAAGACAGTAGAATTAAATTATACTTTTAACCGACATAATTATTGTAAGCAGGATCTTATTTTTATCATGTATGTCATTATAACTGTCAATAAGTGACCTCCTATGCGAAAAATAGCATTATCCTAGAAACGTTCTGAGATAATAGCAGTTAAACTTTATCAGAAACCCTTTATCAGAAATTCATTTTTTTTGTTAATAAATGTTGCTTAAGTTATTGTTTAAAGAACAGTATAAAAAACAAAAACGTATTGGATAAATATGTTTTTAAAAATTAGACAGAAAAATAAATCATTGCCGTTTTCCCGTATAATCATTGTGTGTACGAATAAACAGCTTACCGTGCGCGGACATTCTGTCTATTTTTTAATATTTGGTGGGTGCATGCATAGGAGTATCTCTCATAATTAAAACCCGCTTAACCATATCACGCTAACGCTATTTTTATGATGACTGATGCTTCATCGTAATGCTATGTTAACAAATAAGAATATAATTCAAAAATGAATGTAGCAAAGTTGTTACAAAAATATCTGAAATAATAAAGGTTTACAATAATATGTGGATGCAATTCTTTCGCTTTTTAAAATATAAACATGCTCTGAATTTAAATTTAAATAACTATTACTCAAGCATATAATATAACTTAAACTGCATGAAGTTAATGATTAAAAAATCATTTTATATATACAGCAATACATAGCATTGAAGGCAGAAGTACAATTGATAAACAATATTTATGCCAACCACGATTTTTCTATCAAAATTATATTTTTCATATATGTACATATTGTTGTCATGTTGTGTCAATGTGCTCGTTCTCGAAATGTCAACGTCAACATGCAACATATCTCAGATCACGTAAAAATGCTCCTCTACATTTTTTTCAATTGTGGGGGACAGCGTCACGTAGACTCTGCTGTACACGTCATCTCGGCTTGAAAACATAGTAAATCAGAAATTGAAATTTACAGACTCAAAATCCAATGTTAATATTACTTACAAAATTTATTTCTTTCATGTTTATTGCGAACCATATATTTTTTGCAGGAAATCCAGGGTGACGGAGAATGCTGTGCTGTCTGTATAGAGCCCTACAAAATATCTGATTTATTACGTGCTCTTCCGTGCAGGTATGATTGAATTAAATTCTATCTATTCATTTAAATATCTTATGGAGTTGATATATATTTTTATAATGATTATTGCAATTATTCCAGACACGACTTCCACAAATCGTGCATAGATCCGTGGCTTTTGGAGCACAGGACTTGTCCGATGTGTAAAATGGACATTCTCAAATATTATGGATTTGTGGTAAGAAATTCCCTAAATAAAAATTTTAATCATAAAATATATAGACAATTAACATGCTTAGCAAATATAAATTGAACCACCTTTAAACATTTGAGGAGTGAGTGAATTTTTATCTAATTCGGTTTCTTCTTATATTTTGATTATTTGTACAATTGCTGCATAAATGTATTTTTTTTGCATACGAATCAATCTAGTAACAATATTGATTGTTATTCAAGGAGTAAATATCTTTTTTTTAATTATAAAACGCATAGTTAAAAGTGTAAAGTAAAATTACTCATAAATAATTTTCTACATGCTATATCTTCGAATTTGGGCCTAGATCTTTTCTTTGGTTTTATCTGGAAATTCTTTTGTTCATTTGAAACAAAAAAAAAACTACCAAAAATCACTGAGATATATGAGAATGGCAACAATGGCGGGTTAATGCTTCAGCGTTAGAATAGATATGTATAGTTAAAGTCACTCTGATAAAATTAAGTGAAAGTTAGTGTCACTTCGTTGTAGAGATAATTTCTTATGAGCATCCCTCGGCGCTGCATATTTTGGCTCACACTGTTTGGACACTTGAATTATTTAGGCAAAAATTCGCCAGTGACACAAATTCTCGCTTAAAACCATTGTCTCGTGAGAACTGCAACATTATATTATCAGTGTTATTAATTTTAAAGAAGGTTAAATGACATGTATACTAAAGCAAGGTATTCTGTTATTCGAGTACTTGTATTGTAAAGTACAAATCTTGAGTGCTTTTTTTATTATAATAGTTTGCTTACACTTGAATCATGGAGAAGTGAATAAATAGGTTTATCAGTTTAACAATTGCTTGGTCTTGAATATTTTTCTCATATTCTGTATTTTTATCATAAAGTCAACAATGCGCGATGTACAATATGAAATATTTACGATATTAATCAGAAATCTTGTATGTACTCATTTGTAGGATTACTTACATTGGTGTGCGATGTAGATGGAGCTGGTGAAATAAAATACTCAAAACAATTAACAATTTCAATAAACTTATAATGTATAAGCTTCTGAAATTAGATGTTCTGCTGTCACAAGATAAACCTTGCTTGATAAATAGATCAAAATAACGTGTTACAAAAAAATCCTACTTATTATTTCGTCAGTGACCGGAAATATATAATATGTGACTGACAAATAAAAAATGACCTTAAGCTTTCTGACACATATACCTGAAATAGAATTTAAATAGAAGATCATTAATATCTGATAAATTGCCGAATAAGCCACAGATTTTAAATAACAGTTGCATATGTAGCCTCATAAAATAAAGATGCCATTAGAATGTGTTAAATTGTATTAAAAAATACATTTTTTTAAATACAGTAATTTGGATTTAAAATATATATAATATATATGATAAAAAGCATTTACAACTAAAACTTCAATCTAATCTTTTAATAGAAAACAAGTTATTTGAATGAAATCGGAGTTTTCTTTCTATTATAAATGGACATCAAAGCAGAGCATTTCTTTGGCATTGATGGATGATTTTTAGAAGTCATCCTACGAGAAATAGAATAACAGCAAATGAAACTATTTCTTTTATTGTGGAATACTTACTCTTCTTTTGAGCTGTATAAAAAAAGATTTTATTTTTACAGTTTACGGGAAGTCAAGAGAGCATTCTCCAACTGGACGCTGAAGAGGGAGAACGCCGTGGGCCCACTGTGATCAGCCCTTTACCGAGACAGGTAAATAATTTTCATTTTCTCTAGTGTAATGGCACTGCAAGAATTCGCTTCATAATATCATTTATTTTTATCAACGAGTGATAATCATAAAATAAAATTTTATAACATTGTTATTACACTTCAAATTTAATTTTATTATACAAAGTTACCGACGAATCTATGAAAGTATTGACAATTCAGTAGGGAAAGAATTCAATCTGCTCTATAGTTAATTTTATTTTATTACACATTTCATGTTTTCTACTTCCAGGCCAGCCGTGCAGGCTCATATGAAGTGGGCCACAGCGAACGGAGCAGCAGGGCTTCGTCACCGGATGAGTTGACCCCGTCTTTGCACCAGACGCAGTCTCTCCAGTCCCAACCCGGCGTCGGAGACTCCCCGCACTACAGCAAACACCACTCGTCCGAACATAAACGTAAACAGCAGCAGCCTTCGGTGCACTCCACTCCCAGCTGCAGCCGGCACGCGGTCGACACGACCATCGTCTCCGGCGAGAGGGTCGGAAGCGACGAGACGAGAGACGCCGTCTGATGCATAAGCGTCGTTGTTTTACTTCGAGGAGTATCACAGTGAACGTTTTATTAATACCGCCTGCGCAGGCGGTTCTCTCTGTTAGTGATTTGTGATCGAGGACACTCCGGCGATAGAAATTAGAATGCTAGCTTAGTTATCATAGACGCAGGCTGTTCTGTGACAACTCTATACGATTCTTTGTCTTTTAATGTATGAAATATTATTAAAAGAACCTAAAGATGAGATAGGCCAATGTAAATATTATCGTGTTGTACCTAATGGCGTTTACAAATATTTATTATAGTCCTTGGATTTGAAATTTACGGGTGAAGGTGACATATTTTTGTGAAAATATTGTCCACTCCCGAATCGTCCGCGCGCGTCGCGAGCTTCGCAGAGGATCGGCCGAGACCGATTGCTGTAAATATTTCTCATAAGTTGAAATGGATTCTTTTATAAAGATCTATGGGTAATAATTATTAAATCGCTACCGATTATCGAATTAGAATACATACTGTGTCAATATAATTACGTTTTTGAGGATGAAGACTTACATAGAGTGCATTTTAAAGTGACAAACAAAGAGCAACGGGAATGATGACACAGCGCTCGGACTAACCGCTGCAAAGACAGATAGCCTCAAATATTCTCTTCAGTGAACTGCGACATGAAATATTTTATTGTCTTAGCTGAGTTATGTCTGGATTATTACTGGATTGAGTCAGAGTTTTAAATAAATATTTTTGTCTCACTCGAATATTTACATAGACAAAATAATAGAAAAGCATACTTTCATCAATTTGCATATTTAGTTTATGTAAGAATGTGAAAAAAGTGTCTTAGTAAATTCATCAAAAAAATAAAAATTCCACGTAATTTTGGTTAAGAAAGAACAATTCTTCTTTTTCAAGAGTTCAAGAAGATAAAAGTTACTTAAGTATTAAATTTATGTATACTGTAAACTATTTTGATGAATTTTCAGGCTATTCTAAATGTTGTCTGTTGCTTAATTTTGTTGATCGCTTGTTTGAGTCCAAGTTTTTTGTATTTGAAATCGAAAGTTTTCAGAATACTGTCGGATGCGAAAAGTGTCAACGAAAAAACCTTTGACTCTATTGTGCTCGAGATGAATTTATTTATTTTTGAATTAAAACTAGCTTTAGTTATGTAATAATAATATAACTATTATAAATAATAAACAGTGACGACCGAAGATCCCATTAATTTTTCTAAATACTCTCCTTACCCTCAGGATCCGTGCAAGGAATGACAGTTGTCAAAATGTTTTATCTGATTGTGGTTATCTTATATTTATCCAAAGAGCATTCGCTGTGTCAAATTGACAAGTTTGTAAAATGTTGTGGCAATTGTCTTCATTATCTTCAATAAAAAAATATATATCAATTGCAGTTATAAAAAATGTATGTCCTATTTACTATGAAAAGTTATTTCATAATGTAATAAAATATCTCACGGCAATACATACACCCATCAGCAGATTATGCAGGATTCATTCAATTTAATTGATAATTTTGCAAAATAATCGGAATAAAATGTTATGATTCTCTTTTTATCTTGCTTACTTGTTACTCGTAAGACCGTTACATGTACTGCTTGGCCGTTTTACTTACTTTTTGAAGATGAAAAAAATCAATAGCATTTCAATATTTAACATGTCAATTATGTAGATGGATTGTATATTGATGATGTATCAATAGCACACTCTGTGCTTAAAATGCTAATTGCGTGTGAGACTGTCTGAGAAGCTTAAAAACAATTACTCAACTTAGTATTACTTGCAATATTAAATCATTGATTGAGTTCGTGGAATAATTAAATATAAATTCAATTCAACCTCGTTTTCTTTACCCTCTTTGGGGATGACGTGAACACGAACTTCATTTTTTCAATAACATTGCCATTTCGAAAAAGAATCTTCAAGTGTAAAATACATTTTACATTGGTGTAAATTACTCAATAATTCAATATATTTTAAATAAGACAGCAGTCTCCCAATTGACGAGCTGGTGCAGTCCATTTGGTGGATGCATAAAATACCATAAATGTAGTCTGTAACGACAAAATGGATTGTAATTTTCATTTCTATTCACTGTTATCTTGTTTTGAATTTCTTATTCTGACTATACTATGCTTTCATTGTTTGAACTAAGAAGTATTTCTTATTAATTATGTGATAACTTGTAGGTATTGTAAATATTTATGTGGACCACATACTGTTCATACTCCACTATTCAATGGATTGATTTATTATATCTAATAAAATGCAAATCACTACGGACGTAGTAGAATTTGAATTGGTATCAACATAATACTAAATTGACTGGTTTCCGTGTGTTTTTTTTTAACGTTCATTTTTATTCATTTAATAAGAATGGTAATAAAAAATTCTTTCCCGTTTAACTTGTGATTTCATCTAACATTTTTAAATTCATTACATTCTTTAAAAGACAATTAAGTTATTTGTTATCAGATGTATGCATCCGATTTTATTTTTTGAATTAGTTTTTAACGAAAACTGTTCAATGATTCGGTTGTTATTTTTCCACGATATCGTCAAAACTATTTTACAATGACCAGAGTTTCTTATGAAGCGAGGACTGAAAGTTGTTATCGGTAGATATGATTGTCGCAGTATTGAATTCAATGAAAAACCGAGTCCACGCACTCCTTATTTTGAGCAAACTCGCTTAAAATATATACATTCAATTTTCAAATAAAATATAAATTAATTTTGTTGTTTTCAAATCTTCCGCGTCGACTGATACATGTTTGATACTTAAATTGTAAAACTTATTCCTAGTTGATATTTTATTTTGATTCTTTCCAATTAATTTGTAGATAATCAGTTCATTTTATACTGCTTCAATAGAGGCCGATGAAAAGTGCAGAAACAAATTCTGGTCAAAACGCAAACTTATCCGATGTCAGCTGGTCGCATTTATAAGTTTAATATCTTAAGTCTAAACAGCATTCGTAATGAATGCGTTTCGCTTAATTTTATTCTAGTATTAAAAACAATGTCTTTTCTTTGCTGATTTTTTGACTTTTGTACAGACTGTGATGATAGAAATTTAGGAAAAATTTTTAGAAATCATTTTTAAGTAGTTAAATATAAGTGTTAGTTCTGGTGAATTCAGAAATATAGTACGGTATCTGATAAAATGTACCCGCAACAAACACTGTTACAATCCGCCCACTCTTATGGAAATGTTGTATACTTAATTATTTTAAATGGCGAAGTCTTACTTAAAAATTTAAATGGTTGTTACGAAAACATCATATACCGAGAGTCGGAAAAATAAAACATTCACGACAAAATGATCGGTTTAACTTTAATGTTAACATGTTACGTCTATCGTCACTATTATTTCTTTATCCTCTAAAGAAGCTTCCCATTTGTCTTGTTATCTAATATGTTTTTATCTTCCGAACTTCTCCAAAAACATTATCTCCTGGTTTGTAATGAAATAACGTGCATAATAGGTGTGTTTGAGTTTACTTACTAGTGTAGTATTTCAAAGGAACACATTTTATGGTACAAATATATTTCATTTTTACATCATTCTAAGGAGGATTAATTCTAGAGAAAAGAACATAAATATGTAACAGTAATATTCATAAATTTAAGGAAAATGTATTTTTACACGATAGTCTGGATATGGAATAGTTCTTTACCATAAGTATAAACATAGATTGGGCATCAAAAAATGACTCAAATTTTATGAATGCAAATAAAAACACACCAATGATTACATTTTTCTATTAATTCAAATGATAAGTAAAGAAATAGCAATGTCCCTTGGATCATCAGTAAGTAAAAAAATTGTTTCATATTAAGTGATACTCATGTCTGCTACAATATTAATTGATTTGGCATTTACTTGGTAGAACTCCATTATAACAGGTTAAAAATATCAAAGTATTTTAGTTCTACAGTTTTTAATATTTTTTATGCGTTGATAGCTATTTCGCCATAGCCATCGTCAGAACTATATAGTATAGTTCTTACGATGGCGAATGCCGAAATAGCTATCAACACATAAAAATTATTAAAAACTGTAGAACTAAAATACTTTGATATTTTTAACCTGTGCTACAATATTATGATTATTCATATACTGGCAAACTAAATAGAAGAGTATATTGTTCATGTATAATTTTGCAAAGAACATGCACACGTAAAACTATCACAGATATTCAATAAATCATAGCTGTTTCCTTTATTGAAAAAAATATTATTTCACATTTATTTCTGCCTTCCTTTTCAAAAAATCTAAAAAATAAGGACTCACTTAATTTATGTATGTACATACTTACCATAAACATACTATTGTATAGCATAATTGTTTATTATATAATAACTAAGGTTCTAAGACATTAACCGTAAGTGATATTTGTTTATAAGGATAATCATAAGTTTTATATTATGTAATATAGAACTAAGATTGCTAAAATAAAAACCAATTAAATGTATCAAGTCGTTTTATTTACCTGTTAACAATACTACATGCATATTTAAAAACGGAATGTAATTATTGTACCCAAAACGAGTGGGAGAACCTCGATCTATCATTCTCACAATCAATATTATTTTTTATAGTCCCAGCTGATCACCCATGAGAACATTATTATATCAAATAATATATCTATTTTAGAAATTAAAGACAAAAATTAAAAAGATATATTTTGTGAAAACGTAAAACCCGAAGCGTGATACGAGATTTACATATATATATATATATGTATATAAAAATACATAGTTAAAAAAATGTGTTTTTTGATTACATTTAATTATACAGACACAAGCACGAACTGACAAAAACATTATTGTGAAGAATCTATAAAAATAATTTATAGTGTTCCTGCTGTACAGTATTATTCACTGTTTTTCTTATAAGAATCATGTTAGTAGTCGATCAAGAGAAAACTTAAGATTGAAAAGTCGATCACAGGGCAAAAAATGATGGACATGTTTGTGTTTTTTGGAGGACCGATTCATAGAGAAGCTTAAAAGGTTGCTGGAGAAAATCTGGGCTTAATTATGCATAGTTTTTGGAAAGTAACAATACTTAGGCTGGTTCGCTGCTCCTGAACCACCAAACTGGCCAATTTCTTTCACCACTTGCACTAGCTCGTACGACTCTTCAATCTTTTCTTTATAGAGTTGACACTTGTGAACGATTTAATTAAATTTTTTAATAAAGAATTAATTGCCACAACAAACTATCAGACATCTAAAATCATTGGAAAGCAGATACTGAACAATATTCACAATTTAATAAAAACAATAATCCTTTGTACTTCATTCCACTTTATTTAATATGTCAGGACCGGTTTCGCTCATTGCGAGCATTGTCAACTGATAAGAAATATAATTTAACAATGCTATTTATACAAAATTGAAAAGTTATACACAACAGTTGGCATTGAAAAGAAATTGCCAATTACATTAAAGTGATTCTAAAATAACACAAAATTAAAATGTTCAACACAACTAACATATAATTAAAAAGTCATCCCAGATTCATAAATTCAGAATGCGATTGAAAGTAATTACAAACATAATTAAAATTTGGGAAATTTTTGATAAAGTGATAAAATGTTACAATAATAAAGTGAATATGCTTAATGATATGAATATGCTTAATGATAGTTTTATGTTTTCCCCGCTTCCAAGTAGTTGGTGTGTTCATTCACAATAGCCAATAATTACAATAACATTTACACAGGGCCATAGCGAGCTCCTTTAGTGCCTAAAAGAAGGCGAAATTTCGGTTTTTTGTATATTTCTAAAATTCCTGGCATCATTTTGGTATCCCCCAGATTCCTCCAGCGAATCGCGGATTGCCCTACTCGCCGCCTCTTATCTACGGGCTTACCATTACAAACCAGGTCTGTGAAGACCTCTATCCCTCATTCGTCTTCCCTACCTATCGTCTTTCTCAATCTATCAAGAACACTCTTGTTGGTGCATTGCCCGCATGATTAATACAATATATTTATATGTTTTGAGACTTTCCTACATGCATTGTTTTTGTAGAAGGTCTTAAAAAATGATTAATCTGGGTTGCATTATATTAATTTCAATGGGAACAAATGGGTACCTATAAATCATAGATTATACTAAGAAAAAACACAATATTCCTTTGTACTTTATTTCCACTTCATTTATAAAGGTCAGGATCAACGTTCCCTCTAAGCTGCGCAGCAGTTGAGAAGCCCCCGCACACTCATTCCGGGTTGGCGCCCCAATACAAGACAGTTATTCAATTAATATTTGATCGGTCCGCGCAGTCTTTGAAATTTGCGCGCAGCTAACCTCTTGTCTTAGCATTGGTCAGGACCGGTTTCGCTCATGGCGAGCATTATCAACTGAGTTGACGTCAAATTCAGTTGACAATGATCGATGTGTTTGGTCAAGTATGCAAGTGCCAACTCCACATATTTTCTATGTAGCGTCCATTTTTGAATTAGCTCTATTAACGTGGAAAAACATACATCGTTTTAGTTCAAAAGACCATTTTTTGAAACTTTTTTGTTAAGTATAACTCCAAGAAAGCGCAGACAGCACATTTATAAAACAGTCTTAAATTATGTTTCATCTCTTCAAAAACTTGAACTAGTGCATTTTTAGTTTTTGATTTGCAATATGAAAAATGAAGGTTAAATGAAAGATCTTATAAGAAGGCTATAGATCAGGCGTGAGACAAACAGCCAGTAGTTTCCAAAAAAAATCGAAAATTTTAAAGGAAAATATGTTTTTTTTCGAATACTGATAAAAGGTATTGGAACACCGTTCCACCGCGTTACATGGAAAAAAGGCTTGTGTGCAGTGGCAGTTCTAGGTACTGGGCTAGGTGGGCTAAGCCCGACCTGCATTTTTCACCCGAAACTTTAGATGGCTGAATAAAAATGAACAGTAATTCGGCCGCTGAACAAAATAAATACATTTATAAGTGTAACTAACCTTTCCCAAATGAATATAATATCTTTGTTTAAATTTTCCTCTGTCAATATAAAACAATGCCATGTCTACCTACAATAATATTCTCGATTGTTTTGTATTACAATTTTAAGCTGAGCCGGCATAAAAAAAACAATAACCCTATAAATAATTCATAGTGAACATTCAACGTGACGTCAGTCTGGCAACACCTATGTATTAAAGGTTCAGGGCTAAAGCATTCCAGCCCGCAATCATATACAATATTTCTTTACACTGGAACGCAATCTATCACGATTCAATTTTGTTTGTATTTATATGTACGGAAACGTCATCAAACGCACAGGACTGTTTCAAATTTACTGGCTTCTGTCATTCATTGGGGGCTAAAATGATTTAACCCATGGGCCATACACAAATACCAATACACAAATCGATGTATTGTATGAAAGTGACAGCTCTGTATTGCTATTTGTACTTGTTATTTCACTTTGAAAGACAAATTTAAGGTTATTATTTTATTATTTCATACTTACAATAGCATTGATTTTATTATATAGTAATTTATGCTTTGCAGTAGTGTCGTAGTATTTGTTAATTTACTTGTAGATTAATGTATAAGATGAAGTGGAAGCATGCAAATTTCGTAAATAGTATACAATGCTATGCTTTTCTCTGGCCCACCCAAGATTTCAGGTCAGGAACCGCCACTGCTTGTGTGTATCTATGTATATGAGTACATACATAGCCCCCTATTTGGATGGAGGGGGTAATGGTACATATCAACAACATTGCTACCTGCTAGCAGGTGAATGACTTAGGATTCCTAATTTCAAAAAAAAACGTATAATCTGTTATAAATGTCTGCATTTGCGACACCTATTTATTTCCATAAAAAAACAATAATTATTTATTTATAAAAAAAACTCAGTGGAAAATTATCAAAAACACAAAGTAAATTTAAAGGTTACCAAAAGTTTATAAAATAAATAATGTAATAAATTGTATTCACTTCTTTCGTGGGTTTTGTCTTTACATATTTGGTAAAAAAATCGTATGATATTATTTTGAAATAGTCCGTTATTCAAATCCAAATAAAGTACAAATTATGTATTAAATAAAACGTTTAGAGAGTGTTATAAGAAAGATAAATATTTGTGATAAAAAATCAGCCATTTTGTCAAATATTAATGAAAACATTTTTTCTTTGTTTTTTTTAAATAATGAAGTTGATACATAACCGATAAAAAAATATTTTCTGGTTACTTTTAAATACATACAGTAGAACCTCGATTATCCGGACCTCAGTTATCCGGACCTCAGTTATCCGGATTTTTGATTATCCGGATTGTTCCAAATATTCAAACAAACATTTTACGAATTTGCTCATTTTTACGTGGTGAATTGCTTCCACTGTTGTTTACGTACGTGATGGAAAGCAGAACATTTTGTTTGTTGTTTTACGTTTTTGGAAATCAACGAACCCTGGATGCTTTAACAACATCACAAGTCATCCGGTGAAATATGACCATCAGAAAAAAGCCTGAATGAATTGTGAAATTTTTAAACGATGGTATGAAAAACAGTTTTTTCCAGAAGTAAAAACATTTTAGACAAATGCATCATCTCACCCATCTATAGAATGTTTCAACCAGATCAAGAAATGTTTACGGTAAAATTTCTCCCTTAAAAGACTGTTGCTACATGGGAGCAGACAGTTGGCACGCTTTAGATGTGTCAACTTTAAGAAAATCATGGAATTTTTTTTTGAAAAGACTAGAAAGATTAAATAATTCTAAAAAATATAAGAGACGTTGTGGAAGCAATAGCACAAATTTGTGAAAAAGTGCTGAATGTGAGGAAGAAGATCCGAGTGGTTAAATTGTGATGCGAATGATCCTTAACACACTTAATGCGGACTTTGATGGCGATTTTTTGGAATGCGTACCTGTGTAGTGTCTAGACATTTTATTGTCCGCACTTAGGTACCCGCATAAAGAAGCATTTACACTGGATTGTTTCCAAGATTTTTGTAAATAAATTAATTGCATGTTCACATAGTGATTTATATAATATTTTATACATACATACATAGCAGACATTAGATAGATTTATCAATATTAAAAAAATAGCATAGAATTACTTTCGATTAGGTGAAAAAAATTACATCTTTTGTAAACACATGAGTACATTGAATATAAAATAGCAGTAAAAAATAGTTTACGTTACGTTATTAGTTTACGTTTAAAAAAAATTACAATAAACAATATTATTTTACTAAGCAATATTATACATGGGTTGGTGATACAAACGAAAGCATGGATCCAGACACAAACCCGGCTCATTTAGACATTCCAGACAAAAAAAAAGAGCCTTTTCTCTCCTTTTTTTCATTCCAACAATATTTGCATCGTCTTCTTTTGGTTTTTCCAAGTGAGTCTTTTTCACAGTAATTAGGAAGATGGATCCTTTCAATTTTTTGTTTTGGAGGGGGGGCCTACTAATTTTTCAATAACTTGCAGCCTGTAATCATATAATGATATTTTTGATGAATTTTGAAAATTGTACATATAGTAGGAATTTAGTAGCATTGTTTGAAACAAATGGATTCCTAATTTTTTATACCATCGTAATGTTTTTCTTCTACATGGGTAATATGCTAAAATTTTATCATGGTGATCCACTCCAGCCATGAATTTGTTGTAATATATTTTTAAAACATTTCCTCGGCTATTAGTCGTTAATGTTGATGTGCCATCGAATTCGGACGAAATCGTCAGAACTAGGGTATCCAATCCCGAAGCCTTTTTCCAATCCCGGGATTTCGGGATTGAATTATTTTGAATCCCGGGATCCCGGGATCCCGGGATTGAGATTTTCTCACCGAGGAATTTGAAATCCTCAATTTGCTATACTTTTTTCCAGAATCTCACAGAAACTTGTTTTTTTTTTTTTTAGCTCACCGAGGAATTTGAAATCCCCGATTTGGTATACTTTTTCCCAGAATCTCACAGAAACTCGTTTTTTTTTTTTTAGCTCACCGAGGAATTTGAAATCTCCGATTTGGTATACTTTTTCCCAGAATCTCACAGAAACTCGTTTTTTTTTTTTTTTTAGCTCACCGAAGTATTTAAAATCCCCGATTTGCCAATTTCGTATAAATTTCGAGAATTTGCTAGAAATTTCTCAATCCCGAAATCCCGGGATCGCGGCCATCTCAATCCCGGAATTTCGGGATCAGAAAATTGAACCGGAATTGGACCGGATCCCGGGATTGGATGCCCTAGTCAGAACGTCTCAGCTTCCATTTAAAAGTTCCATTCCGGAAGTTCCACATATTTCTTCTGGGGTATATTTAATCAAGTACTCACTTCTTTGAAAAAAATATTTGTATCTTTTTATGTATAAAATTCTAGACAGAACACATCAATACTCAAAGAATCTTAAAGAATGTAAAAAGAAGAACAGCAAATAATGCAAATTAAAATTTGAAACCTATCTAGTAAACGTATTCTAAGCGAAAGTGTAAACCAACCTTTATGTGAAAAAAACAAGATGAAAAAATACGACTTCTGCAAGTCCACTCTACCGATTCGATATTATTATTATTTTTTTGTTGCAAAACAATGAAATAATAATAATATCACTCAAAGCGATAGGCGCCCGTGCTTTAATAATTCCACCAACACGCTAGGCGTGTCGTTGCACCCAACAAGTTAATTTAAATTTTTGAATGATGAAAACATAATTAAAGAAACATTTTCCTCAGAGAAACAAGATCTAGAAGACGAAGAAGAGATTTGCGAGGGACGTAATCACAAATATAAATACTTTTCACAATGTATTCAAAAACAACTTTAGCGTGACTTTTAAAATTAAAGTTATTATTTTGTTAATTGTGTATTTATTTCATTTTTTTACCATTTAAGCGTGTCTATATAATTAAATGAAATGAAGAGAGGGGAGGAGCGAAAATTACGTAAAGCTTGGAAACCACTGACCTAAAGAGAATTAGTGAAACGATTCATCAATAATTAAAAAGTCTGTAAATGTTGCATATTAAAACAATCAAGCAACGCATCTTAAAATATTAAAGAAAAAAAAATATTTTTATCAATATTTATCAGCTAGATGATTTTATGACTCTGAACCCCGATTTGTAATACCTATACCTATTAGTCACTGTTGCGTTTATTAACAAAGACTGTTTTTTAAATTCTGGGAACACTTATGTGACGTTAGTGACAACATGTCAAAAATGGCTGACTCTTGCCCAAGTAAGGGCGAAATTGAATCAATATTTATTAAATTACGCGCGGTTCCTGCCAATAAAGTGGGTATATTTTTCTTGCAAAATGTTAAGAATCCCACCTTCTTTATGGATATATATAATTTTATGGTGTCTTTCCTGTGTGTGACTTGATTTACTAGTTCAGTGTTTGAACTATTTATTATTTTTTTGTTTTCCTTATTGCAGGCTTGTTTCGACTGCAGTGCAAAAAATCCAACTTGGTCTTCGGTGACGTACGGTGTATTTATTTGCATAGACTGTTCGGCGGTCCACAGAAGTCTCGGGGTTCATTTAACGTTCGTTCGATCCACTCAGCTAGATACGAACTGGACATGGTCCCAAATAAGAAATATGCAGCTAGGGGGCAATGCAAATGCGGTAAACTACTATTATTCGTAATGTTACGGTTAAATACTCCCAATTGTCCTCGCGTATAATCCAAACAGTGTCCTAAAAACTACTTTTAACCAATTTATCACTTCCACTTAATTGAAGATAAGTCTCAAGGTTCAATTAATGATAATGTGACACATATTACAATTGTTTATTTGAAGACACGTGAATGTTTTCTAGTCACCTTTCTGCTTCGGGCTGAGTAATGAGTGGAATGAAAAACTAGCCAAGGCCATTTCCATAGTTTTTAGTTAAAAATAAAAGTAGTAGAAACCAAATAATTCAACTATCTCATTTGGACTGCATGGCTGTGACAATCGTAAACTTTTAGATGATTAAAAACTAAGCGTGTTTAAACTAATTTATTACGACAAAGGTTAAACTCTTCAGACTCGGCAACCTAAAATTGATTTTCTGGTTGATTTTGACTTTTTTTTTACAGAGGCAGCGATAAAGTTCACATTGAAGTTATGCATTATGTTTTTTAATAAATTTTTATTCGATTAACACTCAGAGCTACTGTAGTTTCGTTTTTTTGGTTAAAATCAATAAGATAATGAGCCAGCTTGAACAAATTAATTAAAAAATAAATGGTTTGGTAAAAAATTTGTTGACATTTGGGCCAATCACTGTATGATACTAGTGGTCGTCAAGTATTCTTCTATTTAAAAAAAAAAAAACACTCAGACCGCCTAACTGGTAACTCTAAAAAACTCCGGTTAAGCCAGGTTCTGTCTGAAAAGAGTTCCAAAAAACGTGCAATAGAGGACTAGGTGCATACACATTTTTAAAGTGGTGTCTGTGTATATTCACATAATATGTGAGAAGAGATTGTATTCAATCGCTTTTGTCACTTTTTGTGTCACTACCTAACGGTAATTGAAGAAAGACAAAAGTGTGCAGACTGTGAACCATAAGAACAGGACACTTAAGTTTATGTTGAATATGCAAACTAAACGGATCATATATATGTGTCCTTTTGCACATATGTCAAAACCAAGTTTCCAGCCGGCTTCCTCCAAAAAATGGTTCAAACTGTTTGGCGCAAGTGGCGCACTGGAACAGCCAAATTTTTGTTGTGTTGCCGGTACATTAAATAATTATTTATTGTTTTTTTCATAATAGTAACTTATAAGTCTAGCCAAATTTTCATTCAAACTTCCAATCGGCAAAATCAAAATAATTAACAATCAATGTTTTGTTTCAGCGATTACGCCTTCATTAGTTAATGGAAAATATTTTATTGTCCATGAATAATTTATTTTTTATTCTTATCTGTACTGCTAAAACCTTTTGGCCCATTTAGAATATTATCGCATTTGATATAAAAACGTCAATGGTTTCAATGGGAAACACAACTATAATTTTCACTCAATTGCCGTGAAAATTATATTTGTGTAAACCAACTGGGTTAAACTATACGACGCATGGCGTACAGCAGTTTTAAATTATCCTGTTATTGTGATAAGAAAATGACTTTATAATGTGTACAACAGCGTAATTTTGTTATTGTTGTCAAACAAATTCATCATACCTAATAATAAACATAGCCTTAATTATTTTAGGGTGTTCACTGTCAATTTTCGGCGGAAAGGCATTAAATTAAAAACATAAAATACACTTTTACTAAATCCCACTTTTGTGACTGTGTGACCCACCATTATTAATTAAATGTGTACATTTGAAGGGAAGTTCATAAGTTGTGCATTATTTTTAGGGTCAATTCTTCCGTCAGCACAATTTGCAAACAGATGACGCAAGGCAAAAATACAGCTCGAGGGTGGCGCAATTGTACAAGGATAAACTTTATTCTATTTCTGTCAACGCTATGAAGATTTATGGAACCAAGGTAATCTGTCACCTATAATAATACTTGGGCAATTTAAATAGAAGTGATAATCGGTTGATTTTCATATATTGCTGCTTATTCTGGTGTCTGCAACACAATTGACCTTATTGATAACTGCAACAGGAAATAAAAAATGAGGTCAGCAAGTTGGAAAAAAATGCACAACTTTTTCAAGCGTAGGGTCGCGTATAGCAGTGTCCCCAACCTTTTTACACCTGCGGACCGGTAAAAAAAGGGAAATAAACCAGGGACCACTAATGTAGAGCCGCATTATTGACATCTACTTTTCACTAGAAAGATTTCATACGAATCATAAATATTACTAATACATATTGGTGTTTTAGTGCGTTTTTAAAATTAGCATGCGTATTTATTTTACACTTTTACCCGCAATTGGTTGGGTATATAATTTCTAGATATTAAAAAAAGGACATAATTGGATGAAATATATAATTTAAAATGACGTTTTCTTGACACGTGTTTAAATTATCACCAATTATTACTATTTACCAATAAGTCAAAATACAAGTAAACGTGCAGACGAAAAACGATCCAATATCTATTATTTTTGCATGGCGAATTTCTTGAAATTTGGCATACTGTTTGTTTGGGGCTTGGCGGAAAGTCTCTGGGCCGCGGACTACCGGTTGGGGAACACTGGCGTATAGTACAACCATTATTTGTTGATATTTTATTTTTATTGCTAATCAAAGCGAATCCTAGGCATTTGAAAATTTTGTAGTTTTTCCATTGATTTAACAATATTTTTTTACTTGTAAGAATCTGTGTATGTTGACAGATTTGAATCTGTGGTAGTGGACCAATTTATCAGTGCGTTATTTGTCGTGTGCAGGTTTTCATAGACTCTCACCAGGATCACAGCGAGCCCAAGGAGGAAAAGAAAGAGGTAGATTTCTTCGAGGAGCACACTAATGAGAGTGATTTTGTGCCTTTTGAGACTAACCAATCGCTATCCAAGTCTAATAATTCAACCAATCATCAACAGGTAAGTACTTCATCGGTTTCATATCAGCTGTGGAAAGGAAAAAGGACGCAACCCACAGTTTTTTCAAAACAGCTTATTTCAATAATCACAATGTATTAATAAAAACAATAATCCTTTGTACTTCATTCCACTTTATTTAATATGTCAGGACCAGTTTCGCTCATTGCGAGCATTGTCAACTGATAAGAAATATAATTTAACAATGCTATTTATAAAAAATTGAAAAGTTATACACAACAGTTGGCATTGAAAAGAAATTGCCAATTACATTAAAGTGATTCTAAAATAACACAAAATTAAAATGTTCAACACAACTAACATATAATTAAAAAGTCATCCCAGATTCATAAATTCAGAATACATTAATAAAGTGAATTCACTTTATTAATGTAACATTTTATCACTTTGTCAAAAATTTCCCAAATTTTAATTATGTTTGTAATTACTTTCAATCGCATTCTGAATTTATGGGATGACTTTTTAATTATATGTTAGTTGTGTTGAACATTTTAATTTTGTGTTATTTTAGAATCACTTTAATGTAATTGGCAATTTCTTTTCAATGCCAACTGTTGTGTATAACTTTTCAATTTTGTATAAATAGCATTGTTAAATTATATTTCTTATCAGTTGACAATGCTCGCAATGAGCGAAACCGGTCCTGACATATTAAATAAAGTGGAATGAAGTACAAAGGATTATTGTTTTTATTAATATAATGCCTTTCCACCAAGTATTGACAGTGAACACCCTAAAAGTAATCACAATGTATCCAAATTGATACACGTTCTATCAAAAAGATGTAAGCTACTAATGCCAAATTAGTATGTAATTTTAGCTTTTATGTTTGAAAAAGTATGGGCCTGTGAAAATTGAAACCAAGAAAAGAGACTGAAAAAAACGTTTTTTCTAGACGATTTCTTAAATTAATATTAGATTATGTCAATTAAACACCAGTTCAGAAGTCTCCGTGCACTTCAAGGTTGTGTTTATTTCATAATTTGCATGTGGCCGAAAATCATCAAAACACGTTTTTTGTGCCTCCTGTAATATTTGCTGTGTGGGTTACATCCTTTCTTCTTTCCTCAGTCGATATTATTATATAGCTAATGGATTCAATATGGATACGTCGGCGAGCGTTTCCGAGACTCTGTAAACTTGCTGTGGAATTTTTCTCTGTTTAGCGTCGCCGTCAAAAACGAAAGTCGCAATCTAACAGTCGACCGAAATAAGTTGAAAATACCTACAACATTTTAATTTCCCTCACCTGATCCGAAAATTGCTGTACAACATGTGTTTTGATAAAGAAAAACACTTATTTTAACACTTAAATATTGACAATAGTGTAAAAATAACGTCAAGTCTATCATATCTATTGTAAATTTTGTATTTTAAAATTATATTTGTCTTCGAAACAAGATAACGTAACCTAAAAGATTCTTTTGCAAAATGTTTTA
This sequence comes from Himalopsyche tibetana, assembly GCA_030503985.1. Lineage (NCBI taxonomy): Eukaryota > Metazoa > Arthropoda > Insecta > Trichoptera > Rhyacophilidae > Himalopsyche > Himalopsyche tibetana. The sequence goes on from JAPJYX010000030.1 coordinate 28,618,012, forward strand.
AACATGTATTTGTCTTAATAGAAAATTTCAATCAACTTTGATTATTCCACGTATTGTGTTACTAACTGTGACACGTGTTTCGCTTCTTTCAGAGGCATTTACAGACTTACTATCGCAAATTTCTGAGTTTGCCAATCATTTAATAGAAAATAATCATAATTTTAATCAGATTTGTAATTTAGAAATACTCCACCGAGTAAATAAAAAGGGTTTAAAGATGAATAGTTTAGAATTTTTAGAAATTAATAAAACTCTTAACAAAAAAGAAATATTATTAAATAATATTCTTAACACTTCTTAGGCGGGCCACGACCAAAGTCGTTTTTAGCTGATTGTACGTAGAATGCGGATCACGACAAAAGTCGTTTTTAGCGTATTGTCGGTAGAATGCGGATCACGGCATAATATGTTTTTTTTTATATCGTCGCTTGTTTGCGGGACACATAATATCACGGGTTTGTTTGTCGGCGTTAAATAAAATGCCGCAACTAATTAACATTAGTCCTAATTCTTTGCTAGATTATAAGGGTGTAATTACGCTGTAATTTTTACGGCATTAGATTTTACACTTCCAGTGGTAGTCAAGTTGTAGGAATGGCGATTATATATTATAATTATTCATATAATTATAAAATATTGATAAATATGCTATTTTGTTATATAGAATGTTTTGAATATTTAATATTTATAACATGCGGAGTGCTATCTACTAAATTGATAACAGGTTTTATATTCAGCTTTGAAACATAGTGAAATTATGATGATATCAAAATGTTCTAATTTTATTTTTAATGATTAGATGTCACGTATGATTTGTTTTTAAATTTCAATCGAAAATATCGTTTGGTTTAGAAGTTGTGTTGATTTTAAGAATGTAATATATTTGTGCGCTAATCACTAAAAAACGCCCGCTACAGGCTTGAGTCTATTTTTTGAAGCGCCCGACTAAGAAGTGTTAATAGCACAGGTGGTTCCCCGTTACTCAAATTGTTTCCAATTAATAGAGTAATCACAAACCTAGCTGATTGATTGCAGCTCATTAGTTTAATAGTTTGTAATGTTTAACGTCATTAGTAGTATGATTAAATTTGTTTGCACTGTTTCGATTTTATAATCCCCTCTTTGCTTCCCTTAAAAAGGAAAAATCCCAATCTGATTGATTACAACTCATTAGTATCATTATCTGTTTGTTTTATTTCGATTCTACACCCCCCTCCTTGCTCCTCTTAAAAGGAAAAAAACCCAAACCTCCATTTTGTAATTTTATAATTTTAAAATGTTAGAATCAATCTTGCTTCATTACTTAAGCAAACTTTGCGATAGTAAGTCTAAAGATGCCTCTGAAAGAGGCGAAACACGTGTCACAGTTAGTAACACAATACGTGGAATAATCAAAGTTAATTTAAATTTTCTATTAAAATGAACTTCCACAAAGTTACCGCCGAAACCATCGAAAGTATGGATTTGTCTGTTGGCAACCCTGTGTCGTGTTGAAACTAGAAAAACTTCTGTAGTCGACTTTACACAGATGTTTTGTTACTCAAATTGATTTTTCACACCGCATCATTCAATTCAGATGTAGAAATATTTTTCTACAGCTGCATGAGCAGCTATGTACTTTACGCATTCTTGTACGCATACTTTTCATTAAAACTATTAAACTCTGCACTGATGACATATGCAAATGTTATTACTGATGGATCATGAAATTAAACTATGCATCTGTGTCTCCCATATAGTTATCATTTACGTTCATCGATATTTTTCATTGCGCTTCATGATTTAATGGATAATATTCATTCTTTAGTCTTGCCTCGTCTGGAACTGCTGTTTCAATATGATACGTTGCATTAGAATGACCTAAAGATCAAATGAAATTGACATGCATCTACGATGGCTACTTTGATTTTTAAAACGACGTCGGGTTAATTGTATCATCAGACATATTCCCTTGAATTAAAATTTCAAGAGTTTTCGAGTGTGTGTTGCTTCATTGAACACCTTTAAAGAAATCTAATACAAAAATATATACAGGCCGTTACTGATTGATCCGACGAAACCGAGACATGGTGGTTTATTTTGGGTATTTGATATAACGTACGTTTCATATCAATTTTGGGCTTTGGAATCAACTTTCGAAAAGCTTTTTAAAAAAGGTAGTTTGATTAATTGACAAATGTTTGAATTTTTATTTCTTTGAATTTCATTATTTATATATTTAATGTAACCGTAAGCCTTCTGCAAAAAGGAATTCCTTCAATGTCAACTGTACGATTTGGTGTGAACATTTTTCAATCTAGAATAGCTGTCATTGGACAAGGTATTACCTTTTTTAATAGGGTTTCATCAACGGTAAACCTAGTGTCAGACAGGTGAAGGTCAAAAGGGCCAGATTTTAATTTAAAAAAATGCATCTATAAAGATGACAGTTAAAGCCAGCATGGATAAAAAAAATTCTGAATGTGTTTTGTCTTGTAGATATCATTAATTATTGCGCTGATTTGAAATTTTTTGTTTGTGAATGTTCTTTTATTTTGTATCCTTATTCATTGTTAGATTCAAGTGACTTTAATTATATTCTGGTTTGAATTTTCTGTGTTGTGTATAACCAGATTTTTTTTTTTCTTTTCCATGAATCAATCTTACATTTGTGGACATGTTTACACAAACTATGTTTGTTTTTCAATTAAAAGTGAAACTGATCAAAGACGTTATATGCACAATGTTTTCATTGTTCTATGCGGCATATTCTACGTCTTTAACCCTTAGACCGCGGTTGACTGCTATAGCAGCCCAATCTGAACCGATCTGGATCCGAGCCGCGGTCAAAAGGTTAAAGAGTATTTTTAAAGAATTAGCACATGAGCATGTACGTATCAGTTGAAATATACATATTAACCACTATTTCAGTCCGCCCCCGTTCCGATGACTCAAGCTTCCAAACTGTTCGACAGCAGTGACGCCCTCCCCGTCAAGGCTAACAGTGTGTCGGCGACTGTCGTCGGGCCGAAAGTCGACCAACTCGCCGACTCGACTCTCGCTCCCAACGACAATAGGAAACCTTCCATAGGTAACAGGAGAGCGCCTCCGAAAAAGAGTGGAGTGAGTCTATCGTAATATTAAATTATAAATAAATCATACTAAAAATATTTTTGTGATGAATTAATCATTCTTTTACTTTACCATTCAGCTCGGAGTCAAAAAGGGAGGCCTCGGAGCCACTAAAGTGAAAGCCAACTTTGATGAGATTGAACGTGAAGCTGCGATGGCTGATAAACTTAAAATGGAGGTCAGTGAATTAATTATGTATTATTTTATATTTACAATTGTGTTTCCGCTTTGACATTATATACAGTCGAACTTGGTTATGAGGAAGATGGGACCGACTGAATTTGCTCATTATAAGCATTACTCGTTATATCAGAGAATAGGTATTTTTAAATGCTTACAAACATACCCATCACATGAAGACAAGAAGTATCTGGAGCGGTCACATAACACAAAAAGTCGCAATTCAAACAAAAATACTCAATAAGAATTTATTTACACACATATTACATTTTTCTGTCAATCCACTTTTCTTATAAAATTAAAAATTGATGCTCTTCTCATTGTTCTTAAATTTCCCCTCAAAGTACTCAAGTCATTAAAAGACTTTTGGGTGGTCTCAGTGCTCCGTGCAAAAAAAATGGTGCTGATAAATACCTACTGACTTCACAAAGCTTGGATTTTTTACATGCAATTTCAACTATAAGCGTGGATACTTTTTTAATGTTGTCGGCGAAAACACCAATTAGGTACTTAGAAACTTAACTAGTGTCGTAAACATCCGATCCTGGCATCATAGGTCTAGTTAACTGCTCGTTCGGATTTTATAGCTTAGGGTCGAAAACGTTGTTTGTAAACGATCGACACATAGCAGTTTTAAAAAAAAATTCACAATATTTTTGCTCGGTATACCCGAGAAGTAGCTCGTTATAATAAATAAATGTATGGAGATAACCATAAACTAAAATGTCAACGAATGTTTCCTCATTACATCCGAGATCTCGCTATTTCTGTGATCGTAATAACCGAGTTCGACTGTATATTTTTATTTAATAATAGAATGTCACAAACGTTGGTAAACATTTTATTGTTTTTGTTTTATTTTTTTTACTAAAATTTAGAATTAATAAAAACACAATATTCCTTTGTACTTCATTCCACTTTATTTAATAGGTCAGGCCTGGTTTCGCTCATTACAAGCATTGTCAACTGATATACAAGAAATATAATTTAACAATGCTACATATATACAAAAAAGCAAAGTTGGAAACAACAATTGGCATTGAAAAGAAATTACCAATTACATTATAAGTGATTCTAAAATAACACAAAATTAAAATGTTTAACACATCTAACATATAATTAAAAAGTCATCCAAGATTAATAAATTTAGAACACGATATTTCACAAGAATAAAAAAAATATTCTTAAAGAGGTGTGAAACACGTGTCACATTTTGTAACACAATCAGATAAATAGCAAATTTATATATTGAATTTAATATTAGTTACCCCCGAGTTCATCAAAAATAAAAAATAAAATTCTTGAGAAATACACTTAATTAAATTCTGAAAGAAAAAATCCCAACTTTATAAAAACTCATGCTGAAGAGGTGTGGCTATACGTGGACACCTCATTCATCCATTTCTTCTTCCTTTGAGACTTGCGTAATGCTAGTACTTATGACTCCACGATTGACTGGTTTGGTCAGACCTGCCATACATATTTTAGGCTTGTAATATAATCCAGTGTATCTGCAAACCCAGGGTATCGAGCAGAGTAATGCCCTCGCCAAAGTGGAAGAAGAGGCAACTGTGGCCTCGTTGCGCTTGGCTTACCAACAGCTCACCACTGTCGATCAGAAGAAAGGCAAGGAAATGGAGAGACTGGGCATGGCTATCACTTCCAATAAAACTAAAAGGTACATACTGAATTTGCTATGCCACATAATTTACAATTAATATAGGCTGTAATTATACTTTTATAAAATCAGTTATCAGGTTTGAGGAGGAATACAATGATTACTATTTCAGCATGAGGTCATTTTTAATTTAAGAATAAATTAATTCATTCGCATAATTATCATTTCTAATATAATTTTTAGTGGAGTTTCTCATTCTGCGGTGGGAGATATGCAAGTAATCCAACAGGATATCGGATCCTCGCCCGAACACAGACCTACAAAAACCAGCCTAGAAGATTATGAAGATTTCGGAAGCTTCTCGTCCAGCTTTAATATGTACAGGTAACAGTGTTACATCACTTTTTTAAAAATATGTTAACGCTATCATTTTGAAAACATAAAATGTTATTTATTGCACTATAATATTAAGCTATTTTTAGAAACGACTCCTCCAACAAAAGTCTGGAATCCATGTTCTTCGATTCCGGCAATTCGAGAGACAGAGGGGGCAACTCCAATACTTCCTCGTCGACCGGCACTTGGGAAGTCATAGAACCGGAATCTCACGGGCAGTCAGTCAGAGGAATGTTCGACAGCGAACCGTCGACGCCCAACAATTCAAAAGGATACAGTGAGTTCATTTTACCTCTATTCTTAATTCAATTTGATACAAATGTGAATATTTATCATTCTGTATTGTAGAAATCGAAAGCTCACTCTAAATGTTTTATAGGTAATGCGACATCTTACGGAGGCAGTGCGAACAGCCGTCAGAGTCGAGCCCCCGTCGAAGATACTTCCGGGGACAGCGCTGTGAAAAAATTCGGGGGAGCCAAGGCTATCAGTTCCGATCAGTTCTTCGGTGATGACACGGGAAACCGATTCGAGAGAGATGCCAATTTGAATAGGTGAGAAAAGCTAATTTTTTTTTATATACATATATTAAATAAAATTATGAAAGAATAATAATCTGAATGTCGAGTTTCTTTTAGATTTCAAGGTAGTACGAGCATATCATCCGCAGATTACTTTGGAGTGAATGACCGAAATCCACGTAAGCTTTCATTTCAAATGCTGATTATTATATATTTCATAGAAACATTTTTGTATGCATATTAATGTTGATATAAAATTAACCGCTCACTATAATATCCGTGAGCAATATTAAATTCACTCAAACCTGTTATTCATTATCAGTCTTGAAGCATTTAAATTACAATTTGTCATTTTTAAGCTATTATTGTTTTTTATGGCGTAGCAGTCTACATTGTCTCTGCCCGTAACTGATATATTTTTTTAATCGGCATATTTTAATGTAGATAATTGATTCGACCTTTAAATGTCTCCGTTTTACTTAGGAGCGAACACAAACAGCCAGAGACAATTCAACCCACCGGATCTGGAAGACGTGCGAGAGAGCGTGAGGCAAGGGGTGACCAAAGTGGCCGGCAAACTCAGCTCTCTGGCCAACGGGGTCATGACGTCCATCCAAGACAGATACGGCTACTGATTCGCCCGCCCTCGTGTCGATCGACCCTCCCGACGGATAAATATTATATTATAAACAGTCTGACAGTCTTAACTAATGTTCCGTGATGCCAATATTACAAAATATGTTCCCGTAGAATGAATTTAATTCATTCCGACCCGCAGTGTTCTCGCAACGTAAAATTTGGTTGAATATTCCTCCGTCGTTATACAATAGTCAAACTGAAAAATAATTTGTTTTATATAGGTCTGGGGTGTTTTTCTGCAAACTTGATATTCATTTTGATTAACTATGTTTTAACTGTTTGTTTGTTCTCATTTATTATGTTCGAATACAAAAAATAATAATGATATTATGACTATTTTCTGTATAAAGTATTGATCAGTTTCAAAACCGCAATTTTATCGTAGAATAGTGTACGGGTTAAAAAAAAATGTCAAGCCTGGTGTCTGCGAGTGCCGAATGCGTAATAATTTTATCGGGGAAGTTAGCGGGCTTAATTATCATGTGCATTCAAATTTTGAACACTTAAGAAGATTTCACAGACGAGGTGCATTTATTATTGTCTTTACTGTTTACTGGTGTTGTTTTTATTATCTGATTTATTCAAGTAATCTTTTTGTTTAGTGTCATTCTGTTGAGCTAAAATTGCAAAGCTGCAGGGTTTTAAAAGGAGTTCACTGACAATTTTTAAAGTGATACATAATATAACACAAAAATTTGCCATGCTGCTAAAAGTTTCAAATATAATTTCACCACATTACGCTGTTATCTAACGAAGACAATAACTTGTAAGTACACCAACGTTTTCGTTTTTTTTTTAAATAATAGTTTTCATTCTGGGTTATTGTAATATTAAACCTAATTGGCTTTTAGCAGTATCGCAATATGTTTCTTAATCTTTTTATTAATGCACCATTTATGTATAAAGGTTTTTGTAAGTTACGCATGTAGTTACTTAATGTTTTTTTACCAGAATACTAAGTATAGGTAATCATTATAAGTGCGACATGATTAGACTATTTTATTCTCAAACCTGCCTTACTGTAAGAATTTTATTATTGAAACTCTGAAGAGACATGTACGTACTTTGAATTCACTCGAGCGATTCTTCATTTTGAAAACCCCGGTGAAGTGTCAAAAGGGCATTTCATTGTCACACCGAAGGGAAAGTCGTGCACAGATTACATGCCGGTAAGTCGAATCTGTCGATATATTCTTCTTCTTCTTTGGCTTCGCTCCCTATGTGGAGCATATGGCCGCCATGCGACACCTCCATGTCTCCCGCCAATAGCTTTGCTTCCTCCCATGACATGCCAGCATCCCTCAGTTCCGCCGAGTACATCCTATGGATAGTACCCGACGGACGTCCGGGACGCCGGAATCCCACCGGTCGAAAGAAGAGGCAGGCAGAATTGAGGCTTTCCGGAGGCATCCGCAGCACGTGACCCAGCCAGCTCCAACGTCTCTCCATAACCACTGACGTGACGGGACGCTGTCTTGTACGCTCCCTTATCTCTGAATTCTTCACAAAATCAAACCACCTCACCCCCATTATCCGACGCAAGCATCTGTTCTCGAAGCTTAGTATACGGTTTTTCTGAATCATGGCACCTGACGAAGACTCAGAAAAACCGTCGATATATCGTGGGTCACAAATTAAAAATTATCTACAACTCGATCTTAGTTATGAAAATAACATCAATGCTGAGGCATATCAAAAAATTTGTCTTCAATCCTTCGTCGCTTCACTGCTGTGCATGTTTTCGGTTAGGACCGCAACCTCACACATGACGTTGAGTGCCGGCTATGATATGAAATATCCTTATAATTTTTGTCAAATCAAATATCATTCCTTTATTTTATACTGTTTTAATCAATATTGTTTTTAAATTTCATTTATTCAGTTATGCATCTTTATTAGAATTCATAAATCTGTCAAGATGGGGGCCACTTTTAGGGATTACCGCAATAATTATTTATTACGCTTGTAAATTCCACTTGTACTGTGTAGAATAATTTTTAAACCTCAAATATATTATCTTATTTTCATTGCTCTGTCTTATTGTTGAATGTGATCATACCTTCCCGCCGACGAAGACGACTTTGCGGGGAAGTGAACCAGGTAAGTTTCACCGAAACATACGCTCTGTAGAAAAATTATCAACTGCGTACGGTGCGTGATGCCCCAGAATTTAAATTTAGATAGAAACAACAATATATCAAATAAAATCTTTTATTTCAATATTTTTACCTAAAATGCTAAATTACATAATATATTATATTGTATTTTAATGAAGTCGTTTTGAAAATTTCAGCAGGATGAAATTTTTTAGAAAAGAAACAAAAAAATTGTGAGAAATTCAGTCATATAAAATCATACTGTAACATAAATCAACGTTTTACTGTCAAATGAATGATTTTGCATGTGCAACTACTATTTGTACCATTTCTTTGAATTCAATATTTAAAAAATCTTAGGAGATAATTTTACACTAGATTCCATTGCAGGTCTAAATTAAGGGGGAAAATGTGTGGACATTTTCAAAACTGTTTACCAGCTACACTCTGGATAGACAAAAAAACTTTTCAACGAGTGTTCAACAAGTCGCAATAGAAATAATATGGTAAATGGCAAACTAATTAAATTCTTAAAGAACTGTCTGTAAAACCATACACAAATGCAGTAGAACCAAGATTATCCGAACTAATCGGTGAGGAAAGTAGTCTGAATGAAAAATCTGAATAATTGAAAAAAATATAATTCACAGGGAAAGATGAGTACATTTAGTATGAATAATTTCATTTAGTTAAGAAATTCAATTATTGTTTTTTTCTCAACACTAGCTGTTCTTTTGGAAGTAGCCAAATTGTAAACACACAAAGGCTACTATTTTTCTCTCAATCCAATTTATGATGGCATCTTAACAGTGAACAGCTTAATTAAAAATGTGTAATACCAATACCCTCCCTCCGGCAAAAATCTTCTCTTTGTCTTATTGATCTTGTTCCAGATATTTATTTTGAGAAATCCGAATAATCGAGGATCTACTGTATTCATTTTTACCTTGAGAAAAGCTTCAAAACCCAATTTATTACATTTGCCTGAAAGATATAGCCCTGGCAAATTTATCAATTTAAGTACTTCAGTGTTTGGGTGCAACATTGCTGAATAAAATGTAAATCAAATACATAATATTCTAAATAACAGATCCTTTACCCCGTCCATGATGCTTTTAACTTTCAATAGAAAAAGTTGTGAAATCGATTTGCAATTTACAAAGCTTCAGTTCATTTACGCTTATGTTAGTAAGACATTGAAGAAAGTTTTTGGCGTCTCTTTTGATTATTCTTTTCATATATACATACTATATACGTATGGGTGGACTATTGCAGCGATTTCCAACCTGGGAGGCGCGAACAGTCCAAAATATTTATTTACCCCTTAAAAGTGTCTTTATTACTATATGAAATAAAGGACGGGAGGCGCGAAGATATTTTTTTCTTCAAAGGGAGGCGCAGCAACAAAGGTTGGAAACCACTGGACTATTGCATATATTCCGAGTTAAAATAAAATTCATCGCATACAAACTTGTGAAAGTTTTTGAATGACCAAAACCACGTTTATTTTTTATGGAATCATACATACAGGCCGGTGTATGAATTTTCAATTTCATTTCACCCCATTGAAACATAATAAAAACAATAACCTAGAAAAATTATATCATTTATAATTAACTATCGTTTCACGGAGCATATGGCGAGCAAATTAATTTTGACAGAAGAGAATCAGAAAAAAATGTTCACCTTTTTATTATAAATATTGACGTTAACTTTAAAAAAGTATTTGCTTGCTTTTTGATTAAATTAGCATACGCATGCAGCTTCAATTGCTGCTTATCAATCTCCGGTATCTCTATTTCTCAATTGTTATGAAAATATTAAACTTTTTTATCTGCACCGATAATGTGATTGTCGATGCGGCAGGCGAGGGTCGGACGGCATCGAAAAGGCATTCGATCATTCTCTGTAAGTACAGATGATTATATAGAAGCACTCGTCAACGTTCATGCTCAATCTGCTGACGTATTTGGTGAACTTGGACGTTCCCTCGTCAGAGTAGACTAGGTTTAGGGCATTGTCGGTCATCTCTACGGTGATGAGAGGATCGCTCGCCTCTTCGGGGGCCAAATAGATCGTGGATCCCCCGCACAGCCGTCTCTGCGGTAGTCCCAGGTACAGGATGGTGTCCAATTCGTTGGCGGAATATTCACCGCGAGGCGGTAACACCTGATATATCAAATCGCACACGTTATTATCACTTTTAGGGTGTTCACTGTCAATCGAAAGGCATTATATTAATAAAAACACAATATTCCTTTGTACTTCATTTAATAGGTCAGGACCGGTTTCGCTCATTGCGAGCATAGTCAACTGACATATTGATATATAAACTCAGTTGACAATGCTCGCAATGAACGAAACCGGTCCTGACCTATTAAATAAAGTGGAATAAAGTACAAAGGAATATTTTGTTTTTATTAACACGTTATAATAATGACTAGAGTACTAATTTTAATAAAAACAACCACAGCTCTCCCATTGTGCATGTAAGATTAAATTATTTTCATCAGAAAGATGATGCTTATTACAGTTGTTGCTTTTATTATAAACGTATTTAAAATACAATGTTCACCGTGCACTTGCATGGAAAACCGTAGGCTAATAACTGTCCATCTTTAAACTTCAACTTTCTTTGCAATGGGGCAGTTGATAAAATATTGGTACATAATAATAAAGAAATACAATACAAACAAATACACATACAGAATTAATTATCCTATGGTTACTTATACTTTAGATTGAATAATCAGGTCTTTAAATATTTTCTTATTTATAAAAAGTAGAAACAACGACCAAAAAAATGGCATCAAAAACGTATTTCCATAAATATTTTATCAAAAATATACCGTATAGCTTCCAGCGGTCCATCGCTGTATTTCAAATCTGTGGTAGCCTTTTAATCTTAATTCAGTAAATTCTCGCAAAAGTCTGAAGAAATGCTGCGACGTGTATAGTTGTACCAATTCCTTCAAGGGTTCGGCGAAGTCTGAACTGGGTGTTATTTTTTCAGTAGGTAAGTATTCGTAGTGACGTAGATTTGCCGGCCCGCAGTCTTCCCAAGGCAGTGCTGCAACACAAACCACCGTTAATGAAATCTCTCAAGTAGTCAGAACAACATCGACAATTATTTGGAAGTCATTCAGGATTGTGAAATTTTTATTAGTAATTGAAATCATTTCATGTACCCAACAGAATCGCATCTACGATGGGTCGATTGGAAACACTTGATCCCTTATGCACCAATTGAGTATAAAAATATAAAATATTTAGACCAATTTTAGTCGAAAATAAGAAAGAATAACATTCAAAAATACATAAGCAAATAAAACTCACCGTCATTTTGAAGACAGCTTAAAAAGGTTTGATATTGGTTTCTGAGGAAGAAATCTTCGAGACTTATTTCGGAAGCACTCTCGATCTGCTGTTGTATTTTGAACTTTGTCCGCGGGGAGAGATACGTAGGTGTTATATACTGGTTGAATACTGATTGGAACTATAAAAATGCACATTAGGAAACAACAAATTTATAAAAAAAACAATCTTCACAGAAGTGATATGTTACGATTATAAAATGTAAAGTTTTAGTACAAATTTCAGAAGACTTAAAGTAACACTTGATGAATTCACTTGGTTTTTTTTTGTATTCAATTAATTTTCTTAGATAGTATTAACCGTTAATAGAAATTCTATTGTTTTAATACCTACTCGTCTACAAATAATATCTGGTATATGTTTTGTTCTTACATACATGTTCATTACATACATGTTCATTTTGTTCATACATACATGTTTTTTGTGTCAAACACACCTCTATTAGTATATTTATATTGGGTGCAAATATTGCACTAGGTGTATTACCTTGTCACTGCTGCTTGGCAAGCTTAGCAAAATAGTTAATACTGATTATTACTCACTTTTAGGGTGTTCACTGTCAATACTTGGTGGAAAGGCATTATATTAATAAAAACAATAATCCTTTGTACTTCATTCCACTTTATTTAATATGTCAGGACCGGTTTCGCTCATTGTGAGCATTGTCAACTGATCAGTTGACAATGCTCGCAATGAGCGAAACCGGTCCTGACATATTAAATAAAGTGGAATGAAGTACAAAGGATTATTGTTTTTATTAATACTGATTATTACTCCTAGATTATTTAGCGAACAGATATATGAAATTAGCAAGAGCTATCAGAACCGGAACATTTTTTCCATGAATCAATAGAAAGTGTAATATTTTACCAAATCACTATTAGAAGCTTGTCCGACATATTCATAGTTTGGTTCTACGGGGTTACGTGAGTCATCATCGGGTTCAGGCGGACCATGAAACCAGCCATTTATTGTCAGTCTCGGAAAATCGTAGGATTTCACTTCGGCAACCTTAAAAAATCGAAATAAACTGATAAAAAACGCATAATTTTCATAGCGATTTTTACTTTAAATCAAAGATTTTATAATTTTTTGATTGATTTATGAAAGATAATAAATGAATTTGGTACATTTCAAATACATACTTGGTGAAAAGAATCCGAGCAGACTTTAAAGAAAGCAAAAGTATTATTGCTCGGAAGCAACGATTTAACAATTCGGTTTGGTAAACCTTTACTATCTTTATTTAGAAATTGCAGCTCACCGCCCATCGACTGACTCCAACCTTTCTGTAAATAGACAAGAATCACACTTACATTTTTTTATTTTTGCTTAACACGGAATTCCGATTCAGAGACAGTGTGGGCAGAAGCCTGGTTATCGTTCATCCTTTAAAGATATCTTCAATTTTTAATGCGAAAAATATTTACTGATACTGGATGGTAAAACAATGGCTTTGTTCAATGTCGTACTCCTTTCGATGTATCTATTTTACCACAAGAGCATATCTGTTAGACAAAATGGTTATGTTAAAGGCAAGAAGAATATAAAAAAAAAACAAAATAAACAAACAAACAAACCTCAATTCTATTTCCACAGTCAATTTTTATTTTATTTTGTGTACCGCTTCCGGTATCAGCGGACGATCCGCTGACTTCGCTGGGTTTTTTTAATCTGTCATCAACGTCTTCCGTGATGTCAGTTTTTGCCGCTTCGCTATTGAACTTCTCACTTAAAAAGGTACTATCTTTATCGTCGGAATTACGTCTGAGATTTTCGTCACCCTTCGTTACCCTGTCATCTGAATCAGCTTTAATTGCTCTATAATCTACATCCCCTTTGGGGACTTTTTTATCACTATCGTCTTTAGAAAATTCACCCTCTTGAGTGTGAGTCTCACAGTCATCCTGTTTTAGAACTCTATCGTCTTTATCTTGGTGGGGCTTTCTCTCGTCGACGTCTTCTTTAGCTATGTCGGGGGCGCACGTCGGGTATTCGAGGATATTCCAAGGTGCTAAGTATAAAATGAAAGCGACCTTTCTGTCTGCGAGCAGGTCGTCGTGGACGAGGAGATGGTCACCGGGACCGTATAGAGCGCACGATGCGGATATGTGGGTGAGATTGAGATTTGTCACTCGAGCAACCTAGAAAAAATAGTGGAGAATACTATAGGGTAAGACATCAGTTAAACTCACAGAGTAGATTCACTTTTATTAAACTTATTTAAGGCGAACTGTTATGAATTTTGGAATCTCCTGTTTTGAAACCGTTAGTAAGTTTCATTATTTCAAGCGTTCTAATTAAACAAATCATAGGAAGTATAGAATTTCAGGTGATCGTCGCCAAAAAACATAACATGCTGTCATCTCAGAAAATAATTTTATAAATGCATACAGTGGAAGTCAAAAACTAGACAAGCAGTTTTAAGATTGTTGTAATGAGTAACTAATGCATCTTTGAAATTGGATAAGTTTTGTAAAAATGGATTAAACCCATATTCTTTCAATACACAAGTTTTTGGGTGTCAAGGTGTCGCAAAAATAATAATTTTGCTTTATCATCAATACAATGGCAAAATGAACAGACTGATTCTTATATTTTATATAATATCAGTAAACAGTACAAATCAGAGAGTAAATGACCTCTAATACAGTACATCTACTGTGTATTACACATGTCTGTAATAGTTTGGAATATTACCCATTTTAAAACATCGCCTTTCAGCAATTCATAGACGGCTTTGATACCACGCTGCCATGACAGATTAGCCAGATCAGTCGTCCGATGAAATTCGTAGAGGTCCATTTTTCTCCTGGACCAGTCTAAAGTATTCATATCATCTACTATGTTAAAGATGGCATCCGGGTCACTGAGGAAGTTGTCCAAAATGCATATTCGAAACGGATCAGCATGAAGGGTCAAGTCCGTAGCGGAGAAGCTTTCCTGCTTGGACCAGTGCGAGATGAAGTCCTTTTCTAGGTTCTCAGAAATCAAATTGGGGTTCATTTTAATCTCGGCGATGCGGAGTTCAGGCTTTTTCGATTGAACAATATTGGTGGTGAGATTGGAAGGACGGCTGGCTATGACCAAAGACGGAGAATCATCCTCGGCTTCGGAGTCATCAGAGCTGGAGCCGTCGGAACTTCCAGAATAAGAATAATCTGTGGGAATAAATAGGAGTAGTGATCTATGCAATATAATTGGAAAGCAAAGTGAATATTGTGCAAATATATGAAGATAATCTCACAGTTACTTTGTTTTCAACACGTATCAGCGCATTATAAGATATTATCATATCATTGATAGAATATGTATGGGTATAATGACAACGAGCGCCTAATTTAAGTTTCTTTCCTGTCATACATAGGCATATTTTTTTGGAATACCCACCTCCACGTATTCTTTTGGCTTCGGAAACACTCGCTTGATAGGATTCCACGTGACAAATAGAAGATCCGTCACTTAAATCATCAGAATCATCAGAAATCGTAATAACCGACGCCCGTCGTTTTGGCGCCTGCCTAGGTTTTAGCTCGGATTTTTTATCTATGTTTTCTACGTCACG
The DNA here is from genome assembly GCA_030503985.1 of Himalopsyche tibetana. Taxonomy (NCBI): domain Eukaryota; kingdom Metazoa; phylum Arthropoda; class Insecta; order Trichoptera; family Rhyacophilidae; genus Himalopsyche; species Himalopsyche tibetana. Next base: position 28,633,513 of record JAPJYX010000030.1, read on the forward strand.
ACTGAGCTCTGATTCCATTTTTTCATTCGGATTGACTGTTTGGTCGTTCATCTTTTCACTTTTGATATCACTCGCAGAATTTGGCTCGGTTTTATCGTCGTTTCCATCTCTTACAAAATGCGAGGAGACAGAGTCCTCATTGACATTTGTTTCTTCTTTATTTTCACTGTACGTATCCATTGTGAGTTATTAAGTTACCAATGTTTATAAATGGTAATACCGTAGACTGCTAAAGTCCGTGCATCGTATTTCAGCAGCTATCGGGTGTTTTGATAGTATAAACAGACTGACATTCTACTGCATAACCTCTCACTATTTGACACTTTAGCAAAGCGGTTTGGAAATTCATAGACAATAATAACAACAGACCATAGGCAAACCTGAATAAATAGATATGTTGATATTTTTTTTATAAAATTATAATTTTGTAAACATTTCAAAACTGATTTATATTACTTTTCAAAAGGGAAAAAATCATCATCAAAGAAAGAAGGTTCATCATTAGAGAACATGTAGGTACTTACTAAACTTATCTATATAATATAAACGTCACTATGTTTTCATAAAGTTTGATCAATACTTTTAAATAAGCTGTATTTGATGATTTTTCTTCATGTTTGAGTTATAAAACATTGAAATGAGTATGTATCGATCTGACTCGCTGAAATCTAATGATAGTTTAAATCATGAGAATGAAATTGATGCACTTAAAGCAGAATTTGAAAATGAAAAGAATTACAGGTATGTATATAAATATCATTATAAATAAATAATATATTGGTCAAAACGTGAAATGAGTCTTTATTTCATGAAGCAATATTTTAATAAAAACACGTACTTAATAGTCAAAATATGTTGTCATTATTCCATATTGTGCAATTTTACCTTATTTATGACGTATTCTTTATCTTTATTCATGCAATGTATTCAATTGTACACAAATCTTCAATTTCCAATTACAGTCAGTTCTCGACTCCCATCGACTCTCCATTTCGGTCCTAAGTTGACATTTTACAAACCAAATTGAACATTTTACTAAAAAAATTGGAACAATTTTTAAACTATTGGTAAATTTATTAACTAGGTCAGGGGTTATCAACCCCGTGCCCGCCAACTAATTTGGGCAAATCTTTAAATTTCTTGCAATTTGGTTTGTAAAATGTCCAATTTGGAGTGTAAAAACTGTATCAAAATCTTATCACAAGGGTGTGCAACCGTTTTTGCCCTAGGATCCACTTTTCAACTTAACTTAACATGATTCTTATAAGAAATTTTATTTAGTAGGGTTTTTCCCTTCTTTAAACCTAGAAATGTTTATTTTAAATGCGAAGTACATATAATTAGATACGTATATGCTTACAAAATAATTAATTTTTTGTATATTTTATATTTAAATCATATATTTTTTCGAAATTCACGGAAGCTTTTGGGATCGACCAAATTTTGCTTTGGGATCGACCGGTTGATCGCGATCTACCGGTTGGACACCCATGTCTTATCATAATACTAAAGTCCAAAATTTTCTCAAAGTTTGATCTTGCTTTGTCCATTCGACCACTTGGGTAAATATGATTTTTGAATAATTCACTTTGAAGTTAGCAATCTCGCCTTGATCCACCAGTAATAGTATGCTTGAGGTGTTAGGAGGTAAGTAAGTCACTTTTATGTTTGAATGGAACTCATCTGACCTTTGGGTTTGTAGAGAAGGCCTGGGGCATTGTCAAAAATCAATAAAATTTTCAAAGAAGCGTGGTTTTTATCATGGCATTTCTTTATTTCAGGAAGAAATAAATTAATGTTTTGTTCTTCGTAAATCTAAGCGGTCATAAGTCGAGGCGGTCGTAAGTTGAGAACCGATGTAATTTTTAAAAATATTGTTGCAAATAATAGTATAACTCTATAATATATTTAATGAATAATTTCAATACAACTTTTCAGGGATAACGCATTGTGGCGGAATACCGAACTAGAAAAGGCTATCGTTAAGCTTCAAGAGCATTTGCAAAAAGATGATTATGATTGGGAGCATGATGAAGAACTCGGAGCTGAAGCAAAGAGTGTTCAAGAACTTACAGATGAAATAAAAATATTGAGAGACTTATTACCCGAACTCAAAGAAAAGATCAAAAATGCGAAAGTATGCGGAAAAGGTTAGATAATCATAATTATCATCTTCTCTACTAGTCTTGTGGTGGTTTGCCTTTTAGGATTTACCTTGATGTAGCTCTATACATAGCAGTTTCATTCAAAATATCAGACAACACATCTCTGAATCTAGCTCGACTTTGTTAGTCTCACGCTGTCCTAATATCATATTTTGTGCATGCATGGCTATGCCCACAAATCAGTCATTAAAGGCAACCCCGCTTGATGTTCTTCAGAATGTGTGAGTCACACAATAATTAAAGCTTGACGTTAAAACGTTGCTGTACTTTTATTTTATAAATGTTTGAGAGTGACTTCACTCTATGAAATCGATAAGTTTGAATGCTATTAGGTCGTTTAATATTGCAAATTTATCCTTTGTTTGCAGATTGCAAAATGAAGCATGACAATCTAAATATAAATTTGGATGCAATGAATGAGGTGAAGTCAATAATTTTATATTTATTACATTCACATTTAAAATTGATAATAATCTACAGTTACCATGATAATAAAGATTCGAAACGTATTTCAAACCCTTTCAGAATGATCTCATGAAAACTGCCAAGCGCTTGGAAAGAATGAGAACTGACTTAAAAAGCGCATTGATCAGCAAAGAATGGAGTCTTGATAATGAATCAAAGGTAGTAATTTTAGAGCAAAGCTCAATAGCTTTTAAATTTGAATAGTTTAAAGTTTTGTATATTTCCATTTGTTTTATCATTAAAGACCCGGGGTTCAAGTACACGGATGAACTTGAACTGTACCCGTACAAGTTGTATTCATGCATACAAAATTTGAACGATTCATTTTGATATAGAAATTCCATCAAGCACCTCCAGCGGAAATCCTAAAAACAACATTTTGTATTTTACAGGGTTTTCAGAGAGTTTTAGATCAAAAAACTCACCTGCAAAATGCTTTGTATCATAATAATACGACACTGTCTGCAAGGAAGCATTCAGCAATTGATCGTTGGCAGTAAGTTCAAACCACCTCCATTTATCATCAAAAGTAGTAAGCGTACAAAGTGGAAACTGCTTAAAATGAAAAAATATTCTATCCCCAACAAAACGGTACATTGCTTCCTACATTTATTTGTTTTCTTTTAACGTGAATCGAAAAATTCATTCTTTTTATCCCAGAAATTCAAAACTAAATGCATCAGATGTCAAATTGTCTTTTTACAGTGCTATTATTTTAGCCAGTCTTACCACAATATATAACCTAGTATTTATAATATAAATGGCAATTTATAAAACAGTAATTAAATTTGAATTGTTTGAATTTTGTACTTTTCCATGAGTTTTGTCGCTAACGACCCGGGTTTCGCTTTTCGGCATCTTCAGGCATTCCAAGTGCACGGATGTACTTGAACTGACGCGTAGTAAACAGTTTGTATCGTTTATAAACAAAAATATAAGTAGATCACTAAGTTAAAAGGCTATTAAAATGTAAATTAGCGAAAATTTAATGTATACAATTTTCAATGGATTAAGTGGGTTTGTTATAATTATGGGGATTTTTTTGAATTTTTATGAAAATGATTTTTATGAAAATTTTATATTGGTAAAACTGCTAGAACCTTAAATATAAGAGTGGCTGAGCATTTAGCCGCTTTTCGCTTAAAAAAAGATACTTCCACCTTTGCCAATCATTCAATTCTTGAAAACCATACGTTTAATTTTGACTCAGGTATTGATTTGTTACATACTAACAGGGGCGAGTTTAAATTATTTTACCAAGAAATCTTAGAGATTAATAGAGCTCAGCTCAACAGTTTGCCAATTTTAAACGAGCAACTTTATTTACCAAATTCACTTGCTATCATTAAATATTAATTCAAAGGCTTAAAATTAATCAACTCATTAATAATAGGTCGGATAAAACCCTAGATTTATTTTGAATATTCCTATGTTATTATCTGGTCATTAATATTTTCAAAAAATCCCCATAATTATAACAAACCCACTTAATTCATTGAAACTTGTATACATTCAATTTTCGCTAATTTACATTTTAATAGCCTTTTAACTTAGTGATCTACTTATATTTTTGTATATAAACGATACAAACTGTTTACTACGCGTCAGTTCAAGTATATCCGTGCACTTGGAATGCCTGAAGATGCCGAAAAGCGAAACCCGGGTCGTTAGCGACAAAACTCATGGAAAAGTACAAAATTCAAACAATTCAAATTTGATATTGAAATTCCATCAAGCACCCTCAGTCGAAATACTTAATTATATCAAACAGTTATTACACAATATTTATGTGCCCTTTTGTTTACTTTTAGCATAATATATATTACCCAAAGATAGTTTTTTTGATATTGTGTTATGTTAAATGTGTTCCGCTGGATATTAAATATGGTTTCCTTTTTATAATCATTCAATGAAAACATATTTACTGTTTTCAAAACACTATTTTTTGTTTGCTTATAATTACTCCAGTTTAAAATGTTTTTAAAAAACATAATACTATGCATCCTTAAAAAATGGATATTAATTTATAAACTTTATAGCGAGTTAATACTGTCAATGAATAATAGTGGTCGGTATTTTGTTTTATTCATTCAACAGAAATGGAGGAATAACGAAGCCAAACCGTACTCTCGATCTCAAAAAAGGTCCTATAAAACAAACTGTGGCATGTGAAAAACTACCATTGCAGACCAAATCAGCAACACGGATCAAATCTATAGACGCCAAGAAATCAATTTAGTTATACAAATAGTGGTTCTAATAACCAGTTACAAATCGCAAAGAACACTCCCACTTCACAAGTAGTGACAATATTGATATAGTATTATCTTCATAAATTCATAAATATTTATCCTTGATAACATTTCACAATTTACCGTTTTCACATTATTCGTTTTTCTGCATGCTTCCTTTATTTTTCATAGTCTCCGGCCAAACACCCATAAGAAAAATGTAAAATAGTCCTTCAATAATCGTTCCCCGATTTGCCTATTTCCTCCATCTATCATTTAAATTAAGGGAGGGCAAATCTTTTGGGTGTCGGGCCGCATTGGGGATGAATGTTTGGCAGTGGGCCACATTAAAATAAAAAAACCGAAAAATTAAGTAGTCTTTAAAATTAGGAAGGCTGGATCATAAAACTTACAGACCTTCTCTGAATCAAAGATTGACCCTATGAAAAGTCATTCAATTTGGGAAGGTTTTTTTTTGCAGCTTAAAATGTTTTTTTTGATTACATATTTAATTTATACAATTTTTAAAATATCCAAGGGCCGGATCCGGCCATTCGCCCAAGCTTCATCTAAATATTATCGTATCTTCACAAATATTATCCTGATTTACCATATTTGTTGAATATTTCTCATTTCACTCACAAATAGTCTTGTTTCGCAACTCGTTTCGTGAATCTTTCTAACTCACAATTAAAGTTTTCCTCATAAAGAATGCTAGAAATCTAGCTAAGGAAAGTAAAGATAGTCTAAGGGTTATTTGTTAAAATAAATGTGGTCAACTGAAAATAAGCAACTTACTAGTACTAAGAAATTTTAAAAATATTTAAATTGTTCTATGATAAAAAAAAAGATTTTCCGCATTTTTCGTTTTTTTTATTATGGTCTCATGAAAAACGTAGAATCTGGTTTTCATTGTATCTGGTTACAAAATCGAGAGACCGAATCCCCGAATGTAAATTTATACTTACTATTTTTATTGAACAGCATGAATGTCTGTGATGTTTTAATTCCTTCCCATCTGCTAAATTTAACTCGTATCTGATCCTTAAAATAGGACTATAATATCTATTTATCCACATTTAAGGTCAATTCTAAGGTGTTCACTGTTAATTCTTGGTGGACAGGAATTATATTTAAAAAAAAATCTGAATGCAATTTTATAATTTATCCACATTGGATTTATCATTACAAGTTTTATGTATCTACCCAATTAAAAAAATTATAAACATTTTTATGTTAAAAAATCAATAATTATTTCTCGGATTATTTATCGAACGTTATAATGTCAAAATGTGTGTTATTATTAAGATGGTGAGTAATAATGTAATTGAAAAAATCAAATTTTTGAAGAAGCTTAGAAAGTCATATGAATTTTTGAAGCTGTAGCACTAGTGTTAATTTTGAGCCCCCTGACTGCGATGGCTGAGATTGCTATGTAGTGTCTCAATACACTTTTTATTTATCCAGCACAATATGAATATCCGCAAGGTCTAGCGGAGCACATGCGAGGCTTGAGGTGACCTTATATTTTTAAGAACCAAACATTCTTGTAACATTAATGTAACCTTTTTAAAATTGAAAGTCAGTAAATCAAATACGCATCAATTGAAAATAATTTTGCAATTGGTTTTTGGTGGATTGTTGGTTCATTTATTGTGGTCAAAATTATGTAGCAAAGCAATTAATTTAAGAAATATGTCAATGTAAAATCATTATTTTGACACAGTGAAACTAATTTTGTAGAATATGTAACAAAATATAAATATATTCATCAATCTGTTCACTCAAAATTGTAGAAATAAATAAAATTTTAGTCTGAATTATTTTATTATTTACCTTTGTTACATTGCGTAATCTATCCATCTAAAGATTCCGACAGTATCGATGGTCAATTATTATCGGTAGGATTAAGATGTTGTTAATATCAAATCAGTATTAAATAAATTCAACATCAATATGGTTCCCTGACTTGATGGTGATAAAAAATTGTAAACTCCAGTACATCTGCGGACTTGAATGCCCGAAGATGCCGAAAATATATGGGCTTATATTATATTTGCTATCTTTGAGGCCCCTAAGATTCAGCAAAAAAGCTTATGGAAGTGAACAGCATTAAAATGATTCAAATTTATTTTAATTTTTAATTTACTGTCAGACAGCAATATAAAAATTCCACCATCTATGATATTATTAATTAGAAAATAAAATAATACACATGTTTAAATACATTTCATAAAAATAATATTATACAATACAGGTAGGTAAATAAAAAAATCAATTATAGCAATCATAATAAATTATCAAAGCCTCCAGTGTGCGTTAAGCTTACTGTCTATTATACATGTAACTATATTAATAAAATTTATAAATCATTTTAATTACATTTTTTATATTTTAATTATAATAAGATATTTTTTATGTTAGATTCATTAAGCTACAGCAGAAAAAAATATTCGAAAATTGCAGTGTTTATTTTGTTTTATAATTGTGAACAATTATTTAATTTAGAATAAGAAGAAATTCTTTCCAGTTCAATATAGACTATAAGCTGTGGTGGACCTTCTATCATAGGGATATTTTTTTTTTGTCAAAGTAGTAAAAAGTGATTCAATATCAAAAGTATTACGAATACTAATGAACAAGAATATGCGATTCACTAGATTATTTATTGATTGTGAACGCCACAGCCGATGGGCTTAATTATTAAATTATTTTTTAAGCTTATTCTGATATATAAAGATAAATTATATATTTGTTGTAATACAGTAATTTTCGGCCAGTGTCATCAGAAGTCTTGCTGTTTATTACAATTCTGAAAAAAATAATTGAACAAATGATTATCTTCAAATGCGATCAGCGAGTTATGACCCTAGGTTATAGTAACAGTGCAATGGGGACAGTTATGAAACGGATTTCACAAAACAATGTAACTCATATTTAAATAGCAAAGTTTGATAGTTCTATTTACTTTCTTAGACTGCAATTTCAATACTGTGTAAAAATATGTTCAAAGAGATAATCGAGTGTATACATAAGTTAGAATAGAATCAGTGACATTTTACGGATATTGAGTTTTTAAACGTACACCAGAAAGTGTTCACCCAACGAAACCTAAATTTTTATATAAAATAATTAATTATGTATTTGGTATAACACAAACCTATTGACATGTTTTAACGATGGTATCGTCCTTGTGTGTAGGAGTCCCTTGTTTTTTTCTGTGCTCACATCGAAAGTTTCACCTAAAAAGAATACAAAATAAATCTGATACCATATATCTTATACTCAACTAGATTTTTTCCTATATTTTCCTTAAACTTCACGAATATGTAATATTATTTACTCACCGGGATGTTGACTTTCTAAGATGTATTTTGTATGATTCATTTTTCCCCCAAAGTAGAGAGGTAAAATGGCTCCTGGCATTTTTGTCTCTCTTGCGGACGTAGAGAAAGTGATGTAAATAATCCTCTGCATTAAAGCGGCTCCTTCGCTACACATGGCGTTCACTTCATCACATTTTTGTTCGCATGAGCTAAAATATTTCAGAAACCCTTGTGAAACATGTTACTGATTGTAATATTGTAACTTTGCAATACTTACTTATTGATATGAATGTTTTATGATTACTCATGACTATAGCAAATTAAACAGTGGAGTTAGGTAGTTCTGAAGCTTCTGACTACATTTTCACAATACTTTTCTATCAAAGATTAAGATCTCTAGATTCTCGGAGGTAAGGAGGAGTATGGTAAAGTATATTAGTCTATGAGGTACAGTATAGACAGAGGAGCCCCGTGGTATGTCCATAATACCACTCTCCGTGCCAACCTAAATATCGAAACCGTAAAGAAACACATCTTGAAACTGTCAAAGAAATTTTACAGCCCCTTGACTGAACATCCTAATTCTCTAATCGAGGGACTTATACAGGATTACATTCAATATCCTCACACTAATCACTCGAGATCCATGAGCGACTTACAACACACCTTCATACAATCACGCCGGCTAGCCCGGCTATGGTATCGCCCTGGATAGACTACGGAGTAGTTGAAAAAGATGTCCTGAAGCAGAAGGACTACAGTCCGTCTGGGATCCCACCCGTTTGATCTCCTCTCGAGGTTAATTAATAAACAAAAAGAGGGACGAGTTTTATACAACTCAAACTCATACTTACACCTATCACATGAAAAAAGATTGATTGATTTTATATAAAAATAAACCCATAAAATATCATCGCATATCAACCCAGCTTGAAATATATATACAACTGCACCAGAATAACTCTATTGCTAGCCCCACATTAAAGCAGCTCGAGATTATTTACATTTAAATTTACTTCCATATTAGTGCTAGTGCAAACCTGAGGTTACAAATTCATTCATTCTACAAACCTTGTTCACCAAATTTGTACATGCAATACTTTGCTTAATAGAGGCTACACAGAGTTTTTCACATCTTCCTCTCTGCTCTTGTAGAGCGGGAAGATGTTTTTCTCTAAAAATTGTTTAATTGTACTGTCGCGATTGGTTACTTCAACTGCGGCCAACAGATACATCACTTTGTTTACTTCAATTATTCAACACACCAGACAAACTTATTCTCAGAAATCACAACCTACTTCAAAGCACCGCAGATGAAAGGGATAAGGGGCTGACGCTCGACATCCCCCCCACGGAAGAAATATAAGTCAAAGTATAGACAGAAGAGCTTACCCGTTCTTTAGATTTCGTTTGTAAAAGCTGGGGCATGGGGTAGGAATACACATGTGAGATCCTCGAGTGTTGATACAAATATTTGTTATTCCATCGCAAGAGTTTTGATTCAGCATGCATTCGTCCACATCTAAAGGAATAATAACAAGTGATTCGTATGAAAAATAAAGCGTATCATCTTTTCTTGTAGATAATAATAAATAAATTGATACTTTTTTACTTATATTATGTGAAAAGATAATAATGATCTAAATTTTACCAATGCATGTCCCCGACGATAGACTGAAGCCACCCGGGCAATCGTTATCGACTGGTAATAAGGTGTCCTCGAGATTTTCATACGAATTAACATACAAGTAATCGTCACTTTTGGCAGCAGCGTTTTCACTGATTTTATTTTGTTCCGTTTCATCGATTCCGTCAAAAATTTCCTCAACCGAGGAGTCACCGTCTTTTCTCTGTAATTTATCTTCCTCTTCCTCGTGACCTAATTGAATTAAAACAGTTCCAATGTAAATATACTAGAAGAAAAATATTTATGCTCAGTGTGGCTTATAATTTTTTGTTTAGTCTTTCAATTTGGCGTCTTACCGTCCCAATTAGAAGCGTGCTTAGAGAAACGTTGTTTATTTTTAGCGTCCGTGTAATCTCCGTATTCGTCACGGTCAACGGGGGAGAGAGACTTTTGACTCCTGGCAGAAACACCGTAGTCGTAATCATTGTCAACCTCATATTTGTGAGGTCTACGTTTTCTTTTGATCATTCTCGACTCTTCTTCATTTCTCTTCGGCGAAATTCTCGTGAGCAGAATGTTTTCTATGTCATCGTCCGGCATCGAGGGTCTCGCGGGCGAAGGGTTTTTTGGATATCTTGGTGTTGCAGGAGGACGCGGTAAGGGTCTCGCGCCCTCGTAATATTTTCTCGGATTCAATGATGATAAATCTAGAAACGAGTTTGAATTGAATAAATGTGCATTTTCGATAACATCTCTATTGCTAGGTTGCTATTATTATTTTACAGTAAAAGATTCAAAGATTCAGAAGGAATCAAAAAATATTAAAAATTGAGATACACAAATTTTTTAAAAATTGTGCTTGAATTGCTGTTTTAAGTTAATGACGTGATCGGGTTATTGACTTACCTCTAGTGCATGTTCTTTGATCTGCCGCAAGGCTCAACGGAGAAGGGCAGGCACATTTGTAAGATCCGGGAATATTAAAGCAGTCATGAGAGCACTCGTGGGAGTTTTGGATACACTCGTTTATATCTACAAGATGGTTAATATATTATTATAAGACCATTTTATTTTATCATTGAATGTCTTAATATGGTATGGTGGACTACAGTATTATGTGAAAAACACAAATGTCAGATTTACCTAAGCACCGCTGGCCCATTCCGTTTGACATATAGCCGCGTTGACACAGACAAACATAGCTTCCGATAACATTTTCACACATCTGCGTTGAATGACATCCGTTAGTAGGAGCTTCGCATTCATTTATGTCTAGAGAAAACAGAAAACACCTATTGTACATATTCTATATTTATCAGTAGCGTAGGGTAGGTGTTGATTTTAGATTAAGTGTATATCAAAAAGTTTAAAATATACAATGTTTATACATCAATTTTATTCTTCGCTTTTGAGAGATGGATTATTCAATTATGTTGTCGTAAAAGATGCCCTTCAGCATTAGCTTGATAATTATTATTTTTTACATTGAAACCGGGGCATTACATTACATTGAAACATTGGAAATTGGGGCAAGCGTTGTTTAATAACCATAATTATAGTCAACTTCATCTCAGAACTTCTGTTTGAAAATGAAGCGATTATTCAAAATATCTTGAACACTGTTAGTCATTATAAGGTAAAATAAAAATACAAATATTGAAAATAAATACCTAATAAAATATATTAGGTATACCAAAATAAAAATTTACTTCGAAGTGACGAAAGAAAGTACTCTCAATAAGTTTGAGACTGAGATAAACATGGCTCACTGTTACTTAAAAGGTTGCCTTTAGAAGTTAAAGCTGTGAACAAAAACATTAGTTCACTCATCGTCTGGGATGATTTATCTTACGTATTCACTTGTAGAGGTTGTTTCACCATGTGGCCGTAATTCCAGTTGGTTGCCTTGCGTGATACACTTATGGTAATATCGCAACCATAAAACAACAGTAAGATTAAATGAAAAAGTCAATTTTAAGATAAGTATGCCAATCGATTGCTGAAAGGCATAACGAAACATTTATTTTAATTTAAAATAAATGCTCCAGAGAATATTTTTGTTTTGCATATACAGTAAAACCCCCATTTATGCGATCTTCGGGATCGTATAATCGGGGATAGTGTAATTGGGGGTGTGAATCTCATACAAAATTAGGGATTTGGGGTTTTCCGCGGAAAATGCAAAACTAAGATTTCTCTTCATTTTTGCAAAAAAAATATATTGACGAAATATTTGGTGACTAAGTGACAAAATGCAAAGCGCGCGAAAAATCCCGCATACGTCAGACGCCAGCTATGTGTTGAATACACAGACGCTAGTCAACATTTGACTGTATGCGAAGTTTTGCGGCGTGGTCAATCTTTTGCACTTTCAGGTAAATACATATTACTAAAAACTTTTTGCTTTATCTATGACATCAAATTAATTTTAAATCTTTAAAAAACTTTACTGACTGCGCGATTTATTATTATATTAAAATATTTTTTCAGTCATGCAAAAAAACGGAATTAAAATAAAAAGAAAACGCATTTCTATCGAAGAAAAATATACCATTTTAGAAAAACTTAGCAGAGGCGTAAGAGCTTACATTATTTCCAAAGAATTTTATATAAATGAATCTACAATTCGATCGATTAAAAGAAATGAATGTAAAATAATCAGTGGGTGTCTATCAGTTCATCTGAAAATATGGATAGAAGATTGTAATAAAAGATATATTCCTCTTAGTGTCCGAATTATAAAACACAAAGCATTAAAAATATATGCATATTTGAAACAAGGAGAGACTGATGATTCAAATTTAGCTTTTGAAAATCATTTCGAATTAAAGCAAGTAATGGCTGGTTTAACCGATTTTTCAATCTATTTTCCCTGCGCAGCATTAAAATAAGCGGCGAACGTGCATCTGCCGATGACGAAGGTGCAGAAAAATTTACACATAAATTATTGATGATGAAGGCTACACACCCGACCAAGTATTCAATGCTGACGAAACAAGCCATGATTGGAAAAAAAATGCCAGAACGCACATTTATTTCCAAAACCGTTAAATCTGCACCTGGATTCAAAGTTGCCAAAGACAGAATAACTGTTCTCCTTTGCAGTAATGCATCGGGCAGTTATATAACGAAACCAATGGTTGTCAGTCATTTTTTAAGCCCACGAGCAATGAAAGGAATCGATAAGTCTAATTTGCCCGTTTACTGGAGGGCAAATAAAAAAGCGTGGATTACGGGAATTTGATTTCGCGATTGGTTTTTTAACTGCTTTGTTCCAGAAATGGAAAAATTCCCTTTTAGAAAAAATATTGCTTTCAAAATATTATTACTTATTGATAATGCTCCTGGCCATTCTACGGATCTTTAAAATCCATCATTGGAACCGAATATTTTCTGACAGTGAATGATGTATGCTTATTTGTATTTTTTTTATTTTAATCCTAAATTAAGTACTCGATATAATTCGATGTATGTACTATTTCAATAAAATTATGCTAGATTATTACATAAAGATAGTGTAAAATATAAATAAAATAAAACAAGTTAAAAAAAACTACATATGTATTTCTTTTCTCGCGGCGCACATATGTCATTGTATAAATAAAACCAAAAAAAGTTTTCAAAATCAGTTGCAGTTTTTCACCATGAGTAAATAGTATGCACATAACATTAAATTCTCTGATTTAAATTTCCATTAGAAAATATAGATTAGAGTTGAGCTCCCCTGCTGCAGCCGCCCAGGCGGACAGCAGCAACGAACGTAGCAATGGAATGCGACCGTACAATTGGGGGATTTGCGGCGAATATTTCTAGCCAGCGCATAATTCGGGGTAGTGTAATTGGGGGTTCCACTGTATTGATATTACCCTGTAACTTTAAAGCATCAGCGAGATTAGTAGAATTACTAAAAACCTTACTATTATCTTTTATCATAAACTATAAAAGACACTAAAATAAAACCATAAATAACTATGTATATAAAAAGTACGACAAAAACCTTAATGTACAATTGTCTTGAAACTAGTATTTTCAATCTATCCCACTGTTGTTTTAAGGTAGCGATATACTACCGTCTACAAATGTAGTTTAAATGATATATAGCTTCATGTTCTAGAGTTATAGAATGTGTGGTGCACACCTAGCACACCTAGCCCTTGGTATTTACCGTATTTTCCACACTGATTTATCTAGTAGCTAAAACACTCGTTAATGTCTTCATATATAATTTGAGAAAAATAAGACAACATACCGTTGCCATGCCTGTACTTAACTGTACTAAAATATACTTAACCCTTTTAGCTACGGAGTGCCAAGCAGCTGGTGAGGCAAGAGTGTACCATCAATTGTAATCTTTGGCATACCATAGAAGTGTGATGCTTACCGTGTAATCACTAAGGCAAAAAGGGTTTGTAGAAATACTTATATTGGTACTATTTTTATAATGTGGAATAAAATTAATATAAACGAAGAATCACCTTGGCATTCTTTCTTGGCGATATTGAAAATAAATCCAATGGGGCAGCCCGTCTCTGTGGATGAACTACCTTCACTATAATCAAAACAAACAGTATGGATTTCAAGCTTCATAAATGGTCAAATTTAATAGGTCACTAATTTTATGGTTATTATTGTAAAACATCTGTCGCACATAATCACAATGGTCATATTTTATTTTATTGAACAAAAGAAAGATTTTGAAAGATTCTTAGCCTTTTAAATAACACTTGGGTATATAGTTTCATAAAAATAATTCCTTATGCATTTAAAATGTGTCAAATTACAAATTTCTTCTAGGTAACGTATCTTCAAAACTTAACCCTCCAGAGACGAGAGCTTTTTTACGATAAAAAAAATATTTTCTAAGCCATATTGAAGTCACGGATAACTTTTATTCCTATCCAAAATTTAAAAAAAAAAAAACGCAAAGTCGTTGTATAGAAACCCCGCATGACTATATGGTCATGCTCATCCTTTTATTACCGTGTAATATTGAGTACGGACAAAAGTGACCGTATGGGCTTGCAAACATTTGGGGTTGAAATATAGCTAAATGTGATTTTTTTAAAAATATTTACAATTTGACCTCTTTAGATCAACATAATTTCAAAACAAATATATTAGCAAAATAACTGTAAATAATTTAATGTTTTTATAAAAAAATATCTAACAGTTTCAAAAAGTAAATTAAAAAAAACGGAAATTCAAAAAATCACATGTGCTTTTGGAGACCGTTCCTGTTCTTACGGCTGATGACCTACTGTAGTCCGTACCCTTCTTAACCAAATATGAGCAAAAGCAACGATATTCAGGTAGAAAAAGTATGAATAGTGGGATCAATAGACAACGGTGTTTTGTGTGACCATATGGTGACGCTCGTCCTTGGAGGGTTAATAAAAAAATATTTAAAAAAAATAATAGTCAAACAGTTTATTCGGATTTAAAAAAATACGATAAACGATATAAATATCTAAAATTTCAATCTTATCTTTATGAGAAATCAATTGATTTTAATGAAATCGGTGAACTGATTGGTGCTATTATAAATGGACATCATAACAGAGTATATTTTGGTGAGCTTAAAGAGTTAAATGACCTATAACAACAGACGTTGTGGTATGAATTTTTTTTTTTTTTTTAACCATGTCCGCTCCCAATGTGGAGCATATGGACTCCTAATGGAGTTTATCTCAACAGAAGTGTTTCTACGAGAACTGCTTGTTACTCAGTTGCTCAACCTCTCTTTTTCCAAAGAGAGTAGGGATAGAAGGATAGGGCTAGGACAGGATTAGTGGTAAGCTAATCGCTCTCAATACGCCCCGTTTATAGGATAGGATGGGTGAGAGGGGGGAATTCAAGACATCACATACATCCATGCCTTTGAACAGAAATTCATAAATCGATTGAAAAATCAATTTATTAAACTGTCCGTACCGGGATTTGAACCCGGGCCCTCCGTAGCCGAAGCCAACAACGTTAACCACTCGACCACACAGGCGGCAAATAGCAAATAGGCGGCAAATAAGTATGAAATAGCTTTATTAATTTCGTGACCACAATTTAGAGCAGGCATGGGCAACCTTTCCTAGGTCTGTTTCTGTCTCCGAGTCAAGGGCCGGATCAAATTATTAAACATAATAAAGTAATATTAAATTAAATAAAACACGTTGCTATTTCTTATATGGTGGTGATCATGAACTAGTAGAATGGATCTATTGCAAGTGCCCGTCTCATCTCCATTATTTAATCCCTCCCTGGAACTATTAATTTCTTTCTCTAATACTTCGCCAAGATGAATCAGGGCCGGACAAAATAGCTCGGCGGGCCGGTGGTTGCCCATATATGATTTAGAGCATACATTATTTTAGAATAATGAAAAATTACCTGGAACCGGACGTGTCAAATGGAGAGTCCGGTATGGAGCCATCTATTATGATGTCCATCAAAACATCACCGGAATGTGTCATTCCGCGATTTTTATGATAAAAATGCACCTGCTCTCCTGTAAAAGAGTTGTGGAAAATCACTGTATTGTTTGGCAAACAACGTATGTCCTAACTTACCAATTTTTATAAGTGAATAAAATATATTACTGCTGCCAGTATAATACTCATTTCTTTACTGAACTACTTTTATATAATTGGAATGACTTGATTAATATTATGTCTGAATATAGACAACAGAAATTGTACTGAACGCTCACCGGTAGCAAATTGAATTTCTGAGTCTTCATCGTCGGCAGGGCTCATCATTCGCAGTCGTCCTGGTGGTACTGGTTTTTTGTAATTGTCTAATCGATTGCCTTGCATTGAAATCGGTGACACCATAAATGTCATATAAGGCAAATAGTTCTCCTACAAATGTTTTTAAAAATGTATTCGTCTTTCTGTATGTCTTCTTTATGTTCTTTTGAAAACCTTATGTGTATTAACAACCTCGGTAACACAACTCAAGCTTTACAAATATCAATTATGTTTAAATAATGCCATTTGTTTCCAATCATTAAATGATTTTATAGTTACCGTAAAGATGTAACCAAATCAATTTAACAGTTTGATGAGAGATTCTCATTCATGCAAGTGTGAGGAAATGTTCAATATATTCTTAACCATCCAAATTCACAATTGGAGCCATCTTCGAAGGGAACAATCATAAATTTTATCAAAAATATATTATGTTCGATAATACATTTCCAAAATTGAAACATCTGGCCTGTTGGCCAAGTGATTAGTCAATATAAAAAACAGCAACAATTAAAATCGCATGTCGCATTAATTTTGAGTAAAAAAGTTGTTTGATTGTTTTATCTTTTGTTAGGTTTGTCAGAATATTTCAGCAAGACAACGCCGGTCTACATTATTGGAAATGACGACTGATATATTCCAGCAGCGTAGCCACCTCGTAGCAGTGCCATGAAATGGCCAATGAGGGCCCAATGAAAAAAGGGGCCCATATTTCCACATACTCAATGTCGTTGATTTGCCGCAAGAAGTCATTAAGTGGCAATTTGGTAAAAACTGAGCTGTATTAACAATGTACTTATTTCTTCATTTTGCATAAACTCACAAACTTGCAAGTGCTTAAACATCAACCAATATTGTCAAATGATATACCTTTAAAATTATCATGTTGTATTTCATGCATATATAAGAAAGAAATACATCATAAACAAGCTTATCTAATTCTTCCAAAATACATTTTAATGACTTCTTGTATCAAATTTGACGATATTACAAATTGTCTAGCACGATGTTTGCATGAGGGCCTCAAATTTCACTGATAATTCTCATCTTTTGCACCCATAATCCCTTTTCATCTATAATCTTTGTATAGAAAATATATTTTATCACTACATGAGCATGTTTACTTAGTTTCAAATAACTTTTCAACCTGGCTGAGGAGAAAACAAATTCATAAAATTGAGTGGAAGCAATGGAACAATAAATATAAATGTCTTCATACCTCTTTAGATATAACATCGTTGACAGATGTCTGCACCACCCGTTGTCCGTGCCGATCCAAAATGTCTGTTTCCAAATATTTGGAACGTAACGGTTGACCGTTTAATTTTCCAGAAATGTATAACAATGCTTTATTTTTGTCGCCTTTCCTGTATACGTCATTTGCACTCATAAAAGCTTTGTTGCAATACTGAAGAGTATCTAAGCATTTTTCAATCTGTAAATAATGATGTTTTAATAAATCGTGTAAAATTTCTACTGACTTTTGATAAATATTTTTAAATGTTTTTAGAAACAAGCTACATATTTCAGTCATGTCTTTTTTTTCAACTTTTTGATCAAATATTTCACTTATTTAAAATTGAATTGAATGTACTGAGTGAAAATAAATTGTGTTAATCCAGAGTTGATTTAAGCATAGACAGATAACAGTGAGAATAAGAAAGAGATGTCACGAACCAGAACATTTGCTCCCATGCACGGTTTTCCGCCATTTAATGGAGATGGTGTGTTGCAATCTCTAGTTCGCTTCATTTGTCCCACCCCACATGATGCCGAACACGGACTCCAAGGTTTCCAGGGACCCCAACCCCCGTCGACTAATAAAAAGTACAGTCTATTAAATCCACATTTTTTTTTATCCTGCGCCAATTAAATATTTCAACATAAATTATTTTAAAAACAGTCGTAGGTGAGTTGATCAACTTTCCTTTTCACAGAGGGTTTAGGTTTATGTTTGAAAAACAGACCGAGTTTTAATTAAGGAGAACGTTCATTGCACTAACCCTGGCATTCCCCTTGAGTGCACGGCACTACTTCTCTTCTCGATCCCAGACAAGTATCAGCGGGTCCATCGCACATCCTCACTCTTACCTGTGTTCCCTTTCCACAAGTCACTGAGCACTTACTCCATGCAGACCAAGGTAACCTGTTTGACGAGATAAATTAGTTGACTTTTTTTACTAAGAGACACTTTTTTACTAAAGGATGCTAATTATATGAAGTCCTCTTATACTTTGTTTAAGAATATTTGTAAAAATAAATATATATTTTTCTGCTTAAGAAAATAGGGGCTGAAATTGGATTTGTGTAGAAAATACCTTAATTTTTTTAAATGAATGCATGAATTCTCCAATCACAAGCCCTGCACTGTATGTAGATGGCTATGGAATAATATTACAAGGAATGTCTTTATCAACTGACACGTTTTTTTACACCAGGATTTAATCAATTACATAAATATTTGTAAAAAAAATATTTTCACTGTCTCAGAATCTGAATTTTTCGCTCAAATCTAATTATACATTATATGATTTTGACTTGAAGTAACATATTTGGAAATCAAATCACAATTATTGTAGATTAGTAACTTCCATTTAAACAAATTGATCAATCGAATATATAAATCAATCTCACCACTCAGAACAATTCGATCCTTGACAGGGCTCCTGCTGACCATCACTTCCGGTGCAGCGTGCTCCGCCATGAAACGGGGCAGGCTTAGAGCAACTTCTGTAGCGACGCTTCGAGCCTGTTCCGCATTTTACTGAACACGTTGTCCATTCGCTCCAATCGCTCCAACCACCATCGATCTAAAAGTAATTGTTATTGTTTTCTATAATGTTTACTTTGATAAAATGTATTTTCAGTACTGTCATGAATTGATTTGCATTTCAGGTAACATACCTTACAAGGCGCCACAAAACACTCCCTGCTTTCGTTGTGATTCCCTCGACACGATTTCTTATCTAAAAGTTCTTCTGGTATTTTAGGGTTGACTTTCAGGGTATCCGTTTTTTCATCAGCGTGGTTATTGAGGTTTCCCACGTCCGTATCTGGAATGATTAATATTTATTTTCAAATGCAACAGTACTACGTTGAAAATTACATCGCAGGTAATTCAATTCGGACAGGAAATGTCACTCATACTTTAAACTAAACATAACTATTTCAAATGAAAAATTTAATAAAAATCGAAAAATAAAATAGATGATGGCATAAAAGAATTTTAACATGAAAGAAGGAACATGACTCATAACGGAAGAGATAGCATGACAATTGAAAACAAACTTCCAGATTCACTAGGATGAATGGATAGAAAATTTTTCAAGTACAAATTTCCGATACCGGAAAATGGTAAATAATTCATCAAATTACCTTATTTTTAATTATAATTTTGTACATATCTGATTTTTTACGTTGTGATTTAATATTATAGTTAGCCGAAACGTCATTTTACTTTTAGGATTTTTAAAAAATATATTTTTTGTAATTTAAATTGAATATTTTTTGAATTTTTCGGGTCCTATGGTGCAGCGGTTAGCGTTGTGGGATTCCATGCCGGATCTCACGGGTTCGAGTCCCAGTACGAACAGCATTTTTTCGATTGATTCATGTTCGAAGGCATGGGTGTTTGTGATGTCTAAAAATTCCCTCACTCTTTCCAAACTGGGCGTAGCGAAAGCAATTAGTTAACCACTAGTTCTAGTCTTATCCTTCTATCCCTACTACTCTCTTTGAAAAAAAAGAGAGGTTAGGCGACTGAGTAACAACAGTTCTCGTAGATAAACTTCTGTTGAGATACCTCCATTAGGAGGCCATATGCATCACAAGGATTAAAAAAATATATTAAAAAACAATATACAAGCAATTGAGAGTGCCGTTATTACTGGTAAATTTTCTGATTTACTAATATTTACCAATGGTCAATTTTCGTTGATTTACTGGTAATGCAAGGCCTAGTATAGACACATAGACATAAGATGAATAGTGAAAACGAATTTATAAACTTTACAGATAATATATCTCATCTTAAATCAGATAATAAATTTAATAAGAATAAGAGATTCTAAAAAAAATTATAAATCTAAAAAGCTAGGGCGACTTAGTTGACAATCTTGTGTATTACCATTGATAGATACCGGAGTGGAGTTATTCGTTATGGGTAAGTCAGAATTATTGATTCCGGTGATAGCTTTGAGATCTCCGTAAAAGTGGCATTCCCGGGTCCTAAAGCTTTTTCCATTACCACAGCTCATGCTGCACTCGCTCCACTTACTCCAAGGACTCCATTCAGCCGGGACTGTTATTGAAAAAAAAATTACAACAGCTAATCTTATCACGCACGTAACTGACATACAGTAAGAAAGCTTTTATCTGCGTTGAAAATTTGATGATTTCAACAAAGTAATGATTTACTGTGAGTTATGGAAAATTTACTTTTGAAGATGTGAATGTATACTTTTAGTGAAATATTAATGATCGAAAATTTATTAATAAATGCCTTTCTTTGTTCATCTATTTAATAGTTATTTTGCTTATATACTTATATAAGATTTTAATTTTCTGTGGATAAGTATGAAGCACTTATAAAGACCAAACTTGAACATAATTAACTATATCATTAAAGTACATAATCAAAAGGAAGAGGAAAGAACACTAGAATTTTTTAAAATTATTCATATTAAATTGAAAAAGTTTCTCACTGAGTACTTTCACATTGAATTGTTTCTCTACAGTGCCAGCTTTGTTTTGAGCGTTGCATACGTATTTGCCGGCGTCTTCCAAATTGGCATCCATCACGCTTAAATATCTTCTGTCTAGTGATATATGCAGTGAACCTCTTGAATTAAAGTTTTGAACTCGATAGCCATCCTAATAAAATACCGAGAAAATGTACAGACTTGCTACACTCGTTTTTCTCAAAAGAAGGCAGTAGTTGCGATTGTACTAATCACTTTTAACCTTTTGAGTAGGGTATCACTGTATTGCTGTGATCGAGTGTCACATCCTCAATTATCAATCGCCATTCTCAGATTTGTAATAGAATACCCATTATTTCTTCACAGTGGATATACATTACTCTTATTATTTGTTTCAAATGGACATTTTTTTTGGAAAAGGTTAATATTTGAGAACATATCTATAGTAATATAATATTATTATTCCCAGATAATGGACAATAGTAGAAATATTTGATATAATATTCAAGAAACCTTATTTAAGATAACTCAACACTCAAAGATTAAAGAAGTTACTATTATAATAGATAGATGATACCTTAAGCCAAATTATATCAGGCTCAGGATGGGCGACAGCATTGCATGTTAGCTGAAATCCTCTTCTTATTTTTACAGAGACTGTTCCGTTCGCATCTACAATACTTTGTTTATCATCCGAGGGATCTTCGATTATAGCTGGCATTTCGATGACTTCCACTGTGTAGAGGACCTCTGTCATTCCAATAATATTGCTCGCAATGCATGAATAGTTGCCATTATTTGCAACGGTTACGTTCCTTATAACCTGGAATCGAAAAAGTTTCTTTTGTATAATAATATGATTGAATAATTTCAATTTCTCACTGACCTTCATTCGTTTTTGAAAATAAGTAGATGGCTGGTAAAGATACTTAGATATTTTTAATGTTGTCCACCGTTTTATATAGGTTTGATGTTTAATAAAATCTTTAAAACTAAACTGAACTATGTATATATTAATTATATAATATAAATACCAATGTGCTGTTATCTTCCTTTATTGTGATTCCTGGATGCATTCCCGAAAATATCTCCGTGTAAGGATGCTTAAGCCACCTCACAGTCGGTTTTGGATTACCATTCACGGGGCACTCCAGGTACACGTCTTGTCCTTTGGTGGCTGATAAAAATAAACTTTGATCTCGTTGCTGTTCAACGAATGGACTCACTGTAAAGAAGACATTGTATGTTTTATGTTCCTCGAATATAACTAGAGTCAACTAATATTACATTTTTATTATAAGAGAACTGCTACCATTCTATCATTATTCAGAAACGGATTTTAGCTGAAAGGAAATGTAACTTTCTTAAAATTCCGTGTCTCTTAATTTTATTGAAATGAAAATATTATGTATAAATTTGATCAAAAAGACCAGGTAATAAGACTGCGCACGCATAAGATAAGAAAGCATAAACTGGGACTAATTACTTACTGTAAACATCTAATAAGAAATCCATTTTGTCTTCTCCGACACTATTTCTGGCCACACAAGTGTAGTTGCCGGCGTGTCCCATGGATACTTTTTTGACATGTAGCACTTGGCCCTCTTCATGGGTCATCATATTGGAGTCGTAGAATCCCATATATTTTCTGTCTTTGAACCAGTAAATTAATGGCATGGGATTTCCGTACGTTTTGCAATTGAACGTTATAGGTTGCCCCGCCAAAGTTTCCGCTTGCTTCCATTTTCCTTTTTTTACATTAGGCTGAAGAATGGCGTCGATGTTGTTTGGTGTTTCGTTAAATATTATATCAGGAGGCACTGCAAAGATGGGTATCATTTTGTTTCATGTTTTATTATATATTGCAAAATAGCTCCGGAGACTACACTATAACATTATATTATAAAAAGAATACGTATGTAATTTGTTACGTTTTGTTTAGTAACTGTATAATTATTATAATCTCATTCGATATTGTTACATTATTTTATGGATTCAGAATTAAGGACGTGCCGACTATAGGATGTAATTTTTAATTAGCTGACGTGCTGCATAGCCTGGAGTTGGATAATTCTGGTTCAACGGTTGTTATGAAAAAACTTTTAATCCAGTATAATAAATGTAATATGAAGAACAGAAATAAGAATTCACGTTATGTTATTTCATGACTGGGAAAATCTTTTTAAAACTCCAAGGCTATAAAGAAATTGATGATTCAACACATGTAGGTAATGAATATTTACCTAAAACATCAATGTCCAAGTCGAACTCTTCAGTACCGGCCTTGTTTTTAGCCAAACATGTGTATTTTCCTGAGTCCCTTACTTTTATTTCTGAAAAATTATATTCTGTCGTGTTTATAGAACCGGAATCGTTGATCACGAGCCCCATCCCGTTTCTGATCCAAATAAGTGAGGGCTGAGGATTTCCATGTGAATTACATCTTATGGTTGTATTCGAATTTTCCTGAAATCATTAATAATTATTCAATTGAATAGAGCCAGGTGGAGCCATGTCGGGATTGGACAGTTTAACAGTTTAACAGGTTAACTGCGATTGAAACTCGGAGCCGGGCCGTGCTTTTGTAAGAAATTTATTTTTTGGTAACATATTGGAAATTGTTTTTTTACAACCTACATATGTATATTATAAAACCATATTTTATTGGAAATTAAAAATTCAAACAAATATGTTGACCGATATCAAACATCGTTAAGTCTATGGAAAGTCAAACTGTAAAAAATGTGGTTTTATCATACCTTAGAATAAAAATGAATGAAATATGTGAAATATTATAATATTATCGAATCTTAGAGGTGGCTATAAAAAGGCCTAAAAGCATTCCTTTAATAGAACATCTAAAAAATGCAAATTTATTTTGGACTGCAGTAATTTAGAAAAAAATATAGGTAACTTTAGGAACATTAAAAAGTAATTTTCTTGAATTTGCGGAGCCAAGGCTGGCTCGTTTCATATGCGAAGTGCATGGTGAGACGGTGCGTAACCAATTGATATCAGTCAACATTGATGTCACCTTCGGGAAAGGTTTGGGAGACAAATGTTTTAGTAAGCCTTGGGCTTAGTTAAAAGATAACTGGTGAAATATAAGCATAGATTTAGTTCCATAACAATGTCATAATTCTAATAGTAATTTAAATTAATATCTCACAAAGCAAGCAAAATCAGAGAGGTATTTTTATCAATGCTTTCTTCGATTGTCAAATATGTTTTCTTGTATAATTCAATAATATGTATTGGTAGAAGAAATGAGGATGAATTTATGTATTTTCACAGTAGCTGTTGGCTTACCTTCACCGAAACGTTTCCTGTGGCATCGATCATTTCTTCAGTACCGTTAGCAAACACAGTGACAGTCGGCATGGTCGGAGACTCCAGAACCGTGACATTGAATTTTTTGATAGCAAAACCTGCTTTGTTTGTGGCGTTGCAAGCAAAAAATCCACCAGATGAATTAGTAGCTTTATAAGTTTTCAGAAGTCTTCCGTCGCCGATGATCGCCCAGTCCGGAGCAAATCTGTAAATCGTATCAAACACGATTGAAGCATGCACTCTGACCAAAGTTAATACGGGTAAACAATGTCAGCAAAAAAATATTCCAAAATTGAATGTATTAAGTTTTTCATTTCTTTTTTGAAATGGAATAATTTCATCTGTTACAGAAAAAGGAAGATTTAATGATTATTCAAACAAACATTATTAAGCCTTCAAGGATTCCCTTATTACATTTATATTATGTAAGTAGTATCATTAATAACCAATTTCTGCACTTAACTGATTCCTCAATTTTGATACTCTTCTATATTTCAATTATCATGTTTCTATAATTGTTTTAAAATAAAATTACGTAATCAATCTTTTGAATTCGATAATTATGTTTTCTTTTGTTTATTTTGTCACTGTGGAGCAGCGTTAACGGCGACTACTATTAATAAAGCAATGGTTATTTAATATATTAATAAACGATTACCCACTTTCCCGTCCACACAATATCCGGCTTTGGAAATCCTTTTGCATAACAGTCCAGCTTCATCGCTTGCCCGATTCTCACTTCAAAATTTTCTTGCTCCGGTCCGTCAATCTTAGGAATAGCTTAACAAAACGAAGAATCCATTAGTTTTTTTTATTTTAAAATATGATCAATCATAAAAATATGGTAAAGAAATAATACCTGATACGTGCACTGTGAACTTTTTGGTCGCTTGGCCCAATGGATTCGTCGCAACACAAATATGCTCACCGGCATGATGTGTTTTAACATAGTTTCGTTTAAGCATAGGTGAAACCTCTCCGACAACTGTCAAATCTTTCATCCATTGCACCTGAATTGAACATATATCAAATCAGTATATATCAACCAAATTTGAAGGCCCTGTTTTTTGAATAACTAAAACTATTTTCAAAATATTACGAGTTTTATATAGTATATGCCATTCTGAGACCCCTAAGATTGAAGGCCCTGATCACGTGCCTCATGCCCTTATGGGGTAATGTCCCAGCGGTCATAAGAGGCTGCAAGCTGTGTTTTCTTATTATCCCGTTTTTGTCAGGATAGGCTTTCGGTACAAATCCGGTAATCCAATGCTGCTTTGGTGAATTAACTATAGGAAGTTAAAGAGACCGAAAGAGCAACCTGCACTAGGAAGGGTGCAGGTTTTTTTTCTGGGTACACTTTTCTTTCCAGAACCCAATATTTGGCTTGTGAAATTATATAATATACGACATCGTATAAGCGGATACCCGGCTACGAAAGATGACTGTACAATTGCAAGGCCAGAAAGAAGCTGTCTCCAACAATCACATATTGTGTATCGCCACATACAATGTCCGTAACATGCCCAAGGCCGAGAAAGACCGCCACACCACCCGTATCTTGCGGAACTACGGTTATTCTAGTTATTCTGGTGAGCGAGAGGCACTGAAAAGGCTCGATAACGGTCAAGTACAATTAATAGGATGAACTCAGCAGGACTAAGGGATGCTGACATGTCATGGGAGGAAGCAAAGCAATAAGCGAGAGACAGGGAATCATGGAAGTGCCGGGTGGTGACCATATCCTCCATATAGGAACCAAATATGGTCAAAGAAGAAGGAAGAATAAGCGGATATGAATGTGATAACAATATAGTTATTTTCAGCACAATAATGACATGATTTGTTATTTTTGATGGACTTAATCTAACAACGTTACCATTATGTATAAGTAATGATTTGCAATAACTGTAGCCTTCCAGAATATTCCTTTGGATTAATGCAACAAAATAGTGAAAAATACTTACATCAGCTTCTGGGTTTGCATCTACATTACAAACCAGTTTCATCGGGTCTCCTTCCAATAGATGCAGTAGTTCCTTATCGTCGGTGAAATCAACAAATGCCGGTGGCCAATGAACAGTCAATTTTATAATCGCCGACACTTTCCCGACGTCATTTGTTGCCAAACAGGAGTATTCGGATGCATTGTGACGAGAGACATTCACAAAAGTCAATGTCAGCTGGTTATTGTTGTCAATTAAATCTAGTCCCTATAATAACACAAATCAAATGTTGTATACTATGTTATATACATTCCGGGTGTTGAGTGGGAAAAATTAACAAATATATTTTAACTAGAAAAGGAAGCAGTGGTAAGTTTTGTTTGCTTTTTCCTTGTAGATGTCCCCATAGCAAGAAAGGTTTTCCTGAATACTTCTGCTCACACATCTCTTTCTTTCTCATTTTTCATTATAAAACTCATTTTTTGCAAATTTTTACATTCCTTGATCAATTTGGAGGAATATTGCATGCATTTTGATACAAATGTGTCGAAATTGAGTCTAAATTCACAAATTACACAGTTTGCATTCTATTTGATATTCTGTTGTGAAATTTTACTGTGACTTATGGATTTTTGCAACTATTTCAACTAAGCCGTTGATGTTGAAATATATTTTGGTTAATTGTATAATATATAAAAATAACTAGTAAATATAATAAAATAAATACACACAAAATATTATCATCTGAGATTGGTTGATTATTATGATAACACACAAATTTATAAAACTTGCAGATGTGAATTATCACAACCAAAAAAATACCTTTTTGCTAAGGATAAATAATAATTGAATAATAATGTAGCATTTCGCTGTTTTTTTAAATGCATACTAAACAAAGCAAAGATTTAAGCACCCAAGCTCAATAATTTAAAAGTTTGTATATTCCAAAATTACCTTATACCATTGAATATTTGGTAACACCAGAGTAGATTTTAAGGGGCATTCCAAAATTGCATCAGTTCCTTCGGCTGCGACAACTGTTTTTGAATGTTCCTCAGTCTCCATCAATGTCGGGGGTGCTATAAATTCATACCAATAATTATCAACAAGACGTGAACATGCCTCTTTCTAGATAAAATATTTTTGAAATACACGTAAATGTGGGAAGTCAATTCTTACACTCGTGAGCTTGGCATGTTTGTCTAGAATTCTTTAATATAAATATTTAATTTTCACATAATTTATCGTAAAGATACTGAAATAAATATACAATTTAATATATAACTTTTTATATTCTTTGGAAGGTTGTTAGTTCTCTTGCGACGTAGTTACACAATAATAAAAAAGGTGAAATTTTTAAGTGTTTTTATTATATTATACCTATGACTTTTAGTGTATAATCAATTTCTAAAGATCCTTCCGTGTTTGCAGCCTGACATGTGTATTTACCGCTCAAATCTTCAGTGACATGTCGTAATGTTAAAGTACCATCTGCTTGGACTCTCACATGCATATCTGAAATAGTACAACGGCTTGAATGAAAATATAAATGCATTTCACTGCAGTTCGATCAATCAATTGATCACCAATATGTTCTGGCTCTGGATAATTTTATTCTCTCACCGTTTATAATATACTTTCCATCGTGGAGCCACGTAACGTATGGTGTGGGATTTCCGCTGGCTTTGCAAGGAATATTGAATTCCTCTTCACCGTTCAACAGTTGAATGTTCACTGGGAGGTCACTCGGTAGTATGTCAGGGGGTTCTAGATCAAATTGAGCATTTTCAAAATGTTTTCATTGTCAAATCAACTATTAACAAGATAAAACTCTGTACTTATAATAGTGATAGAAAATATCTATTCCATAACATTAATAGAAAACCATTCAATTACTCATTCTATAAGAGTGCTGAAAGCAGACCAGTAGTTCAATGTGGATCACATGGCTTCCTAATGGAGGTATCTCGACAGAACTATTTTTCTACGAGAACTGTTTTTTACGCAGTTGTTCAACCTCTATTTTTTTAAGAGAGACGAAGGGTAGGGGTAAGACAGAACTAGTGGTGAACTAATCGCTCTCTTAAAGTTCTGTTATTTTAGGATTAGAATGGTGGGAGGTAATTTTTTGACATCACCAACACCCATTGATCAAATAAATGCTGTTTGCACTGGTACTCAAACCGGTGACATTCGTCACGGACGCCGGCGACATTGGCATCCGTGGCATGGACACAAACAAAATTACTTATTGCTTACTGCGTTTCACAGCTCTAAGTCGTTAGGCTTTCAACATTTTGTATGCACCTTATGGAATGAGCGTAGCAGAACAGTCCTCATATTCATTTTTATTAAATTAACTTATTAACCTCATCCACGAATTATTATATTATTGTAACAAGCCATAATAAATGTTGCTGTACGTACCGTGCATTTCAACATAAAACATTTTCTGTGTGATGCCGACACTATTTTCGGCTTCGCAAATAAATTTACCAGAACTATTTCTCGACACATGTGTAATGTTGAGGCGTCCAGAATCATTCAATCTGCAATTACACATAAAGGGTTGCAATATTGAAGATTACTTGGTAACAATGGGCGTAGATAATTAATGTTTCAAATTTGTTATTTTGTGCTATCTTAAAAACTCTATAATAATTATAATACTATAATGTATACACTAGCATCGTTACATCTTTATTGTTTACTAATGTCCTGTGCAGTGACGTTCCTAGGCTATGTGCCGCCCCTAGGCAGAGTTTATGCTAGCGCCCTTAGTATTTTTCGAAATAAAAATATAAAATGCATACAGCCATAAGTGTCATTTTTTTAAAATTATTTCTCATTATTCTAAGAATATATATACAAATACAGAAAATCGAATCCCCTACTCATCTGAGTAATCATTTTTTTCAAATATGTCAATTAAGTGCTTTTATGACCCAGGACATTTCCGCTTAAACTTATGATTGCTTTTTTCAAAACTCAAAACTGCAGTGAAGGTTTTGCGATAAATTTAACTAATGTATACCAATTGGTCATAATATTATTACCTTTTAATTTTTTTTTTTTTTTTTATCAAATACACTGAAGCGTCATATTTATTCCATAGTAAGTTCGTGTATCACAAAATATTTGGACATTTTAAAAAAAAAAATCTGTAATCATTTGCCGCTCCTTAAGACTTGCCGCCCCTAGGCAACTGCCTACTTGCATATGCCCACAGAACGTCCCTGGTCCTGTGCTACAGTGGAGGATATATACTGTACACCAGCTGGTTAAATCAAATATTCTTCCATCAGGTAAAGTAATAAAATGTTTATAGTAATATTGTAATTACTAATTCGGTGAACGCAGGAATATGTCATAGGATAAAAAATATGGATGCAAAAATGGGATAAATGGTATCAGTATATGGAATTGCACAGAGAGTCTGATTCCATATACCCTGGGTGAAGTTTACGTCTACAGCACTGCTCGTATCTGCGCGTAGAGATGAGAAATATAATTGCATTTCAATTTCTTGTATGAGACTTACATTACATTGGTTCCGTTTTCAACTATTTTTTGTCCATCAACACTCCAAACTATAACAGGTTTTGGAAATCCGATAGCGTGACAATCTAATACCACCGCTGCACCCTCTTTGGCTTGGAAAGTTTCCGTTTCTTTGGGGTATATTGATGGCGGTACTGAAAATGAAATTATGACAAATTTTTCAGTAGTTTGCAATGTTGATCTGTTAAATATTATTTCGTTTAACAATAAACATTTTTTTGTAATAAATGATTTTTAAATTATTCTATGATTCTTACCAAATACCAAAACGAGATACTCCTGACTCGTATTTCCGGCTTTGTTTATCGCTTCACATTGATAAACTCCTGAATCTGTTAAATTTGCCACGAACCTGAACAGAATTTAAGCATTCATCAAAATCCGTACACAAAATATACATTTTCAACCATTTAGTATCAGAATAAAAATATATGTGCAAAAAATATGATGAAATTAATTATTTAGGAAAAAATTTACATAAGCAAGAAATTTCTCTTTGAGAGAACTGCATTTCAAAAATTTAATTTGTTTCTATTAATAAGTAATTTACTTCAATATTTTTGGTGCTTTGTTCAGAATGAATCGTGTGGAATTTTTGTACCTATTAAAAACTGCCATTACAATGTAAATTACTATTTATTTGATAAATCATCAATTTGTATTTAAAAAATGGAGAAAAATTTAAAGGAGTTAGAATCGAAAGTAAGTCCTTTCCCAATAAAGACAACCAAATTTAATATTATTAATTAATTGATTTGGCATTTACTTGGTAGAACTCCATTATAATAGGGTAAAAATATCAAAGTATTTTAGTTCTACAGTTTTTAATATTTTTTATGAGTTGATAGCTATTTCGGCTTTCGCCATCGTCAGAACTATATAATGTTCTTAATTTTATAGCGTCTAAATAGAAGAAATAAAATTTGTCATATTCATTCCATGTGTAATTTAACGTCATCACCGATAAATATTTAAATACAGTTGTAAATTTTACCTCAGAGTGTATTCAGAGTCGATCTGCTTTTTATCTGACATTGTTAAAGGTTGTTTGTTAAAATGCCACGAGACTTGCGGAGCTGGAACTGCATAAACTGAACAAGGCAACACCACCAATTGCCCTTCAATTGTCTGCATCACTGCATCTTTCGCTTCATTCGTGAGCACAGGCTTTACTGGATGGATTGAGAATTTTTTTTTTATTAAAATTCATAATAAAATAATATATTACATAAATATACCTAATTTGATATAGTTTTATCAGTTAATTTATAAAAAAATTCAATCAGTACCCATCACTGCAACCGTATAGTTTTTAACAACGCTCCCCATAGGATTGCTGGCGTTGCATGTGTAAAGTCCAGAATCAGTTATCTTCGCATCTTTTATTCCCAAATTGCTGCTGTCATCAGTATACCTGGAATCGTATTGAACCAGATTTGATTAATTTTGTATGTAAAATGCTCAGGTAAGTACACGCATTACAGGTGAATATATTCATAAATTTTACTACCCAATAGTAATGCACTCTAAACATGTCTGTCTGGACTCCATTTATTATAATATTCTTGCATCAATTTTTACTCGTCCATTTTAAAATAACCAATTGTTCAACAGCTGTTTATATTAACCTAATATTTCTTGGAATAAATTCAAATCCTACATAGTATCAGTGTAGACAACTGGAATGCCTTCCTTCCACCAGGTTATCAGCGGTCTTGGATTTCCTTCAACTTCACAAGATAACACAATATCCATTCCTTTTTCGGTTTCTATAGGACCGTCCACCTCCTCATCGTAATCGCCATACACCATGTCAAACCTCGGAGGCTCTGTAATGACAATAAAAAGTTTGTCTGAGTGGGTGTTTGTAAGATGTCCTCGATTTCCCCTCCCCCTCCTCCTGCCAAGCCGCGCTGTCACTTTTTATTCATACTTAAAACATATTTTTCCAATATACACTGTTACTTATGATTTTCCTCGATTTCCTCTCCTCCTCCCCCTCCCCCTCACCAGCCTCGATGTCGCCATTTTTTATTCCTACCTTTTCGATGACGTCATTATATACTATTATTTGATGGAACATATCAAATAGCTGAAAAATTGAATTCTCATACAAAAAAAGCACCTTGGTCTGGATTCGAAACACGGTCCTTGAATTATGAGTTGAGCGCTTTACCACTCGGGTAAACAAACAACTGTCAAATACGATAAAATAACATTATATATATTGAATTACGTTCGAATTTTTAAACTTTTGTTTTTTATTTGAAGCAAAACATATATGTTCTAATTTTCGCACGTAGATTTAATTTCGCTCTACCCAAAAGGCAGAGCGCCAGATTCGTAAGCTGATGGTCAGTGGTTCGAGTCTAACCTTAAACGTTTTTTTTTGGGTTTATAACTTTTTTTTTAAACACAGTACATCTTGATCGTATGAAAATAATAAAATCCGATTGATAATCGTGATAAGTTTTTCAAAAAATAAATACCTATATATTAATATTCGATAAAATAATCACAATTAAAAAATTTACAACGTCTATTTCTGCTACTACGAAAAATGGTTGTTAGCAAACTTAAACATTATTCCAAAAATTCAATAATTTACGAAATTTCTGCTACTAAGAAAAATGGTTGTTAGCAAACTTAAAAGTTATTCCAAAATATAATAATTTACGAAATTTCGGCTACTACGAAAAATGGTTGTGAGCAAACTTAAACATTATTCCAAATATTAAATAATTTACGAAATTTCTGCTACTACGAAAAATGGTTGTTAGCAAACTCAAACATTATTTCAAATATTAAATAATTTACGAAATTTCTGCTTCTACTAAAAATGGTTGTAAGCAAACTTGAACATTATTCCAAATATTAAATAATTTACGAAATTTCTGCTCCTACGAAAAATGGTTGTTAGCAAACTTGAAAATTATTCCAAAAATTAAATAATTTACGAAATTTCGGCTACTACGAAAAATGATTGTTAGCAAACTTGGACATTATTTCAAATATTAAATAATTTACGAAATTTCTGCTTCTACGAAAAATGGTTGTTAGCAAACTTGAACATTATTCCAAAAATTAAATAATTTACGAAATTTCTACTCCTACGAAAAATGGTTGTTAGCAAACTTGAACATTATTCCAAATATTAAATAATTTACGAAATTTCTGCTCCTAAGAAAAATGGTTGTTAGCAAACTTGAACATTATTCCAAAAATTCAATAATTTACGAAATTTCTGCTACTACGAAAAATGGTTGTTAGCAAACTTGAACATTATTCCAAAAATTAAATAATTTACGAAATTTCGGCTACTACGAAAAATGGTTGTTAGCAAACTTAAACATTATTTCAAATATTAAATATTTTACGAAATTTCTACTCTTACGAAAAATGGTTGTTAGCAAACATGAACATTATTCTAAATATTAAATAATTTACGAAATTTCGGCTACTACGAAAAATGGTTGTTAGCAAACTTAAACATTATTTCAAATATTAAATATTTTACAAAATTTCTACTCCTACGAAAAATGGTTGTTAGCAAACTTGAACATTATTCCAAATATTAAATAATTTACGAAATTTCTGCTCCTAAGAAAAATGGTTGTTAGCAAACTTGAACATTATTCCAAAAATTCAATAATTTACGAAATTTCTGCTACTACGAAAAATGGTTGTTAGCAAACTTGAACATTATTCCAAATATTAAATAATTTACTAAATTTCTGCTCCTACGAAAAATGGTTGTTAGCAAACTTGAACTTTATTCCAAAAATTCAATAATTTACGATATTTCGGCTACTACGACAAATGGTTGTTAGCAAACTTAAACATTATTTCAAATATTAAATATTTTACAAAATTTCTACTCCTACGAAAAATGGTTGTTAGCAAACTTGAACATTATTCCAAATATTAAATAATTTACGAAATTTCGGCTACTACGAAAAATGGTTGTTAGCAAACTTAAACATTATTTCAAATCACTTTTAAGGTGTTCACTGTCAATACTTGGTGGAATGGCATTATAATAAAAATAATAAAACATTTTTAGTACTTTTTCCACATAAAATTTATTAGATCAGGACCGGTTTCGCTCATCGCGAGCATTATCAACTTTATTCCGAAAATTCAATAATTTACGATATTTCGGCTATTACGAAAAATGGTTGTTAGCAAACTTAAACTTTATTCCAAAAATTAAATAATTTACGATATTTCGGCTACTACGAAAAATGGTTGTTAGCAAACTTAAACATTATTTCAAATATTAAATATTTTACGAAATTTCTACTCCTACGAAAAATGGTTGTTAGCAAACATGAACATTATTCTTAATATTAAATAATTTACGAAATTTCGGCTACTACGAAAAATGGTTGTTAGCAAACTTAAACATTATTTCAAATCACTTTTAAGGTGTTCACTGTCAATACTTGGTGGAATGGCATTATAATAAAAATAATAAAACATTTTTAGTACTTTTTTCACATAAAATTTATTAGATCAGGACCGGTTTCGCTCATCGCGAGCATTATCAACTGATAATGCTCGCGATGAGCGAAACCGGTCCTGATCTAATAAATTTTATGTGGAAAAAGTACTAAAAATGTTTTATTATTTTTATTATTTCAAATATTAAATATTTTACAAAATTTCTACTCCTACGAAAAATGGTTGTTAGCAAACTTGAACATTATTCCACATATTAAATAATTTACTAAATTTCTGCTCCTACGAAAAATGGTTGTTAGCAAACTTAAACATTATTCCAAAAATTGAATATTTTACGAAATTTATGCTTCTACGAAAAATGGTTGTTAGCAAACTTGAACATTATTCCAAAAATTAAATAATTTACGAAATTTCTACTCCTACGAAAAATGGTTGTTAGCAAACTTGAACATTATTCCAAATATTAAATAATTTACGAAATTTCTGCTACTAAGAAAAATGGTTGTTAGCAAACTTAAAAGTTATTCCAAAATATAATAATTTACGAAATTTCGGCTACTACGAAAAATGGTTGTGAGCAAACTTAAACATTATTCCAAATATTAAATAATTTACGAAATTTCTGCTAACTATAAAAATAAAATAGAATAAATAAAAATTAAATGAAATAAAATAAAATAAAATAAAATAAAATAAAATAAAATAAAATAAAATAAAATAAAATAAAATAAAATAAAATAAAATAAAATAAAATAAAATAAAATAAAATAAAATAAAATAAAATAAAATAAAATAAAATAAAATAAAATACCATAAAATAAAATAACATAAAGTAAAATTAAAATTAATACTATGCAACAAAAATCTCACGTTGCTGGGCAACGGGCTTACAGCTAGTTACATTTTAATATCTTTACAAACCTTACAAAAACTTTAAATTAAAAAAGATATTTTAAAACTACAATCAAAATGTCAAAATTCTTGATGGGTAACATAAATCATTGCAATGTAGCGGCATCTATGAACATTCTTGAGGTAAATAAGATTGAATCCCACGACGCAGCTGTATTTATATTGTGACAAAAAAAAAACAATGAAAATGTCATCCTCATAATTACATACTAGATGAACTGGAATTTACTTCCTAAATCTTCCATTCTAATAAGAAACAAAATATCAAAGTATTGAATTCACTGGCGTCAAAAATATATTACACAATTATGGTAGTTAATTACTAAAATTATAATAATGTAAGACTATTGTTATTAATGTAGACTAATGGCTATTGTTACTTAAAGTATTATTACCATGAACCACCATAGTAAAATTATGGGTATCAACACCAACAATGTTCTCCGCAACACAAGTATATACACCCTGGTTTTCTGCAATTACATTATCGATTTTCAAGAAGATGTTTTGATGGATGTCTTCTTTCATTACTGAGTTTTCGGGTGCCGTAGACTCCTCTGAGTAGTCAACTTCATTATCGACTGATAAACCCAAATCAAGTTTGATGCCATCTTTTTGCCAGTACAATGTAGGGCGAGGTTTTCCTCTTACTGTCCTGTAAAATTGTAGTTATGTGAGCGGGTTTTGAGTAAATATCTTATAAATTGTAATAAAACATCCAAGTTTTTGCTAGTAAATGGTGCACCTACTCCAAAAGCGATGTGTGTAATAAAATATTTAACACTTCTTAGTCGGGCGCTTCAAAAAATAGACTCAAGCCTGTAGCGGGCGTTTTTTAGTGATTAGCGCACAAATATATTACATTCTTAAAATCAACACAACTTCTAAACCAAACGATATTTTCGATTGAAATTTAAAAACAAATCATACGTGACATCTAATCATTAAAAATAAAATTAGAACATTTCGATATCATCATAATTTCACTATGTTTCAAAGCTGAATATAACACCTGTTATCAATTTAGTAGATAGCACTCCGCATGTTATAAATATTAAATATTCAAAACATTCTATATAACAAAATAGCATATTTATCAATATTTTATAATTATATGAATAATTATAATATATAATCGCCATTCCTACAACTTGACTACCACTGGAAGTGTAAAATCTAATGCCGTAAAAATTACAGCGTAATTACACCCTTATAATCTAGCAAAGAATTAGGACTAATGATAATTAGTTGCGGCATTTTATTTAACGCCGACAAACAAACCCGTGATATTATGTGTCCCGCAAACAAGCGACGATATAAAAAAAACATATTATGCCGTGATCCGCATTCTACCGACAATACGCTAAAAACGACTTTTGCCGTGATCCGCATTCTACGTACAATCAGCTAAAAACGACTTTGGTCGTGGCCCGCCTAAGAAGTGTTAATATAAACAAGAAAAAAATAGTTTGGCTTAATTTAAAGGTAACACAGAATTTTTTTCATTCCTGTACAAAATAAAAAAAGTACCTGCAATTCAGTTCTAGTTTTTGTCCTTCTTTGATAATGACTGATTCATTCAACTTTTCAATCATAGGTGGTTCTAAAACAAAAAATATCAAGAATACAATACTATTCAAGAAATTTTAAAACACTAGTCTTTTAACCACTTACCTGCCAGCGGGAAATATTCGATCTAGGCCACCATGCCATCGGTTTTGGAACCATTTGAAATTGTATAAAAACGATTTGACTTATATAATTTGTTGTCTCAACACATAATAAATATTTATTTTTAGTCAATATTATGTTCAAAAAATGAAAACTCTTTATTAACTATCGACTGTTTGTTCTGAGTTGTCACAATATATAATATAAACTTATATTTATTATTAATAGACTTTGAAAAATATAATATATTATTGCATTTGACAACCCTGAATCTGTTTAAAAAATTCACTTCACAGATTATAGTTTCAATTTTTCTTACGAGGCATTGTGAAAAATACCTTCATATACTATTTGTGTATGTCGTGTATAAAGATCGACAGGTAGCCCTTGCAACATCTGTTGAATTTATTCAAAAATAATATCGATAAACTAAGATCATTTTAAATGTTTAGCCATTATTGGGTTCATTAATAAATGCCACTAGCACAATAAATTTTAGATATTAAAAAAATAATTATTTTCCACGAGAAAACATTGCAACACACTGGCACGTCGCTGGTGTATGGAGTTAATAAGCATGTGACGCATTGGCGAGTCGTTGGCGTGCTAGTGGCGAAGTAAGGTAACATATTTTTAAAAAAATTAGGAAATAGTACAAAGAATACTTTTTGTTTTTTTTTCAATTTTTTATAATTCCTTTTCGCCAAGAATTGGTGGTTACACCTTACTGGAGACATCTTAAAACGCTTTAATAAGGTAATTTATCCAATCCTGTTGATTTCTCTCCTGTATTGTAAAAATATTTCTACGACACCAAATTGAAAAGAGAAAGATTATTAAAGTATACCTAGACCAGTAATGTTTAGATACATCGTATCATTGATGGCATCATAAGAGTTAACAGCAGAACATAAATAAGTTCCTCGGTCAAGTAAATTCACATTTTTAAGCATCAATATGGCTCCATCCTCCTTAACTCTCTCCTCGTCCAGAATCTCAACAGAGTCATGATACCAGCTCACTTTTGGCTTTGGACTGCCGCCAACATTGCAGGGGATCGATATGGATTCATATATATCAACTGTTTGATCTGAAATAATGTAAATACTATTTATTGCAACCTTGTGTTCTTGAAAAATGAGTTGGGATGTATATTCTTCTTTTTCTTTGACCATATTCATTCCCTACACGGAGCAAACGGTCACCACACGGTGCCTGTCTCCCTGCTATTATGTTTGCTTCCTCCAGTGACATGCCGGCATCTGTCAGTTCCGCCGAGTACATCCTGCGGAGAGTTCCCATAAACAGGGTCGAGTCTCTCTGGAGGCAACCGCAGCACATATATATTTATATAACTAATTTATCAGATCTATCAAAACTTTAATTCAATACAAATCTTTTTATAAAACGATAACTTTTAATCCGATTGATTGTTGTTATGTGAAAATTTTAAGATAAGAATTCAATACGAAAATCTCACTCACTTAGTAATTTATTGGCAAACGTTAATTTGCTCCACACTGTCACAAGAATCTTACTAATATCAACTCCAAATTGGTTTTCAGCTCTGCATTTGTAGGATCCGTCATCCACAGGGTTTATGTTGTGTATCACAAGTCTATCTGTCGAATCCACCTGTAAGAGAAAGAGTACAAATTAAAATTATTTCAGTAACTAGATACCGTTGGATAATATGATACACCTACTTGAGAATGAATATCAGAAGAATCAATGATATATCATTATATTTCAAATACAGAGATCAATCAAATTTTTCTCGCATAATATTATCTGTCTCAGTATTATTTGTTTTTGTTTTATTAAGATAACTTTACCGATATTCGATCATTCTCTCCATTTTGTTTATCAATTGAAGAGCCGTCGGGTAATATCCATGCAATCGTAGGTTTGGGAATTCCGTTAGTCGGACATTCAATGGTAATGCTACTTTTTTCCTCTGCCAGTAATTTTTCCTTCAGGGGTATTATCGAAGGCGCTTCCATATACTTAGAGTGAACTATGGCAGATGCTGAAATTTTTTAAATCACAATGTTTGCTATATGGTTTTACCAGTGAAAATACAGTAAACTGTTCATACAGATTACAAAGTAAATACAAATAGTAGCAATATTTAGTTTTGAAGAAATATAATATTTGAGACTTCAATAAGAGTAAATGAACCGACTAAAAGTGAAAGACATCAGTTCTAAATAATAGTATAACAGAATTACTCACCAAATTCATTTTCCCCCCTATAGCCGTTGCAAATATAATTTCCCTCATTTTCTCGAGATGAGTTTGTGATATCTATCAATAATTTCAATCCTAACTTATTTCCAGTGATTTCACGCTGTTCGTGTACATTATGGATTTGAGAAATATCTTTGTTTGAAATATTTAGGGCATCATTTGAGAATACCCAGTTGCCAAGAGTAGTGCCATCGATGATGCACGAAAAACTAAAAGAATCTCCTTTTACATATTCCATGATTTCTGGAAACGCTTCAACTTTGATGGGATCCAAAACATTTATAATGCTCTCAATTTGTGAAAAGCCGGCTGAAAAATAATAACATACCATTTAAAAAAATTGTGAATGTCTTAACTAATTTTTAACACCAATAATTAAATTCTCTGGGGATCTCCCCATTGGATAATTAAAATGCACCTTTATTTTGCGCGACACACGTGTAAGTTCCTTCATTTTGATATGAAGCTACGAATTGGTATTCATAAGATGTAGCCATTCCTTGATTGCTCAACGCTAATGCTCCGACGTCGTCCTGTTGTTGGGTTCCTGTAAAAACATTCATTATGTTAACAATTACTGAAAACAATTTTGATGTAATTAGATTCCACATATTGGCTAAAGGAAATTGTCATAGACTTTTAAAAAGTTACCGTTCAGTTCACTCTAAATATTTGGGTATCATAGATCAAAATAAAACATGCCAATCACTGTCAGCTCACCTCTAAAATTACTTTTAGGCGTAAAGTAAATATTGACATTCGATACTCTGAGTCCGCTTTCAACGAGACAGTTCAAATTTATCGTCTCCCCTGGTACCGCAGTTATCATTTCAGGGCTCATCGATGTTTTCGGAATAGAACCTACAAATTAAAAAATATGAAAACTTCAATCATACTTTTATTACTTATATGGTTAAAAAAGAATATTTAGTATTGAATCGTGTAAATCAGGGCCATAACATAGATAACATTTTTTGTATCAGCGATTCAGTGTTGAAACGAAATCTATTTGTGAGCAGAGTTGACTTAATAAATAATATTTTACCCGCTACGATAACATTTACATCGGCAATCGAGTGGCCGGCTTTATTTGAAGCTTTGCAAATGTATTTCCCTTCCGAGCTTTCATCAATGTCAGCTATGAAATGTTCCACAATGGCGCTCTGTCTAAAAAAATATGATATTCATCTATTACCATAACTAATTAAATGAAAATTGTAATTAATTTTATGAAATTAAAAAAAATTAAATGTATCTCAAGTCCAAAGTAATAATGTAAAAAATTGCTTACATGTGCTCTTGTTTCTTTTCAATAAGTACACCGTTCCTAAACCACCAAACACTTATAGGAACGAGACTTTCGATTTTGCATTGAAGAGTGATCGATTCGTGTATATTTGCTGTCAACTGTAAATTGAGTTTTGAAATGCATGTCAGTAAAATTATTTTATTTAGTATAGTGTTGAATATTTTAAAAAATATAAACAAATTAAGATGCCTTATTTCTTACCTCGTTCGGTAGACTTATAAATGGTTTTTCTAAAAAAAAAACATTAAAATTTGTGAGTTGAATGCAATATTTTTTGTGAGTCTGTAACAATTATATTAAAAAATATAATATTTACCAGGTGACTGAGTGTGAATCGCCGTTGAACTTATTCGTCTAACCGGGTGGCCATCTTTGTCAATACCGTTTATCTAAAAATGAAGGTGGACTTATTCACTTTGTCAGCTTGACGAGATATAAACTACCCAATACGAAATAATATTCCGGGACATTTTAAATTTCTGTTTGAATAATGTATCAATTTAATAAAAAAATAAATTATATAAGATTACAAGCACTGACCTCAGTAAAAAAAATTGCTTATAGTTATTATTAAATTATACCCTCACCCCGAGGTAGAAGAAATCTGATGGAGGCAAAAAAGGATCAGCCTTGAAAAGATTTGTGTCATTTTCTACTTTATTTAAAGGAACTTCAAAGAATGAAGCGCCTGACATGTTCAGCAACTCCACAGATGTCAATTTCTCCACTCCTGAACTGTTATCTTTCAGAAATATCAATAAACTATTGTGGGTATCTGTAAAAAAATTAATACATATTGTGTAATTCATTATAATTACATGCAATTTAAATGTTTATTTCTGTATGTCAATTATAAAATACTACTGTACATTCTGTATGTTTTCTTTTCTACGCGCCAAGGATTGAGAGTACAGTGGAACCTCTCATAACACACACCTCTAATAACGAGTAATTCGCACAACGAGCAAAACAAATTGTGAAAAAAATCCTTCCTTAATGAGCGACATTTCGCATATTGCCTCAAGATGATTGACAAGGCGTGGGAAGTGGTTACCAAGAAAACCTTCATTTTTGCTTGGAAGAAGCTTTGACCAGAGAGTCTACAGAGTCTACAGTCAACAAAATTGTATCTTTGGCCAATACCATGGGAAAAATTGTTTCGCTTAATGAGTGTTTCACATAACGAGTAAGATTCTGGAACGAATTACTCTCGCTATGAGAGGTTACAATGTATTCTGATAATTCTTAATATTTATATATTATCAAGGTTCAAAAAATCGCAGACAGCGGGCTCACATTTTCTTTGAGGGACGCTGAATCTAAATATTACTATAGGCTAATTATGCATTGGATCTTGTATACATAGGCGGATCCAGGGGGGGCATGGGGGCCATGGCCCTCCCAAAGAAGAATTTATTTTCCATTTTTCTAATTTATTAAAACTTTATTGTGAAATGGGCTTTTTAATTGTTTAGTTTACTAAGTTTTATAGAATACATACTTAATTATGAATTGACTATTTTTATATAGATATATTATTTTCAAAATACATATTCAACAAAAATAATTCTTAACATTCAAGATCTCGGCCCCGCACTAACGCGTAAATGGTCGGTATCCGTTAAACCCCAGCCCCGCGCTAGCGCGGGTTTACGCACGTGGGCGGGTAATTGGTATCTGTTAAGGCAAAACTAATTTATTTCGGGTTTTTGTTTTTTTATGCTACTCAAGAGGGCTTGCTGCGTATGTGTATTTTTTTTGTGTCAATTTATCTTATTATTTATGGGTGAAAATCACTTTTGAAATAACATAAAAAAAAGTACATATAATACGTCAACGCAAAAAAATATTACACAGTTTGAGAGTTTATGGATGCCGTTAAAATCAAACAATTAAGAGTCATAATTTATTGCTTCACATGTTTATGGGCATTTACTTTAAATACGCGTGTCAAATTTTTATTATTTTCGGTTCTTTTCAATGATGTCAACATCAGTGAAATTATGCATTTTTATCGCGTCACATACTCGTTCACAAGACCATTCATTGTTTATTTTCATAGGTATAGCTCTTTGCTTCCAAGCCTTTTTTGTTTTAAAGAAATGTGTCGATTAAATAAAAAGATATGATTTTTTAAAGAAAAAACGCACGAATCCGGCTGCATGTGCGAAATGTGCGGGTTTAAGCGTAACTTTGACGCGAAACTGCCGGTTGCTTGAGTGTTAAGAAGTGTTGTTACAACCTTGGTAATTAACCTTTAAACGCTCAGCGGTCCCGTACGGGACCAGTGATTATGGTACATTTCGCTATCGGATTATACTGATTTATGATAATAGTATTCAAAATATGAATATTAGCTTACATAAATGATGACTTTGAGACACCGATCCATAATTTTATTTTTAGTTTCGATGTATATTATCAATATTTTTGTCATATTGAGTAATATAAGCATCTGTGTTACAAGGTCGACTCTTGGAATATGCGTTGTGTTAGGCGGACCGTAGTAAATTAGCTTTATCCACACCATACAACAAATTTCAATGGGGATACAGATTTTTTTCCATACCTAGAAAATTCTCTATTTTTTTGTAATTTTATGGTTTAAATTTATTAAGTATTGTCTAATTTTTATCGTTTTAATTCTTTAACTTTAATGTATAATAATATAAAATGTGAAAAATTGTAAATAAAGCTTTTGTTAATTATAAAGAATCTTTTATTTTGCTAATGCTTTTTATTTTACCCACATAGGCTGACTAGTTTTAGAGATATAATTATTTTTATAAAAGCTACGGGTCATGCAAATATTTCACAAAAAGTCCACAGGCGTTTAAAGGTTAAAATTAAAAGTTCTATTTATGGGTTGGAACCAATCGTTCAACTATCTCGAGGGTAGATATGAGTGAGTAGGAACAATAAATGTGTGATTGTGATAAGATTTATGAGATTTTTGGTGCTTTAAAAACAGGCGACCTGTAGCCGTAGCACTTTATTTACAATCTAGGCAGGAAGTGGTTAAATATAATGACTTTCTACCAAAGATTGACAACATTATTTATTGAGTTGGATTGGTAAATTGACAACTTGAAAATTATATATAAATACATTTGCTAATTTTCAAATCGACACATTGAGAGAAAACATGATTTAAAAAGTATTGTGCATTAATTACATTATACAATAATCTTTATTATTGAAATGAATATACCTTCTAGCGGTCTATTACTTGTTTGAGACATTTTGTTTGTATCCTGCGCTGAGAAACCGTGATCAAAATCAATTTCTGATAAGCCGGTCACTTTCACAGAATGCTGTTCCGTGCTGCCGACTGTCAATGTCCAATTTCCAGGTTCTGGATCGTTAATATTATAAATCTAAAAAATATATTGAGTTTAAAAATTAAAACAATACATATTTATTAAGAGACCATCAGTTTTGGATGCAAGAATTCAATACCAATGATTTCATTGTCTTCTGATTATAAAAATACAGGTGCAGCAAAATGGAGAACACAACATTTCAATAGCAACCGACATATGAGTATTGGAAAATGTTGCAGAAAACATTTGAAGGATTTAAGATAAAAAGAGGGGAAATCTAATAGTATATGTATCTACTGCAGATGTCTATATGAAATAAAATGTGTTGATTTAAAATAATTTTGCAGGCAATACACACCTTAATCTCTGAAAGGATCACAACTGGAACAACTTTCGGTGGGGAGGCAATTTTTTTCCCTGTTGGATCAA
The DNA here is from genome assembly GCA_030503985.1 of Himalopsyche tibetana. Taxonomy (NCBI): domain Eukaryota; kingdom Metazoa; phylum Arthropoda; class Insecta; order Trichoptera; family Rhyacophilidae; genus Himalopsyche; species Himalopsyche tibetana. Next base: position 28,677,962 of record JAPJYX010000030.1, read on the forward strand.
CGATCGAGAGCATAAGATCTCTTCCCGATAGCGATACAGTTACTTGTTTGAGAGAATCATCAACGGAAACCTAAAGTTCCAAGAATTATATATTTTTTTATAAACTATCTATATAAGTTTAACAAAAATTTTAAATGAGGTGTAACTTTACCTTATGCATGTGATCATATCCGGGAGGATTTATAATGGATTCCAAATTCACTCGATCCTTATCTAATGTTTCTTCAACAAACTTCAGGACCTACAATACAAGATTTTACAAATGCAATTATTATTTCTGAATTGATGAATTTAGGATCTTTCTCGCTTTTGATTTTGAAAATTTATTTTTCATTTCTTATTCGTTGATTAAGAATTCAGTAATTTTTCGATGATGTTAATTCACTAACCTTAGATATCTCTGCCTTTTTCAAGCGAAAGATTTGCCCTGAACTAGCAGCTGCAATTTTTTCATACACTTGATACTGAGGTTTGTCTCGTTGGTCGCAGTCACCCGTCAGTATAAACACTATCTGAAATGAGAATATCAATATAAACACAGATAACTTTTTACTCGGACGTGTCTTTTTTAGCTAATCGATACACCTGACAAATATTTATGACACCTGGCTGATACTGGAGATAATGTTAAGATTTTGTCAGGAATAGGAAAATTATAGAGCTCCCTAGTACATCAGCGGTAACAGAGAGGCATTGGAATAGGCTAGGATATGTTTTGTAGATGCCTCAACCCTCCTGTGTCCTGGAATCTTCAGGCGTTCAAGTTCACGGATAAACTTCAACTGACACTTTGTAATAGTAATAGTTAGATAAAACTATTGAAGGCGGTCAGGATTAATTTTACTGATGTATTGATTTTAACTAGATGGCTGCCGCAGACAAGATATCTTGCCAAATTTTTCGTGCTTAACATGCCAGAGACAAGTTACTTAGTCAATAACTAATTGGATTAATAATTGCAAATTATAGCCGGCGTACTAGGTACAAGCGTACTTTTTTCTACAGCAGCCAAAAGGTTAATGACGTTCAATCAATTGGGGAAGTGATCATCTAAACAATTACAATTTCTGTTGGTCTTTGAAATTATATGTGATAATCATCAAAAGGTTATTTGAATGGTCATACAAAGTCAAGGTTCAATCACTTATTATTGTTATTTCTCTGGACTAAAAAAATAGCAATAAAAACAAGGAAAAAGTGAATGCGAGAACGATAGAACGGGGTTCCATTGTATTGCTGTGAAGCAAAATATTAACGTTTCCACAAGATTTTCATACCTGACTGTGGGTCCTCTGAACTAAATTTACCACGCTGTCCACTATGGAGTGGTCGTCAGCAGTGGCATCGGTAAAAACGTATATGTAAGAATTCGGTCGACTGGCATTGAGGGCGGCTAAGATTCCAGTTAGAGATTTTTCAGGACAATTTCCTCCACCGAAGATTCTTATTTTGGATAGTTCATCTTTTAACACTGCATCGCTGTCTGTCACAATTACAGGTCCGACATCTATGGATATGGTATAACATGCAGTTCATTTGTTAGCATACACTTAAAATGCAAAAAAGTACAGTATTTTTAGAAGATGGTTAAAATATTACTTATTAATAGCGTATCTGTGAAAATTAAATTTTTCTTTAAGGATACATGGCAATAGAAAAGTCATGGTTGCTCTACAATAATCTGATTTTTGATGTATTTTCACTCAGATTTTCGGATATGTTCAGAACAAACATTTTACTACTAAAGAATTACTTACGGTGATGAGCATAAGCAAGTAAAACCCTTGCAATAATAGACAATAAAAAAAGGGTAGCGTGGGTATAATATGGCTGAGGCAGCAATTTGATGAATGGTTTATGATCTAAGCAGTGGTGGCTAATCTAGCAAGATTGTGACAGCAATCCTACGACTCCCGTGTAGATCAGTCATATATCATTCCTGTTAGATGTAGTTTAACATAACAATATTGATAAAAAAGGGATGAGTATCAGTTACTTTTTTAGCCTAATATAATTTGATCAAAATAATATAAGCCCACAAAACATGGAAGATACTCAGTGGTGTAGTGGGGTCGGCGCTCCCACATTTTTTTTCTAGGCGATTTGAAAATTTTGCTAAAGATAAATGTTTATTTTTAAGTAAATATAATAAAATTATTTTTATAACCATGTATTGGAAAAACTTTTTGTTGGTAACTTCTTAGTGCGGAAATTGTATATCTCTCGTTAAAATATTGTAATTAATCAGTGCTCCCAGACTTTTTTAGTTACCACTACACCACTGAAGATACACAAAAAACATCCATGAATCCATGCTTTGTTTGAATCTTTGTTTATTACGATTAGAAAAAAACAGTGAAAACGTATCTTATACTTAAGTAAAAATAGGGAAAATAAGTTGGTGCATTGATTCCATTTTAGTAATAAAATAATTTATATCTACTATCATGAAAAATGTGACAAAAAGTTCATACGTGGATCTCTAAATGGCACCAAAACATAGTCCACTATCGGCTTATCCTCCCTCTTTAGCATCGCTTCAATGATCATGGCTGCTCCTTCCTGCAGTTGTGCCAGATCATTGGACATGGAACCCGTACCATCGAAAACGAAAGCCAAACTGCCTTTATTTGAAGATTTGTTTTTGAGTCGCGTCCCATTGGAATTTTTATTATTGTATTCCACCTCTTTTAACAAGTCATCGGCGATTAGCTTTGCGCCCGCTTTATAATTTGAGTGAATTATTTTTACGGATTCTTGAGATGATGGTGCATACTGAGCGTCGTTCTGAATTTCTTTCGCGTCAGTGGATCCTTTGGAACCATTTTCACTCTCAATCAATGTCGTAGAGTTTCCTGACTGGAACATATTGATCTCTTCAGGTGAAGTAGAATTTGTTAAAATTTCATTATTCTCAGTTACTGTTTTCAATATGTTCTGAACTTCAGTTATTGTATCAGGAATAAGTGATGGATTATCATCATTATCAGGTGAAATTGGGCTTATGAAAATTTTATCATTATCGGTTATTGCTTTGAATATGTTTTGATCTTCAGTTATTGTATCTGGAATAAGTGATGGATTATCATCACTATCAGGTGACCTGTCAGTTGTAATCAATAGTGAGCTGTCTACGCCTTCAAGGCTATCTTTTGAGACATCTTCAGTTGTGGATTTGAGCAATATTTCAAAAGACTTGTTTTCAATTATAGCCGAAGAAGCATCAGCTTCTTCGTTTGCAGTGGGTTCTTCTGGAAAGGAATCCATTTCAAAAGAAATATTTTCAAGAGACTCATCAATAAAATCTATGTTTCCATTCTTTTTATCCTTTTCAATATCGTTATCGGGTAGATCTCGGCTATTTTCAAAATGATTTATAAATTTTGTTTCATTTGTCACACAATCTAAGCTTTCTTGACAGTCAACCGATTTAAATACATCCTCGATGGTCACATTTTCTGCGAGAATTCTTTTATTGAATACCAAAAAAACAAACAGCATTATATTTAGAACTGAAAATATCTTTACAGGCCTCGGGGCCTGGAAAAAACGTTCCATTGCTTATTTATACTTAAGACAAAATATTTTAGTACATTTTAAATCACATTTCACAGTATTTCAGTTGTATCGGAGAACTTTTATTTATTTAATTTTCTTATACTACGTATCTATTAATTATGTTCTGATACGTATAAAGATTTCCTATTCAAGTTTAATCAAGCTATTAAACAGAGACCCATTAGCTAATTCGATCGCTTCGATAGCCCTTTGTCGACTTTGAGAATATTATAAAAAAGAATAAATTAGCAATAATCAGTGCAAAACATTTCACGGTACTATTTTAAGATATGATTCAATCGAGCTTCATATCAGCAATGCGATGGTAAAGTTGACCCCAGGGCAAACGGGTTACCAATTATATATATAAAAAACATCTTCATTGGAATTTGTTTGTAAATATTATTTAACTAACACAGCTCTAGAACCTTGTATTCAAATTATCAATAACGCTGATAATATGAGATACTTCATTGACTTAATAATTTTTCTTTTTTTTACTAAATTATTACTCATCATTTTTTGACATACTATCATAATGAATTAATCAGTTACGTTATGGATTAATTTGATGAATTCTTGACGCCAAAACTTTGTCTTCTTGTCAAAAAAACTTTTAAGGTCGACAGAAATGTATGTTGTTACTCATTTAGTACTAAAAAATATTATTTTAGCACACCTGCAATTGTCTTTTGTTAAGCATTATATCAAGGCATCAAAACGGTTCTTCAATCTAATCAGACATATTTAGTAAAATCTTCGAAAATCTGGGAAATTGATATTTTCCTAAACATTTTACTAAAGATTATGAAAGTTCTTTAAAACAAATATTTAATTAGCATACTTATATTGTATTCAAATGATAAGTTTCATTACAAAAAATTAAAAACTTCTGTCTGGAATTTGTAGACTATTGAAGACGTAACATATGTTCATTGTGTTATATGGCAGCGACCTTTCAGGTTGTAACGGCCTAGTAAACTCACAATTTTGAAATAAAGCATAAAACAAACCTAAAATGGTAGTAACCCTTGTTAACTTATAACAAATTGATAAGTATTATATTTGCTGCTGCATGTTTGAAATGAGTTTATGGATTCATGGCCCCAATGATGTCACTGCAACACTCAGCGAACCATCGAAAAATTCTCGCAAGCCACCAGTTGGCGATTCCTGCTCTATAGATCACAGAGCCTTAATAGTAAAATAGTTGTGACTTCTATTCAATCGGGTACAAAATGAGATGCACAAAGTTATAAGCTACTAACTGTCTATTGGTGAAGCGATCACATTTAAGGTGTTCACTGTCAATTCTTGGTGGAAAGGTATTGTATTGAAAAAAACACTTTTTGTTTTAATTCAAAATATGTATTTAGATCAGGGCTTGATTTACTCGTCCTGGCAGTGGTGGATGAAGTACATGGGAGGCCCCAGCTGCAAAACAATTTAGAGGCCCTTTTTTTCGGATGACATAAAAACGTCAGGAAATTCCAAGAAAAAATCTAAAAATATATACAATCTGGACAAATAGTATATGGCGTTTATTATTTAAGCTATTTTTGAGGCCCCTAAGATTTGGAGGCCCCAATCGCGGACCTCATTTGCATATAAGGTAATCCGCCGCTGCATCCTGAGTATTATCAACAAATGAAATTATAAATTGATACAGGGTTTTTTAGACAACCTTAAATAATGAAAAAAATAAAACACTCTTTTGTACTAATTCATCATTTATTTATTTGTATCAGAACCAATTTTGCACATCATAATAGTTAAAATTGGTGAATGAAATATAAAAAGCATTTAAATTTGAATCATTGAGTTCATTATTTGTCTGACCCCGCATTACGTAAATATTATTTATTTTAACTCTTTTTAAAGTATGTATTTAATTGTTTACCAATCAGGATATGAGTAAGGTAATGTCAACAAGTAAGTTGTTATTTTATAGATTTGCTAAATGATTTTAATGAGACATCTATAAATGCAATTAATAAGAGATACGGGATTGAGCCATATTTACATAATTAAATACTATTTATCGATAGTAAGAGTCAACTAGTATACTAGTCTAGGGTACGAAAGTATACTACGTATATACGAAATATACGTAATACGTATATACGAAAGTATAAACGAAGGTTTACGAAAGTATACTAGTCTAGGGTAAGAGTTATATACATGGTTAATGCGTTCCCAAGGATTCATCGTAAGTTGAGGAATACTTAAATTTCTGTATATATTTGATGTGTGAATTGTATTCTCAGTAGTAGAATATAGCACCATGATAAAATAAATGAGAATAAGTTGATAATATTAGCCTTGAAATATATTTTATTTAATAGGACTATGAAGTACTGTAAAACAGGCTGAATATGGACGTTTCAGACTTCACATTCAATTTAAACCCTACGCTGGATGATTTACAAGCTAAATTTGATTGCCGAAAGTTGTGCGAGTAATTAAGCATTACGGTTTGATGAATAGAAACACTCATTATTCACTCACTATTTATATTTTCCCAATATTATGGTCTGTTCTTATTTACCAACAAAACAGGGTGAATATTTTTTGTGAAATAAACACTGCAAATTTTATGAAAAAACTTATGCTATTAGAAAACTACATTATTATTTATTTAATCTCATATCTCTTCTATCAAATATAGATTTGTACAAATTCCGACTTTCATTTAATACGTCGAGGGCTGGTTTGGCTCATGATGAGCTGAAAAAAGAATACAATATTACAGTGTTAATTATACAAATAAAAATGAAATTAATATGGTGTAATAAAAACAATCGTCACCTTTTTTTTAACTTCCGTTAAAAAAGGTTCTTCATGTTATATTATTAAGCTGAAATTCATACGGTGTGCTTTTAAAAAAAATCTTGATGAACAATCGACAACTAATGTTTGATTTTCCGGAAATTAGAGATTACTTAATTTAGTAATAATACCTGCATAGTGGTCAAATTTACTCATGTGAATGTTTACTATGTTAACTGTCGGAAAATGATATAATTAATTTGTTGATAATAGTTTTAACTAACATGCCTTTATTTAGTAAAGGGTACAAATTTAAATCTACATATAAATAGGTTTATGATATGATTTAACAAATAGGCATTATATTATGTCCTAATGAAAGAATATTCTGATTGAAGCAGAAAGAATCGAAATATCACCTAAAATACTGTTTATGCTCTAATTCCATCAGAAACGGTTTTTAAAACTCTATGAAAATAGTCCTAGCATAGACAAAATATTCTTATTGCAGGCAATTCTGAATATGACATCCAGTTTCACATCAATCAAAATTGTCTATGGCGTTTTCCATCCGAACTGAAACTAACCTAAATTGCGTTATTCGAGAATCCCATAAACTAAAGAATCTTTGGAGACAGAGAAATTTCAGAAGTGATAATTATCGATAGAAAATGCCAAAAAAGAAGACTGGCCAGCGCAAAAAGGCGGAGAAACAGAAGCTAAGGCAGAAAGAAATCAGAAATGCAAAAGAAAATGTCGAGTTGGCTCAACATCCTTGTAATACTACTATGGATTGTGACAAGTGTCAAAAGTAAGGAATTCCTCGGTCAGCATATTTTGGGGCCCTCTTATCATTGGTTCCATAGCATTATAAACCTATTTGAAACGTTTTGGGATTTCCGAGTTATCCACCCTGCCAACTTTAAATTTTAAATACCTTTTCTCTAATACATGCTTATAATTTTTACCACATTAGTTTTGTCGCCGTTATTACTACTTATTATTTTGTTTTCTGTACACAGTTATTAAATAAAAGTAAACTTCGAAGGAATTATTGGCACTGAATGAGTGAATATCATATTTCTTTGTATATTAATTAACTTAATTTGTTTTTAGGAAACAAAAGAGCAGAGCTTTTTGTTACTTTTGTTCATCGCTTCAGCGCCTTCCGATTTGTGCACAATGCGGTAAAGTGAAATGCATGCTAAAAACTGGAGACTGTATTGTTAAACATCCTGGCATCTTTACAACCGGGCTCGGTATGGTGGTAAGTCAATTTACTAGCCATGCAAGTTTACCACATTCGCTGTTAATACTTCACATGTGAGAGTATTACTTGCCAACCCGATTCATTCCAAAGTTGTTGAAACATGAACCATAAATGTAATTTAGTAGATAAAAATAAGTCAGTCTCAAACATGGCTTGCCAACATCCAAAATATCATTCCAAAGTAAAAGACTAAAAATACTTTTAAAATTTACATTGTTTTTCAAAATGAAATTCAAGTTTAATTTTTGTAACCATTTTGGAATAAGCCGTGTTTGCAAGTAATACCCTCATGTAATCAGTTCACTAAAATATGAAAAGTTACTTCATTTTAATTAAATCTACGTTAATGTCTTGGGAACAATGTCAGGAAACATTTTGCTCGTACACGAGGGCTCACTTTAGTTGTCGCAGAAATGTCACCCTTTGCGGCAGTTGTCATTACTGTGTACGAACTAATGTTTTTTTATTTAATTGCATGCAAACAATGCAAGTGAAGTTACATTATAATGTTTATAAGCTCCTTACTACAAAAAAGACACACTCATTCAATCATCCACGATCACTACCTATACACAAGCCATAGACTAAATTACTTAACACGACAGATGTCACGTCACAATATCATGATAGCAAAAAAGTAGTACTTTCAAAGATGAAAGTAGCAAAATTATTAAAAAATGTGTGAAATGCTATAAGAAAGAATTACAATTGTTTTAACAATACGTAAGCACAATTCTCCAATTTTAAAAATAAACATAGGATCTTTATTAAAATTGAAATAAATATTACTCAAACATATATATAACTTGAAATGTATTCAAAGTAATGGTTTAATAATAATATACCTATATACATTTACGGCAATACATAAAATTACAGAGAGTAGCATAATCGTTAAATAATATTAATTCGAATCATGATTTTTATTTTTAACATTTCTCTTGTATTTTACATATGAACACACTACTGTCGTGATGTGCCAATGCGCTCACTTCCGGAACGTCAATATATAAAATATCTCAAGTCATGTAAAAATGTTGCACTATGCTGCGTGAAACGTTGGGAACAGTGAGCAACGTTGCAGCATCTCGAAGACTATGCTGTAAAAAAAATGTAGCCATAGAAACAAATGCATTGAAAACCACATCAACACGTCTTTTAACACTATTTAATTCCTTGTAACATAATGATTAGAATATTAAAAAAACTGTTTATGAGGTCATATGAATTATAGAGTGACATTTCTCTCGCAGGGTGCCATATGTGATTTCTGTGAAGCATGGGTGTGCCACGGGCGAAAGTGCCTCACGAGCCACGCTTGCACCTGTCCATTGCAAGAAGCTACTTGTATAGAATGTGAAAGAGGTTAGTGAAGACATCATTATTTACAATACTTAGGAAAGGCTGCATAAATGTGACTAAGTTAGTGTGAAAGTATTAAATTGAACTGTACATATTTAAATCATTCCTTATTAAATTAAAAATAAAACACTGAACTGGGAATTAACAGTGAACCCAAAACTGTCGGAAATTAGCTCTTTTACTTTATAGTTTTCTCCGACATATATCATGATTATTTTGTTATCAAAACCTAATTTTATTTGGAATTTTTCCTGTCTCATTGAAATTTTTGTCTTACTGTGAAACTTACACGTTGAAAAACTGTAGATATTGTTTGTTATTTATTTAATTCCAACAAATTGCATGATATAAGTGATATTGGTACTTCATCAGTAAAATGTGCAACGATCTTCTCTCGACCTAGTCATCTATGTGGGGCATTACTCGATGTATCTCAAAATAAAAAATAAAATATTCAATCCTACTAACATTCATGCTTTCTCGAACTTTTTCTTTAAATCGACAGTTAGTTATATGACGATGATTAGTTATGTGACGTGTCGTATGGATGACGTTAGAAGTGAGCATTTCATGTTTTTCTGACTGGCACAATATAACGAAGCACCGTGATATTATGTATGACAGATGCGATAAAAATAAAAACTTTTATTGAATGTAATATGTTGCTGTGAGTTCACCGTTATATGAATTTGTATGTTTTATCAGATTTTTGTGCCACTACTGCAGTAATCTCATATGCCTTATATATCTACATACTATATTATACATTCCTTTCCACCACCCATTCTGATCCTAAAAATAGTGTGTAGCTAGTCCTTTCCTAACCATATCTTATCATTTCCTCGTCTGAAAAAGAGAGGTTGAGCAACTAAATAACAAGCAGCTGTGATCGTTCATTGGCTCCACACAGGCCTGGTTGATATACATATAACAATTCCCTACTTTATTGATGTTTTTTGTTTTAGGTGTGTGGGATCACGGTGGCAGAGTTTTCCGTTGTTCATTTTGCAATGGATTTCTTTGTGAAGATGACCAGTTTGAGCATCAAGCCTCGTGTCAAATTATTGAGTCTGAAGACTTGAAATGTATGTATGATAAATCACTATACATTTTTGTTTTTATGTCTATCAATTTCTTCTGAATACATTATTTTCAAGAATAATTCATATAATAAAAAATAATATTTGACTCCCTGTATTTGTAAATACATATGTATACAAAAAAATGTGAAAATTTAAAGTTCAAAAATACTTATTAGTTGGTAATAATAATTACTTTAAAACTGGACCGAGAAATAAAATATTTTCTGAACCTGTTGAAATTAGTGATTACAGAAATGAAACTCGTCTTTTTATTTTTCTATTATTAAGCATTCAATGAAAAACAAATTTCAGGTCAATCGTGCAATCGTTTGGGACAGTATTCGTGTCTCCGCTGCAAGACGTGCTACTGCGATGATCACGTCAAGAGGAAAGGTTTCAAGTATGAAAAGAACAAGCCCATTCCTTGTCCCAAATGCAATTACGATACGTCGCAGACCAAGGATCTCAGTATGTCCAGTAAGTAAACCGAATTTAAAATAACTATTTTTGCATCATGAATGGTTGAATAATAATTCAAAGAATACTTTTTTTGACAACTTATTAGCAAGCAGTTCTTGTAAAAAATCTTACATTGAGATAATCTCATTTGGATCGGGTATGTTAAAAAAAAATATGTTTAGCCAAAATCATTTCTTATTGTTTGTTGGAAATTGTTTTTCAGCTCGTAATCATAAGTTTGGCAGACAAGGAAACACTGGTGGAGAAGATGACGAAGAGTACGGAGGATACGGATTCTACTCGGGAACATCCAACGACTATGCGGCCGGTCGTAAGTATTATTTCTCATCCGTGTTCATCCCTCAATGGATGTTTTATCTCGTCACAGAGAGGTAGACCAAAGATGCAGGGATGTAGTTTTTTGCAACAAATCCAGTGATATTTCACTGCTCGATAACAAATTCTAATTCAAATCTTACCATCAAATCTTTTTTAATCTGGCAAATACTCTTTTTATATCTGTGTTCAATTTGAAAAGAGCGTTAAGTCTTAAAAAATAAATAAAAAAACAGTTGAACATACCATAATAACTACAATACATACATATATATTCATAAAGGAGTAAGGGGACTAATCAAATCAGCTTTCCTGAATTGGTAAATTTCACGACGACATCACATTTTACAACTAAGTTCATCAAAACGTAAATCTGGTTTTGGCTCTCCTGAAAAGTACCGATTAAAGATTTCACACCTTTTTCCTTTTGCATACAGATATACTACCTTTCTTCTATCGAGTAATTTGAATAATAATTTTTCTTGGTACTACAGCTATTGAATGCTACGGTTACGCTGGACACACCGGCGACACAAGTTCGTCAGGAGATGACGACTCCGATTCAGATTATTCCGAAGAAGACGAATCCGATGAAGAATCAGCGGATGACGACAGCAAAAAGATGAAAAGAAAAAATAGACATTGCTGCCGGAACAGAGTGTCTTTTGAATATCTGATTATTATCCAATTTTTATTTTGTTTCCATTAAATTAATAAGAAATAATTCTTAGTAAATATTACAGCTTCCTATAATAAAATTTCTCAAATCAATTTTTTTGTTTTTATTTGTGTATGTAATTCATTTTTCAATATTACCAGTATTTGCTGTATTTATGTTGAACTTCTTGCTGGAATTGAGATGCGAGAAAATTCCAAGTCCTTATGAGCAATTTTTCGTCTAATTACGAATTTTGTGACTAAGTAAAAAAAAATATGACGCTTGGGGGTCGGTGTTGGCCTGTTTGGCCATAGTTTGAAGACCCCTGATTTAATTCATAAATTACATTACACTATCACTATAGACTACTTTATATATTTATGATTACGATATAGCCTTTCATAAACACAACACATTATAAAAATTCTGATTATACTCATATAAACCAAAATCACACAATTATTTATTAAGGGCACATAAGCATCATTTGATATGAACCAAATTTGTTTGTGGTATAACTGGCCGTAAACATGGTCTTATACAAAATCCAGATTAATGGATAGGACACCAAACTAATGAAGATTTTTATCTTTAGCAATGTTTTGAGTATTTGCCTTTTTGAGTATCCTGCAGTATACTTCTTACAAAAATTTTGGAACAAGATTTGATTTATTCGTGTCATCTGGAGCAATGTTTCTTAACCTTTTTACATCTGCGGACCACAAAAAAATCGAAAAATGTTTTTCGGACGATCAATATAAGCTTTTAAAAATAGATACTAACTATTTTTGAACTGCAGAAAAATTTTGCGGCCCACCAAAAAATCTTCGCGGACCACTGGTTAAGAAACATCGATCTGGATGTATTTTTTTCCATATCCGCTTCCTAGTCGGAGCATATGACCACCACATGATTCCTTCAAGATTCTCTGTCCACCTCCAGTTTTTTTGCTTCCTCTCATGTCATCCCAGCGCCCCATAGCTCCGCCGAGTACATCCTATAGATCAGGGGTGGCCAAAGTGTAGATTGTGATCGCGTGTAACTATTTAGTCTATTTAGCACTCACTACCCTTGTGCAGGCATTTAATAATGGCAACGATCTTGGTTGGGATTTCGTAAAGTTGTAATATATATATTTTTTTAAATTAATAATTCATCTGAATTGGAACAATTAAATGCGAGCGATTGCCTCAATCAATTCCCAAAACAGAATATCTAAGGCATAGGATTAATTGTTGAAATCAGATTTCCGCATCTTACTTTAACCCTTAGACTGCGGTTGACTGCTATAGCAGCCCAATCTGAACCGATCTGGATCCGAGCCGCGGTCAAAAGGTTAAATATGCATATAGATGTATATATACATAAGGATATATGCAAAAATAGCATTAGACATCGTTCTCAATAATTTAATATATATTGCCACCTCAGTACTACAACTAGGCAACTCTGATTTGATCATTGTTTGAACAAATTATTTGATCTTTTCTTCGATAAAGTAAAGCGCTGCTGCACACTTAGCATCGCCTCACGGCACAGTGGCTGCGGAGCACTGCTTTACAGTAATATGGATCAAATTTAACAAATATCATGTAATAAATAATTTGTTAAAATTCACAAATTATATACTTACAATACATGGATTTTATAAATGCATTTTAATATTCCCTGAATGTTAAAAGTTATCAATAATTGACAATTGATAATAAAAAAATAATTGCAAATTTCAATTAAAAAATATTTAATGAATACAACGACTTTTTAATTTACCTGAGTAATTATCATTTCATTACAAGCTGTTCAAGATTTTATCAAAGTTTAAACAATTTATATTTCAGGTGTAGATCAGGGGTGGGGAACCTTTTATTATCTAAAGGCCGCATTCATTTTTCTGATTCGACATAAGGCCGCAGTAAACATTGACTAGGGAATCTTTGACCGGAAACAGAACTTTACGGTCAGAATATGTCAGGAATTTATGATTTTACATAAATTTACAGAATAACAGAATTGGCCAGAAGGCCGCACCAGAGTAGCCAAAAGGCCGCATGCGACCATAAGGCTGCAGGTTCCCCACGCCTGGTGTAGATACATGCTTAGACATACACTAAAATGCACAGGCCTATGGAGATAACGCTCCAATATTTTTGTCACTGATACCCTAGGCGCTATAGAACAATTAATGCCTTAGAACGCAATTCACCAAATTGTGTCACTCGAGTTCTTTTGCCGTGTAAATATAATTTTTCTGTTATACACGTTAACATAACCATTAAAACATAAAAAACATTTGATTTTTTGGCGTGCAGAGGATATTTTTTCACATTCCACTTATTTGCCACAGCTGGCTTGGAACCTTAGTGTGTGTCAGCAGAAATATGCAAGTACTTGCATCCTTCTGCCTCTGCAAGGAGTTATGATTGTTGCATTCTAAAAAACATTGAAGCGAAAGGAAATAATTATTTAACCTTTATTATATTCACTTTAAAGGTGTTTACTGTCAATACTTGGTGGAAAGGCATTATAATAAAAATAATAAAAGATTTTTAGTACTTTTTCCACATAAAATTTATTAGATCAAGACCGGTTTCGCTCATCGCGAGCATTATCAACTGATAATCGGTTATCAGTTGATAATGGTCGCGATGAGCGAAACCGGTCCTGATCTAATAAATTTTATGTGGAAAAAGTACTAAAAATCTTTTATTATTTTTATTCTTTATTATATTACTTTTTATTTGAAATGCTTTCAAAAAATATAATAATAGAATCGGTATGTTCTTATAATATTTTGTGTGCAATATTTTAAATGAATATAAAAAGTAGGATATTATTTATTTTATCATAACAACTGCAAGGACAAACTATAATGGAAACACTTGTGACAACTACTGGTAAAACCAGTCAAACAACAAAGTTCTAAATTTTAATTTCCATGAATTAAGTTACCCCTGAATCATAGAAAATATGAAACAATACACAATATTATTTACAATACATTCAAAAGAATAAAGTGCGCCAATTTTTTTGTTGGTAACATTGCAAGCTGGCAAGTCTTTTATTTTCTTTACGTTCACTAACCTGTTTGTTGACTTACAAAATTCAGTCGAAAGTTGACATTTGTGGGTGGGAGTTGCGTACGATGTCGCGAATGAAATGTTAATAAAATAAAAAAAAGTTTTATATTAGCGTTTTAAACGCAATACAGCTACAAAAGTGAAGTTTCAGTGATGCAACCGAGTGATTGATCGTGTACATAAATTACTTGACATCAGTTAAAAATGGGTGTAGGCCTGATGCCTTTGGAATTTACGGACTGTCTGACTGACAGCCCGTGGTTTAGGGAAAACTTGCACAAGCACGAGAAGGAATTGGACAGAACCAGTCAGCAGATCAAGAGGCTGATCAAGGAAGTTAAGGATTTATTACAAACGGCCAAGCGTAAGTTTTTATAGATACCTTAATGCGCTCTGAAAACTTTTGAACTAACTAAACTGGAAACTTTGAAACTCCGACTGTTGTCATATAATTTACTGATAAAGGTGATAAATGGTAAGAGATCTAATTATCTCAACGCGATTCGAACGCTCCGTTGCTGTTTTCAAAAGCATATTTAATTAAATATGTACTTTGATATACGCGATAATTGAGTACGTATTTTTAAACTAATGATATAAAATAGAATACTTATTTCAATCGGGGGGGGGGGGGGGCACACTTAAACGACATATACACTTGTTTTTGTCTATCTTTATCTGTTAAAAATCAAAAATCAGTACTTTTATTAAATATCACAGTCTTATCCTTCTTGCGCCATCTCCACTGTAGGTCCACTGACATTCCTGCCGACGAACCTGTCGACCTACTGCTGATATTGAACATGTATTTTCTTCCTTTGGTGTCGTCCTTGCTGTTATTATTAGACGGACTATGAATTCCTTCAAGAGGTCGTTACAATGGGCGAGGTTCTAGCCATTTCATAATAAGAACCCACGAAGAGCTTCAAATATTTAGTCAACCTGTCCTTGAGTCAAGAAGTTACTTAAGTTTTCTTAAAATAACGTCTTAACTGTTTTAACTCTTAAAGTTGATTGATAGTTTTCCAATAGGATACACGCTAATAATTTATTAATAAGTCAAATGCTTATCTCTTGTACCTACCTAGTTATTTAATTCAAAGACCTACTAAGAAATTTAATTGGTATTGTTTTAACTGTGCAAACCACAGCAGTCAGTCACCAGCAGTTGCTCGATGATTATCAAAAACGACGCCCTTTAAATAAAAATAGCCCTCCGCGCCAAAAATTGTATGCGCGCTTCTAATTAAAACTGGATATTATTGTTTTTCATAATCGAGTACATACATGGAGTTCTCTTTATCCAAGGGTAATTGATAACGAACAAATACCTCTCAAAGCGAATCCGCTTAATAATACGAGGATCAAAATTATTCGAGAAGATGGGATTGATTTTGTTTCTGTTGAAAAACAAGCGTTTTTTATATACTTATAAAAAAAACAACCTGACGTAAACGAATATATATTCTTCTATACATTTGTATTTTGTGTACTCACTTTACAGTTCATAACTGTAAAGCTGCACACGCTATTAAATATACATTTGTACTAATTCCCACTTTTATTTCAAAAGATCATGATCGGTTTCACTCATAACTAGCATTACCAGTTGATATTTAATATATTGCCATTTAGTATTGACAGTGAACACTCTAAAAGTGGTCAAAGTAAAGATTTAGTAAACAATTTTTTCGTATTTTTATACATATTCGTTATTGGGGTACCCGGATAACAAATACCCGGAAAACGTGTGCCCCCTGCGTCTCAAGAACGTACTTATGAGTTTTATCAAGGAAATGATTATTTCTTTTATTTGTTTGTAGAGTTCTTGTATACAATAAAAAAAACTCATTTTTTTGGCATATAATTTAGCATGCGAAGAAAGTTTCTTTAAAATAATAATCGTGTCAATGTTGAAGCTAAAAAACTCTTAATTATCTGTGTTGATCATTTCGTCAGCTGAATGCAACTAGGTTAACTGTTATTTCGTAAATTGCGTAACAGAGACATTAAAAACTGTACCTTTTCAATATATCCCTATATAGACTACTTCGATTCAATAATGAAAATCGATTGAGATATTAAATTATTATAAAACCCTTGATAAATTATTAATTACACAAAAAAATACTTAATTTATCTTAAAAATATACCGGAAAACTCATTTTATTGAAAATATATCGAAAACCCCCCCATGTCTCTAACGATGTGATTAATTTGTTTTACCAGTACATTCGAAGCTAATAATTATCCCGAGATCCATTATTTAGAAACAGGATTGCTGTGCTTAACTCAACTTCTTTTTACACGATTTTTAAATAAAGTCATATTATTTAACACAGTGGCTTCTAACCTTTATGTTACTGCGCCTCTCTTTGAAGAAATATATATCTTCGCGCTTCCTCATCCTTTATTTCATATATTAATAAAGACAAGTTTAAAATAGTAAATAAATATTTTGGACTGGTCGCGCCCCCCTTTGCAATAGTCCACGCCTCACCAGGGAGGCGCGCCTCCCAAGATGGAAATCGCTCATGTAACAATATGCAATTTACCGTAAATTAATCAATGCAAATGGATAAAAATGTACTACTGTGTATACTGAAGCTGTCGTAGATAATATAGTCAGAAATTTCAGTTAAGTATATACTTACTAATTTGATCTGAAAATATTGTTTTTTCTAAACTTAACAAGGGGATCGCCGGCCATAAGAAAATTTAACAAGGGGCTCGCACGAGCCCCTCCGAGCCCCCTCCAACCCACCCCTGCGAATAGGTATATTCAAGTAGCGATGGATAGTATTTTTTTGGTTAATTAAAATACATATTTATATTCAGGGAACCAATTTTTTCCCTATGGATTCTGTCACTTTTTTACATGGTTTTTTGCGGAACTTATTTGCCTTAAAAAAAAGAGTTGAGTGTATTCAATAAATTTGTATAGTTTTCGACACGCTTTGATACTTAATTAACCGCTATGCCTAACATATTTTGGAATCGGTAGTCGCGAATCACGTACAGCTTTCGCTCGGTGTTTTTTTTCTCACTTAAAAAATAACAATTTTGGATAAATTTTGTAATTTTGTTTACCCTAGTACTTACTCGATATAAAATAAACTTATTTGAAATGTAAGCTAATGAATGGATCGATGCTTTAAATCAGAGATTTAATTAACTATGCAAATTTGCAGGAATGTTAAAAAATGTACACTTTGATAATGATTCAAATTGAAAATAATCCTTTTATCGGAAAATTGATAATCTTTTTATTTTGGCGCATTGCGAAAACCTTGATTAAATATCTAGTATCGACGCACTGCTTGGTTCTATGTCCAGATTGACGATTGAGCATTGAAGATCGGAGATAAGACGTGACAAAACAAAGATTAAAAATTTCCCAACTTAACAAAATATGTGAAATATTTTTTTTATGAAAATTCCTGACATATATATATATGGATAAGAAAATATCATAGAAATGAATTTATGATAAATCAAACAGGTAAGTATTGCCAAAATGAAATAATTACTATTTGTCGCCATGTGTTACAGGGAGGAAGTTAAATCGAGATGAGATGAATATTTATTGCTTTCGATGGATTCGGCGGTAACTTTGTGGAAGTTCATTTTAATATAAAATAACTTATTATAAATAGTTATTAGCACAATATGTGAAATAATAAAGTTATTTTAAATTTTATATTACATATTTATTTTTGGTACCTTTTTTTTTTATTGAATATTTAAAAAAAAATATTTGACATTACAGCTTACGCCAATGCGTCAAATACTTTTAAGTTGAAAGATCATACGAGATATACTCGACGAGAATTTTTAAAAGTCACATGAGATAAACTCAAGGAGAATTGACTTCACAAACACCCATGTCTTAGATCTCAAATTAAAATTGAAAAAAATCCAATTTTGATATTGACCTTACCAGGATTCGAACCTAGACCCACCTGGTCGGTAAAGCAAGCTCTAACCAACTAGATCACAGCGGGCGACCTTCGCTGTGTGATGGGGATTAGATAGAGCAGGCTTTTCAAAATCGTTCATTAAATCCATGGGATAAATTAAGTATTGCACATAAAACCGAAGGCCGCATTACGAAAAAGGTAATATTAATTTATAATATTTACTTACTCCTACTTAAAAAATAACCATCGTACAAATACGAGAATGTTGTAAACGCCGTTATATAAATAAATGTATTATTTTTATTTTCTTGAAGAAACTTCGTTCACCGAATCTTTAAAATTTGGAAAAAAAAATGGTGGCGGGCCGCGTGTTCGACATGCCTGAAATAAGTGAACGCACCCTTATGCATTTTTTTAGATTCGTGAGCTGACAATCGAAAGTTTGTCAAACAGAGATCATTCGTCGTATTATTGACGAGATCTAAAAATGTTAAAGCTTGAATTTGTACTTTACGACGCATTTCGTCGTATTCATGAGAAATTTGCTTATGCGCTCTTCTTACTTTCAGACCAGCAACTTTTATCGTCGTGCCACAGTATTTTTAGATATCTTCGGTATTCTCAGAGTAAGTTTGCTTTGCGTCGTCCGTTAAAAATACGATTCGTTCGCTGCCCTTTGAGAGATTAGGGATGATTAAATATGGTAAGGTACTCGTTTGCTTCCATAGCCTCACGTATACATACTGTAAGTATAGTCACGACTCACGAGAAATATTTGAAAATGTCTCACATACCAACATTCCGTACATATAGGTATGTATAAAATATTTCTAACGCTCATGAAAACACTAAATTGATTACCTGCATAGCAAGACAAAAATTAAAAGAATATTTTTATTTTTTTATCTATCAAGAATATATTATTCTCCAAGACTTCAAACATGACAAAATAAAACCATTCGGTAGTAAGTTCGTTATAAACCATTCTGAGGTCACGGTGCACTTTTGACTATAAAACACAATCCGCCGAGATCACTACGGTAAGAAAACTTACAAAAAAATTAAAATGTAGTAAAATATAACCACTTACTGAGAATTCATGAAACCTTTTTATCTAATTGTAAAATTTAAATATTTGTTTTGTAGTAGTTTTGTCGCCTGCTGTGTTCCAGTTGGTTAAAGCTTGCTCTACCTATCACGCAGGTCTGGATTCGATTCCCGGTCAGATCACAGTGAATGATGCAATTCAAAGTTGTGATCGAAGACTGGGTGCTTTTGTTGTCAATTCACAACATTTTCCTCTCCTCCCATCCTTCTGATCCTTTAATAACTGGGTGTAGCAATAGCGATTAGTCAACCACTAGTCCTGTTCTAGCCTTACCATCTGTCCCTACTACTCACTTTGAAAAAAGTGAGGTTGAGCGACTGGATAACAAACAATTCTCGTAGAAAAACTTCTTTTGAGATACCTCCATTAGGAGGCCATATGCTCCACATTGGGAGCGGACATGAATAAAAAAGTAATTTTGTAAATGTTGATATGGTCATATACTTACTTATGTTGATATGATATTGTATTTTTATTTGGTTCACCTTGTAAGTACGTAGATTTCAAAGATTTTTGAGAATATCAAACTCAATGCTGATAATAATAATTCAATGAATCGTCCACGTGGATTGTTTGTTGTTTCAAGTGTACAAAAGTGATGCCAGTGAGAAGAGCCCAAATTTAAATTATTCAACGATATAACTTCGAAGATTGACGTTTTCCAAGTGGAAGTGGTGATTTTCTTGGCTCAAGTTATTTTTTGTTGTTGTTATATATCGACTTTGCTTTAATTTTTAATATGCGTAACGTGAAATTCACAGTATATTGTACGAATATTATCTCTAATATAATAACTTAGCAATTTATAACAATTTAGAGTCTGCAAAGTGTGCGCTTGGTTTCCTGGCTATTTTTATTGTTAGGGTGGGTGGTTGGTAATGATATGTATATCTCTTTCCTATTATATTCTTACTCGCGATTCTGTCAGGTGAAGGTTCCAAGTCGGAATTTAAAAAATAGAAACTCTTTACGAATACTGATTGTGTATCATTTTATGCCGAACCGTATTAAATATTGTCCGAGGGGGCTTAAGTGTCACCGTAACTGTACACACTTCTCCAATAAACACACAATATGGTGTTCCACCTCTACCCGCAGTGTATGCAGTCGTTTTTCCCTGCCGCCTTCCATAACGCAATACCTCTCATGAATATTCAATTATTTACTCCTCACGTTCTCGGTCCGATCCGGAGCATCACGAGACCGATCTTTTAGCCATGCCTTATTACACATAAACCAGTTTAATCTCTCGAGTGAACTTTCTTGAGAACTTTCGATGTGTATGCACCATAAATATCACTTTAATTATAATGTTGTTTAGCGCCATTCAGAGCTTTTGAAACGTTGCTTAATTGCGCTAACTTGGAATAAGTAGGTTAGTATTATAGAAAACTGAGACATTTGATCAGCGAGCAATCTGCTCACTCACGGTAATATCATCATCATTAATTTGCCAATCGCCTATCACCGGGTGGGTAGACCAGTTTCCCATCTGCAAATATTATCTCCATTGTGTTTTGAACCTGCTACCTTTAAATCTATTCGTTTAGTATGTAACCGTGTTCCTTCTTCCCACGCCAAAGCGCTAATTAAAATATCCTTTCTTTTTTAGATTTGGAAGCATAAAAATATAAGTTTAACGTTTAATGCTATGTAATAATATCAGGAGTTTCAGGAACAGGTTGGAGGGAGCTGCTCGCGCGAGCCCCTTGTTCATTTTTACTAAGGCCGGCGAGCCCCTCGTTAATTTAAGAGAACACAATATTTTCAGATCAAATTATTAAATAACTGTAATTTCCGACTTACGTAATATCTACGACAGCTTCTGTATACACAGTAGTACATTTTTAGCCATTTAGATTGATACGCTTACGGTAAATTGCATATAATTGCATAGGAGTGATAAAAAATTCACTCCTTACCAAGAACACAGAGAATTACTTTGAGATTAAGGGAGCCTCTTGTTAACGTATTGGCAGTCCACCGCTGCGAGTAATTGTATGACTTCACTTAACGCGTTTTTTTTACCCCAAGCTCTATGCATCGATTCACTCGAATTTGCTTTGGGCGATTTTTTCGGAATATATCTACCGCGCAAATCGTAGTATAGGTATATATCATCCTAGAGCAGTGTTCTTCAACCTTTTAACATTCGCGGACCGGCGTCAACCAGATACACATATACTTATACCCACAGCAATCTCTCGACTTTGGACATGTCATAATTTAGCGTATTTATGAATGAATTATTTAATTTTAATGCCGTCTATTGGATTTTATTTTTTAAAGTCATAACTATTTTTAGTATAAAAGGAGAAAAATTTCGAAACATAAAAGTTATCGCGGACCAGCAATAAAGTCTTACGGACCGGTGCCGGTCCGCTGACCATAGGTTGAAGAACACTGTCCTAGAGTACTTTTCAATGCATGATTTTTAAATTGTCATAAATAACTTCTTTTTAAGACATTATGTACGAACATTTATTTATTCTAATTTTAAAAAAAATATCTATTGTTTGCTATACTCGTCGGGACAGTTTTAGCAAGCATTTTGCAAGTATCGGAATCGCGTTATAACTTGATTGTAATGGCACCTTTAATTTAATCGATTTTATTTATATTGTGTGATATAAACTGAACTAATCCCATATATTATCAAAACCCATGCAAATACTTTGACCTCAATCTGTTGGCATTTAATATTTTGACATTTGAATAAGTAGTGAACGAAATATTATTATTTTTTTCAAAGCGCTTCAAAATCGCTCTGTGCTCGTGCCGTAGATGTGTTCGTCTGCCACCAACCAGCTTGTCATGTTATATTGTATTACCTATGTAGGTATAACATAAACAATATTATATTGCAACTATGGACAGCTAGGTACTTGCTTAGTTTTCTATTATTATCTGTGGTTTTCCGCAATGACGTGAGTTTGCCACTCGATATTACCATTGTGATCGAGGTATATAATTTTAGTAGAAACATAACAAGGTGATTTTTCATATATTTTTTCTATATACTGGACCAATCGAGTATAATTAGTCTTACAGGTAATGTAGACGATATTTGTCTAAAAAGTCACATAATATGAATGCACCGTGGATGCTTGCGTGGGTGAATCATCGTAGTAGATAAGGTCGAGATCGAATCTGTATATAGCCGTGCTATGATTAAACATATTTATTTAAAAAAAAATACAGAGAACCTGTAATAGTTATCGACAGGTAATTGGACAAATCGGGTCATAATATGTACGTCTATTTGTAAATGCGGTCGTATGTGATTACCGACCCCCTTCAAGATTCGCCTCGCAAAGACAAGCTATTTTTAAATATCTTAGGGCAGTGGTCGGCAAACTCCATTAGTCAACTGAGACAAATATCAACTATACAACGATTGCATTTTCTTTTGACAGTGATTTTTTTAAACTTAGACTGTATAGGTAGGTACATTTTTATTAACTTGATTAGGGTCCTCAATTTGATTGAGGACTATTTCCAAATCTTAGTTTTATTACCGAAAACCGACTTCTGCGCGTGGGACGTAATGTTTCAATCGCACTGTACTTATGTGGTATTTTGTGGACGAGTCACATTCAAGAGGCCTAAGAGCCGCATGTCGTTCGCGAGCCACAGTTTTCCGACCACTGTATTGGGGGTATCAATTGAATATTTTTAATGTTATACAGTAGAAAAGTATAGATTTTTTAACGTCAATTCTGTTTCAGTTCAATATTCAAAATTATTATTTTCTTTATATTTTTTAGATATGCAATACTTTGTTTTTTGTTGTATTTTTTTTTTTACTGAATATTCGTAATGCATCCGGCTATGGAATGGTGGTGCTGTTGACCGCAAAGTTTGATAGCCGTTTTTTATTTTAGCGTTATATATTCCAAAGTTTTCGTGTAAGCAAATCATTAGTTGATTAACGCAAAACAACAACTTCGTGAGTTTCTCAATGTTGATGGTAGATATTAACTGATAATTTTATTGCTATCTCAATACTGCGACGATATGTACAATGCGATACAGAGTGCGCTATCGTTGCTCTGATAACGGAATATCGCTTGGAAAATTAAATTTAATCATCCAACATCGTCGAAGAAGTGTTGAAAGAGAGAGAAGGTGACCTACGCAATCTATCAGTGTCCTTATAGATTGCCAGACAATAAATGATTAATAATAAGTAGCGGCGATATTTAATATATTCATTTTTTGTCATGGCGAGATTGGCGAACGATTCAAAAGAGTGTTAGACGTAGGGCTTGCATTGTCGATTAATCGACGAAAATTCACCATCGGCTAAATACCGATGATTTGGAAAATTTACCGGGAATTATTTTATCGCGAAACAAGGAAAGATACAAGCATATTGCAGCTACATAGCTGTTTATAATAAAAGTCAGTTATTATATTATCGTACGTCTCTTTGTACACATTCTTCATTGTCTGTGTATAAATTATTCGTGTTTAATTGCAATGTAACGAATTTCTAAATGACAATATTGAATTTTAAAATAACTCCGGCATATTATCAGAATTACGACTGGTGAAAAAAAATCTAAATGCCCTATGTCGTGAAGATATACATTTGTAATTAAACAACATACAATTGGAATTTATCCTTGATGCACTCTCTAAATATATACAGTTTTTTTTTACCATGGAACTCAGATCAGGTAATAATTCTACGGCAGGAAAAAAGGATGACATGTGTCGACGTAGTTAATTATCTTGTTTAATTCTGGTTCAATTGACGATTTTAATGTATCTGGAATATTTAAAAAAACTAAAAATCTCTAGTGGAATATGGTGTTATGGTTTTCTTATATCTGTTAACCCCTCGCAACACTGAGAGTAATCGAGTTTTTTTTAAAACTATGTCCGCTCCCAATGTGGAGCATATGGACTCCTAATGGAGTTTATCTCAACAGAAGTGTTTCTACGAGAACTGCTTGTTACTCAGTTGCTCAACCTCTCTTTTCCCAAAGAGAGTAGGAATCGAAATTAGAAAATTGTATTCGGCTCGGGCATAGAGAAATAGTAATTATCGTCGATATGTATTTTAATAATACATATGTATGTACTTACTACCCTGTTGCCTTTTAATTATCGGCAAATCACACGAATCGAATCATATGTAAACATACCAATTTCATTATTCTTCGTAAACCAAATCTTTTATAATGATATTATTTCAAGTAATGTGGATTTCCATAATAAGATTGTACGTAAAATGTGTAAAACAGTGCAGACATTTCGCTTATAAGTAGGTCACGCAAAAATAAATAACGCTGATAATAAAATAACTTCTAAGGCGGGAGAGCCACTATTTTGATATTCAAAAAAAATGTAACTGTAATCGCAAATGTGTGTGTTTTTTTACAAAACACATTTTCATTTCAGATAAGGAAAACTTTCTGATATCCCCTTACCTAAAAATGGACCCTCAGCCCAGGGACGTCCCGTGGGCATAGGCGAGAAGGAAGTTGCATGGGGGCAGTAAATCCTAGCGAGCGGCAAATGATTACAGAAAGCATATTTGAAATGGCTTAATCTTTGTGACGCACGAATTTGGAGTAGAAAAAATATGATGCCTCAATGCATTTGATAAAAAAAAACCGAAAACATTTTATTCAATGATAATAATATTACGAACAATGGGTATTAACAGTAGTTAACTTTGTCGCAAAAACCGATAACAGCACTATAGGCGGCAGTTTTGGCGTAAATTAATAAAGACGAGCGAAAATGACCCGGGTCATGAAATGCAATTAAGGAACAAATTTAAAAAAAAAATGATTACGTAGATTAGTTAAAAAAGTAAGAGGATTCGAATTTCGAATAATGATAAATATTTACAAAAAAATGACACATGGCTGTAAGCAATTCATAATTTTATTTAATGAATAATAAGGGTGATAGTTTAAACTCTGCCTAGGGGCGGCACATAGCCTAGGAACGCCACTGCCTCAGCCAACGAGTGACCTATGTCACATGTTAGTGTTTTACTTAATAATTATGGATTTGGTAAATGTATTGACTTTATTTTTGTAAAAAATTAACAAAAAATACTTTATCAAAATAATCAAGATAATCATTCGAAATTCTTCCTCACTGGATGGATTAATTCTAACTAATAAAATTTTATTCATAATATCGACGTATTACTTATTTAAAAAATATATATTTTTGGGTAAAATGTTACACAAACTTTTAACCAGATGGAAAATTCACTACCTACTCTTTTCGCTTGGTTTGTCGATGTTTAATAAATAGCATATGTATACACGCCGACATGTGCTTAGTTGCTTACCTCATTTACCTGTGTATCGATATACACCGCTATCAGCTTTTCATTAACGGAATTTTTCCAACCAACAAAAGGTGCGCATTCAATTATGTATGCATTATCGCAAAAGGTAAACAAGTATTGTACTTGGCTGCTTACGTCCTGCCCGTTATTCATTATCTATCACATTGATACTTCTGTAGTCCATTGCTTACCGGCTTTATAATAATTGATATTGCATATTATATGTTTTCCCTTTGCGTTTTCTGAAAACTGATCTCACGGCATTAATAAAATGAATTGAGATCCAAAAAAAATCCTTGAAAAATAGTTTCGAACATAAGACATTTCGGCTTCGGGTTTTCCTCAAAAAAAAATAGTAACCTTATATACTTATGGACTCCCAATAGAGCAACTCAGCTGGAGTTGTTGTAACGATAACTGGCCGTAGGTCAGTAGGCCGACGTCACCCTTCGGAGAGGGAATACATATTGGTTAAGGAAATGACTAGTATTAGGCTAATCATCAAACTATCCTTATCACTTTGGACACAAATCTATTAGTCGGTTGAACAATGTATGCCAGAAGTTAAAGCCCTCGACCACGCAACCGATAACGACGAAAGAGCATTGATCACTAAGGTGATGGGCCGGATTTTAATTAATTAATGTTAATTTATTCAAATCTTTTTGATATCTTAAGCTATACTTACCGTTTTTTTACGTGAAAAAATGATTAACATTCAGGCTGACTTTATCTCGCAAAGCTCGAGTAAGAATAAATTGTGAGAAAAATATACATCGAAATAATGATGCAGTGTTTATTTCAACTATTTTTTCTATGATATAAACATTCAGCAAGTGTACATTTTGACTCACAAGAAACAAACAAATTGCAATGCCATATTATTTCAGGGTCTTGCGAGTTACACTGCGAAAAAATATTTACAGTTTGTTGTGTCTTCAAATGTGAATTTAGTAATTTCCTACATGCGATCTGTTCCGGAAGATGTCTTCAATTGAGAATTCAAAATTGATTGTATTTTCATTCATTTTCAGAATAATGATATAATATGTACATTTTAAAATATATACCATGATTCAAAAATATAGTTTTTTCAATACCATAATGTAGTGATCATGCCAGTTTATTTTCGTATTTAGGGTGAGTATGTTTTTTAATAAATATTTTATAAAATTAAACTCTTTTTTTATCAATTCCACATATTATAATAAACATCGAGTGATAATGATAAAAAATGTGTAATTAGTACAACAAGTGTTCCATGTATGATATTTGGGATTTCCCGAACGAATGACAGATTATAGTTAGATATAGTACTTACATGCGTAAATGTACACATATTATTTAATTTTGATCATTGATGAATCGACGTAAAAGTGTTATCTCTTGTTTGCTGCGTAACAATAATTTCAGCGGGACGCATGAATGAAGCGACTGGCCTACCTGCACACCTATTGTATGATACAATAAACATGTATTATTCATGTGCTTGTACATATTTACTCATTTGTCATGACATCCTGTTCACAGCTTCCGCCACTACTACCTGAACGATGTGAATTCATTTTCGATCGCTCTGTTTTTACTCGCGCTAAAACAATTAACCGGCGTATGCTCAATAATGCAGATGACAACATCTGCTTGCGGCTTTTCGTATGCGCGAAAAAATCTTATTTGTATTCGATAGTTTTGAAAATTGATAACGGAAATCCATCACACTGATAAGTTCGACACTGTTGTAGTTTTTCAATCGTTCATTTTTCATTCGTTTGGTTGGTCTTTCACGAACATATCAATATACATACAAGGATTTGCCATTACTTTTGGTTTTCATATTTGGGCAGATTATTCAAACTGAACGCGTCCTGCTGTCATCGACTGCATCCAAGTCCGAACATAAAACAATCTTCAACCTTACAAAACAATTAATGTTGAGAAATATTGTGAACAGCTGTTAAAAAATAATAAAAAAACAACCCAAACTAATTAATCGCAAGGGAGTTGTTTTTCATTACGACAATGCGCAGCATCATTCTGCAATAATGACAACACACAGAAAAGGAGCTCACCTGGGATGTTTTAAAGCACCCACCCCTTTCGCCTGACTTGGCTCCGTCTGATTTAAACCTTGTTTGATCATTACCAATTTATTTAGACGGAAGATAGATTAAAACATCAGAGGAGGAGTCGAAAGCTGCATTGGACACATGCTTTGCCTCGAAACAGGAAAGTTTTTATTCCAATGGTACCTATAAATAAATTGACAGATTTAATAGTCATTAGTAATAATGGAAATTATACATTATTGAAATTGATTTTTCCTGATTTAAAACCGGATTACCAAATTGAAAAATCCGCCTATCGAATGTCGGAAATTTAGTTAAATAACCGGGCTTGCAAGCCCGACAAGCCTTACGGTACGCGTACACCAAAACCGAATCATCGGCCGACTTCGTGTCAGACCTATTCTGACGTAAAGTGTCGGCCGTTCATGTGCATTCATTGCAACCGTTGTCGGCCGACCGGTTTTGACCGAGTACAACCTGAAGCTAGTAGCAGTTAGTAGTACTATGCAGCCTTGAGAATGAGGAAGATCTTTTAAGAATGGAGGATTTCGAAGAAATGTATATTCTAGATAATTCGTATCGCCATTTAATTCGTCGACTTCAACGTCGCCGTATGTGGGTGAATGAGATATTTGTTCATAGAAAACAACTGGGTGAATTTCACTACCTTTTTGACGATTTAAAATTACAACCCATCCAATTCTTTGAATATTTTAGGATGAGTTTTAGTTAATTTCAATATATTTTAAATGCAGTCGAACCATTAATAACAAAGCAGAATACTACACTATATGTACGATAAAACCTCTGTGGTAATTATGTGTAAAAGCTAGCCATGGATTATTACGGCGAAAAACTTCACAAACTAAGCTAAAAACAACGCAACGATTTAAAAAAAAAATTGAGGGCTTGATAATCGCGTTAAAATCGCACATTAATATGAAGAACACTGATAAATTTTGCGAAATACGAACTAAATGGCCGGTAAATATTCTGTCATAATTCACAGAAAGTAGGCGGCAGACTCGCGACAATACCAACCTGAAGTTAGTAGCAGTTGATGTTCTGTCAAAAGTAGCCGGCAGACGGCCGACCAATCCCAACATGTTTGGATTCGTCGGTTGATCGGTCAGAGACAGCCGTCATCGTACGATGGCGTCTGTAGCAGTGTACGCGCTCTCATTTCCTTACATACGTTTGTTTCGATCGGACGACACGGCCGAGCATAGTTCGGACGATGACGGATTAGGTGTACGCGTACCATAACACTCCCAACTAGACAGCAACGCGTCAGGTATTACGACTGCGATTTAAAGAAACTAGATGATAGTTAGAAGTCGCTTCAGTCTGGAGAAAATATTTACTTATAAATTTGACCGCTATATAATGATTCTGATAGATACATTGTACAGCACGTAGGTTGGCTCACTTATTTCACTATTATCCCAATTGCGGCCGTACAATTTTGACTGCAATCATTGTATTGAAAAAAAATGCTTTGTTCCTGCGATAGTGTGTTGTGTATATGATATACATCCAAACGACTATCATACTGTGCGTCGTGCCGGATTCTCCAGAGTCCAAAACATCAACGAAAAATTCTAGTATTAATCAAAATAGTGCTGTATTTTTTAAAAATCTAAGTTGTCGGCCAAATCGCCACCGACTCGTTCGACTGTCAAATGTATTATTATAGAATTTCGTAGTGAAAAGTTCATTTTCGCATGCCCTGTCTGAAGTTTAATTGTATTTACGTACACAATTTTACACAAGAGCATAAGTTATCTTACCAAGAAATTTTAGAAATTAATAGGGCACAGTTAAGTAGTTTGCCAATTTAAATGAGCAGATGAATCTGCCGAATTCCCAACTTCTTTACCCTATATGTAAATATAATTAAATTTCATAAAATTACTATAATTTTTCCAGCCGTCAAAATAAATATAATTCCTGATATTACCCACCATTTAAATCTGTAGGCATTTCCATAGTATAAAATTTTAACGATAATTACATTTAATTTCAAAACCTACAAAGACTATTTGCTTAAGTAAATATTTCCACAGCTAATTGAACTTTATTGAAATTGAATCATTGGTAAAGTTAATCAACGTCGACATCAATGGCTTTTAAATTAGTGATACATTTATTTCTTATTTACAAACGATTCACTTAATTACTAAACGTCACTTCAATTTCATCCGTGCAGTTGAATGATTGAAGATGCCGACAGGCGAATCCCGGGTCGTTAGTGTCAAAACTTATATGAATGTGCAAAATTTGAACGATTCAGATTCAAAAAAAGGTTACTCCTATGAATTTCTTGAACCATTCGAAGGTGAAACTTCTTTTTCCATCACGAATCGATAGCCATTATGTGTAAAAGTCTGCTTTGAAAGTGGTAGTGATGGAAAAGTTATAACATGTGTCGTTTATTCTAAAATTATATAAATCAATTAACTGATATATTTTTTCATGTAAATAGTGTGATTAAATATGGATTTAAAATGACGAAGGATTAAAACAATCAATGCTGTTATTATTGCGCTAGTCTACAGCTGACCTTTATCCAGAGTATCAGTTATCCAATTAGTGTTGTTATCGATCGCAGCAATATGTTGTATGCACATACTGTAATGCTCATAATCAATAATTGCCTCCCTCGTTGTCATGTTTTGCGATTTGCGAGCGAATGCTAGAATGTTTGAAGCTCTCTTAAGATTGTTCGTGTTGGTGTCACACATCATTTTTCGAGCGGAACGGATTTATCATAAATAAATAATAATTTTACATGCAATTTAAGTCTACCATTATTTTTTACTCGAAATTAAATCACATTCATTACATGCCCTATAGCTAGAGTTCTTCAAACAAGTTTAAGGAAATCATGTATCTCTGTATATATGCACGTATGTTCACAAACATGATTGATCTAACCAGAGTTGTGCTTAGATTTACAGATTATAAAATACAATTCTAAGTTAGTTTTGGCATTATCCCTTTAGGCTGGTGATAATAATAGTCCGACTGGATTTAAAATCTTCGATTGATCAGATTTATGAAACGTCATCAATTGTTGGTTAAATATCCGAGAGTTCATGGATTTACAAAGCTTGAAGCCTCAGAAGATAAGACAGTTTATTTATCAGTTGCGTCGATGGCGCTTTACCTTTTTTATGTTACTCAGTTTGCCTGAGACTAGGGTATCCAATCCCGAAGCCTTTTCCAATCCCGGGATTTCGAGATTGATTAATTTTCAATCTCGGGATTGGGATTTTCTCACCGAGGAATTTGAAAACCTCGATTTGGTATACTTTTTCCCAGATTATCGCAAACCCTCTTTTTTTAGCTCACCGAGGAATATGAAATTCTCGATTTGCCAATTATGTGTCAATTTTCGGGATTTGCTCAAAATTTCTCAATCCCGGGATCGCAGCCGTATCAATCCCGGAATTTCGGGATCCCGGTATTGGATGCCCTACCTGAGACGTAGTATTAAGTTATTTATGCATATTGGTAATTAAGGACCGGAAATCCTTTAAAGACTAGTAGTTTTTGTCAATATGACAGATAAATCAGGGAAAAAACCCGCTTCAATAAAGTTGAGCAACCAGATGTTATTCGTCTCAATGTTTGTTGGCTGATCCAGAGTTTCTACAATAAAATCTCGTTATATATATCTCGGTACGTTATATGCACACACGACATACGAGGAATCTCATCTCTGTTATTCAATATATATCTTCCAACATTTTTTTTTGTGGAAAAAAGTGTGTTGGTGTTTTTGGTTGCATTACGTTCCAAATTAATAAATAATATTCAGCGATGTACATGTTCACTCAGCAGTTACGAGTCCGATTTTCCTATTTTTTTTACATGTCCGCTCCCAATGTGATCAATTTATAAAACTGTCCGTAATGGGATACGAACCGTTGACCATCGCAACCGCAGCTAACAACATTGACCAATCGAGCATGGGTGCCATATTGGATATTTATGTTGATAATCATTGTGGAATCATATACAATAATATCTTTATACGCTATCTTGTCATTACTATAGGAAAACAAATTAAAGGATCGGGTAAACTATTCGCAAATTGTGTATATTGTCTTTGATAAAATTACACATTTAGAATTGACAGCTATAAATAAGTATTTATAATAAATAATAAACTGAATTTTGAGCGAGATTTTCAGAGGTGTTAAGTAATCTTTAAAGTACATGGTCGATAAACCAAGAGCAAGGAAACAGTGAAAGTTTACACACGTTTTCATAATTTAAGCTTCAAGTTTTGTCAAAACTCGTGCCAAAGTTTCATATCCTCATATCCTGCTTTAAACGCATCGCACCGCCTCAAGCCAAGTGTTTTTAATCATTTTATCACACTTATGAAAAGGACAAATTTAATATTTAAACAGTAATTAAACTTTTGGTAGACTAGTTTTTTTTTAAAAACCAAAACTATATTAGGTATAGTTTGTTACTTTTCTATTTCACTCTTGAAGTATTTAATTCAGCGTTTATTGAAACAATTTTTAATATATCATGGGAAACGCTGTTTTTTTTAATCCCGCCGAGTAAATCCTTTTCTAGTTTTGGAATACTAATAATGACCACTGAACTAGTTGTCTTTTAATCTTAGTTGCCACTCTAAAATCACGTACGCCTTGTTCATTGATAGTTAGTTACCTACTTGCGAACTGCTCGATCTTTTATTTAAAGTGACTCGCTCTATTTATACTGTTTTTATAATACTATAGATATGTTCGATGGATAAAATATGGAATTCTGCATGGCTTGAATTATATTATAATCGTTATGTTTATCTTTTGAGAGTATTAAGCTATTTATCTCAATAGTCTTAATCTCACGTGTGTCAAAAAAGTCATTGTTAAGACACTAAAATCTGATTTTTGAGATTTACGTACATATTGTTTTTTTAAGTTTTGCCTTGTGCACCATTCCAACCATAAGTCTTCCTCGACTTGTCATTATCTGAATATAACTGCAAACTCAAATTTGAAGTTTTACAAAAAAATATTGTTTGCATTGACGTTTACTTGATAGAACTCCATTGTAATAAGATACAAAATAGTATTTAGTTATGTTCTGATGCAGGCATACGCCGAAATAGCTGTCAACTAACATTTAAAAAAATGTAGAACTAAATGCTTTGCTATTTTTTAAATAACATTATTTCCTATGACATGAAAGATTTAACCAATCTTTTTATATCTCTCTGCAGTGTCTTATTATTGAATTAATTTTCGTAAAATAAATCACATGGGAGGTATTTTTGCATTGACAACGATGTTTTGCAATTGAATTTTTCATTGTTGTATCTTCGCCCAATAATCATTTTCTATTGTATCTATATTATTGTTTTTAAATAATTAATCATGAACACCATAGCAGTAGACGATAAACAATAAAAAGTTGCATATAAATATTCATTGAAATTCCCCGCTTATTTCATAGCGCTTTTAATTTAACTAAAGAATCGGCCAAGGACATCCCTTAATGAAGGGGCGTGTGCTTGCATTTTAAACCGGAAATTAATAGGACGTTATCTATTTTTACCAGCCTATTTTGTAAATGGTCTCCACTAAAACATTGATATCGCTTCTGCCGGTCTATCGCCACAAGTATCACCCCCCTTTAAACGATGTAAACATCATCAGCATGTGTTTAATGAGTAATTAAATACCTTAGCTGCATGTTAGTATTAGAGTATTCAAAAAATAATCTGTCAATTACATTTTCACACGATATTCAAATAATAATCTGGAAGAAAACTGATTCTGTCACTTGCAAACATTGGGCGAGTGGGCGTAAGTAGAATCGAGAGGTATTTTTTTTCGAATGATACGATGGACTTGTTAATGGTGTTGAAAAATTGTGCTGTTACACGAGCGTGCGTGGGATGATAATAGTACACGCGTCCTTCATCTTCATATGGATCACATTACCAAATATTGTCACTATAATGATTTTGCAGCTTTTGTTCCTTAGGTAGGAACACTAGCGACGCACTCATTTCCCTAAGTACGTATTCAACTACCGGTGATGGTGAACGTTAATTTGAAGACAAATGTATTTGATGCTATAGCTTTTAGCTAAAGAACATGCAGTGGAACCCCCAATTACAATACTCCGAATTACGCGCTGGCTTG
This sequence comes from Himalopsyche tibetana, assembly GCA_030503985.1. Classification (NCBI taxonomy): domain Eukaryota; kingdom Metazoa; phylum Arthropoda; class Insecta; order Trichoptera; family Rhyacophilidae; genus Himalopsyche; species Himalopsyche tibetana. The sequence goes on from JAPJYX010000030.1 coordinate 28,712,122, forward strand.
AAATATTCGCCGCAAATCCCCAATTGAACGATCGCATTCCATTGTCGTTGCTATGAGACGGCCGTCTGTGCGGTACATACAGTCAAATGTTGGCTAGCGTCTGTGTATTCAACACGTGCCAGGCTATACATGCATAGCCGGGCGACTGCTGTGTGCTGGATTTTGCGCGCGCTTTGCATTTTATCACTTAGTAACTAAATATTTCGTCCATTTTTTTTTGTAAAACTAAGGGAAATCTTAGTTTTTCATTTTTCGCAGAAAAACCAAAATCCCTAATTTTGTATGAGATTCACTCCCCAATTACACCACTCCAAATTACACGGTACCGACTTTAGTGTAAATGGGGGTTTTACTGTATATGTTTTTGTGCAGCTAGACCCTGGATTATATCAATAATCATTTTCAATTGATGAGATTAAAAGTGTCGTTGTACAAACCTGTTTCATTACGATCTTATTAAACCTGCAGGCAAGGGTAATGTGTGTACTTTGCGAAAGTTAATAGCATTTTAGTTTAAATATTGACCGAGTTAGCAGGCCGCCTATAAATGCAGGCTGCGGCTCGGACTGACACATGAGCCGTCGCGGACGGACGTGGGTCGTTTGATGTCTGACTTTGTCCTCGCGTCTATTTTCATAACGCATTTGTTATTAAGTTACGCAATTTGCGACACTTTTTCCAACTCCCTACTGGCAACGCAATCCCAGTATAATTATCTCGCGTATTATGCACAGATTTTATTTATTAAATTAAGAATATCCCTCTGCGGCACACTTCAATTCCATATTTCAGCCTTTTACGATTTAAAATTTCAAGTTGAAAATGTCATTTAACTATATCCACGCCCCATGTGAAGCATATGGATTTCCAATAGTTTATCTCAACATAAGAGTTTCTAAGATAACTGTTAATTTGTTGCTCAACCCCTCTTTTCTCTTCCCTCGTTAATGATAGGGCTAGGACAGGACTAGTTTTTTTTACTAATCAATCTCACTACGCCCCGTTTTTTGGATTTTTTGGGTGGAAGAGGGGAATTCAAGTCCTTTCAAGACAAGAATTCAAGACAGCCTTCGAACATAAATCGATTTATAAAAACTGTCTGTACAGGAATTTGAACACGCGATCTCTGTGCTCTAATCCAGCGACGTTGCCCACTCGACCACGCAAACCGGCAAAGAGGTATAAACCCGCTATATTTTGAAAAATAAAAAACATTTTTAAAATTCAATTTCCATTTTTTACAAAGATCTGGACCGCCTTCGTTTATAGCGAGCATTTTCATCAATTGAAGCAACAGTAACACTTCACCTTATAATATAAGTCTCAGAGATATCCTATTTGGCAAATATATTAGAACCTCTATACAGGGGGCGTCGGATTGAGAAGATTGTCGATAAATGATTCGAATTTTGAAAAATTACGTGCTTTTGAAATGAATGCAAACTTCGCTGCCCTTGTATATTAATGTATTGTGTCATCAATTTACTCTTTAAAGATAACATGGAAATCTAATGTACCTACCCAGCCCAGCATTAGACCGTTTATCAATGTTTGACTGTAAAAGTATAGTCAAAATCAGTAGCGGCCGGTCAATGTGGCACTCGATCAATGCAACCCTTGTATATGCAGGGCCGGTTATATGTCATGAAATAATATTTAAAAAATACCATTTATACCATTCCCTCATTTTAAATTCAATATAATAAATTTGTAAATTAAATAAAATATTTTTTTCTAAAATTTCATTGAAGAATTTAAAATGAGTGTATGGTATAAATGTATGTTTGAATATTGTTTCATGAAATATAACCGCCCCTGCATATCAAAGGGGTGCATTGACCGGCCGCCACTGGTCAAAATGTATTATACTGTACTACGAGTTTGTTAAATGTTGGAAAGATAATCTGTGACAGATTAAATCTTCAGTATATTAATCGTACTGAAGTGTCTAATCGTCAATAAATTAATGGTTAATCGAAATTTAATTTAAAAATTCTACGTTGAAATAATTTGATTTTTATCTGCAAAACAAAACATCAAATTCGGATTTGTTGGCACAGGGTATGTTATCGTAAAACAATAGCCATAATAAAACGGATAACCACTCTAAAAGAAAGTGCCATTTATCCATGCATGGAAGGCATGATATGTTATGATGCCGTCACGCTTTTAATATGTGTCGGTCATATTCGATTTGCTTAAAATCGTGTCCTCAATTTTATCGAGGACGATTCTCCCGAATCAAAAACAAACATTGCATCAATTGCATGATACAATGCGGCGTGCTCGATCGACTCCGACAGCATCGCTGATTTATTCCAGACCCACTACATTTGAAGAGTCTTCGTCAACTTGATTAAGCGTTTGTCAGCAAATGATACGACGTCACATGCGAGTTCGGCAACCAGGGACGTGGTTCTCGGTATTTACGCTCAGGGCAAGACAATATTTTTTTTTGCATTTGCTGTGATTCAGAAAAAGAAAAACCTTAAATTGCATCTTATATCTTGACCAACAGTTATTGTATTTACATTAATCTTGGTAAATGAGTTTTTACTTTCTAAGTTACCATTTCCAGATTCGAACCTGTAACCCCGCAACTATTGTATCCAATTAACTGCTCGAAGCAACAAACCGGTTTTCGGTTTTTCAAAATAAATAAACAGGAATTATTTTCAAAAAAATAACTTTAGTAACACACAAACCAATATTCCAAAACAAAAACAAAAATATAGCGCATTTTGCTAACATAAATATGAACTAACCATTAAGAGCAGACAATGTAAAGCATATGGACTGCTAATGAAATTTATCTAAACTAAAGTTTTTTCTACGAGAATTACTTACTTGTTACGAAATTGCTGAGCCTCTCTTTTCAAATGGAGTAGGGCTAGAAAGAACCAATGGTTAAAATGTCGCTTTTGCTATGTCCCGTTATTTTAGGATTGGAATGGAACAAGGGAATACCCATGTTTTTTACTGAAAATGCTGTTCATACTGGCACTTGAATCTGTAAGATCCGTCACGGATGCCAGCGACGTTCACCACTAAGGTATCCAATCCCGGAGCCTTTTTGTGATCTCGGGATTTCAAGATTGGGGACTCTACGTGAAATGGTGTATAATTTGAAAAAAGTTTTGGTGACGGAATTTTTCATTATTTCATTTCCAATTTCAAAAACCCAGGAATCTGCCGATTTGCCCAAAATATGACTCGTTTTTTTAGCCCTTCGAGGAATTTGAAAATCTCAAAACCCAGGGATTTTCCTAAAATACCAGCGTGGCTCGTTTTTTTTAGGTCTTCCAAATTCTAATCTTAATCCCAAAATTGGATGGGATCCCGGGATTGAAGAACCTATTCACCACTGCTCCGCGTACCCGACATAAGAATAGTTGTATAAAAGTCCATTTTACTAAGGCAAAAAAATGTTTTTACTAAACCCCGGTTAACCGTGCAAAATAAACTGGTTTTCGGTTTTTCTTAAAATAGTCAATAAACCGGTTTGGAAGCCTTACCCGTAACCGAGTGGATATAATCCTAACAGCGTTGACCACTCATCTACGAATTCTGATATCAATATACTCAGTGGTGTAGTGGTAAATAAATAAGTACCAGGACGGTCATTGATTTCTTCCCTATTTTTTTTTTATTTTTTAATATCCGTCCGATGTTAAAAAATCACAATATTTAAAAATTAAATTAATAAAAATTACGTTCAAATTAAGTTGCAAGTCAAAAGGGTGGCAGGCGCCCTGGCTCATTTTCAGATGCCAGGTCGCCGACCTGGCCCCACTACACCACTGAATATACTGAATAATCATATACTGTATTATATTAACACGTGAAAAGTTTTATACTGTAGATCTTTGGAATGGACGAACATTATTACTTGAGTTTTTTTTAATCATTGTACAAATTACAAATGAAAAGATTAAAACAATACTAACCCGTCATTTTATTAAGTCTCGTTAAAATATAGTAGTACATTTGTCATGCTCAATTTATTATTAGAAATACTATTTATATTTTATCTGATTAATTAACCTATCCTTTATTTTTTAAAAATCAATAGATAACATCATGACGCACAACGTCTTAGTATGTGGTGACTAATGACAATTCAAAAAAAGTTATTATTTTATCGTTATTTTTTCTTATCTCATTAAAGAGAAAGTAAGAACTGCCATTTGTGTAGACAATTTAAAATTTTAAACTCTGTAGCAAATATGGCTTCAGAAAACAGTGCAAAATAATCTTCGTTTATAATCAAAATTTTCGCAGAATATAATAAATCGATGGATGTTGATTGCGGGGTTTTTATCGGGAGCCGGTAAATTGCTCAAATGCAATTGCTCGAATGGAATTGCTCGAATAACAAGTTCCTCGAATAACCAATTCCTCGAATTACAAATTGCTCGAATTTTTTTATAAAAGTTTTATAAAAGCTTAAACATTAATTACTCATTCTTTAAAAAAATATTTATGCAAGACGGGAAATAAAAACCATAAATCAAAAAAAAGTCATAATAAAATAAAAATCGGTCACTCGGCCACACATCCAAATTTAAATAATAATAAAAATGTAAATAGTATTTTTTTATCCTAAACTTTTTGTTTTAAGATTTTTCACGACTTTTTCTACGAATTTCATTTTTATCTCGTGCGACACTCGTTTAGAGAGTGAAATATAAAAATAATTTTCGTAAGTATTTATTTCAACCGTGTTCGCTCCAAATGCGGATCATATGACCTCTTAATGGAGTTTATCTCAACATAAGTGTTTCTACGAGAACTGCTTGTTAATTAGTTACTTAAACTGTTTCTATATTTTTCCAGAACACAGAGAAGACTAGGGCTAAGACAGAACAACCGGTTAGCTTATGACTGTCGCTACGCCCAATTTTTAGTAAGAATGGGTGAGAGGGTTTCAAGAAATTACATAGGCCTTTAAACAGAAATCCATAAATAGTTTGAAAAATAATTGATTAAAAAGTGTACGTATTAAGATTCAAGCCCGTGACCTCCGAAAACAAAACCAACGACCTTTTCCACTCGACCACTGGCAACTGAATAATAAAATAAAAAATATTGTATGACTTTTTTTTGATTTATGGTTTTTATTTCCCGACATGCATAAATATTTTTTTAAAGAATGAGTAATTAATGTTTATGCTTTTATAAAAAATTTCGAGCAATTTGTAATTCGAGCATTTGACGTTCGAGGAATTGGTTATTTGAGGAACATGTTATTCGAGCAATTTCCATTCGAGGAATTGCATTCGAGCAATTTGCATTCGAGAAATTTACCGGGAACCGTTTTTAACATAGTATATGGCAATGAGTCGATTGTAGATTTATTTGCCAGCACTGAATTGTCACGGTCGGCGGACTTGCGCGTTTGTTGTTTTCATACGACTGTTGCATGAAGTATGCTGCGACACTGTTGTCATTACGACTGTATTAACAATATGCCGTGTGTGTTTGTGTGACCTGTCAACGGTGAACTTTACCGTCATCCGAAATGATCATTAGCATCGACATCAGCGCTATCGCGGAGGCGTTGTCCTCATCTGCGTTCAATTTTTGGTAGAACAAACGTCGACTTTTTTTCATCATCTTTCATGTCATAAAAAATATAAAAATAAATGTTGAGCTATTTTCCCACCGCTACCAGGTTCGCAACTGAACCTGCTTAAATTTGATCAATTTAGTTTTCAATCTTATACAATGTTAATTTGTTGTATTTTCGATGCGTTCAGCGGCTACAATATCAATAAAATTTAAACTGTCCATTTTTAACACACGTGGAGTAACTTAGTTATTAATTGAATATGTGTATGTAGTACTTTATTTTAAGAAATGATGATTGCTTCAACGCGCTTTTGTCCTATGATGCAATGCTGAATGATGGTTATTACAGTTTAATCTTGATGTACGTATGGGCAATTGTAGATCGCGATTTCGTTGTTTGATGTATGGCAAATATATTTTTTTTAAATTAGTAAGCGTGGAAGATGCCGCATTGCAGAATATATTAATAAAAAAAATATGAAAAATACGAAATAATTTAAAATATTATTCAAGCGGGAACCCGTGACTTTGTTGAAGTTTTGTTTTAATATAAAATTAAATTTGATAATTTTTTAACACAACAAATGAATAGCAAAGTTATCAAATTTAACTTAATATATAAAAATATAATTTAGAATTTTGACTGAAGGTGCTTGATGGAAATTTGAATTATTTTTATTCTGTACACTTCCATAAATTTTGTCGATAATTTTTTCGCCTGTTTCGCCTTTCGGCATCTTCTGGTTTTATCCAGCGCACGAATGCGCTCGAACTGACGGGCAGCGAAGTTATCGACAAAATTTATGGAAGTGTACTGAATAAAAATAATTCAAATTTGATATAAGAATATTGTTCAATATGAGAACTTGATTGTTTGAAGTTAAATGATGTTTACTTACGTGTAAGCGATTAAATATTGCGTAACTTGAATTGCAATTAAAAGTATTTATGTATTCTTAACTACTGTTATATCGATTCCGGTGAAAAACGTGCATGTTTAACTTTTTTTATTGCTGCACTGCAAAAATATATTCGATGAGATGTAAAAGGTTTCTAAATATTTCGATTGTGTACTTTGCATTTGCAAGAAACCTTCGTGTGCCGGTGGCATATGCAACGGACTGAATTCGTTTCCTTCCTGGTATTGATCTCTGCTTTCTACGTGTCCTGCCTTTGTATTCGTTTTATACTCCGCTCTGTTCCCTACAAGTTCTCACGTTCTTCCTTTCTCAGTAATTTACTGCATACACACACATTCCTCCTGCGCGTCGAACGATACACCTAAAAGTGTAACTAAATATTCAATATTTTAATCAGAAAAATCCACGTATTCGGCATTGTCCGTGCTCATCTGACCAGGTGCTTTTTTAAAACTTAATGCTTACTCCTGTAACTGAATAAAAACAGCTCTCGGCCATTCTTTTTACTCGTTTATGCGGTGGAAGATTCGAATCCCTCAATGGAAATTATCCTATAATGATTTTTATAATGACATATCCTCGTGAATTGTCTACGTCTTGTAGAATTGTATGTGTCTTAATTTTGTGGCAGCTTTGAGTTTTTTGATGTAATGAATTCAGAATTTCAATACTCACAAATTTCATTAACTCGTATCTCAAAATATATTTTATTTAGTGCTTTATTTTTTTATAAAAAACGTTCGCTAATAATATGGTTATGTAGTATGTTTGGCAAGGAGAAGCAATGGAAAGGCATGAATGGAAACGTCTTTGCTTTCTGCTGTATTAACTTCATTACAGATGTTAAGGATAAAAACCATTCCAGTGGTGTTTTATATCGATTGAAAGCGGTAACGATAACAATAAAATAAAGTAAGTTTATGTGTCCCCTGAAAACTTGTTCTTTTTGAGATACCGGGTAGTGGACAATATCCGTTGATATGTTTTTCATTCATCCGCGTATTCGGTCTTGATAACGAGGCCTAAAGAGAATTTTAGCTAACAATTATGCTTACCATTTCTGTAAAGATAGATTGACTGACTAATTTAATGAAAACTAGTTTTCCATAAACATAAACTTACGTTATGTGTGCATGTAGAAATCGTTCAAATCGCTAAATAAAACATTCAATCACTGATTTTAAAATCAATCTATGGAGCGACCGAGTGACAAAAAGTTCTCGTAGAACAAGTTTATGTTGAGATACCTCTATTAGGTGGCCATATGCTCCACATTAGGAGCGATCATGTTAAAAAACAATTGCAGCCAACAGTCATTCCCAAGTCTTTTTAGTGATTTAGTATTTCGAAGTGAGTTCGTCATGGCAATTTGCTTGCTTTTTTTAAATTAATATACGTATTTTCATTGTGGACACGAAAGCTAGTAACCCCTTTTCAAAAGTATTAATATAATAATGGAATGTATTGGTTTTCTTTGAACGTAAAGCCTAAGCATGTGGCGTGCAATTTAAAATGCAGTCGGTTCCCGATTTTGTGATAGGAGTTCAAAAGGTCACGCTGTCTGCCGAAACGGGGAAACCGTCATTTTCTTTCCGCAGGACTCACCGCAACTCTTCTCTGTCGTACTCGTTTGCTTGTCGTAGACCGCCGTAGAGCCGTAGACGTCGGAGCCTTATAGTACAGTTGAGCGCTGATATACCTCGTTTTGAGCAATATAAGTAAACATTGTTAGTTTGAATCGAATCGAATGGAACTCCAACTCTGCGTTTACCTACTATGTATATGCTCATTTGAAACAATGATTAGTCTGGACATATTTCATTGATACATAAGATACAACAACAAAACACAATGAATCGCTTTAGTTCAGTTAGTGACCAATGTACTAGTGTTTTTCGAATAAAAACATCGACTTATTTTACGTATCCAATAATTAATTATGAGAAATGGCAGTGTAATGTTTAAAAAATAATTTATAATGTTACATTAATAAAATTAATCACCAAAAGATGATTTAACTGCTTCAAGGTAATTCATTCAAGTAGTAGACTTTTACAAAATCAACAGCCATGAGGATTCTGAAGAAGAATTTTACAAATCATATCAATTCTTATAGACAAAAAAAGATTCGTACAAAATATAAAAAACAAAAAATAGTTAACGTTGGTTAATGCAACGGATAATGTAAAGGAGAAGTCGCAAAGATAATTCGTTCATTCAATAAATCTGAATTTGGCAAGATTATATATATATTAATTTCTAAAATTTCTTGTTTACCTAATTTTTTATTTAAATGTTGTACATTTTTTAACTTGATGTTCGCGGAAGTCGCGGACTTGAATCCCGGTCCCAACACTATTTTATATACTGAAATAACGGTATGTACTATTCAAATTGCTAGGGTCAAAAGTGGCGCCACTAAATGAATTATGTTTTAAGTTATGAAGTTGTGTTTTAAGCTATGGTCGGAGTCGTGTTATTTCTTCACCACTCCACAGCCCTGGCTTGAAACTTCTGGTTTGCATTCGATTGTTCACGCAAATAAATTTCTGATTTTTGATAATGCAAAAAATATGTCTTTCCGTTGGGGGCAACTGTCTTATAGCTTATATATGTATGAATACTCTAGTATACTATACATGATGTAAACATGCACATTATCATTCGGATTTAAGCCACAAAATACGACCAGGTTGAACGGCAATCAGAAAGGCAAAAAATAAATTTGAGGCATGTGTAAGTATATCATACAAATTGATTTTTTCACTCGATAAGTTTTTGGTCAGACCGAAAACAGGTTAGTGGGGGGGGAATATACAAAGTAGCTCGGTTTGATTACGACGGGGTCATAAACAACGTTCCCTCTAATTTTTCTATTGTGTGTGCAGACCATCAACTTCTGTGATTAGTAAATTTTCAGCAAAATAAAAAATGTGCGCAAATTTCAAAATTTGGCGAAACAAACTTATTTTTACAATATTTCTATGTGCAGCCTTGTGCGGGGATGAAAAAAATGTGTGTGGGCAGATTTAAGGAGGTGTGCGCGCGCACACGCTCACACCTTAGCGGGAACATTGGTCATAAATGATAAATATTACATACAAATATTTTCTCTTCATTTTAGAATGTAAAATTTTCATATGATAGGGGAAAGCTTTTTGGTTTTAAATACCGTTTTTATCGTGATTATGATATTCCGCTTGATAGTTAAATTGTCAAGTTTTGTTTGTCCTGAAAATTTCCTTCGGGTGGGCTTAGCCGAACTGCAGATAAAACAGTCGATATCAGGGGCGTATATTCAGGGCGTGCAAGGTGTGCGCCGCACAAACTGAATGTCCGCAAAATCTAGAACATAAAGCGATATATTTAAAGTATATTTACCGTGCGGGTAGTATACCGTTTTTAAAAAGGCGAGCGTTGTGCCCAGGCGCACGACCTGCCTTCCCATACAAAATATATACTAATATGTAGTTTTAAAGACATTTTGATATATGTTTTTAAAATCTATGTCAGCTCCCAGTGTGGAGTATATGTCCTTCCAATAGAAATATTTCGTCGAGAACTTCTTGTGACCAGTAGCGGCCGGTCAATGTGGCATTTGATCAATGCACCTCATGTATATGCAGGGGCGGCTATATTTCATGAAATAATATTCAAAAATAACATTTATACCATTCCCTCATATTAAATTCAATAAAATAAAATTTTAAATTAAATAAAATATTTTTTTTCTAAAATATTTATTATAAACAATAAATACATGAAGAATTTAAAATGAGTGAATGGTATAAATGTTATGTTTGAGTATTTTTTTATGAAATATAACCGCCCCTGCATATGCAAGGGGTGCATTGATCGAATGCCACATTGACCGGCCGCCACTGCTTGTGACTCACTTAGTCATTTTTTTTTTTCATTCAGCAAATTGTTTTTTTTTCACACAGCACATCCAAAGCCAACACTCACCATACGCCAGTGTTTTCAAACCTTTATGTTACAACGAATTCCTTTGAAGAAAACAATATCTTCGCGCCTCCCCATCCTTTATTTCATATAGGAATAAAGACACGCTTTAAAGGGTAAATAAATATTTTGGATTGTTCGCGCCTCCCTTTGCAATAGTCTACGCCTCCCCAGCGTGGCGCGCCTCCCAGGTTGGAAATCGTTGCCATACCGCCACTGGCCGATATGATATCATAATCTTGTTTTACATAGAATGAAGTGTTTTGGTCCTAGATAACGCACGTTATTATTTATGTTCATGTAAATTTCACCGATAGTTCAAGAGTTCAATGTGAACTTTGTTGTGTCGGCAAATACATATTATTATAAACATTTTATTGATGGCTACGTTGAGGTACTGTATGGCGGCGGGTTGCGAAACCCGGTCGGATAACGGCGAAGTCGTCACCGCGTGCATCGCATCACCGCAACGCATCGAGGTCGACATGTTTGCATACTTTACAATGTTGTACGTATTATAAATTGCATTGTGAGTCTTGTGTAGGTCAACACGCGCACATTGCAATATGATCGCGCACACTTACGTTAAGTGCGAGACGATCGAGGAAGCCCTACGGTGCGTTTGGCGTAAATCACTCGGTCAAATCGTAAACCGGGAAGGTCGAGGTCGCCTACTAATCCATCCTTGTAAGTTTACGATTAAACGATTTTTTGTACGTGACGTAGGCGTATCTTAATTGGTTTCTTTTATCGAATGCGGCAGAGCAAGGTGAAAGGAAAGGATTCAGATCAAAGCGGATTGTTGCACATTCGCAAAAACGTATATAACCTTGATTGAAGCATCTGCAGAATATGTGTTTTTTTAATGATGAATTTAATGATGAGTTATTATTTAATGTGTAGGGTACTCAATGCGATCGATGCAATTGATTCATTTTTAACGTCGGTTTCGTTTTTAACCAGACTGCCAATGTCTCCGCTTCGCATAGCCTGACTCTATTTTTAATTGGATGAGAAATCTTTTTAACGGCTATTGTGCGTGAATGTTCAAAGATATTCTCAAACCCAAAACCGAGTGGTAACGTTTGAGCTTGCATTCTATTCGATTTCGCAATCAAGGATTTGAAACGCACAAGGGAAACTTTCATGCATTGATTTTCCACAACGTATAATATATACATACCTTTCCACAGACCCACCTATACAATCCTTTAAAATGATAGAGCTATCAGCTAACTACCACTTTTTTAGACCCCATTCTTTGATATATGTATATTTGAGAAAATATGTAATTATTCAAGATTAAGACCGTTTTTGATCATCATGAGCATTATCAACTGAACAGTTTTTAATATAATGCCTTCCCACTGAGAATTGACAGTAAACACAATCACAATCAGCGTGGTGATGTATAATAAATTTTATCCGTAACTGTGGACCGAGCGAATTTTTATTGAAATGCTCTATTAGTAAGTAGTCCTCATCCAGTACATTGGTAGAGGTCGCGGTTAAAAAAAATGTACCTAATCAAAAGTAATGTATTTGATGGGAATACAATTTTGTTACGGCGAGCGATCGTAGCTGTCATGTGATTGTGCCAAGGTTGTATGACGCGTTGCAATGTTTTCTCCGACCATACAGTAACATGATTAATAAGTATAATAATGCAATAATAGTATTGCCTGTCAGTCGCCGGCGCATCTCGGCTATTTTTCTCCTTTGTTTGTTTATTTAATTCTCCGACAGCATTACTGACGATAACATTACTGACTCATACGTCCGTGCAAATAGAAATAATGTATTAGCGAGTGACTCGGCTTAGTGTCATTTTGAACGCGTAAGCATCGGCACTCGGTTAGGAGGCACTATCTTTGCATGTATCTACGGATAATGCTAATAACAGCGTGGAAGCCATATTATTACAAGATTTAATGTGACCTCGAATGGTTATTTCTCTGTCGATTTTTATTAAAATTCAATCATTCTAACGTTACATAGTCAGTCAAGCTGCTTAAATGTTACTTTTAGTAGTTCGTCTGAAAACTCTCGACAAGTGAAACCGGCACTGATCATATTATACAATTGTGGAGTGCGTGTGCTTACTGTTAGCATATAATACTTACCACCGCCCCATACAAATTATATGTCCGGTCAATTAAGCACTTTTTATATTTGATCCCCATTCGGTTCTTTTCCATTAAACTAGACATATCACTTTTAAGGTGTTCACTGTAATTTCTTGATGGAAAGGCATTATGTATATTAAAACATGAACACTTTTCAATTGTCAACTGATTATTGCTTGATAATTCTCGCTTTGAGCGAAAACGATCCAGATCTACAGTAAATAATGTGAAAGAATTACAAAAAATGTTAAGACATATGTTACGTAAATTGCAAGATTGAAGAATTGCAATTGTTATCTCCAGTGGGTATTCAAAAAATAAAATACGCATTTGTACTAATTCCCACCTTCCCTCTTATTTAATAAGATCAGGACCGGTTTCGGCCATTCCGAGCATTATCAACTGATGGTGCTCGTCATGAGAAAAACCTGTCCTGGTTTTTTTTTTTAAAATAAAAGTGGGAATTTGTACAAATGTGTACATATGTTATTTTTTTAATATAATGCCTTTTCACCGTATTGTATATCAGTGCTTCCCAACGTGAGGTCCGTGGACCCCTGGGGGTCCGGAGGTTTTTTGCGGAGGTCCGCGAAAATTTCTATTCTTTCATCATTCTTTGTGATAAAGTATGAATTTTTTTTCGGGGGTCCGCAGATTATTTTTTAGGGGTCCGTGGCATGAAAAAGGTTGGAAAGCACTGTTTTATATCACAAGTATTGACAGTGAACAACCCTAAAAGTTTTCAGTGGGTATCTATTTTTTTTGTTTGTTGATTGATTATTCACCCTTATCTAGATAAGTGTTTTTTTTTCATAAGTTACTTCTCTGTATGAAAATATTTATACTATCTGCATTTATAAACTCTTGATTGATTCTGTTATCCGAATCGAATCGCATATGGTGTATGTATTAATTATAAAATACATGTACATACAATAACCTGGCGAACGTGTCATTACATATAATAACAGTCGGCACGTACTAGTGGCGGTATCATCACGATTGTATGTTTAATCCTTTTTCATAACCTTATAATGCTAATATCAATGCTCTGTTTACACGTAGAAGTAACCCTTCGAAAAGCACTACTTTGAAAATTCCGTTAAATCGGCGTTATGTTTTGTCTACGTTCTGAGATTGAACCGAGTACAAAAATGTTGAGAAGATTCCCCACGATGAAAATGGGCAGTTAGGTGCATGCGTCACGCAAACGAGAAAAACGAACGTCCATTGTATTATACATCGTCCCATCTAGCCGCCGATATTATCTTCGGAAACACCCACAAGCGGAGTTCCCCTCCATACCCTTCGACGACCATGCCAATTTTCCTCCCCGAAAGAAATTGTGAATCATGTTGATTTGACAATTTATTATTCATGTGGCGTGTAATGAAACACATTTTATTAAATCTATGTCCGCTCCCAATGTGGCGCATATGGCCTCCTAATGGAGGTATCTCAACAGTAGTTTTTCTACGAAAACTGTCTGTATCAGACGATCAACCTCTCTTTTTTTCAAAGAGAGTAGTAGGGATAGAAGAATGAGGCTAGAACAGGACAAGTGGTTAACTAATCGCTCTCGCTACACCCAGTTATTAAAGGAACCGAAAGGGTAGGAAATATTTTTAAGACATCACAAATACTCATGCCTTCGAACAGAAATCGACAAATCGATAGAAAAATGCTGTTCGTATTGGGTCGCGAACCCGTGAAATCCGGCACGGAAGCTCACAATGCTAAGCGATGTGCCAAAGGAACCGATTTTTTTTTATTCTCGATTATTCTTGCATGTACTTATGCAATATTAATGTACTCCGTAGTAAATACGTTAAAGCATCCTAAAATAATATTTTATACGACTTTTAGTATGTCATTACAATACATGTTTGTTTTTATTTATCTGTCAGCCTGTAACACACAGCGCGCGAAGGCGCTTGCGCACGGTGCGTAGAAAAAGTTTGTGTTTGTGTAAAAGAGTGATTTGGCCGGTTGTTGACGCGTGGCACTGCTGCCGAGTGTATAATATTTTGAGTTGGAATATAACGATATAATAAATAGCTCCTTAATAATATTTCTAAACTCCTATGAAATTACAAATCTTTTTCACGAATTACTTTGTAACATAAAAGGTCGCATTAGAAACATGTTATTGCATTTTACATGAAATATATCTGAATAATCGTGCCCCCATCAGGACAATTAGGAATTTAATTATATTTGTTAGTATTTATTTTCTTAATCAAAAGTCAAAACCACTATTTAATTATGTAAACATATATTTGTATTTGTAACTTTTTTAAAATTATAGTTTCGGACAGTCTCGACAAAATACATAAATCGCTTAAGTCTGATTTAGAATATCACAAAACTTTTACATTAATTACATATTCTTGTACATTGTATATGATTCACATCATTGCGATTCAGCAGCGGCATATTAGTGTGCGGTGATTATGTGTCAAGGGGGTGAACTAGCTAACCACCCTGTAGAGACACCCTGGCAATATAACGAATGCACAATTTATTTTAATCCGTTAACATATATTATGTATCTATCGTCGAGATTCATCTTCAATGGTGTCAACATATTTATCTCAGTTCCGCCCCCATCACTGTTTTTACATATTTTTTTTGTAATAGGCTTTAAAAATCTATCCAGATATTGTGTTTTAATATCAATACTTATATATTACTTGGATAGCATTGTGAGAATAATGACGCTACTGGTAAAACATAACATAACATTTTTGGGACAGAGTACACATACTATAAAACGTTGGCATTGCCCTAAAGGGCCTAAAGAAGCAAACTAGTAAGGAGAAAAATAAAATATGTGTCCACTGTCACAAAGGTTTTTGGCTTTACAGAAAAATCTACATGTCAAGTAATCACTCATGTTAAGAAAAAACACAATATTCATTTGTACTTTATTTATAAAGGTCAGGACCGGTTTCGCTCATGCCGAGCATTTATAAATAAAGTACAAAGGAATTAGAATGCCTTTCCACCAATTATTGACAGTGAACACCCTTAAAGTAATCACTCGTGGTTTCGTTTCATCGGAGGTGCAATATGAACATCGGTTATATACAGGGTCTGGGCTGGAGGGGGTTCGGAGGGGGTCGCGCGAGTCCCTTGTTAAATTTGACTAAGGCCGGCGAGCCCTTTGTTAATTTAAGATAAAAACAATATTCTCTGATCAAATTAGTATATAGCTGCAATTTCTGAAATATTATCTAGATTCTAGACAGCTTTAGTATACACAGTAGAATATTTTTAGCCATTTACATTGATAATTTTGCGGTAAATTGCATATCATTTCATATTATAAGTGTATATTATAAGTAACAATTGATTGCTCAATTTAGTATTGCATATAATTGCATAGGAGTGATAAAAAAACACTCCTTCACCAGAACATATTAAGTAACAATCGATTGCTTATTTAAGTCACTTTTAAGGTGTTTACTGTCATACTTGGTGAAATGGCATTATAATAAAAATAATAAAACATTTTTAGTACTTTTTCCACATAAAATTTATTGTATCAGGACCGGTTTCGCTCATGGTGACCATTGTCAAGAGGTCTTCAACTTTTTATTTATAGTTTATTTTTCTTGGATTGTGTTTCAATGATTTCTTGCTTAGTTTTTATACCAATTGTTTGTCTTACCTTGTCTTTCTTACTTAACTTTTGTATAAATATCACTGTTTAATTGTATTTCTTATCAGTTGACAATGCTCACCATGAGCGAAACCGGTCCCGATCCAATAAATTGTATGTGAAAAAAGTACTAAAAATGTTTTATTATACTTATTTAAGTATTGCATATAATGGCATGCGAGTGGTAAAAAAAACACTCCTTCCCCAGAACACCGAGAATTGCTTTGAGATTAAGCGAGCCCTTTGTTAAGGTATTGGCAGCCCACCACTGGGGCTCACTGACAGAATATGTTTATAAAGAAAATGCGCTTGTCCGAACACAATTCACAGTAATGGTCAATTTACTTTATTTAATCATTCTTTAGCCTGAATCCGCAATTTGGCGGTACCAGAATTCTTGTAAAACCCTATAATCCGTCTTTCAATAAACATATTCCACTCGCTACGCCTTCGTAGGAAACTTCTTAGCCCTACAGTTTGAAAAGCATCCATTGGCTTAGGGGGGTTGCAATACTAGGAAGTACGTGCATACTACATAGGGTGAGTTCGTCGAACCCGCACCCTTCTCGCTCTCGGAGTGCGGTGTCGTCCCCTTTCAGCCACGTGGCCGGTCGGCAGGTACTTCGGCAGGATGCTGCGATTGCGCTCGGGCGGGAATCACCCGAACTACTGGATCAATCGTTGCAACTGTGTGACGCAGCGTTTGGGTTACGGACTGAAACCGGTCACCGCTGGCGATAGATAAGATTTCACCAAAATATTTCTTCAACGGGTTTTATTCCTACAACCAGTTTAAAAATCTCACAAAAATGCTCCAAATTATACAAATTTTCCTGATTATTAACGCGCTAATATGCATTATGATCAGAAATCAGGTTTTCAATTTTGGCGGGAAACATAAATGCGGATAAACACATAATGCAGAACTGGTGCTCTAGTGAAATTGTTGATATTTATTTTATTAGCTTAAAGAAAACTATTGAAGTTTATATTCACCACTTTGGCACGCATATTTTCGGTAAATAATAAATGTAATTACAAAATAAAATTTCACATGTACAAATTATGTATTTTTCTACTGGCGCGACAGCATTCAATTGACTTCACTCTTAAAATTTATGTATCTCAATTCTTTTTGCTATCGTGTTTGGATGTCGATAGAAATATGAAGGATTTTCAGTTGAGAAGGATGATTTTAGCGATCCTTGTCCATTCGCAGTTCACAGCCTGTGAGGAAAATATTTCTGATAGTGATACTTTGATCTTTTCTGATTTTTTTGATGTCTATATATTATTGATGAATTCGCTGTTGAAAGCCGATATTTTTTACAACCTCAGCCTTCGTTATTATCAATGTAAAAGACGGATGGATCATATTTTAATAATCAGTATGACATTAAATACATAAAAAATCTAAATTTTCATTACTTTTTATAGTTCTTAGCTTGATTTTCTGATTCTCTTTCGTAAGCTGTGTTAGTTATATGTCTACCATAATGTCAGTTAAGTCAATCATAATGTAATATGATTATTAATGATGTATTAATCTTTATTCATTTCCTACTTTAATTTTACCGTTTTGTGTGAAAATGTATATTTACATATACTTAATATGCATCTCTTAGGTTTACTGCGCGCTATTTTCTATCAGGGTTATAAAAATACAATCAGCTTCAATTAATCGCACAAGCGTGATATCCTCTAAGACTTTTTGAAAGTAGTTGACACGTTCTTGCCCATGGGTCTTCAATTATTATTACCCCTGCATTCTACTTTCAACGAATTTTCCAATTGATTTAATTGTAATTTTCTTTTTATTAAAAAGAGTTCAGTTAAATGAAATTGTATTTTAAATATTTGTATACATAGATTTCCTTATTGATTATTTGATAACAACGCGCGCCGGCGAACCCAGCTACTCAGCTCACCTTTTGGGAATGTGACGAAAAATGACAATTTTATCAATATTCAAACATTTGCGAATACAACGGTATCTGCGATAAAATATGACTAATACACTTCACACTCGCAGTGGTAGTGAAATGTTTTTGATTCGACATACATTTCGGTTACTGCGAGGACATCATAGTCGATCGCAATGTAATATTTGCACAACTGGTTTGAGAAGCTATAATTTCTCATTTCGAAACGGTGCAATCAATCCGACGAGACGAAACAACTCGGCGCGATTGCAAGTGACACGACTGCAATACTAATAACGGATCCAACTCCAAGTCATTTTCTAATTAGGAAAACAATCACCGATGCTGCTTCTCTCCTTTCTTGGAAAGAGCTGTCAAACAGAAATTAGGATGCACTGCGGTGCGGGTGAGGTGGTCAGCGTAAAATCGCAAAATGAGAGCAGTATGGCATTGGTTGTTTTCAATATATGTACTGATGATATCATCAGTGATCCGAAGGTTTCTAATTCTGGCAAGTTCAATATCAATGTTCTTTTTAAAAATTATATATTTAAGGTATTGGCCATGGGTGTTTGAAATGTCTTTTCGTCTCTCGTGTTCTCTAAAAATAAATCTGTAAGTTTATCTGAAGAAACGTTACTCGATTTTTGACGTTTTTGAGTTACAGATGGCACTGGATATAAAATAATATATTACATAAAAGTGACAAATAGACATATCAATAGGTGCAGTGAATGCAAATATATTTCAATACGCTTCTTCTCAAAACAAATTTATGAAACACATTAAACAATTTATAAAAAAACATTTACAAAATTAACAAAAAAAATCAGGAAGCTGAAACATCATCCTTTAAGATAACGGAAACATAATTTGAATAATTTGCACCTGCATAAAAATAAGTAACAGACAAGTAGTGAAATCTGATTTTTGGCTCTCCTGAAAAGTAGATAAAAATAAGATACGTTTCTAACGTTCGAAATGATGTTCTCTAACGAGAGTTTGTTAGTCCTTTTCAGATAAGTTGAAGATGGAAGAATGGTATCAGGAAAGGACTAGTAGTTACTATCTCGTTTCAGGTACCTTTCAATTGATTGTTATATAAATTTAAATTCATCACGTTGGTTGATAATTCATCAGTTTTTCAGAAACTAACTTTTATTTACTAAATTATTATTATACAATTGATTCTGCTGCATTATTAGGACGCTGCTTTCTCAATTAACATTTTATTGACTCTCAAATATAGATGATTTATAAAAAAATTAAGTCAATAGACTATATCGTTGTTGATTTTCTTCAAGCAGGTTTTGAGTTTTTTGATGTAATGAATTCAGAATTTCAATATAAACATTTTCTTTAACTCGTATCCCAACAAAAAATCATGCTGTTTTTAACGTAATACAAAATTGTTGGCAAATAATATAGTCACGTGCTATGTTTTACACGAACCAGAGGATGGCAAGAATGGAAACGTCTTTGCTTCTTTCATTATTAACTTCCTCGACGATATTGAGGACAAACCATTCCAGTGATGTTTTATATGGAAAGAAAGCGATGGCGATAGCGGTAAAGTAAAGTACCTTCATCTGTCTCCTGAACACTTGAGATACGAGGTGATAGATAATTATCGACGATATGCACGTGTTTTCGTTGTATCAATAATAAAGGAATATTAAAAAGGATATTTTCTTCAATTGTTTTCAACTTTCACCTAGTTCACCGCATGGCCTTTGCTGCATATTAAACAATTTTGAGTGCATCATTTTTGCAAGCAGACATATTTAATACATATTTTATGTAGGCTGATTAGACACGAATGCATCCTTGATGGATGTAGTGGTGTGACTGAGGATGTGGGATGCCGTTAAATTAATGTCTGTGCACTAATATTAGTCATCAGGTCATTGCACAACAATAGGAAAATAAAATAGTTGGGACAGAGACAGAGGGCATAACAAATAAAATCGATTGTCAACATCGAAAATACATAGATTCAGGATTCTTAAATATACTTAGATCATTGAAATTTGTATACGTACATACATATCTGTAATATTACAGTTTCTAAACATTAGTTTTTTTTGCTATTTTACCTAAATAATTTTGTATTATTCTCCAGCAAAACACGTTGTAAAGACATCTTAAATGAATTAATACCAACTGTTCCTCTGAAAGTTCTTGCCCTGTCACGCGTGAAAATAAATATAATCCAAATGGATTAAAATTAACGATCATTTATAAATAATAAATAAGATTCCATATTATGCATCAGATTATTGCCATTCTTTATTCTTATTGCTATCCGGGTTTTTAGTCGGTATGTCTTGGGTATAGATGTATGAAATGTTTTTTTTTGCCTTACAAACAGCGCTAAAAACATAACCTCTTAGATAAGGAAAAATTTTATGGTTGAACGGACAATATTTTGAACGCACCTGGTGTTAGAAGAAAAACTGTGTTGATACTAGGGCATCTAATCCCAGACCCTTTTGGAAATCCGGGATTTTGGGATCCACATTTTTCCAATCCCGGTATAACGGGAGCATTCACCATTTAATCGTGGGCAAATTCGGGATTTCCTATTTTTTTTATTTACGGATCAAAAATTTTGTCACTGACCGATTTCAAAGACTCCGAAATTCCGAAAATGAAAAACTGTGGGGCCTTTTTTTTAGCTCTTCCGGGATTTGAAAAAAAATTGTCACTGGCAATTTCTAAAAGCCAAATACCCAAAATTTTGATTTTTTTTATGTCTCACGCGGATTTATAAATTTATCGAGAATTATGCACGTCTTATTCTCAGTCCCGAAATCCCATGATTAGTATTGACACAATCCCGAGATTTCGGGATTCGAGATCCCGGGGTTGGACGCTCTTATTGATACTGTCTTTTAAGTTACAAGTATTTCCAATGTTTGTTTAAATTGTTTTTGTCATTTCGCTTTCAAACTGTTGACGACTTCTGATGTTCTTTTTTAATATTAAATCACAAAAATTACCTTGACTTTCGATTCGATTGAATTGGCGCATTGTGTTGCACACCTCGCCTCCTTCTTCACCTTGGCTGCAACTTGCAAAACAGTGTCGCTGTTGCTACACTTGCTCTGCGCCATTATTGCTCTTTGTGTTTATTCAGTGTTTTACAGTTTTCCGAATTCTGGAAATCAAATAATTATTGCGTTATGTGTCATGCAAAAAACGAGGTCAAACTTTTTAATGATGATTGCAGCGCTGATCAGCTGTTGCAGAAGTTGAATACTGACAGTCATGTTCCGATACTGAACACAAATTGAACGTAGTTAATTCATACTTTTTATATTCGGTTAAGTTAACTGTTAAAAAATAAACCTGGGCATATTTTTGTATTTATTTATTTTTAATTGAGTCCGCTCCCAATGCGCATTATATACTCAATTAACAAAATTTCGTTATATGTATGTCAGTAGAATTCAATATAATTGATAATTCTCTGATCGCATCTTCTTCCCGTTTTGAGATCAGATAAAGTTGGCGGAAAGGGGTGAAAAAACATCCCTTACCTTTTGATAAAAATCTGTTAATTGATTAGCAAATTTCATTCATCAAGTCTATATAATATTTGATAAAATAGACAACTGATGAATCATGTTAAAACTATGCCCAGATAAGTTATTGAATAAATAACATTATACAAAAAACCGAATTTAAAAAAACCTGTTTTCTAATTTAATTTTTTGTCAAAATCCGGCTTATCCAGGAATACGAAGTTTTACAAACAAATAATAATACAATGGTTAAATAGTGACGTTAAATTAAATCGCTTGAAAAACTATAAATCAACTAATTGCATACCAAAGATTTTCTTTAAAATATGGGAGGATATAACCAACAGCTCGTTTTTTCCAATTATTAATACCAAATAAAAAATCGTTTAATACACCTGTCTGTCATTTATATTTACGCCTTTTTTTAAAAACGATTGAGACTTTTTGCACAACCTTAATCTTAAGCCGTAATTACTGCTGATGTCAAAGTTTTTGTGCATCGCTTAAAGTACTTTTATGCATGTTGACACAGTACTGCCAACTTGCCAACCTGCTTAGTAGTGACATTTAAAATGTTGTTTTGAAATATCGTGGATCGTTTTGAAATACGAAATTGTGGCGAACGCTGCCTTGCTACAAATCTTCCTACGTGCTTTAGGTAATTTTGGCTTTTGGAGTTGGCGATCATTGATTATTTAAAATGTGTGAAATCTTACAATAAATTGTATGATATAGCTATATACAATAATATTATTGTGGGCATGCAACCAAAAACTGTTATTTTTAATATTTTATTTTACGTTTTACCTAGGGCCGTTGAGTTGCTTAAAAATCTACTAGTCGGTCATATTCCAATCAATCCTGGATCTTTTTTGTGATCCCGGGATTGATCATTCACCATAATATCATGCCCCAATTGTTTGAGAGCATTGCCGAAAAAAGTGAGTAGTTAAGAGACTTTTTGTCATTTCGAATTGACGATTTGACAGATACCACAGCTATTCAAAAGCGTCTGACCTTTTTTGAAAGCTATAATTAGGGTTTGATTCGTTCAAATTTAATATTGAAATTCCACCAAGCCACCTTCAGTCGAAATCTTAAATTAAACTATAATTAGGGATTTTCACGTGCTGTAGAGTGTAGTGAATCCCGGGATTTGCCCTAACACGATCCCGGATCGTTAAATTGGTCGGGATCCTTCATCCCGGTATTGGAGGCCCTATTCATGACTGCCTTATATTCTGACTCAGATTTAAAAAGAACTAGCTGTAAGCCCGTTGCCAAGCAACGTGAGATTTTTTTGCATTGTGTTTAATTTTATTTAGTTTAATTTAATTTAATTTTAATTTATTTTATTTTATTTTATCTTATTTTATTTTATTTTTTTTCATTAACTATTAATTTTCAAGTACGCAAACAAATACATTTCGTAGAAGAAGAAAAAGACTCGAGGACATCAGTACGCACACATTTGTGAAAAGTGAAAAGCGAGTGATTATTTTATCGACTATTAATATATAGAATTTAGTATGAATAAAAAAGTGGAGACTGGAAGGCGTGAAATCGAGGACATCCTTCACTTACTCACTCACTCACTCAAACAAACAAACAGACATTATCGACTATTAATATATAGATTGTATTGGCACGTTCATTCGTTTTGTCATAAAAAATACCGATGCTTATTCATTTTTTTATGAAATTACCGTTTTTTTCAAGCGTTAATCGTCATTTTTATGATATGTACTAAATATATATTTTGGAGTCGACGGATTTTTTTAATTCGCTCTACCGACGTCGGCTGCCCATCTTTGGTTTTATCAATATGTAACTAATTTATATTAAAAAAAAACTAATGAGATCTGAATGTGCTTAATGTAACTTCAATTTTGAACGATTTAATTCATTTGAGTCCTGAGACACGCCATATTACATCACTGCATCAGAATTATCCATGGATGACGTTGATCTCTAAAATAAAAACTTAACGTTCCGCCATTACATACTTACTTAAGATAACTCGCTTGGTATAAAACGATCTTCTATATGGGCTGGGTAACCGCTGCTGATAATGTTTGTCCTTCTTTTATCATAAATAGGCCGTGAGCTATGCCGTTGAATCGCTGGTCACGCCTTTTCACCAGTCGGCAGGAATGTGGCGGGAACTAAAATAAAAACAATTTCAAAGTGCACATTTCGACTGCTCTGTCTGTTGCATATAACTCTGTTACATGGAGTTATGTGTTTATTCATATCCACCACCAGTCCCGTAATTAGAGTTCATTATTATTTTTTATGGTATACTTCCGTTCCGCTTATAGGATCGTCCCAAGTAAAACATTAGAGTTCCATCAACTTCCTTCAATTGCTAGTATTGACATCGCGATGATATTATAATTAGTTAATCGAATCTTGGACATCTGGCATAGAAGCCACGAGCGAGCGTATGTTAATTACTGATATCGCTTGAAATGGTGATGAGTGGACATGTCTCTCGACATTCCCTTCTACAAACACGAGTCGAAAAAAATAATCTTGAAATGAAAAAGGTGAAATTTATGATCGAAACATGCGCTGTTTTCAATGGCTTAATTTTATTAGTAGCCGGCACAATTGTGGGGTTATAATGCAAAACGTACTATTTCCAAAACTCGAACTTTTCAGTAGAGTCAAATACTATAACGAACAACACAAACAAAATAACATTTGCATAAAAATATGATTTCCAATTTGAAAACGACAGTGTTTTAGACATTTTATATTAAAACTTATAGGACCAGTCGATTCATTAGGCTTGAATTACCCTATCTGCATACCTAACTGAATATCGCTCATTTTGGAAATAGTACGTTTTGCATTATAGTCCCACAATTTGAATAAAAATCACAATGGGTTTTTAAGAAAGAAGATTCGAATGGGTTTGCCGTTTCTAAATCTCAAAAATAGCAGAACAGTTACACAACAAAATGAAATAACGCACAATTACAAACGAAACAACTAAAAACTAATGCCCTACCAATGTGGTTGACAAAACCACGTATCCGACACGGTCGGTGAGCGAGCGTTTGGGTTATTTTATTCGAATATTCAATATATATATATACATTTGTACTAATCCACTTTTATTTGATAATATCAGGAACGGTTTCGCATATATATATATATATAACGCCTTTCCACCAAGTATGGACAGTGAACACCCTTAAAGTTATTCGAATATATTATATTACCAAAGATATTGCAGGATTCGAGCCCTCGAAATAAATTCACCCAACACTTTCGCAGCGACGGAACCCCGGTAGCGTCGCGACCTAAATATCTCATCTCGCTTTTCGCGACATGAAATCGAAGAGATAGGGGAATTATAGGCGGCGTGTCTGATTGGTCCACGTCGTGTAGGCATCCTCGCATGCGCCTACAATTGAGACGGTTTTGCCAGAGCGAGGCATTTCCATAACCAAATTGGACACTCATCTCACGAAAAAATTATACTACTTAAAGTTATTGCTTGGTTTTGTCGTCTTCATTTTTTGAGGTGTTAAATGCGCCTCGATGGGAGTTTGGGGCAGCCCTTTGATGTGTTTCTGTCAATAGTAATACAATTTGAGTCTAGTTAGGACCTGCGCTGCTGTCAACGTTACAGTTTCGGGTTAAACGGCGGATGCAGCGCGTTACGGCGTTATAGCTCCGTGCCAAGCGTTATTACGGCAGATCGCATAACGCCATTCACTATAAGCTAAACTGGATCAACTCCCCACCGCAACCACTCACACATTTACTCGCATCTAGGGATTGCAGTACCCAGAAGTTTTCTTTTATAAAACTACAAAAACATATTCCCGGGATTTCTGGACCGCTTAAATTATGAATAAAAAAACGCGAGAACTATATATAACAATATATAACTAGATATAAAATTCCAATACAAATCGACTGTGGAAAGGAAAAAGGACGTAACCCACACATAGAACATTTCACAGGAGGCACAAAACCGTGTTTTGATGATTTTAGGCCATATAAAAATTATGAAATATACACAAACTTGAAGTGCACGGAGACTTCTAAAATGGTATTTAATTGACATAATCTAATTTTAATTTAAAAAATTGTCTTAGAAAAACCTTTTTTTTCAGTCCTTTTTCTTGGATTCAATTTTCACGAGCTCATCTTTTTTTTTAACTTAAAAGCTAAATTTATATACTAATTCGACATTTGCAGCTTACGTCCTATCAAACTTGATACACGTTATATCAATTATTGAAAAAAAGCTGTTTTTAAAAAAACTGTGAGTTACGTCCTTTTTCCTTCCCACAGTCGATAAACTGAAAAGTACAAAAGTTTTTTTTTACCATGTCCGCTCGCAATGTGGAGCATATGGACTACTAATGGACTTTATCTCAACAGAAGTGTTTCTACTAAAACTGCTTGTTACTCAGTTGCTCAACCTCTCTTTTTCCAAAGAGAGTAGGAATAGAAACATAGGACTAGGACAGGACTAGTGGTTAGCTAATCGTTCACGATACGCCCCGTTTATAGAATAGGATGGATGAGAAGGGGGTAATTCAAAACATCACATACATCCATGCCTTCGAACAGAAATTCGTAAATCGATTGAAAAATCAATTTATAAAACTGTTCGAACCCGTGACCTCCTAACCGAAGCCAACGACGTTGACCACTCGATCACACAGGGGGCAAAAACAGTATAAGATATAAAATATTTTTTTTACGTTATTTTATATTAAAATGAACTTCCACAAAGTTACCGCCGAATCCACCGAAAGTAGCAGTATAAGAAATTAAAATATTATTTCATGAGTGATTGAGTGATTCCCGGGATTTTGATTGGATTTTTTTCAGGAACTGCAATTTCTGTTCTCAACTCATCGATTAAACGCCACTGAAGTGACTAGTTACTGTGCATAGTATAACGAGAACGCACAATAAATATACTAGACATATACGAAAATCCCGGGATTCGTCATTCTATAAAAGCAATCCCTGTATGTACTCACATTACAGGTCTCTGCTTTCTCGACGATGAACTCTTAATTGAAGGCAATTGAATTATTCGGTGAGATATTGTGTTCGAAATGAAGACATTTGCTTGAGTGTCTGGATACGAAACCGCAGTATTTTTACAATTTACACCCAATCCTTTTTTACACAATGAATTTGTTCCAGAAACTGACACGTAAAATAAATCGCGCAAAAAGAACCTCATTTTCATATAATTTGATGAATTGGTTCCAAAAATGAAAAACTAAAATTTAGCTTTTGAAATTCGCACAAAACAAGTTTTTTTTTTACATATTAACCATTAATTTCTTTATTCGATACTTAAACATAATAAGAAACACATACATGAATACTTGTATTAACTTTTTAATATAACTCGATCGCTTATTTTTGAACGAATTCATTGAATTTTGCTCGACTCGTTTGATAAAATGCTGTAAAAAATCTAAGTCGATCATTATTATCAGGGCCGTGGAGACGGAGTCGTGCTGTCGCGGTATTTTGTCCGGAGTCTGAGTTGGAGTCGTTAACCCATTTAAAAAAATAGTGTTGATATTGCATCCTTGGCTGACTAAAGATGATCTGATGGAATACATATACATGTTATAGAGAAATGATTGAAAAATTTGGTGAATTTATTTAGTAGATTTAACATATATTCAGCTCTCCGCGTTTGAATAAAAATGTATTGTTGAAACGTGCTATTCAACGAATTCAATTAAATGTGTTATCAATCCAAGATTTTGCGAAAGTTGTAAATAAAAAAATGCGTAACAACGAGTAAATCGCGTTAAAAAAAGAAACTGTGCCGTCAAAAAAACTCGCGTAAAAAAGGACTAGGTGTACTTATTATTCTGTGTCACATTCTGACAATCAGTTTTTTTTTATTACTGTGTTATAGCGAAACAATCGATTAAAAAAAATCGTTTTCGTAGAATGCGTTATTTTGAAGTAGTGTGAAAAAGAAAATTAGTGATTGAATTAGGTCGAAGTTTATGTTTTGATTACTAACGATTTTAAGAATTTACGATCAAAGTATTTCAGCTCTGAATAGCTTCAAGTATAAGAAAAAATCACCTGTACTTGATTACTTTTTAGTCAAATCACATTGAGAGTGAAACGGTGCTATTTAATTATTTGTAGATTAGTTTCACCGCTGCCCGCTGCTCAGTACATATTTTGTTGTTTTGTTTTCACAATGAAAATGAGAGTAGAGTTTGACGTCGGAACCGGCGATTATGTTAGAGACCACTTCCGGGTGAATAGTCGGGTCAATTAAGTTTGAATTGCTGACACTCACCGAGCGAGCGATGCGCGCTAAAGTATCATATATTTTATTTCAATTATTTGTAATTTGCGGACCAATTTAATCACTTCTCAATATTCGGGATCTTAATAAATAAGTAAGCGTAAAACGATCCTTAAAACGTTTTAAATTTGCGATCAGCATTCATTGTCAAAGAATCTTATAATCGTGACAAACTATATTTTTTATAATATGCATATCTCAACTAAATATGATGTGTCAAATTTGTTTTGTTGTTTGCAATTAATTGTCTTTTTGTTATTAAAATCAGTAGCGAGAATTTATCTGTTGCTTCAATGAATAACACAAAGATTTCAATTGATTAACGATTTTTTTCTCGGCGGTTGCTTTGTGGAAATCGTTTTACATTATTTAATTCATAACATTGTTGCTACATTGGTTGTCATTTTTTTAAAAAAACATTGAATTGTAACACGTGTCAAACGTAGTAACACAACCATTGGAATAACAAAGTTATACATACATTTTATTTTTGTATTAAAACGATTTATTGGTGAGAAATTTGCACCCTAGGGCAGATGTCACTAAAGTTTTTGAGAAACGGGTCGGAATATTTTTTTCAAGAACGTTGGCGGGCCGGTCGAAAAATATTCTTGATGGAATCCTATTAAAATTTTCAAAAAATCTATATTTTGTATGTGTATAATATTTATATATGTATTACAAATGAAGGGTCGGATCGGGCTAGCGGGCCATAGTTTGGTGACCGCTGCCATAGGACCTAGAGGGAAACCGAACACAAACAAATGAGAAAAGGTTTTAATACATTTTATGAATGAAAATGGTGCGTCATTTCTTTTCTAAAGGATTTTTCTTATCGTCTTTGGTACAATGTATTTATGTTTTGTAGATGATTAGTGCTGTGTTAATTATCTATTCATATATAATAGAAATTTTCACCATTGATAGCACTGCACTTTTTACATTTCAATGCTACTCATTACTTACAATCAATTTAACTTTTGAAATATGATTACAATAACATCAACAGCTGAATTTTGAAATCGGCTACCTTATAACAGTAATAGTACCTAGTGCGTTTTTATATCTATTTTTTTTTTGTACTCTGCAGGCCTATCGACGGCACAGCGAACTCTGTCCGATTCACTGGAGCAGTTTGACTTCGAATGCATCGGCCAGTCCCGTACCGAAGATGAGCTCGTCATCTCCCATTCGCTCAAAGAGTTCGCTAAGCTCATTCGGACGGTGGAAGACGAAAGAGACAGAATGGTACGTATTTGAGTGATAATAACTTTGAAATCTTTACAGTTCTTTTTCATGATTTGATAACGGCATCCATCAGCTATTCGTCCTCTACTTATTCTTTCAGTCGGGCACAGCGACGCCGACCGCGAGAGCGAATTCTTAATTAATTTCCAAAATATGTATTGATTTGTATATATTATATAATTAATAATAAACAATGACTATTATTTTTAATGTATTTGTATTTTAATATGTTTTATTCTTTCGTCACAGCCAACTGACTTCGCAATTTTCTTCACTGCTCTAATTTGCCTGTATTGTCTTTAAATTTATCACACCCAGTGTTGGTCGTCATGCACAGGCGCAACAAATTTTAATATGGCGTTTGTATCTAATGATTTTAACCCTTGAAGGAGTGAGCTATTTTTTACTAAATTTGGTTTTTTCTTATATTTTTATTATTGTTCCACTCCATTTTTTTAAATAATAAAACGTTGAGTTAAAAGTGTAAGGTGAACTAATTTATTATTACTTTTGAATAATTTTCTAGAAGTTATAACTTCGAATTTGAGCCTTGATCTTTTTGTGCACATGTTATATGGCTTCAGATTTGTTTACTAACATTAACCTTTTAAAAAAATCTTTTGTTTATTTTCTATAAATAATAAAAATATTGTGAATCCCAAAAGTCATAGTTATATGTATATGTTTTTTATTCGCATCTAAAGAAATAATGACAATTAAATAAAAAAAACATCAGAATGACAATATTGGTATAACGCTACCATAAAGCAACGGTGACATCAAATGAAAATTGGTCCAATGCCACATTGACCGGCCGCAACTGCAAATAACCTATTATTATCTTTTATCATTAACCGTAAAAGAAACTAAATAAAACCACAATTAACTATTTAAGAAGTACAAAACTTTAAAGTTCAATAAACTTCTCGAAACAATTATTTTCAATTTATCTCATTGTTGGTTTAAGGTAAAGAACAAGACTATGCGACATTTGGACACACATAGGCGACGATACTCGTCAAAGGGTTGAAATTGCTTGTGTCCGAGGACGGAAAATATTTATGACTGTTACATTAAAGTTAATAAATAACTCTTCTGTCGTTACCCTTGCAATATTTTTTCTTCAGATTACAGTTAACGGGTCCTATAATGAATGAGAATATTGAATATTTTGCATAGGGCCATGTATGTATATTTAAAAACGGCTTCTGTTTTATTGATAGTATAACATGAAGATTATTAATATAATTACTGCTTTATATTTTCGTTGGATTCGTCAAAATTTGTTACATCTGCGGCATTTAAAAGTTATCAAATTTAATTGTATACTAACAATGAACTGCATTTATTTTTTAAACAACTATGTCGGCCTTCATTTGCCCGCATTTTAATTGTTTCGGTGGTAGCTAAATTATCCTTCTTCCTGTCTGGATGCTGTCATCAACGTTGAATTTTTATAAATGACCACATCTTTTTTTTAACGTGAAGCAGGGACGAGTGAATTTCTCATTACATATATTTTCTCCCTCTTCGGGCAGCGTTTCCCGCAATTGCAACCTTCGATCGCAAAGCATCAAAGAAAAAACACAATTGAGTACAAAAAATATTTTTTAAATGCTCTCACGTGTTTATAAAATATGTATTAATAATATAACGATTTGCAGTTTAGTAATGATGTCATAACGAATGTAACACATTTAGCTATTTTTTTTAAATTCGGCTTTTACCTGCTACTACTTTTATCAATCTCAAATGCGCTGGGACCCCCTGCTCAACAGCGTTGGGAACAAGTGATTATAACTAATTTAACAGCCGCGAAAAATAATTGACAGAAATACACGGAGAGAATTAAAATGAATATAAGAAATTAACGAATTTTGCGATAATCGACCAGTAAATTTTAAAAAGGATGAAATGAAATGGGTGAGGTACGCTGACGTAGAGTCGACAAAACTTGCCGATGGATTCGAATTGGGGACGATGGTCATTGAGGATATTCTAATAAAATATCTAAATTTATTTTCTGATTTTTTTTATTAACTGTATATTTATTCAAGTATGTAATATAAACATACTAATTTATTCGTAATGCTCAGTCACTCAATTGGTACGATGCGAACGCCATAACTCAACTCTTTTAAAGTAGGCAACGACACTTTTGACAAATTTTAATAATAATTATTTTAATAGAATCAGCCTTGAATACATTGCATCTGCTCGTTCAGCGGGCCTTTTCGATCATTTTATATTCGCTTTGTATACAACTATAAAATCCCTGCGAACGCGTACCACCGCATTGTAGATCGGCGTGCACTCTCAACCGTGTGGCAATCGAATTGTTTTTATCCCAAGCATCCTATTTGTCTAGTCCAGAAGTGGGAAACCTGAAACTTGTTGACCGATTTATTTATTTCATTTAATTGTTTACTTAAATTGATATAAATTACATACATACATCTTTTAGTGTCGTAGGATCGTATGGAAGACGACCGTCCTTGTCATCGCAGCTCCGTAATTAAACATAAATCCCAATCACGGTAAAGCTGATCCTCATCAGCAATTGAAAAACAGCTCGTTCCATTGGTTAACTAAGTCGGTTTTAAAATATGATCAGTAACCGATCGTCCTTGACCGCCGCAAACAATTAATATGATCACGCGAATGGTAACGCAACTTTTACGCGTTTCGTTTACTATATCCGGTCATGACCATATAGCGACATCACCTAACAACGTGTCCGCCCTGTCAGATTCGATTCACCCACGCTATTTACTTCATTTAATAACAACATTCTGTGTACCAGTAGATAATACATATTCGAGCAATCGTAGGAAAGTACTGCAAATGCAAATCCAAAGCTGAACATGCGGTACGTGACATTCGGTCTTTGAATTACCGACCATCTCCATCTCATAGTCACCACCAAAGCACTTAAAGGAGTCCGGCTGTAACTTGGTGTACCAAGCTTCTGCTCAGTTAACTGTAATTGGTGGCATGCGTAGCTTAAAGTTTCTTCTCCAAACTGAACTGGTCGCCTGACAGTAAATGCCCATAAGGCTCTCATTGTTCTTATTATTATAATCCACAAAGACTGAGTTTTTACAAATTGTTGAGCATTGGATCTTTCTCATTATAACGTATCGAGTTGAGGACCAGTATAATGCTAAGCTCGATCGAAAAAAAATGTTGTGTCATGAGATTATATTTCATATTTATTGAATTCAAAAATTCAGAACCTAATCCAGGTATGGCGAATAAGGGACCCGCGTGAGAAATTATCTAACCCGCTTGAACTTTTAGAAATGATTATTTTTATTATGTGACCCGCGACATGGTTTTTTTATATTTTTTAAATCATATTTGACCCACTTGCGAAAAAGGTTCGCCATTCCTGACCTAGTCCATGTAGTATAAATTGATGTCATGAATTTTAAATTTAACGACAAAAAAGAAAAATCCTCATTTAAAAAATATATGAATGCATTTACCATACCTAAATAAATATAGTAAAAAAATAACAATTTTAATTTTTAAATGTACGGAATATTCTGTGTCTGGAGTCGTCTGTGTACGGAAATGTATGTGTGCGGAGTATTCTTGTACGGAGAGTTCGTGTTCGAAACAATCATGGAACCGAAAATATTATATCTAGTGAAATACGGTTTATTTACGTGTTAAGTGGATTTTGCAATGCCCGTAATCTAAACCGCAACAAATAAATTTGTGATAAGGAGCACCAGGTTCAACTCAAAGTCTAGAAATATCATATATTGGAACCAAAATACATTACACATTATTTTAAAATTATTAATACCTACATCGAATCGTATTTTCATTGTATACTTTCATATTTTCGACGGATTCGGCGGCAACTTGGTGGAAGTTCATTTTTATTAAAAACAAAATAAAACTTATTCCACAGGTTGACGAACAAACTAAAAATTTATTCCGATCCTTAAATTAAAAAATATTAAATAGAGGTTGTGTTTTTTTCCTTTCTACCTCTGGCTTAATTAATATGTGAGATATAAAGCACTATTAGGACTATTTATACCGGAAACACTGGAATTTTAATTTTTTTAATCTTCATATTTCGTACATTTCCTAACATTTTGTCTCCACGGGCGTTCCGGTATTTTCTGGCATTCAAATGCGCGGATAAACTCGAACTGACGATTGTTAAATAGTTAAATCGTGTTCATCAAAATAATCGTCATATGAATAGCCGTTAATGTTATATTTTAGTAATATTTAGTGTGCTCACGCATTTATTGCATGCGCCTTATTTCATTAATCAGTGATGACATCTTCGCGGAGAAAGATGAACCTTAAATATGTAGGGTTAACTTATGTCCTTATGAAATAAAATCTTTTGTTTATGTTTCATTTTTACATTTTGAATTGCATTGTATGCACGCAGCGTTTCAAAGGACGGTCATCCGTGCAGGTCTTATCCTAGGAATACGCTCCCGAACTTCGGTGATTGGATGGGTACTGGTACTTTGGCACTGCTGCGAGCTCGTGGCACTAGCATTAGATTATTTAACATATTAAAATAATAATTACAATACTAATTGATATCTAAAGGGAAATATACATCCGAATCAACTATTAATTGCATAATTAATAAATTCATTGGCATGTTCTTTTGCAGCTCGGAACGGCGTATGACCAAATAATTCAGCCGTTAGAAAAATTTCGGAAAGATCACATCGGAGCTGTGAAGGTAAAAAAAATAACAACTATTAAAAGGTATGTAGATACCTGTGAAGGATTTTAAAAGCAAAATATTACTAAAGTCAAGTAAAAATCATTATTAGGATATCAAAAGTCCAAGATTGCGATCGTCCTCGACTACCTTTTAATATGTGTGTAATTTTTTTTTCAGGAAGGGAAGAAAAAGTTTGATAAGAAAACTGCTAAATTCTGCCAAAGTCAAGAACGATACCTCAACCTCTCTACAAAAAAACAGGACGTTGTCCTTCAAGAGGTAACACTACTTTATTAAGTTATATTAAATTTCCCGCCAATACTGAGGGGAAGTCTTTCTACGCAGAATCACAATAATATTCTTTCTCATTCGCACTCATTTCAAAACCGATAGAGTTGCCTCTCTAAGATTATTATTGTCGTTCTGTTCGCGCACCGCGGGAAGTGTTTC
This sequence comes from Himalopsyche tibetana, assembly GCA_030503985.1. Classification (NCBI taxonomy): domain Eukaryota; kingdom Metazoa; phylum Arthropoda; class Insecta; order Trichoptera; family Rhyacophilidae; genus Himalopsyche; species Himalopsyche tibetana. Next base: position 28,746,552 of record JAPJYX010000030.1, read on the forward strand.
GCTGTCTTCTTCTAGCACCTCCATTCAATCGAATTTAGGTCATTATTTACATAGAAATATCACTAATAAGTAGGAGATTATAATTTATTATGACGGTATTATTATTTTATTTTTGTTATTAACATAATTTGTGTTTATAATAATTTTAACAAAATTGATCGTGAAATCAAACAAAACTAGACTTATAAGGAAAAGTCCCAAAAACATTTGGATCAACACCAATTATAAAGCAGCTGCTATTGAATCACTTCTACCTTGCAAATTGAAATTATATTGATATAATTATGTTCATTATATTTTCTGTTTTTTTATTAAAAAAATTTTGTTGTCAAATTTTCTCACACATGGCAAATAATATAATATCATGCTCTTCCCGCGTCAGCACTGCCAACTTAGATTACGTGCGCGAGTAAAATGGCGCGAACCTAAATGCCACCCTTTTTATGTCGGTATTTCATTTTTTGTCGTCCATCAACAGTCGGCAATGCAAATTTGACAATATAATTCTAGTTTTATAAGATCCACAACATTACAATATCGTTTTTAAACGTTATACTTCACTTGTGCTTTGTGTGTCACACCCTCAGGTTGGTAAATGAATATTTTCTGGATGCAATTTCAGACATTTGTCTTTAACACGACACTACGATTAAATATTAATTTAAATGTATTGATTTTTTCTTAACTCCAATTGATTACTTGAATGAGTGGTTTAGATTTATTTATATCTAATTTACTGCTGTATCACTTTGTGGGGGTTTTATTTTGACTGCGGGAATTAAAGTGAAAGCGATGTCGCCACCCTGAATCCGTTTATTCCATACATATACGTTCTATTTTTGACATTGACGCCGATTTTATATTTTCCTATTCGAAACATTCATCCGCGTATTCGTTGATCTGATAACATTTTCTTACTTTTCTTATCCCGATGGCGCCGAGTGTATTGTAATTAACCGGCGGTTGATATTTATAAATTTAAGTACTTCATTTCTTTCCAATATTCGGTATGTTTGATCGCTTAATAAAATTGGCGAAACGTATATTTCGAATAGAAATTTAAATCAAATATTGATATCGCAAATTAAAAGATTTTGCCGCATTAAAAATGATCGTCGTTACTTTATGTTATATACATATTCGTATATCTAAATGTTCGTGCGAAAAAGTGACTCATATATTTTTATAATAAATATAATTGAAAGAATATTTCTTCGCAGTACCTTGTTTTTTATTCAAATTTTATTATTATTTTTTTAACGTGTGACCAAATAAAGAAATCTAAATTCTAGTGTGAATATAATCGAGCGAATTCGTGAAATCTTTTGAGTAACCTGTTTTGAATTTTCCGCAATCGATTTGTTTGGTGACCTTTATAGCATGGAGGGTAAGTTGCCATCTACATACCTATTATAGCTTAGTAGGCCTACTGTATTTATATTCCAATTGCAGATATTGTATCAGTAATTCCCGCCTTATCGCATTCGTCGAGAAGTTTTTTTTTTCGCGGGAAGATTTAGTTTCTCTCACGTCTCATAAAATTTTTACCAAAGGCAGAAAAAACTTGTTGATATAATATTATTACGATATATAACGATAGATACATAGAATATAACAAGATGCATGTTTTTATTTCCAATACATTTATGAATTTGAAATAACATTAAAAATGTTACATAATTTTAATAAAAGTTATATTCAAAAGGTTTTTTTTCAACCACATATTATGTATGTCGTAATACTTTATTTTTAACTTTAAATTTTTTACACAAATATACATCACTTTTAAGGTGTTCACTGTCAATACTTGGTGGAAAGGCATTATAATAAAAATAATGAAAGATTTTTAGTACTTTTTCCACATAAAATTTATTAGATCAGGACCGGTTTCGCGAGCATTATCAAATAATGCTCGCGATGAGCGAAACCGGTCCTGATCTAATAAATTTTATGTGGAAAAAGTACTAAAAATCTTTTATTATTTTTACAAATATACATATTATTTTTTATCGTTCATCGATTTTTATTTTATTGATCACCCTCTACTTAAAAGTTAGATAAAATCTGTAAAATAGTTTCATTTTTTTTGTAAAAGGTGGACTTCCTTTGATATATTTTCTAACGTTATAACAACCCTTTCTTTGAATGAATACGTTATCATACTTATGAGAGAACTGAAGCGTTTTAATAGTCATCTCATGCTTGTTGAATTTTGCATGACGTGCGTCAGGGTTTCCCAAACTTTATTCCACCGAAACAGAATAGGTGTTCCGTGAAAATTTGGAATGCTCACTTTAACATCTCCTAATTCATATTGATAGGCGAGTCGTGCTTAATATCCAATTATGCCTATTATATTTTTATGTGATATGTTTTAAAAATAATTAATAAATAAATAGTTTTTTTGATAATATTTATTTTATTTTTACTATTATGAATCAACCAACCTTAATAATAAACCTAGTGTGATGTTAAAATTTTTGACAGTTTTTAAGTGTTCCATTGTAGAAAAAGTTTGGGAAACCTTCTCGTACATGATGCATGGCAATCAAAAGCCCCTGTCGGCAGACGCAGCCGCATGGGGCGTCGCGACGCACGCTTTTCCCCTCCAACAATAATAATTATTGTATAGGTACACCGTGGCGCAACTGCGACCCTTTCTATACAAAACTGTTGATATTAATAATGATACCTACCTGTTGACTAAATTATGCACCAAATGGAAACTTGTATTATATATAATGTGCAACATATCATTAATTCCAATCTTAGCTGACTTGAGATGACGAATGGCGATTTTATACTAGATGCAAGATGTATTGATAAGTCTCAATACTGGCAAAGTCTAGTTGCTCTAAACATCTTATTTTTATTTAAGTGTGGTCACTTTAACGAATACAAGTTTTCAGTTAGTGAAAAAAAAAACTTATATGTGTCAGTACAGGCTACAGCTAATCGAGACGAGATCTACCTCAGGTCTCGATATGGAGCTGCGGTGACATCTTGTTTCGCTACTGATACCTTTTTATTGTGGATCAGTGATTACTCACTGACACCGATCGCTTTGACCCACATTTATTAAGTAATGCGATTGCTATAAAAACTATTTGTTTTGAATCCTAACTGACATCTCTAGCGAGACATGTTTACGAGAGAGTCGAAATATTTTTTTAATCATGGAGTTGGGCAAAAAAATGTTTTAACGGAAATTTATTGTAAGTCAGTCCATAGCCGACATTGAAAACAGCGCTTACTGTCTTGTGGGTTTTAATGTGTGATCAAGATTGCGCGGGAAGGTCAATTGTTCTCTACACATTCAAATATTTTGAAAATCAAGTCAGAAAAAAGTATTTTAAAAAATAATTAGTCTATGAAATTACATGTTTCAACTGAATAATCTATTTTTGTTATTATTGCAATACTTTTCGAATGCCTCCTCCTGAGGTTGACCCGCTTACTCTATGTCACTGCCACTGTCTTCCCACTATTCTGTTATCAATTGCGATAACCTGACTTACGACCACCCGGAAGAAGAGTTAGGTTTGCGAATGGTAGTTTTATTGGTTAAAATATGAAAATAATTTCAAATTACATTGGATTGGCAACGTTGTACGTTTCCGTTTTCCAATCCTTCGAATACTTACATTACAGCACGAAAACGTGGCGTAGAGCAATCGGCAACCAATAAGTCCTCAAACCTTAAGTCATGTACTCTTTTCAACCGTGTCCACTCTCGTAGTACATTCTTTGGCCATGTTCGCTCCCTATGTGGAGCATATGGCCGCCACGCGGCACCTCAATGTTTCCCTGTCTCCCGCCAATAGCTTTGCTTCCTCCCATGACATGCCAGCATCCTTTAGTTCCGCCGAGTACATCCTATGGATAGTGCCCGACGGACGTCCGGGACGCGGGAATCCCACCGGTCGAAAGAAGAGGCAGGCAGGATTGAGGCTTTCCGGAGGCATCCGCAGCACGTGACCCAGCCAGTTCCAACGTCTCTCCATAACCACTGACGTGACGGGACGCTGTCTCGTACGCTCCCTTATCTCTGAATTCCTCACAAAATCAAACCACCTCACCCCCGTTATCCGACGCAAGCATCTGTTCTCGAAGCTCAGTATACGGTTTTACTGATTCTTCGTCAGGTGCCATGATTCGCAACCGTAAAGCATTACCGATAGAATACATACTTATTCTAGTAATTACAAAATTCTATAATATAAACTCATGTTGGAAGTGGACAAGTATATTTTATTCGACAGTGGTTGTGTCTGCTTGCAAGTCAATATTATTAACTATTAACGTCACGATAGTCGATCGATGACTTTTCCGCCTACTCGCCATGTTCGTATTATACTGATATATTTATATCCGGCGCTTTCTTCTCAATATTCTCTAATAATCTGATTAAGAATTGGCACGCCACGTCAAGATTATTATTTTCATTTATAAACATGTCCGAATTCTGACTAGGCATTTGTTTGAAAGTGATCTTGAATTTGATAAAACCAACGGAATTCATTTTTTATAATATGTGTTATTATTCAAAGGAAGGATTCAGTAAGAAAATATGAAAATAAACACACGTACTAATACAATGATAATATTTGTATACCTTTTGAAAAAAGGCGTCTAGAATGATAACTGAGTAATTAGTATCTCCCGAATGAGCGCAGTTAAGTGTGTTGAAATATATCTACATATATGAAAGGTTTTCATTTCGGCATATTTTTTGTTAAATTTCGAAACTGAAAAAATCAGTCGCAAATGAATTGAAGTGTGGTGAAGTAATCTTAATTGGTATGTTCATCTATTGTGAACACGCGAATTACTTGTGTTTATTCAAAAACATGTTTTTTTTATGTGACTCATTTATTTTTCTTTTCACTGAATAAAAGCAATTAGTACATTATATTTTCGTCGACGTTGTTGGAAGACCGTTAAGAAAACAAGACGAATGAAAAAAAATGTACCTTATACATTATATAAATCAAAACGACTACAATTTGGGGGAAAAAAATATATTTGTGTAGGGACTTTCTGTTGTTTACTGTCCTGAAGTGTTTCCCCTCATATTCCCTTCGGGAATATTTTTGTCTGCGAATTATTTTTTAATGGATTGCTTAAAAAGAAACAAGAGACGACGGTGCATTGTTTTGTCTCGAGATTTTTTCGTTTGTTCGCCGTGAAATGCCCTCGTTTGTCGTCGAACGTCAAACGATCATCTGGCGTACAATTTATTTTGCTTCAACTCCTTTTTTTCCATTGCTTCCGTATGTTCGCTACATCTCGAGTCTCGACGATGTGTTTTTTTTTTTTTGTTCATGCACGTGGATTGAAACGGTGTACCGCGGTGCGATTTGGTATTTTCATCTCTGATTTTATGATATGGCTTGATTTAAGGAAATGTACGCGTCGATCATAATGAATGGGTATGCAAAATTCTACGTAAACTTTGCATGACCGTAATTAATTATACTGCATTTGAAGCACAGGTAAATACGCAGAGTAGCGCGTCGTATCGTAAATATCATAATTTTCGTCGCGGTTCGTATATCATATAACAAAAAACGTATTGCCGAGAAACAATTGGCAATATTGAAAAATAATATGTCGATACTTTTTAAATTATCGAACGTTCCGGTTCGTAAAAAAAATCATTTGTATTTTCGTCTCAGAGTATCTGATGTTAATTACAATATATCTTTATTTATTTAAGTTGTGTTGCTTACCATTCGAGTTTATTTTTGTCTTGAGACCGTCAGTATGCCTGAACCAAAAAAAAATTGATTCGTTGGCGCATGAGCTATCATACAAGTACCAGTGTTATCTTAACATTAATAGCCGATAAAATAATCACTTTTCACTCGCTTTTCATAAATGTGTGCGTACTGATGTCCACTTCGCCCAATGATAGCGCTTTATTTTGAACACCACACTTTTTCGGCCAATTGGAATGGACGTCTTTTTATATTCAAAATTCAAATTTCCTGGCTTAGAACTAAAGCATCGTAATAATATTGAGAGAACTTTATTTGAAAGTTTGCATGGCTACGAAGTTTTTTAAATAATCAAATGTACTGATTCGATTTTTTGAAGCTATAATTATAGGGCTAGGAACTGATTTGACAGTGATTTTGTTCAGTGTCATCTTCTATTTATTAATAGTCGATAATGTCCGTTTTGATTGCATGATTGTCACTGATTTCCCCTCCCCCTCCCCCTGAAGACGGTCCCCTTCCCCCACCCCTCTGCCCGCTATCGCCATCCGTTCATTTTTCATGACAAAACAATTAATTTTCGTACTGACCAAAAATATTCTGTCAAGCTGAGGATCGAACCCATGTCCCTTTTTCATTCTAATCGTTTGTCCAAATATCCATTGTTCCACAAAGCGATTAAAATTAGTGAGGTGGAACGTCTATTTATTTTAAAAATTACAATGACATCTGTTGGTGAAGCATTGCACTAAACGAATTTGAATAATTGAAAAATAGAATATGTCAAATACTTATGAGATATTTTTCTTTTTCTACGAAATATATTTGTTTGGATACTTGAAACATTAGCAGGGCTGTCGATATATGGTCCCAGAGTCCTCATTTTTTTCGAAATATATTTGTTTGCACACTTGAAACCTAACATTTACAAAATACATTTGTTTCCATACTTGAAACATTTGAATTATTAAATAATCACTCGCTTTTCACTTTTTACTTTTCACTTTTCACAAATGTGTGCGTACTGATGTCCTCTTCTACGAAATGTATTTGTTAGCGTATTTGAAAATTAGTTGAATAAAATATATATACTACGAAAAATGATTGTTAGCAAACTTGAACATTATTCCAAAAATTCAATAACTGCAGGGCTGTCGATATATGCGCCGAGGTCGATTTATGGTACTATGAAAAATGATTGTTAGCAAACTTGAACATTATTCCAAAGATTTAATAATTTACGAAATTTCTGCTACTACGAAAAATGGTTGTCAGCAAACTTGAACATTATTCCCAAGATTTAATAATTTACGAAATTTCTGCTACTACGAAAAATGGTTGTTAGCAAACTTAAACATTATTCCAAAATATAATAATTTACGATATGTCTGCTACTACGAAAAATGATTGTTAGCAAACTTGAACATTATTCAAAATATTAAATAATTTACGAAATTTCTGCTACTACGAAAAATGGTTGTTAGCACACTTAAACATTATTCCAAAAATTATTTTTTTTACGAAATTTCTCCTACTACGAAAAATGGTTGTTGGCAAACTGAAACATTATTCCAAAAATTAAATAATTTACGACATTTCGGCTACTACGAAAAATGGTTGTTATCAAACTTAAACATTATTCCAAAAATTAAATAATATAAGACATTTCTGCTACTACGAAAAATGATTGATAGCAAACATGAACATTATTCAAAATATTAAATAATTTACGAAATTTCTGCTACTACGAAAAATGGTTGTTAGCACACTTAAACATTATTCCAAAATATAATAATTTACGATATTTCTGCTACTACGAAACATGATTGTTAGCAAACTTGAACATTATTCCAAAGATTTAATAATTTACGAAATTTCTGCTACTACGAAAAATGGTTGTTAGCAAACTTAAACATTGCTCCAAAACATAATAATTTACGAAATTTCTGCTACTACAACAAATGATTGTTGGCAATTTGAACATTATTCTAAATATTAAATAATTTACGAAATTTTTGCTAACTATAAAAATAAAAATAAAAATAAAAATAAAATTAAATTAAATTAAACTAAACAAAATTAAATTAAATTAACTACTATGCAACAAAAATCTCACGTTGCTTAGCAACGGGCTTACAGCTAGTAGTAATAATAGTGGAAAATATTTTTTTAATACAAATAAGAATATTCACTCGGAGCTGAACCGAAAACCGGAACCGAACCGATATTTTTTTTTTTTTTACTTGATCCTAAACGAAAACTGAAATGATTAAAAAGGGTTTGAATCCTGGTACTTTACTTTAGTGATAAATTGGAACACTCCATCAACCAAAGTATAGGTAGCTTAGTAATATTATATAAAAAATTGTATTTTAGTTCAATAAATAAATATTATAGTGTAATTTTTAAGTGTTGAAAAATTTTAGTACCGAAAATTGGATGATGGTAAAGCAACATTGCTGAAATCTCTTACGAAGTCTAGTGTACATGTATGAATATCTGTATTTTTGCATACTTGTTCGTAAATTATTAGAATTCATTTATGTATATATATCAGTGTCAAAGCTAACACCTAATTATAGACTGTTCAGTTTCATGTTTTACTGTATATGGAAAAACTTAGTATGGCTGCACTAGTTATGAAGTCCAAATTGTTCAGTGGAGTTTAGTTGTCTAGATAGTGTAATTTATGTTTTTGTTTCAGGCGGATGCGTCATTAGACATGGCGGAGAGGGATTTCTGCCAGGCTTCCTTGGAATACGTCTTCCTGCTGCAGGAAGTTCAGGAAAGAAAGAAATTCGAATTTGTAGAGACATTACTAGGTAAAGCACCTTCTTCTGTTTCTGTTCAAATTTTTGTCCATCTTCGCCATCAATTAACAGTCATCAGTGGGGTTGTAAAAATTATAAATAATATTCGTTAAAAAAATTTAAGTAAACAGCAGTTTTAATGGATGCATAATAAACGTAAGTTTAGTGTATAGTGTTTTTTTGAAGTATTGATATTAGTATTAAATTTATGTATTTTCGGTTTCAGGTTTTATGTTCGGCTGGTTAACTTTTTACCACCAAGGATACGAGGTGCACAAAGAATTTAAGCCTTACATGTCGGAGCTGCAGCTTAGAATACAAAAGGTTTTTATAGATTCCGTCAATGCATATTGCAAATAATACATAGTGTGATCTTTTTTTGCCTTTGATCTATCATATGTCTGTGCTCTAACAAAATAATTCGCTAAATAAAAAATCATTGTGCTTGACATCTTTTTACCACTTTTTAATTTAGAGCTCATTCATAATTCCCGGATATCTTCAATATTGAACATAAATGTGTTTTTTTAATGATCAAATGAATAGTAAAATAAATTAACACAAAAGAAATAACAAGTTTTTGTTTACGACTGTAATATCATGGCAATTTATATACCTCGCTAAGCTTCGTGACTCATACCAAATCTATTGTTGCTAATCGGTAGGCAGACATCTAAATGTCACAGACGTTTACGTGTGATCTTTGAATTGTAGAGTGCAATATGATAATGTAACTCAACAAATGATTTTGTACATGTCATGAGTTTTTTTTTTGTATGAATGTTCCAGTAATACAAGTAAAATATGGATATATTTTGAGTTTCGTTTGACAAATAACTGTGTTCGCTTTAATATATTAACCAATCGATTTCAGACTCGAGGGAATTTCGAAGAGACCAGTAAAAAGACAGAATCGCTTATGAAAAAAATGATGGAAATGCGACAGATGGTCAGTTTATATAATTAGCTACCCTTTTCAGTTTAATTTGGAATTAATAATTTCCCTAGTATATTGTATGTCATAATCTTAGTCGATAATAAGATTCGATTAATTTTATTAAAAATTTAGAACGTCGGCTATAAAGCTGACTTGTGTTTCTCATTTTTAATGGACCTGAATTTTATTTTCAGAAGCCAGACGATCCCAGTCGGCCAACGATAGGGGTCGGCTGTACGAGAGCCGGTTATTTATTTCTAATGGAAAAGAGTGAGTAGTTTATTGTAAATATAAATAGAAATATTCAGAAAAAATAAATCACCTTCAAATTACTTGCCATTTTTATTTCCAGTATTCACTTTACTAAATGCATAAGAGATAAAAGATTTCGATGTGTTATTGTTTGAACAAAAAAAGAATAGTTTTATTCGAGCTGGCATAAAAAAATGACTGTTTCCAAATCCGCTCGTATTCATGCATAACTGCCCACGCATAGATATTGTATTCTTCTTAATAGGACAGAGATGTGTGGCGCAAAATATATTATTTATTTTAATTTTTCAGAGGCATTCGGAACGACGTGGACCAAACAGTATTGCACATATGAAAAAAGTACCAAAGAGTTTAAAATGATACCGTTCAACCAAATAACTAGTAAATTGGTAAGTTCTTCATCATTCCACTTTAGAATGGAGTCTTTTATGAAACTATTGTTAACATGCAAACATCCCATATACAATTGTTGATTTTCATGATAAAATACATGTCTATATTTCTTTTCTTTATTTAAGGTTAAATAATTAGTCACCTTTTGCGTGTATCAATTTTTAGACATCTCCAGCGGACACGATGACCCTGTCGAGCTGCATCCGTCGAATGTCTGAGACCATCGAGAAAAGATTCTGTTTCGATGTGACTGCTGAGGGACGTCCCGGTGTCTCCTTCACTCTGCAGGCTCTGAGCGAAGACGACCGAAAAGCTTGGATGGACGCTATGGACGGCAAGGAACCGGTTAGTTTAGCAACATACCACCGCATTTGTGCATATGTTCTTTGGCTTTCAGTGCTCATGCATGCGCATTTAATTTATTTTTTAGCTATTTAAATTTTATACTGACTTTCTTTTTATTTGACTGACAATTTTAATTATTTTGTTAACAGACATACGCCCAACAAAATGTGATAGCGAAAGCCGAAGAGAGGCCGTTAGATGAGGTCGGATTCTATTTTGTGAATAAATGTATCGATGCCATAGAGAGTAGAGGATTGGAAGAACAAGGATTGTACAGGTACGTCCCTCCCCTTATTAAAAAATAAGATTTAATTAATAAAAACACAATATTCTTTTGTACTTTATTCCACTTTATTAAAAAGGTCAGAACCGGTTTCGCTCATTGCGAGCATTGTCAACTGACAAGGCTTGTTGCAACTGACAAACATCAGTTGATAATGCTCGCAATGAGCGAAATCGGTCCTGACCTTTTTAATAAAGTTGAATAAAGTACAAAGGAATATTGTGTTTTTATTAATATAATGCCTTTCCACCAAGTACTGACAGTGAACACCCTAAAATATGATTTAATTCTTGGATATTCGATGCCTCCTAACCTTACCTAATCATAATTTGTAGCTACAGGATATAACTCTTTTATAAATTGTGCCAACAAATTTAAAAGAGACCATCCGTTATACTTTTAATCTTTAAATTATTGTATCCAAATTACCCCTTCTTTTTTCTGCTACAGGGTGACCGGAGTAGCCTCCAAAGTAACAAAACTCCTTTCAATGGGGTTGGATCGTAGGAAACCTTCTCAGGAACGACTGGGCTCCGCTCTGGATGATCAGATCGAATGGGAAAGCAAAACCCTTACCAGCGCTCTGAAGACTTACTTGAGAAATCTTCCGGAACCGCTCATGACACACCGCTTTCATAATGGATTTATTATTGCAGCAAGTGAGTGCAAATTGAAATGTATTTTATCACCATGCTATTTAAAGTATGCACCTGTTATTTCTGACAAAGTAAAAGCAGTGAAAAGAATTATTTTTTTTGAGGGGGTTCAGGGACAGGGAAACAATTAATGCTATCAACGTTTGTATCTTCTCCTTCCAGTGTCTAGTAGAAAAGGAAAAAACCCCGACCTTGTAACTTCAGAATAAGAATCAATTTTGAGTTTATTCGTAAACCTTGTGATATTATCTGAGGATTATTCATAAAGAGGTGAAACACCTGCTTGTTCGATGGATGAAATTTTCTATCATTCCTCTTTCGCCCCATGTAGTCTTGTATTAATGTATCACATCACTTTAGACAAGTGTTTGGATATTATTCTTTAAAAATAAATGACACTTAATTCAGAACAATTGTTGAGTGTTGCCCTATCAAGATATTCACATATTGCTTTGCTGATATGTTATTATTCAACGTTTTAGTAAAATGTTGGATACACACAGCTTATATTTTCTCTGATCCCCTGAAGCAGATGTTAGATAAAACAGAATAAAAACATGTATATAATAATTTGTTTATTTTTGTTACAGAACAAGACATTAGGCACATGAGGGTGAATGATGTACATACACTAGTTCATAATTTACCAAAAACAAATTTTGAAATGTTGGATATTGTCACAAGCCATTTAAAAAAGTGAGTAAATGTCACCATCTGCTATATTTATCTATATATCTGATCTGCCATATACAAATAGAAGTTTCCCATTAGCTCTCCAAGCACCGATTTCATTCAAATAACTTGATTTCTTATAAAACTTCAATGGAAGTTTTACTTATTTATACTTTTTATTGTATTTTTTTAATCCAAAAAAAATTGTTGCTGTTACAACGTAGTTTTAAAAGATAGTAGAATTTTAGAATTCGACACATTTTAAACACATAAAGAATTATTTTTATGAGGCTACATATGCTATACTATGGTCGGAGCTTTTTAGTGTTACCAAATAGCACCGGCCTGTGACTAATAACTTAAAATAACAATAGAAAATTTAAATTAACTTTGATTATTCCACATATTGTGTAACTAACTGTGACACGTGTTTCGCCTCTTTCAGAGGCATCTTCAGACTTACTATCGCAAAGTTTGCTTAAGTAATGAAGCAAGATTGATTCTAACATTTTAAAATTATAAAATTACAAAATGGATTGGGTTTTTTTTTTCCTTTTAAGAGGAGCAAGGAGGGGGGTGTAGAATCGAAATAAAGCAAACAGATAATGATACTAATTTTACTAATGAGTTGTAAACAATCAGAATGGGATTTTTCCTTTTTAATGGAAGCAAAGAGGGGATTATAAAATCGAAACAGTGCAAACAAATTTAATCATACTACTAATGACGTTAAACATTACAAACTATTAAAACTAATGAGCTGCAGTCAATCATCTAGGTTTGTGATTACTCTATTAATTGGAAACAATTTGTGTAACGGGGAACCGCCTGTGCTATTAAGAATATTATTTAATAATATTTCTTTTTTGTTAAGAGTTTTATTAATTTCTAAAAATTCTAAGCTATTCATCTTTAAACCCTTTTTATTTACTCGGTGGAGTATTTCTAAATTACAAATCTGATTAAAATTATGATTATATGATTATGACAATACGTGGAATAATCAAAGTTAATTTAAATTTTCTATTAAAATGAACTTCCACAAAGTTACCGCCGAAACCATCGAAAGTATTAAAATAACAACATTTACAATCAGTGTCACCAAAAGTGTTTTTTAAAAAAAAAATCTTTTTTCTTTATCTGCTGCCCAGCTACGCGACAGCTATTATTCAGAATCTATTTCAGGCATACGTGCCTGAAAGATTAATACTGGTTTCCCACAAATATTTATTGCTGTAAGTTTATTGTCAATGATAATAGCCCTTTTCAAGATTTGCTGTTTTGTTTTCAGTGTTGCTGCAAAATCAGATAGAAACTTGATGACTGTGTCCAACATCTCCGTCTGTTTCGGGCCAACCCTCCTACGGCCTGAGGAAGAGACGGTGGCTTCAATAATGGACCTAAAGTTTTACAACGTGGTCGTAGAGATTCTCATCGATAACTACGATAGAATATTTCACAGTCCACCGCCTGAAACACAATTAGAGAGAACCAATGGGGGCTCGCACGTCGACATGAGGTTTGCTTAAATATTTTCCTTTTATTTAGATCACTTCTATCCTTTTACTTTTGATATCTTATTGAGGTTTACCACAGAACCCCTATAATGTTTTATTTCAGACATTTTCCTTTTACTATTGTGCTTATGTTTAGAACACCAAGGTACAGTAATTACTCCCGTAACCGCGAATGGCGAAAATATTTGCGACGATGTTTCACAGAACGTAAACGCAGTCGTGTTTGTCGATGTGGATGGACTGACGTGTGCCGGTGTGGACGACCTTGTATAATATTATTCTTCATTTAAAAACATTCCAAAATATTACAATTGAATTATTTGTTTTGCCCTCCCTCTTATATTTAGCATTTGTATAAAACATACAATTAAGTTTTTTATCTGATTTGAATTCCTATTGCACTTTGTAATCGAGCACCTATAACAATTGAACAGCTGAGAGTGGGTGTTTATTGTGATTAGCGCAAAAATATATGTTTTCCTTAAAATCAACACAACTTCTGCACCATTCGATATTTCGATTGAAGGGAATTATCATTGACATTTAATCTTTTAAAATAAAATGAAAATACTATGATAAAATCATAATTTTATTACATTTAAAAATTAAATAAAAACAACAGTTATCAATTCAGTGAATTGCACTTCAAATATTATCGATCTGAAATATCGCGTAACAATAATATAATCATATTATATTAACACATTCCATTTTATTCTAAAATAAATATATTTGCAAAACCTACAACTTTACAACGACTGGAAGTGTGAAATATACCTGTAAATATTCAAGCGAAACGTGATGCTTTTTTTAAACAATAAAAACACAAAAGTTCAGAGTATAATAATTAATAACTGGTGCAGTTTATTGCCCTTTTGTCAAAAAATGGACCACCTTTGCTGGTGAGGCAGATCAATCTCCTTTGTTAATGTTTATTGACGTATACTATGAGTGCGTGTATCATCTAAAATTGTCATTCTATACGCTTATTAATAACAATTAAGTAAACAATTGTAAATGCATTTAAAATAAACCTAAAAAGCAAAGGATGAATGATACCTACTCACGAAAAGCTGGCGTTAAGCAAAGGAGTATGTTGCAGGTATAGCATTGCAAACAGTTGGTCTATATATCTGGAAAGTAGTTGGATTCTTTACAATTAACTGCGGCGCTATATGCACTTTCTTTAATTGATCAGTATCAGGATTTTGTGCTATCATATTAAAGCATTTTTTCAATTGTTCAGTTACAAATTGAGTTGCATAATCCATAGAAATCAATGTATGAAACAAAAGGACATAATTGACTTTTTTGAATTCTCATTTGCATAACTACTAAACCGCCTAAGTCAGGGATGGCGAACCTATGGCACGCGTGACTGAGGTGGGACGTTTGAGAATTTGGATGGCACGCGAACGATTTCCAAGTTAAACAAAATATTTTTTAAGTTTAAACAATTGAAATTTATAATTTATTGCGTTTTATTACTATTCAAATGTTGTTATTGTAATTGTAATTTGTAAGCTTGTAAAAAAAACATTTATTATTTTGTTATTTTTTTACTGCATGGGCACGCCACACAATCAAGAAATAATATTTGAAAAATTTTGGCACGCGGACCCAAAAAGGTTCGCCATCCCTGGCCTAAGTAGAAGATCTAATGTAATATGTTATTTTACATTAAAAGAAAATATACATATTGCTATGAACGTTTGTTGATATAAAAATCAATCCGCTTAATCAACTAATGCTTCAAACAAATGGACTCTTGTCCTCCCACCCAAACAATTTGACTAATCGATCGTCACTAGCTCAGCTCCCTAAGACACCCCAACATACCATTGATTGTCGCGCTTTATGATATCGCCAAAAATTTGACCCATTGGTGCCTGCAAGAAATGAGTATATTATTATAATGACCTCTACACTGATCGTAATATATACAAGAAGTCGGTCATGGATAATTGAAAAACACAGATAATCCAAACTGTCAATTTCTATTTGGCTTAAAAATATTTACCTCTGTATAATATATTTACAATGGAGATTATCATTTTGTCTTCTCTTCTGTTTGTGTGACATTAGAAACGATATCGACATCACTCATCAATAATTTCCTGATCAATATTTACAAAATGTTTTAAATTTTCCATTAATCTGCATATTTCAGATGTCGATTTCTTCATAATCTATTTCTACGTTAGGAACCCTTGAAAATCATTAGGTAATTCTATGTTACGGCCTTTTCCAATTGCCTTTTGATTGATTGATTCTTATCCAAAATTTCTGCAAATCCGCAAATTTCCAGGAATATAAATTTGAAATTTGAAAAAAAAAGTTCCCATGCTGGTTATTTGGGCAAATCAGTAAATTCCTGGAAATTCCTTGAAATTCGAATTTCATGGGAAGACAAAACAATGGTATAGGGGTCACAGAAAAATAAAGACACTCAAAAGGGGCCATGGGCCCCAAAGGATTGAGAAACACTGGTGTAGAGGATTGGGTGTACTGTAAATGTATTTGTTCCTTGCGGCCCGAACCCATCATAATTTGATTTATGCAGCCCACTCTAAAAAAGGTTGTGCATATCTGTTCAAGACCGTCAATTTATATTTTTTTTTATGAAAACCCTAAGGTTTTTTATCATTCATATTTAATTGACTCTGGGATCTCACAAACTGACCTAGCCAGACAGCATAGAGTTTGCCAACCATTGTGATATATGTTTATTTAATTGACAGCTTTATAACAATATTTACATACATTTTACTGATGTCTTATTTTCGTTTCGCAATTTTCATACATTTTTAATTATTATCTGTTTATTATCATTTTTTATTTCATTATTTTCATGTTTCTATTTCATTGTATTATAGTAATAGATGAAAGAAAAAGATACACACATTCTTCTTTTAACAATCGTGATACTTTCCATGCAAAACAGCAGTGCAAAAAGAACTGTGTAAAAAAAGATAAAGAAAACAAAAATAAAAGTAAAGATTAGACCGAGCCTTTGGGAAACCATGCAAAAAGAAAATTAGGTTTACAAACAAAAAAAATGAGAACTATGTTGGTAGTGTAATGTTAAGTCGTTTTGTATATCCATGGCTTAGAGCATCGGTTACCAAACTACGGCCAGCGGGCCGGATCTGACCCTTCAATGATTTCAATCCGGGCCCTGATTATCAATACATAAATAATTTAAACATTCGAAATATTAATTTTTAGAAAAGTCTAATAAGATTCCATCAAGAATAAATGATCCGGCCCGTTTCTCAATTTGATGACCCTTGCCTTTAAGCGAAAATATTGTATCTCATAACATTGTATCTCATAACATAGAGAAAATTTAACTCGAAAGTGTGCAAATTAGATATTGTGATATACAAATGAGTTTTAGTATCACGAAATCACGCGATCATACAAACACTCAAATATACCTTATCGACTATTAATATATTATAGGTTATTTATTTAACTATCATATTTCATAAACATAAGTAATACTGAAAGAAAACATTCTTTTTGTATAAAGATAAATATATTATCAAGGAAATAAAATATCTGTGCTCATAAAAATATTGCCTGGATGATATAATCTTTTAAACATTAAGTTCGGAGGTGCATTTTTTTAGACTAGTTTGGTACATTTCAGTACTTGACTGATTTTCGACCAAAATTTGATATACAATATTTAAGCTCTAAGCCATCGATATATTAAATCAGCGGTCACCAAACTACGGCCCGCCAAAGATTTTCATCCGGCCCTCCAAAAGCTCCCGTATTTGGTATATAAATTATTAAAATAAGAAATATAAAATTTCATGGTTTGGATGTGAGTTCATCCAAACAATTGCACACTTTTTACGCACAAAATTTACGTTTGATTTAGTCATACTTAAATATGTATTATGTACGTAATTTAATGAGTATTTAATCCTTTATACTTCTCAATTTTTTCAATCAATAAATGAAAAACATCCATACAAAACTGTAAAACTATACAAATAAATTGATTAAAAAAATAGAATGCCTTTATTGGTACTTTCTTCCTTTTTAATGAGTCGTACAATAGGCCTACATATAAATAGATATATAACCTCTTGTAAATTAACATTCTGATTGGGTTCCAATCAGAATTCATCTGTTGTCCGGCCCCGTAAGTTTTTTTTTTAAATTTCAGTCCAGCCCGTTTATCAAAAAGTTTGGTGACCCCTGTATTAAATGAATAATCTTAAATCTGTGATTATGTTTTTAATGCTTTGCCACATCCATTCCTAGAGTAAAGTATGCGGGCTCCATGTCGGGAATCTCAAGAGATATTGTATTTAATAGAACTGGTTGTTTTTTCAGTCATTCAGCCTCTCTTTTATTGACTAGTAGTACGCTAATCTCTCATTACGCCACAAGGAAATGCAAACATCTCTGGCTTAAACACAAATATAAATAAAAATATAAATGAACATTAAATGTATACTAGTTATTGGTTCCTGACATAAAATGGTTTTCAATCCCTTCTCGTCTAATTACGAGTGCGGTAGGCAAGACACGCTGGGCTCGTTTCCAGCTCACTGTGGCGCGAACTAGGGCTTCCAATCACGGGATCGGGATCCCGACCTATTTGGCTATCTCGTAATCCCGGGATCGTTTAAGAGTTGATCCCGTGACTTCGGGATACACAATAGCTCTGTTCTTCTGCGTACTTCTGACGGTTTGCTGATGGTTTGCAAACTGATTTAGAGTTAGAACCTAAAAGCATCCAACTAGATTCTAATTCGAAAACAGTTTGCGAACCGCCAGAATTACGCAGAAAAACAGAGCTTTTGTATATTGATAACATGAAAAGAAACTTAAATAAAGCTTAAGAAAAACGTCTCCAAGCTCAGAATAATTCTGGAAACTTAAAATCGACAAATTTTCTCTAGAATTTTCGGAAACAATGGTAAGTGATCATATTAATAAAAACACAATAATCCTTTGTACTTCATTCCACTTTATTTAATATGTCAGGACCGGTTTCGCTCATTGCGGGCATTATCAACTGATAAGAAATATAATTTAACAATGCTATTTATACAAAATTGAAAAGTTATACACAACAATTGGCATTGAAAAGAAATTTCCAATTACATCAAAGTGATTCTAAAATAACACAAAATTAAAATGTTCAACACATCTAACATATAATTAAAAAGTCATCCCAGATTAATAAATTCAGAATGACGATTGCAAGTAATTACAAACATAATTAAGTTTGTATAATCATAATTATATTTCTTATCAGTTGACAATGCTCGCAATGAGCGAAACCGGTCCTGACATATTAAATAAAGTGGAATAAAGTACAAAGGATTATTGTGTTTTTATTAATATAATGCCAAGTATTGACAGTGAACACCCTAAAAGGTAAGTGATCAATCCCGGGATCCCATAGAATTGGACGCCCTAGCGCAAGGTCTCCAACCTTTTTTTTCCCTGTGGTCGACTTTTCAATCTTAAGTTTTCTCGCGATCGACTTCTAACATAATTCTTATAAGAAATGTTATTTAGTAGGGCAGGGTTTCCCAAACTATGTTCCGTGGGACCTAAATAGGTGTTCCGATTTTTTTTCAATGTTAATATACATTGCAACACATTGAAGAACCTTATATTTTATATTGAGAATCGAGTAATGAAAAAGTACATGCAGAGATTTTAAATCACTAAGAGCATTGTTTATTCATATTTCTATGTAACATGTTTTAAAAAAATAATAATCAATAAACAATAAGTGATTTAATAACATATTTTTTTCAATATTTTCATTATTATTACCCGTTACCGAATAAGCTGTGTTCCGGTGACATTTCCAGATTTGCGAAGTGCTCCATTGCACAATAAGTTTGGGAAACCCTGTAGTAGGGTTTCTTTCCCTTCGTAAAACTTAGAAATGTTTATTTTAAATGCGAAATACATATCATTAGATAGTTACGTGCTTACAAAATAATTTAATTTTAGTATTTTTGAATATATTTTATTTAAATTATATATTTTTTCGAAATTCACGGAAGCTTTCGGGATCGACCGGTCGATCGCGATCTACCGGTTGGGCACCCATGCCCCAGCGCGTACAAAGTCCTTCAATAATAACATCCCATAAATTACGTCAGCAATTATGTTTGTAAAACAATAGATTCGACTCGTAACTTTGACCGCTTCGATACAGTCCTGTTTTTTTCCGCTTGGGTGGTCTCTTAACCCTCCAAGGACGAGCGTCACCATATGGTCACACAAAACACCGTTGTCTATTGATGCCACTATTCATACTTTTTCTACCTGAATATCGTTGCTTTTGCTCATATTGTGTTAAGAAGGGTACGGACTACAGTTAGCCATCAGCCGTAGGAACAGGAACGGTCTCCAAAAGCACATGTGATTTTTTGAATTTCCGTTTTTTTTAATTTACTTTTTGAAACTGTTAGATATTTTTTTATAAAAACATAAAATTATTTACAGTTATTTTGCTAATGTATTTGTTTTGAAATTATGTTGATCTAAAGAGGTCAAATTGTAAATATTTTAAAAAAAATCACGTTTAGCTATATTTCAACCCCGAATGTTTGCAAGCCCATACGGTCACTTTTGTCCTTACTACTGTCCGTACTCAATATTACACGGTAATAAAAGGATGAGCATGACTATATAGTCATGCGGGGTTTCTATACAACGACTTTGCGTTTTTTTTTTTTTAATTTTGGATAAGAATAAAAGTTATCCGTGGCTTCAATATGGCTTAGAAAATATTATTTTTTTTTCAGAAAAAAGCTCTCGTCTCTGGAGGGTTAATGCGTTATCCCATTTACTACTTAGTGTTTAGGTAGGTACTACTTACAAACTCGTAATACCTTCCTTAATAGAATTATGGTTATGGAATTGTGAAGAGATTCGAGTCTTTACACTGACGTACAAACTATTTTTAGCATAATAATAAAATTAGGTAGATTTTTATTGATGTAGTAAACAATAATATCTTCCCTATTTTTACCCCGTTAAATTGTATCTCGCAAAAAGTATACGAAGCAAAGTTGAGTTTTACAGTATCAAACAAAAAGCTACCCAAAATTCAATATTCTGTCAAAGCCGGAGATAGAACGTTGCGGTTGTTGTTATTAGAAATGAACTCGTAAACAAATAAACACATCGTTTTGTTCATATAAAATATGTGTTTATAATGTTCGAAAAAATATTCCGTTCGGCAGCTACTTATATAGATTAAATTGTTGATATTTCATCTTTGATACTATATAACTTATTTAAGATATTTGTTTATACAATAATATTGTACTCGTTTCGGAATGAAAAATGAGTTATATTTCTAAATTGATCACGCATTAATCTTATAAGTGAATAGCGTTTCTTTAAATGCTCACAGTGGATTACTCTATAAGCGAATGAGGGGCGCGCTTTGGGCCTCATAATCTTAGGGGCATCAAAACGGCTTATATTATTATAAACCCATATGCTTTCTTCAGAATTTTATATTTTACATGGATTTTTTTGACGATTTTATGTTATCCACGAACAGGGCATCAAACGTATATTGCGCCTGGGGTCTCTCGTGTGCTTAATCCGCCACTGATTGTTCAGCATTTTCATATGAAATTAACCATATCCGCTCTTACATGTAGCCGAATGGACGACGTCGCCCTCCCAGCTGCGGTAGCTGCGAGATCCTCGTACTTACACTTACATAGAATTGTGTAGGTTGTACAATTAAGTGTGGCAGAACAAATATCAAAGTCACACCGAATAGTGCAACCTGCGAAATAACTTTAAGTATAAATTTAACAGTTAAACTTTTGTTGAGATTTTAATGATTTAAACAATTACAATAATGTCAGGCAAAAAAATGGTTGCAATTATGAACAGTAAAAAGGCCGTTTACAAATACACAAAATCAACTGGTGCCGGTTGCCTTTTCACGGTTGCACTAAATCAGAAATAATAACGCAATAAAGAAGGAGATTTCAACGAAATTGTATTCTTCAAACTCTCTATTCAATATAATAATATTATAGTATCATCGCACTGTTCTTTTCTATCACTTCAAATATAGCAGACACTGCAGAGCAGCGTGAAATCGAGGCTTAAACTCGTGGAAACTAATATTTCCAATCTTAACATAAAATGGATATATAAATAATGGTACTAAGCCAAAAGTAGCCATATATAATATAAACTTTTCCAAATATTTTCGATAGTTCGTAAAATCGATTTTATAACGGACCGGACTAACTGTTGGGTTTCCGACCAATCCATTGCAGGGCTAAAATTCCGATTATCTGTGATGTATTCATTCATTCCCACCATGTACCAACCCTTATCAGATCCTCAATACGCAACCAGTGATCGTTGGGCTAACTGCTAATCTTTTCCTAGCCCATCTTTCTATCTTTACCCTTTCTGATGGGAGACGTAGAGAAACTTATTAACAACCAGAACTTAGCATCATGAAAATGACTTTTTGGTTGACTTCCTTTATGTATGTACGCGCATGTGTGTGTACATATATGAATTTAGTATGAAGGAAAGCATACGAGTCTCCGTAAACTGGCTTCACTAAGGATGTATTACCTCTGTAGCGATCACGCCCTTCCGTCAGCAACGATGGTAAAGGAATACAATTTTCCAAAATTTAATGCTAACGCGCCCTGGTACTTAAAGCTCCATACATTTGATATCCAAACAACAACCAGTTATAGAAACTTTTGTTGAAATATTCCATCGGGGAAATGGTGAAACGTTAACCTTTTTAATTGGCACCGTTTAGTATTCGGGCATAGTTTTATTATTTAAGTGTGCGTAAGGAGCGCCTGTTCAAAAGAGTAGCTTACAATGAAAATAAATTTTGATTTATTATAGATTATTACTTCATTAGAAGTCTGCACAGATGACTACAATAATACATATAGATGTTTCTGCTCACATAAATCCATAAAGATACCTTCTATATATGCTTATACTTTATTTTCCACGATATTTTCCCAAATCACTTACAATTATGACTTATAATGGCTTGAGTTAGCTAACTTTATCTATAAAAGTCATATCCAACGGCTGAAGTGTCTTGAATGCGGTAACACGCTAGCGGAAGACAGGTGGAGCGAGCAGCTGTCGAGCCGTCCTCCTTCAAATGCCATTTGCAGACACATATCCAACCATCAGATTTTCTCAATATACCTGTGCACCCAATCAAAACACCGCGAGGATTCCGATCTCATAATATTGTCATATAACATATTACGCACAGTTAATAATATGTTGTGCTTAATCGAGATAATGTTCACTACATTTTCCGTTTTATTTGATTAAAATAAGGTAAATTTTCACATAGGAATGTAGCAAAGTTATTATATAATGTTTAAAATGCTATAAGAAAGATGTACAATGCAAATCACGATTTTTCTTTCAAACATATGTATTTTACACAATATGTACATACATTACGGTCACCAATCTCAGGATTGTGATACTTCTAATCACGGGATTTCGGGATCGAGAATGAGAAGTGAACAATTCTCGAAAACTTGTTGAAACCAGCCAACCATCCAAAATTATTGAAAACCGCCGGCGAGCTAAAAAAAACAGTTGTTTCACCTTCTTTCTTACACTATCTTCAAATGTCTTAATTACTGATTGTTTTCCCAGTGATCAATCCCGGGATCCGAAAAATTGTGAATCCTGATATCCCGGGATCACAAATAGGGTCCGGGATTGAGTACCGTATTGTACATATCGCTTTCAACACATCTCGGGTCACGCAACAAAGCCCAACTGTGCTGCGTGCAACGGTAGGGGGCAGTGGGCATCGTTGCAGCATTACGTAGAGTAGACTCTATAATTACATAACTCACCTTCAGCGGATCATCAGGCGCAGGCGGTGAGATAAGAGAAATAACCTTGTGTAGGGGCGAGCGCACGACATAAGACGACACGAGCCATCTGTGTTAACTTCGATGTCGATAGTGGTCGATTACCCCATAAGCGCATGACGCGCGCGCTTAGAACTTCACACAAGTAAATATCATTAACTATCGAAGAAAATAATGAAAGAGTTAAATCTTACTTATCTCAGTAACATATTTTCGACGAGTTCAATAGCAATCAATTGTCCACAACGAAAGAAGACTTATTACTTCGTTGTTTTACGCCAGGTACGGAGAAATGCAACAGTCTTCGGTGCACCTCCACACCCAAATGGGGCGTTACTCGATCGATTCAAAATATAGAAAATACATTAAAAACTGCCTCTTTTTATGTGCTCTTGAACTTCGATTTAAATGCGTTAGTTGCGCGATAATTATCGCAATGGGACCATTCATTTATTTCTCAAAACAGGAAAACGAACATTTCTTCATAGTTTTTTTATTGCTCGCGAAACATTCCCAGTGAGTGTTCCATTCTGTCGCTTTTTACGGTTTTGTGTAGTTAGAAATAAGTACATATTCATCACATACTTCTGAATCTTGATTATAATGTAGTTGGCTGATTTTTTAAATTATCGCGATTTTGAAACGTTTATTAGGTTGCCGTCCTTGAGAAAACGGGTCATTTTAAGCTCTGCTTGGGTATTGGATATACTACCTAAAAACGGGGCATATGGTCACATTTCATATTGTGTGACGTGTCACATGGAAAGGTTTCACTGCTTGACGTAAAAAAACAATGTACCGAATAGGTACTTATTCAACGAAAATCATTTAAAAAACGCTTCCACCGTTTTAGATTAGCGTCAAAACCACAATTACATTGATGAAGTTATTGAAGTGTTAAAAACAATAAAAAATTAACGCATATAAGGTACACGTATTATAATAATCTCGAAAAAACAGAGCGTCCAAATTAATACGCCACTGGCTGTAAATGTCGTGACTATAGAATCCAATCCCGAGCCAAAATGTTGATCCCGGGATTTCGGGATTAGAATTTTTCAATCCCGGGATCCCGGGACTGGTCCCAAAATAATTTTCATTGAAATACGTTTTTTTTCAGAAATAAAAATTGTTGATATTGGCCAAAAATTAATAAATAAATTTATTCTTTATTATATTATATAACCAGCTGTGGGCTGCCAATGCGTTACCAAGAGGCTCTCTTAATCTCAGCTATTCGCGATGAACAGGTGAAAGTGTGGACTTTTTAATTACTCGTTAAAAAAATATGCGCCATAATTACTAAACGAACTTAATATGCATACCTTATGTAAAAATACGCAATATAATTAATTTCGATAGATGAAAAAAGTACCTACCTACTTCAGAATGCAAGAGTGAAGAGTTCTAAAATTGTAGTGTACATACATTCTTAATAATTTTATTGGAGTAAATAGATGTAATTTAAATATTATTTTTAAATATACCCGAAGTACCAAAGCATCAATTGTTTTGCAATTTAGTCTAAAGTTTCGGTTTACAGTTGAAAATTGATATTTATGAACAATAGAAAAATAAATCTCGCAAAACAAACACGTGTAATTGATATCTATCTGACAACATTCATAAATGTCAAAACACTGACATATTGAAATGTGAAGCTTTAAAATAACGAACAATAAAAAAAGTAATCACTGTTGTCAAATGCATTAAAATACAGTTCACTAAAATAGTTGAAGAAATTCAATAGGCATCAAATTACTTTATCTTTTGCGATAACTCTTGTAGTAAATCTAATCGCAAAGAATTTAAATTGGGCATCGTTTATTGCATATGCATGAACTGCCGACTTGAAAACCAGCACGTTTCTGTATTAAAACCAATCCCGAAAAAATCGGGATCATGCCTTCTAATCCCGGGATTGAAATGTATCGAAAACTGTACGGGATCCCGGGATTGGATTCCCTAGTCGTGACTAATTGTTTTAATTTGAAAGCGTATACATAGTATGTACATGTGTGTATACGTATATATAACATATCCATTGAAACTACTGCGTTAGCTTTATATGAATTGAAGGTGGTTTCTTATGTATCGGAAATAATGTCTGCGAGTCGATTCACCAAACACAGAATGAAGAATAGATATTTAAATATAATATCTGTCTGTCTTGTCTGTAACGCCCTAAAATGCAACTCGCTCTCGATATCTACGTACCATGCGGATAAATCACACTGTGCAAATTAAACAAGAATAAGTTACTTGTCGTAATAAAATATTTTTTAATATGCCGTCTACTAAATCAATTATTCACTTCGAGTGTTTTAAATGCACGATTTTCTACTTTTTATAAAAAAATACCAAAAGTAAACTAGTAACATTTCGTTTTATAGAAATTATTTTGACAGTTTTATTATCGTAAATAATCAGTAATATTTTTTTCTCAGCAAAAAATCGTTTTTTTTTTTGACAATTAAAAGTGATTTTTTTTGTTGAATTGTTTAAATTTTGTACTTTTCCACGAGTTTTGTCGCTAACGACCCGGGTTTCGCCTTTCGGCATCTTCAGGCATTCCAAGTGCACGGATGTACTTGAACTGACGCGTAGTAAACAGTTTTTATCGTTTATTCTCTGATTGCAAATTAGAAACAACCACCTTTTGCCACTACAACATCCTTGAAAGAAATTTAAAGAATGCTTTGTATTTTATCATTGGGTTTACAAATCGATGTTAAAATCGATTTCAGTTTTACAACAAAAAAAACGACAAAAGTTTGTAATTTCGCATTTAAGGGGTTGATAAGTAATGTAAATTTTCACATATTTAATTAAATAATGAATCTAATATTTTTCTCCGTCAAACATTGATGAAAAAAAAAAGCAAACCGGTATTTTTTAAGACAAAATGTTAAATGTCGGAACGGTTTCTTTCATTCGATTTAATGACTTGTATCCAAGAGCAAGAAACTCTTGACATGTTTTCATCCCTCTCCGAACCATCCTCTATCTCTATGCGATTGATCCTGAAAAGCGGGCACACAAAGAGCTAGTCCTCTCCTATTCCCATCTCAAAAGGGAGGTCGAGCGACTTACCCCAACCCAACTGATTATCGTTAAACATTTTTTTTATCTGAACCTTGATTAAAAACGCATTATAATATGATCTAGCGATGACGATGTAAATTATGAATTATTTATTATTCATTACGTATTGGTATTTTACTTTTAATAACTAAAATATAAAACATTTAATGTTTTAGAGTTCAAATTTCAATCATAAATGTTGCGTATCATTTTTCTATTGTAAATGTAATGGAATTTTGTTTGTTGGTCTCTCGACGTTGCATCATCTTTTATCCTCAAACGATAATTAAGTGCCATTAGCGCTAAAATTGATCTTTCAGTTTAAATTAATTCGGTCTGTTATAAGATAGCGAACAGATTTTGTTGACATTCATCGCAGAAGCATACAATTTGGTTGTACACCTTGTGTGTGTATTCCGTAATTTTTAGGGTTTCTTCGTCTCGCTACACCGAAATGCAGCTGTCGTGTGCCATAGGGGAACCCGTCGCAAAATGTTACCACGAATACATAATTTTTTGATTATTTTTATATCATGAAATACTGAATTTGTTTTGCGTATATTTGGTAAAGCATTTTGCAAAATGGCAAGTGATGCATCCTTCCCATAGCCGTATGTCGTATCAAGGTAAATGCCGGGATTGTATATAAAATATTGTTTCCGTATAAAAGACACCAAATTCTTAGTCGATGTATCATTTTAATGCGTCTGACGCGCCTCTGCCACAGTGTACACTATAGTCATTATACATACATTAAGTACAACAGGTAAAGACTGAAAAATCGTAACGCCAAGTACCCCGGTATGAATGAAGTTCGATAACCTACCGCAAACTTGCTATCGACTCTGATACAAATAAGTAAATTGTTTAAATTGCCGTGAGTAA
Organism: Himalopsyche tibetana; assembly: GCA_030503985.1. NCBI lineage: Eukaryota > Metazoa > Arthropoda > Insecta > Trichoptera > Rhyacophilidae > Himalopsyche > Himalopsyche tibetana. The sequence continues at coordinate 28,774,038 of JAPJYX010000030.1, forward strand.
TTAAAAATGCATTTAAACCCGTGTGTGAATAAGTTAAATACGATTGTTAGACGATTTTTTTTAAATGTAACCATAACATTCTCAATCTATGAAATATTCGCTTCGTAACAAAAACAAAGTAAATTCTATAAACTAATTTATTAGAAAATGTTAACGCTTTGAAGTTTGAAAATATTTTTTTGATCAAGCGGAAGGTGGTGTGGCACACGTTCCCCTTTAAAATAGCATCGACCAGCTTCCAATGAAGAGTTGGTACTTGGAAGGTACCTGTCACATAACACCAAAAGAAAATATGGTGCCTACTATTTCGTATCATACGTGGATGTACATTTTATTTAGTAGTGGCTTAAAACGTGCGCTCATGTTTATAAATTTTACAAGTTGCATATAATTTATTTATATTAATACTAAATATTTCATTTAATACAACGAGCTTATATTTTGTTGGATTTGCGAAGGTCGCAGCTTAGGGAGTGACGTTTATTTGGACGTACTAAAAAAGGCACTATTATTTGATTTTTTTGTCTCAATCCCGATTGCTTAAAATAATATTAACATTGCCGGATACACATAGCGTTTTTGCTTTTATCGAAGAAATATTTAAAGTAATATTGACTGTATAATCATAATGCATAGATTTTTTTCGATTAATAATTTAACCTCTCCATAGCCAGACAAGACAAAAACGGCATCATTGTTTTCGTCATATTATACATCGTGTACATAACGTTTCTGGTTCGTCTGTGTTTATACAATAGTATGATAAATTTCTAGATCATATTTGTCGATACTCATTAGTTCTCGCCGAGCGGACGTTTCTCTCGTGTTCTTTGACGCCCTCGTAACGTTGTGCCGGATGCTCTTTCGAGGATTTGCACCTGGCGCGCGCCGATTTATTCCCTCCCATCAAGACGGGATACAAGTATCTTACACAAAAAAATATCAGCTCGCCGAGAATCAAACCAACCGACACGTGGTTCAAAATGATCGTCATTTTTGATGCAAACATCTGCCGTTTTCTCCGACATCCTACGCACGTACCTTGTAGCCAGATTATAACCCCCTCGTCTCGAAGCTCTTCTTTTTAACTATGTACCTATTAGATATAAACCCGTCTCAATGCGTTGTGTACTTTACAACATAATTATTTAATATGTGACATACACATTTAAAACCACATATAAAAATATGACTTTGTTATTCGTATTTCATAACAAATTTTAACACATGTTTCGCCTCTTTAAGAAATTATTTTTTATATCAAAAATGGACTTCCACAAAGTTACCTCCGAATACATCAAAAATATCACATAATATAACACCTAAAATATCCTTAAAAATGGAATCCAGATTTTTTTTTTTGCTTTATCCGATATAATGATATTACATATGAGACATGGGTGGATAACACCTTTACCCACGTAAAAAAACACTTTTTAAACAATTGTAACATAACTACTTTGTCCACTTGCGTCTTCAATTATTATTTGATTTGTACGAAATGAAATAATTAGATAGGCAAAGATCAATCGAGCGTCAATTTTTCAAAAAATAATTTCGATCAATCGATAATGATATGTATGCTCAATAGAGGGTACTTTCTTTCTACATATTGTTTATAGTAGGTAAATCATTCGATACCATATTTATTTGACTTGGTTACGAAGCTCTCTTACTACCGAGATTTTGTATTACACGCGTAAAATAAAATTGATTAATTACATACAGGTGGTACAGCGGAACAGCTGTCGCACTATAAGCTTTTTCATTGGACAATATCGGAAATTTCAAACCGCCGTAGGTGCCTCGCCGATCGGCAGACTGTTTAACTGGTGCAACTTTTACGCGTCGCATACGGCTGCACACTGAAAAACCGCAAAGCTTTTGGGTGTACGTATTTACAATGATTTGGACTAGCATTAACATTTTCAGTCGAGGTTTTGCTTCGCCGGTTGCTGGTCGCGCCGCAAATTCTCCCTTGTCTATATTTACTTCAAAATAAGAAGTGTCTTTTCGGAAGTGTTGTTTTTTTATTTTGATCCGCGATGATTATCTGTCTTTCTGGATTTGTAATCGGAGGGTATGTAACTGTAGACATTTTTATTTGATAAAAATAATTTTAATATTACAGGCAACTGTACCAAAGCATAACATTGTTGATTATACAATATCTACCATGTGTAATAAAATCATTAAATATTTACAAATTTAATTAATCGGAAATATTAAAAACAAACGTCAAATTTCCATTAAAAACAAAAATATTTTTACAGTTTTAGGTGAAATCTCAAAAAAAGTAGTTTAAATATAAAATTATTAAATCATGCATCTCCCAGAGTGGAAATCGCCGTATAAATTACCTAAAAAGTACATTTATTTAAATTGTATTTGGTTTCTAATACATGTATTCTAAAAACCAACTCAATTTTTAACGTTGGAACTTAATTTTTCTTTTCTATACCTTCAGTGTTTTCATTATTTTATAAAAAAAATGTCATTAATTACTTTGTAAATAAACTTCATCCACTTCGAAGAATTAACTTTTTTAAAAATTACCGTCATTGAGTTTATCTCGAGTGGTTTAAAACGTACCTAATTATCTACTAAATATTACCTTCAAACAAAATAGAAATAAATAAAAATAAGTTCTCCGAAGCAGGCATACAAATCTGAAAAAATGATTATATCAATGATATCAAGATGTTTTCGCAATTGAATTTTGATCTCTTGCTGCATTAACTCTTGATTTTTAAGATTTTCATGTTTTAATTTCCGTCCGATCTTATGATTTGCATGATTCGCATACTTGCAATAGCTCTGTCGATGACGAAAGTAGCAGCTATCAACTGTGTTCCCTGAATACTTTACTATGTTAATTCTTGTTCAATTACCATGTTTTCATTGTGTTATTATTTTTACTCTGCTTATTATCATAATAATGATCGACGAAACCCGTCGGCATCGGTTGTAACAGGGTGCATACACTGCCTTTCTATTGTATCAAATATCTATTCATTCAGGACTATTTTTTCAGAAATAAAAAAGTTTTTTTTTGTTCGAATGCCATCTGTCTTCCCGTCTTATTGTGCCAAAAATGCCTTTGATTTCTTTTCGGGATTTTGTCATTTTCGGTTTGATGATGACTGCAGGATATAAGATTGAAATAATAGTGAGGGGGGATCCATTTACGCGATGCGAGACGTGAGTTTTCCGTGACTTCAGCTTCATTGACAAGGGTGCCCAACGGTGGTGGATTACCCTATAATCGAGGCGCGCACTTGGGGCCTCTGAATCTTAGGGCCCTCAAAATTTTATTATTATTATTTATTTATTATATCACTCATATTTTTTTGGTTCAGATTTTATTATATTTGTATTATTTTACATGGAATTTTCTGACGTTTTTATGCTATCCGAAAAACAGGTCCTCCGAATTTTAATGCGCCTGGGATTTCTCATGTGCTAAATCCGCCACTTGGTGCCGAACCGTTTTTTGCCCTGGTACTTAGTTTTCTCGCGATAGATTACTAAGACGATTCTCATAAGAATTTTTACTTGTTTTTTTTCATTTTGAAAAATGTTGATTTTAAATGCGAAGTGTCATTAGGTATGTGCTTACAAAATAATTAAATGTCAGTATTTTCGTATTTTTTAAGGGAATGATAATAATAATAATAGCTTTCGGAATCGACCAAATTTTTATGGCATCCCTGATTTAGACCAAGACCGATTATTTAGCCAAGAGATAACATTAACGGGGTCAACGTCTACACTCTACAGCAGTGGTTTCCAACCTTTATGTTACTGCGCCTCCCTTTGAAGAAAAATATATCTCCGCGCCTCTTTTTCCTTTATTTCATATAGTAATAAAGACACGTTTTAAATGGTAAATAAATATTTTGGACTGTTCGCGCCTCCCTTTGCAACGGTCCACGCCAACCAGGTTGGAAATAACTGCTCTACAGGCATATAATTTGTTTTAGCGATTCAGTTCAATTGTATGTAAACGCATGTTTAGACACGCCGCAACCGTGAGCGAGGGGGTGCTACGGGTGGCGCGGATATTCTCACCGCCGAGAAACAAAAACGGTTTCTGTTCACTCGTTCGCTCGAATCACTGAAACTCGAAACCAATTTGAAATGCAATATAATATGCGGTGAAAAGACGCGAGAAAAACGATTTTTTTTAAATATAAAAGTACGTGAACTGTGAATGAAATGTTTTTTCTCTTTTTCAGATTGCCTCCAGGAGGTCTGCCGATGGGCCCCCACAGTCCCCCCGCACCCCATTTGAGAAATCCTCACAGATATTCTGGACCTCAGCCCGTCACTCATGTAAGATTTCTCATTTTTTTTTTTATCCATGTCCGCTCCCAATGTGGAGCATATGGCCTCCTAATGGATCCTCCTAACAGAAGTTTTTTCTACGAGAATTGTTTGTTACTCAGTCGCTCAACCTCACTTTTTTCAAAGTGAGTAGTATGGAAAGATGGATAAGTCTAGAACAGGATTAGTGGTTGACTGATCGCTATCGCTACACCCAGTTATTAAAGGATCAGAAGGATGGGAGGAGAGGAAATAATGTGGATTTACATCACAAACACCCAGTCTTCGATCCAAGATTTCTCATACCCCATTATCATTATTATTTCTGAAAGGATCCGGTCTCGGTGGGAATAACCAGACGATTTTTCGCAGAATTATTAAATAAAGGCCGATTCCCTTTTTATGCCTTTACAATCTTTACAGTATTCACGTTTTTCGACCATTCACAACGTCACCTGCTAAAGAGATTTTATAATAAATACGATTGCAATGCCTCAACCGGATTTCCTTTTGATCATTCAAATGAAATCCTTTTTCTCTGCCAAAAGAATTATACAAAGGATTCCCTTTTTGTACTCAGTCTTTAATGAAGTGTGAAGTTGCAAAGAAAGCAAAACATTTTTTTTTATTCAATTTTTTTGTAATACGATAATAATATTTTTCAATCGAGGCACTGAGGCAACACTGAAGCTCATAAAAATTTTTGCACACCTGTATAATAATTATTTTTTTTCGGCAGGCGGTGATCAAGACGTATTATGACGGTCCCCTCGCTATAGGCGGAGGAGGCGGTTCCCCTTCGAGAGCTCACCCTCCCGCCTACCAGCCGCCACCGTCCGCCTCCGCCAGGCCCGGTGAAGGACCGCCGAGAGCGCCCCATCAGCCACACTTGCATCAGCTTCCGCCCCTGCAGATCAACAGTCAGTATACTTAACATTGATCACCACCATCTATTATAATTTGAAACGCTACTGTATTATAGTAAATTATGAAACCTCTCGTCGCTAAGGTGAAGTGCCACCGATAGCTTTCACAATTCTCTCAAAGGTTATCTGATATTCTCAGAATTTTAAAGATTGTCATGCACAACTGCAGATTACAGTACGAATATTGAATCTGAATGATTAATTGTCAATCCTCGAGGAAAAACCATCATCAAATTCTTATATAGTAAGTTATTTAAGCTTTCTCCACTCTTAACAACATAAAAATTACTCACCGACCCTCCGCACCTCCAAAAAAAAAAAACCCCAGTGAACTCATAATATTGTAATAATGTATTTACAATAGACGTATTTATTTCCAGTCACTTTTATCAATATAATGTTCGATAGAGAAGAACTCGGATACTTTATTCCAAAGAAATGGGCTTAACATGATGATTGGTAGGTGACCGATATCATCGCTATAGGCAATGATGCAATCGCCTTACTCAAATTTCAATAGCGGTCCCAAAATACTTAAAATAGTTCATCAATCATCTTTAATTTTTGCGAGCGTCTCTGCAAATCGTCCGCCTTATCGTTGCAGATCATTTAGTGAAGTCGATATATTTGAGCAGTGTATCGGGGAAAACCGGACAGGCTAGGATTGATTTTGTGGATCGCGTCACCGGACCGGTGCTCCGTGGCGGTAGCCTGGAGAGAAATTCAAAAGATGAAGTTTTTCCATTACCGTTTACAGTAGGCAAGTTATTTCATCGCGCAGTGGTGTTTCCGTGGGTCGCGGCTGTCTTTGAAGTTTCTCTGTCATCGGTTGGGGCTCTGCTTTGGTGTTGATGGTTGCGTAATCTACCCACGAAAAATAAATTGTTCAATGTTGTCGAATCTGCCTTTTTCCTGTTGCATACATAAATCATTTAAACAGTTCATATACCTGGTTGACTGTTACGAATAAGTTTTCGTGTCTTAGTTGACAATGTATCTGTCATAGCCATTATAGATGGTAATCAATGTTTATAAATATTTACTTTATACTTTGGTATTATTAATACTACAGTTTTAACATGCAAATCTGAAAAGTACTTTCTACAGGATTGAAATGAAAAGTTACAGAGCAACTGAATTAAAAAACGTCATTTGCCATTTATTCCATAGAAATTTAATAAATTGTATCATAGCTTGTATGCCCAAAATTCTTATGACACGGTTTGTCTTGCCACAAATTAACTGTTTTCGTAAGAGTATTCATCCGTTTTCTTCCAAGGTATGGACCACCACCGGGACAATCCGCTGAACTCCACCAGCAGCTCGAATGAATCCGTCTCCTCTGTTTCGTCTCGGGACCCGCTGCCCCCCTCCGCCGTCGGCCACTCTAACAATCATCCTCTCGGTCACGGCCACTACGGCGCGGTCGGCGGACAGCCGACGCACGGCAGCCAGGGCCAGCTGAGCGTGGGTGCCAACAGTCACGGCTCTCCCGTCAACCATCACAGTTCCCCCATCAAAACGAGGAGGATCGTCAATCACACCATGGGAGTGCACTACGCCACCAGCTATAGACCCCAGCCTCATCACAATGTGTAAGTTTTCTCATTCGATCTCGCGTGTTGAGATATCTTTGCGTTGTTGATAATTTATTTTGGAACTTCTAGTCTGATCAATTGAACATCTAGGAATGATAATAACTATACTTGTCGCACATTCGGTAAACGGAAAGCACCGCTATAAGTATGGAATATTTCATCAGTTTAATGGGAAAAGTTGTTATCTTGCAAATCCATTCAATTACAATCTTTGATCTACTAATGATTTTTTCAAAATAAAGTTTTACATTAAACTGATGACTTACCGAGGCTGTTGAGATTTTGTTTAACTGAATGCACATTGCGATTAACCCTCGTTCCATTGCAGTATTTTGTTTTCAGAGGAGTATTAATTCAAACTGACGGCATGATATAATAACTTCTTCCACTAAAATTTTGAATGTTACGGTTGCATATTGTAAATCTACCATTGACTAAAAAATAATTATTAAATTGACTGTTCCATGCGCGGATGTGACGTGTCCAAATAAAGAGTTTTTGACAACGTTTGTTTGACAAATAATAACCGGTATAGATTGAAAATGCTTCATTTATATATTATATAGATTGGTCGGTCAGCAATCTTCTTTGTGTTTTTAGCTTCATAAATCATCCCGAAAATTCGTGTCAGACGCAAGCTCGTGAGGGCTTTTACATTGTTCGAAGCGAACACGTCACATCTGTGTTTCCGACCATCTATACTTAAGTCTAACCAGTGAAGTAATAATTAGCATGATGAAAACTGAATTGTGGTTAGCCATCATATTTGATTACACAGTTTAAACAAACGTATTTTTGATTTAACGTTTTTAATGGCGACATGTGTTTTGCCTCTTTAAGAAGCATCTTCAGTATCATCTATCTTAATATTATTTATGTGCAAATGTATATTTTATACGTAAATAACTGTACGCTAGATTCAGTCTGCGTGTGTTTCTCAAAGAGGCGAAACGAGGATGATAACCAAAGTTGTCAAATTTAAATTTTATACTTGCCGAATCGATTAACTAATACGGAGTCATATGATGATTTTCCACTCAATAATTTAAAATTGCCTTATTTATTGTCATATCGTATCCCTAGAATTAAATTAATTACAATGATGTCAGAGAAGACTAGTTCTGGCATAAGATAACTCAGTTTTAATTTAATGTCAGATATCTAAATCTGTCAGTTAATGACCATAGAGAGTGTTAAAAAATAAATATAATATATATACTAAAATTCCATCATTCGGGGTGCGATATGTTATATTGTAAGGCGTGCAGGAGATTATTTCTTTGCCTAGGAGAGGAATTTGACCTAAATTTAAATAATCTCTTTATAGGATGGTTTTTTCGTTTGCAGACGCACTATTCAGCAAAAAACATCATCCGACTGTTTATTATTGAACCATCAAACACGTGAATGATAAAATCAATCAGAAAATAGTCATACAGGCCATTAAAATAAACACTAGATCTGATTCATAATTGATCTCTTTCTTGCACTACTTCATATGTGCGTACAATAAATGCAATTGATGTGATGATTCAATCCTAGAATGAATGATTATTATTTGTTTTGCAGAATTTAAATTTGAAACTAGACTTAAATGACAATTCATAGAATTAATATGTATTGTTTTGTTAGGATTTGTTATGAAGCAAAAACAAATACTTTGGACATAGGCAAAGTGTCATTTTTGATTCCAAATATTCTTTTAAAATATGAATGATAATATGAGGCACCTTTCTAGGCAAACGAAATATTCTCTGTTGTACTTGTCGATTGAGTATTTTTGCAATGGAGCTAATCACGCAACCGCTGACAAAAGTTTTATCGCTTCAAACGATTTAAAATCCTCCGATCGGTAGAATACTCAGTCGACCGCGTTTATTAATTTTTGCCTAATTTTTTAACCCCCACGCTGCTATCCTCGCCACCGTACGGAACTAACATAACCGATCGTGGCGACACATCGATACCGTGACCGCAATTACGTAGCGCGATAGGGCCGGCCGCCGCCATCGGCCAGCAAGGCAGGGCCACCAGTCCCGGCCCGGGCCTGAGGTGAGTGTCGCTACCGCACGCTTGCACCTCGCCCCTCGCTTGCAACCCATCTGAGCGCCGTCATCTTCTCAGAAATAATTATTTGGAACTGAAACATAATAAATTTTCTGAAAAATCATGCTCTCATTCGAATACTAACATATTTTCTTGCTATAATATACTGCTACTAATACTGACATAATAACCTTATCTTAATTTCAAAAAATAGGAAACAAAGCTCAATATATTAATTGATTTGGCATTTACTTGGTAGAACTCCATTTATAACAGATAAAAATAACAAAGTATTTTAGCTCTACAGTTTTTAATAATTTTATTCGTTGATAGCTATTTCGGCTTACGCCATCGTCAGAACTATGTTTAAACTAATATTTTGCTCAGCTATATATACTGGCTCTGAAGAGATACACAATGCATCAAGTTATTCACTCTAACATCCTAATTATAATTACAATATTACACTAATCAAAGAACGATTAACAATCTGGGTTTATTTCTGATGTTAGAGTGAATAACTTGATGCATTGTGTATCTCTTCAGAGCCAGTATATATAGCTGAGCAAAATGTTAGTTTAAACATAGTTCTGACGATGGCGTAAGCCGAAATAGCTATCAACGAATAAAATTATTAAAAACTGTAGAGCTAAAATACTTTGTTATTTTAATCTGTTATAAAGCTCAATATGTAAAAAAAATATAAAAACTGCAGCCTACACTTGCTTTCATTTGTTATTAAAGATAAGCCATTCAGTTAGTAATAGTCATGTTCTTCTGCACATTGCTGACAGTTTATTAATTATTTTGCTATATACAAATTATTAAAAATACCTTATTTGACATATGGGTATATTTCCTTTTTCTGTGAAAAATAAATCAAACTGTTCGCTTTGTGTGTCAAACGACCCTCGCTTTGACCTTCAAGATGACTCATAGCAAACCCAAAAGTATCTGTCTAAGTGACAGATGGTAAGATAACCGATGTTAAGATTGATTTATTATATTATTCAAAATAAGAAATTTAAGAATTTTTAGAAAAGCTATTAAGAAAATGACAGGCCAAGCCCTCTATGGTTGCTTAAGATTGCTATGGAACAGGCCTAATTCTGTAAAAAAGCAAGGTGGGAGTTGTAATAAACAGAAATATGCAGTTTACCAAATAAACTCTTATTTTCCGACTAGTCAATCTGAATATCGGTGTTCTCATGTATAGTTTCTCGAGCCTTTCTTACGTGTGGGTAATTGGATTTAAAGGGAGTTGGAGAGAAAGAAAAAAATAAATATCAAAATGAATATTTACTTCAAATATAAATTGATGTTTTAATTTATAAAACAAAACAACTACTATATTTATGATTATATTTTATAGTTGTTATATTTTATGTTTTTGAAAACACAATGAATACACACAATGTTTACTTAGCTTTGATCCTTGTGTTTAACGGAAACAAGCAAATTTTTTAATGTATTAGTGAACATTTTCCAAGCCGTTGTTGAGATTTATATTTGCAGGAACAGATTTAATGTGTTTCAAAAGAATGGTTGCTAGCAAAGTTATACTAACATCAACTAATAACGCCCACAATCCGTGTGAAAAGGTGACAGGGATGGAATTTGTTTGAACTTGGAATGTTAGTTAATGTTTTCAACCCTAGAAGTTAAATTCGCAAACCAAATCAAATTAATATTTATTTTAGTAGCGGGGCATACATTTGTATCATTCATTGCATTACATAAAAGGCTTAATTCTTGTGAAAATAATGTTGTCGGTTTCATTTGTCAGTAGCTTCTCAGTTTTGACGAATAATAGGGATTGATTTACTCATATTTTTCATAATCTGTCTTTTTTTATAGGCGAGTTCGAACTCTGTACGCTTGCGTGGGAGAGAATGACGGAGAACTATCATTCGAACCTAACCAAATCATAACAAACGGTGAGTTTATCTTAATGCGATATCTTTTTTCATTTCCGCAGAAATGCATGTTTTAATATTTGATAAAAGGCATGAAAATCTTGTCTTCTCTTGTAATTGGAACGGCACAAACCTTGTATAAGTTATTTTCTAAATTTGTTCAATCTCTTACAGTAAAATCGTCAGCGGAACCCGGTTGGCTGGAGGGCACCCTGAACGGCAAGACGGGTCTGGTCCCCGAGAATTACGTGGCGGCGCTGCCCTGATGCTCACCCGGCGAAGAGGAGGCGCAGACCCGCGGCGCGACCTCCTCTCTCAGGGCTCTGCTCAGCCCGAGAAGGAAAAAGCCGATCCGTCTTTTGAAGCGGCTCGAGTGAATTCAGTGATTCTGCAACAGAGTCGAGCTCCTGTTATTCGTCAGCCGACGGGGAGAGTCGACAATATTTCAATTCTCTTTTTTTTTCAGTACAAGTAGATTTAACAGAATTTGATAAATTCTTCCGATTTTTTGCATACACACATTTTATGCACGCACTCATTTTCAGATTTTGTGAATCAATCCTTCCGACTGAAATAATAGAAGAGAGACAGCCATCCGCACGGGACGGAAGGCAACGTCTAAGCCATATTTTTTGTACAATTTGACATTCGGTATTCAATCTCAAAATACCCTCTCTTTTCCGACAGGTACACGCTACAAATCTTCGGGTTTAGTGAAACATTGTATAATACGAAGACAAAAAATTTTGTTGCACTTGAAAAACTTAACAGCAATTATGCTATTGCTGTGTCTTTTTGTATATTATGATAAATGTAATGAGTTGTATGTGTAAAAAGAGGATGTTTTCTGGAATATGCAAAGTGTGGCCATTATTTATTTTGAGCATAATCCTATCGTCGTTCGCTTCCGTGGTCATATTTCTGCACAATTTCTCATTCGATTCTTTCGAAACGGAAAGCCCGCATGCGAAATGTGACTTGTCCGAAACACCAAATATTCCACTATTTGTAATATTATAAAGCGATCGACGACTATCACTATCATATGTATATTTATTTAGCTTATAAATATTTGTAGACAAATACTAAATGACTAAAGACTATTTTATCAATGACTAGGCCTAAAAAATGCACTTATGATAATAATATTCTAATTTCGCATGTAAATACGTTTATATATTATATAGATATATGTATATATGTGAAAAAATATTTTTTCTAGCACTTATTGTAATAGCACTCAGTTTTGTAGATGATAGTAGTCGCGTGATCGGCGATCCTTTCGGTTAGCCCTCGGAAACATATCAACTCTATCTCTGCAATAATTCGGTATCAGCCCGGAGGTTAAGTTAAGTATTTCGCGTCTCGCACAAATTTTATCAAAGAGAGTTCTCGGTTTCGACGCAAACTTAAAAATATTTGTAGCCGTTAAATGTTCGAATGACTTTGAGAAATCGGTGCAGGGCACTGAAAATAATAGTCACCGTGCACTGGACTAATCATTTAATATTAATTTAAAGAACGTTCGGCAGTTCAATCAACCTGCCCCCGCTCGTACGTTACACCAATTTTACAAATAAATGACCAAAAGTGCTAACTTAATCATATCAAGCGAAACATTTCAAAAGTTTATTGTTACGTTTGTCATGTGCCGTAATGTATCTGTCCGATGTATATCTAAATGTTAACATTACAAAATATTTCTATTGTGAATTATATAATCTTTGTGTTTGTATATTTGCCGTCATGATGCGAAATAGACGATATTGTACGGTGTGTCGCTTTCTTTGACTCTATCAGTATTAAATTTTGTATACGGATCACTTTCTCCCGCCTGCTGATAATAGTGTGATTATATTCTATGTATGGGATTTTTTCGCATCGGTAGATTAAATATTTTTATTACCATCATTCCAACTCGCATTCCACGAAAATATTTATATAACGGATCGATCGAATTAATTCACATCAGTAACCTCGCATTCCATTTTTTTTAGAACGGTTCCTTTCGAGCTCACCTGTCAATTTAAACACGTGGGAAAGTGACCTCCCACAATAATAAAAATGTCTACAATAAGCGATCACTTGTGCCAGGAGTAAATATTCTATGGTTCATCTGAAACATTCAGGTAAACCCAAATTTCCAATTGAAATCCCTCCCTTAGGTGATAGTTTATTTTTTAAATGACATCTCGTCATTTGAATTCCATCTGAACGTCCATATTAATTTGTATATTTATTCTTTTTTTGACAATGGGTTTAAATTATAGCACTTTTTTGTGACACATCTCATTTAACATTAAATTCCTTACAATAAAATTTCACTTTTGATCGAATCGTGCTCCTTGAAAATCGACGCTCTCTCGACTGGTAAACCGGCCAAGGTTTTCGGCAAAATTTCTTCATTAATAATCTACAATGTCATTTCTGGAGAGGTTAACAGCAAAATATAATATATTAAATTTATTATAAGGTAACATTGTATAATTTATTTAATTCGTTAGGTCTAATGACGCAATGTCTATTGTATAATATCCAATTATATTTAATTTTTATTGTATATAGGAAATAATGTATGTAAAATGTACATAGTCAATTATTAATGATTATTAAAAAAATAATGATTTAAATATCTATATTTGTCTTATTTGTTGTGTAATAAAACCTCTTTTTTGTTACCACGTTCTCTCCCTGTGTGAATCATATTGTCTTCAAATATAGCTTATCTCAACAAGTTGTTCTAAGAAAGAGAACTGCTCGTCACTTAGTCGCTAAAACTCTCTTATTCGGAGGAAGGATTGAAAGATACAGGGTTAGGACAGGATGCTCCGTTTTCATTTTGTCGCATGAGATTTGAACCCGTTAACACGGCAACTGAAGCCAATGTCGTTGATCACTCCTTTGTTAGAACATAGCCACGGTAAGCATACATATTACAAAACGTCACCTTTCTGACACAAGTTGGTAAGTAACAAAACTGAGTTAAGTACACAAAGAGATTCTTCGCCTGGAATAATTCAGTTGGTGAATTTATTATATCAGTTTGCCAAAAAATAGAGATTTAACCTTTTGACCGCGGCTCGGATCCAAATCGGTTCAGATTGGGCTGCTATAGCAGTCAACCGCGGTCAAAGGGTTAAATGTCACTTTGAAGATTTTTTTCTTCTGAAGAATTATATAATTTTTATTTATTTTTGACTTAACTTTTTTATAAAAAATAATGTTAAAAAGCATCAAAGTAATATGCTTTGCCACTGTGAAAATCAATAAGTTAAAAGAGAACTGCCGAAATCGCTGCTCAAACATACATAAGATCTAAGCGGAAAGAATAAAGAATATGAGATGATTTGGAAATAGGGTTAAGAGACAAGATTGAAATTTTAAAATATTTCAAGCATAATATATTTCATTACAATAATTACAGTCTTACACAATAAATTTTAACACAACGCATTAGACGGTTTTAATACTCGATTATATCAGATAAGCAATTTAACATCTATCTGATGGCATGCTACACTCGCCTTCCAGGATATTAAACTTTGCTTGATGGCTTTATTTTGAAAGAAAAAACATAAAATTGAAAACACAACATAATGACAATAAATATTGATCAGATAAAAATACATCATCGATTCTACTCTGCGGAGACACTGATGGGAGGGTGTTCTTCTTTTAATCCGTGCCGCGCCACACAGACAAGAGAAAGTGGCAATGGAAGTGTGTACTAGGGGTAGGTGTATTCTAGGTCAAGAATTCAGTAAGAACATTTTTTCGAGTGGAACAATACTGACGCGGCTATCAGGCACACCGTGAATTTGAGGCAAAAGAAAAAATAATTATAATTTTTTTATTGTATATTCACTCCTCTAAATGCTATAATGCTCAGCAAACGTTCACATTAAACTCCATCGTCTGTCGGGGCTACGGAGCCTTCGACAGAATCGTGCGCGTCAACAATCACTTGTAGGTTTCTGATCTCATCCACTCGTGAGCCCAGCGGGGGGCCGTGGCCTTCCGACGAAGCCAGCGACGCCGACAGGGGCGAGCTCTGAGGGCTGAATCCTGAAGCGGTTTGCGGCGATCGGGGAGCGCGCTGCAGCAACTCCAGACAGTGTGCCTCGAGACGCTGATTGACACGCTTAACGCTCTGATACTTATCTTCGGCAGCTTTTAATCTTTCGCCGTATTCCTCCTTGACAAGGCGGAGTTGTCGCTTGAGCTCTTGGGTTGAGGCTTCACTTTCGGCCGCGGCGGATTCCAGCTCGCTCTCCCTAGCTTGCAGGTACTCAGTTTTGGAGTTTTGAGTCTGGAGGGCACTCTGAGCAGCCACCAACTGCTCCCGACATTGACGAGCGAGGCGACCGATGAGGGAGTCAGCCCCGGCAGGCGCAGCACTCAGTGCCTCTCGAAGTCTCATCTCTCGCTCCCCACACAGAACAAGCTCGCGGCGCATTCGCTTAACGCAGTCTGCTAAGCGATCTCCGGTCTCCGACTTGCGAGTGGCACGGTGCAATCGTTGAGTGACATCAAATAGGGTGGCGTGAAGACGCTGCGTTTCGGGAGAGGCGTCTCCGCCATAGCCGTCTCGCTCCAGCAATAGGGCCGCGAGACGCTCTTTTCCTTCTCGCTCTGTCGCCGTTTCCGCATCCCGCACTGCTAATTGACACTGCCAATATCTTATACTATCTTGGTTTTTGAGTTCAGTGTTCAGAGAGCTCTGTCTCTGCCTGGCTATCTGTTGACGAAGATCGTCTGCCTCTACTCGCAAGAGAGCAGTCTGCCTTTTCAGGGCAGCGTTCTCCTCAACGGTTGCCCGGTTGCTTCTAGCTCTGCCAAGGAGCCTACGATTTCGGTAGGCGTGCACTTCACGTCGATGTCTTTCGTACAACAGTTCCAACTGCAAGAGCCGCAGCTGCTGCCTCAGTCGGTTAATTTCTTCACTTGTGGACCCGCTGTCGCCGGATGCTCCGCCCTCTGCCAAGATCTTCACGTACCGGTCGACGTGTTCGTAAGGAGAAAAAGCTGGGGTATTGTCTTCTCCGTCACCGGCAAGAATGCGCTCACCAAAATTTGTAAGTGCATCAGCAAAGAGCAGCCCGTAAGAAGGAGGCCAAGCATCCACCGTCTGTGTGCCTTCAGTCCTGCCTGCTGCCGGGAATGTCACTGTAGTTCTTGGCCCGCGGATACCTTCATCAGGCACGATACGCGGTTCCGCGCCGGAAGGATATTCTTTTTTTGGTCTGAATAGATCTTTTTCAGGACAAGATCGAGACCTGCGTCGTCCAAAAGGTCCGCTTTCACCTAATTTCATGGTGTGCCCTTCTGAATCATTAGCAATGCCATTTCGGCTACGACCAGTATGTCGAATACCGGCAATGTGGCGAGCAAACTCTAGCATAGAGGCCGATTGGGGCATATGAAGACCGTGTCTCCTCTCGGCGCAGTCTGCGCTGTCTCCTTCACAAACAGCTTCATCATCAGCCCATTTTTCCTCTCCGTCGGGACCTTCTGTATCAGGCTGTCTGGCAACACCCCGTGGCCGTCCATCAGTCTCAGTTTCCCTTCCAGCCGAAGCACTCCGCATGACTTCACCGCGTTTGCTGATTTCAGTGACTTCTCTGTCTTCTCTGTTCGCATTGTCCGATGGTGGGGCGTTCCCATCAAAAGAGACTCCTTCCTTCCGAGGTTTAGGTTTCGCTAGAGGCCACTCAGTGGATCCAGAGACTGGGGCAGCAGCCCCAAGAGGTACAGGAGAATCTGGCACACTTGGAACAGAACCGCTGTCTTTCTTCAACGGGCTTCCAGTTCCCCGTTTCCGAGGTGATAGAGCATTGGATGAAAAATTATCAGCAGTCTGCTGTGAGCGATCGCTCAAAAATCGATTTATTCGGTTCTGCGTATGATATGCATCGTGAGGGTCGGTTGTGGAGCCAACCTCATTGAGAGTGCCCCTGCCAAAGGGAGAAGGTTCTTTCTTGTGTGGCGAGGGAGGTTGAGAAAGTGGGGCCGATGAGGTTGTTTGAGGGTGCGGTTGCGACAACCTGGATCCGAGAGCACGAACAGCAGGAGAGTTGTTGGGAAAAACAAAACGCTGTCTCACATCCTTGATAGGCGTGTTCTCTGGTGTGGCTTCGATTGCAGCTTCAGGAGGTGAGCCACCATCCTGTTGCTTTGGAACGAGAGGAATCTGAGCAACGGGTGTATGTGATGCTGGGATATCCTGAGAGGGATTTGCTGGGAGAGGGAGAGGCGTCTGAGGAGCAGAGAGAGCAGCAGAAGCGTCGCACGCTTCTAACAGCGAGAACCAAGCGCCATTGCCAGGTTGTAATCTCTCACAATTTTTAGAAATGGAAGCCACTGAATCAGGAGCAGCAGGGAACCCTGCAGGTGGTCCTGGGAGCACCCGTGTCTCAGTGAGATTTGGTGTAGAGTTGGAAGACTTCTGAAACGGTGATGCAGAAGGCTCCAACAAGCTGGCAACATCAGTGCCGCAACGCGAACGAAAACGCCCGTCGTCAGTGCCATCACTTCGCTGCCGGCGAGCTCCTTCAGAGGAAAATCTTCGGCACTCCACGAGAACGTCGTGATGCTCCATCTTTTTCCAGCGGGCTATCTCTGTCTCTGAATTCTTTGACGCAGTTATAAGCAGCGGGTGGACCCTTACAGCCTCCAACATGGGTCTGACTGTATGGGTGAATATCTCTATATTCTCTCTCTTTCCATACTCTCTTTTCAGAAAATCAAAGAAATTGCAGGGGTACATAGCATAGAGGTTGTGGAACAGGCAGTAGAGTCCGAGACGGAGGTGCTCTCTGTGGCCGTCAGTCGCGTCGGCACCGCGGTGACTCTCCCACGCTGCCACTCGACCAAATACTTCAAATATTTCCTGGAAGAAAGGACTAATCAATGTTGGGATCATGGGCAAGAGTGTAATCAACACCAGGAGGCCGCTCATCAGTGGTACCACTTCCTTTTCGTTTTTTAAAAGATTCAGCAGTTCTTTAAATAAGGTGTACTTGGTGATTTTATGTAGCCAGAGAGGTTGCTTCCGAACCACGTGCCCTAGAAGTCCCAAGGCACCCGATCGCCAGTTTCCCTTCAGCCCCTCTCCAAGTTTGTCGAAGAGATATTTGTCATGCGGGACAGGCGCTTTCGTCAGGATGTCCACCGACCTCATCGACTCTGTCGACTGATAGTAGTCGATGAGTCCGTTGACCAGCCAAGCGTCTTTGGTGCTGGCGAACATCTCAGAGAATTTACTCTTCACATCGGCGACGTCCTGTGGCCGGTTTGACTCCAGCATGTTGAAAAGCTCGACAATCTCTGGGTAGGATGAAGACATCCCCGACATCTTACTCATTATGTCGACGCGGCTTTACTCTCGCCGATGTCTTGAATCCAGAGCTCGAACTTCGTCTCGCAACTTTGACTGCCAGTTAAAGAACTCATTAATGATGTTATATCGCTTCGAAAAATATGATTCGTATAAACAGCGTTGAAGGCAACTATATAATCACATGTTTTGACCCATGAACGGGTGCAAAAATTCCTCGCGGTTTGCTTCTAATTTATGAAACTGAAATTATATATCCCATCCGAAAATCGCTACTCAGGAGTCGACCGAGGCATACGTCAAACGAAATGTCACCTACCGACCTACACACGAATAAATTTATGGCTGTTCACTGAATATTATTTCAAATAATTATGTTACAATCCTTCATTTCAATATGCTCATTCGTGAGGTAGGTACTATGCAAAACTCTTCGTAATATTAAAAAACAATAAATCCATGAAATACATACAGAAAACTGAAATTGTTTTCTCAAGTTTTGTTTTAAGTACGTGAGACGTGTTTTTTTTTAATTTTGTTACACAAAATTAGTGAAATAAAAAAGTTGTACAAAGTAATCGGTGAACTATTAAAAAAAGCTGTGTGAATCATATTCACCCCGAATATGGAGCGTATCTCAGAATATCAATATCGAGAATATTTCAAAAAAAGTATTTCTAACTTTTTTTAGGGCCGGCTCGCGGCGTGTGCATAGTGTGCGGCGCACACAGGAGCACGTGTGGCGTAGATAAGATTTTAGCGCTATTCACTCATTTGATTTTAGTTTTGAGAGGTGCCGATAGTGCCTCGCTCACATGCAAAAATGTAGTCCCTGTGTGTCAAAAATGCATCTCGGCCCTACTTTTGTTTCTCAATTGCTCTACCTCTCTTTTTTTTTAAAGTGGGGATGCAAAAATAGAGCTTGGAGAAGACGACTAGTTCGCTAATCACTTTCACTTAGCCCCAACGATAAGATAGGATGGGTTGGAAAAAAAATTAAACATCACATACATTACAAACAGTTTGGTTTTCTATTTCATCACGAAAGAATTAGTTCTTGCGTTAGCGCAAGAATATGCAAATTAATTATGAAAATCATTGAAAATTTCGAAAAGCCCCATTTTTGGTTGAATGGCAACGGCAATACGAAAAAATTGACGCATTTGGAGTGAAAAAAATCCACAAAAAATTATTGAGACGCCTTTACATCCACAAAAAGTCGCTATTTAGTGTGCTTTATGGGTAATTATTGGAATACAGTCAATAGAGAGCGTTATAGATTTATCATTACTGAAATGAAGCTATAAACATTGAAAAGAAATGCATTGAGAAAAACAACACTTTCATAAAAACGCACACATAAAAAGAATACAGTCAATCCTCATTTAATGTGATTTCTATCGATCTTTGCGACCTTTGGGGATCGACCAAACTTTGCTTAGGGATCGACCGGTCGATCACGATCTCCCGGTTGGACACCTAAAAAGAGGATTTACTGTACTAGTGATTTTACAGGCTTGGAACATAGAGTTGGGCGCTTCTCCTATATAACTCACGATCGATATCACACCGCTCTATAGTTTGACGTTTGTCGATGGAAAAAATAACCTAAAACGCCTAAAAATTGGTATTTTCCAAATCAAAAGAAGAAAATCCATACGCTCGACTAACGCTATCGCTGAAATTACTCATATTAATATATATTTTACTGTCCTTCGATATGTCACTGAAATAGACCTGTGAAACATTCCATATTGTTTATAAGTAAAAAAATTCAATACGCCGCAAACGAAATGTTCAAATACTCCAATATCGCTAGAAATTATTTAACAAGTGTAAAAAAAACAAAATTAATTTATCCTCTAACTCAAAATGGTGAGGAAAAAGTTACGACTCGATACAAAGTTATCAATGTTTTCATATACTATATATACAAGGTTATTTAATAAATATTTTGTACACTGCAGGAACTAACGAGTTGTCTCGTTTTTATGCGTCGGATTTTAAGAAAAAGGGCAGCTCTTTTGATGATATAACCTTTAAGAGAAACACAATTAGGTCTACAAATGCACCTCTTTCTGTTCCAAACAGCGGAACACCAAAGGTAAGAAAAATCGCCCCATTCGGTTTGTATCTCTTAATGATTGTTGTAGACCAGCGGTGGCCAAGACGTCGACCGCGTAGCCATTCCTAGTCGCCCAACTGATGCTTTGAAACTATTGTTTATTATTATTATTGAATGTCTCTTCTATCCATTTTGTTTCCCTTTCATGAAAATTACTAATACACTGTTTGCAGACCGCTACCACTGATTTCAATATTAATACACCCGCAGGGGTCATAGTCCGGCCACCCATGTTATAGGCAATCAAATCCATTTATTGTTGGATGTATCGAATCATAAATCTTTGAGTATCATCCTCTAAAGCTATTGATAAACAATTTGTTGTATACAGAAACAATATTGACATTATAGTATCACTGTCCTAATGTGAATATTTTCTGATTGTCTACAATTCTATTAAAATTTCCTTTAATCTCTACTCTATTGTGCTCTGACTCTAATAATCTATTTTTTACAGTCAATTCCAATTCATTTTTGTTTCTTTGCATTTTTTTTCTTACATATGAAGAGTGTCTAGTTACAAAAAGTGATATGAATACATTTCAATATTTGCGGCCAACAGTGTTTTAAATTTGAATCATTAAAATCAAGTGCACAGATGAACTTGAACTGAACTGTCTGTGCGTATGAAGTCAATAAATGTGTGACCTAATGGCGAGTCCTTGGCGTGCTATTGGTGAAAATTCTTTTTTCTATTGTATTTTATTTTTAAATTAAAACAAAATAACAGCTTGTATTAGCTGATAAAACCATACAATTAAATAAATATAAGCAAAATGAAGTTGTACATTCCAGATATCAAACAGGTTTAAAATATTCTTGTAAACCACATTGAGTCTTGAAAAATATTTTTTTTTTTTTAGTGTAAAACTGCGTGTAGAATATGCATAATTTATTTTTGTCGATTTTGACAAAATTTGGTTTTATCGCTTTTTGTAACTAGACGCCATGTATTATGAATGAATTTTCTTCTATAGTTATGTCCCATATCCCTAAAACTAAAAAACATTCATATTTAAATAATACAAAGGAAAACGAGTAGTAAATAAAATTTTGATAATTTCTCAACTGCAAAGTACTCTGCGGTCCACGTGACTCAGTGCTTGCCGTGAAGATATAATTTTTTTTCAAAGCAGATACTCATTTTTGTAAAAAATAATTAACTGTTGACATTTTTTAATTACAAGCGGCCAAGGAAGAATATGGTTCACAACAATTATAAAACGGTAAACAATATTCAGATAATATTTATTTCAGATCATACGGTACTTTATTTTGAATTCTAGGTATCCAAAAGTTGACAATTAATAACGCTAAATTTTATTTTATTCTAATTTTAAGTAACACTCGTACACTTTTGTTGAAATTATGAAATTTTTAATATTTTATAAAAAAATTCAATTGAAATGTACCATAAATTACATGAGCGTCTATTCTAGTCTCCTAAATGCTGACATTAAATTCCATAGAAACTGAATGAACTCGAGATGAATATGTGTTTAGGCTTCTAAGTGAAACATTAATTTTGAAGATTCAAAAGTTGATTTATCTTTTCAAGAGCTGTATAAGATTTTGTATATTTCTACATCCTTTATGAATAAAAATATTGTTTTGTTTGATAATAAATCCCTCTAAAAAGTGTTTTACTGTCAGCTCAATTTATTAATAATTAATCAATGGCTATGAAGAATAAAATATATGCGTTTGACACACAGATCGTCCAAGTGCGCTCCAAAGGAACGGGCAATGAGAATGTCACTCCGCTTAATGACCACAGTGTGACGGAACCTCCCGGACATTCTCGACAGAAGCCTCCTGATGTGCCTCCGCCTAAGGGCGCCTCCAACGCCCTCAGAAATGCCCTCATCGGGTTTTTTATAGCTGCTGCTTCTCTCGGAGGGGTAGATATATCTTTTTTTTTGTTAGCGATATAATAGTTCATTAAAATAATATAATGCTATTGTGTGGCTATTTGTATCTACCGTCTCTTTCCGAAAAGAAGCCCTTTTGTTTTTTTTTGGTCCAGATAATTATCAATCCGGATAATCCAAAAAGTATATAATTGACAGGGACAAAAAGTTCATTAAATAGTATGAATATAACCCCACCAAATTACAATTTTCATAAATATATCATATTATAAATACATATTCTGTATATGTGCATTGAAAAAATATTTGTCAGTAGCTGTTTGTTCCTTAACTTCGCTAGATGTTTTCTTTAAAATATATATAAAAATTACCAAGTAGAATGAAGTTTCAGTTTGTTTTTTAAATAACCTTACGATAGTTTATCTGAAGATGCTTCTCAAAGAAGAGAAATATTTGTCACAATTTGTTAGAAAACCTGTGGAATAACTGATTTATAACATTTATATTAAAAATGGATTTCCACCCAAGTTACTGCAGCAATATCTGTATTTATTTACTGGGTCCTCACTGGTTACTCACTCCCTTTTCACAAAAGAGACTCTTAAATTGACTTCAAAATTTCCAGGTATATTACTCTGGTCTTCTGGAAAGCGGCAGCGAGAGGATTGATTATTTGGAGGAAGACAAAAAAAATAAGAAAGGTTTTGGAACATTTCAAATATTTTATTAAAAAAATCAATTGATCATCTTTATTTAAGCACACGTCACACGACAGAGAGTGCTATTTGAAATATGAGCCTGCAATGGAGTAGTCAGTTATTTGAAAAATGATCTGTAAATAAACCTTACTTGACCGATGCGACCTGAACGCACTGCAGACAGTTATAGTTCAGAAAACAAATTATATTCATCCATCACTCTTGAGGACTGCGATATAAATAATAGTCTGAATAAAATTATGTCAGCATTTGACCACCGAACAATGAAAAATTACCGAGCACTTCTTGTAAACTTTCAGGTAAATCGAGACCGATCGTGCGGAATCCAACACTGAAGGAAGATTTCCCTGCCAAGGTTCCCTATCTCTTGATCGGCGGAGGCACGGCATCTTTTGCCGCATTCAGAGCCATAAAATCGAAAGACCCCAAAGCCAAGGTAAAAAATGAAATCATAAATCACGTCATTATTTAATTCGTGACAGTCGTCATACGCAGTGACGAATTAAGCACTCTATTTTTCGAATTACCTAAACTGAATCAAAAATATTGTATGGGTTTTATAAATTATATACTATTTTGATGCCTCTAAAATTGTAGGCCCGGAGCTCGCACCTCGTGCACTTTTGGGTAGTGGCTGGTGACAAAAATATTGGGGAGTGCAAAAAAAGATTCGCTTATTTATGTAAGAAATCTATCCCTGCTTCTTAAATTATAAAAACACTGACTACCCGGTCTGATATTGGCAATTAATTAATATGAACTCAAATAATGACTTGACCCTTTTTAAAGTTGAGAAGCATCGCCCACTTTTGACTGAAGTCTTCAGTATTACAGATTATTTGTAGCTTAACGCTTTCGACAAGTACTTCATATATCCTCATTCTTAATATACAATCCTCTATAATTTTCTTATTACAAAAAATTCATTGCAAAAAGAAGAGAAAATAAAAAAATCTTTATGTAGCAAGTATACTTTATGGGCTGCAAAATAAAAATGTCACTGTGACACTTGTTTATGAATAATATGTACCTTTTTGGTATTAATTTTAGCATGACGGACGGTGAATCCCATTCATTTAGACACGAAAATCCTAGAAATGTCTTTTTGCAGGTGTTGGTGATTTCCGCTGAAGATTCGCTGCCGTACATGCGTCCACCCTTGTCTAAAGAAATATGGCAGCAAAAAGAGATCCCCACTCCCGATAAACTCTCCTTCAAACAGTGGAATGGCCAAGAAAGAAGGTAACTGCGATCTGTGATTCTTAAATTCTAAACGAGAGAACATTTATGCTTCGTTTTGTCTCGGCGCAATGAATGGATATGCAATGATTTAAAACATGACTAATTTCAGTTTATTCTATGAGCCGTCCGATTTCTATATGGACATTCGTGAATTGGAAGAGGCCCCCAATGGCGGCGTCACTGTCGCCACCGGTTGGGTCGCCTCCCGCATCGATGCCAACGCTAACACTGTGGAGATTGAAGATCCGCAGACCGATTCCACATTTACCATTCAATATGACAAATGTCTGATCGCTACAGGTATGGTTTCTCATTATTTAGAAGAAAAATAGCCATACTAAAATTTTTGTGAACCTCAACAAAATTGAATTCAACATTTTGGTTCGGAATTGGATTTCCTAGCTACAGTCTACAGTTGAAAATACTAATAAGAATTGTTTTCTTTATTTATTTCATAAACATAACAAAATATTTTTCTTTTTAAATGAACTACCTTAAATGATAACCATTTAATGTTATGGGCCAGAAATGCTTGATATTATTCACCAAAACATTAGAAAAGCCAGCGGAAACAATGTTGACAAAATGGCATGTATTAAAATTATCTGACAACCGGTTACTTGTGTTGTACAGGTTCAAGACCAAAAAACCTGCCCGTTTTTGAGCACGCATCTGCCGCTGTATCATCCAAGACCGTCCTCTATAGAAATGTACGTGACTTGGAAAATTTGTGGCATCGAATTCAAGGTGCCACCTCTGTAGCTATCGTCGGAGGAGGATTCCTGGGATCGGAGTTGGCGTGCTCGCTGGCGAGGAGAAGTAGTTCCTTTGAAATATTTACTGTTTCTATACATATTTTCTTTTTGTAAAAAATATATAATTTTTTCTTACTAACCCCTTCCGAGCAGCGATCTGTCATACTAATGAAATAATGGGTTTGACTTTTATCTTATCCGACCGCATAGAGAACGTGTCAACATATTAAAAAAAAGAAAAAGGTGCCACATAGAATCACAATCTTCTTAATAAGTTAATTCTTTCAAATAACTCACCGAGCCGCTGCCATAATGGTTGAATTATCGCCATGGCAAATTCGAGCTCCCCTCTACTTTATCACCCATCATATTGTTAGTTATTAATCACTCACTTGTACAGCTAGGAAAGACATAAATTATTTAATATCTACACAATTATCATTAATTCAGTATTTCGACTGAGGGTACTTGATGGAATTTCAATATCAAATTTGAATTGTTTGAATTTTGTACTTTTCCATGAGTTTTGTCGCTGACGACCCGGGTTTCGCCTTTCGGCATTTTCAGTCAGTTCAAGTACATCCGTGCACTTGGAATGCCTGAATATGCCGAAAGGCGAAGCCCGGGTCGTGAGCGACAAAACTCATGGAAAAGTCTTCTTCTTCTTTGGCCATGTTCGCTCCCTATGTGGAGCATATGGCCGCCACGCGGCACCTCCATGTTTCCCTGTCTCCCGCCAATAGCTTTGCTTCCTCCCATGACATGCCAGCATCCCTCAGTTCCGCCGAGTACATCCTATGGATAGTACCCGACGGACGTCCAGGACGCCGGAATCCCACCGGTCGAAAGAAGAGGCAGGCAGGATTGAGGCTTTCCGGAGGCATCCGCAGCACGTGACCCAGCCAGTTCCAACGTCTCTCCATAACCACTGACGTGACGGGACGCTGTCTTGTACGCTCCCTTATCTCTGAATTCCTCACAAAATCAAACCACCTCACCCCCATTATCCGACGCAAGCATCTGTTCTCGAAGCTCAGTATACGGTTTTTCTGAGTCTTCGTCAGGTGCCATGATTCGCAACCGTAAAGCATTACCGGCAGAATGCAAGCGTTGAACAAGTGGCATTTGGTTTTAATCGAGTACAGCTGTGTGTCCCAGACAGTCCGCATTGAGTTGAATGTGGCTCCAGCCATTCCTAAACGAATGGCGAGCTCGTTTTTTGTACTACCGTCTTCGGGGATATGTACGCCGAGGTATCTGAAGCTGTCAACCCTCTCGATGATCTGTCCCGCGCTGGTGAGGGTCCTATCAGAGTCATGACAGGTTTGGTTACACATCACATTGGTCTTACTAGTATTAATTTTTAGACCAATGCGACCTGAGTTAGTTCCTAACCCATCAATAGTCTCCTGGATGCCCTCAATGGATTTATCGAATATTACAGCATCATCGGCATATTCAAGGTCACACAGCTTCAGACCGGGACCAACAGCTACACCTCGATCAGGCGGAATTGACCTGCGAAGTATGAAGTCAAGGATAATAATAAACAGGAACGGTGCAAGAACGCACCCCTGTCTCACTCCGGTAGTGACCCCGAACCATTCGGTATTTGAGTCACCGATTCTCACACAACATGCACTATTCTCATGTAAGGATTTGATAATGGCCACAATCTTTGGCGGAATCCCGTAGGCATCCAGTATCCTCCACAAAGAGGGTCTGTGCGGACTATCAAATGCCTTCTCATAGTCGACGAAACAACAAGCAAGAGCACTGTTAAATTCATTGCTCTGCTGGAGGAGACATCGAAGATTGTGTATTTGGTCCGCACACGACCTTCCAGGGAGGAAGCCCGCTTGATTTTTCCTAAGTATTTTCATAATGGGACCTCTTATTCTCGCCAACAGAATGTGTGCCATTACCTTCCCAGGAATACTGAGAAGAGTTATGCCTCGGTAATTGTTACAGCTGAGGGGATCACCTTTTTTGTGGAGTGCTAACACCTCACCGTCCACCCAGTCCCTAGGACAACGCTCACCGTCCCACACCCTGGCCATCAGGTGATAGAGAGGATGTAGGACGGCGTTAAGACCACATTTCAGAAATTCCGAATGTATTCCGTCTCCACCCGGTGCTTTGCCGTTTTTAAGCCTCTTCACTGCCAAGATGATTTCGGCATGTGTGGGCGTACGGTCTGAAATACCGGACACTCGGGGGAGGTCCATAGATGTAGCCTCTTCGGTTACGTCAAAAGGGTCCTGGGGGGGCGGTCGGTTCAGCACCTCGCAGAAATGATCCTTCCAAATCTTTTTAACGCTTTCTGCGTTTGACTCTATTGCTCCATCAGGGCCGCGAATTGGCCCGGGAGTCGGTGGTCGCTTTCCGCAGACCTCGCGCGTGATTTTAAATAACTTCTTGGTATCATTTCTGCGGGCCGCCACCTCAGCTGTCTCAATTTGCCGATCCAAGAATCGGCGCTTGTCAAGTCGCGCAGACTTCTTGACAACTTTGTCCTGATTACGATAATCAGCGCGACGTTCTTCAAATTTTTCAGGGTCAGCTTCACTGTCCTTCAGTGCTTTTAGCCTGGCCCGCTCTTCAATTCTCCTCCACGTATTTTCGGACATCCATTTTGGTTGCCCCTCCCTCCGGAATCCGAGAACATCTTCGGCCGATGATGCAATAGCACGCTTGATACAGCACCAGTCCGCCTCAATGCGATCGGACCCGGATATAGGTCGCACGGAGACACGATCTATTTCCTTCCTTACAGCAATCTCGAATTTTAGTCTAGTATTTAAGTTTTCTAGCTTCTCGATGTCGATCTTTTTCCGCGCTGGATTTTGAGCTATGCGACTTAGTTTCAGGCGGATTTTGCCGACAAGTAGTTCGTGGTCGCTATAAATGTCGGCACCTCGATATGTGCGAACATCGAGAAGTTCAAATCTATGTTTCGTGCTGTAAAGAAGATGGTCAATCTGCGTCTTCGTGCGACCATCAGGAGAGGTCCATGTGTATTTATGGATGTCTTTATGCGGGAAGATAGTTCCGCCAATGGTGAGCTCATTCATGATAGCGAATTCAATCAGTCTCCCACCATTGTCGTTTGCGGTGCCCAGACCATGCCGTCCCATCACTGAGGGCCCGAGAGCCGGATCAGCCCCTACTCGCGAATTATAATCCCCCATTACTATCACGCGATCCCTACGGGGGATTGCTGCAACTGCCGCGTGAAGGGAGTCGTAGAAGGCGTCCTTTGCTTGCTCGTTGGCGTCCTCAGTGGGGGCATAGCACTGAAAGACAGTCACAGAGCTGTCACTAGTCCTGAAGGTGGCACGTATCAATCTCTCAGAGATCGGTTCCCATTTCACAAGGCAACGGGCCGCTCTCCCAGACATCAGTATTGCCACCCCCTGGCGATGATATTGACTCTGGCCAGAAAATATCAACGTGCACCCCTCCAACAGCTTCTTTCCTGCGCCTTTCCAGCGTATCTCGCTCAGTCCTAATATGTCAAGGCCATACTTTCGCAAGATACGGGTAGCATGCAGGTCCTTTCCAGAAGTGCGCATGGTACGGACGTTGTACGCACCAATGCGCATAATGTACTTGTTGGAGAGGATTTTTTCTTCTCGGTCCATGGAAAAGTACAAAATTCAAACAATTATCATTGTTTTTACCAAACATTAACCCACACATTTCATGATTTGGTTGTAAATTCATGACAACTATTTATTTGAACTTGTCAATTGGGATAAGACTATCTGGTAGTGGACCCATTGATTGATTTCTGTGATTACTTGAAATGTATTACACATGATTTTTCTATTTGTGCAATATACACTATTATAAACGTGCACATTTTGTATTTAAAATTTCGATCGACGACATAGAAGCAAGAAGAATTAATCAAACTTCCAGCGAATGAAGACCAGTCCTGGGGAACCTGCGGCCTTTTGGCTACTCTGGTGCGGCCTTCTGGCCAATTCTGTAATTATGTAAATTGATGTAAATTCGTAAATTCCTGTTTACAGCCAAAGATTCCCTAGTTAATGTTTACTGCGGTCTTATGTCGAATCAGAAAAATGAATGCGGCCTTTAGAGAAGAAAAGGTTCCCCACCCCTGATCTAGACATCAACTAAATTTCACATACACCATTTAACAAATAAAAACAAGTGAAATTTTAGAAATGATGATATTATATGATCAATATTTCCTAATTATATATTTATTGTTTTCAGATAACGGTTCGTCGGTGAAAGTCTATCAAATGTTTAAAGAATCCGGAAATATGGGTCGGGTGCTGCCGGAATATCTTGCTCAGTGGACCACCGATAGAGTCAAAGAAGAGGGTGTTGACGTGATTCCGAGCGGTGAGGGCCTCTTTTAGCAAATTTGATTAGCAATTAGCCTTGACAGGGCTTGATGTTGGATATATCTGCAGTTTAACGGTACCGCGTAGATCTTACCGATAAACTGCAGAGGCCAAAATGTTGTTCAACCTTTCTTTTATTTTTGTTATGTTGGTATATTTGCGCTTCGTATTAATACCCATTTTTTATTTATTTTAGTGGAGGTTCTGGAAGCTGATTCGGCTGGAAACCAAGTTCTTCTAACCCTGTCAAACGGCAATACAGTGAAAGCCGATGTTGTACGTATATTTATACATTTATTTGACGAAACGATTGGAATTGTTAGATTTGGAATCAACATCAGCGGTCGGCAAAGTGAAAAAGTGAATAATCCGCACCAAACTACCAAAAAAATGAATGGTTTCACAAATGAACAATGCAACATGAACATATCTCACAATGTGTTCAATATGAATTATTTTATTTGGGTTATTAAGGAGATGTGATGCTCTAAAGCTTGCCGAGCGCTGATCAACATTAATTAAGCCTGTATTCAAAATATGAAAAATAATTGTTGATTCATATTGTATGTTTTCGCACTGATCAGGTGGTGGTCGCTGTCGGCTCGGAGCCTTGCACTCAGCTGGCGGAGACATCATCGCTGGAAGTGGATCCTGTGGTAGGCGGCTTCCTTGTCAACGCAGAACTGGAGGCGAGATCGAACCTTTACGCGGTAGTCTGATACTCTTTTTTAATGAGAAATTATATTTCACACGGAGTACGTGGGAAATTTACTTGGGCAATGACTGAGAGTATTTTTGGAAAACTGATCAAACACCATAATTTTTATAATATTCAATACAATTAAACAAAACTAGCTGTAAACCCGTTGCCCAGCAACGTGAGATTTTTGTTGCATTGTGTTTAATTTTATTTAGTTTAATTTAATTTAATTTAATTTTATTTTATATTATTTTATTTTATTTTATTTAAAAAAGTGGAGACTGGTAGGTCGAGGACACCTTACACCCACTCACTCGGACAAACGGACATTATCGGCTATTAATATATAGATATTGAAAAATATCTGATAAGTACGTTGAATGCATAATTATATATGAATAAAATTAAACTTAGTTAACTGTCTTTGGCGACCCAGGCCGGTGATGCAGCGTGTTTCTACGATCCGGCTCTGGGCCGAAGGCGAGTAGAGCATCACGATCATGCGGTCGTGTCGGGGCGGCTGGCCGGAGAAAACATGGCCGGCTCTGCCAAACCCTACAAGCACCAGAGCATGTTCTGGAGTGACCTCGGCCGAGACGTAGGATACGAGGTATACACTTACTTCTGTTTGTTTCACGCAAGTATTTCATCAGGTTCACGTTTCATCTGCGGTTGAAAATTGTGCCAATAAACGATCCTGGCATAAGTAGGGGGGACTGATAATTTAGCTCTGTGGGATTAAGAGAGCTTATAATAACTAATTTAAATATGCAGTAGGCAGCCTTACATTATGAAAGTCATTTAGAACAGTGCCCTTCAACCATTATACACCCCCGTACCGGTAATGGAGAAATATGTGACTTTACAAAACAAACACGGCTATCTCCATCACTTATGAAAGTGAGTAATTCAGCCTTTTCCATTTTCTGGTTAATTTAACCGGTGAGTCCATACTGTGCTATTTTTTAATGAAGTTTTCCAATTGCCATTTCGGTTTGAGCAATGTTTATTAATCAAAATTCGTTAATAAACAAGAATTTTTTATTTTGGAGGTAACCACGTTTGATTTAACTTTTGATATATATATTTCTGGATTTGACCAGTTTCGAAATAACTTCTGTTGCAAATGATCATTTCAGATTAGTATTGAAATATTTATTTCTAGATAAATCACAAACAGGGTTGTGCCGAAATAATTTTTCACGACATTTCTGCTTCGAATATGTTTTAGCTTAAATTTTAAATTTGAATCGTTCAAATTATGTACATTCTCACAGATTTTGTCACTAACGACCCAGGTTTCGCCTTTCGGCATCTTCAGGCGTTCAAGTGCACGGATGAACTTGAACTGACGCTTAGTAAATGAGTGTTTCGTGTTTATATAATAAATAAATGTATCATTGAGTTGAAAGCCATTGCTGGCGAAAAGGATAAGCTCATGGGAATGCCCACAGATTTGAGTATTGAGTGGTTTTAAGAATTATATTTATTTGTTTGTCGGCAAAGGTTTTATGACTATATTTATATAGGGTATAGGAGTGGGGACCCCGGCATATTTAATATTTCATTTAAAATCGGAAGGCGATGCAGTTGTGCTCTGTTTATTTCCAAAATTTCCTGGTAAAAGAGTTTATGACCGTCCGTATTTGGGTGTAACATTTTTATCCCTTGTTCCTGATTGAACACGTGTCCTTCTGAAATTAAGTGATTAGCAAAAGTAGGCGTGTCTTTTTTTAATCTAAAGGCTGCCATATGCTCTGATAATCTGGTGTTCAGTGTCCTTTCTGTTTTGCCGATATAAAATTTGGTACAACAAGAGCATTGCAATCTATAAATCCCGGATTTATTTAAGTAATGCATTTTATCTTTATTGTTAACTAATAATTTGCCTTAAGAGTTTTTACAGTAAAAAGCTGGTCTAACACTATCAGCTAGCTATTTTTTAATTTTAAGACGTATTTCCTAAATAAATGATTCTACGCCAATACCTAGTATGATCTATGTCCTTTGACACTATACCTTTAAATAACATTTTTTCTGCAAGTTTAGGTTGTTTGTTTGATAAAAGACTGTCTATAAGAGACATATTGATCCATTGTTGATGGCAATTTGTTTGATGATTTTCAATTCAATATTAAAGTTTATTTCATCTAAAGGAACACTTCCAAGTCTATGAATTTCTGAATGAAAAGCGGCTAGTTTATAAGAAAATGGGTGCATTGAATCCCTATGTATCACAGCATCCGAAAATGTTGGCTTCCGAAATATTTTAAATTCGTGAGAACCATTTTCAATGTTAATATTTAGGTCAAGAAAGTTAATATTCTTGCCTCCAACTTCTAAAGTGAATTTAATATTTTTATCTAATGAATTTATAAAGTTATGAAAGATAGTTATTTGTCTATCCGTTCCATTAAACAGGCAAAGAATATCGTCTAGTAAATTTTGGAAATAAACAGAGCACAATTGCAGTCTTTTTTTTTAGATTTTAAATGAAATATTAAACCTACCGGGATCTCCACTTCTATACCCTATAAAATTATAATCATAAAACTTTTGCAATGTGTATTAACTGAGGTTATTTCACTTTTACGATACTTTAAGGTGTAGAATATTACAATGAATCTTAACTTATTTTTTTATAAAATACCACTCGGCTCACTACTCCTCTAATGGGACGATATAATCTATTTTTTTGTAGTATTTTGTGTACGAGACTTATAGACTGTGATAGTGTTCCAATGTTATGGTATAATTATTTTTTTTCATACTTAAACATTAAACACAGGTTAAAAATGTGTACAACACCTGCTTATTTGTAGACATTGTATATGACGGAGGAGACTCTTACAATGTTTCTGACATTTCTTTCAGTAATGATATACTTAAGCTGCACAGACAAAATTAATATCCACACTCATATTTTCAATGAGCTTACTATATGAATTTTCAATACATGTTCACTGAAATGATGTGATAGCGACGGCAACACGACCGCCATCTTTCTATCTCTTTCTGAGAAACATTAAAAAGAAGATCGAAGAGTTTCGTTATGGAGTCGTTAGATTTTTAGTAGTTTTTAAATATGTTTAAAATGCTTTAACCTTATTCTTTCAATCTAAGCTGACCGCTGATTGTTTTGTTCGCAGGCGATTGGAGTAATAGATTCGTGTCTTCCGACAGTGGCCGTGTTTTCAAAAAATGCTCCAGATAAAGCTGCTCAACCCTCTGATGAAGCTCAGGCGTTAGTAGCTTATCAATTACATTTTTTATCATTTAAGGTGATAACTGTCAATTGTTGTTGGAATGGTGTTATATCTACAAAATAAAACACATTTTGTTTACTAATTTCTACAATTTAATTTAATAATCAGGGTTTTGCTCTTAACCCTCCAAGGACGAGCGTCACCATATGGTCACACAAAAAACCGTTGTCTATTGATCCCACTATTCATACTTTTTCTTCCTGAATATCGTTGCTTTCGCTCATATTTGGTTAAGAAGGGTACGGACTACAGTAAGTCATCAGCTGTGGGAACAGGAGCGGTCTCCAAAAGCACATGTGATTTTTTGAATTTCCGTTTTTTTTAATTTACTTTTTGAAACTGTTAGATATTTTTTTATAAAAACATAAAATTATTTACAGTTATTTTGCTAATATATTTGTTTTGAAATTATGTTGATCTAAGGGGGTCAAATTGTAAATATTCCTTAGCAGAAATTGCATTAATTGCCCCGCCCCCGGTAATGTTTGATATCTCCAATAATTATAAAATCACATCTAATAATGATATCAATGTGAAATGTTTTTCTCATCCATTGGAAGCGGACTGTAGTCGGAGCGGGCTATAGATTTATTATTGTTGGAAACATCATGACCCAAACACCATATTTATTTTGGGATTAACCCTTAGACCGCGGTTGACTGCTATAGCAGCCCAATCTGAACCGATCTGGATCCGAGCCGCGGTCAAAAGGTTAAACATTGACATTTCAATTTATATTTTTGTCTCTGGTAAAATATTGGTAAGATATTTTTATCATTATAATTTGACAATCCTGAAGGGTTTTTGACAACTGTTCACACTTTTTTAGATCAGCTGAGAGCATCGCACGCCTGCCTACCGAGCGTTTGACCGTAATCAACCCCGATATTGACAAGGTCCTCGCGGAAGACAAGCCTGTCAAAGTAGAATTCAAAGGAAAACAGGCGCAGGTCAAAAAAGAAATAGGTTCTGATTCCGAACAAAATTACAGCAAGGGAATAATTTTCTACCTCAAGAAAGATATGGTAGTCGGAATCGTTCTTTGGAACGTCTTCAATAGGATGCACATAGCCAGACAGGTGAGAAATGTTCAAATTAACGCTGCTGACCCTGTCCCGCATCTCTGTGCGACTGCATACTTTGAAAGTTGAAAGTATCGTGCTATAAAACAGTGCTTCCCAACCTGTTTCATGCCACGGACCCCTAAATCTGAGAACAATAAACTGCGGACCACCAAAAAAAATTTTCATGCTTTATCATAAAAAAAGGTGAAAGAATGAACATTTTCGCGACTCCCTTGAAAAACCTGCAGACCCCCAGGGGTCCGCAGATCCCAGGTTGGGAAGTACTGCTATAAAATATTTAATCATCAGGCCGCATAGTCGATTTTTACTACACACAATTTGAATAAAAATATCTATCAAATATTACGATTTATCTGTTGCTTTGCAGGTTCTCGCAGAAAGACGAAAGTATGATGACTTGAATGAGGTGGCGAAATTGTTCAATTTACATGACGATTAATAATTGCCGCATCACCTGTGCAATAAATTTATACAAAATAACTTTGTTATTCTACTATTGTTATGATCGATTTCTTATTTTTATTGTGAGCGGTTGTGTTATTTTTATAGATTTTGGTTTACTCGTTTAACCCTTCAGCCTCGGCATCCTGAAATCGATTTTCAGTCCCAGGGATTTAATATATTTTTTTCGGTTTTTACAGTTAATATTATATTTTGTGTTTCATAATAAATTTTTATTCGTTTAACACTTTGAGAGCTACTGTAATTCCGCTTTTTCGCGACTGTTCGTTTTTTACTGTATTAAAATAAGGCGCTGAAAAGATAAATGAATTTCTCTTTATGAAAAAGCGTGTTTGATGACATTCGGCCCAATCACTACAACCGGTAACTTTCAAAAGTTCCGTCCGCCTTATAAAGAACAGGAAGATAAAACATTGTTTCTGCGTGCTCCACGCGTCTGTCCCCGGGAGTGATTTTGGTCCCCGTGCTGAGCACGTTAACAGGGCTTGAAGGGTTAAAAGTATCTCACCGAAGTGCTCAAATTTATTTATGTTCCGATCAATCTTTTGTCAATAATATTTATATATTCTAATTAAGAACTTTTTGACTAAACCTTTGTCCGTTATATTTGAAAGAAAATTAACAAACTTCACGCTCTCTTTCTCTCCTTTCGGAGAAGACGGAATGCGATCTATTCCCGTATTTCTCTTTTGCTGAAATCCGTATTTTGCCAAGTATACAATGCTTCACAATTCCTTGATGTGCTGCAGCGCGATATGTATACCGGTAGAGCAAAACTTTTAGTTGTTTGCTGGATATTTTATGAACTGCACGCATTAAAAACTGTACAGAACTCTTTCCATCCCGAACAGAGAGAGAGCGTGCGGTCGTCACCCCCGCCACAGCCTATAATTCAGCTGTGCAGTTTCTACGTCTTGTGATTTTCTTTTAACGTCCTTTACTTTTACTGCAAATATGTTATGAACGGTACCCGACGCGAGCACCAGTTGTAAGACAGGCGGGGTGGAAGGTCTCCAGAGGCATATTTCGCACGTATCTCGTCCATTTCCGACGTCTCGGTGGCCACTGACATAATAAAAACTGCTCGGTCTGCGGTCTGAATTCCTCACAAATTCAAACCACCGTATCTATATTGTTATATGTTATGATATAATTTTAAATTTGGAATGACAACGTGTAATACTGTTGTGATATATGTTTTTTAATACAATTCCGAAATCTGCCCGTTTGAGGCATTTTGCATAATATGCCAGTGAATGAATTCTGACTGAATATAGTCAAAATATAATTTTAAACTGCACACGCCGTAGTAAACATGATTAACATATGTAGTACAATATGATTTTTTCACATCGCACAATTCTCTGATATCTCACTTAATAAAGTAGAATATATAATATGTAATCGAGGTTTTCCTTTTTTTACCAGAAAACTTTTCGTAATAGATGACAGTACAATACATTAAATAATGATATTTTCTGATTTATAAATTAGGCCTTTGTATACGTTAATAACTCGCTCGTATTAAATAAATACTGGTTTGTTCAACATTTTCATATTAATGTACTCTTATCAGATTGCAAGCCCGTATTTCACTCATCAAAGTTCCTCACCTTGAGAAGATACAGAACCTCTTCCAATTCAGTTGAAGTTTTGCAGCATTTTGAATATCAAAATATTTTAAATCCCACGATTGTTACAATATAACGATACGAAAGCTTTCATTAATGGAATATTGGTGTACATTTAACAATCGAATCATTATTGATACGCATTGTCATCATCCTCGTTAGCAGTTAATCTATGCGGTATCTGCCTCTTTGTAATTTAACAAAGTAAACATATGTGAAATATTTGTTCAAATGGTTGTAAATTATTTGAATGCTGACGATGAATTCTCATATTCATCAGTCGTCATGATATTTCCTACAGAGGATTTTTATATTATTTGTTGACTGTAAATTTTCCCTGCGACTTGGACAGTGTCAACTCTAGCTGTATTATACTGCATCAGGAGATTAAAAAAAGGTAATTTCTAATAAAAAAATATATTCGTGCAATGTTTTATTGAACATTACATGACATTATGTCAGTTCTCTCTTGACTATTAAATCGCACTTGAATGGTGATGCAGAATAAAAAATATTGAGGTATTTTTCCAAATTTTCTTTGTATCGCCTCTTCGTCTTGATTACATCCACCGCGGTTGCCTTGTAGGTGACAGGTGACCACAAAAAATACTGCCGATTATTAGTTTTATCTTCTCAGTCGATTATCAAAATCAAACTGTATAATAGATGTGTCGTTTCAAGAGTATTCATGAAGGAAAAGGATTGCCATATTATTATTTTGAGGTAAATGTGAAAAGATAAATCCAAAGTGGTAGAGTCGTTGCAATCATATTCCAAATACTTGTAGAAATATTGATGCTTTTGTAGATAGATATACATTTGAGATGTGAATGTTTTACATGAAAATAAATTATCGTTGAAAAAGTTATTCTTCTGCATTATTATTATATCCTTAAAAATCTCATATTCCATCGTATGCAGTGAAAATAATGGGGCATACTTGAGGAGCAAACATTCAAAAAGTGTTTTGTCACAAATTTTGAAAAATGGCGTTTTATGTCAATTCTGATAGCCCATAATAAAACCTATGAATGGAAATCAAAAGTAGTGTTCAAAAAGGTTTTTTTTCATATTAAAATGAAATCATAAAGTTGACACATTCATACAAACCGTCACTTTTGCAACACTTAAATCATCATTTTCCAAGCTTTGTATTTGTGTGACAAAACACTTTTTGAATGTTTGCTCCTCACTTATTTCCAAAGACTGCACTACTAGTGAGTCTTATTATACTACTGAAGGATTCCTTGTAAAATGGGAAACCTTCTAAATAAATAAAAAGTTAAAATTTGATGCTTCATTTTTTGTCTAAAATAATTAGAAAGCGCAGCCTACTCGTCTGCATCTGCCGTAATCAAATTGTCAAATATTCAGTGTTTCATCAAAAAAATATTTGATACATAATGCATAAAACATTAGAAAAGTATCTATTGCATAAAAGAGCTTGCACTAAAGCGAGCTTAAGCTTAAAAGAGCGCTATCGTGACAATAAAAAAGATGATTGTGTATAAAACAGGGAGATTCGATAATTGCATCAGTAAAAATAGTATACACATTACTCAGAGGGTTTTAAGCAGTGGGTTGTGGGTAGAAATGAAACAATGAACAAAATAAAAACATGTTTATTTAACAAAAAAGGTATTTACATCATTACCAGGGACAAGTACAATATAATACACACAGAAAATGAATCTCTTTTAAACAAAAAACCACATGTCTATTTCAATTTTCTGGCACAGCACGAAATTAAATAACACCAGTTTGCAAGTAAGCGGGTGATGTTGACATTCAAAATAAACTTTTCCTTATTTTTCTTCAGCACCTACACGAGATTCTCTACACAGTCCATGAAAAAGGAAAAATTATTAAATTATGAAAATATTTATTATCCATAAATAATAAGTTTATTTTTAGAAATTGAATCAAGGATAAAAATTTTAATGCTGAACTGTGTTAGTAGTACATAGAATTTTTTAACACAAAATTTTGAAATGTATGTATTGAGTGCTCGAAAACAAAGCTTCAATCTTCATCAATTAACTAGCTAATGAACTTCCGGTCTGATGGATAAACAGCAACTTTACATTTTATTTTAATTCAGATAACAAAATCAGCGTCATCAGTCACAAAATATATTTTTTCTAAAAGAGAAAATTTACAAAATTATTTCACCTATCTCTCAATTTGTGAGATCTTTAACCCTTTTTCGGCGATCTTTAAAGTATCGCCTTACACATACTTCAAATTTTATTATTTTTTAGAAATCAGATAGATCTATGATGCAAACATTAGGAAAAAATCGTTAAAAATATTTCTGTATACAAAACGAACATAAAAAAGGTATGCCTCATAATTTTATTGTGTAGCGGGCTTAAGGTTGATTCCAAGAAAACACTGTTGAAATAGTATTAAAGAACATTGCTTTTCTCCCTTATTAAGTGTAATAATTATTACATAACTGACTTTTCTTAAGAATGAATAAATTAGATCCTGTGGCATTGAATTCTCTTTCACGACGAGCAGAATCCATCTGTTCTGAAAAAAAACTCCAATAAAAGTATAGAATTTATAAAGTAGAGATTGGTGATTGTCTGTTGAAAATTTTGTCTAGTTTTTTTACTTATGGATAATAATGTCTATCCATGAAAAATACAATGAACAAATTATTTGTCAGGGAATGTAAAAGTTGCAATCACTAAACACTAGTAAAATATTTAATAGAACCAGAATAAGATTCATCAAGAGATGAATTGACATATCTTGATTTTGCTAATTGTCTTTGCAATTTGAATTACCATTTAACTGGGATACCCCAATGTCATTCGTTGCACCGCCATATTGCTTTGTTTTAATAAATATAAATTAGATAACAAATAGAAATAAAATAAAAATTGTGCCCAACGAATATTGAATAACTGACAGTGATCGTGACCTGCTGATGTGTGAAATGTTCGACCTCACTTCTGAGAGATTTCTCCTTTTGAGCTGTCAACGTGTCTGATTCGGGAAAGCCAAAGAGATTCGGCTGACAACATATGTGCAGTTGGTTTAAAAAAAAATTACAAAACGCTTTTTTTTATTCCACGTCTGCTTCCAACGTGGAGAATATGGCATACGAGTTTTTCTCGGGACCTATTTGTGACTCAGTTGCTCAACCTCTCTTTTTTTGAAGAGAGTAGAGATAAAAGAGGACATTTGAGGATTGGAAGGGTGGGACGGAATTTTTAGACATTAAACAGAACCGAAATCGATTGAAAAAATGCTATTCATACTGGGATTCGAGCCCGCGATCTGTGTCACGGAAACCAACAACGTTGACCACTACGAACCTGATTATTTTGATATAAACTATATTGATTATTTTTTTTCAATGTTTTGAAAGAAGTTAAAAGATTCAATGTAAATAGTAGTGATAAAAGAAATACCCTCGTCAATATGGAGAAATCAACCAACATCATCAATCGTTTGAAATGCTCGGCTCAGAAATACTGCAGTTTCATCCGTCGCAGTCATGTTAGACGGTTTGTATTTTGAAAAGTCAATACCGTCAACCTAAATGCGAGAGGATCGCTGTCGATATTCTTAGAGAGAGTTCATGTCGCCGAAGGAAGTAATACAGCCAGCGTGTTGACAATTTGAATTCTTTTGGAGATATATAAAAATTTAATGCCATTGTAAGTGCAATATTTTGAATATCAGTCCTGCGCACAACGAAAGCCATCGTTCACCTGTCACCTATACACTACCGAAGAAAAAACACACATTATTTCAACTAGGGCTTATTTTCAGGGAAAGGGTCTATATTCCAACAATCTTGAAAATCACGCATGGGCTTATTTTCGGAGAAACCTGGTATTTAGAACATTTTCTATATTGGAATTATAGTAACGAGAAGATCGGCCATCAGGTGGTATTATACAACAGGTCTTTAAATTTTTTCATCCTCAAACTGTGTATTTGCGAGGATCTTTATCTACCGCGCAAATTAAGGGAAGAGTGTTTGACCGAATTAAGACTCAAAATTTTGAAAATATTTTATTCAACATAAAACTAAATAACTTTTATGCACAAAAATAACAAACGAGGTACAATTGAGCCCTCGAGAGGTGAAGAGAGCCAACTAGCAAAATGATAGAACCTTTTTCTTAGATTTTTAAGAACAATCATGTCTTTACTTGGAGCTTTGGTGGATTGTATATTTTTATTTTACGGAGATAAAACTATTACAATGTGTATTAACTGAGGTTACGTCACTTTTATTATACATACTTTAAGACGTGTAGAACACATCTAACTTTTTTTTTAAATACACTCGGCTCACTTCACCTCTAACGGGCCCAATTGTTTATTTCCAGTTGCAATACCTCATATTTTTTTATACCGTCATCATGAATCATAAACAATGGCGAATAATGATCAAACTTAAGAATGTAACTGTTCCAAAAACAACGCACATAAAAACATACAATGAATGATTATTACTTCTCTGAACTAAATTTAGAAACTGACAACTTTTCAAATATGGCCACTGATAATATAGTTATTTAAATAGTTCTGTGAGACGAGCTTCTTTTTTATTATATTTATTTTTAGATTTCATTCGTAGTTTTCTGAGCAAAAACACAATGGAATCAAAGTTCAAAAGCACCAAAAACAAGTGTCGATACCGGAGCTGCAGAGTTGGGTGAAAAGAAAACGACTCCGATACTGACTTTAAATTGAAAACTGAATGACTCCGAATTGAATTGTTAAATGTTTCTGTTAACTTACCGATCACTCTAGTCACTAAAATAATTCTACTACATTTCAACGATCAATATGATGAATAGATTAATAATTTTTTGATATCTTTAAATTATTTCTCTCCAAGACTGGAAAAAACACCCGACTCCACAGCGCCGGTTGATACGCGTCGAATAGAGATAGAAAGTAATCGAAAAAGTCTAATTTTGTACTATGGATAGTACAATAAAAACAACCGATAAGGATCGCTGCAAAATTATACTAATTAATTTTCGAAGAGGCCTTTGATTTAACATCATAATGAACCAACAAAAATGATCATTGTTTGATTGCAAAATTGATCAGCTCGATTTGCAGATGTGCGGCCGAAACACCCACTCCAATGAAAAACGCACAGATTACGTGTCTGATAAGAAAATTTGAAATAACGAACGGTGAGTGAAAAAAATTGATATACAGGAATATGAAAAATGAATAATGTCTGTGTGAAAATTTTACACCAAAATTTAAAAAATATCGAGTCGAGCTAGCGGCTTTACAGAAGGATGCTCCCTCATTATTCTGCCACTTTGAACAGACTAATATAAATTTGGCACGCCACCGAGTCGATGAGTGGCCGGCGTAAGAAATATTTCATTGAATATACAGGCGACGCCCTCGATGCCGAACAACACTGTAATATTAATTTAAATCCCGCCGGGTGCAGGATTATGCTATTCAAGTCCGAGCGCCCAGTTAATCCCTTGTACGAGGCACAGAATCAACGGCTGCCACGCTACCAGCAGTCTTATCCAGTCCAGAAGCTGACCATAGAGCACGTGCGGTCTCTCCCATCTTCGAGAAAGCAGTCAAGGAATAACATATTTCAACTCGTCATTTATTTACATTTTGGCAATTTGACTCTGCAGTTTTAGAGGAGGGACAGCGTAACAGATGAGAGATTCGCAGCGGCGAAATGTTCAAATCGGCAATTGAAATGATTATAGTAATATTTTATAGATCATCACCGGGAGATTGTCATCTGAGGTATTTTGTTTTCAGAATACAAATGATGCAATTTGAGTTATGATAAAAAATAATGAATACACGCTGGTACCTACATCATGTATTCGACGACCGAAGAGAGCCTAGCGGTCCGAAGCGATGATGAAAAAAATGTTTAAAGGAAATTTATATTATTTTTAGGTTTTCAGAGTGAAGACATTAACATGGTATTATGAATGGGTGACGGCGCGCACTATTAGCGACATAATAAAACAGGTGCTGTTACGCATAAAAAATTGGTACTGCACAAACCACTACAATAACTATATTCGAGTTGCTTGATGTGTCTCATACAAAATTCAACAATAACGTAGAAATGGTTTTTAAAAACTCTTAACTGAACATAACTTATTAACAGGAAAAAAATATTCATCATTAGTATTAAATTTGAATTGTTCAAATTATGTACATTCACAGACGTATGTACGTGCATTTGAATGCCTGAAGATGCCGAAAGGCGAAATCCGAGTCGTTAGTGACAAAATTTGTGTGAATGTACATAATTTGAGCGATTCAAATTTAATATTGAAATTCCACCAAGCACCTTCAGTCGAAATCTTAAATTTATCATTAGTTTGAAAATTATTCATTATTTGTAAATGCATTAAAAAAATCAATTTAGTTTACTGGAACTGTATTATAATAATTTGAACAAGAATAGGCAACAGAATGTACTTTTCTTTGAAATAAATGAATAATTGTATCCATTTTCCTTCGCATTCTCTTGTGTCCTATCCGCAAGAGAATTTCTCGTAACTCGTAAGAGAATTTTAAATGCCCTCGCACAAACCACAAATACATTTCATCCCACTTTTTATTTATTTTTTTAGCCAAGGCAAGATCACAAACCAGCCGGGACAGTCCCAGTGAAACTGGTAGCACAATATAGTCATATCTATATTGAA
This sequence comes from Himalopsyche tibetana, assembly GCA_030503985.1. NCBI lineage: Eukaryota > Metazoa > Arthropoda > Insecta > Trichoptera > Rhyacophilidae > Himalopsyche > Himalopsyche tibetana. Next base: position 28,817,113 of record JAPJYX010000030.1, read on the forward strand.
ATTCAATTCCTGGTAAAGTTAACGATGGTGACAAATATCTATCGAATGAAACAAGCCAAGCTCTCGGAAACCACTCAAAAAATAAATATGATTCTAGACAAAAAACGTGCAATAATTATCTCCATCATTTTAACCGTAAGGCCACTGGTGGCCGCTACATACGAACGGCATGAATACCTTAAATCCACTGAAGAACACAAATGTAACTAGAAAATATTAAACTTTATATATCATTTTATAAGTAAACTTTTAATATTTATAAATTCAGTACTATTTTTTAAAACTATTCAAAAATAATTTAAAAAAGCGGTAGGTATGCGAGTGAATGTTTTTTAGCTTAAAACATCGCGGTATTGAAAAGGTTAAACTATTACGAAGCGGCACATTGTCAAACTGTACAAAATAAATATTTACGGGAATCGTCTTCAATAATATTATCAGTGGCGGTTCCTGACCTAAAATCTTGGGTGGGCTAGAGAAAAGCATAGCATTGTATACTATTTACGAAATTGTGCATGTTTCCACTTTACCTTATACATTAATCTACAAGCAAATTAACAAATACTACGACACTACTGCAATGCATAAATTATTATATAATAAAATCAATGCTAATGTAACTAAGAAATAATAGAATAATAATCGGAACCTTAGATTCGTGTCTTTCAAAGTGAAATAACAAGTACAAAAAGCAATACAGAGCTGTCACTGAGATTCAATACCTGTCACTTTCATACAATACAACGATATTGGTATTTGTGTTTCAATGTATGAGTATGGGTGTCATGGGCAGATTCAATTTAGCCCCTAACGAATGAGAGATGCTTGTTAATTTGAAACACAGTCGTGTGCGTTTGATGACGTTTCCGTACATACAAATACAAAAAAAATCTAATCGAGCTTGAGTGCGCCCCAGTGTAAAGAAATATTGTAGGATATTGTCTGTGATTGCGGGCTTGAAAGCTCTAGCCCCTGGGCCGTTAATACATAGGTGTTGCCAGAGTGACGTCACATTGCCTGTTCTCTATGAATTATTTATAGGGTTATTGTTTTTTTTATGCTGGCTCAGTTTAAAATTGTAATACAAAATACAATCGAGAATATTATTGTAGGTAGACATGACATTGTCTTATATTGACAGAGGAAAATTATATTGACAGAGGATATTATATTCATTTGGGAAAGGTTAGTTACGCTTATAAATGTATTTATTCTGTTCATTTTTATTCAGCCATCTAAAGTTTTGGGTGAAAAGTGCAGGTCGGGCTTAGCCCACCTAGCCCAGTGCCTAGAACCGCCACTGAATATTATTATATCTGATTTTATTCCAAAAGTTTTGATTCTATTTTGACCGTCCTCGTGTGTACGGTAGATTGTTTTGTTGGTATGATTTTTTAGTAAAACCAAATATTATAAAACACACTTACTTACAGCGGGTCTCAATACTTAAATGATAATAACGAGCGCAGTATAAAATGTTCATAATACCCGTCCGGTATCTGGTATGCAGCCACCGGTCTCAGAAACGGGTTTGATACCTTTTTTGCGGTCAATGCGTTAATAGCTCTCTCGTTTCTGAAAGTGGGCTACTTATAGAAAAATTATCAAGTTTTGTAAAAGGATACGGGTTGCTGAACATTCTCTTGAGATCAACTTTTTCTTTGCAGTATGGACATGTCTGTTTTTTTCCGACAATGCACCATCCCCTGATGCAAAATTCATGGAAAACGTGACCGCAAGTTAGTTTGTAGGTATTTTCTGAAAAATAATTATTGTGACAATATTGTGAGTTGAAAAACTGAAATTTTTTTGTAATAGCACTAAGCTTATGAAAAATGAATAGGATTAAGTATCAGTCGGAGAATTGCGACTCGGATATACCTATTATTCCTTCCTCCCCTGTTGGCACTAGTAGAGGATTTCCGCAGACCGCGCAGACATTTTGATCCAATTGTCGCGTTGGCATACCTTGCGGCCGGTAATACTGAAAATATTGAAATTTATTACAATTACTATAACAAATATTCACTGCACACTCGCTCAGCTGTTTCAATTTAATATTATCTCTGTTTGAAAATAAACTATTGTCCAGTGATGTCATTCGATTTTGAGAGACACAGATGAGACCAATGCAGTATTTTATCACGCACCTCCATACAATATCATTCGATATACAACCATCCCTCGCTAAACACGTACGATAGATTCTGCCACCTGATCACCGTGTTGAACGAACAACGTGTTGTAGTCCTCGACTTAGAACTTATAAATAAATGTCCGAGTTCGAAAATGCTGTGATGACTGAATGGAACAGTGAAGGGAACGACTGAGAAACAGCCCGTATGGGTGCCGTATGTCGAAGGAAACTTACAGAAATTGCGGTATTTCATTAATATGTATGTAGACAAATTATTCATTAAATTAGTCATCATAAATATAAGACTGACATGCTTTTTACAAATGGGGGGAAAATATAAAAATAAAGGCAGAATTCAAATGAACTCACCCCCACATGCGCTGCCATCTTATCGGCGCATATTTCAGATATGTCTCTGCCCAGGACTCCGTAATAGAGTCCGTAAAACAGAAACAACAGTCCTACGTCCATCCAGACGTGCGGTTTCTTGTCGAATACCACATTCAGTCCGAATAGAGTGGCCATCATTATGATGTAGCCGATCACGCCGAGAAAACAGCTCAATTTATATAGAAAATAGAACCATTTGTAAACTAACCTGAAAAAATAAATATATGAGCTCGTTCAAAAGAGCAATAAAACATATATCGGCATAAAAAGCATATCACTGTGTTTTAACATTTTAAAGGTGATTCCATCAAAATATGCTTCAATGTTAAAATTAGAAATAGGCCCGTTAAAGTCAGCCCTGTCTTAGTGGAGTCACTCTTCGATGACAAATACAACAATAAATGGAAAAATTGGATGCAAAAATTACCGCGGGGTCGTTCCTTCCAACGGCTTTTGAACTGCTTTTCTGCCGATGAGTGTAGTTATGCAAGTGAACACGAGCCAGATGATGATGAAGCGCCACCATTGATTTTTTAAACACAATCCGGCTGGAATTATCCACATAGCCATCATGGTTACTAGCTGCAAAACGAAAAAAGGATTTTTGTAACTGTAAATATTTTTTCCGTTGACACTTAACCCTCTCACTCGTAACACAGACCGCTGATCTATCGGCGCTGCATGGAAATGCCAAAATAGAATAAGTTATATTATAACCCCTCAAACCGCTTATCGTTATTTTTGAAATGATACAGGTGTAGAGCTATTTTATATGTACAAATTTACTATGAAAATATTTTTTGCCACAAACATTGAAATGTTTTTATAGCTGGACAGATTATAATATAATAATTCTTATACAATCTAAAAGAGTAAGAGGGTTGTTAAGTGACTGTCGCTGCCAGGAAAAGGATTAATTTACCGAATATGATCTGTAGTGCCTCCTTTTCCACTCGACGAGAAAAATTTGAGCTACGAACATTGTCGCAATCAGGATCAAAACCATCTCCATGTGCATTGCGTCGTGCCCTTTGTGGCGCTCGTGAAGCTTTTGGTGCTCCAGCCTGAATTAGAATACAGAATCAGATGAAAGGACAATTGCTGATTTAACATACACACCTTTATATACGTAGCCCCCTTGGTTGTGGGTGATACGTTCTAGACATTGTCGCGAAAAGTGCCATTTTTCAATCAGAGAAGACCATTTGAAAATATTATAAAAACAATCGAATAAACATGAATTATGACTAAATAAATTTCACATATGACAATAAATTACAATTTTGACAAAAAAAGATTTTTATATTGTTGTTTCAAAAAAGAATCTAGTTTCCCTCGCTTGTAATGTATAATTAAGATGAGAACGTTCCACAATGCCTCTGAATAAATTTTTCCAAACACCATTCATACACGACTGGGTGACTTCTGACCATCTACTTTTTCATGTGCTAAAGTCCGGGGTGAGCCTTGGCAGCCTCAATCAATCTTTTCCTTACAGCTCGATCCATATCATCCTACGCTTCGACCGCTCCTCCGGCACTCGCGAGTCCTTTGATACTCCATCTATTCACCAAAGTAGCAGTTTTCATACGCTCTCTTCTTACCTCAGGAGTATCAAATGTGAAGCGTTTTGCGGGTTTTTTCTTAAGAATATTTCTGATACCTTTCATTATATTAAATTGTTTCAATAATCCTGCATGGCATCTCTGTCACCTGTTATCAGTTTTATCAATGAGTCGGTGGATCAATTTTCCCAAATAATAGACCCAAATAAGTGCCGCTATTGGGGCGTAATCTATGGCTGTGAGACAGAAATGGTATTTGAAGATGAGAATACTAGGTGAGAAAGTACAAATGAATATTGTGCTTTTATCAAGAGGATACCGCACTTCAACTGGAAAATCAGTGCACACAATTTTAAGTTCCAGAGGATGTTCCGGCGTACTGTTCAACACTAAAAGAGTTTGGGGATCATTGAAATTATTTATGACACAATGAGTATTTGTTTGATAAATGGACAAAGGTTTCGATTTCAAGTTCTCCGATATGCATTTCTGCCAAAAAAAGGGTTACTGGATTTTTGGCTGCTTTAAATCGAGAAGCAACACTCCCTCTATGGCACGGGTTCCCAACCTATGGGTCGCGACGGGTTTTCTGGGGGTCGCCAACTTTTGTCGATTTTGGGTTTGAACAAAACTAAAACTAGTCAACAAAAATTACCTTAAAAATAATAAAACATTTTTAGTACTTTTTCCACATAAAATTTATTAGATCAGGACCGGTTTCGCTCATCGCGAGCATTATCAACTGATGCTCGCGATGAGCGAAACCGGTCCTGATCTAATAAATTTTATGTGGAAAAAGTACTAAAAATGTTTTATTATTTTTATTATAATGCCATTCCACCAAGTATTGACAGTGAACACCTTAAAAGTGAAAAATTACCTTATTAAAAAAAATGCTTTTTTCAATTGCACCGGGGTCGCGGGTCACATGGATTTTATAAAAAGAGGTCGCCATCCGAAAAAGGTTGGGAACCTATGCTACAGTGGCGGTTCCTGAACTAAAATCTTGGGTGGGCTAGAGGAAAGTTTAGCATTGCATACTATTTATGACATTGTGTATGTTTCCACCTCACCTTATACCATATATGGGCAACCACCGGCCCGCCGAGCTGTTTTGTCCGGCCCTGATTCATCTCGGCGAAGTATTAGAAAAATAAATTAATAGTTCTAGGGAGGGATTAAATAATGGAGATAAGACGGGCGTTTGCAATAGCTCCACTCTACTAGCTCATGATCACCACCATATAAGAAATAGCAACGTGTTTTATTTCATTTAATAATTTGGTCCGGCCCTTGACTCGGCGACAGAATGATAATTTGGCCCCAGACCTAGGAAAGGTTGCCCATGCCTGCCTTATACATTAATCTACAAGCAAATTAACAAATATTACGACACTACTGCAAAGCATAAATTATTATATAATAAAATCAATGCTAATGTAAGTAAGAAACAATAGAATAATAATACTGGATCCTTAAATTCGTATCTTTCAAAGTGGACTAACCAGTACACAAAGCCATACAGAGCTGTCACATATTAATCTATGGTTGTCACTGAGAGACAATACCTGTCACTTTCATACAAAACAACGATATTGGTATTTGTTAAGTATTTCGACTGAGGGTGCTTGATGGAATTTCAATATCAAATTTGAATTGTTTGAATTTTGTACTTTTCCATGAGTTTTGTCGCTAACGACCCGGGTTTCGCCTTTCGGCATCTTCAGGCATTCCAAGTGCACGGATGTACTTGAACTGACGCGTAGTAAACAGTTTGTATCCATACAATATATCCAATATATACAATATATACATATATATATACAATATATCGATACAAACTGTTTACTACGCGTCAGTTCAAGTACATCCGCGCACTTGGAATGCCTGAAGATGCCGAAAGGCGAAACCCGGGTCGTTAGCGACAAAATTCATGGAAAGTACAAAATTCAAACAATTCAAAAAAAAAAAAAATTGGTATTTGTGTTTGAATGTATGGGCTGATTCGATTTAGCCCGTAACATATGACAGTAGCCTGATACTTTGAATCACAGTCGTGTGCGTTTAAATGATGTTTTCGTAAATACAAATACAAAAAATTCTAATTGTGCTTGATTGCGCCCCAGCGTAAAGTAAGACTCGGGCTTTAAAAGATTTAGCCCCCCCGAGTCTTTGTAATTGATATTAATACGTAGGTGTTGCTAGACTGACATCACGTTGCCTGTTCTCTATGAAGTATGTATAGGGTTATTGTTTTTTTTTTATGCCAGCTCGGTTTAAAATTGTAAAACACAATCGAGAATATTATTGTAGGTAGACATAGCATTGTCTTATATTGACAGAGGAAAATCAAACCAAAGATATTGTATTAATTTGGGAAAGGTTAGTTAGGCTTATAAATGTATTTATTTTGTTCAGCGGCCAAATTGCTGTTCATTTTTATTCAGCCATCTAAAGTTTTGGGTGAAAAGTGCAGGTCGAGCTTAGCCCACCTAGCCCAGTACCTAGAACCGCCACTGCTATGCTATATGGAAATAATCGTTGACTTTATGTTTATGTACAGGTGTACCGATAAAGATAGCGCGAGTGTACTACCACCAGGTAAGTGCCGGGACAAAAAGAATATTTTAAAAAAGATGGCAATATTATGAATTCGCACTCGCCCGGGTCAATATTACAAATAAAAATAAACAACATTTTTCAGGGTCAGGAACTGAACCCTAAAATAATCAAAAAATATTATTTCGTTGATAAGTTGACGTATGAAGCAAAAGAACAACAATGATCAAATGTCTACCTCATTTTTTCTTCTGAAGTAAGTTCATCCAAGGTCTGAAAATATAAAAAAAATCACTGTCGTCATTTTGAGGGCAAAGCAATAAAGAAAAGTAGAATTTTATTAGAAAAAATAATACATACTATTACATACATGAATAAGAAAGATTTTTAACAAAACAATTATTCAATATAATATCGACTGTGGAAAGGAAAAAGGACGTAACCCACACATATCAAATTTTACAGGAGGCGATAAAAACGTGTTTTGATGATTTTGTGACATATGCAAATTATGAATTAAACACAACCCTGAAGTGCACGTAGACTTCTAAACTGGTGTTTAATTGACATAATCTAATATTAATTAATTATAATAATCATAATTTTAATCAGATTTGTAATTTAGAAATACTCCACCGAGTAAATAAAAAGAGTTTAAAGATGAATAGCTTAGAATTTTTAGAAATTAATAAAACTCTTAACAAAAAAGAAATATTATTAAATAATATTCTTAATAGGTGGTTCCCCGTTACTCAAATTGTTTCCAATTAATAGAGTAATCACAAACCTAGATGATTGATTGTAGCTCATTAGTTTTAATAGTTTGTAATGTTTAACGTCATTAGTAGTATGATTAAATTTGTTTGCACTGTTTCGATTTTATAATCCCCTCTTTGCTTCCCTTAAAAAGGAAAAATCCCAATCTGATTGATTACAAATCATTAGTATAATTAGTATCATTATCTGTTTGTTTTATTTCGATTCTACACCCCCCTCCTTGCTCCTCTTAAAGGGAAAAAAACCCAAACCTCCATTTTGTAATTTTATAATTTTAAAATGTTAGAATCAATCTTGCTTCATTACTTAAGCAAACTTTGCGATAGTAAGTCTGAAGATGCCTCTGAAAGAGGCGAAACACGTGTCACAGTTAGTAACACAATACGTGGAATAATCAAAGTTAATTTTAATTTTCTATTGAAATGAACTTCCACAAAGTTACCGCCGAAACCATCGAAAGTCTTAAAAGCTAAATTTAGATACTAATTCGGCATTTGCAACTTGCATCCTTTTGATAGAACGTATCATTGTGATTATCGAAAAAAACCTGTTTTGAAGAAGCTGTGGGTTAAGTCCTTTTTCCTTTCCATAGTTGATATGGTAAAAAACAGCAAAGTAATTACAGTAAAACCCCCATTTATGCGATCTTCGGGACCGTATAATCGGGGATAGTGTAATTGGGGGTGTGAATCTCATACAAAATTAGGGATTTGGGGTTTTCCGCGGAAAATGCAAAACTAAGATTTCTCTTCATTTTTGCAAAAAAAAAATATTGACGAAATATTTGGTGACTAAGTGACAACATTTGACTGTATGCGAAGTTTTGCGGCGTGGTCAATCTTTTGCACTTTCAGGTAAATACATATTACTAAAAACTTTTTGCTTTATCTATGACATCAAATTAATTTTAAATCTTTAAAAAACTTTACTGACTGCGCGATTTATTATTATATTAAAATATTTTTTCAGTCATGCAAAAAAACGGAATTAAAATAAAAAGAAAACGCATTTCTATCGAAGAAAAATATACCATTTTAGAAAAACTTAGCAGAGGCGTAAGAGCTTACATTATTTCCAAAGAATTTTATATAAATGAATCTACAATTCGATCGATTAAAAGAAATGAATGTTAAATAAGACAGTGGGTGTCTATCGGTTCATCTGAAAATATGGATAGAAGATTGTAATAAAAGATATATTCCTCTTAGTGTCCGAATTATAAAACACAAAGCATTAAAAATATATGCATATTTGAAACAAGGAGAGACTGATGATTCAAATTTAGCTTTTTAAAATCATTTCGAATTAAAGCAAGTAATGGCTGGTTTAACCGATTTTTCAATCTATTTTCCCTGCGCAGCATTAAAATGAGCGGCGAACGTGCATCTGCCGATGACGAAGGTGCAGAAAAATTTACACATAAATTATTGATGATGAAGGCTACACACCCGACCAAGTATTCAATGCTGACGAAACAAGCCATGATTGGAAAAAAAATGCCAGAACGCACATTTATTTCCAAAACCGTTAAATCTGCACCTGGATTCAAAGTTGCCAAAGACAGAATAACTGTTCTCCTTTGCAGTAATGCATCGGGCAGTTATATAACGAAACCAATGGTTGTCAGTCATTTTTTAAGCCCACGAGCAATGAAAGGAATCGATAAGTCTAATTTTCCCGTTTACTGGAGGGCAAATAAAAAAGCGTGGATTACGGGAATTTGATTTCGCGATTGGTTTTTTAACTGCTTTGTTCCAGAAATGGAAAAATTCCCTTTTAGAAAAAATATTGCTTTCAAAATATTATTACTTATTGATAATGCTCCTGGCCATTCTATGGATCTTTAAAATCCATCATTGGAACCGAATATTTTCTGACAGTGAATGATGTATGCTTATTTGTATTTTTTTATTTTAATCCTAAATTAAGTACTCGATATAATTCGATGTATGTACTATTTCAATAAAATTATGCTAGATTATTACATAAAGATAGTGTAAAATATAAATAAAATAAAACAAGTTAAAAAAAACTACATATGTATTTCTTTTCTCGCGGCGCACATATGTCATTGTATAAATAACACCAAAAAAAGTTTTCAAAATCAGTTGCAGTTTTTCACCATGAGTAAATAGTATGCACATAACATTAAATTCTCTGATTTAAATTTCCATTAGAAAATATAGATTAGAGTTGAGCTCCCTGCTGCAGCCGCCCAGGCGGACAGCAGCAACGAACGTAGCAATGGAATGCGACCGTACAATTGGGGGATTTGCGGCGAATATTTCTAGCCAGCGCATAATTCGGGGTAGTGTAATTGGGGGTTCCACTGTAGTTAGTTCTACAAGATTTTTAAAATCAGTTTATAGCTATTTCGCCATATTTCTTCTGCTATATATACTGGCTTAGACGAGATATACAATACATCCTGTTATTTACTCTTACATCCTAATTATAGTATGACATTAATTTAAGATGACCAGGGGTTGTCAACCTTTTCATGCCTACCGCCCACTTTTGCTTATTTTACACACCACGCAATAATTTCCGAAGTAAAGAGATGTTTAGTGAAAATATTTCATATTTTTCATAATTTATCAGGGTTTTTTATATTAATGTGTGATTTTAACACAATTATCAAGTTTTCAAAAAAAATATATTTTAAATCATGACGTTGTTTTAAGCTTAGTTTGTGAAGTTTTTCGCCGAAATAATCCACGACACGCTAAATGACATATTTACCGTTTGCCATCCCTGCTATATACGATAACTAGCAAACTCACTAGTTCTTTCACGGTAGGCAGTTGTTTGCTTATGCAAAAGACGAAATATAAACATTCTTATCTCATTGTCTACTACAACTATATCAACTTCAAATTTATAGTTGTAGCACTATGGAACTAAGCCATCGATATGTAGATAGAATATCAGAATATGTACAGAATGTGAAGTAATAAATACTTGATGGGTATGACGTTTACTCTCCATCTAGATCTCCAATCGTTACTGAATTAAAATCTTGTTGGATAGGTAAAAAATAAAAAACAAAATAATATAGTACCTTATTGGGATCCACCGGTTTGTGGAGATCCATCGTCAATTGTTTTAAAATTACGTTGTATCGCCCTTCTACTCAACAAACGTCAAATGAACCGGTACAGTAAATGGGTTCGATTCATTTGACGGGAAGCCTTAATGATATCTTTGTCAACAAATAATGTAAAGATAAAATGTCTAATATTAAACGACCACCTAATAATTAAAATCAAAATTGACAGCTATCTTACTCGTATTGATAATGATTACAAATTTACAGATTAGTCTGACAACTGTACAATCTGACAGCTGTAAATTTATAGACAATTTTTAAATTATTTTGTCTCTGGTCCTTTACGAGGACCGTAATGCACCTACCGACCAGAGTAGCCAAATTTCCAAAATCACAAATCGGGACATTCTATTCCGAACGATAAAAATAAGTAATTAATGAAGAAATAATACGTTATTCTAATTCAATTATTATATATGTAAATGAGTACGTATGTATACAGAAAAGCACACAATAAAAAATAGTTTTAAAAACCGCAGGAATCACAGTTGTTATTATGTAAATTTTCAACTTTAAATATCTGTATGAATATTTCTTTTCAATATAATCAAAAATGTCGGCTCTATTATAAAACAAAACATTTTTTTATTAATTAATAAGCCAAAATACGTATTAAATGATAAACTGTTAACATTTTACGAGATTTTATGTGTCCGAGCTCCCACAACTCCTTTTGTGATGACAACTGACAGGCAGTTGAAAGTTTTAGTTCAATTAATTGTTTTAAAAAAATTATCATGTAACAAGTATAACCAATTGACTTTTTAATCAAATCCGAAACAATTTTGCGGTTTTTCTTGATTGCTTTCAGAGATAAATTGCTTTGTGGAACGTCAACCGGACACAACGTGCCGTCGGTGCCTCCCGCTGCTGGAAAGTGGTTTCAGCGGCCTTTAGTTAAACTTCAATTGTTTTGAGTGATACATCATTCATATAATAGCGTATCGGAATTTCGTCGTCTGAGATTAACGACATAATCTTTTTCAATCTCGACGATAATTATAAAAAAAAATTGTTTGGCGGTACCAGAAGATCAAAAAATCTACTAATAAGAGCTTTACACCTACTTAACTTTTAAATCTTATATCTGCCAGCTATATGCCAGCAAGAAAAATACGTACCAAAACAAGTGTACATAATAAGCATATGTAACCCTTTAAATCAGGGTTTCCCAAACATATTCTGGGATGCAACACTTCGCAACTCCGGAAATTTCAACGGAACACCTAGTTTAATTTTTGGGATAGGTAATTCGTAATAGTTTTTTTATTATAAAAATAATAAAACATTTTTAGTACTTTTTCCACATAAAATTTATTAGATCAGGACCGGTTTCGCTCATGATGAGCATTGTCAACTGATATGAAAAACAATAAAACAGTGATATTTATACAAAAGTTAAGTGATAAAAACAAGGTATGACAAACAATTGATATTACAACCTAGCAAAAGAATTGAAGCAAAATACAAGGAAAATAAACTATAAATAAAAAGTTGAAGACCACTTAGCAATGAAAACTATTACAACAAAAACCAATTAGGTATGAATTATCATTAACAAAGTAAAAGCCAACAATTAGTGTATATAATAAATAAATCTTATTGTCTGTTTATTTATTATATACTAAAAATGTTTTATTATTTTTATTATAATGCCTTTCCACCAAGTATTGACAGTGAACACCTTAAAAGTTTTTTTATTATTAAAATATCACATGCGAATTAATAAATACTAGTGCAGAAATTTAAAAAAATCGATTCTTTCTATTTTATATTTTTCTAAAGTTTAGACATTTGAAAGTATGTTCTCAAAGTGAATTTTTCAAAATTTTAATTATTTACCGAGTTACAGCGATTTTGGTGACACAGCAACTAAGCTGGTCCGACCGGAACAAATCGAAAATCAAAACTTAAAACGCGTTTTTCTCGAAACTACTTTTTTCAAGCTGGTGTGCATAACATCTCAAGCTCTACCAAACCGATTTATTATTAATTTTGTGTAAACTTTTTCTATACATCCTCTTATGGCCCGTAGCAGATTTGAATTTGATTTTTTTTTCAAACGGGTATTTTTTATTTCTCCGAGGTACGGGCGATAGCGACATTTTTATTTATTAAGAATCCGTTAATTTTTTGGTTGGAATCATGTACGCCAAGACACCCCTTTTTTGGACCCTCGCATTACCAGCCAATAACTTTTCGAGTTTTGAATTTATTTATTTTTAAAAATTTGTTATGTATTTTTAAAATATAAATAAACGAATGTTAAAAAAATGGATGGTAAAAATTTTCTTTGTTATTATTTTTTATTTACAAAGCTCGAAAAAACACCCGAAATTGGTTAACATCTGTTAGCAAACCTCATCGATCATTTACTTTTGCCTAAATCTCTTTTTTAATGATTGCATTTTCACAGTTTTTTACGCTATGGCAAATATTTTTTCATGGAAATAGTATGTAATACTTTCAAGCCTGCATAGCAGAAAGTTGACATTTGCTTTAAAACTGCTTTACACCGTGGCCGTTCTAGAATTGATTGTATGCCTAGTGAGATTTGATGTCTTAGAAAGGATTCCAGAAAAAAAATCGCGGTCTTGTAGAATTTTCAATCAATTGAATATAATGATAGTACAACCATTGTTTATTTAAATTTGAATTTTGTTTTCTTCAATGAGTTTTGTCGCTAACGACCCGGGTTTCGCCTTTCGGCATCTTCAGGCATTCCAAGTGCACGGATGTAGTCGTCAGTTCAAGTACATCCGTGCACTTGGAATGCCTGAAGATGCCGAAAGGCGAAACCCGGGTCGTTAGCGACAAAACTCATGGAAAAGTACAAAATTCAAACTTGATATTGAAATTCCATCAAGCACCCTCAGTCGAAATACTTAATTATTTTATTTTATTTGTTAATAATATTTATCTAATGAAATATGCTTAACCATTTTGTCTTGTTTTGTACTGTATTGCGTTTGGAAATGTATTTCGGTCCACTTCAATATTTATTTTGAAGGGTCAAAGAAAACTCATACAATGTACTGTTGGCCTTTAATGACTTTGATGATTTTGGGTGTGATAAAATAATCCTTCACCCTCGGTGATAGAAATTTGGCACAATTTTTGTTGTCGTATTCAATTTATATTCATAACCTCCTCTTTTACCTAGATATTAGACATCATAACTTATGTGGAGATAGACCATCACTCACTTTTCAATATGAAGTAAAAAATGTTTAAATGTGTTGCAGCGTTTAAAACCATTCCAAATATTTGTGGAAAATCCATTTTGGCCCGCGGAACATAGATTGGGAAACCGTGCTTTAACTCATTGACAGTATAATTAAAACTTAATCGCAAAATAACATGGATATGGTTATATTAATGTGATTTCAATAAATAATTTTATTAAAAAATATAAATATATTATTTTATTAGATACTTTGCCAGGGGCTCACAAAAATGGCTCTGCGGGCGCACGGGGTTTAGAACCCCTGGTATACATCATAAAAATGACATTGTACAAAAATTTACCCTGTAAATATGCCCTGGGATTCTTCGGGAGCACTTTCTAAAATGATCCAAGACTAACACTTTGATATGAAATATGACAAATCATGGTGTGCAGCCTTCGCATATTGGTCTACATTCAATAAAAAATGTTGAAATGCTTATTATTCAGTCCGTAGACCAGGCGTGGGGAACCTGCGGCCTTGTCTGTAAATTTATGTAGATTCGTAAATTCCTGACATATTCTAACCGTAAATTCCTGTTTCGGCCAAAGATTCCCTAGTCAATGTTTACTGCGGCCTTATGTCGAATCAGAAAAACGAATGCGGCCTTTAGAGAAGAAAAGGTTCCCCACCCCCGCCGTAGACCTATCTTTTTCCAGAATGAGCAAAGATAGGACGAGATTAAGACAATGCGTGGGAGGGAATTTCAGATATCATTGACATCCACACCTTCGAACACAAAGCAGTAGCGTAGCAAGGGGGATCCAGCAGGGGCAGACCACCCGAGCGGCATTTTCAAAAATTTATACAATATTTTTCGAGGAATTTTATTTATTAATAAAAAAAAAATTAGGCCAATTGTAGTAAAAACTCCTAGTTCATAGATAAAAAGTGATTTGAAAACAAAATTAGAGGAAATTTTGGGGGCGGAAAATTCAAGGACCACCCAAGCGGCAGGGCCCCTTCCTACACTACTAACACAAAGCCAATGTACTTACTGGAATTTGAATCTTCGGAGACTGCAACCGAAGAGCGCATTGTTGACCACTCAACTCTGCTGACCCTTTTTTGCAAATGTCTTCATTTATGATTATAAGCGGAACCAATGGAAATATGATAATATTTATAACATATTTTGAGAAGCATCTTCAAAATGAAGGCTGGCGATGCTTCTCGGAGAGGAGATATACGTGTCACAATTTGTAAGAAAGTTATTAAATACGGTTGACTATCAACATACTTACCATAGTGGATCGACATTATGATATAACGGCAGACTTAAAATGGCCTGACAAACAGTGTTTCGCGCATGCATTCTAAATACCTCCAATGTAAAGTTTTTGACGAAAATGAGTTGTTGATACCACGAGATGCACATTTTTTTTCTCTACCATATGTATTATAGCTAATATGAAAAGACGTAACTGTCACAAAATGAAATCGATTTTAAATTAATCCTATGTGAGAGCGTCCAAAATCATGCATCACAATTACTCCTATGTGAGGTTTCCCCATAAAATTTACTAGCACAAATGACTTTCAGTGACTGTGGAGCAGATATAAAATTCCTGATTGGGATAAAAATGAAGTAGATTCAATCACAAATTTTCGCCAATACTGCAAAAACACATTTTTGTCGAAAACAATATTGCGTTCCTTGTTGAAGATAAAGATGTGTAAATAAAAAATTGTGCCAATGATATAAAAAAGTCTTTTTATCAATTTTGGCGGCGAAATGCAAATTGTATGAGTGAGAAGAATAAAAACACCAGTAGTTTTGAATAAATGAGTATAATTCAACAAAGACAATAAATAACAATCAATTGAATTATGTACAAATTGATTCAGCACCAAACATATTATTGATAAAATACAATGAGAGGATACAAACATCTTTTATTCAACTTTGAGTGTTTCTAGAATACAATAGTTTTTTTTTTTTTATTTCTTAGTCGAATAAGGATGTACATGTTTTTTTAATACCATTTGAAAAAAATGTCACCCATAGTAGGTTAATCAAAAAGAAATGTATTTTATTTGATAAAGGAAGTTGGAAAAACTATCGAAACCATCTGCGATATTTATAGACATTTTTAATCCTCGCAAAAATTTAAATAATGGTTCACAACGAACAACAGTGAGTTTTCGTGAGCAATCACGAGAGAATTCTGCAGCATGTAAATGAAATGACATTTCTTTCCGCCTAATCCAATATAGACTCTTTTAACACAAATTCAAGATGTTGACTTTGAAAAAGAATACATTTTTTTGTTGACTTTACCATGGAAGTAATACAATAGTGCTAAAACTAGTTCAGAGTGCATGCGAATACTATTTTTTATGAATTAACCCTCCAAGGACGAGCGTCACCATATGGTCACACAAAACACCGTTGTCTATTGATCCCACTATTCATACTTTTTCTACCTGAATATCGTTGCTTTTGCTCATATTTAGTTAAGAAGGGTACGGACTACAGTAAGTCATCAGCCGTAGGAACAGGAACGGTCTCCAAAAGCACATGTGATTTTTTGAATTTCCGTTTTTTTTAATTTACTTTTTGAAACTGTTAGATATTTTTTTATAAAAACATAAAATTATTTACAGTTATTTTGCTAATATATTTGTTTTGAAATTATGTTGATCTAAAGAGGTCAAATTGTAAATATTTTTAAAAAAATCACGTTTAGCTATATTTCAACCCCGAATGTTTGCAAGCCCATACGGTCACTTTTGTCCTTACTACTGTCCGTACTCAATATCACACGGTAATAAAAGGATGAGCATGACCATATAGTCATGCGGGGTTTCTATACAACGACTTTGCGTTTTTTTTTTTTAAAATTTTGGAAAGGAATAAAAGTTATCCGTGACTTCAATATGGCTTAGAAAATATTTTTTTTATCGGAAAAAAGCTCTCGTCTCTGGAGGGTTAAAAGTAGACTTTGCCAGAGCTAGCCAATTGCAAATACTTATATTGAAAAAGCAATAAATTAATAATTTGTATGAAAATAAATTGTCCTGTGTGCACGATTCAATTGTTGAAATTAAAAAAAAAAATAATAATTTTATAACATAATAGCATAACCATAATTTAGCATTATCATTGAGCCGCTATCTCGACAGACATTATGTCACCCCTGCAGTTAAATATAATGATCGCAGTCTTGTTTTTATCTCCGCATACCGCTTGTTAGAACCACTTACACATTTGTAGAATGTCCACAACGACACCACTTTAAAGTTTGTGTGGGAGGGTTTGTCGGTCGAATCGCCCTAACAGAAAACCGATCTCCTTAGGCAAAGACAAGATCAAACGACAATAATCATACCATGACAAGCAACCAAGCAGCACTATAGAATACCTTCCATCATCTTGCACCGCAAACCGGACTACTGCACCCTCAAAAAGATCTTCAATTTGCAGGCATCCCCATCTGAACCTGAAGGACGGCATCAGAACAGAAATGGGGTCTGTGAACGCTTACCGCAAGGCAGTAACACTTCACAGATAAGAGACGAATTGCATTCCATTCTAAACACCACCATTCCCAAGCATTCAATAGCCCCGAATTCGTACTTCTCATTGTGCTAGTTTTAGGAAGCGTGACCCCATGCGTATCAAAATTAAACTAATGACTTTTCCTGTGACTAACTTCACATATATGTGTCCGTAATCTCCGCTGATCCCTCCCTCGCCACTCCTACAAACACATCTCCACACACTGACCCATTGATAAATATAAAAGCCTGACCCACACTCAAATCACCTCAACGAGCAATAAAGGCCAGATTTCATTAAGCCCAGCTCCAACTCAATACAACACGTCCCACACAACACTCATAATGCCAGTTTTTGAATGGTATTTAAAAAAAAAAATCAAAAGACTGGAAAATAACATCATACAAAGCCCTGCTACATCACAAAAAAAAGATACCAACATCCTAACAACAACATAGCTAACCGGAACTATGCACTAGTTGTGACGTCGAATATTCCAGGAACAACTGGTACAGATCTAAAAAATTCAATTAAAAACCTTATAAATCCTAGCACACTTGGCATAGGAATAAATAGCATGCACCAAAAATCTGAAAAAAATATTGTTACTGTGCCAAAGAAAAAAGACGCAGAAAAGTTGTTGAGGAACATAAACCGAAAAAAAGAATATAATGCTACAATTATTAACAAAAAAAAGAACTCTGCTGTTACTTAAAGGAATCAGCAACGAAACACCAGAGGAAAGAATCATTGAAACAATGTTTAAGCAGAACGAAGAAGTGCAGCTAGCTGTTGGTTCTGACAAACATCCACCTAACAAAAACTGCCACACTCACCGTTGGATCAATATACATACCTCCCACAACAGCAGTCATAGACACAACTACAAATATAACCCAGCTACACAATAACACACAAGAACTCATAATCGGAGGCGATTTCAATGCCAAAAGCAACTGGTGGGGCAGCTCGCGGACAGATGCGAGAGGAACTGAAATTCTTGACTGCATAGCTAGCTGCGGCATGGAAATCAATAACACTGGGAACACACCAACATTCAACACCTGGCGCGGCGAGACGCACATAACATCACACATTGACCTAACCATATCATCTGCAAAAACGGCTACATAAATAAAACACTGGAGAGTCAAACCTCAACAAAATCCCTTCTCAGACCATGAATCAATAACTTTCACCTGGTCTGATATCATACAAACCTACACAGGAAATCATTCAACTCGTAAATATAACACGAACAACTACGCCAATTGGGAAGAGACAGAGAAATCCATGCATCTACACATGGAATGCCTCAACATAACTACCCACGCTATACAATCCATCACACTACCCCAAGAACTGGATACCCTCATTGACAACATAACCGATGCTATAACAGAAGCATGCAATCAAACACTGCCACACAAAACAACACACACTGCACGCAAAAAACCAATTTGGTGGACAAAGGAACTCACTGAAATCAAACGCACGACACCAAAAAGCCAAATGAAAATTGCAAAACTCTGGTCATCACACACGCTCAGAAAAACTCTATATATTTATCGAACAAAAACAAACATACAAAGAAGCAATCGCTGAAGCCAAACTAAAAAGCATTAAATCTTTCTATGACAAACAAACACCAGAAACAGTATGGTCATCATTACACAAATCTATAAAAAACATAAAAAATTCAAAACCACCTACGAACCTCGCTTCTAACGGAAATATTTACAAAACAGCACAGGAATCAGCAGAAGCACTTGCGAATAAATTCTTTCCACTCGACAACCCATCAACTGACACTACTTACCAAGCCAAAATCCGCAAACAAGCAGAAACCCAACTACCTAATGTAAACGACGACAATCTCTTTACGTTTGACGATAACATATAATACAAAACATGGACGAGAAAAAAGCCCCAGGACACGACCACCTAACAGCAGACATATGCTCTCACTTTATTAACACATTCCAAACATAATACAAACAACATATAATAAATGCCTAACAATCTCTCACTTTCCTAAAGCTTGGAAACTGGCTGTAGTCATACCAATTCCCAAGCCAGGAAAAAACACGAATGAGATAAGCTCATACAGGCCAATAGGACTCCTTCCAATATTCGGTAAAATTCTTGAAAAACTCATGATACAGAGAATATCATGGCAACTAACAAAAATGAACTAAACACACATCAACAGAAGACGCACTACACAAAGCAGTGAATACAATAAAAACACACATAAAACAAAAAGAAATAGTACTAGCCATATCACTAGATATACAAGTTGCATTCGACCACGCCTGGTGGCCACACATCAAAAAAAACACTCGCAACCAAATTCACACCACATAACATCTACAAATAACTCAGCAGTTACCTGAACGACAGACAAATCAAACTCAATTACTTAGAATACGAAATAACCAAACAACAGACCCAGGGTTGTATACAAGGCTCAACTTGTGGACCTACGCTCTGGAACATCGCCTTGGACAGTCTCCTGTCAACACAATTTTAAGGAGACACTCACATCCAAGCCTACGCCGATGACGTTCTCATCATAACTGCAGCCAAAGCCACACTAAAAACAAACGCAAACAAAATAATACAACAAACGATTAACTGGGGCGAAGAACAAAAACTGACATTTTCAGACGAAAAAACTAACATCATACTCTTCACTAAACAGATCACACGTGACCAACGTTCCCTCTAAGCTGCGCGCGTGCGCGGCCGCGCACCAGTTGAGAAGTCCCCGCGCACTCATTCCGGGTTGGCGCGCACTACAAGACAATTGCTCAATTGATATTTGATCGGTCCGCGCAGCCTCCACGCAGCCTCCGCGCAGCCTTTGAAATTTCCGCGCATCTAAACCTTCGGCTTAGAGGGAACGTTGCACGTGACCCCATCATTATATGGAAATCACAAAGAAAAACACTAGTACAATCATTTAAATCACTTGGCATGATAATCGACAACAACTTGAACTGGGCAAAACACGTAGATTACGCGTGCAACAAAGCCACGCAGATTGGAAAGTACTTCCAACGTGCGGCCAAAGCCACATGGGGATCTTCTCCACAAGTCTTACACATAATATACACAGGAGCAATACAACCAACCATTACATATGCAGCCTCTGTTTGGAGCTCTGCAACAAACAGAAAGACTATATAAAAAAAACTAAACACCACACAACGACCTTTTGCAATATCGATTTGCAAAGGGTACCGTACTATTTCACTAACACCCGCTCAGATTCTCGCAAACACGATCCCACTGAACATCAAAAACTTCCCTGACACTACCAAATCTGGTCTGCTTTTCGTGCAATGGGGCATGAATACGACATACCATGAAGCGATTAAAATGGAGCCCTATAAAGCTATGTTTGGCCAATCGCCCAAAATGGGCTTACGTTCCAGGATTCCTCGGGAATTCCTGGGGAAAATAACCAATAGGTTACTCGAGGAAGATGTCGAACATCTGATAATTAGTGAACCGGAAAACATTGTAGAAAATTATTTCTTAGAGATTCCTGCAGACGATTAAGATTTTATTAGTACTGAGGAAGAAAGTAATGAATCAGATGACCAGATATTGGATCAGACATTGACACATCCTGCAGTTCAATGCAGGAAAATTGCTACAGGGAATTTGTTGCTTCAAGCAAATCGAACGTTGGAGATCTAAAATGATAATGCCACCATTAAAAGAAGGTGATAATGTTTTGGTTGGCATTAGTCAATTCGTTAAAGGTAAGGGAGACCCCAACAATTTAATTGGGGTAATACTCAATATCCAAGAAGGTTGATATAAAGTGGGAACGAAACTCAGTATAATTGAAAATCTTCCAGAGAAGAACAGTTTGCAGAAGTCCAAATTTTTGGAATTAAAAATAAGCGACGTTCCTCAAATGGAAACATCCATTAGAACATTAGTTAGTCTTGGCTCTGTGGGTACTGGTCAGGGTTGCAAGGTGCCAGTGTACCCAGGGATGCCAAACTGCAAGATGCAAGTGTTTTGCAAATAAATTAGTTTGCAATTCTGCTCGTCACGGTGGCAGAAGTTGCGTTAATTTTTTAAAATTTAGACATTCGTAAATGCCATGTTCAGGGAAGAGATATTGGAAGATATTACTTTTCTCCAATAAACACCCTCAAAAGAAGTATTCATAAAGGCCAAGACTTTATTTACCTTCAAGTGGACACAAAAAAACCAAGAATTTGTAAACTATATGTTGGATTCGATTGCTATCCCCCCACTAAAGCAGCTCGAGATTATTGTGGGGCGTCCGCCTTCAAGATTAATGAGACTATTTCACCTGCATTGCTGGCTTCATTACTTTTTGCTTACTTACTACTAGGGGTTCCAATCCGGATATTCGATATCCGGATATATTCGGCCCTTTTTTAACTATTCAATATTCGGATGTTTGGGGAAATATCCAAATAGTATTTGTAATATTTTTTAATGAAATATGTTACAAAATCTACGAAAGATCACATCACAATTTCTTCACATTTTTTGTTTTTGCCTTCACCCAACTCGGGAGCTATCAATATCTTAACATAATACTTCAGTTTGAAAAATCGGCTCGAATTCGGGGCCATAAAAAATCTTCAATGTCGTAATTTGATTCATAAAAGAAATACCGCTGGAATAATCCGATGCAACTGCAAATTTTAAATATTGTAATACATTGGAACGATATTGCAATGTGTATTTTTATGTTTTGTCTTTATCTATTACAGAAATGTGAAAATATTTAGTCTTAAACTATTATAAAATGTACATCAGTGAACAAAGAAACTTTGATTGTGCAATATCTCTTTTTGCGTGTGAGTTATACGGTTATTTAGTAAAAGCTCAGAAATCGAGACCACTGTCTACTATCAAAAACAGCCGGTTATTCCTTGTTTATTAAAATATGTTTTTTTAATCAAAGTTTTAAACATATTTTGTATATGATATATTTAGATCAATTAAAAAATAACAGAAAAGTTAGACGTGTTGTTTAAACTAACAATAAAGCCAACGTCAACTGCTACTAAATGAATATTTTCAACGGCAGGAACAATTAAAAACTTAGTCAAAAAAATAAATATATGTCAAACATTAGTTTTAAAATAAGTTTTTTTTGAAATTTGAATAATGACTTTTATTACAAACTTGCTGGCCCGACGAACTTCGTACCGCCTCAGAATCAATTAAGTAATCAATCGATCAAATTAAATTCAGTTTAAATGAATACTCAAAATGAATTAAGTTTAATAAATGTGCAAAATTCAAAATGAAAAGTATTTTAATTACATTGAAATGATGTAATTCACGTGGCACAGTCGATAGATTTAAAGGAATGCAGTAGATTAAAGATTTGATTTTGAATTGTGAAGTTTAAATGATCCAATCTTTTTTCATAGCCGCAAGAATTGCTCGTTCACTCAACCAATTGTGATTTTTGTGATTAGATTTTCTGAAAAATTTTGTTGATGAAGTCGTGTTTCGTCGAGACGAAATTGCAAAAATTCAGCAGAAACGAAATCAATCCGTTCGATTCGTCAACAGGAACACGGCCGTTAGTCAGCAATTGCTTGGAGAAATCTTTGGCAGATGGATCGTTTAGAAATGCAACTCGCATGTTTGTCGTTAGCTGAAGTTTCTTCACATAGCGCCACAGAGTCGATGATTTGAGGCAAGCGTTTATTTCATCGGCAGCGGTCGATCTTTGAATGACTGGTAGTGTTTGACCGAATGAAATTAGTCGCTCGTTCTACGGAGCTGTTGCTGGGAATTATTGGTTCTATTTCAGATTTTTCATGTTCACAGAACTGAAAGATTTTTAGAAAACCATCCCGGGCACTCCTACGGATTGGTTTAGAAGTACTCGGCATGGAATGTGTTGGTCTAGGATAAAATTGTTCTCAATGCATATCACCAACACAATGACAGGGCGCTTTTCAAAATTATTCAAATGATACTTTTTAATAATTTTACGAAAGTTCATTCTAAATTTTCATATTATTTATATTACGAAATGATACAAATTCTCATTATAACAAAGAACGCAACATTGTCCAAATCTTCAATATTATATTTATGAGATTATCTTTCATTAGAAAAAAATAAATTTTATTTTTTTGTTTATTGCTCCACACATACAAACAATTATATATGGGGATCAAAAATAGAAATGATGATTTGATAGTATTTTATAACAATACTAGCTGACCCGGCATGCATTGCAATGCCACTCAAAGTAAGAAAGTTTTTTAATTCTCTTTATTGAAGTGCTTTTGGATATATTTTGTTTTTTTGTCTGGTGCGTATATGAATAGATCTGAAGGTTTTTTAACGTGTGAGCAGGCCAGATACAGCTGTCCATGTGAGAAGCATAGACCTTTAAAATTTAGTCCACACACTTGTAGCGATTGTCCAAATGTGAGTCGCACCGGAAACTGCAAACATTTAAATTCAAATGGCCTATCTGTCAGAATTATTGGGATGCTTGGCAACAGTACACCGTATCCTTTAAATTTTCCATTTATAATTGTAGCTTAGATGATATTGTTCATTAACTTTTCACTGAAAGTCTGGTACCGTTGCAGCGTCGTGGTGGATTTATATTTCGGAGAAGAATGATAGGTACGCCAATTTTCAGTGTTAAAACGTGCGGTGGCAGCCTGGCAAATCAAGTGAGTTTAAGAATTCAGTTGAATAATTGACAACTTCGTCTTGATCAATTTATAGTATCGATGGACTTATACGTTGTTTCTTTGCCTGGTATTTGTTTTGAATCCTGAAGTTGATGGCATTATCATCGTGGTTTTTGACTGCTAATATAACACGTTCACCGAGCCACTGATGATTTTTATAATTCTGTGCGATATGTGGGAAAACTTTGTGCATCAATTCGCTTATGGTTCCTGTAATTTTACAGGAGCTTGGTGGCAATGTGATACATTGTGTGGATTCCTCGATTTCCATTTTTCCATTCCCAATATCCGACAATTGTTTTTTGAATCGTTCAGCGGATGCGTCATATTGTAATTCTACATGCATATTAGCTTTCAAAGTCAATTTCTGCACATGTCACCATAAAACTGATGATTTGAGACATGCACTTGATTCATCAGCAGCTGTTGAACGTGGTATAACTGGTAGTTTGTCGAAATCATCAGACAATAAAAAAGGTACGCCACCAAAGACCTGTTAATTTCCTCTCAAGATTTTCCAATGCCGTTTTGAGCGCCATAGTAAATTCGTCCCATTTAATGAGTTGATATGATTAAAGTACTTGATCCATTCAGGACTTTTTTGATATTGCATGTTGGTGTTCAAAGGCAATTTCTTTGCGCTGTTTGACCATCATCCAAAAGATTTGCTGCAATTGCAGATGAAGCGATTGCCAATGCAATATTGTTTCGTGATCCAACGTTTTGGCTTGTGATTGATTGCATGCATAATTCTGTCATACGCTATGCGTTGTTCAGGGACCAATTTCGGAAGATTTGTTTGAACGAATGAACCCAATTTATCGAAATCAAATTGTTTTTCTCGTTGCGTATCACGGTCAAAAGGGTTGTTTGCATATCATTGTATCAGACGATCGGGCTTGAGCAGTGCGAGCTCAAACGGTTTCCAAACTTGCTCGTCTGTTTCTGAAGCTCGTGATGCCGTTTTCTTTTGTGCTTGAGGTCTAGATAAACTAATAGCTAGTCTTTTAGGTGGCATAATTGTTTGACAGCGAAAGAAATGCTTTGTGACGACTATTACAATTTCACTTGATAATTATTTACAATACCCTTTGATTGTTTGACGTAACCATGGCACGTATCAAACGTAACTAAGGAGTCATAAACTACTTGCTTATTTTGGACTTAGGTTACTGCGCACTTAGCGCCATCTGTCATTCAACAACATAAATAATTTCGTTCTGTTTGAAATATGAATGACGGACGTCAAAAATATTGAAAAAAAAAATCTGGATAGGGACATCCTTCACCTAGCTGGATGAAATATACTTAAAAACCTATTCTACTATCTAACAAATATACATTTAAAAAAAATCATAAAAATCGTTTAAGCCTATATGAGGAGCAAACATTGAAAAAGTGTTTTGTCACAAATTTTGAAAAATGCTGTTTAATATCAGATCTGATTGTCCACAGTGAAATCTATGAATGGAAATGACAATTAGCGTTTAAAAAGGGTTTTTCCTATAAATATTAAATCATAAAGTTGACCCATTCAAGCAAAACGTGTTTTCTCTAACACTCAAATTCAATCAAAAGATGTTTTGTCCTCTCAACCAATCACAGCGTAGAGCCGCCATATTGGATTTGCGACAGAACACATTTTGCATGTAAACTGTTACTTTACTGACTACCTATTTTGTTAGTAAAAACATAATTTATTATTTGAATTTACGATGCAAGAAGATAGTGAAGTCTATATTGAAGTTGGGCATGCCAATATTGGCTCTAGAAAAAGAAAATTTACGGGCGGAAAACGATCTGAAGCCAAGAAGAAAAGATATTCTACACCCAGTGGATGTGGCGTTTTTACATCTTGCAAACATTTTACAAAAAAAATTTCCTGTCAAATTATCACTCCAAGAGATGTAAAGATAATAAGAGAAAAATTATATTCCCAGCCTATCAAACTGAGACAAGATACCATGATTGCTTCCATGATAAAAACAGTGGTTATAAAGAGACGAAGGCCAAGACCAGATTACCAAAATAAAAAGCAGAAAGCAGGTGGAGAGCACACATTCAATACAAAATATTTCTTAATACTGCTGATGAAAAAAGAGTTCAAGTATGTATAAAAAAATTTATGTCAGTAAGAAAGATTGGACGTACACGGTTGAGTAATATTTTAAAAACTGTGAACTTGGGAGACCCTATCGAGGACAAAAGAGGTGGAGATCAAAAAGGGCATAAAAGTGTAGTAGTGAAAAATTATGTTCGGGAATTTATTCAACAACTTCATTGCACTGAAAGCCATTATATATTTGTAGGAGAATTAAACTTTGGGTTTAAATCTCCAGCGTGTGATGTTTGCAGCTATTGTACACTTAGGTCATTTAAGATAAAAAATTATACACCTCAGTCCAGAGAAAGGAGTGATTTAATGATTAATAAAAGGATTCACAAGGTAAAAGCAAACACCTTTTACACATTTATGAAGACAAATGTTCCAGATGCAGTTAGTTTGTGCTTCGATTTACAGCAGATCCAACCGCTCCCTAAAACTCCTGTACAAGAAGCTTTTTATTTACAACAGATCAATTTTTATAATTTCTGCATTGTCAATCTCAATACCACTAAACCATGTTTCTATACCTGGACAGAAGAAAAAACTGGGAAAGGAAGTCTGGAAATATCTTCAGCCTTGCTGCACTATTTGAAAAATATGGATTTCCAAGGAAAAAAGATCCTTTGACTGTTTTGCGATGGATGTATTGCACAAAATAAAAATAATATTAATGTCCGCACGATAATGCATTTTGTATACACTACTGAAACAACAATAAAAGAAATCGAATTGTATTTTCCTGTACGGGGGCATAGCTATTTACCAGTGGACCGTATTTTTGGCAGAGCAGAGAAAATACTACGGAAAAAGCAAACAATTATGACACCGGAAGAATACCAAGACGTTTATAAGCAAATTGGTCCAGTCAATGTGTTGGGTGAAGACTGGGAAATAGTAGATACTAAGTCCCTGAATAAATTATATTACGACTTCCCATTTATAAGTAATTTAAAAAGAATATCACTAAAAATTGAAATAACAACAAGAGGACAAAAACGTGTACTGGTCAAGGGAAATCCAAATTTTCATTATATATCCGATAATCCAGAAGAGTACAGTCAAAGCCCCCTATAGTGAAAGCCATGATATGGAGCTGAAAACAGGTACTTTTTTCAGATAAGCGGGCCGGCGTCATAATGTTCAAAGTAATATCACATCATTATGGAACCATTTGTTTCTGTTATATTGTAGGAAATACATATTTATATTGTAATTATATATCTTTTCAATTACATCTTTTTCAAAATAAGAAAAAATCACATTTTCTAAGGTTTTTAAAAAAAAATCTCGGAGAACAAAAGCAAACAAAGAAGGCAAATCATTTTATAAAAAATATTTTTTTTACAATATTTCAACACAGAATATGAGGTTGGATAGTAAATTTAAAAAATCAACAATTTGTGCACACTGGTTCGTTACTCAATCTTTCCATAGGATTTCTCAAGTCATATCAGTAATCAAAAATCAGTAAGTCAAACTAGGGTAGCACATTTCACTTCATTATTTTTTAAATATTATTATTGATTAAATCATCATTTACTTGGTATATTGCCATTATTATATGATAAGACGCAGCATTTACTTCATAATATCACAATAGGCGTCAAAATCGTATATAATATAATATGGATTCCGCTTGTTACAGTTGTTTTATGTAATTTATAATTAATATTTTATATAACTGTGATATTTAATAGTAGGAAGTTAAATTTCATTTGTTTTACCACACATCGCATTTCTTGCCATTCGCTATATTTCTTACAATCATTACTTAATTTGCATATATGACCCTTCTGATGTATCGTAAATTGTAAATTAATAACACCAAAGAATCACAGAATATCCATACAAGAAATCTTTCAAACATACATGTTATATTCAACGAAAAATAAGCTCATAAATTGGAATTTAGAGTTGATCTACGTATAACCGCCATACAATTTGTTAGGAGAGGCTGGGATTCAACGGTCCGGTCTTTTTTGTTGTTCTTTCTTCAACACTGCTTGGAACTTAAGACTGCTATGGTACAGTTCATTGGTAAAAAGGGGCATAACTTATTCCCATTTACAACGAGTAAATTTA
This sequence comes from Himalopsyche tibetana, assembly GCA_030503985.1. NCBI lineage: Eukaryota > Metazoa > Arthropoda > Insecta > Trichoptera > Rhyacophilidae > Himalopsyche > Himalopsyche tibetana. The sequence goes on from JAPJYX010000030.1 coordinate 28,845,299, forward strand.
AACAAGTTGCCCTTATCGCATTTAATATCGCAAGAAAAAAAAAAGTGATGTCAATAAATTGTTAAAACTAATGTTTGACAATTATTGGCAGAATCTTGAAGATAAAAAACTAGTCTGATACAAAAAGATACTTTTTGATGAACCATCGCCTTGTTTAGAAGAAGAAGATATAATATGCGATTGAGTGGAGCCAGAACCTTAAAATATGTAACAAAATTATCGTTATACTCTAAATACTACGAATATTAATAAAATATTAAGTAATAAATACGATATGAATAAAAAACCTTGATTTTCATTCAAATGATGTTTTGTCCTTAAGACCAATCATTCAAATAGCGTTTTGTCCACAACTTTCATGCAAAAAGTGTGTTGTCCAAATTTCAAACCAAAAAATTAGCTAATCCAAGATTTCTAGATTATACAAACTACGTAGATTGAAATTCATTCCGTAAACAGTTTAATTTCAATAACATTTTTATAAGAAATTGGGCTACGTTATCAAATGACATGTTTTTCATCATTTCCCAAGTTCAGCATTTGTGTTACAAAACACTTTTTGAATGTTTGCTCCTCATATAGAGATAATTTTTAGAATAATTGAAATGTTTAAGTTTGCTAACAAATATATTTCGTAGAAAAAGAAAAAGATCTCGGGATATATATAGACAGTCCTGCAGTATTTAAATTGTAAATAATATAATTTTTAGAATATTTGAAATGTTTTAAGTTTGCTAACAAATATAATTCGTAGAAGAAGAAATAGATCTCGGGACATATATCGACAGCCCTGCAGTTTTTAAATTGTAAGTTATTAAATTTTTGGAATAATGTTCAAGTTTGCTAACAATCATTTTTCGTAGTAGCAGAAATCGACCTCGGGGCATATATCGACAGTAGATATTCCAACTATTCGTCATTTTCAACTATCCGGATATCGAATAGTAAAACTGAAACTACCCGGATAGTTTCAGTAAGTATGAAAATAGCAAAGCATTACATATATAAATTTATGTACTAAAATAAAACATTAAAAACGAGTTCATTTGTAATATAAGTCATTTATTCAGATTTTAACAATCCATATTTTAAAAATAAGAGAACATTGAATGTATCATATTTTAACTTTGATCTTAATTTAGTTTTAATTTGTCCTGTTGTTGAAAATACTCGTTCCATTGCTGTTGATGTTGGTTTTATTGTTAGAAGTGTTTTAAACAACACGTCCAGCTTATCTGTCCTTTTTAATAATTGATCTAAGTATTTTAAATCTTTTTTCAGATTATTTGTATTGTCGTCAGTTTCCGTGAGAGATAAAATAGAATTACGCATTTCATGTTGCAAGTTGCATTTATTATCTTTTCTCATAAAATGAGTCCATACTTCCGAGCGTCTTGACATGGCTAAAATTTTATACAAAATTATTAAAATTTAATATATAGACAGTGGTCTCGATTGCTTGGTTTTCAGTGATGAATTGTAGAACTCGCACGCAAATGATGATGTTTCACGATCAACTGATCCTGACTTAATCCTTTCCCACGTCTGTAATGCCTTAGATAGAGACAATACACATTTCAATACTATTCCATCATATTAAAATATTGAAAATTTGCAGCTGCATTAGATTACTGCAACGGCATTTCTTCAATGAATGAAATTTCGTTAAAGGTTTTTTTTTGCCTGGAGTCCGAGCCGATTCGTCGAAATTTTAAGTATTAAGATAGCACGATAAGATATTCATAATACCCGAGTTTGAGGAAGGTAATAAAAAAACACTACTCCTAAGTAAAGGTTTCTCACAGGTAGTAAATACCCCAGTATTCATATTATCTTTCGTCTATTTTGTAAAATATTTCATTAAAAATTATAACGAATACTATCCGGATATTTTCCCAAATATCCGGATATCGAATAGTTAAAAAGGGTCGGATATATCCGGATATCGGATATCCGAGTTGGAATCCCTAATCGACAGCCCTGCAGTATTTAAATTGTAAATTATTTAATTTTTGGAATAATGTTTAAGTTTGCTAACAATCATTTTTCGTAGTAGCAGAAATAGACGTCGGGGCATATATCGAGAGCCTTGCAGTATTTAAATTGTAAATTATTTAATTTTTGGAATAATGTTTAAGTTTGCTAACAATTATTTTTCGTAGTAGAAGATTTTAAAATAAAAGTCGAAACATAGTTCTATAAAATATCCATACTGTCATCAGAATATTCCTAATGCATGTAAGAAATTAAAAAGATTTTCAAGGCCGCATGCAAAATATAACCATACCTCCAATAATCGAATCAATCACACTGATCAAAATCTCTCAAATCAGCTCCCAGTCCTATAATTATAGCGTCAAAAAATCGAATCAGTATAACTTTGTAGCGATGCAAACTTTCAAATAAAGTTCTCTCAATATTATTACGATGCTTCAGTTCTAAGCCAGGAAATTTGAATTTTGAAGATAAAAAGACGTCCATTTCAATTGTTTGAAATTCGAACAACGAATGTCCGGAATATTGAAAAAAAAAATTTGGATAGGGACACCCTTCACCTAGCGGGATGAAATATACTTCACATTCTATTCTCATATCTAACAAATATACATTAAAAAATCATAAAAATCAGTCAAGCCGTTTCGGAGGAGTTTGACACCGTGACACGAGATTTTTATATTTAAAGATAATATTTTTTTTTACCATGTCCGCTCCCAATGTGGAGCATATGGACTCCTAATGGAGTTTATCTCAACAGAAGTGTTTCTACGAGAACTGCTTGTTACTCAGTTGCTCAACCTCTCTTTTTCCAAAGAGAGTAGGAATAGAAGGAAGGGGCTAGGACAGGACTAGTGATTAACTAATCGCTCTCGATACGCCCCTTACATAGGATAGGATGGGTGGGAGGGGGGAATTCAAGACATCACATACATCCATACCTTTGAACAGAAATTCATAAATCAATTGAAAAATCAATTTATAAAACTGCCCGTACTGGGATTTGAACCCGTGACCTCCGTAGCGGTAGCCAACGACGTTGACCACTCGACCACACAGGCGGCAATATAATATACTTACATGAAAAGAATACTGATTTATTTTACATACTTTCTGATTTTATGTAATTTCATTAGTCTTTTCATATTCAGTATATATTCTACATCACCGTCGATGAACATGAGACATAAATTCCTAAAAGTTTTTTTTTTTAAATGGATATTGAAGATTTCGACCCTAGGGCGACGATTTTAGTTTCGAATTCTGACACAGCCAAGTTTGTCCGTACATCTTTAGCTCGAAGTATAAAACAAATGAATTTTGGAAACATTGCCATCTAGTGGATGAAATCGGCATACAATGACATTTTCATTATTTCAAGCTGTTCGTCATTTGAAAACTGTATGAGAATATTATTTTTCTTCATAACTTCTTTTCCGTGATATTTTTATGCTTATTCTGCTATTCTAGGCGGAGACAAATTTAATTAATCAAAGATCATTAAAATCAGCCAAGACCTTCTAGAGTTATACATGGTGTAAATAACTCGACTTTGTTTTATATATATATAGATGAGCTCGTTTTTAATGTAGGTACTATTTAATGTAATATTTGAGTACAGACATATAATGTATGTACATATATACTAAAAACCATCCGGGTAGTTTCAATTTTACTATTCGATATTCGAATAGTTGATAATGACGAATAGTTGGAATCCCTACTTACTACATGAATGTATTTATGTACTTGAATAAAGTAGGTTATCGCCACCGTGGGCGAGATAGATCTCAGAATAAAAAGCCCGAGCAACAACAAAAAAGCATTGAAACACCTTCCCGAAAGTTATTGAAATCGTAAACGCTTAGAAGCCTGAAAATTTCTAACAAGCATTCTTTTACCCGAACTGGGTAAAGATTCCTGAACACAGGCCGATCAGATTACTTCCATCTAAATGGAAACGAGAGACAGCGGCTCAGCTATATTTGTGTATTCAAATCAATATTGGCCCCGCATCTTTCTAAGATGACCAAATACAGCCACCAACTGACAAATTAAACATTACAATAGACGTATTAGTAGTAGGCATTCTGTGATTGTTGTTTTGCTCATATTCACCCAACTCTTGTTAACATTTTTTTGATTTATGTATGAAATTAAATATGTATGAGGTTAAAGATATTTTGAAGATTTGTTTTATTGGGTTTTCATTGTTACCCTTTTTCACAGGATTTTTTTATTCCAAAATGTATAAAAAAGTTGAGTGTATATACTATATTTTTAATCCAAGACCGCTCACAACATGAAGCAGGTGACCTGCTAATGAATATATATTTCAACAAGACCTGCATGTTATTCAGTCATATTCACAGGAATATTATGTGAAATACAAAATTGTAGCATTGCAATGTGGGCAGGGCATTAATCAGTTTAACAAATAAAGATAAACATAGTCAACAAAATGAAGCTCAATCAAACAAGACCTTGCGACAATTGTAGCACCAACACCAACTCTGCATCTTCCGTTTTTAATTGAATCCGCTGTGTTTCCTGAACGATCTTATTCGCCTCCAATTTGGCCCTGTAAATAACAGAAGGCAGTGAAAGTACTGAGAGTTGATTTTAGAACAAGGTCAACAACGCATTGACACCAATTTATGTAAAATTAGCCAAAGCTTTCACAATTTTGGAAATAAGTTTTCAAAATTAAGGAAATGAATTTAAAAAAACAAAATGTAAATAGTGATTTTAATAATAAAAAACTTATTTTTTGTACAATCGAGCAAACTGTGTACAATAAGGGAAAATTGTTAATCGAATAAATTGAAAAAAAACTCACTCAAGATGCAAAAGCGGTCAGAGGGAGCGGGGGGTTTTGCAAAGAAACAGGTGGAGCGCAGCTTCAAGCGGTAGACCATATGGGAGGAAGCATGCTGTCCTCGCATGTTCACACTGCTCGGGTAAATTTCTACGCCGTATGCCCTGCACATCGGCATCTGAAATTGACAACCCGAAACTGTTGGACTTCTTTCAAGATGGATTACAAAATAAAAAATGTACATTTCATTTTTTTAAACAAGACTTTTACGTGCGATGGCACATTATCCAACCATCTGACTTGAACTAGCTTTAATCTCCTAATTAAATATTATTAAATAAAAGTGGGAATTAGTATACAGTGGAACCTCTCATAACGAGTTTAATAACACTTTTTATTTCCAGAATCTTACTCGTTATGTGAAACACTGGTTAAACGAAACAATTTTTCTCATATAAAACAATGTAAAATACAATAATGCGTTCCTCCATACCGGAAAAAAAACATTTTTTATATTTCTAACGGGTATTAATGTACAATTACAGACTTATAAATTCTTAAGGAGCGTAAAAACTAAGAATGCGATTTCGATTAGCAAAAAAACGATAAAAGCTAATCAATATCGTTGTTATCCAGTTCCATGGTATTGGCCAAAGATACAATCTCGTTGACTGTAGACTCCACTGGTACTGTTTCAAACCCCTCAAAACCACATTCGACAACGCTCCTTGGCAAAGCTGAAGTAAAGGTTCTCTTGGTAACCCCTTCTCACACATTGTCAATCATCTCGAGTTAAGCAAAGATGTGAAAGTGATCATTCCAAAATTCTGCGACACTCGCTATGCGAAGTTGCTCGTTATGAGAGGTTCCACTGTATATGTGTATTTATTTTTTGAATATACAGTAGAACCTCGATTATCCGGATTGTTCAAAATATGTAAACAATTTTTTTACGAATTTGCTAATAAGTCACCATAATGGTGTGTGCCAATGCAGTAGGCAGACATAGACTCCTGCTGTTCGTCATTGGAAAATCAAAGAACCCTAGGTGCTGTAAAATCATCAGAAATCTTCCAGTTGAATATGATTATCAGAAAAAAGCCTGGACGAATGGTGAAATTTTAAGGTATGAAACAGTTCATTGCAGAAGTGAAAAATACGCCCAAACGTATTATCGGTTGATCAGGGTGTAATTGAAACATAGAAATATTTATTAAGAAAACATATGCCACAATGATTATTGCTAGCAGACGGAAATAATTATAAGGGTATACAAAAAAAAAGTTTTAAAGACTGTTGATACATGGCAGCAAAGAGTTGGAACTGTTGAGATGTCAATTTTGAAAAAAAAAAACAATTGGTAAGTTTCAGTAACAGCAGAAAGGGGAGATTGCAGAAGCAATAGCACAAATTTCAATATGTACTGAATGCGACAAAAAAACTGTAACTGAGATTAAATTGCGATACGAACACTTATAATACACAATCAACTATGGAAATCAGAATTAAACTACTTAATGCTATTATAATGAATCATGTTTTTGTAATTGTGAAAATTGTACTGAAAAATGGCCAAAAATCAATGGCCAGAAACTTATAGTGGCTAAGCACGTGTAGACAAGACACCTATTGAAACAATATGAAGAGTAATTATGTATTTTACCATTGGGTATAAGAATAAAAGGTAAAATCGAATTCAGTCAAAACAAAAGTTTGTACTTTTCGTATTCATCTATGCATTTAATACCTAGGCCGGAACTGTGAGTAATATTGAAGCACAAACCTGATTTTTGCGTTTCGAAAATAGCAGCCTGACTGAGTTAAGATGCCAGTGAAGTGGGAAAACGATGTGCCACATGCCTGCAATCCTTCGCAAACTTTTGAGATACCTTTTATGCCCGGCAGAAACACCAAGATGGCCCCAGGGAGAGCTTCTCGGCGAGAGTGCACTTATTCGACGACCAGATTTGCATTAATCTTCGCTGCAAGAATTCTTAAATTTTTCCAGCACCCGATTAAGTATTTTCCACCTCTGTGTAGCATTTTCACAAAAGGTCCAAGATTAACCTGTCTGTGTGAAATCATATTTCTGTGCTCGTCTTATCTCCTACGTGAGGCGCGAAAACCTTCACCAGAGAGTTGTTTCTAGTTATGAACACTATCAGGCATCCTCCGAAGAATGAGCAGCAACAATCAGCTTCCATCATGGCGCTCAAGATCAGTTTGGAATCTTTTCTGAGCTCCATTATCTGCGAGTTAACAATAAAAGATTTGTAAAGGGCGGCATGTATTTATTTCTATAAGCATGTTTATGTTGAAATAGTTGTTGCTGAATAGGAATCTCGCCTAATTTTTCCCTAACAATCAATTTAAAAGGAGTGCTCTTGTAAAATGATAATACACATATGATGTTATTATTTATGTCACCTAACTTCAAATAAGTTTATCAATTAATCAATTGCTGCGTCCAGTGGTGTAACTAACATACAACGGAACATATGCGGCGGCGCACAAGAGGCCTAACGTGAATAGCCCAAAATTTATATCTATTTCTGACAAATGACTAAATATGGTAAAGGCTCCCCTTTCATGCGAAATAAAAGAAAATGTTTTTTGTTATTAGGGCCAGCTAGGAATTTATAATTCAAAGTTGTCCATTTCTAGGCATATATTTCATAACTTTTGCATATGGGTCCATAGTATATAGTTATATGAATATATGGATAAGAAACTGTAGAACCTCGATTATCCAGATTGTTCAAAATGAACAGAAAAATATAAATTTCCTTATTTGCACGTGGCGAATTGCGTCCACTGTTGCAACTTACGTGATGGAACATTTTGAATGTAACAAAGAAGACGACTGAGTGGAATGATCCTGGATTCTAAACTTTTAACGATGAGAAAATAATTTAAAAAATCAGCCTCAAGAGGAAATCGAGATTTGCGAGGGAAAAGATATTGGTCCGACAGATTCTAAAGCTTTTCAGTGTTTAAATCAGGCACAGCCAACCCGTGGCACAATGCAAGTTTTCTATTTTTTGCATGTTGGTATGCATACAATAAGAAAAGGCATTAGCGTAGAGGCAGAATCATTATTTTCGAAATTAAATGTAGTAAAAACAAAATGTCACAGCAGGATACTCAATGAAAGCATGACCAAACAACTGCGATCTGGGTTGATTAAATTAGCAATTGATATATCAAACAATATACAAAAACTAGTGTCACATTTGTAAGATATTTTAGATATGTTCTTCGTTTTATTTTTGTGTGACCCACCTGATCCCCATAATATTTTCTTAGTAATCAAAGATCATAACGCTTCTTAGATTTGTATAATTAATTAAAACAAATAATTCACAAACGATTTCTGTGTTGGCGGCAATTTCGATTAAACGTGAAATGCTTCACGACGCTATTCTTTAAGATAACCAAATTTTTCGTGCTTAACACGCCAGTTAAAAGTTAACTCTTCAATAACTAATTAAATTAATAGTTTAAAATTATAGCCAGTGTGCTAGATAATTACATACTTTTTTTACGGCAGCTAAAAGTATTGAGGTAATCGTGTGTTAAAGCTAGTCATGGATTATTTCGGCGAAAAACTAAGCTAAAAACGCCACGATTTAAAATTATTTTTTTGAGGGCTTGATAATCGCGTTAAAATCACACATTAATATGAAGAACACTGATAAATTATTCGAAATATGAAATATTTTTCACTACTTCGCCTCCATTATTCATTATGGCCGATCAAAGCTTCAATAAAGATTTGTAGGTAAAATCCCAATATGAGGTCATATATTATTTGACGTCTATTTTTAAATGGCCGTCTTGTCAGTGCCGCCAACATGAAGCTTCAAATAAATTACATATCCCTGCTGAATTATTTCTTGTTTCTAATAAGTGCTCTCACTGCAAAATCGCCATGTAAGGTAGACCGCAAGCTCGCAATTTTGCAGTGGAAGTGGAAGAAATAATGGTAATCATTAACACTAGTCTGAAACTATCTGACAGTTAATTCAGCGTCAGTGCTGCCAATAGAAAAACATACGCGCTCAATAATAAATATTGTTTATACCTAAGAACAACACCATATCCGTTATCTTTAAACTAAACATCTTTAGTTCTTCATTTACCACGATGGGAGGAAGACCACAAGCTCCGAAAACAATAGTTGAAGTGAATCAGTTGATGAGTGTTCAGGAAATAAAGGCTGAGAAATGGAGGACGCCTTTATTATATAAAGAAACATCGAATACCGAACAATGCGTACAGTGGGTAGCGAAACGAGGGTTGATAAAAAAAACTCTTGTCTTTGCAAGCTTTGTTTACAGCCCTCGTCGTTATTGAAGTGCGCTGCTGGGATTGACGTCGTTCGATGGGGATGCAATAACTGCAACTTCCGGCAAGCCATTCGTGTAGTCATTTTTTGAGCACAGCAGGTTGCCGCTCACCACAATTGTATTAATTATATTTTATTGGTGTTCGGATGTTCAACAAAGTTTCGTTGTTTGTAATGTAGACATTTCAAAAAAAACTTTAATTGGCTGGTATAATTTTTGTCGAGAGGAGTGTGAGAGGTGGAATGATAATAACGGCATTAATAAAATCGAAGGGATAGATGACAATTTCCAACCGGTCATTGTGGAAATCGATGAAACATACTTTTTCCACCGTAAATATCACCGTGGCCGGCTTCACCCCGGCCAATGGGTTTTCGGTGGAATCGAGAGACGGCAAGACAGCAATTTCGGGAAGAATTTTTTAGTTGAAGTTCCAAATCGCTCTGCAAATACTTCGACATATACTGCCTGGTTCACACATTATTTCAGATGGTTGGGCTGCCTACAGAAATATTCCACGTTTTGAAGATGGAATATACACGCATTCGTTTGTGGTTCACCAAGACAACTTCGTGGATCCAAATGATAGTGAGATAGCTGAAACGCCAGTTCGGTACAAGTAGGACTTTATTCGAGTCCTATTTGGATGAATTCGTGTTTAGGAATATGTTTCGCTCCCCAGGCAGCAATATTTTCTGAGTATTTCTAACAGTCATAAAAGACAACTACGATTCTTAGGTATGTACAATATTTACAAATAATATTTAATAATAATTATTAAGTTATATTAAGAACTAAAGATGTTTACTTTTAACATTACGGATATGGTGTTGTTCTTGGGTATAAACAATATTTATTATTGAGCGCGTATGTTTTTCTATTGGCAGCACTGACGCTGAATTAACTGTCAGATAGTTTCAGACTCTAGTGTTAATGATTACCGAAATAATAAATAACCAATAACGTGGCGATTATGTGGATGCGAGCGAAACGTAAGTTGAAACGCCAATTCGGGACAAGTGACGACTTGTTCACGACTTATTTGGATGAATTTGTGTTTCGAAATTCGTGTCGCTCCACCGGAAATGTGTTTGGAGTATTTCTGACGGCAATTACGTTTTTTAAGGTATGTATAAATAATTTAAAAAATTAATTCACGAACGATTTCTGCTTTTTCATTTCTGTGTTGGCGGCACTGACAAGGCGGCCATTTTGAATTAGACGTCAAATAATATATGACCTCACATTGGGATTTTACCGATTTATCGTGGCGTTGTTTTTAGCTTAGTTTGTGAAGTTTTTCGCCGATATATTCCATGACTAGCTTCAACACTGTTCAACACACAATTTCCGACAGCCAAATGTACAGATCGCCGCGGGCGAGGAAATTAGATGAATAGCGGACGTGGTCAGTGTATCGGTTGAAACGAAAAGAACGGTCCAAAATCAAGTCAGTACTTTTCGGGAGCAAGAACATGCATCAGATTAGACTTCAGCTTGATTTCGGAGCTACCGAGCGAATACTTTCAGCACCATCAGTCGGCCATTGGCGATTCGATTTGAGAGTTATACAAAAATAAAAAGTAATTTCGTCTAACAAAATTGCAACCAATACAGTCTAAGGTGAGGAAAACAAAATTGAAACAAAACTCAGGCGGAAGTGATGGTAACATTAAGAAGAAATTATAATCTAACAACATACCATGTGGACGAGATGACGGGAAAAAAACGGTCATATTTAAATCTGACTATAGACACAAACAATACTAGAATGGAGAATAGAGTAGAATAGTGATCGGTACGAATGTGGCCAGCAAATTAATAAATTAATTATGCAAAAAAATAAAACTAAATTCAGTAAAAATCAATGATTTTTAGATTATCAAATCAGGTGTAAATCAAATTATCGATTGAAAACTCGCAAGAAACAGTTTTTAACGCATTTACTTTGAATGAGTGAAAACATTTTTACAGTTAATTTCGTACTATACAAAAATGATGAGTGATTGAAAAAAACCTCTATTAAGAGGTCAGTCGCATTTAATGATAATGGATAAATACAAAACCAATCGAAAAGTCTATTTATTGGCAAGGAAAAATAAATATACGGTGATTTTTTTATCGAAAATACGCCTAGTAAATAAAAATAAAGAGATCATTGGAAAATATACAAAATAATCGAAATTCAACATTTTTTAAAAAAATACAGAGGTCATAAATTTCCAAAAACAACGCGGTGATTCTCGAATGTGTTTTTATTCATTTTTTAATACACAAAAAGAAATAAACGATAATGACTTGCTTGAGATGCATGAAATCATCTCAATGATAGTAAGACAAAAATGTATATATTTTCTAAATCGCTAAATGCGAAGATATTCTTCAAATTTATTGGCCAGTAAAATTTTGATCAAAGAAAGATTATTTTCAAGGTCTTGGTGGTAGCACTTGGTATTAAGAAAAAGTCGTTCCAGGCTATTCACAGATATAAAAAAATGGGATATCACATAATATATATAAAGTAACATCGGAGAACATTATAGGTTATTTATGTTACTGCGCCTTCCCATTATTTATTTCATATAGTAATAAAGACACGTTTTAAAGGTTAAATAAATATTTTGGACTGTTCGCGCCCCCCAGGTTGGAAATTGCTCGTATAGGGTGTGTAATAATATACGAACATCTTAAAACCTTATGTGAAAAGGATAATTTGGCTTGTTTGGCCTTTTTGATCTTCTTAGTAAAGAATTACAATCAATTTTTTTTTTAAACCATGTCCGCTCCCAATGTGGAGCATATGGAAGTGTTTTTACGAGAACTGCTTGTTACTCAGTTGCTCAACCTCCCTTTTTCTAAAGAGAGTAGGGAAAGCTTAAATACACTCTAAGTAATAATATACCTTCATAATGAAATGAAACGAATTAGAATACTAATAAGGAATGTTGTGTTTTTATAAATATAATGTCTTTCCGTCAAGTATTGACAGTGAACACCCTAAAAGTGGTGCAGAATACAATGTATATGGTAAGATAAATGTACCAGTAGTTGACCTCTTATGAAAAATATTCAACAAAAATAATAATTGACGTCTAGCATTGGGCCGAATGATGGTAAAGCAATTGAACTCACAATTGTGAGGCTATAATTCAAAACGTACTATTTCCAAAATGAGCGATATTGAGTTAGGTATGCAGATAGGTAAATTCAAGCCTAATGAATCGATTGGTATTATTAGTTTTACGACAAATTTTTTAGAACACCGTCGTTTTTCAACTTGAAAATCGTATTATTCTGCAAAACGTACTACCTATTTCCAACGAGAAATCATCTACCTTTTCTTGCAAAACGCACTATTTCCATGTTACTACAAAGCGCACTATGTCCAATAGAAATTTGAGCGAAGCAACATTTTTTTTTTGCAAAATGCACTACATTTCAATGAAACATGATGTTTACCCAATTATAAGTCACGCAGCTAGAGCTGAGTCGAAATAAATACTTACACAGACGCATTGGTAGCAAATCGTCTCTTTGCTTAGGATAAAATAATATTATTTTTCTTATTTTGATGAAAAATTATTTCTTCTGTATTTTTTTCCATTTTTTACTAACTTATTTCCCTAAATATATTGTTTGAAAAAAAAAGAAAATAAGTTTCGTTTCTGTACACATAGTACACATAGTTCCAGGAAATAATGCGTTTTGAAAAAAAATACTTTTTACCATATGCCAAGTTTATGAAGTAGGCCAATGATTTCAAAATAATTTATTGCATGATTTTTAATTGATTCAATCATAATATTATGCTTGTGTTGTTCGCTATAGTTTTTTGCCTCTACTGCAGCGATTTCCAAACTGGGAGGCGCGCCTCCCTGGGGAGGCTTGAGCTATTGCAAAGGGAGGCGCGAAAAGTCCAAAATATTTATTTCCCCTTTAAAACGTGTCTTTATTACTATATGAAATATAGGATGGGGAGGCGCGATAATCTTTTTTTCTTCAAAGGGAGGCGCAGTAACATATAGGTTGGAAGCCACTGCTCTACTGAAAAGTTTGATTTTTGGAAATAGTACGTTTTGCATTATAACCCGACAATTAATAATCAATAGGCTGTCAATATATGCCGCGGGGTCTTCTTTTTCTTCTCCGAAATATATTTGTTGGCATACTCAAACATTTGAATTATTCTAAAAATGATAAAATATAAATACTCCAGGGCTGTCGATATTGGATATAGCAGCTAAGCAGCAGTTTTCCTTCTAAGCTATGCACGTGTGCGCGCGCACACAATTCGCCGAGCGCGCGCACATGCATTAGAACAGAGCACACAAAAGTTACACCAGCTATACCACCACCAAAATAAATTAATTGTCATTATATAGTACTGTTAATTATTGTCATTATATTTTTGATCCATTTCGTTAAATATGTCTAAACACCGTTATGTGGCGCACAATTTTTAAATGTCCTTTCAAAGTTGCACAGACAATTTATTTTGCGCACATAACCTTCGGAAAATTAGAGGGAACATTGCTCAGCAGGGCAGCTCAATTATGATTTTTATGCATATATTTTATTGCATCCGCTATTTGCATATTTTGTTTTGCAGTCCCGGTGTATTTTAGTTCTTTAAGAGAATTGGGTGTATTTTTAAAAAAAGTCCATTTAGAGAATCAATTACGTTTAGATTTTCTGGCTTATTCAATAGATAGGTTTGTAATTTATTTTTCACGCCAGTAAATTTTCTGACTAATTAAAAATGCAACAAAAATCCCCCCCGTTGAAGTCAACGGGCTTACAGCTATTTAGTTATTAATTTCGAATGGCCACCATGACGTATATGTTGATATGTTAGTTTCCAAATTTGACCACAGATGACTTGACATGTCTGAATATTACAATTTAGAGCAGTAATCGCCAAACGGTCGCTCGCGAGCTACCGGTAGCTCGCCGAAGCTTTTTCGGTAGCTCGCGTAGGATATTTTATCATATTAATAAATTTGCATATAAACAAATATTATTGAACTCGGAAAAAAAAATTAGCTAAATTTCAACGAAATGCTTAAAAGGTTGCCTTTGTAATATTATTTTTTCAGCTGTATCGTCGAAAATTTTCAGGAAGATAGCCCTTCATCAGAAATGGAATTGATAAAATTTCAATGTGATTTGTTGCTTAATAGTGTTGCCTCAACTATAGAATCTGTATGGTCTTTCGTCCCAAAAGTATCCAATTTTAGTTCAAATTGCGCTCAAACTTAAAGCATTGTTTTGCTCTACCTACTTACGTGATACACAGATGTACATCTTGATGCATTCGGATGGGAGTGACAATGTACTCACCGAGAATTGAAAAATTGTGCCGATTTTTTTTCGACATCAATTTGGGGTGTAAAATATTTTCTCCAAGGACAGAAATATTTTTTGAGAACCGATTTTTTTTGTGACATCAATTTGGGATGCGATAAATTTTCTTCGATAGCCGAATTTTTTTTTGAGTGACAAAATATATTTTTTGCCAAAACAAATTTGGGGTACGATAAATTTTTTCCTAGGACAAATATTTTTTGAGAACCGATTTCTTTTATTTTGGTGAATTTTTAATGCTCACAGAAGTCGATGGTCCGCAAACACTGTATACAAATTAGAAGGACGCTATTGTTCACTTTAAATCAATTTAATCAGCAAGTATTTTCTGAAAAAACACAGCAAGTATTTTAACAAAAGTCGTCGTATCTCGGCCATTTGAGAAGATAAAATTCGCCATCGCCACCGTAGCCTTGGAATTTTGTTAAGCTCGCGATGAATTTAAAAATAGATTAGGACAAAAAATATTTAACAAAAATAATTTTGAAATAAATGTGGTGTACATATATTAGGTAGATAAATAGACAGGAGATTGTAAAAATGATTATATATATAAATTATGACCTTAAATTCAAATGTTAAGTGTTTAAATATATTGTTTTTTCTTTACCATCAAAAATATATATTTTAAAATTCTTAATTTCATTTGCTATATTTAAGTTATATTTGTGATGTATACATACATACCTAAATGTACAGTCATCTTTCGTTGCCAAGAGAAATGAAAATTAGGTAAGGTGTTGTGGTTCAGAGAAATGCAAATGATTGGTTCAAATAGAGTAAAGTACAGCGCAATCGTATAAGAATATTATACAATTTTCATAAAATTCATTGCTTACTAGATTGTACAAATAATTTCTTCTTTGCTTCTAGTAGAGGTCTGCTAGGGTCCGAGCCGGGTTCAGGCGGGAAAGGGCAATTGAGATTCGGGCTCGGGCCAGGCCCGGGTAAGGAATTTATTTTTCAGAAAAATATTTCAGGCTATGTTCGTGTCGTATGTGAGCCATGATGATTTTAATTATAACCAACTCTATAGAGAATCGTAAATTGTTGTAAATTTGTAAAAAACTGTTTTTGTTGAGTATAATTCCGGGTTTCGGGTCGGTTTCGGGTAACAATTGTGATATCAGACTCGGGCCCGGGTCGGGTCGGACCTGAGTCTTTCGGGTTCAGACCGGATCATTTTGTAAAATTTCGGCGCCCGTGCAGACCTCTAGCTTCTAGATATGTATTTGTGAGAACCTACCTACATACTTGCGAACATTTTTTATTTTGCTGATTTTTTACTGCCCACAGAAGTAGATGGACGTCAAACACTACATAAAAAATAAAAGAACGCTGCAAAGTGAACAATAATGTTAACTTTGAATTTATTTAATCGGCAAGTATTTTCTTAAGACAAACAGCAAGTATTTTTAAAAAAGTCGTCCTATCTCAGCCGTTTGAGATAAAAAAAAATCGCCATCGCCACCGTAGCCTTGTAATTTTGTGGCGCTTGCTATGAATTGAAAAATGGACCAGTACAAAAAAATACTTACCAAAAATTATTTTGAAATACTTACCGAATAAATGCGATCTTAACCTAACATATAACAACTAACCTAACCTGACCCAACTAACCTAACCCAACTAAACTTAATTTAACCTGACCTAACTAACTAAACTTTCTATAACCTAACCTAAATTTACATAACCTAACCTAACCTAACCTAACATATAACAACAAACATAACTTACTCTAACCTGACCCAACTAACCTTCTTTTCTATAACCTAACATATAATTATTAACCTAATCTAACCTAACCCAACCAAACAAATAATTATTAACCTAATCTAATCTAACTTTCTCTTACCTGACCCAACTAACCTAACTTTCTATAACCTAACTAACTCTAACCTGATCCAACTAACCTAACTTTCTATAACCTAACATATAATTATTAATCTAATCTAACCTAATCTAACAAATAATTATAAACCTAACCTAACCTAACTTATTCTAACCTGACCCAACTAAACTAACTTTCTATAACCTAAGATATAATTATAAACCTAACCTAACCTAACCTAACCTAACCAAAATAACTCTAGTCTGATCCAACTAACCTAGCCTAACTTTACATAACCTTTTTTTATATAACCTAACCTTATTTTATATAAACTAACCGCACCTTACTTTGTATAATCACTTTACATAACCTTACGTCACTAAATATAACCTAAGCTAACTAAACACTTTATATAACTAACCTAACTTTACCCAACTCAACCGAACCTTTCTTGTAATAACCTAATTTAAAAAAACGTATTATAACCTGTAAACCTAACCCAAGCTTTCTTATTATAACCTAGATAACCTTAACCTTCCTAATTATAGCCTAACCTAATATAGCCTCATAACTATAACTATCCTAATCTAACCTTATTTCAAATAACATAACCTTACTTTGTATAACCTAGCCCAATTTTATATAACCTAACGTCACTTAACATAATCTTACCTAACCTAACTTGATTTAACTTAACCCAACCTAACATATCTAACCTAACTTTACTTATTATAACCTAATCTTACCTAACCTTACTTAAACTAATCAAATACGTGGCTTTATGCATATAAATATATTTTTATATAAAATAATATCAAGTAACAAAGCAATAGATGAATATCAATCAATCAAATAAGAATCTTTTTATCCTCATTTCGAAATGTGTTTGAATATGTAATTATGTTGCAATTTCAAAGTGTCATTTGACAACCGCATTCGTACAAAACACTCGTTTTATCCCTATGTCAAGTCGTTTTTTTATTAAAGACACCATATTTATAACAAATAATGTCCGCCTATATAAAAACCAATGTCCTAATTGACAATATAAGATTTCATAACACTCAGAAGACATTCCCCCTTAACGATTGTGCCGGTTGACAAAAACTATTATTGTTTACTTTCATAGCGAATTCAACGAAAATCCATAAGTTTATCTCAGATAAAATAAATTATATATTGTAAGTATCGCATCGATCTGCGATTTACTCTAAAAAGCGAATTGCGGCACGCCAACAGTGTAATCGGCACAGAACAAAAGATGTCTCTAATATCGCACCACCGCTTTGTGAACAAAAGTAGACTTAACATCACGACGTAAACTCTTGTAATGGTTTAGGCCGAAAACGACAGATGTCTCTCTCAAATCTAATAATGTTTCTATTTCATGTATAATTAAATAGAAAACATAATATTCTTCACATTAATTAATAGCCAATAAAATAATCACTTACTTTTTACAAATATGTACATCGTGATGTTTTCATCGTTAATTTTGAACAGCACATTTTTCGACCAATGCTTACGGCTTATTTTGAATGGCATATTTTTGAATTTGTCGTTCGTCCAATTGGAATGGACGTCTTTTTAAATTAAAAATTCAAATTTCCTGGCTTAGAACTGAAACATCGTAATAATATTGAGAGAACTTTATTTGAAAGTTTGCATCGCTACGAAGTTTTTTATATAATCAAATATACTGATTCGATTTTTTGAAGCTATAATTATAGGGCTGAGCGAAGATTTTTCGGAGCTGATTTGACAAATTTTGATCAGTGTCATTGATTCGATTATTGGAAGGTATGGTTATATTTTGCATCCGGCCTTGAAAATCTTTTTAATTTCTTACATGCTAATATTCTAATTACGGTATGGATATTTTATAGAACTACTAGCTGACCCGGCATGCGCTGCAATGCCACTCAAAGAAAGAAAGTGTTTGTGTTTTAATTATGTTTATTGAAGTGCTTTTGGATATATTTTGTTTTTTGTCTGGTGCGTATATGAATAGATCTTAAGGTTTTTCAACGTGTGAGCAGGCCAGATACAGCTGTCCATGTGTGAAGCATGGATTTTTAAAATTTAGTCCACACACAGCGATTGTCCAAATGCGAGTCGCACCGGAAACTGCAAACATTTTAATTCTAATGGCCTATCTGTCGGAATTATTGGAATGCTTGGCAACAGTACACCGTTTCCTTTAAATTTTCCATTTAAAATTGAAGCTTAGATGATACTGTTTATTAATTTTTCACTGAAAGCCTGGTACCGTTGCAAAGTTGTGGTGGATTTATATTTCGGAGAAGAATAATAGGTACGCCAATTTTCAGTGTTAAAACGTGCGGTAGCATGAGTGGCAAATCAAGTGAGTTTAAGAATTCAGTTGGATAATTGACAACTTCGTCTTGATCAATTTATAGTATCGATGGACTTATACGTTGTTTCTTTGCCTGGTATTTCGTTTGGAATCCTGAAGTTGATGGCATTACCATCGTTGTTTTTGACTGCTAATATAACACATTCACTAAGCCACTGATGATTTTTGTAATTCTGTGCGACATTTGGGAAATCTTTGTGCATCAATTCGCTAACGGTTCCTGTAATTTTACAGAAGCTTGGTGGTAAAGTGTGGATTCATCGATTTCTATTTTTCATTACCAATATCTAACAATTGTTTTTTGAAACGTTCAGCGGATGCATCATATTGTAATTCTACACGCATATACCTAGTAATTTACTTTAGTTTTGGAATAATGTTTTAGTTTGCTAACAATCATTTTTCGTAGTAGCAGAAATAAACCACGTAAATTATTTAATTTTTGGAATGATGTTTAAGTTTGCTAACAACCATTTTTCGTAGTAGCGGAAATTTCGTAAATTATTAAATCTTTGGAATAATGTTCAAGTTTGCTAAGAATCATTTTTCATAGTAGCATAAATCGACCTCGGCGCATATATCGACAGCCCTGCAGTTTTTAAATTGTAAATTATTGAATTTTTGGAATAATGTTTAAGTTTGCTAACAACCATTTTTCATAGTAGCAGAAATTTCGTAAATTATTGAATTTTTGGAATAATGTTTAAGTTTGCTAACAATTATTCTTCGTAGTAGAAGATTTTAAAATAAAAGTCTAAATATAGTTCTATAAAATATCCATACCGCCATTAGAATATTCCTAATGCATGTACGAAATTAAAAAGATTTTCAACGCCGGATGCAAAATAAACCCATACCTTCCAATAATCGAATCAATGACACTGATCAAAATCTGTCAAATCAGCTCCAAAAAATCTTTGCCCAGCCCTATAATTATAGCTTCGAAAAATCTAGAAACCTAAAAAATATTTAATTTTTGGAATAATGTTTAGGTTTGCTAACAATCATTTTTCGTAGTAGCAGAAATAGACCTCGTGGCATATATCGACAGCCCTGCAGTATTTAAATTGTAAATTATTTAATTTTTGGAATAATATTTAAGTTTGCTAACAACCATTTTTCGTAGTAGCAGAAATTTCGTAAATTATTGAATTTTCGGAATAATGTTTAAGTTTGCTAACAACTATTTTTCGTAGTGGCAGAAATAGACCTAGTAATTTACTTTAGTTTTGGAATAATGTTTTAGTTTGCTAACAACCAGTTTTCATAGTAGCAGAAATTTCGTAAATTATTGAATTTTTGGAATAATGTTTAAGTTTGCTAACAACCATTTTTCATAGTAGCAGAAATTTCGTAAATTATTGAATTTTTGGAATAATGTTTAAGATTGCTAACAATCATTTTTCCTAGTAGAAGATTTTAAAATAAAAGTCGAAATACAGTTCTATAAAATATCCATACTGTCATCAGAATATTCCTAATGCAAGTAAGAAATTAAAAATATTTTCAAGGCCAGATGCAAAATATAACCATACCTCCAATAATCGACTCAATGACGTCACTGATCAAAATCTGTCGTCCATTTCAATTGTTTGAAATTGGAACGACGAATTGTCAGGAATATTGAAAAAAAATTCTAGATCGGGACACCTTTCACCTAGCGGGATGAAATATAGTTTACATTTGATTCTAATATCTAGCAAATGTACATAAAAAAAATCATAAAAATCGGTCAAGCCGTTTCGCAGGAGTTTGGAGACAAACACCGTGACACGAGATTTTTATATATATAGATATTTCGACTTTTATTTTAAAATCTTCTACTACGAAAAATAATTGTTAGCAAACTTAAACATTATTCCAAAAATTAAATAATTTACAATTTAAATACTGCAAGGCTCTCGATATATGCCCCGACGTCTATTTCTGCTACTACGAAAAATGATTGTTAGCAAACTTAAACATTATTCCAAAAATTAAATAATTTACAATTTAAATACTGCAGGGCTGACGGTATATGCCCCGAAGTCTATTTCTTCTTATGCGGAATATATTTTTTAGCATACTAAACCATTTGAATTATTCTAAAAATGATAAAATATGAATACTGCAGGGCTGTCGATATTGGATATAGCAGCTCAGAAGGGCAGCTCAATTATGATTTTGATGAATATATTTTATTATATCCGCTATTTGCATATTTTGTTTTGTCCCGGTGTATTTTAGTTCTTTAAGAGAATGAGGTGTATTCCTAAAAAAATCCACTTAGAGAATTAATTACGTTTAGATTTTCTGGCTTTTTCAAAACATAAGTTTGTAATTTATTTTTCGCGCCAGTAAATTTTCTGACTACTTATAAATGCAACGAAAATCCCCCCGTCGAGGTAATTGGGCTAACAGCCAGTCTTCATATTAATAGCCGATAAATTAATCACAAATAATCACGAATTCGTACGTTTTCATAATGTCCTACCAATGATAACGACTTATTTTGAACCGCTCATTTTTGATCCGTCCAATAGGAAATTATCTTCAATATTCTAAATTCAAACATCCTGCCTGAGAACTGAAACATTGTAATAATATTGAGAGAACTTTATTTGAAAGATTGCATAGCTTACGAAGTTTTTTAAATAATCAAAGATACTGATTAAATTTTTTGAAGCTATAATTATAGGGATACGTAGCCTTGTAATTTTGTGGCGCTTGCTATGAATTGAAAAATGGACCAGTACAAAAAAATACTTACCAAAAATTATTTTGAAATACTTACCGAATAAATGCGATCTTAACCTAACATATAACAACTAACCTAACCTGACCCAACTAACCTAACCCAACTAAACTTAATTTAACCTGACCTAACTAACTAAACTTTCTATAACCTAACCTAAATTTACATAACCTAACCTAACCTAACCTAACATATAACAACAAACATAACTTACTCTAACCTGACCCAACTAACCTTCTTTTCTATAACCTAACATATAATTATTAACCTAATCTAACCTAACCCAACCAAACAAATAATTATTAACCTAATCTAATCTAACTTTCTCTTACCTGACCCAACTAACCTAACTTTCTATAACCTAACTAACTCTAACCTGATCCAACTAACCTAACTTTCTATAACCTAACATATAATTATTAATCTAATCTAACCTAATCTAACAAATAATTATAAACCTAACCTAACCTAACTTATTCTAACCTGACCCAACTAAACTAACTTTCTATAACCTAAGATATAATTATAAACCTAACCTAACCTAACCTAACCTAACCAAAATAACTCTAGTCTGATCCAACTAACCTAGCCTAACTTTACATAACCTTTTTTTATATAACCTAACCTTATTTTATATAAACTAACCGCACCTTACTTTGTATAATCACTTTACATAACCTTACGTCACTAAATATAACCTAAGCTAACTAAACACTTTATATAACTAACCTAACTTTACCCAACTCAACCGAACCTTTCTTGTAATAACCTAATTTAAAAAAACGTATTATAACCTGTAAACCTAACCCAAGCTTTCTTATTATAACCTAGATAACCTTAACCTTCCTAATTATAGCCTAACCTAATATAGCCTCATAACTATAACTATCCTAATCTAACCTTATTTCAAATAACATAACCTTACTTTGTATAACCTAGCCCAATTTTATATAACCTAACGTCACTTAACATAATCTTACCTAACCTAACTTGATTTAACTTAACCCAACCTAACATATCTAACCTAACTTTACTTATTATAACCTAATCTTACCTAACCTTACTTAAACTAATCAAATACGTGGCTTTATGCATATAAATATATTTTTATATAAAATAATATCAAGTAACAAAGCAATAGATGAATATCAATCAATCAAATAAGAATCTTTTTATCCTCATTTCGAAATGTGTTTGAATATGTAATTATGTTGCAATTTCAAAGTGTCATTTGACAACCGCATTCGTACAAAACACTCGTTTTATCCCTATGTCAAGTCGTTTTTTTATTAAAGACACCATATTTATAACAAATAATGTCCGCCTATATAAAAACCAATGTCCTAATTGACAATATAAGATTTCATAACACTCAGAAGACATTCCCCCTTAACGATTGTGCCGGTTGACAAAAACTATTATTGTTTACTTTCATAGCGAATTCAACGAAAATCCATAAGTTTATCTCAGATAAAATAAATTATATATTGTAAGTATCGCATCGATCTGCGATTTACTCTAAAAAGCGAATTGCGGCACGCCAACAGTGTAATCGGCACAGAACAAAAGATGTCTCTAATATCGCACCACCGCTTTGTGAACAAAAGTAGACTTAACATCACGACGTAAACTCTTGTAATGGTTTAGGCCGAAAACGACAGATGTCTCTCTCAAATCTAATAATGTTTCTATTTCATGTATAATTAAATAGAAAACATAATATTCTTCACATTAATTAATAGCCGATAAAATAATCACTTACTTTTTACAAATATGTACATCGTGATGTTTTCATCGTTAATTTTGAACAGCACATTTTTCGACCAATGCTTACGGCTTATTTTGAATGGCATATTTTTGAATTTGTCGTTCGTCCAATTGGAATGGACGTCTTTTTAAATTAAAAATTCAAATTTCCTGGCTTAGAACTGAAACATCGTAATAATATTGAGAGAACTTTATTTGAAAGTTTGCATCGCTACGAAGTTTTTTATATAATCAAATATACTGATTCGATTTTTTGAAGCTATAATTATAGGGCTGAGCGAAGATTTTTCGGAGCTGATTTGACAAATTTTGATCAGTGTCATTGATTCGATTATTGGAAGGTATGGTTATATTTTGCATCCGGCCTTGAAAATCTTTTTAATTTCTTACATGCTAATATTCTAATTACGGTATGGATATTTTATAGAACTACTAGCTGACCCGGCATGCGCTGCAATGCCACTCAAAGAAAGAAAGTGTTTGTGTTTTAATTATGTTTATTGAAGTGCTTTTGGATATATTTTGTTTTTTTGTCTGGTGCGTATATGAATAGATCTTAAGGTTTTTCAACGTGTGAGCAGGCCAGATACAGCTGTCCATGTGTGAAGCATGGATTTTTAAAATTTAGTCCACACACAGCGATTGTCCAAATGCGAGTCGCACCGGAAACTGCAAACATTTTAATTCTAATGGCCTATCTGTCGGAATTATTGGAATGCTTGGCAACAGTACACCGTTTCCTTTAAATTTTCCATTTAAAATTGAAGCTTAGATGATACTGTTTATTAATTTTTCACTGAAAGCCTGGTACCGTTGCAAAGTTGTGGTGGATTTATATTTCGGAGAAGAATAATAGGTACGCCAATTTTCAGTGTTAAAACGTGCGGTAGCATGAGTGGCAAATCAAGTGAGTTTAAGAATTCAGTTGGATAATTGACAACTTCGTCTTGATCAATTTATAGTATCGATGGACTTATACGTTGTTTCTTTGCCTGGTATTTCGTTTGGAATCCTGAAGTTGATGGCATTACCATCGTTGTTTTTGACTGCTAATATAACACATTCACTAAGCCACTGATGATTTTTGTAATTCTGTGCGACATTTGGGAAATCTTTGTGCATCAATTCGCTAACGGTTCCTGTAATTTTACAGAAGCTTGGTGGTAAAGTGTGGATTCATCGATTTCTATTTTTCATTACCAATATCTAACAATTGTTTTTTGAAACGTTCAGCGGATGCATCATATTGTAATTCTACACGCATATACCTAGTAATTTACTTTAGTTTTGGAATAATGTTTTAGTTTGCTAACAATCATTTTTCGTAGTAGCAGAAATAAACCACGTAAATTATTTAATTTTTGGAATGATGTTTAAGTTTGCTAACAACCATTTTTCGTAGTAGCGGAAATTTCGTAAATTATTAAATCTTTGGAATAATGTTCAAGTTTGCTAAGAATCATTTTTCATAGTAGCATAAATCGACCTCGGCGCATATATCGACAGCCCTGCAGTTTTTAAATTGTAAATTATTGAATTTTTGGAATAATGTTTAAGTTTGCTAACAACCATTTTTCATAGTAGCAGAAATTTCGTAAATTATTGAATTTTTGGAATAATGTTTAAGTTTGCTAACAATTATTCTTCGTAGTAGAAGATTTTAAAATAAAAGTCTAAATATAGTTCTATAAAATATCCATACCGCCATTAGAATATTCCTAATGCATGTACGAAATTAAAAAGATTTTCAACGCCGGATGCAAAATAAACCCATACCTTCCAATAATCGAATCAATGACACTGATCAAAATCTGTCAAATCAGCTCCAAAAAATCTTTGCCCAGCCCTATAATTATAGCTTCGAAAAATCTAGAAACCTAAAAAATATTTAATTTTTGGAATAATGTTTAGGTTTGCTAACAATCATTTTTCGTAGTAGCAGAAATAGACCTCGTGGCATATATCGACAGCCCTGCAGTATTTAAATTGTAAATTATTTAATTTTTGGAATAATATTTAAGTTTGCTAACAACCATTTTTCGTAGTAGCAGAAATTTCGTAAATTATTGAATTTTCGGAATAATGTTTAAGTTTGCTAACAACTATTTTTCGTAGTGGCAGAAATAGACCTAGTAATTTACTTTAGTTTTGGAATAATGTTTTAGTTTGCTAACAACCAGTTTTCATAGTAGCAGAAATTTCGTAAATTATTGAATTTTTGGAATAATGTTTAAGTTTGCTAACAACCATTTTTCATAGTAGCAGAAATTTCGTAAATTATTGAATTTTTGGAATAATGTTTAAGATTGCTAACAATCATTTTTCCTAGTAGAAGATTTTAAAATAAAAGTCGAAATACAGTTCTATAAAATATCCATACTGTCATCAGAATATTCCTAATGCAAGTAAGAAATTAAAAATATTTTCAAGGCCAGATGCAAAATATAACCATACCTCCAATAATCGACTCAATGACGTCACTGATCAAAATCTGTCGTCCATTTCAATTGTTTGAAATTGGAACGACGAATTGTCAGGAATATTGAAAAAAAATTCTAGATCGGGACACCTTTCACCTAGCGGGATGAAATATAGTTTACATTTGATTCTAATATCTAGCAAATGTACATAAAAAAAATCATAAAAATCGGTCAAGCCGTTTCGCAGGAGTTTGGAGACAAACACCGTGACACGAGATTTTTATATATATAGATATTTCGACTTTTATTTTAAAATCTTCTACTACGAAAAATAATTGTTAGCAAACTTAAACATTATTCCAAAAATTAAATAATTTACAATTTAAATACTGCAAGGCTCTCGATATATGCCCCGACGTCTATTTCTGCTACTACGAAAAATGATTGTTAGCAAACTTAAACATTATTCCAAAAATTAAATAATTTACAATTTAAATACTGCAGGGCTGACGGTATATGCCCCGAAGTCTATTTCTTCTTATGCGGAATATATTTTTTAGCATACTAAACCATTTGAATTATTCTAAAAATGATAAAATATGAATACTGCAGGGCTGTCGATATTGGATATAGCAGCTCAGAAGGGCAGCTCAATTATGATTTTGATGAATATATTTTATTATATCCGCTATTTGCATATTTTGTTTTGTCCCGGTGTATTTTAGTTCTTTAAGAGAATGAGGTGTATTCCTAAAAAAATCCACTTAGAGAATTAATTACGTTTAGATTTTCTGGCTTTTTCAAAACATAAGTTTGTAATTTATTTTTCGCGCCAGTAAATTTTCTGACTACTTATAAATGCAACGAAAATCCCCCCGTCGAGGTAATTGGGCTAACAGCCAGTCTTCATATTAATAGCCGATAAATTAATCACAAATAATCACGAATTCGTACGTTTTCATAATGTCCTACCAATGATAACGACTTATTTTGAACCGCTCATTTTTGATCCGTCCAATAGGAAATTATCTTCAATATTCTAAATTCAAACATCCTGCCTGAGAACTGAAACATTGTAATAATATTGAGAGAACTTTATTTGAAAGATTGCATAGCTTACGAAGTTTTTTAAATAATCAAAGATACTGATTAAATTTTTTGAAGCTATAATTATAGGGATACGTAGCCTTGTAATTTTGTGGCGCTTGCTATGAATTGAAAAATGGACCAGTACAAAAAAATACTTACCAAAAATTATTTTGAAATACTTACCGAATAAATGCGATCTTAACCTAACATATAACAACTAACCTAACCTGACCCAACTAACCTAACCCAACTAAACTTAATTTAACCTGACCTAACTAACTAAACTTTCTATAACCTAACCTAAATTTACATAACCTAACCTAACCTAACCTAACATATAACAACAAACATAACTTACTCTAACCTGACCCAACTAACCTTCTTTTCTATAACCTAACATATAATTATTAACCTAATCTAACCTAACCCAACCAAACAAATAATTATTAACCTAATCTAATCTAACTTTCTCTTACCTGACCCAACTAACCTAACTTTCTATAACCTAACTAACTCTAACCTGATCCAACTAACCTAACTTTCTATAACCTAACATATAATTATTAATCTAATCTAACCTAATCTAACAAATAATTATAAACCTAACCTAACCTAACTTATTCTAACCTGACCCAACTAAACTAACTTTCTATAACCTAAGATATAATTATAAACCTAACCTAACCTAACCTAACCTAACCAAAATAACTCTAGTCTGATCCAACTAACCTAGCCTAACTTTACATAACCTTTTTTTATATAACCTAACCTTATTTTATATAAACTAACCGCACCTTACTTTGTATAATCACTTTACATAACCTTACGTCACTAAATATAACCTAAGCTAACTAAACACTTTATATAACTAACCTAACTTTACCCAACTCAACCGAACCTTTCTTGTAATAACCTAATTAAAAAAAACGTATTATAACCTGTAAACCTAACCCAAGCTTTCTTATTATAACCTAGATAACCTTAACCTTCCTAATTATAGCCTAACCTAATATAGCCTCATAACTATAACTATCCTAACCTAACCTTATTTCAAATAACATAACCTTACTTTGTAAAACCTAGCCCAATTTTATATAACCTAACGTCACTTAACATAATCTTACCTAACCTAACTTGATTTAACTTAACCCAACCTAACATATCTAACCTAACTTTACTTATTATAACCTAATCTTACCTAACCTTACTTAAACTAATCAAATACGTGGCTTTATGCATATAAATATATTTTTATATAAAATAATATCAAGTAACAAAGCAATAGATGAATATCAATCAATCAAATAAGAATCTTTTTATCCTCATTTCGAAATGTGTTTGAATATGTAATTATGTTGCAATTTCAAAGTGTCATTTGACAACCGCATTCGTACAAAACACTCGTTTTATCCCTATGTCAAGTCGTTTTTTTATTAAAGACACCATATTTATAACAAATAATGTCCGCCTATATAAAAACCAATGTCCTAATTGACAATATAAGATTTCATAACACTCAGAAGACATTCCCCCTTAACGATTGTGCCGGTTGACAAAAACTATTATTGTTTACTTTCATAGCGAATTCAACGAAAATCCATAAGTTTATCTCAGATAAAATAAATTATATATTGTAAGTATCGCATCGATCTGCGATTTACTCTAAAAAGCGAATTGCGGCACGCCAACAGTGTAATCGGCACAGAACAAAAGATGTCTCTAATATCGCACCACCGCTTTGTGAACAAAAGTAGACTTAACATCACGACGTAAACTCTTGTAATGGTTTAGGCCGAAAACGACAGATGTCTCTCTCAAATCTAATAATGTTTCTATTTCATGTATAATTAAATAGAAAACATAATATTCTTCACATTAATTAATAGCCGATAAAATAATCACTTACTTTTTACAAATATGTACATCGTGATGTTTTCATCGTTAATTTTGAACAGCACATTTTTCGACCAATGCTTACGGCTTATTTTGAATGGCATATTTTTGAATTTGTCGTTCGTCCAATTGGAATGGACGTCTTTTTAAATTAAAAATTCAAATTTCCTGGCTTAGAACTGAAACATCGTAATAATATTGAGAGAACTTTATTTGAAAGTTTGCATCGCTACGAAGTTTTTTATATAATCAAATATACTGATTCGATTTTTTGAAGCTATAATTATAGGGCTGAGCGAAGATTTTTCGGAGCTGATTTGACAAATTTTGATCAGTGTCATTGATTCGATTATTGGAAGGTATGGTTATATTTTGCATCCGGCCTTGAAAATCTTTTTAATTTCTTACATGCTAATATTCTAATTACGGTATGGATATTTTATAGAACTATATTTCGACTTTTATTTTAAAATCTTCTACTACGAAGAATAATTGTTAGCAAACTTAAACATTATTCCAAAAATTAAATAATTTACAATTTAAATACTGCAAGGCTCTCGATATATGCCCCGACGTCTATTTCTGCTACTACGAAAAATGATTGTTAGCAAACTTAAACATTATTCCAAAAATTAAATAATTTACAATTTAAATACTGCAGGGCTGACGATATATGCCCCGAAGTCTATTTCTTCTTATGCGGAATATATTTTTTAGCATACTAAACCATTTGAATTATTCTAAAAATGATAAAATATGAATACTGCAGGGCTGTCGATATTGGATATAGCAGCTCAGAAGGGCAGCTCAATTATGATTTTGATGAATATATTTTATTATATCCGCTATTTGCATATTTTGTTTTGTCCCGGTGTATTTTAGTTCTTTAAGAGAATGAGGTGTATTCCTAAAAAAATCCACTTAGAGAATTAATTACGTTTAGATTTTCTGGCTTTTTCAAAACATAAGTTTGTAATTTATTTTTCGCGCCAGTAAATTTTCTGACTACTTATAAATGCAACGAAAATCCCCCCGTCGAGGTAATTGGGCTAACAGCCAGTCTTCATATTAATAGCCGATAAATTAATCACAAATAATCACGAATTCGTACGTTTTCATAATGTCCTACCAATGATAACGACTTATTTTGAACCGCTCATTTTTGATCCGTCCAATAGGAAATTATCTTCAATATTCTAAATTCAAACATCCTGCCTGAGAACTGAAACATTGTAATAATATTGAGAGAACTTTATTTGAAAGATTGCATCGCTTACGAAGTTTTTTAAATAATCAAAGATACTGATTAAATTTTTTGAAGCTATAATTATAGGGTTGTCGAAATGAATCGTCGGACCTAGGGTATCCAATCCCGAAGCCTTTTTCCAATCCCGGGATTTCGGGATTGATTTATTTTGAATCCCGGGATCCCGGGATTGAGATTTTCTCACCGAGGAATTTGAAATCCTCAATTTGCTATACTTTTTCCCGGAATCTCACGGAAACTCGTTTTTTTTTTTTTAGCTCACCGAGGAAATTGAAATCCCCGATTTGGTATACTTTTTCCCAGAATCTCACAGAAACTCGATTTTTTTTTTAGCTCACCGAGGAATTTGAAATCCCCGATTTGGTATACTTTTTCCCAGAATCTCACAGAAACACGTTTTTTTTTTTTTTTAGCTCACCGAGGAATTTGAAATCTTCAATTTGCCAATTTCGTGTAAATTTCGAGAATTTGCTAAAAATTTCTTAATCCCGAAATCCCTGGATCGCGGCCATCTCAATCCCGGAATTTCGGGATCAGAAAATTGAACGGGATTGGATGCCCTAGTCGGACCGTGTGAGTCGATGGGAAACGAAGATTCTTTGGAACTGATTTGACAGATTTTGATCCGTGTCATTGATTCGATTATTGAAATGTATGGCTATATTTCGCGTCCGGCCTTGAAAATCTTTTTGTTTCTTACATGCATTAAGAATATTCTAATTACGGTATGGACATTTACATAACTATATTTCGACTTTTATTCCCAAAATTTTGATAAAATGTGCAATTAATTTCAATTATTTTGCATGTGAAAATAGCGTTTGGTTTCTGGATTTCTTCCAACCATAAAACTATATTTTGTGACATGTATTTTTGGACATTGTGAGTAAATTTTTCAATTTATATCAAACATGATTTTTATAATAAAACTATTAGGGACGAGCCCCCCCAACTGTCTTGATGATTTTTGTCATCCTATATGTCAAACGGTTTCTCAACATTTTAAGAGTTGACACCCCTATTGTCAATATGGTTTATGTTACACTCAAGACATGGTTTCCCAACATTTTGGGACACGACACGCCTGCTATTTCAAGAGTTTATTGTCATATATTTATTTTTTATTTTTACTAAAACTATAAATAAAATAATAACATTATTTTACCATGGATCGAGTTCTTTTTTAACCTTTTGAGCAGAAAGTTTTCTCTAATTAAATTTGGTTTGGATGTAAATTTTGATTATTTACAGTTCATCGAAATCCTGTTTTCACGTGCCCGGAGTTTTCCCGGTACATATTTTAGTTTTTTTAGAGAACTGGGTGTATTCTATCCATTTAAAGAATTAATTACGCTTAGATCTTCTGGTTTATTCAATAAAAAGGTTTGAAAGCTATTTTTCACCCCAGCAAATTTTCTTTTATATTTACTTATTATAAGCTATTAATCTGAGCCACCCTTTCTTATAATAGCCTAAATGACCTAACCCAACCTTACCTCACCTATTTTATAATATCCTAACCCAATCAAACTTTACTTTGTAAAGTGTCATACCTACAAGGTAGTTTTTTTTTCAGCGATATGCAATCTTGACGTAAGTCTTTCGATTTGAGAAGAATGATAGCCCTGAAAAGGGCCTTTGTGTGTGTTGATGATGAGACGGTATCATAATAATTATGGCGCGAGCTTGCCTCCTCCTTATCCCTGACGCGCTTCTTGGCTGCGGCTTTCTTGCCTGCTGGTTTTTTGAGGGCCGCAACGGCCTTCTTGAGCTTCGGCCTCTTGCTGGGCTGTTGGACGGCTTGGTGGACTTCCTCACCTTGGTCGGGGTCAAAATCGCTCTTTGCAAATGCGCAGAGTTGTTAATAATGATTGACATAATTAACTAAGACTGTAAGAGAATTATATTTATTAATTGATTTGGCATTTACTTGGTAGAACTCCATTTATAACAGATTAAAAATAACAAAGTATTTTAGTTCTACAGTTTTTAATAATTTTATTCGTTGATAGCTATTTCGGCTTGCGCCATCGTCAGAACTATAGTAGAAGTAGCAGAAGTATAGTAGTTCTGACGATGGCGCAAGCCGAAATAAAATTATTAAAAACTGTAGAACTAAAATACTTTGTTATTTTTAATCTGTTATAAAATTATATTTGATTTTTTAAAAATTTAAAACTGAAAAACTTTTCAAAGAGTAATAAAATAAAATTAAATTAAATTAAATAAAATAAAATAAAATAAAATTAAATTAAATTAAACTAAACTAAATTAAATTAAATTAAATAAAATTAAACACAATGCAACAAAAATCTCACGTTGCTGGGCAACGGGCTTACAGCTAGTCATAATTATTGTAACTGTTATAATCGTTATATTAATAAATAAATATATACTTTCGATGGTTTCGGCGGTAACTTACTTTGTGGAAGTTCATTTTAATAATGAAAAAAAAAAACTTTGATTATTCCACGTATTTTAGAACAATTTTTCTGAGTTTGCCAATCATTTAATAGAAAATGATCATAATTTTAATCAGATTAGTTAATTTAGAAATACTCCAACGATTAAATAAAAAGGGTTTAAAGATGAATAGCTTAGAATTCTTAGAAATTAATAAAACTCTCAATAAAAAAGAAATATTATTAAATAATATTCTTAATAGGAGAGTTTGTGCGCCATTACTTAAATTGTTTCCAATTAATAGAGTAATCACCAACCTATCTGATTGATTGCAGCTCATTAGTTTAATAGTTTATAATGTTTAACGTCATTAGTAGTATGATTATATTTGTTTGCTTTGTTTCGATTCTATAACTCCTTCCTTGCTTCCCTTAAAAGGAAAAAAAAAACCAAACTCCATTTTGTAATTTCATAATTTTAAAATGTTAGAATCAATCTTGCTTCATTACTTAAGCAATTTTTGCGATAGAAAGTCTGAAGCTGCCTCTGAAAGAGGCGGAACACGTGTCATAGTAAGTAACACAATACAGGGAATAATCAAAGTTAATTTAAATTTTCTATTAACACCTCCGTGCCCATGGTACAGGCTTAGCCGGTCGAGTCATTAAAACATTCAATATTTCTCTTAATATTGTCAATAATTCTTTATCATTTTAGGTATTCTTAGAAAAAATAGTTTCACATCCAAATATAAATAAATCAATTCAAAAATATTACGTCTTTTGCACAAAATCATTGAAATCGTATTGCTCTCAGCGATTTATCGATCTTTGAATGCTAAAATGCGATAGACAAAATGACGTGTCATGTCAATACATATACACACTTCATTTAATTTATAGTAACCTAATTACCAAACCTAAACTTTTTTACTAGAAACTAACCCTTACCTAATTTAAGCTTACTTATTATAAACTATTAACCTGAGTCACCCTTTCTTATTATAACCTACCTGATAATATCCTAACCCAAACTAACTAAGTCAAACCTGACCGAACTAACCTAACTTTTAAAATTAAACTAAACCGTTTAAATTGGTCGAAAAATTTACTGTTCAAAATAAACCGTTATCATTGGGCGAAAAAGACAATGTGACGGACATATTTGTGATTATTTGATCGGATATTAATGTGAAGATTAACATGAGCCACCCTTTCTTATTATAACCTAACTGACCTAACCCAACCTAATCTTACCTAACTTAAAATATCTTAACCCAATCTAACCTTACTTTGTAAAGTGTCGTAGCTACAAAGTAGATTTTTTTTCAGCGATATGCAATCTTGACGTTAGTCTTTCGATTTGAAAAGAATGATAGCCTTGAAAAGGGCTTTTGTGTGTGTGTTGATAATGCGAGCGTCTAGACATCGCAAAAGAGATGGTATCATAAGTATTATGACACGAGCTTAGCTCCTCCTTATCCGTGACGCGCTTCTTGGCTGCTGGCTTCTTGAGGACCGCGGCGGCCTTCTTGGGCTTCGGCCTCTTGCTGGGGTGCTGGGCGGCTTGGTGGACTTCGTCGACTTGTAAAAACTGTAAGAGAATCATATTTGATTTTTTTTATTATTTCATACTGAAAAACTTTTCAAAGAGTTATTATGTAACATTTCTAGCGATATAAGCGGGCCATGACAATACATAAACTCGTCACGACGAGTCACGATTTAAATATAAGTCGAAACATTGTGTCGATGTTACGTAAGTCTTTCGATTTGAACGAAGTGGCAGCCCTGAAAAGTGCTTTTGTTTGTGTGTTGTAAATGCGAGCGTCTCGAAATCCCAAAAGAGAAATGTTAATTATGTTATCATCATAATGGTTATTACTGTAATAATCGTAATGTTAATAAATAAATATATGTATTCGTAAATGTCATTGTTGAGATGCCCTATCTATATATTTAAAGCCGATAATGTCTGTTTGTTGTGTGAGTGGGTGAGTGTAAGGTGTCCCCGATTTCCCACCTTCCAATCTCCACTTTTTTATTCATACTAAATTTATATATTAATAGTCGATAAAATAATCACTCGCATTTCACTTTTCACAAATGTGTGCGTACTGATGTCCTCGAGACTTCTTCTTCTTCTACGAAATGTATTTTGTTTGCGTAAATTTTCAAATTAATAGTTAATGAAATGAAATAAAATAAAATAAAAAAAATTAAAATTAAATTAAATTAAATTAAACTAAATAAAATTAAACACAATGCAACAAAAATCTCACGTTGCTGGGCAACGGGCTTACAGCTAGTCTATATATTAATAGTCGATAATGTCTTAGTCTGGTGTCCCCGATTTCACACCTTCCAGTCTCCACTTTTTTATTCATACTAAATCTATATATTAATAGTCGATAAAATAATCACTCGCTTTTCACTTTTCTCAAATGTGTGCGTACATCAGTCCTCGAGTCTTTTTCTTCTTCTACGAAATGTATTTGTTAGCGTATATGAAAATTAGTTGAATAAAATATATATACTACAAAAAATGGTTGTTAGCAAACTTGAACATTATTCCAAAAATTCAATAATTTACGAAATTTCTGCTACTACGAAAAATGGTTGTTAGCAAACTTAAACATTATTCCAAACATAAAATAATTTACAAAGTTTCTGCTTCTAAATTAAATGAAAATAAATAAAATAAAATTTAATTTAATAAAACTTATATAAAAATTAAATTTAATAAAAAATTAATAAAAATTAAATAAAATTAAAGAAGGAACGAATGTCAGTTCGTTGACAGCTTTCGCTATTCGCGACTAACGATTGAAAAATGAACGCAAGTAAAAATTGTAGCTTACATTTTTTGTCAGCAGATGTCACTACACGCCAAAAGAAAGACAAATCAGCGGAAATGGTTATAAATGGTTTGTACGTACGACATACGCTCCAATCTTTAGCCCATCCGAGCATGGTCACACTCAGGTTAGGTTAGGTTAGGTTAGGTTAGGTTAGGTTAGGTTAGGTTAGGTTAGGTTAGGTTAGGTTAGGTTAGGTTAGGTTAGGTTAGGTTAGGTTAGGTTAGGTTAGGTTAGGTTAGGTTAGGTTAGGTTAGGTTAGGTTAGGTTAGGTTAGGTTAGGTTAGGTTAGGTTAGGTTAGGTTAGGTTAGGTTAGGTTAGGTTAGGTTAGGTTAGGTTAGGTTAGGTTAGGTTAGGTTAGGTTAGGTTAGGTTAGGTTAGGTTAGGTTAGGTTAGGTTAGGTTAGGTTAGGTTAGGTTAGGTTAGGTTAGGTTAGGTTAGGTTAGGTTAGGTTAGGTTAGGTTAGGTTAGGTTAGGTTAGGTTAGGTTAGGTTAGGTTAGGTTAGGTTAGGTTAGGTTAGGTTAGGTTAGGTTAGGTTAGGTTAGGTTAGGTTAGGTTAGGTTAGGTTAGGTTAGGTTAGGTTAGGTTAGGTTAGGTTAGGTTAGGTTAGGTTAGGTTAGGTTAGGTTAGGTTAGGTTAGGTTAGGTTAGGTTAGGTTAGGTTAGGTTAGGTTAGGTTAGGTTAGGTTAGGTTAGGTTAGGTTAGGTTAGGTTAGGTTAGGTTAGGTTAGGTTAGGTTAGGTTAGGTTAGGTTAGGTTAGGTTAGGTTAGGTTAGGTTAGGTTAGGTTAGGTTAGGTTAGGTTAGGTTAGGTTAGGTTAGGTTAGGTTAGGTTAGGTTAGGTTAGGTTAGGTTAGGTTAGGTTAGGTTAGGTTAGGTTAGGTTAGGTTAGGTTAGGTTAGGTTAGGTTAGGTTAGGTTAGGTTAGGTTAGGTTAGGTTAGGTTAGGTTAGGTTAGGTTAGGTTAGGTTAGGTTAGGTTAGGTTAGGTTAGGTTAGGTTAGGTTAGGTTAGGTTAGGTTAGGTTAGGTTAGGTTAGGTTAGGTTAGGTTAGGTTAGGTTAGGTTAGGTTAGGTTAGGTTAGGTTAGGTTAGGTTAGGTTAGGTTAGGTTAGGTTAGGTTAGGTTAGGTTAGGTTAGGTTAGGTTAGGTTAGGTTAGGTTAGGTTAGGTTAGGTTAGGTTAGGTTAGGTTAGGTTAGGTTAGGTTAGGTTAGGTTAGGTTAGGTTAGGTTAGGTTAGGTTAGGTTAGGTTAGGTTAGGTTAGGTTAGGTTAGGTTAGGTTAGGTTAGGTTAGGTTAGGTTAGGTTAGGTTAGGTTAGGTTAGGTTAGGTTAGGTTAGGTTAGGTTAGGTTAGGTTAGGTTAGGTTAGGTTAGGTTAGGTTAGGTTAGGTTAGGTTAGGTTAGGTTAGGTTAGGTTAGGTTAGGTTAGGTTAGGTTAGGTTAGGTTAGGTTAGGTTAGGTTAGGTTAGGTTAGGTTAGGTTAGGTTAGGTTAGGTTAGGTTAGGTTAGGTTAGGTTAGGTTAGGTTAGGTTAGGTTAGGTTAGGTTAGGTTAGGTTAGGTTAGGTTAGGTTAGGTTAGGTTAGGTTAGGTTAGGTTAGGTTAGGTTAGGTTAGGTTAGGTTAGGTTAGGTTAGGTTAGGTTAGGTTAGGTTAGGTTAGGTTAGGTTAGGTTAGGTTAGGTTAGGTTAGGTTAGGTTAGGTTAGGTTAGGTTAGGTTAGGTTAGGTTAGGTTAGGTTAGGTTAGGTTAGGTTAGGTTAGGTTAGGTTAGGTTAGGTTAGGTTAGGTTAGGTTAGGTTAGGTTAGGTTAGGTTAGGTTAGGTTAGGTTAGGTTAGGTTAGGTTAGGTTAGGTTAGGTTAGGTTAGGTTAGGTTAGGTTAGGTTAGGTTAGGTTAGGTTAGGTTAGGTTAGGTTAGGTTAGGTTAGGTTAGGTTAGGTTAGGTTAGGTTAGGTTAGGTTAGGTTAGGTTAGGTTAGGTTAGGTTAGGTTAGGTTAGGTTAGGTTAGGTTAGGTTAGGTTAGGTTAGGTTAGGTTAGGTTAGGTTAGGTTAGGTTAGGTTAGGTTAGGTTAGGTTAGGTTAGGTTAGGTTAGGTTAGGTTAGGTTAGGTTAGGTTAGGTTAGGTTAGGTTAGGTTAGGTTAGGTTAGGTTAGGTTAGGTTAGGTTAGGTTAGGTTAGGTTAGGTTAGGTTAGGTTAGGTTAGGTTAGGTTAGGTTAGGTTAGGTTAGGTTAGGTTAGGTTAGGTTAGGTTAGGTTAGGTTAGGTTAGGTTAGGTTAGGTTAGGTTAGGTTAGGTTAGGTTAGGTTAGGTTAGGTTAGGTTAGGTTAGGTTAGGTTAGGTTAGGTTAGGTTAGGTTAGGTTAGGTTAGGTTAGGTTAGGTTAGGTTAGGTTAGGTTAGGTTAGGTTAGGTTAGGTTAGGTTAGGTTAGGTTAGGTTAGGTTAGGTTAGGTTAGGTTAGGTTAGGTTAGGTTAGGTTAGGTTAGGTTAGGTTAGGTTAGGTTAGGTTAGGTTAGGTTAGGTTAGGTTAGGTTAGGTTAGGTTAGGTTAGGTTAGGTTAGGTTAGGTTAGGTTAGGTTAGGTTAGGTTAGGTTAGGTTAGGTTAGGTTAGGTTAGGTTAGGTTAGGTTAGGTTAGGTTAGGTTAGGTTAGGTTAGGTTAGGTTAGGTTAGGTTAGGTTAGGTTAGGTTAGGTTAGGTTAGGTTAGGTTAGGTTAGGTTAGGTTAGGTTAGGTTAGGTTAGGTTAGGTTAGGTTAGGTTAGGTTAGGTTAGGTTAGGTTAGGTTAGGTTAGGTTAGGTTAGGTTAGGTTAGGTTAGGTTAGGTTAGGTTAGGTTAGGTTAGGTTAGGTTAGGTTAGGTTAGGTTAGGTTAGGTTAGGTTAGGTTAGGTTAGGTTAGGTTAGGTTAGGTTAGGTTAGGTTAGGTTAGGTTAGGTTAGGTTAGGTTAGGTTAGGTTAGGTTAGGTTAGGTTAGGTTAGGTTAGGTTAGGTTAGGTTAGGTTAGGTTAGGTTAGGTTAGGTTAGGTTAGGTTAGGTTAGGTTAGGTTAGGTTAGGTTAGGTTAGGTTAGGTTAGGTTAGGTTAGGTTAGGTTAGGTTAGGTTAGGTTAGGTTAGGTTAGGTTAGGTTAGGTTAGGTTAGGTTAGGTTAGGTTAGGTTAGGTTAGGTTAGGTTAGGTTAGGTTAGGTTAGGTTAGGTTAGGTTAGGTTAGGTTAGGTTAGGTTAGGTTAGGTTAGGTTAGGTTAGGTTAGGTTAGGTTAGGTTAGGTTAGGTTAGGTTAGGTTAGGTTAGGTTAGGTTAGGTTAGGTTAGGTTAGGTTAGGTTAGGTTAGGTTAGGTTAGGTTAGGTTAGGTTAGGTTAGGTTAGGTTAGGTTAGGTTAGGTTAGGTTAGGTTAGGTTAGGTTAGGTTAGGTTAGGTTAGGTTAGGTTAGGTTAGGTTAGGTTAGGTTAGGTTAGGTTAGGTTAGGTTAGGTTAGGTTAGGTTAGGTTAGGTTAGGTTAGGTTAGGTTAGGTTAGGTTAGGTTAGGTTAGGTTAGGTTAGGTTAGGTTAGGTTAGGTTAGGTTAGGTTAGGTTAGGTTAGGTTAGGTTAGGTTAGGTTAGGTTAGGTTAGGTTAGGTTAGGTTAGGTTAGGTTAGGTTAGGTTAGGTTAGGTTAGGTTAGGTTAGGTTAGGTTAGGTTAGGTTAGGTTAGGTTAGGTTAGGTTAGGTTAGGTTAGGTTAGGTTAGGTTAGGTTAGGTTAGGTTAGGTTAGGTTAGGTTAGGTTAGGTTAGGTTAGGTTAGGTTAGGTTAGGTTAGGTTAGGTTAGGTTAGGTTAGGTTAGGTTAGGTTAGGTTAGGTTAGGTTAGGTTAGGTTAGGTTAGGTTAGGTTAGGTTAGGTTAGGTTAGGTTAGGTTAGGTTAGGTTAGGTTAGGTTAGGTTAGGTTAGGTTAGGTTAGGTTAGGTTAGGTTAGGTTAGGTTAGGTTAGGTTAGGTTAGGTTAGGTTAGGTTAGGTTAGGTTAGGTTAGGTTAGGTTAGGTTAGGTTAGGTTAGGTTAGGTTAGGTTAGGTTAGGTTAGGTTAGGTTAGGTTAGGTTAGGTTAGGTTAGGTTAGGTTAGGTTAGGTTAGGTTAGGTTAGGTTAGGTTAGGTTAGGTTAGGTTAGGTTAGGTTAGGTTAGGTTAGGTTAGGTTAGGTTAGGTTAGGTTAGGTTAGGTTAGGTTAGGTTAGGTTAGGTTAGGTTAGGTTAGGTTAGGTTAGGTTAGGTTAGGTTAGGTTAGGTTAGGTTAGGTTAGGTTAGGTTAGGTTAGGTTAGGTTAGGTTAGGTTAGGTTAGGTTAGGTTAGGTTAGGTTAGGTTAGGTTAGGTTAGGTTAGGTTAGGTTAGGTTAGGTTAGGTTAGGTTAGGTTAGGTTAGGTTAGGTTAGGTTAGGTTAGGTTAGGTTAGGTTAGGTTAGGTTAGGTTAGGTTAGGTTAGGTTAGGTTAGGTTAGGTTAGGTTAGGTTAGGTTAGGTTAGGTTAGGTTAGGTTAGGTTAGGTTAGGTTAGGTTAGGTTAGGTTAGGTTAGGTTAGGTTAGGTTAGGTTAGGTTAGGTTAGGTTAGGTTAGGTTAGGTTAGGTTAGGTTAGGTTAGGTTAGGTTAGGTTAGGTTAGGTTAGGTTAGGTTAGGTTAGGTTAGGTTAGGTTAGGTTAGGTTAGGTTAGGTTAGGTTAGGTTAGGTTAGGTTAGGTTAGGTTAGGTTAGGTTAGGTTAGGTTAGGTTAGGTTAGGTTAGGTTAGGTTAGGTTAGGTTAGGTTAGGTTAGGTTAGGTTAGGTTAGGTTAGGTTAGGTTAGGTTAGGTTAGGTTAGGTTAGGTTAGGTTAGGTTAGGTTAGGTTAGGTTAGGTTAGGTTAGGTTAGGTTAGGTTAGGTTAGGTTAGGTTAGGTTAGGTTAGGTTAGGTTAGGTTAGGTTAGGTTAGGTTAGGTTAGGTTAGGTTAGGTTAGGTTAGGTTAGGTTAGGTTAGGTTAGGTTAGGTTAGGTTAGGTTAGGTTAGGTTAGGTTAGGTTAGGTTAGGTTAGGTTAGGTTAGGTTAGGTTAGGTTAGGTTAGGTTAGGTTAGGTTAGGTTAGGTTAGGTTAGGTTAGGTTAGGTTAGGTTAGGTTAGGTTAGGTTAGGTTAGGTTAGGTTAGGTTAGGTTAGGTTAGGTTAGGTTAGGTTAGGTTAGGTTAGGTTAGGTTAGGTTAGGTTAGGTTAGGTTAGGTTAGGTTAGGTTAGGTTAGGTTAGGTTAGGTTAGGTTAGGTTAGGTTAGGTTAGGTTAGGTTAGGTTAGGTTAGGTTAGGTTAGGTTAGGTTAGGTTAGGTTAGGTTAGGTTAGGTTAGGTTAGGTTAGGTTAGGTTAGGTTAGGTTAGGTTAGGTTAGGTTAGGTTAGGTTAGGTTAGGTTAGGTTAGGTTAGGTTAGGTTAGGTTAGGTTAGGTTAGGTTAGGTTAGGTTAGGTTAGGTTAGGTTAGGTTAGGTTAGGTTAGGTTAGGTTAGGTTAGGTTAGGTTAGGTTAGGTTAGGTTAGGTTAGGTTAGGTTAGGTTAGGTTAGGTTAGGTTAGGTTAGGTTAGGTTAGGTTAGGTTAGGTTAGGTTAGGTTAGGTTAGGTTAGGTTAGGTTAGGTTAGGTTAGGTTAGGTTAGGTTAGGTTAGGTTAGGTTAGGTTAGGTTAGGTTAGGTTAGGTTAGGTTAGGTTAGGTTAGGTTAGGTTAGGTTAGGTTAGGTTAGGTTAGGTTAGGTTAGGTTAGGTTAGGTTAGGTTAGGTTAGGTTAGGTTAGGTTAGGTTAGGTTAGGTTAGGTTAGGTTAGGTTAGGTTAGGTTAGGTTAGGTTAGGTTAGGTTAGGTTAGGTTAGGTTAGGTTAGGTTAGGTTAGGTTAGGTTAGGTTAGGTTAGGTTAGGTTAGGTTAGGTTAGGTTAGGTTAGGTTAGGTTAGGTTAGGTTAGGTTAGGTTAGGTTAGGTTAGGTTAGGTTAGGTTAGGTTAGGTTAGGTTAGGTTAGGTTAGGTTAGGTTAGGTTAGGTTAGGTTAGGTTAGGTTAGGTTAGGTTAGGTTAGGTTAGGTTAGGTTAGGTTAGGTTAGGTTAGGTTAGGTTAGGTTAGGTTAGGTTAGGTTAGGTTAGGTTAGGTTAGGTTAGGTTAGGTTAGGTTAGGTTAGGTTAGGTTAGGTTAGGTTAGGTTAGGTTAGGTTAGGTTAGGTTAGGTTAGGTTAGGTTAGGTTAGGTTAGGTTAGGTTAGGTTAGGTTAGGTTAGGTTAGGTTAGGTTAGGTTAGGTTAGGTTAGGTTAGGTTAGGTTAGGTTAGGTTAGGTTAGGTTAGGTTAGGTTAGGTTAGGTTAGGTTAGGTTAGGTTAGGTTAGGTTAGGTTAGGTTAGGTTAGGTTAGGTTAGGTTAGGTTAGGTTAGGTTAGGTTAGGTTAGGTTAGGTTAGGTTAGGTTAGGTTAGGTTAGGTTAGGTTAGGTTAGGTTAGGTTAGGTTAGGTTAGGTTAGGTTAGGTTAGGTTAGGTTAGGTTAGGTTAGGTTAGGTTAGGTTAGGTTAGGTTAGGTTAGGTTAGGTTAGGTTAGGTTAGGTTAGGTTAGGTTAGGTTAGGTTAGGTTAGGTTAGGTTAGGTTAGGTTAGGTTAGGTTAGGTTAGGTTAGGTTAGGTTAGGTTAGGTTAGGTTAGGTTAGGTTAGGTTAGGTTAGGTTAGGTTAGGTTAGGTTAGGTTAGGTTAGGTTAGGTTAGGTTAGGTTAGGTTAGGTTAGGTTAGGTTAGGTTAGGTTAGGTTAGGTTAGGTTAGGTTAGGTTAGGTTAGGTTAGGTTAGGTTAGGTTAGGTTAGGTTAGGTTAGGTTAGGTTAGGTTAGGTTAGGTTAGGTTAGGTTAGGTTAGGTTAGGTTAGGTTAGGTTAGGTTAGGTTAGGTTAGGTTAGGTTAGGTTAGGTTAGGTTAGGTTAGGTTAGGTTAGGTTAGGTTAGGTTAGGTTAGGTTAGGTTAGGTTAGGTTAGGTTAGGTTAGGTTAGGTTAGGTTAGGTTAGGTTAGGTTAGGTTAGGTTAGGTTAGGTTAGGTTAGGTTAGGTTAGGTTAGGTTAGGTTAGGTTAGGTTAGGTTAGGTTAGGTTAGGTTAGGTTAGGTTAGGTTAGGTTAGGTTAGGTTAGGTTAGGTTAGGTTAGGTTAGGTTAGGTTAGGTTAGGTTAGGTTAGGTTAGGTTAGGTTAGGTTAGGTTAGGTTAGGTTAGGTTAGGTTAGGTTAGGTTAGGTTAGGTTAGGTTAGGTTAGGTTAGGTTAGGTTAGGTTAGGTTAGGTTAGGTTAGGTTAGGTTAGGTTAGGTTAGGTTAGGTTAGGTTAGGTTAGGTTAGGTTAGGTTAGGTTAGGTTAGGTTAGGTTAGGTTAGGTTAGGTTAGGTTAGGTTAGGTTAGGTTAGGTTAGGTTAGGTTAGGTTAGGTTAGGTTAGGTTAGGTTAGGTTAGGTTAGGTTAGGTTAGGTTAGGTTAGGTTAGGTTAGGTTAGGTTAGGTTAGGTTAGGTTAGGTTAGGTTAGGTTAGGTTAGGTTAGGTTAGGTTAGGTTAGGTTAGGTTAGGTTAGGTTAGGTTAGGTTAGGTTAGGTTAGGTTAGGTTAGGTTAGGTTAGGTTAGGTTAGGTTAGGTTAGG
This sequence comes from Himalopsyche tibetana, assembly GCA_030503985.1. Taxonomy (NCBI): domain Eukaryota; kingdom Metazoa; phylum Arthropoda; class Insecta; order Trichoptera; family Rhyacophilidae; genus Himalopsyche; species Himalopsyche tibetana. The sequence continues at coordinate 28,888,056 of JAPJYX010000030.1, forward strand.
TTAGGTTAGGTTAGGTTAGGTTAGGTTAGGTTAGGTTAGGTTAGGTTAGGTTAGGTTAGGTTAGGTTAGGTTAGGTTAGGTTAGGTTAGGTTAGGTTAGGTTAGGTTAGGTTAGGTTAGGTTAGGTTAGGTTAGGTTAGGTTAGGTTAGGTTAGGTTAGGTTAGGTTAGGTTAGGTTAGGTTAGGTTAGGTTAGGTTAGGTTAGGTTAGGTTAGGTTAGGTTAGGTTAGGTTAGGTTAGGTTAGGTTAGGTTAGGTTAGGTTAGGTTAGGTTAGGTTAGGTTAGGTTAGGTTAGGTTAGGTTAGGTTAGGTTAGGTTAGGTTAGGTTAGGTTAGGTTAGGTTAGGTTAGGTTAGGTTAGGTTAGGTTAGGTTAGGTTAGGTTAGGTTAGGTTAGGTTAGGTTAGGTTAGGTTAGGTTAGGTTAGGTTAGGTTAGGTTAGGTTAGGTTAGGTTAGGTTAGGTTAGGTTAGGTTAGGTTAGGTTAGGTTAGGTTAGGTTAGGTTAGGTTAGGTTAGGTTAGGTTAGGTTAGGTTAGGTTAGGTTAGGTTAGGTTAGGTTAGGTTAGGTTATGTTAGGTTAGGTTAGGTTAGGTTAGGTTAGGTTAGGTTAGGTTAGGTTAGGTTAGGTTAGGTTAGGTTAGGTTAGGTTAGGTTAGGTTAGGTTAGGTTAGGTTAGGTTAGGTTAGGTTAGGTTAGGTTAGGTTAGGTTAGGTTAGGTTAGGTTAGGTTAGGTTAGGTTAGGTTAGGTTAGGTTAGGTTAGGTTAGGTTAGGTTAGGTTAGGTTAGGTTAGGTTAGGTTAGGTTAGGTTAGGTTAGGTTAGGTTAGGTTAGGTTAGGTTAGGTTAGGTTAGGTTAGGTTAGGTTAGGTTAGGTTAGGTTAGGTTAGGTTAGGTTAGGTTAGGTTAGGTTAGGTTAGGTTAGGTTAGGTTAGGTTAGGTTAGGTTAGGTTAGGT